>CM019122.1:21165829-22474543 GCA_009720345.1 Fragaria iinumae | reverse complement strand
AAAGAATAGGGTAGTGGCTGCTGTCTCCATTTCTTTCAAATACAACAGAAAAACATATAAGCAAATTATAAACCCTGTTCCTCAATATTAAGTATGATTATCAATACCCGCCATACACCGGTTGTTATTAAATAGTGTTTTTAAGCAAATATAAAAATAAAAAACTAATTCCTTACAAAGCCATCTACCAATATGGGTCTCCATCAGCAGAATTTTAAAGAAAACAATCAGCAGAATTTTAAAGAAAACAATCAACAGCATTAAGTCCAATCAAAACAGTACCGTGACGTAGACAAGTATCCAAACTCATATGTGTATCAGTGTATGCATGTAGTAATTGAACCATTTACAGATAGGTTTCAAATCTCATACCCATCCAAACGTAACTGCAATGTCATTCTCAGCAACTGGGATGTCATTTTCAGCTCCCTGTGGTATTGGAACAATGAAGGGTGCCTCTGGTAGTTTTAGATCACAGATAACTCCCAAAATCCGATTTACCACAGCATCCCCACCAACAATCTGAAAAGATATATATGTTAGAAATATGGCCACTGCAAACAAAACATAACAAAAGAAAATAAATAAAGCAAAAATAAGGTATATCAGGAATAATTGCACTTATTTATAGGTTGAAAATTTTTAAAACAAAAATAAAAAATACAAAGGTGTGCACGTAATGCCTATATAGGTACAGAAAATATTTTACTCACAATAACTCTAATCTCCTTTTTAATTTTGGAAGCAAAACTATACTTTATTTCCTTAAGCTTTTCACGGGTAGCATAAACCCCCCTTAGCACCGCCTCAGGATTATCTTCTTGTCCTCTTTGCTTGGAATCATAATTATCAGCCAACAAAGCAAATACCTGCAAATTAATTAAACATTCAACAAGCTTTAGCAAAGGAATGGCATTTTCTTTACTGTTAGGAAGGTTGAAATTTCTTTCGGAAATATAGTATGAAATTGCCGTTTTTGAATGAATTGCAGTACTCAAGAAAAAAGATATACCTGCCGTTTATTTAGATGGTAGCTGAATTCATTGAAGAGTCTTGTTCCCAAGCTGTCATTGTCCATATCAACAAACACTAACACTGGGAACTTTGGGATATAAACAGCAGGTTCAGCATCTAAATCAGTTCTAAGAAGTTCATCAGGTATGTACAAATCCTTCAAGAAGCGCTCGGACCTACAATTCCATTTAAAGTTTCCTGAGTTCATCTAATATGGTGTTCTTTTGAAATACATCTAATATGATAGTTAGGTCTGCAGGATTTTATACAATCACAATGATCTTATTTATGTTCTTTGTTCATACAGATATTCCTCTGTGATTGAAAAGAGTTCAAGACAGAGAAAGATAAGGACTTGGCAGATAAAGTCGAAACAGCATTTCACTTCACTGTTCTCATGAACATGATATTCAATACAACATGCGAGACATTCTCAAAGTAATGATAAAATTTACAACACAGACGAGCACATGAACAACAGAACAAGAAAAGAAAAACGCAAAAAGCAAAAGGTGGAGAAGAATACTCAATCTCACGGATCTGTTCCGGAATGATTTTTGCGAGTGCCTTAGCAACCAATGGTAGACCATGACATTGATCCTTAATTTCACCCTCAATCTTATGCAAAGTATCAACTTGTGAACTGTACAAATTTTCTTCATTATTCCTCATAGTCTCCTGAAAAATACTCCAACAACTTTCTCCGTCCAAAGGTTGACATGAATCACCTTATCCTGCTCCACCAGCTTTTCAGCCACTTCATTCAACCTGGTAGTGAAGATGACCGCACCACCACTACCCTTAGGCAATCCGCGCTGCAAGCGCTTCCCAATGTTGATATGCTGACCCCACATATCATCCAACACAAGCAAATACCTCGCACCCGATAAATGTTGGTTGAGCTTTTCCAAGAGCTCCCCAAGGCCAACTATCTTCCCCTCTACGATTTTCCCCAATTTATCAACAATGCATGTCTCAATGCTGGACCTACTGTACTGTTTTTGCTCTTCCTTCATCCCTGAAAATCTTAACCAAAATATAGACTCAAACTCATCTATCACTCTCTTCCTCTCCAAAACCTTTTGCACCAATGTGGTCTTACCCACTCCAGCAATACCCACTACACCAATTGAAGTAAATCTAGCACGGCTAAGTCCCCCATTGAAGAGCAAACCCTCTATATGTTCTGCCTGCTCATCAAACCCGAAAACGTTCGACAAAAGTATGGACTCGGACTTCTTCGGCTGATCAAATCTATTGCCAATTCGTTCTGGCGCCGCCGCCACACTTGGAAGTTTATCTTTTATGGCCTTGAGCTGCTTCTTCATCTTTTGGATGAAATAATATGTGAAAGGGTTGAAGAGTAGAAGCTTCTTGTTGAGCTGCTTGCATTCAAGCTCAAAGATTCGGTACTCCGACAAAGCGTCGTTGAGTTCGTGGAGGACACTTGTAGTTTCAGAGTAACGATCAGGTTGGATCATTATGTCTTTATGTTTCAATACATCTTTTATAGCTGTGAAGTAAGAGAATAAAGCCGAACCTGATAATTCAGACTCTGCCTCCACCAGAGAGTCTAGGAAACTTTGCCGGAGAAATCTGGCAACCTCCGATGCCATTGCTGGTCGCTCAGCCTGTCAAGGGCGCCTTTAGCCTACGGACAGTTGCTCTCTCCTCAAGTCTATTCTTTCATCTTACAATCTACATCACTCTTCTTCCTTTACTTTTTCTCTCTTTCTGGTCTACTTTCATTCTAAATTGGATGCACACTCCAAGCAGTCCAAACTACAAGATAATTAGGGAAACGTTGTGAATGGTGGTCTCCGTTGTTTGTGGGCATGGAAAAGTATCTAATTTTTCTTTTCGATAAAGAAAAGTGGAAACCGATACCAAAAACAGTAAAATATTTCGGAACGTGGGGATCCTTAAGTTGAGGCCTCATTGATGATTTTTCGGTTTATGGTTTAAAATACCTATTTTTCGATCATATCTTGGCATCTTATCCGTTCAGTTTTTAGGTCTATATGTGTAGATCAACTCTACAAATTTTCAGCCAAATCGGTGATCGTTAAGGTAACAAACTAGATCAAAATTAATAGACGAACCAAATATGTCAAACATGAACCGTTCAAGTTCATAATTGGTAAATAACACTTATGAATGTCTTCACAATTTTCAATATGGCTGAAAATTTGCAGAAATGATCTACTCATAAATACCTATAAACTGAACAGTTAAAATGTGGATATAAGATCAAAAAGTGGGATAACCAAACAATAAAAATTGATATAAGCCGAAAAGTGGGATAACCAAACAATAAAAATTGAAACTGAAATCAATGGTTGAGGATAGAGAGAGTCTATTCTGTCATCCAGCAACAAGAGTATAGTGACCAATATCTGCAATGGAATCTGCAAGAAAGTTTGTATCACGCGAGATGTGTGTAAAAGTAATGGAAGTAAATTGTGAGGCAAGGCATCTAATATCACAAATAATTATTTGGATACGCCCAGATGTCTTGATGCAGTTATTGATAGAGTCCGTGGGAATAAAATCACCCTCAACTTGTATTCTGGTAAAACCACATAGAGAGGCAACCAAAAGACCAGCTCTTAAACCTAACACTTCAGCTAGAAGGACATTTGTTGTCCCTCAAAATTTAGTAGACGCAAATAAAGTACAACCTTTGATCATCTCAGATAATAAAGCCAGCAACAACATTCTTATTTGATAGAACTTAACCATAAAAGTTTAGTTTAACAAATCCAAAAGGAGGAGTATGTTATTTGATAATTTGAGAAGAATATGGAAATTCTTGTACGCACGACGTGTATTTACACGACACGATCTTAACCGTTCATAACAATTCATATGTTTGACCTCTATGTTTCTATATTATTTCCTCTAATACTAATCATCCATGTATGTATGTGAAGATACACGTCGTGTACTGAAGATGCTCACAGAAGAAGAAGGTTTATATTGTGCTGTAAAAGAACTACTAGCACAATAATCAGCAACTAAGGTGGCAGCAGTATAAAAGATTTTTAGTAGTTTTATGAATTTGTCCAAAAATAAGATTGTTTCTAGCATGTCAGATGCTATGACAAATGATCATGATTTTGCAGGGAAGAACAGTCCGATGTATAGATGATTGCAAAAGCAACTGCTCCAGCTAGTGAATGAAAGAACCAATGTGATTAAGATCTAAATGAATACCAACAGAAGACCAAACTTTAGATGGATGCTCTTCCTCTATGGTAGCCACTCCAGCCTTGCTCAATTTTTTTTAGGTTTCTTGGTGAAGTCACACCAAACAAGATATCAAATTACTTCATGACACCTTGCTTTGGAGTGGCAAATCTCTCCGCAAAGAACACACTAGAGAATTATCATTTGAGTACAGAATTCGAGTTCGGAAACTTTGTGGGTTTCAAATTCGGTGGTGATATAGGATTTCAGCGGTGGTATGATAACTTGGTGATGATTCGGATTCAAATTTCTGGGATTCAAGGATGATTCGATTTCAATAATGGTGCAGCGGATTTATGGTGGTGGAATTCAGAATTCGATTTGAGGATTCGATACGCAACAAGTTCCACGGTTGAATCTACTCTGATGCCAAGTTGAAAATAAGACTTCAAAATGTTTGGTATGCTTTCGATATATTACTCTTCTCCAAATATAATGTTTATATAGAGATACAGTTATAATGCTAATAGGAAAATACCACCTACAACTATACATAATATGTAAGTTACACATACAAAGACAGTAGATATTTACATAATACGATTTACATTTTCATAAAAATGTAAGCTACAGCATGGTCTCGCATTTGTGCTTCTCATTAGTCATTACTCATTACAGATGGCAAAAGCATTGATCTTGTAACTTTTTTTTTTTTGGTCAAATCCTGTAACTAGATGTCTAGATTTTAGCATTGATCGACTTATCTCCTAGACCTCGTTTGGTTCATGGATTGGAAATGTTGGGAAGGAAAAATTGTTCATTTCCTTTGTTTTGCACACTTATAATAAAGAAAAGAAAGACTTTACTGCAGTGTGGTTGGATGCGGGTGAATTCCCAGGAATTTAATCAAAATTAAAGAATTCCCAATATCTTAGGACTGTTTCCCCCGTTTGGATTTTTATCCCGTGATATTAGCAATTTCCAAGGGAAAATAATCGTGGAATTTGGGATCTTAAATTCCCGACTTAAATTCCTCACAAAATAGGTGTCATTTGTCAATTCTCTTAACTGAGGTTAATCTAAATACAATTTTTTGCCATTTTAAAACTATATATCATGAAATCCAAATAATGGAATTCTCAATTAATGAAATTTAAATTCATGAAATTGTAATTCTCATAATTTTGAAATTTCTATGGAAATTGAAATTACTTAATCTAAACACAACGTTAGGGAAAATAGATGGGAAATTGGATCCTCTCACATACCATGAGATTCAATTTCCTTCATACTTTCTCAACATTAATCGCATCTTTTAAATATTATTTTAATAGATATTATTACCAAATTATCCACAAAACTTTTGAATCTTAAATATTTTATATTTTAATATAAAGGATATAATTGGTTACTTAATGTTACTTGTTTTCCTATCTATGCATAAACCAAGCATTGGAAGGGAAAGTAAAATATAGTTACTTTCCCGACGTTCCTAAATACCTTGTAGGGAAACTAATGAGAAATTTACTTTCTCATGTACATAGGAAAGACCAATGAACCAATTTCATTTCTATCAACCAAACGAGGCTCTAGAGTCCTCGATCGCTTCAGCTTTGCTCCAATTAAACATTTTTTTTCCGGTCATAAAACAATGTCTCCATCTTATCTGCCTTCTTCAATCTCATGACACTAGATAGATTTCCTCCCAGCCCTGCAGATGAGGAAACAATTTCTTCAACCTCGGCGAGTCAATGTCCAATTTCTCCAAGTATTTGAGACGCAAGGTTTCAACCATCCATTCATCAGTCTCTCTATGATCCAAGCTGACAAGTTCCCCACCCCTTATGTACAGCTTCTTTAAATTTTTGAGTTGCCTCGGGTTCAACCACTGTGGTACACGTTCCATAGGTATGCCTTGAAGATCCAATTTTTCTAAATATGGTGGAAATGAAAATTTCAAGGGTTCCAATTTTTCTTTTAACGATGGAGAAACTACTCCCCACGATACTTTGAGGCAGCGAAGAGACAAAATTTCCTTCAACTTCTCGAACTCTTCTTTTTGAACTACAGCTTCAAGCACATTACCTACAATGGAAGAAAAGATGTTAGTAACCGAACCCTCTTCAAAGAAGTACATGTGTGCTTCCGGAGGAGCACGCATGCGAGAATGAAGTTTGAGCTTGATGCAAATGGGTGAAATGGCTAATATATCTTCCACTTTATACTTACAGACTTACCCATGTGTATACTGAGCCGCTTGAGTTTCTTCAACTTGGCAAGATCACCGAGTCTGCAGGCAGATTTTTGGCCTATGAGAAAACCTTTGAGTACTTGTAGAGAAGAGAGTTTCTCAATCCCCCTCGGCATGCCCTCTAGCAAGTAACACTCTGATAAATCCAAATGTGTGAGATTTCTCAATGATGAGATATCTGAAGGCAATGTCTCTAAGTTGTGACATGCTCTCAGATCCAGAATTTGAAGGCTGACAAGATTAAGGATAGAAGGATAGAGTTGAGAAACTCTTGATATTCCTCGAAGGCTAAGATATTTTAAGTGCTTCTGAGTCCCCAATCCTTTTAGGGTTGTTTCATCTTCCACTTCAATGTGATAATTAGCCGAGCTTTGCCACCGTCCAAGCTGAAGAACCTTGACCTTCTTCAATTTATTGAGCCATTCTTTTTTCATATCAAGATATTGCACACTTACATTGAACAGTGTCAATAAGTTATCCACTTTTGGACCATCATTTCCTTGAGGAATTAGGTTATCAGCAACTAAGCATGCATGCCTACAATTCGATGAATCATAAGAAGGCATCCTTGACCAGCTTGAATCAAAATGGAAGAGCTTAGCCTCGCCGGCTAAGGAGATCAGCATGCGACGAATCCAAGGGTGAATTGTACAATTATTCACTGAAACTGCTCTGGATGATGTTGATGCCTTTAAATGTGGTTGAATATTCAAACCCTTCCTCATCACAAGATTTTGAAAGATCTCTTCACCTACCTCTTCTGCTGTCTTCTGTTGGGTACTTCTGATGAAGCCCTCACCAATCCACCAGTAAATTATCGGCCTCTTCTTTATCACAGCACCCTCTGGGAAGATAGAGAAAGAGAGCAAGCACAACTTCAATTGTAAGCTGTCGAGATTTTCATATGTCCTCCGCATATTGGCCATGGCGGAACTGTCATCCAGCCTACCCTGCAGGCCTAGTTGTGACCACTCTTTTGACAATTCCTTGGCTAAATCCAACTGAACAACCGGAACCCATTTCACCTGAGGCTCTGGAGTGGGTTCAGGGGAAGGCATTAACTTCCCTAGATGCATCCAGAGTTTTATCTGTTGGACATCTTCATCCATGGAATCAAGTGCTTGGTTGATTGCCTCAACCGTGCTGTAAGTGGCATCAGCTCCCACTATTATCTTGCCAAGGCGGCGTTCTAAGGAAGTGAATTGCCTTGATAGAGTTTGATCCAAGAGCTTGACTTTGGTTAGCAAACCATCAGTGATCACTGCATCAAGCTGCTGTTTAAGATTTTCAAAGCGTTGACCCTCTGTTCCTGCTACATCCTTGGCTTGGCTCACGAGAACCAACAACTTGGGCAGGAATTTCTCTGGATTTATGGATGTCGCCATTTTCAGAATGTGTAATAGACCGAGCTCTGGAACTAAAGATCAACTTTTTCTGTCAAAGAAACACCAAAATCCTTAGCTTTGTTCCTTCCAATAATGCAAAACAAATTCTGCAAAGTTTTAGAAACTAAGGTCCCGTTTTTTAAGTAGCTGATAAGCTGAGAAAGAGGTAGATTAACAGTGTATGAAAATAAGATTTTGGATTGTTGGAGACTTGGAGTGGAAACGAACACAGAGCGTTGGGCTCCTCCTCGTTTGTGGATCCTGGGGTTTTCCATACATCACAACTCATGCAAATAATTGAAAACAAACATTTCTTACTAAAGATCGGCACTTTCAAGTATAAATAGATTTTCAGAATGAATCTTAATCCCTAAAAAACTGTTCCTGAATCGATGTTTTGGTACTACATATGCAATCAACGCAGTTAAGCTAAGCTAATTGTTTGATGAGTAGTCGGAAGCAAAGGAAAGGGAAAGGATACTAAGAAGTAAGAACATACCTCCAGTTCAAAAAGTACTGAACTCTGAATGCTGAATGGTAGATTCCTTACTGATTACAGCTCATATCTCTATGATAAGAATACTCTTTATCTTCCTTTGAAGGAAAAAGAAAATAATACACTTCTGTTTTTTGGTTTTTTGGTCGAAATGTAAAGTTGTATTAGTTGATCCGATGCCCAAAACATTACAAGAGCTACAGATAAGAAACAAAGACACATAGGTCCAGCAAAAGAAAAATAAAGCCTCTACAAGAGTTGATCCACAACATTACAATACAAGAGCTACAAATAAGAAACAAAGACACAATGGAAGAGTATTGAAGGCGGTAAGAATGAGATGTACTCTCAACAGTGAAGGACTAGTTAAAGAAAAGAGAGGAAAGAGAAAATGGGTCTACAAAAGGGAGGCTATGTGCAAGGGCGGAGGAGATGGAGTGGGTGGATGGGATAGAGATGAAGAGAAAATAATACACTTCATCTTTTGCTTTTCTTGTTTGCGGGGCAAAGTAGATTCTCTTGGTTGTTCCTCTTTTTCTTTTGATAGAAAAGAGAAAGAGGACATTGAAATCTACACAAAAACTTGGCACAACCCAATCATTCTCTCCATTCTAGCAATCTAGCCCCAACAACAATGGGCGAGGCACTCGTTTCCCGGCTTCTAGGACGATTGACTTCGTTAACGGGGCAACTCAGAGAAGAAGATGTGCGCCTGGGAGTGGGCGTTGAGGGCGACGTTGAAAATTTCATAGGCACTCTCAGAAGCGTTCAATCTGTCCTTGTGGATGCAGAGGCGAGGAAACTGGTGGAGGCTTCTGTGAGAATTTGGTTGGATAACCTGGAACAAGTGTGCTACGAGATGGACAACGTGTTGGATGAGCTGAGCGTTCAAGTTAACAGAAGGAAAACACGACCAACTGCTGCTGGTGCTACGAAGAAGAAGGAATGCATCCCGATTCTCTCTGATTCCTTTTGTTTAGGCCACTTTGGCCGGGGCAAACTGAAAATCATCTCCCGGAGGATTAGAATACTCGTTGAAAGGTTAACTGAGATCGCTATTCGAAGGGAGACCTTTCAATATCAACGAACAGAAAGAAGCGTCGGACAGATAAAACGACAGAAGGTCCTGTCTCTTGTCAAGAGAGATATGATATTTGGTCGCGGCTACGAAAGGGAATCGCTATTGAGCAAGTTATTCAGTGAGGGTAGTGAACATGAAAGGCGTCCCGTTGTCTTCTCTATATCAGGGATGGGAGGAATTGGGAAAACAACTCTTGCTCGACTAGCCTATACTCATGACTGGGTAAAGACCCGTTTTGAGAAAAGAATATGGGTTTGTGTCTCAGACCCTTTTGATCAGGTTCACATTGCCAAAGCTATCGTTGAGACTTTTGATGTAATCCAAAGCAAATCAAATGAGTTGGAAACTCTACTTCAATGTATAGGGTCACTGGTTGAGAATCGGAAATTCCTCCTTGTCCTGGATGATGTGTGGACCACACGCTATAGCGATTGGCAAGACTTACAGAGAGCTTTGCAAAGATGTGCATTTGGCAGTAGAGTATTAGTGACCACACGTAATGAAGAGGTTGCTAAGATGATGGGAGGAACTGCAAACATGATTCGTTTGAAGAGCTTGAGTGACGAAGATTGTTTTTCACTATTCCATGACTGTGCACAGTTTGATAGGGAAAAAGACGGGTCAGCAGAGTATGAAATTCAAGTTATTGCTAGAAATCTTGTGCGAAGGTGCTATGGTTCGCCTCTTCTTACAAAGATTTTAGGTAGTCTTATGCTCTATAAGGAAACAATTAAAGAATGGGAAGATGTTTTGAATAGTAAGATATGGGAATTACAAGAGGTTGAGCAACAAGTTTTCCAAGGGCTGCTACTAAGCTACTATGATATGACCCCGGCAATCAGACCTTGTCTTTTGTACTGTGCTGTCTTCCCAAAAGATTTTCTGTTTGATATGGATAGTTTAGTTGAGTTGTGGATGTCACAAGACTATCTCAGTTCAGAAGAAAATGAAGAAAAGGAAACAGTGGGTCAGAGGTACTTCGAAGACTTAGTAATGAGGTCTCTCTTCCAAGATTTCGAGAAAGATGAAGAAGGAAATATAAGATGGTGCAAAATGCATGATATTGTGCATGACTTTTTGCAGTTCCTCACCAAAAATGAATGTGTTACTGTGGGGAAGCATGCTGACGGTCGAGGAGAGCCTGCTAAAATACATCATTTGACCTTGACATGTGCATCCCAGGAGCTGTCTCAGTCTTCTTTCTCAATATCCAATTGCAAAAATCTCCGTACCATCGCAACTCTTGATTCAGAAATTTCTGTCCTTGACCTGGATTTGATTTTGCAGTTAAAATACCTCAGGATGCTAAGTTTGAATTGTGGCCGTATCCATGAAGTTCCAACATCCATCGCAAGCTTGGTACATCTGAGGTATATATGTTTGTCTCACAATCGAATTTTCAAAGAATTACCCAACATGTGTGAGTTATACAATCTGCAAACCTTGCACTTAATTTCGTGTGAGCGACTTGAGAAACTACCTGAGGGCATGGATAAACTTGGCAACTTGAGGAATCTTCATGTAACTGGTTGTGGAAAGTTGGTGTCCTTGCCTGAAGTGATTGGTAAATTGGTTTGCTTGAGGTACATTGATTTGTCTAATAATTGTTGTCTCAAAAACCTACCAGATGGTTTATGTGATTTGAACAACCTGCGAACCTTGCGCCTCAGTCGGTGTGAGGGACTTGAAGCACTCCCAGAGGCCATTGGACAACTGATTGGTTTAAAACATCTTCACATTGATGGTTGTAATGAGCTGAAGTACTTGCCAGAAGGGATTGGTAGATTGAAGGATTTGAGGTATCTTGATTTATCCCATAATCTTTTTTTGAAAGAACTACCGGTATTCATATGTAATTTATATGGTCTGCAAACCTTGCGCCTAAACGGGTGCGAGGGACTTGTAGAATTGCCAGAGGCCATTGGAAAGCTGATTGGTTTGAGGCATCTTCATGCTGCTGGTTGTATTCAGCTACGGTACTTGCCAGAAGGGATTGGTAAGTTGGTTCGATTGAGGGATATTGATTTGTCTCAAAATGTTTCTTTGCAAGAATTACCGAGTACTATGTCTAATTTGCATAATCTGCAAACCTTATGCCTTGATGAGTGCCCCGGACTTGTTAATGTTGATGTCAAAAAGCTTATTAAGGATGAGCAGCACGAGATAGAGGAGATAGAGTTCTTGCAAGAGGCGATTGGGAGATTGACAAGGATACTAACACCACTCGGGTGTAATGTACGTTCTGGTGACGAGAATGATGCACTTTCCATAAAAAGCCTTGGGAACGTGAAAGATGTCAGTGAGGCTGGGAAAGCAGAACTGAAAAATGTAGTCCTCCTCAGTTTGGAATTAGATTTTGACAATGAAGAAGATGAGAGGATAAAAGGGGATGCAGAACTACTGAATGTCTTACGACCACATCAAGTGGAAACTTTACGCATTGCTGAGTACCATGGCCTCACTGTGCCTCCCAATTGGACCATACCGTTACAGACTTTGAGGCATCTTATTCTTGAAGAATGGACGTATTGTGAAATTTTGCCTCCTCTTGGGAAGTTGCCATCTCTTGAAATACTGGAAATGTCCGGGATGCATGGTCTGAAGAAAATTGGGGCAGAATTTTTGGGAACAGAAACTTATATTGATCAAGTGTCATTCCCAAATTTGAAACAACTCAGTTTCAGAGTCATGCAGAATTGGGAAGAGTGGGAAGGAGTGGAAGGGTGCACAATCATGCCAGTCCTTTCTTCATTACGAATTAATTCATGCTCTCTCCTGCAAATGTTACCTCAATTTCTGTGGAAGACACCGCTGGATGAATTGGTGATCGATTGGTGTCCAATTCTTACTCAAGATCTCCTAGAAGGCCGCGGAAAGGAGTGGTCCAAGATTTCTAACATTTCGAGCATCACAATCAATCGTATCACTAGGAGACGAGAAACTCACAGAGTTGCTGCTTCTAGGGTTGAGGATAAGGAAGAAGATGAGATTACAGAAGTGTTGGAGTAGTTGAAGTCAACACAGCAGTATGCAAGGGAACCTTGAAACATGACTTTCCTCTTCTGGTAATTATCTTAATCCCTCCTCTACTTTATTTATTTCTAGTTAAACATTTGCATTTAGCATATTTTTGTACTCTCTAGGTTTGAGACTATAACTAACCTAACGTGTCAATTACATGCAGAATCTAATTTACACTTGTGAGAGGTCAGATATTCAAACCAACTGAACTGCTTGCATATGCAAGTTCCAAAATCTGTAAGTGGTTTGGAATAGGATTTCTTGTGATTCAGGTTATGATGGGCAAGTTATCTAATTATGTATTTCTGTATACAGAAAACCTGATTGCCAAGCTACATGAGCTAACCACATGGAATTAGTGGTGGTTAAAATGGAGTTAAAAGATAGATGTGCTACCATGCCACACAGGGTAAGCTGAATATGTGCTTATGGCAATGGATTTTTCTGGCGTTATCAGCAATGTCTCCCTGATGGAATCTGTAGGTTGTGAGCTAAATTTAGAGACACTCATTCCAAAGTTAATGTGTTAAAGATTTGAAGTTTAGTTTATCTAAATCCTTACATTCCCACCTGTGAGGCTGTGACATTCTGTGAGTAGAGGGCTCTGCTGATCTCATCAACCTCTTGTTCTGGTAATTTGACTACTTATTTCTCCTGTGTATATAATGTGCAAAATTATCTGCAGAAACTGATAAAATATATGGTCATGAAATTCAATTGCAGAAAGTATTGAAAGCTCTCTTTCGGGAGGTCAGACACTGAGTTCCAGGGGTTTGATTCACTACGACATGATAACGTTCCAGCAGGACTGGCACTCTTATGCTGTCAAGATTGAGAACTCTGCAGGCCCGGCCTCCAAATACAAGTGCAATCAATCTGTAAGTAGCATGGTACTGACTTTTGAATTATTTACAAAAGATTCTCACCAAGCCAGATTTATGTTGGATGTCTATATTTTACTTGAATTTTGCTTGGTTCATTATGTTTGTGCATAATCCTGGAAGGGATTTCTATGCTGCCCACTGGTGAAGTTGACAATTACAGCATGCAGCTCCCTTTCCCTCATTGGTAGAGGAGCTGTTACCATGGGCTAGGTCTTGGTATAATGTAATTCGTAACAACTCAATGCCTCATTAAAAAGTGCTAGCTTAAGATACTTTTGGATTCTTAGACCTTTGCTATATTGAAGATCTCCCGAGCACATTATTGATGCAGGACTCAGGGTATCAGTTTCTGGGTTAAATATTGAGATAGGACATACAAACTTCAAATATTATGTTAGTAGTTTCATTTTAAAGCTGGTTTCTAATACGTATCTTGTCATTTGTCAATTGGTATTATAGTGCAAGAAATTTACCAGGCCAACAACACCGGATGTATTGCTCTTGCTGATTATTATCTGCAATAAGAGAGCGGGCATTGCTGATTGGTATTTTGAAGTCCTCCAGTCATTCTATGGATGAATCTCAATACCGACGACATGGCTGAAGGAAATCCTTGTTTGTGGTTGTGTTTATCGTGATGCAAGTGGGGAATTCAGTTGATGCATTTTTGTTGCTCTCACATTCTTAGAGAGGGGAATTCCATATAGCTTGGCAAACTTGGGCTGCTTCAAGTTTGCTGGTTTGGCATCAAATCCTCCCTGTGATCGCTCAGTATCTATGTATGGATGGGTTAGCTAGGTCTCCTGAGTCCTGACCTTCATATACCGGTCGATGTCCATGTAGACCTTTATTATTATGATGAAGGGGTTGCTGCAGAAAGACGGTTTTTTTACTCCATGCTTGTTACTTCAAGTGCAAGGCTTGCTAAATGAAGGTGCTGGTAGCCTGGTATATGTTGAGATGGTGATCTACGAGTGCTAGGCGTCAATGTGTTTGTTTCTTACTCAAGTGGGACTTGCTTGCTCTAACTGCTGCAGCAAGTTAACCTATGGTTGTCTAAATATATGGTGGATTCTTGTAGTTACTGCCAGTTTCAAAGTGATATATTCATATATTGGTCTACATCTTGTATCAAGGCCACTCACACATCCTATTCTAGCTGCTTTTCATTTGTAAGTTTACTCTTGTAATGGAGTTGCTCTTTGTATCACTTTTCAGAAAGTGGCTTTGGCCTAGTCTCCATTTCCTTTGTAACTTCACTTTTCAGATAGTGGCTTTGGCCTAGTATCCATTTCTTCTATCAATAAAATTTCAAGGAATGGCGATGAGGTAGCCCTTATCTCGCTTCCCAAAAAAACAAAAGAAAATAAAGAGCGCCATCTGCCAGTGGTTACATCCCCCGCAATGTCGTACCATCAAAGATGATTGCTGAACCAGCAAGGAAGAATGATGAGGTGATAAAACCAGCAAGGAAGAATAAGGGTGATAAAACCAGCAGGCTTACACTAGTCAGTGTTTGATGTAGGAATGTGTGATTTTAACTGTGTCTATTTCTTATCAAATATCAGCTTCTTTCTTTTACTGAGGGTGAGTAAACCCCACTTTTGAAAAATGTGATGAAAACTTCATATCATGATTTATGGTTTGGTGGTTGTATGAAGTAATTTAATTGTAGGAAGTTCGACGTTTTGGTCTTGCAGTTTTCACATGATGTCCGGTTAGGTTAGGTGAGGCTCAAAAGTAAACTGGCTGTTGTAGGGTATCTTGGCTCAGCGACCGGAACCTACTTCTGTGTACTGAACTCTATTTACTCTATTTATAGACTAACATTTTTAGTGAGAATTTACAATATAATTGCATTTCATGGGGGTTTCTACTCAAACATTCCAATTCATTCTTTAGGCCTCTCATAGTCATTTGGTATATGAATGATGACTTTGGTTATGAATGTCTTCTCCAAAGATAACAATCACTTTCTGGATAATGACAGTGACTTGATAAAGACGATGACATTTTTGTTAACTAGAAAAATATATGAATGGCTTTATGAGGAACAAGCTAACAAAAGTAATCTTTGTAAGTACTTCGCTCTTAGTTAAATTAATTCTCCTTCACTTTTACCGCAGACACCACATGTACAGAAATAATGTTCGGCTATCCCTTATTCAGTAATAGACAAAAGAGACACAAAAACAATTAAGAGCATTCGTTGGTACTCACAGTAAACAGCCTTTAAAACCCTTTTCCAGCTCCTGTGCATCTAAGTTTTTCCCTATGAAAACAATCTTATTTGTTCTTGGCTCGTCAGGGCCCCACAATCGATCAGGCGACCCTTGGAATATATCATGAACTCCCTGTTTCACAACCAAACGAGATATATTGAAGTAGAATCATACAAAAGTTACCGAGAATTTATATATTTAACTGCTTCATTAGCAGCATCACCAACTCAGAAAATTGACGAAAGAAAGTAGCTTTCGCTAAACTAGACGTGCAAGAACATCTCACCTGGAAGACAAATCGCTCATCCATACCCTGAACAGATAGAAGACCTTTCATCCGATATATATCCTCACTCCGCTCCAACAACAGTGTGCCGAGCCACATGTTGGCCTAAAAAGATCAAAGTTCATCAGTACAATTTTTTCTATACATTCCAGACAAAAAATAAACAAAAATAAAACAAACAAAAAATGCAATCTAGTTACATAGCCGGTGCAACTACCCATCAAATGTGTATTAGTTCAATAAAAGGAAATTCAGTATGAAAAAATCCACATGTTTTACAAGAGTTATAAACGCAGATTCAGATACGACTCGCAGTAAGCTAAAATTATATAAAGAACAAACCTTCTCAAGATCCAAGTTCCCTTCACATACAATACTGACAGAAGAAACACCAGGATCATGAACATGATCATGGGAGTGGTGACCATTGTGATGTTCTGCATATAAGAGTTCCAAATGTATGAATATCAGTTCGTAACTATGCTCAAAGTGCAGTAGCGAGATCAAGATAGATGTTAATGGAATATTAGAACTCATAAACCAATCAAGTTACTACAGTAAAGTACACGTAATTAAATGAAGCAGCTGCATGAGTAAACCACATGAAAGATTGTGTCTTGATATTTTTTGTCATAAGATGCTGACACAATGATTTCCAAGAATAATTAGACTTGTGTTAATGTCTGTTTGCAAATGAGCCTATAGATAAAGATGTAATTTTTTCATCCCGCTGGCTCCTAAGTTGCAAAAACTCTTTCTTATAGGCTATCAACCAAAGGGATCCTCTGTTTAAACATTTTAAGTCGGTCTGAGAGACAGGCAGTCCATCTAAGGTGAAAATCTTTACCAGGCTGGTGACTCGTGAAAGAATGAATACCTGTCACATGTCTTGTGCTTATTAGTCATCTCTTTGGTGGGGTGTGTTGTGTAAGGAGGACGGGTTGTTTGTAGAACATTTTTTTTTTTTGACATTGCAAGTATGCAATGAGATTTGGTCCTGCTTGCTGGTTATGTTTGGCTTGTTGTGTGTGTTCTGGCAGCATGTCTGTTGCTCAGGAAGATTTTCAGTAGGACAGTTACGCTTGAGATATGCTATTTTGGCTCTCTTCTGGTGTATGTAGGCGTAGAAAGAGAATTTTCGGAGACAGGGTAGACGTGTGGAAATAGGATGATTGGATAGTTGGCTTGTCTATGATAAATTAACATTGTCCTAGGTAAGACAAAAATATTAAACAAAGTGTAGTCAAAATGAGCATCCGCTTCAATGATAAAATAGATTTACCATGTTTGTGATCATGTTCTTCATCATGATGGTGATGATGATCATGGTGATGGTCATCATGATTATGGTGATCGTGATCCTCCTTCTCACCTTCAGCATCAATAGCACTCTCTATCCTGGCAAGATTAGAGCAAAGATTAGCATGTAACATTCCAAGCACATTCTCTGGTGTGATAATGAAGTGTCAACATGTTTGACCATTATCAAACATATTGACAGTGATTGAATGACAAAGAAAATAGATAAGACAAGGACAGTATATACCCCGATCATCTCTTTTGTATGAATGACGGTTTCAACAAGGTTTCATTTAACATTTATTTGACAGTACAAAGGTGTTCAAAAGATCTTACAAAAATACGATTTAAAGGAAAAGAAAAAAAAACATTATTCCAAGATCAATTTGAGAGTGACACTCCCAATAATCCAAATGTCCAGAGTCAATCTTCTATCATTTTCATTGACAAAATAATTGTTAGATACCTTTCTCGGAGTGCTAACAATAGCATCCTAACTAAATAACTTGGTGACCTACGAATCGTGTATCCCCGTCAACCATGTTAGTTGAAAAGCTCATATTAGATCGAATTAAAGATTCAACCTTGAAAATCTAGAAACTTATGTTAGATAAATATACCGTCAACCTTTTCTCAACATGCAACTTGCATAAGACATGTATACCCATTATTCATCATTGTAGAGAACCTAATTTGAAGAAAGTGGGTAATCCAAAATGACCAGAAACAGCAAGTCAGGCAACATCCTCAAAGAACAGAACTGTCTAAACCCAACACCAAGGAAATGAGTAAGAAAGAAAACCTCTCCAAATCAAATCCTCCGATGCCAAGTACATAATCCAGGTTAACTTTTCCAAACTCTGTACGCTTAAGTTGAGCCATGCCATTGATGTTCTGTTTCCAACGTACATCTGTTTAGTAAAATAATCATTTACGGGAATCTTAAGAACACAAAAGAAGCAGGATACACACCCTTATTCGCTGCACCAAAGAAGCAATATCTGGCTCGCCAACAAGATCAGTCTGGATAAAAAATGGACAAATACTTCAGTCTAGCATCAGAACAAACAAGAAAACAAAAAATAACTATCCTAGAATATTCTTCAAGTGAATCTTTGTTTAAATAAGGCCATGGAGAAAAAGAGGAAAAACAGCAAGCACAGCTTCAGAAATGCAGATGACACCATTATGTTATTTTTTCTAATGCAACAACAAAACCACGGAAACTGTAAGAGCCAAGACCGTTTAGCATACGGAGCACCACCAAGTAGCCTATGAAGCACTCATGTGGTTGAAGACACACTTTGTCCCATTAAAGAAGATGCAAAAGACAGCGCGGTAATAATCCATACCTTATTCACAATGATACGATCAGCATAAGCAATCTGCTCTACTGCCTCATTAACAACTCCTTCTGGCTTGACTTCATCCAGATGAAGTCGAGCATGTTTAGCATCAACTAACGTGACAACACCGTCCAACTTGACATCATTAAAAACCTGATCTTCAGCATAAAATGTTTGAATTATTGGTGCTGGATTTGCCAATCCTACAAAGAGAAGCAACCAATGAAGTTCAACCCTCACCGCCATATCCAAACCAAATTCAGTTGATAAAGGCTTTTCTATCCCCTACAACTTTACAACTTATCAAAACTGAGAACACTAAATACCAAACACACTTCATACCCGTAGTCTCTATCACAATATGATCGAACCTCCCTTTCTTCTTATTAACCAACTCCGAAATCATCCGCACAAGATCACCCCTCACAGTGCAGCACAGGCACCCATTATTCAACATTACAATATCTTCGGCCCCGGCCGATTTCGCAGCCACCAAAGAACCATCAATGTCTACTTCACCATACTGCAAATACAACAAAACCTCACACCTTCAATACACAACACAAATTCGGCACACTAACAATAATTTCGGAAACCAAAACACTCTGATACCTCATTTTCAATCACAGCAATTCGCTTCCCGTGGTCCGCAGTTAATATATGGTTAAGCAACGTAGTCTGCCATTTTCCACATTCACAAAACTCATTTCAGCAATCAATGCTTAACACGACGGTCTTAAATCAACGGAATTCAACCGGAAATGAAAAACCTAACCTTTCCGGAGCCCAAGAAGCCGGTAATTATCGTCGCCGGGATACGATTATCCGGAGGAATCTGCGTCAAGACGTCGGAGCCGTCGCTCTGCGGCGGCGAGGCAGTGGTGGCGGCCACAGAGAACCTTCTTGAGGCCCGCTTAGGGTTGGAGACGAGTCTGTGGCGAAACGAGGAAGTTGAAGTTGAGTAGCGTAGCGCGGAAGTCCTGGGTCTCCATGAGAATAGGGCCGGGGCTCCGACCCGGGCGGAGTGGCGGGAAGTGAGCCCGAGAAGGGTGGCGGCTAGGTCGGCCGATATTGAAGCCATTGGAGAGTACACGGCGGGGTTTGGGGTTTTGGGGTTTAGAGAGAGTAAAGGAGAGGATTTATCATGTGGGATATGAAGAGTGAGGGAGACTGATACGGCGGCAAATTGTAGCTCTGGACTGTTCTGCTCACACGTATCGCCCAATCAACACCGCATGCGCTAGATTTTTTTCTTCTTTTTTTTTGCCTTTTGTATTTTTTGTATTTTCTTTTTTTTTTTCAGACACGTTTACTAATTTGAAATGAAAATTATCATAAATCAGTATCAAGAAAAATCGGATTCGGTAATTTCATTTCATTATACTGTTTACTTACCATAAAGAATCAAAACATGAATGAAACTGTTGAGAGCACTTTTGATTAAGGGTGTACGGTAGTGAGACAAGCATAGCCGAGCCCAAAATCTGTCACTTTTGTCTGAGTTAGCAAAGACTAGGCCCACTAAACTTTGAAGAATTGATAATCCAAGGAATCTTGTTGTTGTGTTCTTCACGGCAGCTCCTTGCATGTTAAGAGCAGTGAATCGAACATTCTAGAAGAGGCTTAGCAAGATGTGCATGGCGTGGGAGCTAGAAAAGCACGACTTTCAGAAGAAGAGAACCCAATTGTGTTTCTAAGGTAGGGATTAAAGTATATGAGATAAGAGATTTGGGATAGATATTAGTGGATTGCTTGAGCTTTCTGCTTGGTTTGCATATGTGCTTTTAGGGTTGTATTTGGATTTAGGAATGGTATGGATATGGGATTAGATAAGGGCTTGAGATAGAAGCATGGTGGGAGAGATGGCAGAAGAGGAGTACTAGAGAGCTTGCTAGCCTCCTCCTCCTCCTCCTCCTTCTCGTTCTCCTTATGGTTGATAACAACAGTTATTTATAAGCTAGAGGTAGGTTGAATGTTTTATTACTAGGTAAAAGAATGGCCTGGTTAAAAGCATATATTGGTTTTTGTATTGCTTATAGGCTTGTTACGTTGTGTTTAAAGCTGAAATTGTAGAATAGGTTTTGAAAGTGTGATTGTAGGCTTTGGGCAGATTTCACGCAGAAAATATGCAGCTGGAATTCTGTTGTTGTTTTGCATCATATTTTATTATGTGGCTGGAAATAAGAATGTTACTTTTTTATTTGGACCTTAAAGGGTTTGGGCTTGACTTTTTGGTTTCTCTTCTTCATTTATCCGTATTAGGAGTTAGGTCGTTGGGCATGAATTTCGGTCCCGAGTCCAAAATTACCAACGATCTTAAAACTAATAACGGACCTCATGCGATTTCGTTACCTTCCACACCCCACCCGTTCTTGCAAGCCCCAAGTGCATGAATGTGGCTTGGGTTCACGTGCATGGCATAATGTTTGAGAGTAGAATTCGGCTCAAAGCATGAATCGGGCTTGACGAATTAATTAGGTCTGCTAGCTAGATATTTAGGCCTCTACATATACTAATTATGATTGATGTTGTTTATTTAGGATATGAAATCGGAATTAAAACTAGTTTGATTACTAAAGTACCCTACAAAAAAAAGGAATGTTTGCAATTTTTAATTTGAAAATATTATAATTACAAGCACGTGCGCTCGCGCGTCCATTCAATTTCTGTTTCGATCTGCAGTTCATTAAACGATTAAGTAACTAACATCAGAGAATAATCAGAGAAAGAAACATTCTCTTAATAAATACAACCAAGATAACCATACTAAGAAAAAGCAGGAGAGTTACATACAACAACATGAAAAACAATATAAGCATGATAACACAACTAAGCTCCTATAACTCAAAGTTGTTTAAATCCCCATCCATTGGTCAACTTTCTCCACGGCCTTGACATTATCTTACGGTGAACGCGTGGAGGAATGCTTGTATACAATGAGTCCACATGCCTTAAGCTTAGCAATTTCATGGAATCCTGAAAAAAATAAAAATGTGTCATGTATGCAACTCATAGCTTTTAAATTTTTTTTTAAGTCATTCATGATAGGTACCTTTTAAAAATCACATCACGTTGAAGGAAGCAAAACATCTTTACACACAACATTTGTTGTGAACACCTCTTCCTCACCGTCGAGTGAACCTTTCTTTACCAATACTCTGGTGGTTGCCTTTGAAACTCCTCTTGATAAAGCCACGTACAGTTGTCCGTGACTAAACACATGATTGGGAAGGTAAATACCAACATTTGGTATTGTCTGTCCTTGTGACTTGTTTATGGTAAGTGCAAAACTCAACTTTAAAGAAAACTGCTTTCTTATCATCTGAAAATGAAGTCCAGAATCGTCAGCACACTTAAGAGTGATTCTTGGTAAGAAAACTCTTGTACCCTTAAATTGTCCATTTAAAATCTTTGCATCAATTAGATTGTTATATGCTCTGCGGCAAGTCAATCTTGTGTCGTTGCACAACCCCATTTTTGGGTCAATATTCCTCAAAAGCATGATTAGGGCACCTTTCTTTATAATCAACTTATGTGGCGTCATACAGAAGGTGAAATCGAATTTAATTCTTGCTGATACATATTTCTGATGTCTTCCTCAACTAAGATGAAAGAGTATAAGATCTGTTCAGGCCCAAGAAATTGTTGTATTATTCTTTCATTCAGTGCGTCAACATCATCATTCTTCATAGTGATATTGCTCTCTATACCATGTACTCAGGATCTTGTGATGAGAATCTAAATTAGGAAAACTGTGATTTATCAGTTGGTTGATCGATTCTTCACCCTCCCATCATGGACGAAGGTAACTATATCATGTCTTCAACCACAGTTGGTTGTTCTGCATTACCAACTCGAAATAAGAACTTTGAGAACTCTGGATCATTGATGAATCTCATATTTTGTGTCAAACGAAGGATCTTCACATCCCTCTAAAATATAGCATTAACCAAACTGAAACTGACTGTTGAGTCATTTTCAGTAAATCGTAATCTGAAACTGACTTTCTATGTTACACCAGCAATTTGTTCAAGTCTTGCAAAAGTCTATTTGCTAGACGTGAGTTGTTTGTATTGCTCGATGAAGGATAATCCTCTACCATGAATGGATAAAATTCGTCCCATAAACTCTGTACCTCGTGGGGCATACAGTAAACCAAGATGGCGATAAACAGTTTTCTTAACGATGATGGCATACGTATAGGGAACTGTAACATTTTGAAAATTCAATTTTCTATTTTTAAAAGAAAAATTATTTTCGAGCTATTTTTATTTCAATTTTTATTATTATTTATTCTCTTTGTGGATTTCAAAAATTATTCAAATTTTTAGTTTGTCAAATTTTGTCTTTCGAGCCCATAGGATTAATCTAGACGTCGGTATGAGTTTGTAGGATTTTTCGGAGAACCATTTGGACATTGGAGCTATTTTTAATGATTTTTGAAAGTTGGTATTATCCAAAAATTAATTAAAAATATATTTTTAAGTCGGCTGCATGTGGACTGTCAGACCTTACACACCGTCTAATATGGATCGTCGATTTGGGAATATATATATATATATATATATATATATATATAGTCCGTCTCAGCTGCGGACGTCCGTACGGGTTTTCCGCCGTTTCTTCACCATTCTAGCGCCGGCGATGCCGTTTCTTCTCCCCGGTGTGATCTCAGACCCCCCCCCCCGACGGTGTTGGAATGAAGAAGAAGGCCGGAGAGATCGCGATCAGAGATATGTGCAGCAATCTCACTCAGAACTTCACGACCGATCATGGTGGACCTCTGATCGCAATCTCTCCAGCCTTCTTCATTCCAACACCGTCGGGGGAGGTCTGGGATCACGCCGGGAAGAAGAAACGGTGTCGCCGGCGCTGGAATGGTGGAGAAATGGAGGAAATCCGTACGGACGTCCGCAGCTGAGAAAAACTATATATATATATATATATATATATATATATATATATATATCGGAGTGGATCAACTCGACCCAGACCGGCCACGGTCTCTAGCACACCGGCGGAGCTCGATCGCTCCCTCCGTCGTCCGGTCGTCTCTCGGCGTCCCACCGGTGGCCAGAGCTTCGCATCGTCGTCCTCGACCTTAAGATGGTCTTCGTTTTCGATGAGGAGGTCCACTGACAGAGAATCAAAGGGGAGAAGTTTTAGGGCTCCGATCGGGCTTTTCCAATCCCGACCACGACGGCGAGTGTGAATGGTACTGGTAGCTTTGTCTCGGCCTCGTGATCTTCCATATGGTCTCAGTTTCTTCAGAAGCGGTCGGGTGAGAGAGAATCGAGCAAAAGAAGGAGAGGTTGGGTTCGCCGACGAGTTTCTGATTCCTGCCAAGTCGAGGTCTCTCACCGGTGTGGATAGCTTCGTCTCCTGATCCTTGACGTCCATGTGGCTTCAGCTTGTCGAAACGAGGTCAGGTTAGGGAGAATCGAAGATCGAGGAGAATTTTCTAAATTTTCCGGCGAGAGTTCGACGGATTCCGGTGAGCTTTGATGTCAACTCAGATATCAAAGTTGGTTTATTCTTCAAGCTCTTCCTCTCTGTATAATTGAATTCGATTTTGGGTGTGTTTTGGAGAAATTGGGATTTAGGCAGAGGGTTGGCCTCCATGAAGTTACTGTGTATGGCGGCGACAGGTGGTTGTTTTTGTAGTTTCCGGCTTTTGATAGTATTCTGATTTTAAAGGAGTAGGTTGAGATGCTTGAATTCAATATTGGTAGAGTTTTGGAGAAAGTATGGTTTTGGGCAGATTGACCACTGTGTGGTGGCTACTATCTTCGGCGAATCGGTGGCAGTGGTGGCGTTTTGGTGTTGTTTGATGACTTTCAGTCACTTGTGAATCCCATAATATGGTTTTGGTTGTTAATGATGCTTGATTTCCAGTTTTGAGAAAATAGAATGAAGAACAGTGAGGAGTTGAGAGGCTTGGTTTCAAGAAAATGGAAGAGTTGGGAAGTAGAGGATTGAGGTTGAATTGTGTTGTGTTGTTGGAATGAAGAATAGTAGTGTTCTTCTATTCATTGAAGTGCTTGAATTTGAAAGTTGATATCGGTAGCTTGAATTGTGGTAAATAGGGATTATGAGAACAATAGTTGTTTTGGATTGTCTTGGTGTACATACTTGTTGTTAGTTGATTTACGATATGGAACTAGGAGCGTTGACTTCAAATGGAGAAAGTGAGTTAATGCAGGAGTTGGACAATTTAAGAAGAGTATGTAGAAATCGGCAGAATAGCACATGGGTGTCCAGAGGAAGTCTGGAGAGTTGAATTGGTAGTCGGAATGCATTTGGATATCACGACAGCATTGAGCGTAAAGGCGAATTAGGATGTGGAAATAAAATGATATGAGTACATTGATTTGGGAATGACCAAAAAAGATGAGAGGAATTTCATATCAAGGATCGGGGTGTCCTTAGTAGTTTTGAGGACATGATCGTATCATTTAAAGTGTTCGACGACTTTCTTGGAGTATCTAGTACAAGGGATGGAACACACGCTTACAATTCCAGAAACAGAAGGATAAAGATTTCAAAATACGCGTAGCTGCGTTACTAATTTCAATTAGCGTCAGAGCTAAAACTCGGATTCCAGGTAGGGTCTCTTGAGGAACCTTTCTGTAAATCGATAATTAGCTTATAATTAAAATTGTTGTTTTGTGTGTCATTGAGTGATTAACTCTTGGTTGTTATTGTTTTGTTAAAAATATGTGTAATGTGTGATTTATATGATCGATGTTTTCACTTATCAGAAAAGCATGTATTGAATGTTATGATATGAGTATTGATATTCGTTGCATACATTATGCATTGTGAGGAATTGTGAAACCCCAAACTTAAAAAGAAAAAGAAAAAAAAAGAAAAATAAAAAGGAGGAGTAAACTATATATGGCTTGCTTTTTTTAAATTTCTATTTGTGTAATAAAGCTTAGTCTATAAACTTTCTTTCCTGTTTGTTGTAAGAACAATATTTATGAAATAAAGTTTACTCCTTCATTAAGTTACCTCTGATTCAAAGGTTTTCATATAACTTTTACTTGTACAAGGTTCTCTTATCCTTGACAAGTTGAAGTTATTCACATCCTTATTCGGAAAAGAACCATATTTTTTTTTAATTTCCGAGTTGGGGTGTGACAAAATGGTATCAGAGCATAATTTTAATGAAAGGAACGAAACACATAAGATATGAGCTGTCCTAGTTGTTACCAGGTCTTAAAAGTTTAGTATACGAGTTGAATCTTTAAGTCTAATGAAGGAGGGAAGATAACACATAAGGACATGTTTGAAAGTAATTTAGTTTTAGAGATCAGGATAAGATGATTTTAGATGTGTTACTCATATATTTGTTTTTATCTCATTTTACTAACCTAAAAGGCTTCTTGGATATAGATGAATCTAGCAGAAAGCTTGGATAGCTGGGGTGGATTTCGGTTTGATGCAAATGGGGCACACCCCATCAACAGAGGCACCTATGATGTAGGGATCGCGGTGGATGCTCGGAATCTCATGACTACTTTGATTCATGAGGTCACCCATAGGAGGCAGCACTTCAATGAAGCAGCTCAGAGAGAGCTAGTTAGATACAGGCTGCGAGCTCATCTAGATATCATTTATAGTGCGATGGTGTTAGAGGAAAGCGATGAGGATTATCACTATCTCAGGAGTGTGGCAGTGGGTAATATAGGTCATACAGCTCAAGTGCAGATGCACACAGTGATGCAGGTGCAACCAATGCCAACAGTGATGCAAGTGCCACCCATGGTGCAGGTGCCGCCCATGGATCCTACCATAATAGCACTAATACCAGTAGCTGTTGTGGGAACTAACGCTGGGGCTAACCTACCTAACTTGTATCTGCGCTCGAAGTCGGTCAGCTCTATCAACTTCCCACCTCCTATCGACACACCTGCTCTTCCTCCACCTCTGGATGGAACCCGGATCCCCTGAAATCCTTAGTCTACTTGAAGTAAAACCAGCTAGAAGCTATAATGGAGTACAATAAAAATAAAAATAAAAGGGCTACTGACCCTATAGTTGTTTTTAGTTTTAACTGTTCATGTCAGTATAAGTATGATGAGAACAATATGTCCTGAAAGTATGTTATGTATGTTATAACTTCTGTTTGTTTTATGAATGGTTAAAATATATTTGTTTCTTATATAAATTTGCCTCATGTAAACTTAAAAAATAAAAATAAAAAAGATAAATTTTTTGCATATGTATGTTGTAGGTACACTATTATGATAGCAGATCATACTATGCATATTTAAACTCTACTTACATGTTTTGCTCATTATCTTCTCTAGGAGGTGTGAAAATAATAAAAACATGTCTATCAATACATGCATCTCCTCTTTTGGAGACTGAATAACATCTTCGCCTTAGTACATTCTTCATGTAGATATGCCTGCAGGATTCATAAAAGAAATTTAGAACAAAGTGTAATTATATGAGTATGAAATGCACATTGTAGTGTCACCTAGTTGCTTTATAAAAAGAAAATATTTGAACTTTGTTTAACATCAGAATCATCACTTTATTTTCAATGCCTCAGACCCTCGAACTAAAGAGGAAACCATACATCATGTAGGAATTGAATGAACATGTAATCGGGAAGTTTTTGCATATACCTTGATCATTTAGTTAAACTTTGAGAAGCTATAACATGTGATTTAAACATTCATGTGATTTAAACATTCATATTTGAATCCATTTGCATATGTTGAAGGCATATACATTAAGTCTCAAATCTGTATGGTTTCATGTAATTTAATTTAGACATCATTGATCAAGTTTAAAGCTAGAAACATAGGTCTGCACATAAATAAATTTTTCTACGTATTGAATCTAGTTTCTTATATGCTGAAAACTGTATACTTTTGTTTGGAATTCGAAGTTGGTGTCTTCATAAGAATTGTAATAGATATCTTAATGTTCGTTCTAGAATTTGCACTACTTTCAAAGTTTTTATAGATTAAGCTATGATTTTTCAAAGTTTAGGGCTTGCATCTAGAAATTCTGCAGATCACTGTTTTCTGAGATTTTGAACCAGTTAGCTTCTTTCTGAAAACTGTGCAATTCAGTTGATTGTTTGAACTTGGTATCTTCATGAAAGTTACAGTAGACATGTTAAAGATCGTCTCAGAATTGGAATTTCTTGAAAACGATTTCCTATATTTAGTTATGATTTTTTTGAAAGTTGATAGTTTGCATGAGGAAATTATGAAATCTTCACTAAATCCTTGTTTGTTCTATCATATATGTATGCAAACTTACAGTATATGAATAGCATGTAATACATTCTGAAAATAGAAAGAAGGGAGACACCAGTGATGCATGAATACAAATTTTGATAGATTTTCATAGTATTCCATTTTGTTAACATGCTCTTATACACCTAGACATTCAATGACTTCATATAACGATTTATGATTGCTATCAACTTCAATAATTCACCAATTGATCCTACTGTCAAAACCCATATACACCGAATCAAAATACCACCCAGATTGATAAGATATCACATGCCTATTGATAGCAACAGAAATAAGAATTTCCAAAAACCATAGAAGAAGGATTACCAGATACATTGAGCATTCCCAATAGTCTCTTCTGTACCGTCTGAAAACCGCTGTCCTCGTTTTCAGATTCCAATCTCTCCTCCTTCTTTCCGTGATTTTGGGCGATGGGTATTGAGTACTTAGGATTGAGGTTTAACTAAAAGCTCTTGTCGGTTTCATTCTGAGTAGAGAAGAATAGAATTCAACTTCCATAGGTTTAAAAACTAGTTTGTGTTTTGAGTTTTGACCAACAGGAAAAGGAGATCGAGGTAGTGAGGAAGTAGGAGACAAGTCCTATTATTTGTTATCATGTTTATTTTATTTTTATTTTTATTATTATTATTTTTTACATGTGGCTATGACTAAACTTATTTAAAAAAAAAAAAAAAACCCAGTAATATTAGTTTCAAACGTGATCAGAAATCTGTAAGTATGGTTAGGTTACAATGGTGGTACAAAGTAAATATTATTTGGTCATTATCTATAATATATGAGTTATTTTCTAAGTTAACTTACTTAGTTATAAAATACATGTTTATTTACAAGAAAAAACTTATAATCGGATTACTAAGCGATCTTAATTTTTGGTTTAAGTGTATCGTAATGGAAGGGTAACATGACCTAAATGGCAACGGGGATGTGATAGCTGCTATTCAAGATATGGCAAACGTCATTAAAGGAAATAATAACCATCAAGAAGATGCTGGAAGCTGAGTTATGAGAATTCAAGGGGAATTCCGAAAATCTCGACCACCAATATTTAAGGGTATAATGGATCCAATGAAGGCTAAGGAGTGGCTACGCCAAATTACAAGGAGCATGAACAATCAAAGTATTCCAGAAAATTTGAAAGTAACCATTGCTTGTACTTATCTGGAAGGACAAGCATATCATTGGTGGGAATCAATTCTGAGTATGCCAAATACTGAGATCACCACATGGAGGGCATTCAAAGCAATTTTCTTGGAAAAATATTTTCCTGACACGGTGAAAGGAACGAAAGTTCAGGAGTTTATAAATCTTCTTCAGCGTGATTTAACTGTAGCTGAATATCAGGCTAAGTTTGAAGAACTTATGTGGTTCGCACCCAACATGATCCCAACTGAACTCGCCAAAGCAAAATGATTTCAAGGTGGCCTTAAACCTACAATTAAGGAGAAGGTGTCAATTCTCAAGCTGGAAAGGTATGTAGATGTGGTAGATCGAGCACTAATCGCTGAACAGAATCTCAATGAAACTAAGAGAATTTGGGAGAATCGACAACCAGGTGGAGGACAAAGAAATAACAAGCGCCAAAATTTTGGTAACTTTCAGTATCGTCAACAAAAACCATTTCGGGCGCAGCAAGACACAAGAAATTGTTATCACTATGGACAAAGGGGACATGTTCAGAAGCATTGTCCACAAAATCAGGCATATCAAGCACCAACAGTACCACAACCACAATTTTGGCCTATGCAATATCGTGCTCCTTATCAACCTACATAAACCTAGCAGAGACCGCAAATTGAGCAACAACGACAAAGTGGACCCCCTGCACCGAATAGACCTAAGGCACCTGTTGGAGGGAGGAGGCTAGGACAACTCAATCAAGGTCGAGTTTATGTTATGGGCCAAGTGGTGGATGAAACTAATAATGTAGTGGTTGAAGGTACATTACTGGTATTTAACTTTTGTGCTTGGGTATTGTTTGATCCCGGTGCAACATACTCTTTTATATCTACATCGTTTGCATCTCTCCTTGAACTAGAGACTGAGTTCATGAATTCATCATTTTTAATCGGATCTTCCTGGGGTGGTAGCATAAGAGTCGATAAGATATGTCGATCTTGTGAATTAGGGATCTCCTATCATAGAATTACATGTGATTTGATGATGATGGAAATGGTAGAGTATGATGTTATTTTAGGGATGGATTGGCTCGCAAAGTATCAAGCTATCATCAATTGTGGGAGAAAAAGGGTGACATTAACTAATGAAGGTGAGACTTTTACTTTTTAGAGAGAAAATGACATAATCAGACCTCGATCACTCTTTAATACTAGGAACTATAGTTATTCAAAGATGATTGCACACTTGATAAGTGAGGAGAAGACTATCACCAGAATAGATCTGATCCCAGTAGTGAAAGAATTTGTTGACGTGTTTCCTGAAGATCTGTCAAATTTACTGTCACGCGCCGGTTCTTAAGTTATTTTACAGTTATTTACTTTGGTATTATTTTGGTCTTTTACCGTTTTAAATAGCCGTTTACTATTTAAGACTCAAAAGTTGACTTTTGTTTTGGTTTGAATTTTGGGAAAACTTTCTTCATGAAAGTCGTAGAGGATGTTGTTACAAGTTCGTAAACATGCTATGCGTTAAAATCAGAGTTAGCATGGAAAAGTTATCATTTAAAAATATAAGTTTTATTGGGGTATTATTTTGGGGTGTTAAATTTTGGAGTTGGGTTATGTTTATTAAGTTGGACCGGGCCTTGTTTTTGGTCAAAGGCCCAAATCACTCTCTCTCTCTCTCTCTCTCTTCCTCCCGATTCTCTCTCTCATTTTCTCTCTCTCTCTCTCTCTCTCTCTCTCTCTCTCCCGTGAGCTTCCCGACCCGCCGGCTTCACCACCGCCGTCCGCCTCCGTCCAGTCACCACCCGCCGGCTTCACCACCGCCGTCCGCCTCCGTCCAGTCACCACCGACCGCCAAACCGGTCCCGTTCGGACCCCCGCCACCTCCTATCTCTTCCTGGGCCAGTGACCGGTCGTGTAACGCCACCGTTCACGAGAAAATTCGCCGGAGACGCCGGTTGCACTTTCGCCGGAACTCTCTCCTCCGGCCGCCATAGCCGGAGCTGCTAGGCTCAAAAGGAAGCCCTCCTCCCGTGCAACAATCCCTCCAAAGGATTCGCTCCCTCTTGAGCTAGGTAAGGAGAAATCGGCAAAGGAAATTCTAGGGCTTATTAGGTGTTTTCGTTCAATTGACATAGTTAGGCTTGGAATGGGTGTTTGTGCTAGTTAGGAAAGTTGTAGAGGAGATTGAGAGGAAGATGCTGTTAAAATTTGGTCGCTATTGCAGGTCGCCAAAGTCAGCCTCCGGCGGCGCCGCTGCTGTTTTGGGAAATTTTGTAGTTTTTGTTGTGGAATATTAAGGGGATGTTAATGATGTGAATTTAGGAATTTTTGGATAGGTTTGGGATTTTTTGAAGTTTGGTATTTTAGCCATTAATTTGGATAGAATCCGGCCGTTAGATTATTGTTGTTTTGGCCGTAGAAGGTGAATTTAAGGCCGCCGGTATTTGTGGTGAAGTTTGGACGATATCAATTTTAAGATTTGCAAAGTTGGGCAAGAATGAGAGTAGATAAGGCCATATTTAATTTTGCCTATTTTTTATAAGTGTTGGTATATAGTTGAGGATTTAATTATGTTCTTGGATCAAAACGTGAGGAAGCTCGAGCAGAAGAGGTTTCAGACCGACTTCAGGCTTAGGCCTAACTTGTGAGTGGACTTTTGGTTTAAATAATGTGCATGCAATTGTTTATTTGGTTGGACCATTTGACGTCATTTTTATTTGACGATTTTACTCATTGTGGTGAGTTACCGAAAATGGGATTTTCGGTAAATTATAATATATTTTTAAGGAGAGTATGTATATAAATGCTAGCTAGCGATATGTGTCTGTCCACCTTAATGACATAGTATATAACTGCATTATGGTGTGACGTGAGCGTTGGACGCAAGCGTAGTAGCCTTATATGAGTGTTTAATTCATATAAGGGGTATGGGCACATATTTATACACATGTCTGTCTACCTTAATGGCGTAGTGTATCACCGCATTAAGGCGTGACGTGAGCGTTGGACGCGAGCGTAGTAGCCCTATATAAATTATTATTAATTTATATAAGGAGTATGGGCGAGTGTAAATATATACATATATATATTTTAGCCTGAGAGGCTGTATTTTGATATATATATTTTAGCCTGAGAGGCTGTATTTGGTTATATATAGTTTTAAGCAGTAGAGGCTCGATATTTATAACGATAAGAGAATTATCGTTTAAGACATGCATTCGTTTTCTTGGAAATTAAATTGGGAAAGCATAAATGTTAATAAATATTTTCTTTATTTATTTTTGTCCACTCACTCTAATTATTGCGAATGTTTTTCCCCTGGGCTCTTCGTTTTAAAAATGCCCAGTCTGCAGAGTTCAAGTTAGTATGAGTAGGAGACGACGAGGTATAGTTACCCATTTCTCAGCCACATTTCACCAGTAGGTTACCTGTTTAACCTACTAGAGTATTTTTCTGCTCCTCTAGTGTATAGTAACTCTGAATACTCTTTGAGATTTATCGTTTAATGTTTCTAGTGGCGTGCTTAGACTTTTGTTGTATTTTAGAATATACGAAGTTTGTAATTATTTACTCACTTTCGTATAATTGTGGGTTGATCTACGCATTTTATGCTTGATTATTAATGTCTTTCTCTCTACATTTTGCTTTGTTATGAGCTTAGTAAATATGTTTCTAACTTGTTTTATGTTTTTAGGTAGAAAATAAAGGAGAAATAATAAAGGAGGCGATTTGGACCAAAATATGTGCAATTACATGGTATTCTCGGCCAAAGAAGAATTGGAGTCAAAAAGGAAGCTTGTGTTCACTAGGAAACAATTTCCTATGTGACTAGGATATGGAGCAAGTAGTGATGCATGGACATTGATGAAGTCTAGACGGGGAGCTAATATGCATGGCAGTTTTCGAAAAAGAGCTTAATTGCCATGGATGTAACGGTGGTGAGTAAATTGGGTGAAACGGATGTATAATTGAAACGGTTTTGAACGGCTACTTAAATAGCTTAATTGACAATTGCATGGATGGTGTTATGCATGGCTGGATTTGAAACTGTTTTGCATGGCTGTCTTTCATGGCTTAATGGCATGGATGAATGGATATGCTTAATTGCATGATGTAATGGTGGGAGCTTAATAGCTAATGGCTGTAACGGTTTTGTATTGAATGGAGCATAATTGTGCATGGTTGTATTTGAAATGAGGTGAACGGCACCATCATCATCCCCTATATAAAGAGCTTTGGAGGAGGAAGAAAGGATGACACACTCATCGAGCCGAAGCCTTGTCTAAACACTAACCCCTCTCATACTTAGCCAAAATCAGCCTCTCTTAGTCGAAATACCATCTCCACCACCTCATAGACACCCTTCCTCCATCCGTGAGTGTTCTCTCGCTAGATTTGGCTTTGAACACTTGCGTAGCCATCCTCCACCAAAGGGATGTGCGCTCGGAGCTTGCAGAGAGACGAATTCCTCGGAGCAAAAAGTGTAACATGGCCTCTTTGTATTTATTTCGACTTTGTATTGTTTTTTTTTCAAGGCTTTGTATAGAAAGACTAATGTTTTGGTGTAAAGATGATTATTTCTAATTTGTTTTGAATTCTTCCATGTGTTTATAGGTTGATTAGGACGTGTATGTATGCTTGTCATGTTCTTAATGCTCTGGAATTTGCTTAGGATGACACTAGATGATTTGGTTCACCCTATGCATGTTCCATCGATCTGATCAAGATAAAATTGGGTTAGGGAGTTTGCTAGATGATTTGGCTGCCCTCTAATTCGATGCAAGTGTGTGTATATGTTCTAATTAACATGTGAATTTCGTAGGATTCAGCCAAGGAGGGAGTAATCGGCCTAAGCAACATGATGTGATGATCACTTGTAAATAATAGACTTAGGAACTTATTTTCGGCTAGATGCATGTTAGGATTATGTGCTCTTGATTGTTTGCTTGTCTATGAGTTTAAACATGTTAGAACTTTTGATTTCTTGATATGTATCTACCCATCTTCTTGTTTTATTTCGTAGGAACTTAGAACAAACAATCTTGCACCCCCCTAAACAACCTTAGCATAGTTATGCAATCACCCTCAATCCCCGGTTAAGAACGATCCCTACTTACCAATGCTACATCTACAAAGAAGGGTTTTAATTGTATTTGTGTTTGATTGAGTGTTTAAATAAGTGCTTGAAAACACGCGAATCAATTTTGGCGCCGTCGCCGGGGACTGAAAAGAATTGTGTAATTATGCTTGTACATTATGTTAATAGTTTTCTGTTTTTCGGAACTGTGCACTTCCCGGTTTTGTGCAAATTATTTCATCATCCGCTTCAGGGTCTTCAACTGGTAGTGGCAGTAGTGGTGGATCGAGTTCTAGTTCTCGGTTCAGGGCTAGAGGACGTAACAGGAGACCTTTCCGGAGCCAGTTGGGTAGGCAACAGACCGGTCAGTTTGGTTCTGGTGGCAGTTTCCAGGGTGGAACATCGGGTGGTCAGACTTTTTCTTTTGGTCATCAGCAGCAGTTTTCTGGGTGCTTTGAGTGTGGTAGTCTGGACCATTTCAAGAGAGATTGTCCTTTTTTGGCTCAGAGGACCACCCCCACTCCTACTCAGCCAGCCGGTCAGTCTGCAGCCAGAGGCTCTAGTATTGGTACTCATGGCAGTTTAGCAGCCAGAGGTGGCTCTCAGCAGGGTAGTGGTCAACGTGGACGTCCCATGACTCTTACCAGACTTCATGCTATGACTCAGCAGGAGGGTCGTACTTCTCCAGATGTCATCATTGGTACGTTATTAATTTTTGGCCAGCCACCTTTTATTTTTAATTGATCCCGGAGCCACGCATTCATTTATGTCTAGTAGATTTGCCCTCCACGCAAATGTGCCATCATCGTCTCTTCTAGGCGAGTGGCATGTGTCTCTACTCTCTAGTGAGGTGATGAGAATAAATTGGGTGTTTAGTGGTTGTGAAATATTGGTGGAAGGGACTAAGTTTAAGGCGGATCTAATCCCTTTAGATATTGTGGAGTTTGATGTGATTTTGGGAATGAACTTTTTAGAGGCTTATAGAGCTATGGTAGATTGTTTCCGAAAAGAAGTGGTGCTTCGAAGTCCAGATGGATTTGAAGTTGCATTTCAAGGAGAAAGAGATGTTATTTGTAGTTGCTTGATATCAGCTATTACTGCTAGAAAATTGTTAAATAAAGGCTGTCGGGCATACTTAGCTCACATTGTGGATACAAGTATGAGAGTGTTGGAAGTAGAGGATATTCCTGTAGTAAGGGAGTTTCCAGATGTTTTTCTCGAGGAGTTGCCTGGTTTGCCTCCTGTAAGGGAGATAAATTTTTCTATCGAGTTACTTCCCGAAACTATGCCTATCTCTCAGGCACCTTACAGAATGGCTCCAGCAGAATTGAAGGAGGTGAAGACTCAACTACAGGAGTTGGTAGATAAGGGTTTTATTTGGCCTAGCAGGTCTCCATGGGGTGCTCCGATGTTGTTTGTTAAGAAGAAAGATGGCACCATGAGACTATGCCTTGATTATAGGAAGCTAAATCAAGTCACGGTGAAAAATAAATATCTGTTACCCTGTATTGATGATTTATTTGATCAGTTCAAGGGTGCTACTGTTTTCTCAAAAATTGACTTGAGATCTGGTTATCATCAGTTGCGGATCCGAGAGAATGACATAGCCAAGACTGCTTTTCGATCACGCTATGGTCATTATGAGTTTGTGGTGATGCCTTTTGGACTTACTAATGCACCAGCTGCGTTCATGGATCTCATGAATAGGGTGTTTAGTCCATATCTTAACCGCTTCGTGATCGTATTCATAGATGATATTTTGGTTTACTCAAGAAGTAAAAAGGAGCATGCCAAACATCTAAGAATGATATTGCGGACTTTGAGAAATGCTCAGTTGTATGCCAAGTTCAGCAAGTGTGAATTTTGGCTGGATAAAGTGGGATTCTTGGGTCATGTAATTTTGGCTGAAGGTGTTAGTGTGGATCCCCAAAAGGTGGAAGCAGTGTCAAATTGGAGAAGACCCACCATTGTGACGGAGATTCGTAGTTTCTTGGGATTAGCAGGCTATTATCGACGCTTTGTGCAAGACTTTTCAAAGATTGCTGCTCCACTTACAAGATTGACCAAGAAGGGAGTTAAATTCGAATGGTCAGATCAGTGTGAACAAAGTTGTCAAGAATTAAAGAATCGCCTAACTAGTGCTCCTGTTTTAGCACTTCCGGATGATAGTAGGGAATATGTGGTTTATTGTGATGCTTCTAAACGAGGTTTAGGCGGGGTATTGATGCAGCATGATCGAGTTATTGCCTACGCTTCTAGGCAATTGAAGCAGCATGAGGTGAATTATCCCACTCATGATTTAGAGCTTGCAGCAGTAGTTTTTACTCTCAAGTTGTGGAGACACTATCTTTATGGAGCCAAGTGTCAGATTTTTACCGATCACAAGAGTTTTCGGTATGTGTTCACTCAAAAAGAGTTAAATATGAGGCAGAGAAGGTGGATGGAATTAATCAATGATTATGATTGCACTATTGAGTATCATCCTGGAAAAGCTAATGTGGTAGCTGATGCTCTTAGTCGAAATCCCACCATATCCTTGTCTCACTTGAGGATGGTTAGAGTTCCACTTCTTTTTGAGTTGCGAGCTACTGGGGTGGATTTAGCGGTGGATGAAGTGGGTGCCTTGGTAGCTAGTTTCCATGTAAGGCCAGTTTTGGTTGATAAAGTGCGGGAAGCGCAGTATCATGATCCTTCCATTGTTCTGTTAATTGAAAGAGCAGCGAATGGAGCCGCCGTGGATTTTTCGGTAAAAAGAGATGAAACTTTATTGTTCAAAAATAGACTTTGTGTTCCAAAGAGAAATGAAGAGTTAAAGATAGAGATGATGGAGGAAGCTCATAGTTCTGCATATGCTGCTCATCCGGGTAGTACAAAGATGTTTCGGACTTTGAAAGATTATTATTGGTGGCCAAACATGAAGAGGGAAATGACAGCTTTTGTAAGTAGGTATTTGATCTGTCAGCAAGTGAAAGCTGAAAGGCAAAAACCTTCAGGATTGCTTGAGCCGTTGCCTATTCTTGTGTGGAAGTGGGACCACATCACCATGGATTTTGTTTTCAGTTTACCTCGTACCCGTGAGGGGCATGACAGTATTTGGGTGATTGTGGATAGACTCACCAAATCTGCACATTTCTTACCGGTGGGAAAGAAGTATACACTAGATAAATTGGCAGAGCTTTATGTGAATGAGATCGTGAGACTTCATGGTGTACCTGAATCAATAGTGTCGGATCGGGATTCTAGATTTGCTTCTAAATAATGGAGAGCTCTTCAGACAGCTTTAGGTACCCGACTACACTTTAGCACTGCTTTTCATCCTCAGACTGATGGGCAATCATAGAGGACTATTCAGACTTTGGAGGATATGTTGAGATCTTGTGCCTTGCAGTTCAGGGGGAGTTGGGATAAGAACCTATCTTTGATGGAGTTTGCTTATAATAACAGCTACCATTCTAGTATTGGTATGGCTCCCTTTGAGGCACTTTATGGGAAACAGTGTCGTACACCTCTATGTTGGAATGAAGTAGGAGAAAAAGAACTTTGTGGTCCTGAGTTAATCCATGATACTAATGAGAAGATTAAAGTGGTCAGAGATAGACTCAAGACCGCTCAAAGTAGGCAGAAGAGTTATGCAGATGCCTGTAGGAAAAACCTTGAGTTTCAAGTGAGTGATTGGGTGTTTTTGAAATTATCTCCTTGGAAAGGGATAGTACGTTTTGGTAAGTATGGGAAGCTTAGTCCGAGGTATATTGGGCCTTATGAGATAATAGAGCGAGTTGGCTCACTTGCTTATCGATTACTTTTGCCTCCAGAATTGTCCAGGATACATAATGTGTTTCATGTATCCATGCTTCGCAAGTATATTGCCGATCTCTCTCATGTGTTGCAAGAGCAGCCAATTAGTTTGACGAGAGATTTGACCTATGAAGAGGAACCGGTATAGATTCTTGATCGAAAGGAGCAAGTACTGAGGAACAATACAATTCCACTTGTCAAGGTGCTTTGGAGAAGTCATCAAGTAGAGGAAGCTACTTGGGAATTAGAGGAACAAATGAGGCAGCAATATCCCTACCTTTTTGTTTGACAGTTATGTTAATTTCAAGGACGAAATTTTTATAAGGAGGGGAGAATTGTCACGCCCTGGTTTTTAAGTTATTTTACGGTTATTTACTTTGGTATTATTTTGGTCTTTTACCGTTTTAAGTAACCGTTTACTATTTAAGACTCCAAAGTTGACTTTTGTTTCGGTTTGGATTTTGGGAAAACTTTCTTCATGAAAGTCGTAGATGATGTTGTTACGTGTTCGTAGACATGCTATGCGTTAAAATCAGAGTTAGCATGGAAAAGTTATCAATTAAAAATGTAAGTTTTATTGGGGTATTATTTTGGGGTGTTAAATTTTGGAGTTGGGTTATGTTTATTAAGTTGGACCGGGCCTTGTTTTTGGTTAAAGGCCCAAAACACTCTCTCTCTCTTCCTCCCGATTCTCTCTCTCCTTCTCTCTCTCTCTCTCTCTCTCTCTCTCTCTCTCTCTCTCTCTCCCGTGAGCTTCCTGACCCGCCGGCTTCACCACCGCCGTCCGCCTCCGTCCAGCCACCACCGACCGCCAAACCGGTCCCGTTCGGACCCCCGCTACCTCCTATCTCTTCCTGGGCCAGTGACCGGCCGTGTAACGTCACCGTTCGCGAGGAAATTCGCCGGAGACGCCGCTTGCACTTTCGCCGGAACTCTCTCCTCCAGCCGCCATAGCCGGAGCTGCTAGGTTCAAAAGGAAGCCCTCCTCCCGTGCAGCAATCCCTCCAAAGGATTCGCTCCCTCTTGAGCTAGGTAAGGAGAAATCGGCAAAGGAAATTCTAGGGCTTATTAGGTGTTTTCGATCGATTGACATAGTTAGGCTTGGAATGGGTGTTTGTGCTAGTTAGAAAAGTTGTAGAGGAGATTGAGAGGAAGATGCTGTTAAAATTTGGTAGCTATTGCAGGTCGCCGGAGTCGGCCGCCGGCGGCACCACCGCTGTTTTGGGAAATTTTGTAGTTTTTGATGTGGAATATTAAGGGGATGTTAATGATGTGTGTAAACATGAAAATATCTGCAACAAATAACATAACAACACGTGTACAAATAATAATTTAATTTAATCAATGCGAATGCGGGTTACAATCTTTGTGAACTCCTATGATTCTATCTCCAAATATAGGTTTAATTCAAGGGTGACAAGCACTTGTTCTTGAGGGTTACGCGGGTTGATCACGTAACAAATATTTGAGATTTGGATTTGGGTTTAGTGAAGAACTGGCTATTTGGGGAGCTTGATAGTTCTTCAAGGATTTTGGATTTGGTGAAGAACTAGTTGTTTAAGGAGCTTGATAGTTCTTCAAGGGTTTAGGGGAGACTTTTGAGCTCGCGGAGGGATTTCTCTCTCTCTAGTTCGCTGCTTCTGTTTTTTTGCTCCTCCCTCTCGGTATGAGAGGGGGTATTTATAGTGTTAACATGCCTCCACTTAAGGCATGTAATGAAGATTCTGAATCAATAATATTTCCTTAATCGAATCAATGAATCTTGACTGATTTACTTGCCGAATTTAACATAATCAAATCAATCAAATCTTGAGATTTAGATATGCCCAGATCGCTTTGGATTGAATGTCGTGTTTTGAGCAAGTTCCTTAGTAAGGGGCGAGCTATCTCGCGGATATGGAAGGTATCCCGCGAGGAAGCTTGATTTCCAAGCAAACGGTGATTTCTAATCCCATTTCGCGGACGACTTATCTTGGACGTACATCCCCGCATGCATGCGAACTCTGTCGTCTAGCTACTTTGCAAATTTCCCTACGTGGGGCCATCTCGCCTTGCCTTTATGTCAATCTACGTGCACGGAGCCATTTCACCTCGTCTTCATAGACATGCGCTCGGAGTCATTTCGCCTTGCCACTGTTTACGTCTACACGAAGTCCGTTTCACCTCGCCTTCGTTTATTTCTACACGAAGTCATTTCACCTCGCCATTGTTTAAGTCTACGCGAAGCGAAGTCTAGTTCGCCTGGTGGAGTCTTGTTCGCCTCGCGAAGTCTAGTTCGCTTTGCAAAGTCTTGTTCGCCTAGCGAAGTTTAGTTCGCCTGGCAAAGTCTATTTTGCTTCGCAAAGTCTACTCTCTAGCTCGCCTGACCGCTGGCGAACCATCACCAGTTATTTTTGGGGATGTCCGATTAATTGATATCTGATCATCAATCGACACTTGATAATTGTTTCTGCAAGAACCCGTAGGCTATGCGGAACCACAGTGGAACATGAACAGTAGACAACACAAGGGCATATAGTGGTTCACCATACCTCGGAGGACATGGCTACGTCCACTTACGAATCCACTATCATGGCTAATAGGCCTTTAGTGTTACAAGAGCATCCATCCATCCCGCCCGGGAGGAGGTGGGGAGGGAGAGGGAGCATCACATATGTCTATAGTGAGAATGAGTCAAAAGTCCTTTCTACACAGGGGGAGCCTTCCTTTTATAGATAAGGAAGGTTTCCTCTTATTACACATTACCGATGTGGAACTAACTATGCATTTATCTTATCATGGTGCCTTCTTGTGGAGCTTGGAGGAGCACCTTCCAAATGTGGTACCGATGATCTTTCACCACGGCGAGGTAGCTCGGACGTCGGTTTACAAGTTTCATGACTGGTCTATGGGCGGGAAAGGTAGTTTATTGACTACCGACTACAAGTCCCCCCAAGTTCCCGTTCAAGACACCTCTTGAGTGGGGACTTAATATACAAAATGCCCATAGACCAGTCATATGTCCCCAACATGGACCCAGTCCCAGTGCCCCCAAGTCTGTACTCAAGACGTGTGTTGAACGGGTCCGCCTCGCACAGAAAGGCTGACACCACCAGGCGAGCTGAGGAGGCACGCGAGCTGAGGAGTCCGCTCCCCACAGAAGAGCTGACACTAGGGCGAGCTGAGGAGTCTGCCTCGCACAGAAGGGTTGACTCTCGGGCGAGCTGAAGAGTCCGCCTCGCGCCATAATGACTGAAATTATCACGCGAGCTGAGTCCGCCTCGCCCAAGAGGGCGGATACTCGGGCGAGCTGAGTTCGCTCCGCGTACAATGAATACACGCGAGCTGTGGAGTCCGCTCCGCGTACAATGAATACATGTGAGCTGAGGAGTCCGCTCCGCTTACAATGCCTACACGCGAGCTGTGGAGTTCGCTCCGCGCACAATGACTATCTCCGTGACACACGCGAGGTGCATCTTGTTCCATGCGAGATGGGTCTCGGTGACACACGCGAGGTGGATCTTGGTGTTATACTTTCATGGACAAGGGTAGCGAGCCCTTTCCATATCTGGTGTTACTGCTCGAGTGCGGGGTATTATCCCCGCGTGGGTTATCAGGCCATTATTCTCCGTATGAAGGGAATGATATGAACTGCCCAACTCCCACTCTACGGGAGCTGTACAAGGGACTTACAGTTCTCATGGCTCTAGTTGTTTCGTCCATGCTGCCCGGTGATATGTTTCCGGGGTTGTATGCATGCCTTCTAGTTCGTGCGCATGCTTCCCGTTGGTTCTTGCTCGGGTATAAGAATCTCATGAAACAGTTGTTGTATGTTTCTTCCCGTTAGTTCTTATCCGGAAATCGAGATTTCCTAAGCAGTTGTTGTATGCTTTCTCCCGGTGACACTTATCCGGGACTTACTACTATCATGTTTGCCTTTCCAATTATTGTCCATTTAGTTGGAATATAATGGCCCTGTTGTGATCTTGGCGAAATGTATGTGTGATGGATCTCGCGCCTGAGTTCGCCTCGCGCATACGTAATGAAATTAGTAGGCGAGCTAAGGACTTCGCTTCGCGTGGAAAGAATGAAATTACAAGGCGAGCTGTGGTGTCCGCCTATAAGATAAAAAATGCCTCTCCCGACATCCGGCCTCAAAACTTATTCGGCCGGGCGAGGATTGTTGTACCTTCACAATGAACAAATGATCGATTAGCAACTTACATAGTTTAGTTGATCAACACAATTATGGGGCCAACCAAGTATTGTTATGACATAATAATTATCGAAAAGCACAATGGTTCATGCAATTGTGTAATACTCTCTCGGTGGAATGCCAATGTTGGTCGAATACCTATCTCTCGGTGGAATACCTCTCTCCTGGTGGAATGCCAAAACATGCATGTTGACTTGCAAGTAGAATATTATGAATTTTCACAAACCAATGATATTATAACAATCATAATCTGGACGGGACTTATCTGTGAAAATAGCTGCTGAATGGGTGCACACAGGAGGTGCAGATTCAGGCCCGTACTACTCCCGGACGATGAATCCTTGTTGCCAGTATGGTTGGGCTACCTACAAGATTTGTTGACGTTTTCCAGTTAAATAGTTCCGGGTGTCCATAGCTTTGCCACCGAAACCCGCTGCTTGCAGATTAGTCTGAGGCACTGAGCCTTCCCCTTTCGATACTCAGAGATAAAGGTGGTGGAGCCCTGACTTGCACATAGGGTCAATTCTCTACCTTCTTCAACTTCTTTTCTGCTCCCGGATGGCTAACTCTTTAAACCTGGAGTCATTGGGGTAAGTTGATTGAAACCCGAAGAGATGAAGCTACTGCCGAGCTGGGTGTCTATAGCAATTTTTCAGTGGGCACCCAACCGAACACAGTTTGTTCTGCAGTTGAATGATGCCAACAGATCGAGTGACCCAAGTTCCAAGTCGATCGAGGCCGATCAGGTCTGATCCCAACTCCCACATTAACTCCCTCTCCTGATGAATCCGACCAACCGGGTACATAACCAGCTTAACCAGCTTATTTTGATATCAAGTCTGGCACCGAACTCGACCGAGATAAAGCGGGTTCCCGCCGATTTGACCGAGTGAAACCCGTGTGCTATGTTGATTTGCAGGTGAAACCAGACGAGCCTTGACTGAGTTGCTCGTGCGGTTCCCATCCCGGCCGGGCAACTGACCGACGCTGCTGGTGGATCCCGGGCGGTAGCTCCTTGGACTGAGTGAACAAGGGTCCGGGATGGATCTTATGGTGCCGGCAGGGACCTCCGGCGATTTGGAGCAAACCGGAGGCTGCCACCGGGAGAGGAACCCTTGGGTCTTGTTGAATCATCTCCGGGAGGCTAGAGGCGTCGGTCGCAGGCTAGTTGGCCTCTTGGTGATGACCCGGTGATAAAGGGAACCCCGGCGGGTAATCTCGCTTCGCCTCCATGTGAATTCATCTCGCTTTGCTCCCCTGCGAGGTCAATGCTAATCTCTCGGTGGAATGCCTCTCTAAATGCCAATTTCACTTCGCTTCCACGCGAGGTCATCTCGCTTTGCTTCCACGCGAGGTGTCTCGCCTCGCATTCACGCGAGGTGTCTCGCCTCGCTTCCACGCGATGTGTCTCGCCTCTTCCTATTGCTCATGGATTTGAATGAAATGCCTCTTGGGCGGTAGAGTAACATGACTTTTAGTAATGATTCCCACAGACGGCGCCAATTGTTTCTGCAAGAACCCGTAGGCTATGCGGAACCACAGTGGAACATGAACAGTAGACAACACAAGGGCATATAGTGGTTCACCATGCCTCGGAGGACATGGCTACGTCCACTTACGAATCCACTATCATGGCCAATAGGCCTTTAGTGTTACAAGAGCATCCATCCATCCCGCCCGGGAGGAGGTGGGGAGGGAGAGGGAGCATCACATATGTCTATAGTGAGAATGAGTCAAAAGTCCTTTCTACACAGGGGGAGCCTTCCTTTTATAGATAAGGAAGGTTTCCTCTTATTACACATTACCGATGTGGGACTAACTATGCATTTATCTTATCATGGTGCCTTCTTGTGGAGCTTGGAGGAGCACCTTCCCGATGTGGGTACCGATGATCTTTCACCACGACGAGGTATCCCGGACGTCGGTCTACAAGTTTCATGACTGGTCTATGGGCGGGAAAGGTAGTTTATTGACTACCGACTACAATAATTGATTTCAATCGGGATTTAAGGTTTTGTTGTCGGCCGACCATTTCCACGTTGCCACGTGTTATTTCCGACGGCTTTCCAATGTTGTTGACTCACAAGCCACGTATTTACTTGGATTATTTAACGACTATTATTATCGTTAAATTTTATATGTCTACAAATGCCCCCACTTCAAGGTGCGTCGTAGCCATGCTGTCGTCATGTGCCAGAGGCGTGATTTGAAGTCTATGTTTAATGGGTTAATTTTGTGGTAGCTCCCGAATTGATTGGGATTCCTAATTTTGTAAGGATTCCCTATTTTCTTGTAGAAATTCCTCGAATTTATAGGATACCCAATTTTGTAGGGATTCCTTAATTCGCAAGGATTCCTGTAAAGTTTCCAAGTAATGGGCGGAAACCTTTGATGTATTTCTTTCTTGATTTGCTTGATTCTCCATACTTTTCCAGTTTCAATGAGGAAAGATTGCACTATAAATTAGAGCTTCCGGTTGAACATTATTCATCACAAAGTTACAACCATCTCGCTGTGAGATCAGCGGTATACTCTCTCTCCTTTTGATTTCATTGCTATGGCGAGGAGTTATATGATTCGCTGACCTTTTTTTTTTTTTTTTTTTAATCTTGTAGGTCGCGAGGTATTTCTGAGTCATCCATCTTCAGTAACAGCAGAAACCTTACTCGGCGAGGTGCGGCAGAATCTTAAGGTAGCGAGGCGAAGCAGAAGTTCAAGGCAGCGAGGCACAGCAAAAATCTAAGGCAGCGAAGCGCAATTTTTCAACAAGTAGACGTACACCACTTCGCATGGCATTTTTCAAAAGTTTGAAGAAAGGCACAATCACCATCCTTGAAGATATTAATGGCGTTCAAAGTGATGGCACCACCTTATATACCTATCCTTCATTGACTGGGCCGCGCTCTCTTGAGTCTCCCCCATATGATGGTTCAGGTCATATTCCTCGGTGGACTTTCCAACAATCGCGTTAGCTAGCCACCTTTCAATCAGCCAAATCCACCAGCGAGAAGCGAAGCGCAGATGTATGGATGTTGAAGTCCGCCCATCATGACCATAATGTTCCTCAAACACCGTTCGTGCTTCTTAGCGACCGTACGTGTAATGGTTCAGTGCAATGGAGAGGATTTCGTGCTAACGGAGCCTTCTCCTACACGGAACGTTACTGGGAGTGGTTAGAAGACATTCTAAGCTGAAGCGGAGATCTCATCCACAAAACTGGCCTCTACCGAGCGGTGTTTGCATCGCTCTTCAGCTATGACCGTGTTGCACCTGATGCGGGCCTTCTGTGAGTTTTGGTGCCCTGGCACGAATAGTCTTCATACATCGTGTGGAGAGATGTCTATTTCTTTGAGGGACATGACATATATTTGTGGCTTGCCCATAACTGGAAGGTTCTACGACGAAGTTGTTCCATCTATCGAAGAATTTTCAGTCAGGGGTAAAGGTGGTGAGCCAATTATTCCCAAGAGTTGCAGATTTTTATTTCTTGCATACCATAAGCTTTGCGATAAAGGGCAAAAAGTGAAGATTGCATCATGGATCCAATACTGGTACAAAGGAAGTTTGAGATACAAGAGGCTGCCCGCCAAGAGTGTACGGAACAAGAAAAATGCACCTCAGAATACGTACAACCTGTCTGGCGAAATCCCTGAGGTTCAAGCTCGAACTGATGATGACTCCGCACCGTTTGATGACTTAGGCGTGGATGACGAAGACATAGAGTCTACCTACTTGGCGGCATTTTACACGTGCTGGTTGTGTCTATTCGTCTTTCCTGTGGACGACATAGGCTTGATCCGACCTAGCGTGTTTAAAGTCGCTAGCAAAATGTCCCAAGGCTATCATTTATGTCTAGCTGTACCTGTGTTGGCCAATATTTATCAAGGCTTGAACGAGATTTCCGCTTCCAAAGACCCAGGGAACTGTTCGGCTACATTGCCCTTTCACTATGTGTATACGTGGTTGGCAGAGTATTTCGGCACCCATTTTTATTCTCCTCTTCCTGACAACTTTAAACCACGCATGGTTCACTTTTCAGGGACATTTTCGGCCAAGCACTTTGGAGACGCACAAGCTCGTTCTTTATTCAACGCATGTGGCAATGTAGGGATGGACATCTTAGCCGTAGTCTCTAAAAAACGCAAAATGATCGTTGATCTTGCGAATGTTGACTGTTCAGACATTGTCTACCTCTTCTGCCTTCGATCTGGATTTCTTACTCTTAGGCAGGACAACCGGCGAGTCGTTCAACCCTACAGTCCTTACCGTTTCAGCCGTCAGTTCGGCTATGTTCAAGATTTTCCAGGAAGCCTTCAAAAGGACATTCGGACGGGCGCATTATATCCTTGACGTACTGGCATTGGGAAAGCTTTACCAAACGTGAGACGGGGAGCACAGTGACGTTGCCGCCTGAGAACGCTCTATTAGAGTACATGGTGACTCGTAATTATGTTGAATGGTGGTCCAAAGTATATCGTTCCATGCCCAAGATGACTACAGCAACAATGCCTATTGTTGGGTCGCCGCACAAGCTTCTAAAAGCGAAGGAAGACAAGGTTGCTGCTCACGTGGTATCGCCCCGCGAGAAAGTGACTCCCCGCGAGATGCCATCTTGCCAGAGAGTGGTGCCTTGCGAGATGCCGTCTCGCCAGAGAGTGGTGTCTTGCGAGATGTTGTCTCGCCAAAGAGTAGTTCCCCGCGAGATTGAATTTGACAATAACCCTCACGCATCTTCTATCAAGGGGTTGCCCCCAAATAGCAGCTCTCCGAATGAACCGTACCTACCTTTCGAAGGTCATGGGGACTCATCTGATCATCAACTCGCCCGGAGTCACCTTAAGTTAAAGGGGGCCAAAATGGCTTAGTGGAAGTAGTAACAGTTCTAAGGATGTGAACTTTAAGCGTCGAAGGATTGAACCCGACCTTGGCTCTGTTTATTTCAATCCCGACGATGAGTTTCTCCTTAACAACAATTTTCTTGGCGAAGTCCCGGGTCCCCCGCAACAAACTCCTAATCGTGTTGAGGTATGTTCGCCACCATCACCATGCATCTTTTTCTTAACATTATATGCATGATCTGAACTCATTTTCTTTACCTTCTTGTTTTCAGCTAGAAGGACTCCCACCTTTTGAAGATGAAGCTTGTTCGAAAGAGGTTTGCGTCCTTTCAACAGAACCAATGAAGACCAACTCTTTTCACGAAGACGATGCATGCGAACAAAATGAATCGCAACAAGTTAATCGTGAAGATATTTTGGTGAATCCTCCGTGGCTTTTAAGCAATATGACATTCTCTGAAGTCACCTGCGGTGAAGTTGATGTTATGGACACTAACCAAGGGCTCCAACAAATTTGTATGCATGCCGCCACTCTAATTTGTGAACAAATTGAAGACGTCATCACGAAGCACTCATCAAGAACCATTCTTTCTAAAAAGAAAGATCTTAACGAGATGGTGGCCAAACTTCAGTGTTATGGGTTTGATCCTTCACCAGTAAAAGACAAGGTAGAAAGCTTGATGACTTGTGCTACTCAATACAACGCGGCAAGGCTTGTATGCACGCATAAAGTTACTCCAGGCACATGTGATCAACATTTGCCACATATGGAGGCTGAAATTGCAAAGTCGATCGAACTTCGTCAAACTGATCTTGGTCAACGTCAAGTTGTGATTGAGTCATTGGAGAACTTGAAGGAGAAGCAGCAGAGGTTGGAGCAGAAGATAGCCTCCCTAGATGCGAGCCTTCTACTTCATGACAAAAGGCTTGCCGATTTAGAGAAGCAGAAAGTCCAAATCAAGGAAACTCCAAAGTTGACTGTTAAAAAACTTGAGGAAGCAAAGAGGTTCCGAGATGATTTTGAAAAGCAATAGCTTCAAAGGCCTATATTGGACGTGAAGGGTTCATCATCTTTAGTAACTTATGATTTATTCTCTTTTTTTTTTTTGCGCATGTAATAAGTCATTTTGACAATAGAACTCATTATGCAATAAAAAGAGAGATTTTTTTTTGATGTGACTGAACTTAAGAATATAATTCTCAAGCTGCCTACGTATCCTTCCAAAGAAAGAATCAAGTCATAACGTAGTTCAAGGATGAGGATTTAGAACTCCTTTTTTTTTTAGAGTACCTTATGCAGTTTAGGCTCATGCAGGCTAAGAGCATTTTTGTCATTTGCAGTTTAAGATCGTGCAGACAATGAGCATTTTTGTCATTCGCAGTTTATGCTCGTGTGGACAAGGAGCGGTCTTCACTTGTTTCAAGCATAGTATTTCTTTAAGAACTTGCCGTTGATTGGGCCAATTCTCAAACCGTCTTCAGCCACGATTTTATAAGCTCCGTTGGTGTAGACTTCGTTGATGACATAAGGGTCATCCCACTTTGATTTGAACTTGGGACCGGTCTTGTGTGTCATGATGATGGGTCTGCGTACAGCAAGGACCAAGTCACCAATTTGAAAGGATCGAGGCCGAACTCCTTTGTTGAAGGCGCGCGACATTCGGGCTTGGAAGCATTCTAGATGTTGTTGCGCATCGAGCCTCTTCTCGTCTAAAGCTTCCAACTCTTGAAGTTGTAGCTTGATATTTTCTTCATTTGTGAGGCCTTCTTGCAAAGCAATCCTCAATAAGGGAATTTGCTTTTCTAATGGCAAGACGGCTTCAACACCGTACACCAGAGAATAAGGTGTGGCATTTGTGGCAGTTCGATATGTCGTTCTATATGCCCATAATGCTTCGCCCATCTTCTCATGCCAGTCTCTTTGTGACTTGCTGACGGTCTTTTTCAAGATGTTGCAGAGCGTCTTATTAAATGCCTCCGCCAAACCATTAGCTGGTGCATTGTACATCGATGAAAAGTGTAGCTTGAAGTGATACTTTTCGCTAAGTTTTTGCATAGCACTATTTGAGAAATACTTGGCGTTATCTGTAATGATGCAACGTGGCACACCATATCGCTGGATGATGCATGTCTTGATGAAGTCTGCAATGGTTTCTTTCTTTATCTCTTTAAGCGGTACCGCCTCTGACCACTTTGAGAAGGAATCCGTGGCTGCCAAAATGTACATGTGGCCTCCAGAAGATTTCTGATTTATGGGTCCCACAACATCTATCCCCCAGACATCAAACGAGTGTGAAGCGATTGTAGGATGCAATAGCTCAGGCGGTTAATGGATAAAGTTTGCGTGGAATTGACAAGCTTGACATTTCTGTGCGTACTCCATGCAATCCTTGACCATTGTGGGCCAGTAGTAACCCATTCGTCTTACTTGAAAATGCAATTTAGGACCTGATTGATGAGCTCCACATATTCCAGAATGAACCTCTTCCATAGCTTTGGATGCCTCTTCTTTTCCCAAACACCTAAGGAGTAACCCGTCAAATGATCGTCGATAAAGAGTCTCCTTGTAGAAGAAAAAGCGCGGGGCTCTTCGTTTGATATTCGTTCATTGTCTTAGATCGTCAGGCAATTTGTTATGCTCAATGTAGTCGATCAAAGGATGCCTCCAATCTTCGACGTCAATAACATAGACGGAGACTACATTGGAATTTTCGCACAACGGTACAATTTCTGTTGATACAACCCATCCTTGGCAAATTTAAAGGTCCACAATTTCATCATTTGATAATGCCAAAGTTGCTGCTAGGTTGGCCAAGGCGTCCGCCATTTGATTTTCTTTCCTCGGCACATGTTCTAGTGTAACAACATCGAAACCCATCAAGAGTTGTGTAGCGAGACGGAAATAAGGAACCAAATCCTCTTTCCTGACTTCGTAATTAGTTAGTAGTTCATCAATTACTAACTTTGAATCCCCGTACACTTCTAGATTTACAATTTGCATTTCTAAGGCTGTTTGCAACCCCATGATGAGGGCTTGGTATTCTGCAACGTTGTTGGAACACAATTCACCGAGAGTAAAGGCATATGGCAATATTTGCTTTTGTGGGGTGACAAAGACAACGCCGGCCCCTGCTCCATCTATTCTTGAAGATCCATCAAAGAATATCTTCCAAGTGGGGAGAATTTCTGCAAGAAAGACTTCTTCATCCGGCAAGTCATCTAGAATTTCCCAATCGGCAGGGATTGGGTGATCCGCTAGAAAGTCAGCCATAGCTTGGCCTTTGACCGCCTTGGCAGGTACATAGACAATGTCATGTTGATTGAGGAGCAAAGCCCACTTTGCCATTCGTCCTGATAAGACTGGTTTAGACATGACAAACTTGACTGGGTCAACTCGGGCTACTAAATGCACCATGTAAGCTTGCATATAATGCCTCAACTTTTGGATGGAAAAGATGAGAGCGAGACATGTCTTCTCTATTGGAGAATAATTTAATTCTGCTCCTGTGAGAGTTCGACTTAAATAGTATAAGGCCTTCTCTCTTTTTTCCTCATTTTCTTGGGCTAGAAGCGCTCCAAGTGATCTTTCTTGAGCTGCAATGTAAAGGGTAAGAGGTTTCCCAGGAATGGGTGCACCTAACACCGGAGCATTAGCCAAGTACTTCTTAATGCTTTCGAAGGCATTGTGACATGCTTCATCCCACACGAAAGGCACATTCTTCTTCATAAGTCGACTAAAAGGTTGACATCGGCCTACGAGGTTTGAGATGAACCGCCTGATAAACGCGAGTTTTCCTTGGAGGCTTCTCAATTCTTTTAAATTCGTTGGCTCTGGCATTTCTTGAATGGCCTTAATCTTCGATTGATCTACTTCAATGCCCCGATGCTTCACGATGAATCCAAGGAACTTGCCTGAACTCACACCAAAATCGCTCTTCAATGGGTTCATTTTGAGTTGGTACTCGCGTAGCCTATTGAACACTTTTCGTAAGTCTTGCAAGTGGTCACTCCTTTTTCTTGACTTGACAACCAGATCATCAACATAACATTCAACGTACTTATGAAGCTCCAAAGATTTTCTGCATGGCACGTTGGTATGTTGCACCAGCATTCTTTAATCCAAATGGCATGACTTTGTAACAATAAATGTCTTTGGGAGTGCGAAATGCAGTTAACTCCTCGTCTTCTAGCGCCATCTTTATTTGGTTGTAGCCAGACGATCCATCCATGAAAGACAAAGCTTCATGACCTGTGGTTGCATCTACCATGAGTTCGATGATAGGCAAAGGGAAGTCATCTTTCGAACATGCATCATTCAAGTCGCGAAAGTCTACACACACACGCATTTGTCCATTCTTCTTTTCAACTGGGACAATGTTTGCGATCCACTTGGGATATTGGACCTCTCTGATGAAGCTTGCAGCGATCAACCTGTCAACCTCTTCTTCAATTTGAGTTTGTACCTCTGTTCGAAAACGTCGTGTCAGCTGTTTGATGGGTCGAGCCTCCGGTTTAACAGCTAATCGATGAACTACCACTTTAGAATCAAGACCTGGCATTTCTGTGTAGGTCCAAGCGACGATGTCCATGTATTCAAGCAATAAGTCATAGTACTCCTTCTCCTCTTGGGAGCTTAACGACGCGCTTACAAATATCGGTCTTGGGTCTTCTTCCGTCCCCAGATTGAGTTTCTTAAGTTCATCGACCGTAGATTTCACCCCATCTTCAAGCTCTGGAAGAGCTGCCTCTACTTCATATTCGAAGCCTTCATAGTCATCTTCTTCATAAGCTTCCACCTCTGCTACTGTGATGTGATATGCACATTGAATAACATCACCCTCATCGCCGCTAGCATCATCGCCTTCTTTATCTTGACCAGTGAGTATGAAGGTATGTTGCCTCACTTTAAGTTGGTCGGTCGAATTCACCTCTAGCACACAACGTCTTTTCATGCGTGATGGGATGAGACTTTGGATTTCTTTATATTCCGATTGGCCCACTTCTTTTCTTTTTCTATCTTGTTGTTCTTTAGGAGCTTGGATCCTTTCAAGTGCCGACTTTCGAGGAGTTGGCTTTATTTGTTTATTTTCTTCATTTGACGATGACAACCTTTTGAACACAGAAGTTCGTGTAGCTGCGGTGTCAAGACGATTGAAGATGGAGCTTCGACTTGTTGACTTTTCAACACGTTCAAACACCGAAACTCTGCCTGTTGATTTAGTAGAAGTACTTTGAGAACTTGGGCAGATGCGATCGAATGCTGAAGTGCGAGAAACAGATTGGATTTATGGAATCTCATCTTCTACTTCTTCGACGCTTATGTACTGCATGCTTGCCTTCTCCGCTTGCCTTCTCCGCTTTCCTTCTGCCTGAGATTTTGATCGGCTTGCTTGGGGTAAAACCAAGACACGTTTTAACCGAATCACTTGTTTTTCCCTGTTCTCTTAGCTTCTTTTGAAACTCATTGAGCTCATGAGCTTTCTTACTGATGGCTTGATCATCCTCTCTACTCGACGAACCGAAGTCGAATCCAGCCTTTGCCAATAATTTCTAAGCATTGGGGTCAAGCCCTTCATTTGTTCTTTTCTCGGGTAAAGGCCCGTGCTCTACCCTTCCTTGGATTGGTTTGACAAATCCTTTCAATGGTTGCTTGGTAGGAGTTTGGTCGTTTAAATTTGTCAATGGCAATATTGATGCTTCCTTCAATAATTTTATGTCCTCTTCACTCAACTTCCGAGGACTCACTTGCCGCTTTGTTCCCGCAAACGGAGACTCTCCTTCCTTGCGCTTGGACTTTGGCACATATCGAAGAATTGGGACAATTGGACTAGACTTGTCTGATGTCATAGTTTTGGATGGAGGCTTGTGTGACTCTTCATTTCCCTTGCCTTTTGCTTCAACTTCTTTCCTTGTTGCCGTCGTAGCCTTCCCTGTTGAGGGTACTCTGACTAGAAGAACTTCTATTACCGATTCCTCATCTGAATAGAACTTGGAATCTGCGTAGTAAGACTCATCTTCGGTGAATTGCTTGGTATCACCTATCACCGTTTTCACGCCTCCGCGGTAGAACTTGAAGCATTGATGCAGAGTTGAAGGCACGACATCATTTTTATGAATCCATGGTCACCCCAACAATATGTTTTATGAAGTTTTTGCATCGATTACGTGGAACAAAGTGTGTGACTCCAATTCTCCAATAACCATGTCTAGTCGAATCATGCCTATCGCTCTTTGCTCTCCTTGGTTAAAACCCTAGATCATGAGACGACTTTTAGATAACTCGTCGATATTGATGCCGAGTTGAGACATTGTTGATTTTGGCATAATGTTCACAGCAGACCCTCCATCTACAAGCATGCGGTTTAACTTTTGCTCTCGCATGTAACCTGTCACAAAAAGAGGTCGATTGTGTGGTTTTGAACCCAATTGCAAATCTTCATCCGTGAAGTGAATGGCGTCACAACACACTACGCATGCCGCACACTCATTGATGTTCGAAGAATGCTGGCCTTCATCAAGCAACAACTGGACTAACGCAAGTCTCGCCGATTTGGAAAGTTGCGATAGGTTAGAGAGGCTAAATTTTAGAGGCAAGTCCAATTGTCTCAGCATTTTAGTTTCTTCAGCCTTCTCAGCACCTTTGGAATCACCTTCAAAACTGGTTGTCATTGAATTAGCTCTCAAACTCATTCGCATCTTAGGCATGCACCTTGCTTGCGGATTTTGATTGAGAGACTTTTGTACACAAGGAGCGAATTTCTCCTTTTTACACCTTGTCTCATTCCTCGCGAGGCATTGACGACTCCCATGTGGTTGTTTATGATCTGGCTGCGAGAGTGGTAGACTTGACAATACACCTTTGCACGTTTTTCATCGAGTGACAAGTATCCATCCCTCGCCATCATCGCATGGGGCAGCTTTAGGAGTGAGGTTTATTTGCTGGATTGGCTTCACTTCTTCTAACTTTTTATCATCGCCTGTCTCTTTCAAGTAATGGCATGGCGCCTTCATTGGCATGGAAGGTACTTGAACCGGTTCAAAAGACCCAAATGAAATGGTAGTGCAATTGACCGCAACAACCTCATTGACATCCAGCTCGATTTTTCCTTGTTTGGCGAGCTTCATGATCAAATCCTTCAAAACAAAGCACTTCTCAACTGGGTGGCTGACGAGGCGATGAAACTTGCAATACTTCGGATCATTGACCCGATGCAAATCCTCCAACATGCCTGCCACGTCGGAATCTGGGAATGTATAAGTCTTTTGCTCTCACTCAGTCAATGAATGCTTCTTCCTCCCGTAGGCTTGAGTCGGTTCTACTCTCTTAACGTCCTTCTTGTCCCGTGTGGAGATTTTGATTGGAGCAACACTTACAGTCATCAACTCCTTTGTAGATCTTTTCACGATCTTGTCAACTTTGCTGCTAAAAGCTTTATCTTTTCGTTGATCATTGACAAACTCCTTCTTACCTTTGTGGCTAGCTATGCTCAACTCCATATCATGGGCTCGCGTAGCTAGTTCTTCAAAGGATCGAGGCTTGATACCTTGGAGAATGTACAACAAATCAAAATGCATGCCTTGGATGCACATCTCTACCGCAGACGTCTCCGACAAGCGGTCTTTACAATCGAGACTGAGCGAGCGCCACCTGTTGATGAAGTCAATCGCTGGTTCGTCTCTCCATTGTTTTGTGTTGGTGAGTTCCATCATGCCCACAGTTCTCCTTGTACTGTAGAAGCGGTTTAAGAATTCACGTTCCATTTGGTCCCAACTGTCGATGGACTCGGGCTCTAAATCCGTGTACCACTCAAAGGCATTGCCTTTCAAAGAGCGAACAAATTGCTTAACAAGGTGGTCACCCTCCGTCCCGGCGTTATTACAGGTTTCGATGAAGTGAGCAACATGTTGCTTTGGATTGCCCTTCCCTTCGAATTGCTGGAACTTTGGCGGCTGGTATCCCAACGACATCCTTAGTCCATTAATTCTTTTGGTGTAGGATTTGGAGTAGGTGAGAGAATCACGAGAAGGACCTCCATATTGAGCTCTGATGGAGTTGGTGATGATGTCTTGCAATTGTTGAAAGGACATAAATCCAAGCGAGCCATCATCGTCTTTGTCAACTTTCTTGGAGCTCTCACCTACTTTGTGTTTCTTTTCTTCATCTTGACTTTCAAGCCTGCTGTAGAGCTCGGCGATCTGCATGTCTTTTTCTTCCACCGTTTTGGTGAGCTTCTCAACCGCTCCCATCAGATTGGCTATTTGCTCTTCAATGGTGGATGCGCCTGTCACCATGACTTGCATGGGGATAGGTTGTGATGAATAATCCGCTGGCATGTCATACGTGTTGTCTTCATCACCATTTGGACTCCCATCGTATGAAGCCGTGCTTGATTCATCATCTGTGGCAGGTGAGAATGATCGCTCCCTTGATTTGTTTGGAGTTTCCTTCTCTTCACTTCGCGAGGCACGCTGGTCCGCGAGATTCGCCAGGGTGATGACTGGTTCGCGAGGCTTGGAAGACAAAGCCACGAACGTTGTGGGTTGATTCCTCGCCATGCTACGGGTAACATGACCAGAGGGCTCGCTGCTTGACCTCGAGGTCATTGGTTTAGATTTCTTCGTCGAGATGGCTTGGGTGCTCTTGGAGGCCATCACTTCGAACGGATTTGAACTTTCAATCGGAGAAGGAGATGAAAGGCAAAGTTATCCCACCGGGCGTGCCACTTTTGTAAACACGAAAATATCTGCAACAAATAACAGAACAACACGTGTACAAATAATAATTTAATTTAATCAATGCGAATGCAGGTTACAATATTTGTGAACTCCTCTGATTCTATCTCCGAATATAGGTTTAATTCAAGGGTGACAAACACTTATTCTTGAGGGTTACGCGGGTTGATCACGTAACGAATATTTGGGATTTGGATTTGGGTTTAGTGAAGAACTGGCTATTTGGGGAGCTTGATAGTTCTTCAAGGATTTTGGATTTGGTGAAGAACTGGCTGTTTAAGGAGCTTGATAGTTCTTCAAGGCTTTAGGGGAGACTTCTGAGCTCGCGGAGGGATTTTCTCTCTCTAGTTCGCTGCTTCTGTTTTTTTGCTCCTCCCTCTCGGTATGAGAGGGGGTATTTATAGTGTTAACATGCCTCCACTTAAGGCATGTAATGAAGATTCTGAATCAATAATATTTCCTTAATCGAATCAATGAATCTTGGCTGATTTACTTGCCGAATTTAACATAATCAAATCAATCAAATCTTGAGATTTAGATATGCCCAGATCGCTTTGGATTGAATGTCCTGTTTTGAGCAAGTTCCTTAGTAAGGGGCGAGCTATCTCACGGATATGGAAGGTATCCCGCGAGGAAGCTTGATTTCCAAGCAAACGGTGATTTCTCTTGGACGTACATCCCCGCATGCATGCGAACTCTGTCGTCTAGCTACTTCGCGAATTTCCCTACGTGGGGCCATCTCGCCTTGCCTTTATGTCAATCTACGCGCGCGGAGCCATTTCACCTCGTCTTCATAGACATGCGCTCGGAGTCATTTCGCCTCGCCACTGTTTACGTCTACACGAAGTCCGTTTCACCTCGCCTTCGTTTATCTCTACACGAAGTCATTTCACCTCGCCATTGTTTAAGTCTACGCGAAGCGAAGTCTAGTTCGCCTGGTGGAGTCTTGTTCGCCTTGCGAAGTCTAGTTCGCTTTGCAAAGTCTTGTTCGCCTAGCGAAGTTTAGTTCGCCTGGCAAAGTCTATTTTGCTTCGCGAAGTCTACTCTCTAGCTCGCCTGACCGCTGGTGAACCATCACCAGTTATTTTTGGGGATGTCCGATTAATTGATATCTGATCATCAATCGACACTTGATAATTGATTTCAATCGGGATTTAAGGTTTTGTTGTCGGCCGACCATTTTCACGTTGCCACGTGTTATTTCCGACGGTTTTCCAATGTTGTTGACTCACAAGCCACGTATTTACTTGGATTATTCAACGACTATTATTATCGTTAAATTTTATATGTCTACAATGTGAATTTCGGAATTTTTTGAGGAATTTTGGATAGGTTTGTTTTTTTTCGTAGTTTGGTATTTTAGCCATTAATTTGGATAGAATCCGGCCGTTAGATTATTGTTGTTTTGGCCGTAGAAGGTGAATTTAAGGCCGCCGGTATTTGTGGTGAAGTTTGGACGGTATCAATTTTAAGATTTGCAAAGTTGGGCAAGAATGAGAGTAGATAAGGCCATATTTAATTTTGCCTATTTTTTATAAGCGTTGGTATATAGTTGAGGATTTAATTATGTTCTTGGATTAGGACGTGAGGAAGCTCGAGCAGAAGAGGCTTCAGACCGACTTCAGGCCTAGGCCTAACTTGTGAGTGGACTTTTGGTTTAAATAATGTGCATGCAATTGTTTATTTGGTTGGACCATTTGACGTCATTTTTATTTGACGATTTTACTCATTGTGGTGAGTTACCGAAAATGAGATTTTCGGTAAATTATAATATATTTTTAAGGAGAGTATGTATATAAATGCTAGCTAGCGATATGTGTCTGTCCACCTTAATGGCATAGTATACAACTGCATTATGGTGTGACGTGAGCGTTGGACGCAAGCATAGTAGCCTTATATGAGTGTTTAATTCATAGAAGGGGTATGTGGGCACATATTTATACACATGTTTGTCCACCTTAATGGCGTAGTGTATCACCGCATTAAGGCGTGACGTGAGCGTTGGACGCGAGCGTAGTAGCCCTATATAGATTATTATTCATTTATATAGGGAGTATGGGCGAGTGTAAATATATACATATATATATTTTAGCCTGAGAGGCTGTATTTTGATATATATATATATATATATATATATATATATATATATATTTTAGCTTGAGAGGCTGTATTTGGATATATATAGTTTTGAGCAGTAGAGGCTCGATATTTATAACGATAAGAGAATTATCGTTTAAGACATGCATTCGTTTTCTTGGAAATTAAATTGGGAAAACATAAATGTTAATAAATATTTTCTTTATTTATTTTTGTCCACTCACTCTAATTATTGCGAATGTTTTTCCCCTGGGCTCTTCGTTTTAAAAATGCTCAGTCTGCAGAGTTCGAGTTAGTATGAGTAAGAGACGACGAGGCATAGTTACCAATTTCTCAGCCACATTTCACCCGTAGGTTACCTGTTTAACCTACTAGAGTATTTTCCTGCTCCTCTAGTGTATAGTAACTCTGAATACTCTTTGAGATTTATCGTTTAATGTTTCTGGTGGTGTGCTTAGACTTTTGTTGTATTTTAGAATATACGAAGTTTGTAATTATTTACTCATTTTCGTATAATTGTGGGTTGATTTGGAGGATGCTCATTAGTGTTTAAGAAAGTAACACTTTAGTTTTCTAGGTTAGGGTTGTCCATTTTCAAGGGAGGTTTGCTTATCGGTAAATTTTCCTTAGATGTGGTCCCCGCAGGACTTACCTCGGGTTTCGGGGTGAAATTCGGGGTGGGTCTTGACATTTACCACCAGAGCGGGAAGTGGAATTTACTATCGAAGTCAATCCAAGAACAACACCTATTTCAATACCTCCATACCGCATGGCACCCAAAGAATTGAAGGAATTGAAATCACAAATTGAGGAGCTACATAGCAAGGGATTCATTCGTCCAAGTGTATCGCCTTGGGAAGCACCCACTTTGTTTGTGAAGAAGAAAGATGAAACTCTTAGAATGTGCATTGACTATCGACAACTAAACCGGGTTACTGTGAAAAATAAGTATCCACTCTCAAGGATTGACGATCTCTTTGATCAACTCAAGGGATCAAAATTTTTCTCAAAGATTGATCTTCATTCTGGGTATCATCAACTTCGAATTAAAGCATAAGACATACAGAAAACAGCTTTCTGATCCCGGTATGGACATTATGAGTATTTGGTCATGCCTTTCGGTTTGACAAATGCTCCAGTAGCATTCATGGATTTGATAAACCGAATATTTCGACCTTACTTAGACCAATTTGTGATTGTATTCATTGACGATATCCTCATCTATTCAAAATCACAAGAAGAGCATAAAGAACACTTACGTATCATTCTCCAGATTTTGAGAGAGCATCAGTTATTTGCTAAATTCAGCAAATGTGAATTCTGGTTAACTGAACTGAAGTTCTTAGGGCATGTAATTTCTAATGAAGGCATTGCAGTTGATCCTTCAAAACTGGAGGCAGTACAAAACTGGAGCCAACCAAAGAATATTTTCGAGATACGAAGTTTTCTGGGTTTGGCAGGATACTACAGAAGATTTATAAAGAATTTTTCTCGATTGGCTGCACCAATGACCAGGTTAACACAAAAGGGAGTCCCCTTTATTTGGAGAATGCATGTGAAAGATCATTTCAAGAGTTAAAGACTCGATTGACTACTACACCAGTTCTAATTATTCCTGAGCCCAGTGTAGGATATGTGGTGTATACTGATGCATTATTATGAGGATTAGGATGTGTTCTGATGCAATATGATAGAGTGGTGGCTTATGCTTCTCGTCAACTGAAAACACATGAGAGGAACTATCCGACGCATGATTTGGAATTGTCCATGCTTTAAAGACTTGGCGACATTATCTCTATGGTGAACATTTTGAGCTTTATTCTGATCATAAAAGTTTGAAGTATCTTTTCACTCAGAAAGAACTTAACTTGAGACAACGACGTTGGATGGAGTATTTGGAGGATTACGACTTTGGGTTAAATTATCATCCTAGAAGAGCTAATGTAGTAGCAGATGCTCTTAGTAGAAAAAGACTTGTTGATGGACTACAAATTCAAAGATGGAGAATGATTGAACCAATTTGTGAGTATGATTTGTTTGTACATGGATTAAAAGGTATTGCTTCCATCTATAATTTAGCCACAAGATCGATTTTGATGACAACAATCATTGAAGGACAACAAGGTGACGCCACATGCAAATCCATGAGGCAGTAGATTATAAATGGGAATTGACTTGAAGGATGGACTCTGAATGAAGACAAAGGTTTGAGATACCGGGGAAGATTATTTGTACCAAAACATGGGGAATATAGGAATCAAGTACTTCGTGAAGCTCATCATGCAACATGTTCTATTCATCCAAGAGGCACAAAGATGTATCATGACTTACATCGTCAATTTTGGTGGATTAGTATGAAGAGAGACATTGCCATTTTTGTGGAAAAGTGTCTTATATGCCAGCAAGTTAAAGCCGAACATCAAAGGCTAGCAGGGAAACTTCAATCATTACCAGTAGCAGAATGCAAATGGGATCAAATTACCTTGAATTTTGTTACAGGATTACCACGTTCTCCAAAAGGTCGAGATGCCATATGGGTAATAGTGGATCGACTAACCAAGTCAGCACACTTTGTACCAGTCAAGGTAACAGATTCTATAGAGACCCTTGGTAAACTGTATGTAAAGAAGATTGTGAGAATACATGGAATTCCTGTTTCAATCATATCTGACAGAGATTCTAAGTTCACCTCTCAATTTTGGGGAAGCTTGCAAGGAGCATTGGGCACTCAGTTACATTTCAGCACTGCATTTCATCCTCAAACCGACGGCCAATCAGAAAGGACCATTCAAATGTTGGAAGACATACTACGGACATGTGTACTGGACTTCCATGGGAGTTGGGAAGATCATCTGTCATTAGTGGAATTCGCCTACAACAACAGTTTCCAATCAAGTATAGGAATGGCACCTTATGAAGCATTATATGGGAGACCTTGCAGATCACCTTTATGCTGGACTGAAGTGGGTGAGTCAATTTTACTAAGACCTGACTTGATACAAGAGACCACCGAGAAGATAAAATTAATCAAGCAACGTTTACTAACTTCTCAGAGCAGACAAAAGAGTTATGCAGATCAGAGAAGGAGGCCGTTGGAATTTAATATCAGTGATCATGTATTCCTTAAGGTATCACCTCACAAGGAAATCCAAAGATTTGGACAGTTTGGAAAGCTATCACCAAGGTTTATTGGGCCTTTTGAAATATGAGAAAGAGTCGGAGATGTAGCTTACAAGTTGGCATTACCACCTCAACTTTCAGGCATTCATGATGTGTTTCATGTCTCAATGCTTCGAAAGTACCACCCAGACCCATCCCATATTTTGGATTGGAATGATTTGGAATTGGATGAAACAATTGTCATTTGAGAACAGACAAATCCCAATATTGGATCACAAAGAGCAAAAGCTACGTACAAAGACTATTTCCTTGGTCAAAGTGTTGTGGCAACATGGAGATGTAGAAGAAGCAACATGGGAATTGGAAAGTGAACTACGCAAGAAACATCTTGAACTTTTCTAAGATGACGGTATGACTTAAATTTTGAGGACGAAATTTCTTTTTTAGGAGGGTGGATTGTGAAACCCCAAACTTTAAAAAAAAATTAATTTTTTGGATTGCTGCTTTGTCTTATTTGAAATACTGATTCACCTACTTGCTAGCTAACGCCTAACACATGACTACATGCAGCCAATCACAAGTGAAAGTCTGAAAACCTCAATCAAACTTGTGGGTTGCAAATAGTTGCTGAGTGAGCAGCTTAAACTTGGGAATCGAGTTTAAAAACAACTGCTGGCACTTGAAGATAAACTTCAAGTGTTTTTACAATAATAGATGGCAGCAAATTAACAGTTAGATAGATAAGAGTCTAACTAAGATAAGCTAGGGAAGCTACAGGTGGCAAGCATAATGATTACTTTTCCTAGTATAAATAGAGGTATTCACCTGAGGAAATTTAAAAAAAAAGTAGAGTTAAGAAACATAGAGAAAAGTTAGAAGAAGAAAGAAACTAATGGAGGTCTGAAGCAAAGTACTAATACCTAGTAGTGAAATTTCAATTTTGATAAAACAGGTTTGAGCTAGGGGAAGTTATGGGGAATCTCTTTGTTTTATAATCTTGTTATCTTGCTTTGGAGTTGTACGTGTACGTGTTGTTTGTTAAAGATGGTTATTATGTTTAGTTTTTCATCATATTATTATCTGATCTTATGTTGAATAAGAAATGAATGAAGTTATGGGGTTGAGGCTATTACTTGAAAGGGACCAACAATTGTCTGCCTTTGTATACATATAGGGAGATAAGCCATTTCAATGTTATATTGATAAAATGATCGCATGGCAAGAAGACACTGTTGACCAATGATACTACAAGAGTATCAATTTGAAAACTTAACCTATATATGTGCACACACTATTTGTTTATTGAAATGACATGAGATTTGCTCTACTGAGTTTATGGCTCACCCCTTTATGAATTTGTGCAGATGTTACTCTTTGAGGGATAAAAACTTGATACCTAGAAGGGATGAAGTCTAGGAGGAGTATACTATGGCTTGCTGTTTTTAAATTTCTATTTGTGTAATAAGGCTTAGTCTATAAGCTTTCTTTCCTGTTTGTTGTAAGAACAATATTTAAGAAATAAAGTTTACTCCTTCATTAAGTTACCTCTGATTCAAAGGTTTTCATATAACTTTTACTTGTCCAAAGTTCTCTTATCCTTAACAAGTTGAAGTTATTCACATCCTTACTCGGAAAAGAACCATACTTTTTTAAAATTTCTGAGTTGGGATGTGACAGAAATTATGAGAATGGTGAGAAAGGTGATTATGGGGAGATGAGAAAGAGATTGATAGAATAGATATATTTTGTGTAGTTGAATTTTCTCATGAGTTGTTATTGGGATCTATGATTAACCCGCACGTGCACAAATTCGGGGAAAGTATGCCCCTTCAATGACGAACATAGATAAGACGATCTTATCGGGTTGCTGTTCGGGAGACTATGAGTATAATAATATGATTAACAAAAGAGGTACAAGTGGTGAGATATTACTGATTGTTAGATCATATATTCGAGACATCTGAGCCACCCCCAGTTGGTAAAATACACGATATGGGACGTGTAGGCTCACCTGTCTTTGATGTATAGACTAATTAGCTAGTAATTGAGGAAGACATTCATTAGCATACATGCATCAAATTGTTGTTATATATATTTAAAGTATTGTTTGATGTTTGATAACTTGATTGTGCAACATAGTTAAATATAACCTAAAAAGGTTTGGCCCTACTAAGCGTAAGCTCACCCATATAGACTTTTGTTCAGGTTCGTACAAGGACACATCTTTCGAGAAGTTTAACTCTGACGTTTAGCTAACGTGTACGAGAGTATAGAAGAGTTACGGAAGTAGTGAGGTAGACCTCAAGACCAGTTTTACCTTTGTAATTGTTTTTGTTATTACAATTTGTTTTGTTTTAAACAATTTTTGTAAAAGTATTTGAAATTGTTTTATTTTCTTTTACTTTTCCCGCTCAAGCCTCGAATTCGGTGTTGAGTGCTTGGAAACCATCGACATCGGGTCCGGGGTGTGACAGGAACGTCGTTGGGTAGCAAGAACAAATCATATGGCACTATTAAAGGTCGGGTGATGAAGCCTTGACATAAGTGGGCATTGAAGAGGAAGTTCCTAGACGAAAATGCAGCTGAGGAGGTTGGCAAAGCAGCGCAAGCTGAGATCGTATAGGTTCTGGATGTTTTTGGTCTAGATGATGCTTCTGTGGTCAATCAGGTTCTTGCTGGGATCGATCAAAATGTCGCTTGTGTGTATAATGAGATACATGAGTAGTTTTCTTAATTTTATGTTGCAAATAAACAAGAATAATCTGGTTCTATTCCGTTTGAGTCATTTGCATCATCAGAGATCTATTATCTTTATGTTTCTTGTCATTGTAGGAACAACTCATCATCGTTGTAGTCACTGCCGTGTCAAGACCCACCCCGAATTTTACCCCGAAACCCGAGGTAAGTCCTGCGGGGACCACCTCCAAGGAAAATTTACTGATAAGCAAACCTCCCTTGAAAATGGACAACCCTAACCTAGAAAACTAAAGTGTTACTTTCTTAAATAAATTTGAGCATCCTCCAAATCAACCCACAATTTTACGAAAGTGAGTAAATAATTACAAACTTCGTATATTCAAAAATAGAATAAAAGTCTAAGCACACCACCAGAAACATTACAATAAATCCCAAAGAGTATTCAGAGCTACTATACACTAGAGGAGTAGGAAAAATACTCTAGTAGGTTAAACAGGTAACCTACTGGTGAAAGGTGGCTGAGAACTGGGTAACTATGCCTTGTCGTCTCCTACACGTTCTAACTCGAACTCTGCAGACTGGGCATTTTAAAAACGAAGAGCCCAGGGGAAAAACATTCGCAAGAATTAGAGTGAGTGGACAAAAATAAATAAAAAGAATATTTATGCTTTCCCAATTTAATTTCCAAGAAAACGAATGCACGTCTTAAACGATAATTCTCTTATCGTTATAAATATCGAGCCTCTACTGCTCAAAATTATATATATCAAAATACAGCCTCTCAGGCTAAAGTATATATATATCAAAATACAGCATCTCAGGCTAAAATATATATACATGTATATATTTATACTCGCTCATACTCCTTATATAAATTAATAATAATCTATATAGGGCTACTGCGCTCGCGTCCAACGCTCACGTCACGCCTTAATGCGGTGATACACTACGTCATTAAGGTGGACAGACGGGTGTATAAATATGTGCCCATACCCCTTATATGAACTAAACACTCATATAAGGCTACTACGCTTGCGTCCAACGCTCACGTCACACCATAATGCAGTTATATACTATGTCATTAAGGTGGACAGACACATATCGCTAGCTAGCATTTATATACATACTCTCCTTAAAAATATATTATAATTTACCGAAAATCTCATTTTCGGTAACTCATCACAATGAGTAAAATGGTCAAATAAAAATGACGTCAAATGGTCCAACCAAATAAACAATTGCATGCACATTATTTAAAACAAAGGTCCACTCACAAGTTAGGCCTAAGCCTGAAGTCGGTCGGAGGTCTCCTCTGCTCGAGCCTCCTCGCGTCCTGTTCCAAAACATAATTAATTCCTTAAATAAAATCTCAACGTTTAAAGAAAATAGGCATAATTAAATATGAGCTTCTCGCGCTCAACCATGCCTATCGTCCTAAATCTTAACTTCACTGCCAACCAAAAATCTCCATAAATACCGACATCCTCAAAAATCACCTTCCAACGTCTTAATTATAAAAATAATCCAATAGCCGGATTTTAACTTATTAATCCGCCAAAAATACCAAACTTTACAAATTCCAAAACCTAACCAAAAATCCTCCAAAAATTCCTAAATTCACATCAATAATATTCCCTTAATATTCTACATCAAAAACCACAAAATTTCCCAAAACAGCGGCGGCCGGCGACCAACTCCGGCAACCTGCAAATGCTACCAAATTTTAACAGAATATTTCTCTCAATCTCCTCTACAACTTTCCTAACTAGCACAAACACCAATTCCAAGCCTAACTATGGTAATCGAATCAAAACATCCATAAATCCCTAAAACTTTCAATTATACAAACCACCCTAACGAAATCGAATTTAGCCGATTCCTTTTGAGGGATTACTCACCTAGACGAGGGCTACAAATTGAGCCAAAAATCACGACCTATGGTGGTCGGAGGACGGAGCTCCGGCGAAGGTGCAACCACGGCAACCGTGGCTTTCGGGCTCGGCTGCTCCTTCACGGCGGCGTTAGGGGATCGGCCACCAGCCCAGGAAGGAAGAGGAGATGTCGGGGGTCCGAACGGGACCGGTCTGGCGGTCGGTGGTGGCCGGACGGCGGCGAACGGCGGTGGTGAAATTTCCGAGCGGAGGGAGGAGAAAATCGGGTGGGAGGAGAGAGAATCGGGAGGAAGAGAGAAATATTTTTGGGCCTTTGACCAAAAAATAGCCCGGTCCAACTTAATAAACAAAACCCAACTCCAAAATTTAACACCCCAAAATAATACCCCAATAAAACTTACATTTTTAATTGATAACTTTTACATGTTAACGCCGATTTTAACGCGTAGCATGTCTACGAACTCGTAATAACATCCTCTACGACTTTCATGAAGAAAGTTTTCCCAAATTCCATACGGAAGAAAAAGTCAACTTTGGAGTCTTAAATAGTAAACGGTTACTTAAAACGGTAAAAGACCAAAATATTACCAAAGTAAATAACCGTAAAATAACTTAAGAACCGGGGCGTGACAATTCTCCCCTCATAAAAATTTCGTCCCCGAAATTTACATAACTATCAAACAAAAAGGTAGGGATACTGCTGCCTCATTTGTTCCTCTGATTCCCAAGTAGCTTCCTCTACTTGATGACTTCTCCAAAGCACCTTGACAAGTGGAATTGTCTTGTTCCTCAGTACTTGCTCCTTTCGGTCAAGAATCTGTACCGGTTCCTCTTCATAGGTCAAATCTCTCGTCAAACTAATTGGTTGCTCTTGCAACACATGAGAGAGATCGGTCATATACTTGCGAAGCATGGATACATGAAACACATTATGTATCCTGGACAATTCTGGAGGTAAAAGTAATCGATAAGCAAGTGAGCCAACTCGCTCTATTATCTCATAAGGCCCAATATACCTCGGACTAAGCTTCCCACGCTTACCAAAACGTACTATCCCTTTCCAAGGAGATAATTTCAAAAACACCCAATCACCTACTTGAAACTCAAGGTCTTTCCTGCGAACATCTGCATAACTCTTCTGCCTACTTTGAGCGGCCTTGAGTCTATCTCTGACCACTTTAATCTTCTCATTAGTATCATGGATTAACTCAGGACCACAAAGTTCTTTTTCTCCTACTTCATTCCAACATAGAGGTGTACGACACTGTTTCCCATAAAGTGCCTCAAAGGGAGCCATACCAATACTAGAATGGTAGATGTTATTATAAGCAAACTCCATCAAAGATAGGTTCTTATCCCAACTCCCCCTAAACTGCAAGGCACAAGTTCTCAACATATCCTCTAAAGTCTGAATAGTCCTCTCTGATTGCCCATCAGTCTGAGGATGAAAAGCAGTGCTGAAGTGTAATCGGGTACCTAAAGCTGTGTGAAGAGCTTTCCAGAATTTAGAAGCAAATCTAGGATCTCGATCCGACACTATTGATTCAGGTACACCATGAAGTCTCACAATCTCATTCACATAAAGCTCCGCCAATTTATCCATTGTATACTTCTTTCCCATCGGTAAGAAATGTGCAGATTTGGTGAGTCTATCCACAATCACCCAAATACAGTCATGCCCCTCACGGGTACGAGGTAAACTGAAAACAAAATCCATGGTGATGTGGTCCCACTTCCACACTGGAATAGGCAACGGCTCAAGCCCTGAAGGTTTCTGCCTTTCAGCTTTCACTTGCTGACAGATCAAATACCTACTTACAAAAGCTGCCATTTCCCTCTTCATGTTTGGCCACCAATAATAATCTTTCAAAGTCCGATACATTTTTGTACTACCCGGATGAGCAGCATATGCAGAACTATGAGCTTCATCCATTATCTCTATCTTTAACTTTTCATTTCTCTTTGGAACACAAAGTCTATTTTTGAACAATAAAGTTTCATCTCTTCTTACCGAAAAATCCACGGCGGTTCCATTCGCTGCTCTTTCAATCAACCGAACAATGGAAGGATCATGATATTGTGCTCCCCGCACTTTATCAACCAAAACTGGCCTCACATGGAAACTAGCTACCAAGACACCAACATTATCCACCGCTAAATCCACCCCAGTAGCTCGTAACTCAAAAAGAAGTGAAACTCTAACCATCCTTAGGTGAGACAAGGATATGGTGGGATTTCAACTAAGAGCGTCAGCTACCACATTAGCTTTTCCAGGATGATACTCAATAGTGTAATCATAATCATTGATTAATTCCATCCACCTTCTCTGCCTCATATTTAACTCTTTTTGAGTGAACACATACCGAAGACTCTTGTGATCAGTAAAAATCTGACACTTAGCTCCATAAAGATAGTGTCTCCACAACTTGAGAGTAAAAACTACTGCTGCAAGCTCTAAATCATGAGTGGGATAATTTACCTCATGCTGCTTCAATTGCCTAGAAGCATAGGCAATAACTCGATCATGCTGCATCAATACCCTGCCTAAACCTCGTTTAGAAGCATCACAATAAACCACATATTCCCCACTATCATCCGGAAGTGCTAAAACAGGAGCACTAGTCAGGCGATTCTTTAATTCTTGAAAACTTTGCTCACACTGATCTGCCCATTCGAACTTAACTCCCTTCTTGGTCAATCTTGTAAGTGGAACAGCAATCTTTGAAAAATCTTGCACAAAGCGTCGATAATAACCTGCTAATCCCAAGAAACTACGAATCTCCGTCACAGTGGTAGGTCTTCTCCAATTTGACACTGCTTCCACCTTTTGGGGATCCACACTAACACCTTCAGCCGAAACTACATGACCCAAGAATCCCACTTTATCCAGCCAAAATTCACACTTGCTGAACTTGGCAAACAATTGAGCATTTCTCAAAGTCCGTAATATCATTCTTAGATGTTTGGCATGCTCCTTTTTACTTCTTGAGTAAACCAAAATGTCATCTATGAATACGATTACGAAGCGGTCAAGATATGGACTAAACACCCTATTCATGAGATCCATGAACGCAACTGGTGCATTAGTAAGTCCAAAAGGCATCACCACAAACTCATAATGACCATAGCGTGATCGAAAAGCAGTCTTGGCTATGTCATTCTCTCAGATCCGCAACTGATGATAACCATATCTCAAGTCAATTTTTGAGAAAACAGTAGCACCCTTTAACTGATCAAATAAATCATCAATACGGGGTAACGGATATTTATTCTTCACCGTGACTTGATTTAGCTTCCTATAATCAAGGCATAGTCTCATGGTGCCATCTTTCTTCTTAACAAACAACACCGGAGCACCCCATGGAGACTTACTAGGCCGAATAAAACCCTTATCTACCAACTCCTGCAGTTGAGTCTTCAACTCCTTCAATTCTGTTGGAGCCATTCTGTAAGGTGCCTGTGAGATAGGCATAGTTTCTGGAAATAACTCGATTGAAAAATCTATCTCCCTTACAGGAGGCAAACCAGGCAACTCCTCGGGAAAAACATCTGGAAACTCCCTTACTACAAGAATATCCTCTAGTTCCAACACTCTCATACTTGTATCCACAATGTGAGCTAAGTACGCCTGACAGCCTTTACTTAACAATTTCCTAGCAGTAATAGTTGATATCAAGCAACTCGAAATAACATCTCTTTCTCCTTGAAATGCAACTTCAAATCCATCTGGACTTCGAAGCACCACTTCTTTTCGGAAACAATCTACCATAGCTCTATAAGCCTCTAAAAAATCCATTCCCAAAATCACATCAAACTCCACAATATCTAAAGGGATTAGATTCGCCTTAAACTTAGTTCCTTCCACCAATACTTCACAACCACTAAACACCCAATTTATTCTCATCACCTCACCGGAGGGTAGAGACACATGCCACTCGCCTGGAAGAGACGATGATGGCACATTTGCATGGAGGGCAAATCTACTAGACATAAATGAATGTGTGGCTCCGGGATCAATTAAAATAAAAGCTGGCTAGCCAAAAATTAATAACGTACCAATGATGACATCTGGAGAAGTACGACCTTCCTACTGAGTCATAGCATGAAGTCTGACACGAGTCATGGGACGTCCACGTTGACCACTACCCTGCTGAGAGCCACCTCTGGCTGCTGAACTGCCACGAGTACCAATACTGGAGCCTCTGTCTGCAGACTGACCGGCTGGCTGAGTAGGAGTGGGGGTGGTTCTCTGAGCCAATAAGGGACAATCTCTCTTGAAATGGTCCAGACTACCACACTCAAAGCACCCAGAAAACTGCTGCTGACGACCAAACCACCCGATGTTCCACCCTGGAAACTGCCACTAGAACCAAACTGACCAGTCTGTTGCCTACCCAACTGGCTCCTGAAAGGTCTCCTGTTACGTCCTCTAGCCCTAAACCGAGAACTAGAACCTGATCCTCCACTACTGCCACTACCCGCTGAAGATCCAGAAGCGGATGATGAAGCGGCCTTCTTCGATGGACCCTGATTGGGACCACCGAAATCTCGGGGCCGTGCACTATAAGTCCTCCTGGTCTCGATGGCCATGGCTGCAGTAACCGCATCAAGAAAGGTCGGGTAAATGACACCGGTCATCTTCTCAGCGTACACTCCGCCAAGTGCTCCAATGAACATGTCAATCCTGGTCCTCTCATCAGGAACCAAATAAGGCACATGGTAGCTCAAGGTAGTGAACCTCTGTTCAAACTCAATGACACCCTCATCATCCATCTTCTTCATGTTCAGAAAATCCGACTGGATCCTGATACGATGAGCATGACTGAAATACTGACCTAAGAAGAGCGTCTTAAACTGTTCCCAAGTCATGTCCTGAGCACCACCATTATTTCTGCTAGCGAGAGTCCACCAATGATGTGCAGAGTCATCCAGAAAAGTCACTACCATCTTCACTTTCTTTTCTTCCGGTATATCAGTGCTCTCGAAAGCCTTTTCCATCTTGTCTACCCACGTATATGCATCAAGGGGTCCCTTGGCACCCTTGAACTCAATTGCCCCAGCATCGAAGATATCCTTCTTCCTCACAGAATGTGGGTGCTGAACCCTGTCTAAAACACCCCTCAGCATACTCCCAATGGAATCAACTAATCCTCTGACCTCATCACCCTCATCCACGTTGGTCGAGGTAGCTACCCGGGGTCGGCGTCTAGGAGGCATAATTACCTGAAGAAAAAGATATTTAGTAGTCTGTACACAAGACTAACAGATCTATCACACATACCCAATAACACATAGCATCCAAAGCATAAAATGCTAGTGAATCCGCCGCGGTCGGATCACCACTCTATAGGAACTACGTGCTTCTTAGGCAAATATGGGTAGTACCAAGGAGGTAGGAAATGAAACCTAAAGCTCTGATACCAACTGTCAAGACCCACCCCGAATTTCACCCCAAAACCCGAGGTAAGTCCTGCGGGGACCACCTCCAAGGAAAATTTACTGATAAGCAAACCTCCCTTGAAAATGGACAACCCTAACCTAGAAAACTAAAGTGTTACTTTCTTAAATAAATTTGAGCATCCTCCAAATCAACCCACAATTTTACGAAAGTGAGTAAATAATTACAAACTTCGTATATTCAAAAATAGAATAAAAGTCTAAGCACACCACCAGAAACATTACAATAAATCCCAAAGAGTATTCAGAGCTACTATACACTAGAGGAGTAGGAAAAATACTCTAGTAGGTTAAACAGGTAACCTACTGGTGAAAGGTGGCTGAGAACTGGGTAACTATGCCTCGTCGTCTCCTACTCGTTCTAACTCGAACTCTGCAGACTGGGCATTTTAAAAACGAATAGCCCAGGGGAAAAACATTCGCAAGAATTAGAGTGAGTGGACAAAAATAAATAAAAAGAATATTTATGTTTTCCCAATTTAATTTCCAAGAAAACGAATGCACGTCTTAAACGATAATTCTCTTATCGTTATAAATATCGAGCCTCTACTGCTCAAAATTATATATATCAAAATACAGCCTCTCAGGCTAAAGTATATATATATCAAAATACAGCATCTCAGGCTAAAATATATATACATGTATATATTTACACTCGCTCATACTCCTTATATAAATTAATAATAATCTATATAGGGCTACTACGCTCGCGTCCAACGCTCACGTCACGCCTTAATGCGGTGATACACTACGTCATTAAGGTGGACAGACGGGTGTATAAATATGTGCCCATACCCCTTATATGAATTAAACACTCATATAAGGCTACTACGCTTGCGTCTAACGCTCACGTCACACCATAATGCAGTTATATACTATGTCATTAAGGTGGACAGACACATATCGCTAGCTAGCATTTATATACATACTCTCCTTAAAAATATATTATAATTTACCGAAAATCTCATTTTCGGTAACTCATCACAATGAGTAAAATGGTCAAATAAAAATGACGTCAAATGGTCCAACCAAATAAACAATTGCATGCACATTATTTAAAACAAAGGTCCACTCACAAGTTAGGCCTAAGCCTGAAGTCGGTCGGAGGTCTCCTCTGCTCGAGCCTCCTCGCGTCCTGTTCCAAAACATAATTAATTCCTTAAATAAAATCTCAACGTTTAAAGAAAATAGGCATAATTAAATATGAGCTTCTCGCGCTCAACCATGCCTATCGTCCTAAATCTTAACTTCACTGCCAACCAAAAATCTCCATAAATACCGACATCCTCAAAAATCACCTTCCAACGTCCTAATCATAAAAATAATCCAATGGCCGGATTTTAACTTATTAATCCGCCAAAAATACCAAACTTTACAAATTCCAAAACCTAACCAAAAATCCTCCAAAAATTCCTAAATTCACATCAATAATATCCCCTTAATATTCTACATCAAAAACCACAAAATTTCCCAAAACAGCGGCGGCCGGCGACCAACTCCGGCAACCTGCAAATGCTACCAAATTTTAACATAATCTTTCTCTCAATCTCCTCTACAACTTTCCTAACTAGCACAAACACCAATTTCAAGCCTAACTATGGTAATCGAATCAAAACATCCATAAATCCCTAAAACTTTCAATTATACAAACTACCCTAACGAAATCGAATTTAGCCGATTCCTTTTGAGGGATTACTCACCTAGACGAGGGCTACAAATTGAGCCAAAAATCACGACCTATGGTGGCCGGAGGACGGAGCTCCGGCGAAGGTGCAACCACGGCAACCGTGGCTTTCGGGCTCGGCTGCTCCTTCACGGCGGCGTTAGGGGATCGGCCACCAGCCCAGAAAGGAAGAGGAGATGTCGGGGGTCCGAACGGGACCGGTCTGGCGGTCGGTGGTGGCCGGACGGCAGCGAACGGCGGTGGTGAAATTTCCGGGCGGAGGGAGGAGAAAATCGGGTGGGAGGAGAGAGAATCGGGAGGAAGAGAGAAATATTTTTGGGCCTTTGACCAAAAAATAGCCCGGTCCAACTTAATAAACAAAACCCAACTCCAAAATTTAACACCCCAAAATAATACCCCAATAAAACTTACATTTTTAATTGATAACTTTTACATGCTAACGCCGATTTTAACGCGTAGCATGTCTACGAACTCGTAATAACATCCTCTACGACTTTCATGAAGAAAGTTTTCCCAAATTCCATACGGAAGAAAAAGTAAACTTTGGAGTCTTAAATAGTAAACGGTTACTTAAAACGGTAAAAGACCAAAATATTACCAAAGTAAATAACCGTAAAATAACTTAAGAACCGGGGCGTGACAATTGGCCTTGAGGCAAGACTAAGAAGGCTTGTGCCTAGAGCTTCTCACAATTATAGAGGCCTCTAAATTTAAAACTTTCATACATAACTTCAGTTAAAATCAATTGAGATTGTTTTTTTAATTGTTTTTTACTATAAATAAATAAAATGTGGGTGCAGCTATTGTCACCCTACCAAATAGTTCACCCTACATTTTATTTTAGACCCTTAAAGTTCTTATTATGTCCTTGAATATCATAAAAACTGATTAAATTTTTCTTTTAATCTAAAAATATAAAAAGCAGAACAGTTGAAAAAGAAAAAAGAAAAAAAAAAAGACTAAACCATGATCAATATACTGCTCGCAAACTTCCAATGTAGTTATCATCCCATTCTTTTGAAAGACGAAGCCATAAATTGAAAGACCTAGCAAAAGATAAAGGGGCAATGATCCTTGATCATCATATGCAGAATAATATATCCCATCACGACCACTCCATTCAACATTGAAGCGATTATTAACTATCTTAATATATTTCCTTTTTATTTCTTGTACCTATTAGTTAGAACATTTGATTGAAGAGAAATTTTTCAGTGCTACAAGAGAACCACTAAGTATGCCTAATGGTTTTCATGACCAATAAGAAACCGTCATGTGGTGTTTTTTAACATGTCATGACAAGGTAAAAAAATAACTATATACAATTACAGCCAACTAAACAATGTCAAACATGAAAAATAAATAAATAAATAAAATTGTTGCCTACTCTAAAACCCAGATCTCCATAGGCTTCTGCAAACCCAGATCTAAGTTCAATTTCCACTCCTCTTAGTTCAATGACAATATTAGTCATGGCATGTAATTACGTTCTGGTATGACCCTATATTATTTGGATTTTCATGGGTCGTAACTCCTAACTGATATCACATATGCAAATTAGTGTAGAGATTTTCATGGGTGCCTTTACCCGTTTCATATGGCGACTTAAGGTTCAAATAATTAAATGGATGATTTGAATTCAAAATCATCTACGATTGGACTCAAAATTGCTCCGGAAGTAATTAGATTGCAGCCAAGTTTGTCTTCTATTACACAACTGTCATTGTTGTACAATAGTAGGAACAAACAGAATGATACAAACAAATGAAATTGATCGATTTTGCAGTAGCCAATGGAATTTGGGTTTGTTTTTTTTTTTTTTTTGACTTTGTTTGTTTGTTTTGTTGGAAGACGTTGGTTTTACTTCGGTTGTAAAAATTAATCTTTACTTTGTCATGACATGTTAAAAAAAAACCACATGGTTTCTTATTAGTCAGGGAGAAGAAAAATTTCTCTTTGATTGAAGAGACTATCTCAGTGTTTAGTGGAAAAAAAAAACTCAAATTTGATTGAGAGATACTGTGAAGGATTTGCTGCAAATGTGCTTATAAATGTTAAAAATGAGGAATGATAAACTTCCTGTTATTATAAATATTTGACTCTTGAATTTTTCTTAATTGGTAATTTTCATGAAAATTACTTTCAAACTTTTACGTGTAGGGCCTCGATGAACACAGGTTTGGCCCAGGTGTTATGGCTACAATATGATGAGTTGTTGAAGCCCTTTTTTCTTTCTTTAAAAAAAAAAAAAAAAAGCCAGACTAGGAAGTCTTTATTTTCCAAACCACAAAAGTGACACAACACAAAAAAAAAAAGCCAGACTAGGAAGTCTTTTTTTTTTCTTTCTTTAAAAAAAAAAAAAAAAAAAAAAAAAAAAAAAAAAAAAGCCAGCCTAGGAAGTCTTTATTTTCCAAACCACCACACAAGTGACACAACACAAGCAAGCAAGCGATCTTTGCAGGATAGCACATAATCTTCAGTGCCGGCCTTGCGGCAAGGCAAGGCATGCAAGAGTCTTGAGCCTGCATATAAGCGGCGTCCAAGTTTTAAAACCTCCATTGAAGTTTTGTGAAAAAGTAATTATTCGACTGAATTTTTACTCTTTTCTAGATTCTCCATTGTTTTAACTCTGTGTTTTAACTGTAAAGAGTAGCTATATCCGTCCTGGCCGAGCTGTGAAAATCTAGAATGGAAGAGGAGATCGAGTACTCGATTGGAAATACGAAAATCAACTCCCCGTACGTACGTGTATAAACAGATTAGCGTGCACGACGAATCTTCCAAAAGTGGGCCCGTAATCAAACCCAAATGGATAACACTCGAGGTTGTTGAGGACCCCACCCACTCCTCACCTCTTACCGAGCCATCTCCTGCTGACTAAACCGCACACGTGTCCATCATCCCTTGCTTCGGAGATTGGTTCCGCCTTACTCCACCTCTCCCACTTACTTTCAGTCTCCGTCACTCTCTCATGTCATCAGCTCTCTCTCTTTCTCCAAATCCATCATCGGCGACTTTTTGGAGTTTTGATCCCTCTCCCTCTCCGTCCCCATCTCCATCTTCTTCCACAATAAGCACGATGCTTTGATCATCCCAAGGTATAATTATACGCATGCTCTTTGTTTTTGTTTCGGTTATGAATTGATTGCTTGTTTCTTTCCGGAAATATCTAATCCGCCGGAAACTTTGTTTTTCCGGCCAAAACTGATCGTATTCCCTTCTTTTACGCCGCTTCCACCACACAGGAAGCGAATTTTCTTTTCAGGTATTTTCTTAATTTCTCGGGAGTCTTTTCGTGGATATGGATTCCTGTAGAAGATCATGGCTTTTTATTTGTTGTTTTTTCTTTTCTTTCATTTCTGGATTTAATTTAGTTGTAGTTCATATGTTTGATTTTTGTATGGAATTCGACAAATACTCCACCGACACTGTTCTGAAATAGGCGAAGAAGGAAATGATCAACTCTATGCCAATCATCTACATGATCCAAAAAAAAACTTCCTTGATTGGACATATTACAGTTGGTAACCCAGTACTCTACTGTACTGAAACTTAATGCACATATAACAGACGATGTAGTAAAAAACTCGTAATTCAAATAACACTGCTCTGCTTTCTTTGATTTGTCAGTGTTTGTAAAAACTAGGTGCTTACCAATTTGTATGCCCGAGTGATTCATGTTATTGATGGCTAGAGAGTCCATGTATTTATTGTTCAGCTATAGTACTGTTTGCTAACTGGGATCTTGGAGAATTGACACTGGCTTTTAATATCAGTTCATATGGTCAACCTGTGGTATTGAGTCGTAATGAATTTGATTATAATAGAGTTTGGCTTGAATAGATTTACTGGATACTTACTTATTTTCTGTACTCTCTACTTCTACAGGATGAAGCAGAGTGCGTGGTTTCAAGTTTGGTAATTGAATAATTAAAGTAGTGTTCTGCTGCACTTTCTAGGTATATCTTGAAGCGTTGATTACTGGATATTTCTCCATGGGGGGAGCTTGTTCTAGGAAGAGAAACCATCGAGATGATGAAGATAACTTTCCTAGAGGGATTACCAGAAGATATTCCAAGAGTGGGAGTTCAAAGTGGTTGGCAACCTCCTTCTCTCGACCTGCTGCAGATATTCAACATGACAAAGGGCAATGCCCATCCCTCATGGACTTGTGCGCATGGAAAATATGTGAGGTAATTTTTTTTCTGAATGTTTCCTAGGAGAGAGAGAGAGGGAGAGAGAGTCGAGAGACTGGGATCAGTATATCTTTGCTTATGCCAATTGCTTCTTTGATTGACAGGACATTGATAAATATAGCACATTCTCTAAGCTCCCAAGAGATATTAGTCAGCATATCATTAATGAGTTGGTGTACTCTGGATGCCTAACTGATGTTTCTTTTGAAGGTTTCCGGGATTGTGCTTTGCAGGTACTCATAGTATTAGTTTGGCAAGTATCTAATTTATACAGAAGAAATTTTGTCAGTGTCATTTGTCCTGTCTCTCTTAAATGACAGTTTGCAATGTTGATCTTTAAGTTTCATTTATTTGTTTGGCAGGATCTTTACTTGGGAGAATACCCTAATGTGAATGATGCGTGGATGGATGTCATATCCTCACAAGGGTGTTCTTTACTCTCTCTTGATCTCTCTGGTTCTGATGTTACTGACAGTGGGTTAATTTATCTCAAAGATTGCACAAATCTCCAAGCGTTAAACCTGAATGATTGTGATGAGATATCAGATCATGGGCTGGAACAAATAAGTGGTATGTATGTTTTTTTAAGCATATCTTCGGATATGTATGTTTGATGATATAATCTATTTTTGGGGAGGTTCATGTAATTCACCTGGACTTTTGGCTAGTCATTTGTGGCCAGCTAAAACAGCTGTTCGAATAGCACATATCTTTTGATTATAAGCTAAAACTATTTACGCAGCTCTGTGACGACATAAAGAAAGGAAAAGAAAAGAAAACGAAGAATGAGGGCATAGTTGGGGTGGGATGATTTGTTGCAGTCTTACATTCTATTTGGCATGTGACTATTCAAAATGCACAGTTTTCACTATTCAACAGTTTTGTCACTCAAACTAAATTACCTTTTTTCTTTTTCTTTGTTACCCTTTTTTTCTTTTGTTTGTCCTATCCCTATCCCTTTGTGCACGACCTCGTTGTTATAGTTTTTGTGCCTGAATTTGGAAGAACATTCTTGTTACTGATCATGGCAATCTTTTTTGTTCAGCATATAACACTTGTGTTAACTTCGTTCAGGTCTATCTAACTTGACGAATTTGAGTTTTAGAAGAAACTGTTCAATCACTTCTCATGGAATGAGTGCCTTTTCTAGTTTATTTGGTTTGATCAAGTTGGACTTGGAGAAATGCCCAGGGATCCATGGTGGACTTATTCATCTTCAAGGTACATCTGCAACTATGCACTCATCTGAAAACTGAACTATGTTTCTCATTTGAACATTGATCTTGATCTGGAAAAGTAAATTGATGATATCGAACATGAGGGGAACACACAGCAAGGAATATTACGTTGCATTTTATTTTTTCATGCAGCACAGTTAGACTTGGTCCTATTGTCTATACAATTGAGCATCCATATATCAGATGTATGGGTTTTTGATCAAATGAATGGTTATTGTATGAGTTGAGCATTCATTTTAATTCATGATCATTGATCAAGACTTAGTACAGGTAAGGAGTTCACTTGCAACCCAATTATGAAATACTTGTGACAGTAACTGCTATTTAATCAAGTTGAGTTGGTGGAAATAGTAGACCTTAGGTCACATTGCACATGTGGCTAGTGTCTGGGTATTCACTATAAGCTGTTAAATCATATATCTCATTTTGCACAGGGATGGTGTTTTGAACCTTGCATAACACATTTTTTATTTGACCTTAGCATGGCACTTTCCTCACTACTGATGACAATATTAATCATGTCTAATATTTCTTACAAATCTTGTAACAGGTTTAACAAATTTAGAGTCTCTGAATATCAAATGGTGCAACTCCATATCAGATGCTGACATGAAGCCTCTCTCAGGTACTTCACAACAAATTGGCCAGCATGTATCTTTTATTTTAAACTTTTTAAGGGAAAACAAAACAATATGCGACGTAGACCTACAGTTCCAGTGCCTCACTTATATTAGAAACACGACAAAGATTCTATCGAGACTTAAGACTAAGACTCTGATATGTTAGACTGTCTTGTACATGCATATTATATCCAAATTGCTATTCATTTTTATCTATCTCTGCTGATACAGTATGCTCCTCGATGCAACATATTAGTTGCAGAAATTTCTCGCTGTTATGTATATGTTCATAGTGCTTTCATGTTCAATTTGAAATAACTTGATGTTTTTCTCATAGTGGAATTACTTGTTCTTTTGTATATCAGGGCTTACAAATTTGAAATGCTTACAAATTTCCTGCAGTAAGGTTACTGATTCTGGCATCACTTATTTGAAAGGTATTTGTTTTTGTGATTTTTCATATTCAGAACCTACATCTCTACACGTAAGGATAAAATCATTTGTTATAGTTGTTATCGTTTGACCTTCTGGAGTCTGGTACTATGTGATTGTACACGTGATTTATAGTGAAAAAGAAACAGTCTTGAATATTGTGGGAGGCTGTGGGGATATTATTATTATTTTTTATATTTAAAAAGAAACAGCATGTTGAATAAAATGAATGAGACAACAGATGTGGAAAGGATGTCCACAACAGAGAAGGTATCAGGAGAAACAGGAGATATGAAAGTGGTATTTGAAAGCCACCAAAAACAGATACCCAAAGAGCTGATTGGATTCCTTCCATCTGCCTCAAATCCTCAAGCCTCCAACCACTGTGGTTGCCAAAATTCATATACATCTTTCCGTCCATAAGAACAAATTATAGTCTGCATACTGCAATTAGCCCTTTTCCTTGCCGAAAGCAAATTTCTCTTGAAAAAATGAGCAGGACTGGGATATTCTATGTCTTGACAGACTATTGATCTATACCTAAATTATAAAGTTAGCAGCAGATCCTTTGACGATTTTTACTCACCAGTAACTGCTTAATAACGTAATAGAATAAAATAAAACAAAATTAGGTTGTTTTTTTTATTTTTGGTTTGATTGATATTGAAATTTCCTCATTTTTATTGTATAACCATGTCATCAGTCTTAAAAATTCTTTGACGTTGACAAGTAGAAATATCTGGATATGACGTATATGGTTTGACTAGCTAGTGCATATGTGATTGTTCCTTTTGTGTAACTATCTATATCATCTCTGTGTTGCAGGTCTTCACAATCTTTCTCTTCTGAACTTGGAGGGATGCCCGGTAACTGCTGCATGTTTGGACTCTGTTTCAGGTTTACATTTGCAATTTGTTCTTGTTTTATCTTTATCTTCCATGAACCTCAAATTCATTCATGAGGTAGACAATTTACTATGAAATGAAGTTATGGACATGTGTGTGCTCAGTGCTATGCATATAAAATATGTGGACATTCTATCTGCATATGTGATTTGAAATTTTTGAATCTGTCTGGTAGGCATACTTGCTAGAAATGTGAGTAGGTCAGACTTGGTATTTATCTGAACTTACTAACCTGGCTTTATATATTCTTTGAAAATGTTTTGTTGTGGGGGTAACTAATGGGATCATTGATCTGGAAAGGTATTGTGTTTTAAAAATCATCCAAAAAAGCAATAATGTATTAGGATCTTATTGTGTTTCTAATGATTTTTTTAAGTGATGATGTATGACTTCATATCTTCATTTTATTGGAAGAAATCTTGGTGGAATAAAGACTTTTGACTGTTTTGCCCTACCTACTAACATCCTTAAACCCTTTCTTCTAGCTTTTGTTGGGCCTGATATTTCACCTGGGATTTTGTTTCAGCTCTTGATGCCCTTTTATATCTGAATCTGAGCCGATGTCATCTGACTGATGGAGGATGTGAGAAGTTTTCTCGTAAGTAGTAGTTTTCAAATGATATGATGTCAAGTGCTATGCTGTTAAGTCGAGGAATATAATGTAGATGTTAGTTGGGTTTAAACTTCTAGCAACTCTTGCATTCTGCAGGATTTGGAAACTTAAAAGTACTAAACTTGGGGTTCAATGAAATCACAGACGCTTGTCTAGTGCACTTAAAAGGTTGGTTAGCTCTTGTGGTTTTGAGTTTAAAACTCTGATTATTGAATTTGTTTCGACATTTACTTTTTAACTGGTAGAAATAAATGGTTTAGGAGTTAAGATATGAGGAAGGCATGATTTTGATCAGACACATATTACATACAATTTCATTCCAATGGAATTAGAATCAGCCTTTTTTCTTCTACAATATGTGTGTTTATAGTACATATATATATTAAAGTATTGAAATTCTTGCCTTCCTTCAAATAGGTTTGACAAATTTGGAGAGTTTGAACCTGGATTCATGTAGAATTGGTGACAAAGGGCTGGTTAACTTGACAGGTTAGTGTTCACAGATGCAAAATTCATTAGAATCATGTAATCGATGCATGCTTTTGTACCAGGACTCCAGAATGTTTACATTTTCAAAGGTTGAAGTTTCCATGCTTATATGTGCAGTTAATTTTTCCTTCTGATTTGAACTTCCACTTCTCTTTATTATCAATACCGATTGTGTTATAAACGACCTAGAGTTCAAGCTAACAGTTTCTTAGTGAGGCCATTATGTGAAAAATTCCCTAATTAGAAATGTTCAAAATTTTCTCGTAAAAAAAAAAACAAAAGAAAATTGTTACACTTATAGAAATGCTTTGAAAATCGATATATCTCATGTGGTTTGCTTTAATAACTTTTAGGATTTATAATATTCAGTGTCTGATGTAACTACTATCAATTCAAACTAGTCGGTTGTTATTATAGGAACTCAAATATAATCCTGTTGTAGCTGACTAAAGGACCATCTTTGTACATGTGTGGTGGAACCAAATTATAAGCGTCTTTTTAAAACATAAAGCAGATAAGTTTTTGCAAGTGTGTGAAATCTCTTAGCATTGTGAGTTTTTGTTTGCATTGTGGTCTCTGTTTATTTCCATTGTATTTTTTGAAGGGCAAATCCTTTATTGGACTGTATTGCTGACTGCAAGGAGTATATTCATGACTGGATTGCTGATTTATAGCTTTTAATACTCTGGATGTGGTTACAAAATATAAAAGTAATTCAGAGGGTGCCTCTTCTCTTCTATTTCTAGACATTTAATTTCGATGAAGGTGATATTTGTGCCGATTCTTTTAGGTCTTAAGCATCTGAAATGCCTGGAACTGTCAGATACTGACGTTGGAAGCAATGGGCTCCGCCATTTGTCAGGTTAACATCTCCCCCCCCCCCCCCCCCCAAAAAAAAAAAAACATCTGTTGATACTTGAATGTTAAGAAAATTATGCTATTTACACTTCGAAAAAATATTTCTAGTGCTGCCCATCCAAGTGATCCAACTATTTAAGAAATGCAAATATTGAAGATCTACGTCTGTTGTTTTTATCTCTTCAGCCTAATTATTGTCTACTTGCTTCCTGTAGGATTGGTTAAATTAGAAAGTATAAATCTGTCTTTCACTGAGGTTTGTGATAGTGGATTAAGAAAGCTGTCCGGGCTCTCATCTCTTAAATCGCTTAATTTGGATGCCCATAAAATAACAGATACTGGACTTGCAGCTCTTACAAGTAAGTAGGCTATATGAAAACTACATTCTGATGTGCAGGGTGTTTACATGTTGCCTGTATATCAATAAATTTTGACACGTCATCATTAATGCAGGTTTGACTGGCTTGACGCACCTGGATCTGTTTGGAGCTCGAATTACAGATTCTGGAACAAATGATCTGCGAAGTACGTTATGCAAACTTTGTGAATTACTTACGTTTAGTTCTCGGAAAGACTTAACTGATATAAAGTAGAATACAGGAGAATCCATGTTCTATTTTAAACCAGTCAAACTTTTACCTGTGCGCATTTTTATTTTCCTGTTAGGAATATGCTGTGTGTAAAAGTGGACAGTCTGGATACCATAAGGCTAATGAGTCATTTTGTTTGATTACCTTAGTTATGAGATGGACCAGAAAATTGTTTTTGCTGAACAGAAGGGTTACTATTTGTGAACTAGAGTTGTGTTTATCTTACTTCCATGATTTTGAACATTTGGTAGTGTGGGTTTGCGAAACTACAATGTGGAAGACCAGAGAATTTGATTATGAAACACTACTCGAGATAAATAAATATATGTAGCTTCACTATTTGTTATGATGAATTGATGATATCTGCAAGTTACATTCTTATGTCAGGTTGGTACATAATGTGAATGCAAGTTTTTTTTTGGGCCATAGTGGTGATTGTATAATTGTTTTTAACAGAGATGTTTGCAGTCTGGACTAACCTAGACTTAAACTTGTTAATTTCTCATGACTGTATTTGTCTATGATTCAGGCCTTAAGAACTTGAGGTCCCTAGAAATATGTGGTGGAAGATTGACAGATGCTGGAGTAAAGAATATTAAAGATCTTTCATCCTTGACTCTATTGAATCTATCACAAAACTGCAACCTAACGGATAAAACCTTAGAGTTGATTTCAGGTAATCCCTTTATCTTTGGTTTATAAAATTGATATTTATCATATCATATATGCCAGCTGTATCTGCTGCTGTTGGATGGAACTTGGTATAAGTTTCTGAGGATAAAGAGGGCCAAACATGGGAATTTCTAGGGCAGAGCACATGGAAGAAAGGGATGGGGGTTGCTTAAAAATATCAGAGGCAGGCCAATGCTGTTATTGGCATTCATTTGTCTGAAAGCTGGTTGGATCTTGGTTGTGTATAACCATATTGGCTACTGTTATTAATGTGTATTAATCGTCACACTTAATCATATATGAATGCAGGGCTCACAGGATTGGTCTCTTTAAACGTTTCAAATTCTCGTATCACCAACTCCGGACTTCGTCATTTGAAACTGCTTAAGAATTTGAAGTCTCTGACTTTGGAGGGCTGCAAGGTGACTGCGAATGACATTAGGAAGCTTCAGATGACAGACCTTCCAAATCTGGTAAGCTTCCGGCCTGAATAGTTGTGGAGGTAATTGAATCTGTAGCTGTAAGCTTCTGGCAACTTGAGCAGACTGATATGTACATAAGGGAGAGCTTGCATAAATTGTATATATGGTTGGATGTGTATTTGGAGTCCAAACGTCTCTTGAACTAAAAGATTTAGAGGGTCACTGTGCTTCATGTGAAGCATTCTTCCATGGTTGATTTTTGGCATGGGAGAAAATGTGGATAAGCTTCCTAGGCATGACCAAGTCTTCTATATCATTCCAAGTGGTTTAGAGCCTTCTATTGAAATAACTATTGTACATACCTGCTGGAAGTTGTAGTGCTTCCCATTTTCTTACTGTACAGAATGTAAAAAACATGGATACTTTTATCTGAACTAAATATTCAGTGATGTGGGTTGCGCATGATCTACGGTATACTGAAGTTATCTGTGTCTCTCTTTTCTATTCTTTTTCCTTAAAGAAGTGAAATGTTACTAGTTGCCAAAGCTTTCATCATTTGTTGGTAGTTCAGCTGATCTTTGAACATGGCTGCTGAAAACTTATCGATGATCTCCCATCTTTGACATAAGTGAGCAGAATCAGGCTGGGATGTTCGTTCAGTTTGGTGTTCAAAATATAATTTGAAAAGCAGCGACCGGTTGATGGGTTCTTTTACCTAACAAAGAAAGGAAAGAAATATAACAGTAGTTCGAATGTCCAAAAAAAAAGGATCCTTTGCAAACGCCCATCATGTACGTTTGCTGACTTCCAATTCTCAGTCGGTTTGCTTCATTGCCGTGGGGCTCACAACACCAGTCGCTCTCTTAACCAGTTGTCATTTGCTTTTCATTTACTTGTTCACCTTCTAGCTAACACCACTACACCAGCAATGGCTGAAACACTGGTTTCCGACCTATTAGCAAGGCTGGCTATCAGCACCTTTACACAGATGGAATAAGAGGCGAGACTGATCGTGGTCGTCGACAAAGAAGGCCAAAATCTCACCTTCATCCCGAAGCTCTTCAAGAGCTCCTCAATGCAGAGAGACAAATCAAGGATCCGGATGTTTGGATTGGCTGAAGAATTGCCCTTTTTCCGAATCAATAATTGCTGGAAGCTCGAAAAACTTATGTGATCAACTCAAAACATTCGAAAACTTGGACCAACTGCAGGGTAGTCTACGCAGAAGTGATTTGGAAGGGGATGTAAATATGGCTGAAAATACACGATTGGTGAAGAAGAAACAATGTACATTTAACTTCAATCAGTATTGGCAGGTTTTACCAACTCGACTACTTGTGGTGGCTAGAAGAAACACCTAGTTCATTGTCTCCAGAATTTTGCGTTGCAAACAGTAACCAGCAGGTACCATTGCTAAATTAGGGTTGGGGGTAGCAAACAGCAGGAACTATTGCTAGATGCCTTGCAATGATGCACATACCAATTTGGAAGTGATAACTTAAAAACCAGTAATGATACTGCAGAACAGACACGAAAAGTAAGACCGCAACAAAAACAAACTTGAATTATATTTCTCAGCTGCAATAAATAAAAACACATGGGAGAAACATAAAAAATTCTTCCTTAATTTAATACACTGCCAATAATACTCCTACATAATTTACCTAGAGATTGTTAACCAACAAGTTAAATCTACATATCTGCACATCATTCCTTCAGTAAATTACTTTGCATGAGGAACCACAAACTGCAAAAATGCAAAAAAAAAAAAAAAATGGATTAATCTATAAGCATAAAGGGTAATAGAAATCATACTAAATGATTAATTGCTCTGGAGAACACAGGCACTTGGGTGCCCTCTAACCAGCTCATTGTAGATGCACTAAATGCAATTGTTATATGGTCCAAGTATTTGTCAATTCAACATCATAATGATGGACCAACCATATTACTTGACATGAAGTGCGTCAGCATGAAAGGTTGGTTTACACCTTAAAAATGCACCAGTTTTGTAAAAGACACAACCTTGATAATGCTCAACCCAGTGACGAATTCAAGTGTTAAATTAACAAATTAGAAAAGAAATAAAGGACTCATCATATGCAAAGCATACCTATATGGAACTGGGCCAGCAAGCCAAGCATGTAAAAGAACTTGTGCTCTGCCAGCCACTTGATCATCTCTGAGCTTGTTCCGAACTTGAATTTCCAACTTGAGAAGCTGGCACACTGCTTGCCGAACCATTTTCAGCAGGAGGAGGCACGCCCCATTTGCCTTCTGATTCAAGCGGCTCAAACACATGAACCGCACCATCTGATAGTCCTAAAGCAAACTGGTTTGGTTCTTGTGGATGTGCCGCAATCACAAGGGGCTGTACATTAGAACTGCTGCACACAGGAAACAAAGTGAAGGAATCAACAAAAGAGTTTTCCCCGATGGAAAATTGATCTCCAACATATTAAATTTAAAGAGGTCTTTAAATATGCTTTAATTAGTGAACATCTGGACTCAACTCCACTCATATACCATTTGAAGAAAAGCCTTCTAATGCAAAACTATTTCACTCTAATTAACGCATGTGAAGCCCATCCTATGCCTAAAATGGAATAAGACACTAGTTTCTTCTTATTTCATCTAATGAAATTGATCAAAAGTTCAATAATTGCTTTGGTTAGACAATTAAGAAATTTTAAATTTATGTGTTCACGGGATTTTTGCATCTCTCCCAACTTAGTGCACAGGGCAGGAGGGCAAGTTAGGGTTCATATGAAACTTGGAATTGAATTGCCTCATGTCTGTCCTCTTGGACCCATGAATTGCTGAAGTTGGGAGCAGAACCAGAAGGAGGACAATTTAGTTTTGAAATCTAATGTTCAAAAAAATTCAGGACACTAAGATAAATGAATATACCTGACATTAGCAGGAAGATAAACAGGAGGATTAATACGACATCGTAATCTGAGATTTGCAGTACTGAAGACACACACGGTTGCATCTAAAAAGCTGGCATAAATAAGCTGGCTATCACATGAGAATGTTGCATGGGAGATTGGGGCAGCAGAATCACGTGGGACCCACTAAAAAAGAGAACAAGATTTTAGTTAGACCACATAAAATGGAAGCGAGCCGAGAAATCTTCAAATACATACACCTTAAATCAAATACACATACCTGCTTTACACATTCTAGTTTTGTAGTTTCAAATATGGCCAGTTGAGTCTCATGCACAACCAAGAAGTGTGTCTGATCCTGATGAAACTGAACGCGAGTATCTGACTGCGAAGACAGTGTTCTCCCAGCTGGAAGCTGCAAGAATCTGCTCTTCTGCTTTTCCCATCCATCAGAATTCCATACACAAACCTGAAGAAGGGGAGGAATCATAACCAAAATGTATGTTAGTTTTGTCTCACCAACCATACCTGATTAGAGATAAATAATTTTATCATGGTAATTACATATTTCACAATTTAGTGAATATACTATTCAATATGGAGGCACTGGAAATGCTGTGAACAAGTGTGAATAGGTAGTTAAATGCATGTAGAATGGGAAACTAGAGCCCACTTGACCTATAACAACTGTATATAGACCTAAGATTCCCAGAAATCTGTGTTGGGGTAATTTGTATGCCTGTTAGAAATATTATCTTTCTTCAGTTATACATTAAGATCTTTCACAGGAAAGATATCCGGGAGTCTGATTACGATTTGGAGTACCATCACATGAGTAAAACTACATAAAAACAAGATCTGATTAGGTGTACCTGAGCATCTGCTCCTGACGAAACTAGCACATTTAATACATGAGAAAATGCTAGGCCAGTTATCCTTTTGGAGTGACCTTTAAGCTTGCTCTTAACCTGCATCAAGAAAATCACAACTAAATAACAACCATCTAATACAGCAAGTGTGCTGCAGGTAATTAACCATATACCACACCATACCTCATCCACACGGACATTATATATCTGAATTGTTGAATCATCCATGCCGATAGCTATGATATTGTTATCTTGAGGATGGAAAGCAAGAAATGTTGCAGCAGGTGGTGGTGGCATGAAAGTTGTCATTGTCTGCAGCAAACAAGAAATAGTGATTAGTCGAACCGAAGAAGAAAACAAAGACAAACCAAACAAATTTGATCATTGAAGATGCATTACCTTAAATGTCATCATATTGAAGAGAGAAATCTTTCCACCAGAAGCTGACATCACATAAGAATCATTCTTGGATAAAGCAAAGCAAGGAACAGCTTCTTCAGAACTTGTGTCAGTAACATCATTTGTCATTAGAATGCCACTTGTTGGCTGCCAAAGTTGAGGTGAAACACTGGCAGTTGCCTGCAGGATACATCAATTATTGGATATTACAAAACTGATTTTTCAGATGTGCGATGAAAGAACAAACAGATGATGAAACTTTTCTGCATCACCTTGCTAACAGAGGTGCGATCATTCCTTTGCCATTTCCAGAGCAAATGGATGGCATTTGATGCTAATGCAAGAATCGCATTACCAGAATTTGTATAGATTAATCTTGATATCTGTAAACATCAAGCTAATGAGAATACCATATAGGATACAAAATATGCCCCTTGCAGAACTCACTGATGCATCACTAAAATGAAAAGAAATTACTGTCAGAAGCAATTAGGATCATCATGAGCAAAAAAGGGGTCCTAATTGTCTTCATAAATGCACATCTGCGCTTTGCAGATATTTGAAAGACATCACAAATGCATCAATATGACATGAAACTTTTCAAGAAAACAAGTTGGCAAATAGTGTACCTTGGTTACTCTCATGTTTTCAGGTAGCCTCATGGAGCGACATTGAGACGGTTCATTGATTTCAGTGAGTTTCCAAATCTTTGATTTGTCATTGGATTCTTCAGTTATTCTAGGTTTCACATCCCCCAAGTTCCTAGCCTCCCCATTCTGGTAAGATAATAGTTTGATTAATTAAGAATCATAAGTCAGACCTTTAACTCTAATAAACATATAAGAAAGGAAGATAAAAGAAAAAACACAAAACTGAGGTAATTACAAATTAAATGCATACGATGCAAAATCATCATGGTATATACTTATATTTAAACAAAAGAACAAGCATATCCAACGAACCATTCCAGAAATAGCAACTGCTGATGCACTTCTCTCAGCCAGTCCAGCGCTTGTAGCAGCTGCAGCGGCGGCGGCAGCAACAGAAATTGGATTCATTGCAGGCTGAAAGAGCTCAAATGTTAGGCAGGGGTTGTTTAAGAAGGAATAAGTACCACAATAACTTATAATCTGAAAAATAACCTTTGTCACAACTTCAGAGGTCCTTGACGCATCATAAGAAAGATTCTCAAATGTGCGCAACAACCGAATGCCATCTGCATTGCCCAAAATTTTAATCCCATTCTCGTTGGCAGATACAGCCAAGAGAGTGCCATCCTTGTTAAAGCGGATACGGGGGCTAGCCTAGATATTTGGAAAAGTAAATGAGAAAATAGTACTGTAGAATGAAATCATTTCAATTTACTTGAACAGACTGAACTTACCGGGAGCCCTCCATCAGCATCAACTGTCGTTAGAAGCTGAACATTGTCCATGTCCCAGAATTTAATAGAGAAATCATCACCAGCCGCCAAAAACCGGTTTTTCGTAGTATCAAATTGCACAACGCCAAAAGAACGCTTGCGGAAACCTTGATAGGTCCTTTTCACTGCCCCTTCACTTTCATTCCATTCAACAATATATGACTCACCTTCTTTACTTGTCCCACACGAAAATAGCCTGCAAGAATGCACCCACCACCAAGGAAAAGGGGAATGATAAATCATGCAATCTGCCCATGTAAGTCAAGAGTAAAGATACAAGCAATGTGTACCAACCTTGTGCCATCAGCACTGTATGCCATGGTTGTGCACCAGCGACCAGGAGCATCATAATCAACTCGAGATCCCAAATTGTCATAGAGCCAGGCCTTTATCTTTCCATCCAGTGCTGTTGAAAAGATAAACTGAAGAGCAAAACAAAACAATGAACGTCCGAAACCAAGGACAGACATGCAAGGTGTACATACAAAAGCTAGAAAAGTTGGAGCACCTGAATGTTTTCCTTATAGTGTGGGCAGACAGAATAAACTGGAGCCTCATGACCTTCAAAAGTATACTGTTTTGAACCAGTTGCAGCATCCCAGACCTAAAATTACAAAGGAAATCAGCAAGGAAAAGAGAATTTTCTTCCAATTAGACAAGCAGACATGTTTTACAACGTAGCCAACCTTGATTGTCTTGTCATCCCCACAGGTTATTACACAAAGCTGCTTATTGGGGTGAGAGAATGCTAGATCATTTACGCCACCAACATGAGCATCAATCTATGATAGCAAGTACAGAGCCATCATCAATACAGCAAACTTTTAGGATAGCAGGTAGGGTGAAAAAAGATGAAAGGAGTACCCTCAAGAGTATACCTCTAGGTGTTGTCGTATATCATCACCTCCGTGATAAGAGTAGATTTGAACAATGTGCCTCGAGTAAGCAATACCTGTAATTAGGCAGTAATAGATACATCAATTAAATCTCCGATCCACTCCTTAAATATTGCACAGATCACATATCCATGGGTACTTAAATATGGTCCTAGCTTACCAAATAAAGAACCATCAGGGCTCCAAATCACACGGTTAACAGATACACCAGGATCCTTTACCAGAGCAGCCTGAATCATATGAAGACAATATTTTTCAGTCCATCAAACCATACAACCATAAAGGAAAAAACAACGGAGCGTGCACAACATTTTTTTCTATCATGAGCAAGCAAAGAGATAGACTGACCTGTAGAGGCATTGAACAAGAACCAAGATCCCAAACTTTGAAGTTCCTTAAAACCAGTCGCTCCCTGGATCCAACTTCCCACAGCCCTATGTCCCCCACATTGGTACCAACTGAAGGATCACATTAAGAACATTACACAATTAATTGCCAACATGAACAAGCAAGGGATAAACCTATTAGGAAAGATAGCCGTGAGCCTAAGTAATGGACAGTTGTTAAGAATACAAACCAAGAAGCAGCGTCAGCTGAACAGGATGAAAATCCATGCTCATGGGCGATGAACCCTGATTTAAAGTCCGAGCAACATTCTTTGGCAAGTCATCGGGTGCATTCAAAGCCTGACTATGACTGTGACCCGGAAATGACACTGGCAATATGTTAACAGGGAGATTAACCTGCACAAAAGAAGAAATGTAAATAAAAGGTAAGCCAGGAAGAACATGATAAATATTCTAAAGCTGAAAGCCATAAATATGTAGATACCTCATTGGAAAGTCCCATGGGTCTTGTTCGCTTAGAAACATGATCAGAATCCCCAGACGGGTACTCTACAGAAGGGTTAGTTGGAGGAGTCCTTGGATGTTTCAAGGCCGCTACACAATGTAATGAAATACCTCAATCAGAATCATAATGTACGGGAAAACTAAGAACTTCACTAGTAACAAAATGATAAGGTACCTGTTATCGAGGGACCACCAAGACCAATAGCTCCTCCTTCAGAAACTGCTGGATGAGTAACAGTGGAAGCATTAGACATCCAACCTGCAAGGGGAATTGGAACCGGGGCTGGTGTAGGTTGAAAGGGCTGAAAATACAAGGCCAAGCACATCAATAAGAGCTTTTCCAGAACAGAAACACTACCTAACCTCTTATTTTAAACTACCGGTAAGAGTGATAACCCACCCCATGTGCACCCAAAGGAGGAAATCCTCCAGCTTTTGGTAAGGATCCAAGCAATGGATTGTTTGCAGGTGATGGAGCCCGAGCACCATTCGGTTGTCCGCACGAGTGATCCACAAAAAGAGTTTTTATATCTGGATTCGGCCTTGGATTCTTACAAAGCTGATGCTGCCAGTTTAAGCTGTAATTTACAGAAGGAAACATCAGTTCTCTCTGTTAAATCAGAAAGGGCATAATGTGCTCAAGTAGTAGTTACTAGTGGCTGAAAATTTCGACATCAGAAGCTGGATACAACTAGTGTACCAATGTCAATGTAGACTTTCCAGGATACACTCACATGCACCAGGCCCCTATCACCTAAGCTACAAAGTCATTGAATTAAAATTCACTGTTTTGGGAATTACTAGAATGTTGATGGTTTCTTTTCTGTTACAACATTCAATGTCACGACTCATTAGCTAAAATAACACTTCATGAAGTTTTCGTTCTGGATGCCATGGGTGACATCATTCCAACTAACACATGACAACATTAAATAAGATAACCACTTCCAGTATCAGCTATAAATCATAGTTGAATTGAACAGCTAATGTTATCTAATTGAAGAGCAATTTCTGAGAAATTACCTTTGGTTAATCAGAGTTCGGAGCCTTGAATTTTTTAGGTTTGGGAACTGCAATTTATCACGGAATAAGGGATTTGCCTCAATCAGCTTCTTAAGTTCAACAAGCATAATTGCCCTTGCAGACTTTGTATCTCCATATTTGGATAGTTGTTCATTCTCCCTGCAATGCAAGAAACCATTTTATAGCACATTGCCTACTACTCTATTTTAACAAGACTGGAGTCATTAACACGATGACCATACCTAAAATTATCCAGTGTCAAAAGCTGAGTGATTTCCTTGAAAAGTTCTTCATTAAATGTGGCAAACACTTTTAAATCCTTCACCAGAATGTCCACAGCTTTGGACCTGTCATGCCTAATAAAGTCCAAACAGTCTCATTACAACGAAATTCCTCAATGCAGATAAAAAGTTCCAACAAAAGTTGCAGTTCCCACAAGAAAATGAAATTAAATAAAACACTATAAGCTTACTTGTCCAATGCCTCGAGATACTTCTGCTTCCTTATCTCAAAAAATATTTTCATGGAGTACCGGTTATCGTCCACTTTAGTGAACCCAGAGAGGTACTTCTCCACTTCATCCCAATTGCCATTATGCACCTCATCCTCAAAATACTTCATATTAAAGAAAAACCCAGATTCCTGTTCAAGCCTATTGATTCCAAAATGCGATTAATGAGACACTTTCAGGCATATAATCAGCAAATACAAGAAAGAAAAAATAACAATAAATAATAATAATAAGAAGCAAGCCCCACTTGTGAACAGTCTCTTTGAATTTTTCCTCATCTAGAAACTGCAAGATCAGGAACACAAGCTCCCTACTGAGGGAAGACATCTTGACCGCCCAGTCTGGCCCTGTTCAATTTCAAACCCAGATTTATCACTCCCAATCTAACTAGATCTGCAACAACACATACTTACATCATTAAAAAATGAAATTGGGTCAAGTTCAAATAGCTCAAAACTCCCCAAAAAATTCAAAATCAAAACAAAGGCGCATACCCAGAGCTAGATCATAAAACTAAAACCCCATTCTGCCCATTTTCTCATATATTTTGACTACATATCTACAATTCACGATTTTAACATAGACAAAAGTAAAAGTATAAATCTTTTCAACTTTTTTGAGGATCAAAGAGGCAAAGAAAGCAGCTTTAAGACGAATCGAAGATGCAAAAGAAAAGGAGGTATCGAAATGAACAAACCCACCTCAGAAAAACACCACCCAAAATTTACACACAAAAACAAAAACTAAAAAGTTAAAGAGATTCCAAAAAAACTGAGACAGAGAGAGCTCTCACCTTGAGAAACCAAATCAGAAGAAGCAGAACCACAGGAACAAGAAGAAGAAGAGAAACAGGAGCTTAGAGAAAGCTTTCTCTCTCCTCAAACTTGAAGTAAACTCTGTTTCTTTCTCTCTCCACCAAATTTTTGTATTTTATATCTAGAGAGAGAGGAGCTCAGACCAAGGAAAAAAGAGAGAGAAAGGAGACATTAAACTTGCAGAAATGGGTGATTTTTATAGGAGGAGGCGACAGATAAAAGAGGATGATGGATAATAAGCTCTCCAACTTATCACCCGATAGCTTATGGTTTCTCCAGATACCTTATCGGGATAAGTGCACTAACTTATAACAGGTCGAAGAGGAGACGGGTCCCACTGAGCCGGCTGCACTTGTCCAGTCCACCGGCGCGGAATCTGTAGCTGACAACTGTTACTCAAGCAGATACATACGGCCGAGAACAATCGTCTGCGGCAGCTTCCAGTGTACTCCTCCAATCAGAGCCGTGCGACTGGATTTTAGAAGTTTGACCTGGAATGTTAGGAGGGGCATTGACCAATTAGGATCGAGTCCAAGCATTAACTTGAATGTAGCTGAAACTATCCTGGACAGCGATATTCACTACCACCAGATCCCTTTGAAAAACGACAAGAGCTTTCTCGGACCGGTCCGGAAAGCCTTTTGCCCCTAGAGTTTGAGAAGAATTACGAGGCGTGCCACTGGTCCACTCCTGGTAAAGTCCTTGAATATCACGTGATACAGTGAATCAGGTCATGATTGCGAGATGAGATGTTTTATTGGTTGCGATAATATGGCGTATGTTATCGCGAGATCTCGTTAGGATAATTAATGAAAAGGGGGGAGTGAAGTTGAGGTTTTTCTAGTAGTGACGTGGGTGGGGTTTTGTCCATCTAAGACTGGAGGGTACGTTGGACCATAATCAGACGATGTACCATTCTTCTCAACAAGGAAAATGTGATTTATTTCCTTCTGTCCTTTTCCGACTCCCTTACACCCTTTAAAAGGAATTAATGAAGGTTTTCACGAAACAAAAACTAATTATTGTTGCTACGGCGGCTTTAGGCTCTTAAATTTGGACTTGTTTACTTGTTGACTACAATTCTCATATCTGATGTTAGGAAATTTCCCTTCGGAGCAACTTTGAAAATTGAAACCTGAGGCTTCAATAGGCGGCGACCCTCTCCCCTTGGGCAATATGACAGTTGTGGAGGAAGAGATACGGCTGCAGCACAAACTAAGTGTGTTGACTGTGGGGTGCGGTGTGGATTTGCTTCTTAGTGATCGGTGGCTTTTTTGCTGCAACATTGCGAAAAGCCATGCGCCATGCTTCTGATTTCTATAGAGGTTTGTTGATCTGTGATGTAAATCTTAGTCACTGGAAGTGAAGGCAAGGTGATGCGAGCCGGAGCCAGTCTTCGTTGGGCGTGCGTTGGGAAGAGGCATAAGGTTTTGGCCTAGATTCAGGCTCTTGAGCCTGGAATTGGGCTTAACCCAAGGGCAGATTAGGCGTGTGATTTTGTTGGACCTAGAAGTGAGACTCGAGTCTTTTTTAAAGATAATAATGGTTTTCACGAGAAAAAGATAATAATTGTAGCCAAGGCAATCGACGATATTGAGGGTGGTTTTAGGCCCCTACATGTAGGCTTGTCGACTAAAAATTTCATGTATGATATTAGGAATTTTCCCTACATGAGGAGAGTTTGAAAGTTGTAATGTTGCTGGAGTAAGAAGGTTTGAAATTTCATCTTTTTGCATAGTTGAGTATATTACCTCAGCAAGTACCAGCTCTCATGTATGCGTATTATATTTGAGCAATTAGTATAAGATATTGAAATGATAATTCAAGAATGGCGAAAGAGGAATGAAGATGATGACTAGAAAAAGTCAAAAAGAGACGAGGAGATTGGATATGGATGCAAGTTAGATCATATAGTTGAGCAATGTGAGTCACCTTAATTTCAATAATTTGTGTTAAAATACATTGTATGACACATGTAAGCTTAATTAGTTTTATAATGTAGTGTTTGATTATCGGGAGTAAATCGAACATGCACTCACGCATACCATATGATGATTTTTTAGTTATCTTTGGTTTGGAAAGGAATAGCTTCCTGCTGAGACAAAAGTTAAGCTCACCCCTTAACTCTCTTGTAGGTTACTAAACATGATGATTATGAAGACATATTTACTATATATACATTTTTTGGTTAACTGTTCATGAGTCTATGAACAATGTAAAAACAATGTTTATTAAAAATAGTTTTTTTTTTTTTTGTTCTGAAACAGGTAATTTAGATTTTTCTACATAAGCTCTCTCTCGGCAAAGATTTTTTTTGCTCTCTATTTTTGACTTTTCTTTTGCCTCTTGAATCTTTCGGATCGATCTTGCCTCTTCAGACCTCCTTTATTTTTATTTCTCATATCTCTCTATCTTCGCATCTCAAAGAATATCGCCGCTTTGTTTCATCTCTTTCACTATTGTTCCGTTTTGTGCCTATATACTATTGCTTGGTTAACTGTTCATAAACACTCTGAACAGTGCGCGGCCCTGCTCTTCTGTTTACTATATATACATTTGTTGGTTAACTGTTCATAAGCCTATGAACAATGTAAAAACAATGTTTATTAAAAATAGTTTTTTTCTTTTCTTTTTTTTGTTCTGAAACAGGTAATTTAGATTTTTCTAGATAATCTCTCTCGGCAAAGATTTTTTTGCCCTCTATTTTTGACTTTTCTTTTGCCTCTTGAATCTTCCTGATCGATCTTGCCTCTTCAGACCTCCTTTATTTTTATTTCTCATGTCTCTCTATCTTTGCATCTTAAAGAATATCGCCGCTTTGTTTCATCTCTTTCACTATTGTTCCGTTTTGTGCCTATATACTATTGCTTGGTTAACTGTTCATAAATACTGTGAACAGTGCGCGGCCCTACTCTTTTGTTAATAGGTTGTGTAATTCCGTAATTACCCTTCGTTTCAACTCTATATATATATTTTTTTTTTCCGCCGCTTCTCGCTCTCTCTCTTTCTCTCTCTCTCGCCCAACATTTCTCCATCTTTCTCACACTCTCTAGACTTTCTCGAAATAGCTCCAACATTTCTCACAAAGAAGAGGAGTCTAGAGATATTAATATATTACAGCGATAATTTATTACCCCGTTGTTTCATAGAACTATTTATGTTATTTTCTCTTCTGTTTTGTATACGTATAAATCAAAACAATTGGAGCATTTATATTTTGGGTAGAACATAAAACTAGATGTTTTGTTGTATAAAAATTGTTTTTGTGATAGGTTTTATACATATGTGGAATATGCATAATGTGGATACTACACCGCGCCAAAGCGCAGGCATACTGACCATTTTGCCCCTGTTATTTTAAAAAAAAATCACAATATGGCCATTAACGCTAGATATATAATCAATATAACAGCTGGGTATGATTTACATGTATAACATTCTATGAAGTACATATCAGAAACATTTCCATCAATCAATTAACTCATTGACCAGCTCCATAGAAATTTCAAAATCATGGGAATTACAATTCTATGAATTCAAATCCTATTAATTGAGAATTCTATTGTTTAGATTTCATGATGTAAAGTTTTAAAATGACAAAAATTTGTATTCAGACTGACATTAGTTAAGGGAATTGACAAATGACGCTTATTAGGGAAATTTAAGCTCCCAAATTCCATGATTATTTTCCCGTGAAAATTGCTAATTCCACGGGATAAGTATCCAAACGAGGAAACCGTCCTAAAAAATTGAGAATTCATTATTTTTGATTAAATTTCCAGGAACCCTAAACCCACATCCAAACACACCGTAAATGTATACACCGACCACGCCAAGGCGCGGGTATAATTCTAGTCTGTATATATTAAACGAAGAGGGGTTTACTGTTCACGTGAACAGTGGAGTGCCGATTTTACCCCTATGTTTTTTTTTCTTTCAGTTTTGCCACTCTCTCAGATTTTTCCTTTATTTAAGTTCTGCCCCTCTATTTTTCTTCTTTATTTCAGTTATACCCCTCAGTTTTTTGAATTTGAGATTTGCCTCTTTATTTTTACATTTATTTCAGTTTTTGTCTTTCCTTCTATTTTCCTATTCAGTTTTTTTGGTCAATGCTATACGTTTTGCACGAGAGAAAATTACATTCTAAAGGAAAAAAAAATAACAACAACAACAATAATATAAATGAGAGAAAAAGATTAATCCAAAATTTGATTCAAATTCAATATAGCACTTATGGCTACATAAGAAATATATTACATTCATTGTTCCCTTATTTCATTTTAACTATGGATTTTAAAAACAATCTTTTCTTTTTGATGAAGTTGATGGTACAAAGCTGATATTGTGACTTCATTCATTCAGAAACAATTGATGTTGAACACGTTAATGTTCACAATTAATTCCCTTTTGATCCAATTTATGGGTTCAACTTACATATCTAAAAGGAATGTCGTGTGTTCATGTTTCTTAACTTTTGTATTGTATGATTTTCAACTTATGACATGTATTGATGGGTACTCCTTATATATTTGTAATTCTACAAATCTTGGTTGTTGATTATTGTTCAGCTTTCTTTCAAAAGGAAATTTAGATTTCGAGGAGCTGTTGTTTGTGAAAACCGCACAATAATTGATCGAACTAAGAAAAATTGCACAATAATTATCAAACTGGCAGAAATCGCATTTCCGTTTCTATTTTGAAAAACAACAATATCATGTGTTCATGTTTCTTTACTTTTGATTATTGTTTAGCTTTCTTTCAAAATGGAATGTAAACGTGGTATCAACTTCGTTTTCTATTACTATCTTACTTAATTATGTCATTTCTATTTGAATTTCATATAGTTGTTGTCTGTGAAAATCGCACAATAATTAATCGAACTAGCAAAGATGTGAATAATTATCAAACTGGCAAAAAACGCACTTCCGCACGCGCGCGGGTGGGAAGGCTAGTATAGATGATCCAAAGCCATTAAAGTTAGTTGCAGTTTTGAATATGTAAGATCATCACTCAGGAAGTGAATGCTCTTAATAATATTGGGTCATATATCTTTCTATTAAAATAAGTATCCATTCCTTTAAGAAGTTGGCCGAATGCAATTGCTTAATATGCACATCGTATATTTCTTTGACAAACAAAAGCCCTAAGCAAAAGAAGATGCGCAATAGAAGTAGGTTGCCAATATAGAACAATACTCTCAAAATTGAGGGTATCCATTTTCCAAATGACATCCATGATCAACAATTTGTCAATAAAATCCTACGAATAAAGAAAAACCCTAGAAATCTTTCACAAGACCAGTAACTCTTGGACGCCATCAGTTTATATCCAATATCATCATGATCTCAGCTTCATAGTCGACCACCATGCCAAGAGCAATGTGCCAATGTCATCAAAAGTGGTACCAACAAAGGCCAATTAGTTAAAAATGATGTTAGTTCGATCAAGTACTGCATTATGTTAAAATAATGTGTCAAAGCATTATGTTCTATCTCCTAATTTACTAATGTTGAATAAAACGGGAACTTGGAGATATATTCGGTAGTATATTATCAACTTGATCGAGTCGTAACCCTGTATAGCATTGGTGGAATTCTTTTGCAGAAACTGACTGTACATTTTCAAGTTCCAGTTGGTACCCAAGGGCTTGGCTTTGTCTACTTGTCTATGCGTTGGTGAGACTGAGACTTGTGCCTTAATTGTTATATGTAATGAATTATGTACCAGTTGGGGAATTTGACCAAGATCCAGATTGTAAACTGTACCATCTTTTTATTTGCCTTGTGTTTTCCACAACTTGAAATTTGGTATTTGGATCCAGAACATGATCAATACCTTACCTCGATCAGTCAATATTTTTGTCATTGACCCTAAATTCCACACATTTTATAACAAATTACTCAGATGATCAAATTCAGCACCTGAGTACGTGCATGCTTAAAACAGAAGCCTATACTAATTAACTAGGGAACATATATGTAAATTTTCGTGAGAAAATATTTAATTTTTGTTGAAGGAGAAAAGATAACGAGAATAATGGTCTACTCATTCATTGATAGAAATGCCTATTTATAGGCATTACATAGAGTCTCCCGAAGGATCTAGAAGTTCTATAAACTGTAATATATTCTAATAAGAAAATTGGATTAACCAATACTACGTGTATTAGGGCAAGACACATAACAGAAGGACGGAAATATAATTTCCTTAAACACTCCCCCTTGTGTTGCGTCCCTAATACCATATGGTGTTTATGGTGTTGCCTCGGTACAAACCTTGCCAAGTAAAACAAAAACCTCGTGGGTAAAACAAAAGACTTGAACGAAGGGAAAAAGAGCACAACGCACTAACTACAATTGAAGATAACATGTGATGCATGTAGACTCCTCCTGATGTCTACACAATGACTCCCCCTGATTGGTAACTCAATCTCAGAGTACAGATAAACAGCACAAGCCAATGCACTTCACATACTTCAAAAGTAGACTTGGGCAACGATTTAGTCATTAAATCCAGCCACAACATCCTTAGATCAGACTTGTTATGCTTAGTATTACTTTGATGTTGAAGGAGAAGGTTGCCTAACAACTCAAAACATAAGTTCGCGTTGAAAATCAGATTCACGCGTGGCATGACTTTTGTGTACTTAAACAGTCATAACGTCTTCGATACAATAGGTATAGACGAACCGTACAAAGTTCTGAAAACTAGACGCACGTAGCTTTTCAATCATATAAGGTCCATAACCTAGTTCATTTTGAACTGATCACAAAGCTCTGTCGAAGTTGACTGTTGTGCAAAAGCAGATTCTCGGACAGATCCGTCCTACTTTACGAAAATAGCCATAACTCACTCAATATGATAAGTGTGATCAAATGGTTGGTGTTAATGGAAAGTAGACACATAGATCTTTCCAATGGTACCAATTTCATCATTTTCCAACGAGTGAGCTATCTTTTAAGTCCCGTGGAAGTTGACCTACGAAACTAGACAGATTCTGATTTCGCATTTGATGTGTCTTTCTGTAGGGACGAATAAGCCTAAACCTTTCATAAAAGGAATCACTGCCATTACATTGGCGTTGCGTGGGCGCATCCGGCCATTACCTTGATGTTCCTTCACACTCATCTAAGAGGGAGCGAAGATGCTCGACCACTAGGAAAAGAGTTGAAAGACTAAGATGAACTTGGCCTTACAAGTTTATAGTGAATGAGATGTCGAGTCGAGCATTTGTAACAAGTACTTGAATGTGTTACCGTACTTAGATGGAGAATTTCTCCCACGACTTCTTCGTCATACAGACGAAACGAGTCTTTTCAAGACTTCGACCGATCAAGGGATACATATAGGCATAACTTCATCGTCCTTTAGATTGCCTTAAGCCGACAAATAAATAAGCATCATCAATAACGGTCCTCACTTACTAGACCAAGTATTCCCAAGATCCTTTCATTCTTAATTTTAGATCAGTGGCATCTCTTAGTTTAACAAGAGTTCATCACGATTCATCCAGAATTTACACGCAAATAGGCATAATTCTTCATATCCCTTCCCCATCAAGTAGATACTAAGCAAATACCTTGCAAACGCACTCCGTGGTCAGGAGCCACTTGATTTGGGTGAAAACTGATCTATTCTAGATCTTTATCTACATCTCTTAGTTCCCAACAGAGATAAATTATGACCACAAGCTGCTTTCAGAAACTACCTAACTGACAAGATAGTGGAGTGCAATGACATCCATTACGAGAGTATATCTCATCGTAGTCGATTCCAGGGCGTTTGTGAGAGACCTTGCGCCAGAATGTGAGTCTAAACTCTTTTTCTCACTACGCTTTCTAACAAAAACATAACTGATAGAGTTTACACTTGGGGTGTCGGCGTCACCTAACCAAAACACTATCTCTTTGTTTAAACTAGATCACATCTTTCCATTTAGGTCAATCTACAACGTTGGTATTTTTTCAACGAAGTATGGTTCGATATCAAACTCATTAAACCACGTCATCATGTACACCGGTGTAATTTTTAAGTGTAGAGATCTCTATATGGATTGGTATTGACATTGAGGCGTCCCCCAATGATGACCATAATCCAGAAATAACAGACGAATGAGTATGTATCGAACCAAGTGGCATCCCCCTAAACCATGGGAGCCACAGCCTAACGACACCATCTACCACATTTGTGGTGTCACCATGCCACCATCTATAGGTGATGACATGTCCTCTTATCTGGACATCAACATGTCCCCTTATCCAGACATCAACATGTCCTTATCCGGACATCAATCCTTGCAGGCATGTTTGCAACATGTATATGTGATCTCGTCACTTTAGGGAACTTGATGAGACACAGTAGGGACAAACCACGACAAATCTAAGTCGTTCTACTTGAACATTCTTGTTCTTATCTCCCCCTAACGACGGGAAGACTGGCTCATCAAAGTGACATAAAAGAGATCGCCTATCAAGGTCCTTATATAAGCGGACTATAGTCGGAAGCTCATGTCTTATTAAAAGACAATATTCATCAAATAATCCATCATTGTGCGCTCGTGGAGGCGCAATTTGGCACATACAACATGTGGACGATATAGATTATAGAATGTTAACTCAATCCGTTAACAAATATGCATACCGTTACAACCGTAACATAAAGATTTGAATGATGGTGGGTAAAGATGAATAAGTAAAACTATGACCCTGCTACAACCCGTAGTCGTTGGTCTTACAAGTCCAAAAAAACCGTTGGCCTTACCGCTGGGACCGGTAAAAAAGAAATCGGTTGAACCGACCGCCGGCATCACCGGACTTCTATTTACACTTCCTTTAACGGTTCACTATTTTTCAGAGCTTCAAACGCTACCAAATTTTGTAAGCAGGTAGACATGGGCGTTAGTATTGCAAAACCGCCAGCCTCAACGACAGAACCAGCCTAAAACGTGCCGAACCGTCCGTCGGAGTCGCTGGACATCCGTGAACACTTATGTTGAGCGGTTCACCACCTTCCACGTCTCTAAATACCACCAAATTTTGTAAAGCAGTAGGCTTAGATACTAGAAATCCGTGGCCGCAAACAGAACCTTAAGAACCGGTCTAAAATTTGGTGACCGGTCTTCACAATGACTAGTCCGCAAGCTGAAAAAACCGGAAATTCTAGGTTTTTTCAACTTTTCAATCATGGTTAAGATTCCCCATAACATCTAATTGTTATGGTTTGAGTTAAACCATTGTGAACATCACCATAGCATCATTATGCCTCAAAGTGAACAATGAGAAGCCATTAAGTCAACATCTTATGTATCATTCTTGTAGAATCACTTATAGACATTGTAATGTCTTACTTAGTGAACAAAGACTTAGCATCTTGTTTATATGCTAGTCTATACACATTGTCTTTAGCGTAGGAGGGTGTCGCTCATAATCTTTGCTAAAGAATAGGCTTTACTAAACAAGTAATGAGCATGGCCAATGTGAGATCATAGAGGGTACTTTTGCGTCATATGTGCTTGTGAAAGCATGAGTAGTGCCTCCATTATATAAAAGGATGATGCGGACGACTTTAATGCCATTTATAGGCCATGAGCATTGCTCATGGCTCTACCAAGTTGTATTTTGGTGATCTTTGATCTCAATGGTTACTTTGCTCAAAAGAAATGATGTCCGTGAGAGTCTTTACTCTACAGTATACGGATCATCAAAACACGTCCAAAATTGTCCCGGACGATTTATTTTAAAGCCTACATGAGTCGATGTCTCCATTCTCATCATTGGTGACAATAACCGATTCAATTAACCGAATCTTAGTTACTCATGAATGTTGCGCATTCATTATAGTGATACATAAGAAATTCTCATCAATTCTCACAATGTGTTTACAGGTGATAAACGTTGGCGTGAATATCATTAAGTCATAGCACGGTTTGATTGCTTCCTTATGCATAAAGAGTATGTGTGACTTTAATCATAACGCCATTAGGCATTGAAACTTGAGCATTAATCTGCTCTTTGATTATTTGTGATGATCTAATCATCGTAGTCACAACGGATTTATAAAACACTAAATCCATGAATAGTTGTCTATTTCTTGCAATAAGCTAAGCACTCAATCTCGCTACAACACATTCATATACCTGAATGTAGAGACAACAGTCTTATGTCAAGACATAGAAACCGAAATATGTTAACAATTTCGATGGAGATTGAAAGAAAAAAAATAGGTATTAGAATCCTTTATAGTGCATTACATGACGTGTAATATTACATAGATGGACGAAACAAGGCTTAGAACATGCCAAAACTTGGCAAAATTGGTCGTGAGCACCCACGGCCCACTGTTGGATCTTGTAGAGAAAGAGGAGGATTTTTCAACATTTAATTTTGGATGACATTTAGCGTAACGCAATTTTCTTTTTGCAATTATGAACCCGCTCAAGAGTGTAGAAAACGACTCTTGTTTGTAATGCCTTTGCAATTGTATAAGTGTGCATTGTGCCACACTTGACATTACAAATCCTCTTTTGATCCAAAACCGATGTGCATTGCGCAACATCATGATATTTTAGCCTTAAAAAACGTCACCTTATAATAACTGGTGGTCCAATGTAATCCAATGTAGTGTCATGTTGTAATGCGATATATTGCATTAACATATAGCTTATGAAGATCGAACTATATATGCGAGACAAAATTTGAATATATATGCCAACAATTGTATCGAGGTCTTGTCCATGAATTTAATTCAAAATATAACGACTAAGTAACTTTAGTCAAATATGTGAGGTATACGCCTTCACAAAACTTGGAAAAATAAACGGATTTTATAGTCACTTAGACTATTAAACCGAAGTCATGTACTTCATATCATCTGCAATGTAACTTTTGCTTTTAAAATCCGTAACCGTGAGAATAATGTTCTCATCTTCTTCCATATAGTGAGTTTCTTGTTTCAAGAACTCCATATATTTCTTGTACATTGACCATATTATTGCTTCTTTGCAATTAATGAACAGATGTAGAACCACATCAATAACAAGATTTTTCTTTCATTTGTTGGCCCAATCTTTTTATGACATATAGGTTTTGAGGCGTTGCCTCTCCTTCTTTTCAGAACTCGTGACATGAAATTCGTCACCTTTTTTTTTATGTCAAATTCAGGGCTCATATTTCAGTCAAATATTTCAACAACAAGATGGAAGATTAACCATTATCGAGATATGATAATTAATTCCAAGTATTGAATTAGGTGAAGACCAAGGTTTATGGTAACTCAATTCGATGTGAACCGTAACAAATTCCGTCACAAATCGATATTAACTGTAACAATTTTCGTCACTAATCGATGTTAACCACGACAATTTCCGTCGCAAATCGATATTTGTCCCTTTATTAACCACGACAATATTTCGTCGTAATACCGTGACTTGTCAAACTGTCATAAATTTCAACTTTGATACGAGGGGTCTCAATTCCTCACATCAACCCACGTTATAAGAAAGGTGGGGGTAGAAGAAGGCTACGAAGCCCGGCTATGAAATTAAAATTCAAAAACGGCAACTTTTATAAAAGCTTACTTGCTAGTTTGTCATGTAAGAGAAGTTGCCCTTTTAATTTTCCTACTTACTTCCACGTGCGTGCAGAGAAGTTGCTCTCGTAATTCCATCGCAATCCGTCGCGCGAAAAATTTCATGAAAAATATAAACATATGGTTAGTCATATTCACCATATAATATAAACAGTAAAACTAATTAAATAGTTACTACTGTAAATAAACTTCTTTTTCTTTTTTTACCCGGAGGGGCAAATTTACCGTTTTGCCCCTCATATATTCAGTTCGTTTCGGGTTGGATGCTTGAATCCGGGTCGAGCAGGACCTGATCGGAGCTAGGCTGGGTTGGTGTCCAGTGGCTGCAGGGCTGCCGGTTTGGATTAGACCGGAGCGGCAGGGCTTGCTTGACCGGGGCTGAGAAGCTAGGGTGCTCACAGGTCTAGCCGAGATAGGGGTCGCGCGTGTCGGTGGGTAGTGGCGCCGCAAGGCTGGGCGCTGGGTTGCAAGAGCGCAGAGGCGACGGGCTGAGATGGGGCTCCGCTCTGGGCTGGGCATGGTAGAGTGTGCCAGCGAGGTGGGTTAGGGCACGCCGGAGGTGATGTTGGGTGCCCAGATCATATTACCGGTTTTGAGAAAACCGTTGTAATGGAACTCAAGGGACGCCGACGGCAGGAGAGAAAATTTCAAAGGGTTTTTGGGTTTTTTTTTTTTTTAGGTTTCTAGGGTTTTCAGCTATGAACTCAGGGTCAGAGCAAAGAGTCTGATAACGTGTTGAAGGAGAAAAGATAACGAGAATAACGGTTTACTCATTCATTGATAGAAATGCCTATTTATAGGCATTACATAGAGTCTCCCGAAGGATCTAGAAATTCTATCAACTGTAATATATTCTAATAAGGAAATTGGATTAACCAATCCTACGTGTATTAGGGCAAGACACATAACAGAAGGACAAAAATATAATTTCCATAAACAATTTCTAAATTTGGGTCGACATGATGACATGCCGGAAAAAAGATGAGATATGGTCGGAAAATTGTGAACTTTTGAGGCTCAATGTGTTGTCTTCCATGATGAGATAGACGATCCATGGGATGAGTAGACTTGATGCGGTGAGAGGAGCACAACGAGACAAGTCCACCAACGAAAATGGCTGAACAATATCGATTTGGCCGGAGCAGATTTGGCTTGAAAAGAATTTAGAAACTTTGGCAACAAACAATAACTTTTAGGTCTACACAATAGACTTTTCAATTTAAGATAATAGTTTTTAGACACAGTTATATTTTTGTAAATGATGAAAATTAAACATGCAATGACAAAATTTAAAAATATTTATTATATTAGATACTCTTCTTGAATCAAGTGCTACTGACTCGATGAATGTGTTATTAACTTGTTAAACGTAACTAAAGTGTGTTGCTATTTCATTCCCAATCAAAAATATATTTATTACATCAACAACCGAAATTACAACAACAAGTCTTTTGTTGTGTGATTATAATTCATGACTTACCTGTTAGGAAGAGAAAACTAATGTCATTAGAACAAATTTAGTGGGCAACATTTGTGATATTGGTGACATTTCTGAGAAAGAAAAAAAAGAAGATGTGCCTAAAGTAACAAAGCTGCCCATAGTGTGGCTAGAGTTGCAATTTCGTAACCAGTTACTTTCCTGCTTATTCATTGAAGATGGTTCTGGATTGATTATTCCTAGTTAGTGCTGAAGAGTTAAGTCTATGTGTTGTTGAAATGGAGTGTGGTAGATGCTCTTCCCAACAGTTTATTTTTGTTGGATTTAATGAGGACTATATACGTTCTGATGTCTTTCATGATGCCTGATTTATATTTCGATTAGGAAAAAAAAAATTCAGTTAAATTGAACATGTCAATTCTACATTAGATAAGATCTCATCGGTTCTCTCAATTCCATGTCAAGTTTGTAATTTATGTTCACGGCCGGTCTATATATCAAGAATCAAGTTTGTTGTTTCTCTCAATAGAAAATAATAAGTATAAAGAACGTACGTTTAATGCTAGTATACTTAAAGATCATTGTTTCCCTTCAACGAAAAAAAAATCATTGTTTCCTCCCAAGGCTTGACGACAAAAGTCTAAGCTGAAAGACTACCTTCCCTCATAGGGCAAGGATTGGTGGCCATAAGTCATAACCCTAGAAACAACTCGTGGAAACACCCTGTATAGGGGCATAGTCGTTCCAATAGGTTTCAAACATTGTTCCTCAAACAAGACACAAAAGAGTCATACGACTCATACCGAGGCTTAAAATCGAAAGGCCACGCCCTCGTAGACAGAAAAACGTTTATGCTAGATCGCAATTTACCTCCATAATAGTAAACAGGGTTAGATTAAGGAGCAGTGGCTTTTACGTCGCCTAATGTGACAGCGCCACCAGCATTCTCACCAGCGTTTGGCGACATGTCGCTTTCCCCTACTAGATACCAAAGTGTCAAGCCCAGTTGAGAGTTGAGACAGTTTCTCCTCTCTTATGTCTCTCCACACGATAATTTGGGAAGTATCACGAGAAATCTATTCCAAATCACATAGGTTCCTTCGTCCATGAATGAATGATCCTCGCTTCTTGACGTGGTGGTCAGTTGTCAGAGCCAGTGGGGGTCTTTTTTTTATTTCCTCTCTCTTTCGATGACCTTTTCTCTCTCTATCTTCTTTTAAATAATATTTTTCAATTTGTTGGATAATGACTAATCTCCATGGCCCCTTGCCCCTGGAAGCTCCTTTAACACATTTTTGGCGTAAGCAGAGATATTGTATAAATATTATAATGATGCGAAATCCATATACTCTATTTTTTTTTTTTTTAGTAACTTAACTTCTGTTTTACTGACTTTAACTTTACTTTTTTATAAATGTGTTAACCATGTGGATTTCAATTTAGGGTGTGTAGATTTCACAACCCATATTATATACTAGTCTTCTACCGGTGCAAATTTGCACGGTGTCACAAAATCACCTCTAAAATTATAGAGTAGTTAATATACGAGTTAACAATAATTTAGAAAAGTAAAAAAAACTGTTATCTTGTAGGCAATATATGGCATTTGATAACCGTGCAGGTAATAACATTGTGATGTTTAGATTCATATTCTCACAAAATCAACTTTCCCACTTTCCACATTTATCTATTTGTTTTTGTAAGCACAGTTACCAAGTATTGTAATAACATTGTGATGTTTAGATTCATATTCTCACAAAATCAACTTTCCCACTTTCCACATTTATCTATTTGTTTTTGTAAGTACAGTTACCAAGTCTTGTAATATGATTTTCTATCCACTATTTACATTTTTCTCTCCACAATTATCTTTTTATTTTATTTATTTTAATATTTATTATAATAACCCTTGTTCTTAATAATCTGAATCAACTTAAAAAAGATAATTTTGTCAGGAAGAGATTCTCAGATGTTGGCTTGGATGGTTATGTGTTGGCATTATTGGAGGCCAGAAGAGATGACGATTGCTAGGTATTGGAGGTGCAATACATCTGGGTTGGTTTCGATTGTCGAGTGGGTTACATGCCGACTGTTTCGGGTTCGGTGATGCGTCAATAGAGGAAAGCAGCAATGTGGGGCTTAAGGTGGAATGGAGATTGGGAGGTTGTGGCGGTGACTTTTGGCTTAGATCGGTGCGACCCGATCAGGGTAAGATCATATGGATACGACTTGTGCCGCCTCACTAAGGCGTGATGCGAGGTCGAGCATATGTGATTTTTTTTTTTTATCAAAATAATTCTTTTGTAAAAATTGAAGTGTGTGCGTGTATCCCTTGATATCGTATACTTTTAGCCGAACTCATTGATGTGACTCAGACCACCCAAAATTATATTTACCAGCCAATTGAATATTTAATTCGATACTAGCAGCTAAAAGTAAGTTTTACTCGATATCACTCCAAAGTTAAGGGTATGATTATGACTATGTGCCATGCACACTCAATACATAAGAGCACATGCATGAATAAGTGTGGGAAGTTTTGAGTATTTCATATTTAATCGTAGCAACATTTTTGACGTACAGTATACAATTTTCAGTTTTTTAGACTAAATGTTTCACATACGCATAACACAACTTCCAGAGAATATTAATATTTCTAAAAAAACTTCCAGGGAATATTCTCCATTTCAAGTGAAATGATGGACTTACAAATTACGAATTACTATAAAATATGAACGCAATTTCATTTCAAACTTGTTCCTCCGAATGATTGATGATTTAAACTCCAAATTAGCTTGATTAATGGTTTTTTTTTTTCTAGGGATTTTTTAGTTGGTTGTACTTGCTTCAAACAGTTGGTGGTAGTTGTTTGAGACGGATAAGACCAAGGCAAATTATACTAGGAAATTCGCTATCGCCTTGTCTTTGTCGTATTATGAACAAGTCTTCATGTATAACATCAGTTTGTCCTTCTTTGCCTTTTTTTTTTTTGCGAGCCAACCCCATTAGTAATTTACTATATATCGCATTTTCAAGAATTGTCAAAACCGACAGTTTCACCAAATCATCTAGCTACCAGTTCTCCAAAAAAAAAAAAAAAAAAAAAAAACAAATGTAGCTACCAGTTGTGTGGGAAGTATATATTTCCGGTTCTTTCTGTTGACTTCTTTTAACTCTATAACTTCTATGTTTTTTTTTTTTTTTTGAGTAAACAAGAGCAAGTTTTTACTGAATTAAGGTAATACTTCTATGGTTACACTCAAAATGTATAGCGTCCAATTGTAAAGCATCGATAATGATCACTCTTACATTGGAGTTCAAAATTCAAAGAGCGTACAAAATTGTAAAGTCATGTACTCATGTTAGCTTGATCCTCTTTCCCCAATGCACATAAGCATCCAAAAAACGTAAATTCATGTTGGTAAAAGTTGGCAACTGTAACTTTCAAGATAAAGCCAAGTCAAAAAAGCTTCATCAAATTACGGGTTGTCTAAATAATCCTTTATATAAAAAAAATTCACTTAAAATGACTACCCTATCCATAAACTTTAAACAAAATAAAATTTATTCACCTTTATAAATTCAACCTCTTAAATGCAAGATTGCTAGCTAGTATCACATATGTCTAACATCAAAGCTAGTTTTATCAATTCCCTAGGATCCCAAATACGAGATTCTAGGTAACTTAAGAGCATGTCCACCCATGAACAAAAATTCAACCTAGGTTAGAAACCAAATCAGCAATCTAACCCAGACCCAAAAAGCTTCAATCCACCCATGAAATGAGTTCTCTCATTTTCTAGCCCATGTTAGATTGAAGGGGAGAGAACCAACCCAGGTGAGAGGAGAAAACAAGCACAAGTTAGATTATTTCATGTCAGCCCGACCTCATCCATGTGAGTTGCGTCAGCCTGAGGCCACACATTGACCTATGCTCTTTATGAGCGCGTTCTAGACACGGACAAGCTGCAACCAAAAAGTCACGCATGTCTATTTTTTTTGTCACCACATGCGAAGGGTCCGGGTCCCACGACACATGTCACTCCTTCTAATGATTAAAATGCAACGGTCAAGAGATCATGACCATTGCTTTTGTGTTGGCTTTCCAGATCTGACGGTCAAAAATTGATGACCATTGGTTTTTTAATTTTTTTAAAATAAATTCTTACCGTTTGGAATTAATACAACGGTAGGGGAAAAATATTTAAAAATTTATAATATTTCTCGTCGTCCAAACCAACCTCGAGAAAGGGAGGACAGGGGCAAATGTATGCTTGAAGATTATTTTGTTGAACGTCCTATTTTGAATAATGAGGAATTCCAAGTTTGTGTGCCTTTCATTAGGAAATTCCAAATAATTGTATTTTTTTTTCTTTCTAATTTCCTAGGCTTGGCCTGTCAATTAAATGTTATAGAATAAAAAAAATTCAATAATTCATATTGTTTATTTAATCACTATTTATTTACAATTGAACCATTATTCACACTTAAAAACGTTTTTTTAAATTCAATAAACAGTCACTGCCATGTGGCAGCAATATCATATTTCAGACGGGTGGAAACTGCTGCCCAGTCACAGTGACCCAAAGTGATCCAGGTCACTTAAGTGACCCCGGTCACTATGTTCAATCTAACCCAACGGGTGAACTTGCTCGAAGCCCACCTTATTTTTGTCCAAACTTAGGCCCTTTCACCTGTCGACCGCTACCATTGACACAAGCACCGCCGTACGTCATAACCAGGGTGCTGAGCCTCTCACTATCGCACCCTTAACTTGGAGTGTAACAACATTATCGACATCTTGCATATCCAAAAACCACAATCAGCTTCATTGCATCATTCGCATATTGTAGTTCAAGGATCCTTTTTATGGTTTTCAGGGCTTTGTAATTGAGATTATGTATCAAGAGTAGAATCTGACATGTCTCGCCTACCTCATATTACAGTAAGTATTGATCCAAAACCAGCCCCTCAAATATCTGCTAAATATCATGGGTATTTAAGCGCCCTCTCCCTTAATTGCTTAGTGTTAACATCGTGTGCCGTTGTTGGAACCCTTTGCGACGAGAACGAGAGAGGCTTAGGGCATGTACGGTAAAGTGTATGAAAACGACTTCCAAAAATTAGTTTTAAAAAAAATGAGAAAATGAAATTGTAATTTTCATTTGAGAATGTATTCGATAGTTTATGAGGAAAAATATTTTTCATATTTTTGAAATTAAGAGAATGAAAAAGTTAATTGACCTTTTCATTTTTTTTTTGTAAAAGTAAAAAATTTCATTTTTATTTGTTTTGAGAAATGTCTTACTGAACAAATTTTGCATGTCATTTTTATTTTCTGAAATAAAAATATACGGGCTAAAATGTTACAGAACGTCATAGGATTGGATGATCTATCTTTTTTTTGTTCAATTAAACAACTAAAATGATACAACGAGTCTTTTATGAGTCAAACTTACAACCTCCCACTTATAAATGAAATACTACAACATTAGACGAAATGAATCTGGACAATTGGATGATCTTTCCTAATATTTAGTGTTTGGAAAAAGAAAAAATAAAAAACATGGGAAAGAGGTGTACGGGGACCTCCTATCACATCCCCATCCTCGACAAAAATATATGGACAATCAAAGTAGGAGTAGGACCACATATTTTAAGAAAGAAAATAAAAAAACGAAGGAGAGGCAGAATACGAGGACCACTGAAGATGTAGTATCTAATTTCTAGAAAAGGGCATCCCATCATTTATTACAAACGGGACTTCCTTTACATGACGACATTGTGCGTTAAGCAACCCATGTTCTATTTCCCTCGGAGAAAAGTGAGAAATCGACACTGTGAGATATCGATTTAACAGTACGTATAAGGAAATTCTCGATTTTATCGTGGTATATTGACTACGACTACGTCTCCAGCTTTATTATTATTATTATTTTAAACAGAGGCTTTTTTAACTTTATTTTATTTTCCTAAATTTGGTGCGTTAGATTTTATTTTATTTTGGATAATAAATTTGGTGCATTAAATAGTGAGATGATCAGGACCTCCTTGTGCTCATCAGAAAAAGAAAGAAAGAAAAACTTCCTTGTGGCTTGCGGGACAAATTGCATGAAGAAAAAGAAGCGAAACCTCTTTGGTTGTTTGTTGTTATCTAGAGAATAATCTTAACATCTTTATCGGTGTGAGGTGATGTTGAGTTATATTTAGCTGCTTATATAGCAATCGTGTTCCAACAGTAATAGTTATTTGTGAGTTATCTAATAAGTTTTGACCAATTATGAATTAACACGTGGACAAAATGAAAAAAAAAAATAGAATATAACTTTTGCTTCAACAATTCATGACTCCATTTATCAATCTATCTTAACAATAGTTAAACTTTACTTTTCTTTAACTATAACCACCACATGTGGTCAAATTGGTAAGAGCTTAGATGTGGAACCACTGTACCCAAGTTCGAAATCCGCCGACGTTGATTGAAGTTTAAATCTCAATCTATGCTTGGTGGTTAGGGGGATGAAACATTTTGACATAAACCCTCGCGCGGATTAGTCTTTGGACCCAGAAAACTTTTAAGGAAACCGACGTTGAAGTTTCAAAAAAAAAAAAAAAAAAACTTCTCTTTAGCTATTCTGCTAGAGTTGAGTGTTGCTACAAAAAATTATTTGGTTAAAATTCATGTTGTTTAAGGATATTCTGTATCTTTCTAGATATTCTTTATGTGTGTCTTGGCCTTATGCCAATATGATATGTAGTTTGACTAGATCTATGTATTCATTTTCCTTACCTAATTGGTATTGTGTAATTCCTTATATAAATGGCTTCTATCAATGAATAATACACATCATCTTTCACGATTCTCTATTCTCAGATCTCTTTCACTTCATCACGTTATCAGCTCTTGAATCAACCCTTGAGCTAATAGTTTTCCCAAACCCTAAAAACTAAAACCGAAGGTTCTCAGCCCTGCCTTGGCCGCCGCAGCCGCCGCTCCCCGACTGCCGCTTCCTGGCCGTCCGCTCCGCTGTTTTTATTCATCCGATCAAGCATCCAAATTTTACGGTATGTTTACTTTACAACCCTAAAACTCTTCCAAGTTCAATAACCTCGGGGGAGATAAAGTGCTTTCTCCCTTCTTCTACTTCATTCTATGCTTGGATCGGTGTATTTGCAGGTTTAAAATCCTGGTTTTCCTCCCCGGGTCAAAGTTGTGTTTGATCAACTTTGGTTATTTATTTTTGAAGGTATGTTTGATCACCTTCACACAAGTTTTCCGGGTCGTGTTTGATTGACTCCGGACACTTAGGGTTGTGTATGATCAACCCTAGAGAGACAAACCAAAAATAAAGGCATTGTATTTGAGTATCATTTGGGTCTCTAACAGAAAACTAATACAACTTGTTCTCTCTTGTATGCAGATGGACATAGGCATCAAATTCGACGTCCTCGACGCCCATGGTACTGAGTACCATCGCTGGGTCTCGAATATAGAGCAGACCTTCATTGCTAAGGATTTGACCGAGACCATATTCCCCGATCCAACTCAGGAACCGCCTCACAAGAGAACAAAATCTCAGGCGCTCATGTTCCTTCGTAAGCATATCGATCCCACACTGCGCAGGCAGTATCAATCGAAGCATGATCCAAAAGATCTATGGGATGCACTTGCCAAACGTTTTGGCAATATTCATTCAACTTTGCTCCCAGAATTAATTGCTCGCTGGGATGAAATCTGACTTTTGGATTACAAAAAGGTTGATGACTTCAATAGGGATATGCTTTACCTACAAGCTCAATTGAGCTCATGTGGAGTCGAGAAAAGTGATGCAGACATGATTAAAAAAAACTTTCTTGACCTTCCCTTATGTTGCTTAGATCCTAATGAACCAGTATCAACTTGAGTTCCAAAATAAGAGGATTACAACATTTAGCGGCTTAATGACGCAACTCCTTATGGAAGAAAAGAACAACATGATCAATGATCAGCATAACATGATCCTGTAGGCACCCGGAAAATTCCAGAATATAATTACAACAGTAAACAGAGTAAGAAAGCTCTCAAACGCAAGGATCACCATCAGAATGAACTTTATGCACGTGGGAATCAGCACCACCGTGCCTCTGGTTCTCGGGGACAAGGTAGTGGCTTTAGTGGCCGTACCAACACATGGCGCCGAGACACCGGTGCTGCCGGCCCCAAAGGCAGCGCCGCTCCTCCTCGGAAGCAGCATGTCCGCTCTTCTTCTGCCTTTGATGGACAATGCAACAGATGTGGGTCCAAGGACCACTGGTTCAAAAGTTGTCGCGCTTCTGCAAATGTTGTTGCCGCATATAAGAAATACAAGGAATTGATGGAAGTCAATTCCACTGAAAACAATGGAGTTGAACATAATGTTACCTTCAAGGTCGCAGACCCCAATGGACAATGTTCTGACTTAGATGCTCCTGACTTTGACGTCACCGGCTAGATTGTTTTCCCTTTTTACAAGTCATGATGTAATAAGGCATCATTAGAATGTCATGCTTAGTTTTCTTCTCATTTTTTTTGAGACCCTTATATACTTTTCTCAGCGCATTAATAAAAGTTCTTTTTGGTTCTTCTTGTCTCTACATGGTTTGAATTGATTTACATCTCCCTTAGACAACATGGCATCAACGCTGTCTTTGGTCTCTCCCTTAGAGGAGGTGACGAACAGAACTGTGACTCTTAAGGAGGGTTACCAACGTGTCTTCCGGTTCAAGTCTTTTACCCTATAGCGGATTTTCCTTCATCAATTGTTCAACTAGTCTCACCCAAGTTAGTATGATGTCTTAGAATTGTTCGAAATTAAGGAGATAGTAGTTTTAAGTGTGCCTCGCACTACCGACCCTCCACGAACATACCTGGTCATACTTAATTTGGAGTTACCGAAAGCTTTTGATTTTGGATTCCTCTTACGCTATTACTCCAATTGCCGTCTTGTAAAAGACGTTAAAGACTTGGCAAAACCAGATCACCATCGAATCCTCTAGGTTCACTGGCCTTAGATTTGATCATCTACACGTCCCTGTGGCTGAGCATATGCCTCCATCCTACCAGCAAGCTTCAAAAGCTTCGCTAATGCCAAATCTGCGAAAAACAGTAATCTGTCCTCCCTGGACAGTCGACTTCGTTTAAGCTTTGTGAACAGCTCCGGACGAACCAGACAGTGAGATTTATATCATTGGAAAGCTCTATGAGTCTAGTTTTCAGAAAATTTTACGGTTCATCCATACCTAATTTAACGAAGGAGTTATGACTATTTTAGTGCGCAAAGATCATTCTGCACGGGAATTTTTCAGCACTCTCGGGATTGTTGCTACTTTTAGCTCTTTCAATCCTTCTAAATCGCTCGATATCGACCTATTTACTCATATATCTACTCTCTTTTGTAAGTATGTCTCTTGGAGAGATCAAGTGTCTCGCGGATAGTGGATCAACCCACACCATTCTAAGGAACCGACAACTATTCCTTGAGTTAGTGCCATGTAAATCATCTCTGACGACAATGATTGGATCTTCTCCTGTGATCCTCGGGCGTGGAACTGCTCGCTTCTTTCTACCTCATGGCACTATGATCCATGTCACGGACGCTCTTTATGCCCCAAAAGGGCACTGAACCTTGTTGAGCTTTAAGGACATTCGCACTAATGACTTTCACTTGGAAACTCATTGTGAAAATGGAACTGAGTTCTTGTGTATCACTTCTCATAATTACGGATGTAAATGTATATTGGAGAAACTCATGAGTCAATCTAGTGGTCTTTACCTTACTACGATTCGGATTATTGAATCATATGTAGTCGCCAGACAGGATCTTTGGGACTCTGACACATACAAGCTTTGGCATGATCGACTTGGTCATCTCGGAAGGGACATGATGATCTGAATTCTGCGTAATTCTCATTGACATCCCTTCTTAAGATCAAAACGAAAATATTTGGGAACTGATGTCACTTTTAATCATGGTGGTGACGCCACAACAGGTCATCACGGCCCAAAGGGGACTTTGACGTCTCCCGGGCTCGGCACCAACTTCCTGGCTGCCGCTTGGCCGACCCCTCAAGCAATTGAGGCACGTTTTCCTTTCCTTGATGTGTCATTGACTCTTTTAAACGCTCATCGTTCGTTTTGCAAAGCTTGCTCTTTAGCAAAAGTAGTATCGAGACCGTCTTACGCTAAAGATAACACCGTGAACATTCCATTTCTACATCGTATCCAATGTGATATTTGTGGACCCATCCATCCTGAATGTGGACCATTTCGATACTTTATGGTCTTGGTGGATGCTTCAACGCGTTGGACTCATGTCGCGCTCTTGTCCACACATAATGTTGCATTTCCAAAACTCCAAGCACAAATTATTAAATTTCGGGCTCACCACCCGAATTATCCAATTAAGTCAATTCACCTGGATCACGCTGGAGAATTTACATCAAAGACTTTTGATGACTATTACATGTCTATCGGGATTGAAGTTGAGCATCCTGTACCCCATGTTCACACGTAAAATGGTCTCACCGAAGCTACGATTAAGCGACTTCAGCTTATGGCTCGAGCGTTGGTAATGCGCACCAACCTTCCAATTGCGTCATAGGGCAATATTGCATGCAGCCTTACTTATTCTTTTCCGACCCACTGCCAAACAACCATTTAGTGAGTACCAGTTGGTTACTGGATATGAGCTTGACATTTCGCATCTACGCATTTTTGGTTGTTCGGTTTATGTGCCAATTACGTCTCCACTGCGTTCTAAGATGGGTCCTCAGAGACGATTAGGTATCTACGTTGGTTATGAATCTCCAACGATTATCAGATACCTCGAGCCATTAACAAGTGATCTTTTTACCGCAAGGTTTGCGAATTGTCACTTTGATGAGACATTCTTCTCGTCGTTAGGGGGAGATACGAATAAACGTGTTCATGTGGAACGACATGAATTGTCGTGGTTTGTCCCCACTCTGTCTCATTATGATCCCCGCACCTCACAGACTAAAAATGAAGTTAAACGTATTCTCGAACTTCAGAAAGTAGCAGATACGATGCCTGAATCTTTCTTCGAGATTGCGAAAGTGACAAGATCAAATATACCAGCTGCAAATGTTCCTGCTAGGCTCGACGTCCCTAAAAAGGGCATGGCCATCCCCAGGCATGGGACTGCCGTCCACGGTGGGGGGATGGAGGCCGTGGCTTCCCAAAGGAAAAGGGGGAGGCCATTTGGTTCGGTTGACATGCGTCCGAGAAAGAAACGGACCGACAAGGCACAAGTCAATCCTTTGATCATCGATGTTGAGAATCCTTCTCACGAGATCATCTCTGATTACAGTTATGTCCATGAATTGATGTTAGAATCCATGGGGGACGCCTCAGGGTCAATGTCAACATCAGAGAACATAGAGATCTCCATGTGTTATGATAACACTTATGAATTGATGAACCGGTCATCAACCCATGTCGATGATATATTTGCTTATTCTGTGGCTCATGAAATTATTGAGCACGATGACATCGAACCACGCTCTATTGCAGAATGCCAAAACAGAGTAGATTGGCCTAAATGAAAAGATGCAATCCAGGCAGAATTAGACTCTCTAACAAAGAGACAGGTCTTCGGCCCAGTAGTGCTAACTCCGCCGAGTGTAAAGCTTGTTGGACATAAATGAGTCTTTGTTAGAAAGCGTAATGAGAAGAATGAAGTACTTCGGTATAAGGACAACCTTGTGGCGCAAGGTTTCTCACAACGCCTTGGGATTGATTACGAAGAGACTTACTCTCCGGTCATGGACGTCATAACTTTCTGCTATTTGGTCAGTTTGGTAGTGTCCGAAAAACTTGACATGCAGCTCATGGATGTGGTTACGGCATATCTCTATGGGGATCTAGATTCAGAGATATATATGAAAGTGCCCGATGGAATTACGTTACCTAAATCAAGTGACTCTAAACCATGGAGTGCATATGTTATAAGGTTGCAACGCTCACTTTACGGATTAAAGCAATCCGAACGAATGTGGTATACTCGTCTAAGTGACTACTTGATTAGGGAGGGATATAAGAACGATGAACTATGCCCATGCTTGTTCATAAATAAGACAAGTTCCGGATTTGCAATAGTGGCCGTCTATGTCGATGACATGAACATTATCGGTACTCTTGATGAAATCAAAGAGACCGCGGCTTATCTAAAATCCGAGTTTGAGATGAAAGATCTTGGGAAGACTCAATTTTGCCTAGGTCTTGAATTAGAGCACCGAGTCTGTGGAATTCTTATCCATCAATCTGTATATGTCCAAAAGATGCTCAGGCGATTTAATATGGACAAGATGCACCATGTTAGCACTCCCATGATTAGTCGAAGTTTGGATATAACTAAAGATCCATTCCGTCCGAAAGAGGACGACGAAGAAGTCTTGGGCGCAGAGGTTCCGTACCTTAGTGCAATAGGCGCATTATTGTACTTAGCTCAATGCACTCGACCATACATTGCATTCTCAGTCAACTTGTTAGCTAGATTTAGCTCAGCGCCAACCCAACGTCATTGGACCGGAGTCAAAAACATCTTTCGATATCTTAAGGGAACCATTGACTTGTGATTGTTCTTTCGCTACACTGATTCAAGAAGGACAGAAGATGGTCTTATGGTTCATGGCAGACACGGCACCGATCCAACAAGGGACAGGACTGCCGCCGGTACGGCTGCTGTACACGGGTCCAATACCGAGCACGCCACCACCGCCTTGTCCTATGCCGAGACACCCAACAATACGTTGGTGGGTTTCGCCGACGCTGGATATTTATCTGATCCTCATAAAGGACGTTTTCAAACTGGTTATGTGTTCACCATTGGGAATACAACAATATCTTGAAGGTCTACAAAGCAGACTCTAGTGGCGACATCTTCGAATCATGCAGAGATTATAGCTTTGCATGAAGCTGTTTGGGAATGTGTTTGGTTGAGGTCAATCATTAAACACATTAGAGGGACTAATGGATTAAATTCTACAACTGATAGACCTACATGCATTTATAAGGACAATGCAGCTTGTATTGAGCAAATGAAGTTAGGTTACATCAAAGGTGATAATACAAAACATATTTCACCTAAGTTATTCTACAACCAACAGCAACAGGCGTTTCTTAACATTCAAGTGAACCAAGTTAGTTCCGAAGGAAACGCAGCAGACTTATTTACTAAGTCCTTACCTAAGTCTACTTTTGAGAAACATGTGAAAAGTATAGGCATGCGTTGGCTATCAAGTCTCTCTGAATAATGTTCACATCAGGGGGAGCATCATCTCAATGAAGTAGATTGGTGCGTTGTACTCTTTTTCTCCTACGATCAAGGTTCAGTTTTTCTCCCACAGGGTTTTTGTGACTTTACAAGGTTTTTGACGAGGCAACAGATCAGCACCATCGGCATATTAGCGCGCGGCACAAGGCACAAGGGGAATGTTTTAGGATATTCTGTATCTTTCTAGATATTCTTTATATGTGTCTTGGCCTTATGCCAATATGATATGTAGTTTGACTAGATCTATGAATTCATTTTCCTTACCTAATTGATATTGTGTAATTCCCTATATAAATGGCTCCTATTAATGAATAATACACATCATATTTCACGATTCTTTATTCTCAGATCTCTTTCACTTCATCACATGTTTAATTTTTGTAAAATTCTATTTCTTACTTTACCTCTCTTATAAATTAAGAGAAAGACAAAATATTGGTCGGTCCTTATACTTTTAGGGGTTCGACAGTTTAGTCCTCATGTTTTCAATTTCAACCGATCACTCCTCGTACTTCTCAAATTTCGACAAATTTATCCATTTCGTCCCCTTCCATCCAAAAAGTCTGTTAACTTTCTGATTTGGACGACGTAAAAATGTTAAATGTCAATTATAACCCTGAGTATGTAATCTACCATTGTTCTGGATGCTAGATTGTATTCGGTATGTAGTCATTTTCTGGTTTTTTTGTACAGTTTTTTAAAGGGCATTGTAGGAAATATATTAATACAAAAATTTGAGGAGGTGCATGTACCAATTGTGGAGGTATGAATAGAAGCACTCAATTATCTTCTCAAAATAAAGAAACTGAAAATATAAACTCAATATAATATGTGGCAACTGGGCATTGGGCCACGCAGGACAGTTCGCATACAGCCATCCATACCGGTTCGGACGAAAGTTTTTTCCCTTCTCCAATAGTTATTCTTTTCAAAGGAGAAGTTTTGAATCGCCTTGCACTTGGAAAGGTGACATATGATGTTGATGTTGAACCTTTTGAAAAATTGATTTCTATATATACCATAATGGAAAGCCAAGAAAGTATAGATGCATCTGTATCGTATGCTATTTTGGTGAACATTTATCTATATCATATATGTCACATTCTTGAGTTATCTTTTCGAGAGCTATATAATATATAGCTAAATGATATGACCGATAGCTAACTGAGAAACTTGGGAGGGTGTACATGTTAGTGTATGAAATATCGGAGTGTCATGAAACCATTGTAACTATCTTTACTTTTGGTTGTGGGTTGTTTTATTTTATCATATGCTGGCCAACCATATGAAGTGTTGTTTCATTGCCTTTCACGTATGGAATATAAAACAAAGTTTGGCAAATCAAATAACACACTAACTATCTATCTAATACGTACCTCGTCTTCTTCTTCATTCATTTTACCCATATTTCTTCAACTTATATACATATACATATACATATATAAAGGCAATAATTTACAGAGGGAGGATCAAGAGAGCTATTTGAGGGCTTTTACTAATTTTACACTACTAGAAAACTTAATTTAATGATTTTAACGTTAAATGTGTTAGATTCGTATGCAAAAACCATGTCTACAAAAAATCAACGAATTCCTTAATCATTTGGTCATTCTAAAGTGTGTTAACAATCGTAAGCCGTTGCATAAAATTAAAACGAATAGTTGAATATTGTATTAGTGAAATGGTTTAGCATGTTTCAATTTAGTTAATTTTTTGTAAGATCATATAGTAGTAAATAACTAGGGAATGATTGGTTTTTGTTTGTCAAAATACATGTCAAAACTCAAAACTAAAAACTAAAAACATCATCAATTTTTGAAGTTAAAAAAACGTCACTTCTCGATCATTCTCTTCAACTATATATAGTGTATAAATCTTCTATAATGAGATGTTTTTTAATTATATAAAAAGCAACAAATATTGTCTAAAAATACATTTGTAGCATTATTATTTATTGGGTGCGTCTATTGTCATTCTATAAACGACTTTACTCACCTCACACGTTGATGATTTATTGAAATATCAAAATACTCTGATGTAAAATTACAGTAAGGGACAATAAGTTGTCACAAATTACAATTTTTTTTTTTTGGATGAACCCAAATTTATAATATTCGGTCGTGAGTCTGTAGACACTAACATTTATCCTGAAGATAAGGTAAACTGTTTGTATTTTTTTTTTCTTTGTTGATGATTCGTCTATCTATTTACTCATTATTTCTCATGTTGACTTTATATGTAAATTCTCATGGACAACTACTGTACCGTATTTATGAACAACAGATAGATCAGTTCAAGAAACTTAGAAGTATGGAAGGCGTTGCTACTAGAGATACATTTACAGACATTATGCATATTGATATCGACTGATACAATTGAGTTGTTAAATTTAAGAGTTTTTTCTTGTTCTTTAACTTGGATTTATACTTTCATATGAATTTTTGTTCACTTGGTTATTTTACTTACCTTGAGCAAATCTGAATTTGACAAAATATATGAAAATAATGTATGATAAACAAGGTAAAATTGAGAAAATGGTTTTTAAAGTATTGTTAACGGGTGAACAAACTAAACTTACAATTAAAATTATATAAGTGGAGTGTGAAGAGAATATGAGATGAACAAAGTGGTTTTTGTTTCTTTCCTAACTTTAAATGAATGAAGGGTTTTGCCCCTCACCTCATCCATCCCTTTCTCTCTATCCATATTCAAATAGGAAAAGAAGCCAAGACTTCGTTGTAAGTTGTCATACAATTTCTCTCTCTCTCTCTCTCTTTTTTTTTGGGCAATTTCTCATGTAGGAAAGGAAATATCATGATAATTTGGTTGGAGACCAATAATGTGAAAAATAGGGAAAAAGAAAGAAAGAGATTGGGTGAATAATTTGGACCAGAAATGTATACAAGAAAGGACAAAATGTGGTGTGTGATTAAGACTCTCTTCTCTCTCTCATGATGTTTGGATCTGGAAATCTTGGTATTGTATTTGTACAAGATGAGCCTACGAGGCTAAGACTGATTGATTAAAGTCGCATTGAAATGGACAAGTGCTATTTGCAAATAAATAATGGAAACTAGTCAAACCAGAATGGGAGATCAAAATTCTTAATTGATTAGACTATGTTTCCAAATTCGAACACTCCAGTCCAGTCGAGTATTCAATGTTGGTGACACCAGATCGTACGTGAAACATTTCTAGTGTTAGACTTGGGCTTCTATTGCCCTTTATTTGGGCTGCATTCTCTTTCATAAAGTTTTCTTTTTCTTAGCCGGCACCTCCATTTCCCTCTTACGCTGCACCATTCTCTCGGTGAAATCCATTCTTATGCTGCACCATAATAGCAATATTGGCCTCCAATTTGGATTGAATATATTTCACATATTAATAACTAAGTTTTAAACTTTTAATGCTTTTGCCTTTTATTTCTTGTAAGAGAGGATTTACCTCTCACGAATATAAACAGGTGGATTAAGGGTATGATTTTTCCACCAATCTACCCAAAAGCATCCAGCTGCTTGCAAGAAACCGAACAAACATCAATCAAGATGAATGTCGTCTTGCACAAGCCAAATGCCCCAGTTAGCCGTCCTCCGTCCTCCCCCATATTGCTGAACTTCATAACTAACCGAAAGCTCGTTTAGAGAAAAAAAAAAAAAAAAAAAAAAAACCTAACCGAAAGCTCATATAGACCAAGTTCAGCTCTTTTAACTCAAGGACACCAGCTTCTGTAATTACCAAAATAGACCAGCACTCCAATAGCTCTGTTGCAGAAATATCACACAGTAGGAAAACAAAGAATGCCACGAAGCTCCCATGATGCCCAAACATTTGTCTCTTTCCAACAACTCTAGCAGGACTTTGCTTCTTTTGTATACCATCGGCAAACATCTCTAGACGTATCGCCCGACTAAACTGAGAAGTCGATGCATGCGTTGCGAACTGAGAGTCGAACTGAGCTTGAGAGTCTGATTTAAGAGTGGGACCAGATTCTGAATAAAGATGACAAACATGGAGTCGAACCGATTTCGAGATTTACCGAATTGAGAGGATCTTTAGTAATGTTATCCATTTTGTAGTCAAATTTTAACCAAAATAGTTAAAAAGTCATTTTGGCTAGTCACTTTAGAAATATCTCTACACCAGTACTCTCTATCATAACTAAAGTTTGATTTACATTATTTATCAAATAAAAAAAATTAATTTAAATGTGTTTTAATATTACATAAAACGACTTAAAAGGAATACTTTGAATTAACATAAATTATAGAGAGCCTTATCTCGCTAGCTATATTTAGAGAGCGAGATAGTTAAAAATTAAAACAGCTAGTCACTTACTAGTCTGCTGGATCTGATAAATTGATAAAAAATTAAACTCACTATCTAAAATGGCTAAAAAACAATATAGAGAGTCTGCTAAAGATGTTATGAGAGTCTGAGACTAGTTTGAGACTCAGGATTTAATTCTCTGTTTGAGGATTTAGTCTTTAGGCGAACATGGTTTCCAGTTAGAGTCCATCGTTTGTAAGATAAAGAAATAAACGACTTAGATGAAAACAATCAAAACATTTGATGGCTCAAATCACATATTAATTAAAACAAAATTAATTACTAAAAGTGTCGAGCCAGGCTGGGCCTTAACGAGACTTAGATTATATGTCATGTGTCTTGTCCCATTGTACTGAAATGGGACAGGCATGACATATTAAGATTTAAATCACGTCTCATCCCGATAAATATCGAGACGCGACTGGGTTGAGTTTGGGATTACGATTTTTTATTCCCACCCCTACTTCCACTGGGTTGAGTTTAGGATTACGATTTTTTATTCCCACCCCTACTTCCAGAAGCAACAACCACATGCATATCGACCTCAACACTAGGCATATTGACATCAATTCCTGGCATACATGTTAATGCAATGGTTTGTTTGAACTGAATTAACATTGGAGAAAGAGAGACAGAGGAAATGAGACACACACTATGTAATGGTTCATCTACTTTGGGGTAGTTTCTTTGGGGTAAACTACGTAGATCCACTTAAACTTATAGCATGAGCTTGGGACTTGAAGCTCAATTATATTACAAGTGATTGTAATGAGATGTTGAGAGAATTGGGAACGAGTCTCATTTTATTGGGAATGAATGTTCATTATTTTACATTGTCTTCAATGTGGGAGTCCTAACCATTTCTAGTCTTCAAAGCATGCTTGTGGAGGTATGGTGACACAGAGAAAGTGGCTTACCGGTAAGGTTTCAGCTGTTTCAGACTACCGTTGGGTAGTTTGTATGTCGGGCTACGAGATGTTTGTTGCTGTCGGGCCGCATCATGGCTCGTGGACCCACAAAGAGGGTAATGCTTATGTTTGGTAGCATAGTGATGCAATAATTATTAGTCCTTGGGAGCTGTTGTTGTTTTTGTTTATTAAATGTTGTTATTTGCTAGGTGTTAGGCATTTCATGTAATCTCGGAACTGAGAGTCTTTAATGATTGAAGTCTCTAGAAGATTTTAGGGAATGTTAGTGGTATTCTAAGAGGGGGTTAACCAAGACATGAGGAACTCAGTTTTGAAGCAATTTTATTGAAGTATTTTGAGATTCAGATATTTCTTAAGACTTTTCCTTGATTTTTCTTAGAAATCTATGCTCCAACGGTGATTGGAGTAATCATTTCCTAGCTCTAAGTGCTGGTTGCACACTTAAATGCTGGGTTAATCTACTTGATTTACATCAAGTGGTATCAGAGCCTAGTATAGATATGTGACTATTGCAGATCTGTGGCTGCTGAGTGAAAAGGTGCTGCACACAGAGGCAAACAGCTCCGAGACCAACCTAGTAGCTATTGGTCGGTAACATGGCGATAAAGGAGGATATGGAAAACTTGCAACAACAACAAAGGCAACTACAAGACCAGATTATACAGATGTGTACGAGGCTAGAGCAGTAAGGATTTTTCGTCTTCTAGACCAAACCTTCGAAAGGCAACAAGGTCCCTGGATGAACGCATACTAATCATCGTTTGAATGGTATCAAGAAACTTTTGAATACGATTTTTCGGATGAAGAAGAAGCTAGAAATTTTCGAATGACACGTAGGCAGGTTGAAAGAGATCAAGATGCTAGGCTGAAGGGTGAAATTTCCCCTTTTTCGGGTGAGGAAGAAACAGAGGAGGTCCTAGATTGGTTGAATGAAGTGGAAAAGGTAATCGAGTACTTGGGGATGCCGGAGAATAAAGCTGTAGTTGTCAAACTGAAGGGTGAAATTTCCCCTTTTTCGGGTGAGGAAGAAGCAGAGGAGGTCCTAGATTGGTTGAATGAAGTGGAAAAGGTAATCGAGTACTTGTGGATGCCGGAGAATAAAGCTGTAGTTGTCAAATTGAAGGGGTATATGGAAGGCATGAAATGTTTCGACTGGAAAAAGCATATGAAACTCCAGTCCTAAGAGGCCTCATTTTTGTTTTCTTCGACGTTCATTGCCTACGCGGCTCAACAAAATAAGGACTAAAAATGCATGTCCTATCTGTCTACAGTAGTTCAAAAGTTCAATGGAGGAGTCCCTAATGTTTACCCAGTCGACTTGTTCGAACATATGTGGGTTGTGGATCGATTACAGAGATTAGGATTGTACATATAATTCAAGCAGGAGATTAAGGAGTGTATGTGTTAAAACCCACCCCGAATTTCACCCTGAAACCCGAAGTAAGTCTTGTGGAGATCACCTCCAATGAAAATTTACTGATAAGCAAACCTCTCTTTAAAATGGACAACCCTAACCTAGAAATCTAAAGTGTTACTTTCTTAAATATTATTGAGCATCCTCCAAATTAACCCACAATTATACGAAAGTGAAAATATAATTACAAACTTCGTATATTCTAAAATACAACAAAAGTCTAAGTACACCACCAGAAACATTATACGATAAATCTCAAAGAGTAATAAGAGCTACTATACAATAGAGGAGCAGGAAAATACTCTAGTAGGTTAAACAGGTAACCTACTGGTGAAATGTGGCTGAGAAATGGGTAACTATGCCTCGTCGTCTCCTACTCGTACAAACCCGAACTCTGCAGACTGGGCATTTTTAAAACGAAGAGCCCAGGGGAAAAACATTCGCAATAATTAGAGTGAGTGGACACAAATAAATAAAGAAAATATTTATTAACATTTATGCTTTCCCAATTTAATTTCTAAGAAAACGAATGCATGTCTTAAACGATAATTCTCTTATCGTTATAAATATCGAGCTTCTACTGCTCAAAACTATATATATCAAAATACAGCCTCTCAGGCTAAACATATATATATATATATATATATATATATATATATATATATTTACACTCGCCCATACTCCCTATATAAATTAATAATAATCTATATAGGGCTACTACGCTCGCGTCCAACGCTCACGTCACGCCTTAATGCGGTGATACACTACGCCATTAAGGTGGACAGACGAGTGTATAAATATATGCCCATACCCCTTATATGAATTAAACACTCATATAAGGCTACTACGCTTGCGTCCAACGCTCACGTCACATCATAATGCAGTTATATACTATGTCATTAAGGTGGACAGACACATATCGCTAGCTAGCATTTATATACATACTCTCCTTAAAAATATATTATAATTTACCGAAAATCCCATTTTCGGTAACTCACCCCAATGAGTAAAATTGTCAAATAAAAATGACGTCAAATGGTCCAACCAAATAAACAATTGCATGCTCATTATTTAAACCAAAAGTCCACTCACAAGTTAGGCCTAAGCCTGAAGTCGGTCTGAAGCCTCTTATGCTCGAGCTTCCTCACGTCCTGATCCAAGAGCATAATTAAATCCTCAACTATATACCAACGCTTAAATAAAAATAGGCAAAATTAAACGTGGCTTTATCTACTCTAATTCTTGCCTAACTTTGCAAATCTTAAAATTGATACCGTCCAAACTTCACCATAAATATCGGCGGCCTTAAATCCACCTTCTACGGCCGAAACAACAATAATCTAACTGCCGGATTCTATCCAAATTAATTGCTAAAATACCAAACTTCGAAAAATCCCAAACATATCCAAAATTCCACCAAAAATTCATAAATTCACATCAATAACATCCCCTTAATATTCCACATCAAAAACTACAAAATTTCCCAAAACAGCAGCAGCCGGCGGCCGACTCCGGCGACCTGCAAAAGCTACCAAATTTTAACAGCATCTTCCTCTCAATCTCCTCTACAACTTTCCTAACTAGCACAATCACCAATTCCAAGCCTAACTATGTCAATCGAACGAAAACACCTAAAAAGCCCTAGAATTTCCTTTACCGATTTCTCCTTACCTAGCTCAAGAGGGAGCGAATTCTTTGGAGGGATTTCTGCACGGGAGGAGGGCTTCATTTTGAGTCTAGCAGCTTCGGCTATGGTGGCCAGAGGAGAGAGTTCCGGCGACGGGAAGTTCCGGGCAGTCGAAACTTCCAGGCTCGGCTGCGGCTTCTCGGCAGCGCTAGGGGGGCTACCACAGTCTAGAATGGAAGCTGGGTTGGAGGCCGACCGTTTGGGACCGGTGCGGCTGCGAACAATAGTCGGACGGCGGCAGACGGCGGCTGGAAAGTTTTGGCAGGGAGGAGAAAATCGGGAGGGCTGCAGGGAGAGAGAGAGAGAGAGAGAGAGAGAGAGAGAGTTTTGGGCCTTTGACCAAAAACAAGGCCCGGTCCAACTTAATAAACATAACCTAACTCTAAAATTTAACGCCCCAAAATAATACCCCAATAAAACTTACCTTTTTAATTGATAAATTTTCCATGCTAACTTCGATTTTAACGCATAACATGTCTACGAATTCGTAATAACATCCTCTACGACTTTCATAAAGAAAGTTTTCCCAAATTCTAAACCGAAACAAAAGTCAACTTTGGAGTCTTATGTCACGCTCCGGTTCTTAAGTTATTTTACAGTTATTTACTTTGATATTATTTTAGTCTTTTACCGTTTTAAGTAACCGTTTACTATTTAAGACTTCAAAGTTGATTTTTTCTTCCGTATGGAATTTGGGAAAACTTTCTTCATGAAAGTCGTAGAGGATGTTGTTACGAGTTCGTAGACATACTATACGCTAAAATCGGAGTTAGCATGGAAAAGTTATCAATTAAAAATGTAAGTTTTATTAGGGTATTATTTTGGGGTGTTAAAATTTTAGGAGATTGGGTTATAAGTGGTGTGGACTGGTTTGGGCCAAGCCCATATATTTCTCTCCCCTCACTTCTCTCTCTCTTCCTCCCGAGTCTCTCTCTCCTTTTCTCTCTCTCTCTCTCTCTCTCTCTCTCTCTCTCTCTCTCTCTCGTGAGCTTCCCGACCCGCCGACTTCACCACACCCGTCCGCCGCCGTCCGGCCACCACCAACCGCCAAACCTGTCCCGTTCGGACCCCCGCCACCTCCTCTCTCTTCCTGGGCTAGTGACCAGCCGTGTGACGCCACCGTTCACGAGGAAATTCGCTGGAGACGCCAGTTGCACTTTCGCCGGAACTCCCTCATCCAGCCACCATAGCCGGATCTGCTAGACTCAAAAGAAAGCCCTCCTCCCGTGCAGCAATCCCTCCAAAGGATTCGCTCCCTCTTGAGCTAGGTAAGGAGAAATCGATAAAGGAAATTCTAGGGCTTATTAGGTGTTTTCGTTCGATTGACATAGTTAAGCTTGGAATTGGTGTTTGTGCTAGTTAGGAAAGTTGTAGAGGAGATTGAGAGGAAGATGTTGTTAAAATTTGGTAGCTTTTGCAGGTCGCCGGAGTCGGCCGCCGGCCGCCGCTATTTTGGGAAATTTTGTAGTTTTTGATGTGGAATATTAACGGGATGTTAATGATGTGAATTTATGAATTTTTGAAGGAATTTTGAATAGGTTTGGGATTTTTCGAAGTTTGGTATTTTAGCCATTAATTTGGATAGAATCCGGCCGTTAGATTATTGTTGTTTTGGCCGTAGAAGATGGATTTAAGGCCGCCGGTATTTATAGTGAAGTTTGGACGATATCAATTTTTAAGATTTGCAAAGTTGGGCAAGAATGAAAGTAGTTAAGGCCATATTTAATTTTGCCTATTTTTATAAGTGTTGGTATATAGTTGAGGATTTAATTATGTTCTTGGATCAGGACGTGAGGAAGCTCGAGCAGAAGAGGCTTTAGACCGACTTCAAGCTTAGGCCTAACTTGTGAGTGGACTTTTGGTTTAAATAATGTGCATGCAATTGTTTATTTGGTTGGACCATTTGACGTCATTTTTATTTGACGATTTTACTCATTGTGGTGAGTTACCGAAAATGAGATTTTCGGTAAATTATAATATATTTTTAAGGAGAGTATGTATATAAATGCTAGCTAGCGATATGTGTCTGTCCACCTTAATGACATAGTATATAACTGCATTATGGTGTGACGTGAGCGTTGGACGCAAACGTAGTAGCCTTATATGAGTGTTTAATTCATATAAGGGGTATGAGCGCATATTTATATACTTGTCTGTCCATCTTAATAGCGTAGTGTATCACCGCATTAAGGCGTGACGTGAGCGTTGGACGCGAGCGTAGTAGCCCTATATAGATTATTATTAATTTATATAGGGAGTATGGGCGAGTGTGAATATATACGTACATATATATATATATATATATATATATATATATATATATATATATATATATTAGCCTGAGAGACTGTATTTTGATATATATAGTTTTGAGCAGTAGAGGCTCAATATTTATAACGATAAGAGAATTATCGTTTAAGACATGCATTCGTTTTCTTGGAAATTAAATTGGGAAAACATAAATGTTATTAAATATTTTCTTTATTTATTTTTGTCCACTCACTCTAATTATTGCGAATATTTTTCCCCTGGGCTCTTCGTTTTAAAATGCACAGTATGCAGAGTTCGAGTTAGTACGGGTAGGAGACGACGAGGCATAGTTACCCATTTCTCAGCCACATTTCACCAGTAGGTTACCTGTTTAACCTGCTAGAGTATTTTCCTACTCCTCTAGTGTATAGTAGCTCTGAATACTCTTTGAGATTTATCGTTTAATGTTTCTGGTTGTGTGTTTAGACTTTTGTTGTGTTTTAGAATATACAAAGTTTTTAATTATTTACTCACTTTCGTATAATTGTGGGTTGATTTGGAGGATGCTCATTATTATTTAAGAAAGTAACATTTTAGTTTTCTAGGTTAAGGTTGTCCATTTTCAAAAGAGGTTTGTTTATTGGTAAATTTTCCTTGTAGGTGGTCCCCGCAGGACTTACCTCGGGTTTCGGGATGAAATTCGGGGTGGGTCCCGACATTTTAAATATTAAACGGTTACTTAAAACGGTAAAAGACCAAAATATTACCAAAGTAAATAACCGTAAAATAACTTAAGAACCGGGGCGTGACAGTATGAGCTACGTAGCCAAGTTCTGGACAATGAAAGGGGTTAATTTGTTGGGCGAGAAACTCAAAGGTTCAAAACAACGATGACACAACAATGGAGTTCAGACCCCTCTTGTTGCATGGGCACAAAGTGTCAGCTAATGTGTTTAAGCATTTTAAGAAAGGCGACAAATTTTTCTTTTTTGTGGTACGATCAAACCAGGATCAAAATGTACAACTTGTATAGGTTAAGTCAGGTGGCGTTTCCGGGAGAGAAGTTCCTCTATGACGCTAAGTTTCTTAGGGATAAGCAAGCTTCAAATGAGCTCCTAGACAAGTGGATCATAATGAAGGTCTTGCCTAGAGAGGTGGGATATGCACTTGTGTTCCATGGTATGCAAGTTTACCTCGACTCGAGACTAAAGTCTATATCGAACAATATGGTGGTAGAGATGACATGTGGATTGGTATGCCCTACGTTAACAATAATGTTGAGCGGAAAAGTTAGGCTTCAACAATTGCCAAGCACTACTTCTCAGTGAATGGGACAAACTTCAAAAGTGGTACGGAGAATGGAAATTTGGAGACTATGGACTTAGCAAAAAGAGTCTCCTCATAACTTATTTTGTTGACACATCAAGTATTTTTTAACTTGAAAAAGCAAATGAGCGACTCGCATGGGCAAAGACGACCTCCTTATTCGAGACGATTGAGTCTTATTTTAAGGGCAAGACTTCTCATGAAGATAAGAAGGCCATTGTTGGTGAGTTCAAAAAAATTACAAATATGCGAGAGTATGAAGTTCTAGGAGGTCGAATAAGAATAAGATTGTCGACCAAGAAATTCTCGGGGCTTTGTTGGCGACACTAAGCCAAATCTCATTGGGCACAATGGTTCTACTTGGCCACGACATTACTCAATCTCTACATCAAACTTTGGTAAAGTGGCTACTAAAGTGGATAGAGAGAGGTGAGAATGTACCAAGATGAAGCTGAGCTACTAGTAGAAACGATAAATCAAACCGCTGGCCTTTCACTAACTCAAGAGTTGTTGCCCAATAATCCAACACATGAGTAGCTTTTTAGCTTGACGAACAAAGTTTGCAACCAAATTCGTTCTTGCTAAAGCCAAAAGCACAAGATAAATGATAATGGCAGTTACGGATAAAAAATGAACATGACAACCCAAGCAGTAGAATCAGATGTGCAACAACTCGTGGAATTGGTGCTAAACTCTTCAGATATCATAGAATCCATGATTAAGCAGATCTTTTGCACAGTAGGGAGGAGTTTTTACTATTTGAACTACTGTGACCCTAAGACCATTAACTATCACATTGGAAAAGTACTATTCGAGATAGCAATTTGATGAATATGCAGAATATTAGGTCATTGTAGATGTTTTATCCTCTCTCTCTCTCTCTCTCTCTCTCTCTCTCTCTCTCTCTCTCTCTCTCTCTTACCCCTCCCCTTTCTAGGTCCAATGTTATTTTCAACCACAGTTTGGATAAGATATTTTTTTGAAACGTAGTTTGAATAAGATTAAATACTATGATTTTAAAATTTTTTTTTTTTTGAAGTTGTGCGCTTCTTCTTGGTGGGAACAAATTTAGATGGCAGGGATCCAATCTGGAAAAGAGAAAATCTAAACTTAAGCGAAGATGAAGTAGCTACTAAGTAGTCAGTTCCTTGCCTTGAACTATGAGAGAATCTTATTCCAACAATATCAATCACTCCAACAAGTTAACAATTTTGTTTGAGAGTATACAAATGAGTTCTACAAGATGAGAACTCGAGTGTAGCTGCTAGAGACGGAGGTACAAGTTATTCATCGATATTTGATGGGTTTAAGGCCAAATATCAGGAATCTAGTCGACTTGCAACCTTGCTAATCATTAGCAATGGTTGTACAAGGTTGAGCCCCTCCAAATATTAGTTAATTTATGGTCAAGTCGGTCCAGGAGGAGTCAAACAATTAGAAGCTGAACCAGATCAAAGAGAGTGCAAAGCTGAAGCTGTCACTAATTTTCACAACGACAAAGCAACATCATTTTAGCAATGTCATTATTAATTTTCACAACAACAAAGCAAATCAATCTTGTTTGACTTTGCACAAGAGGATCATCAACTTATGTGTTATTCCCAATCACAAAGGAACAACAATAAGAAAGATTTTAGAATCTTATTTGCTGTGGTGGAGGATAGACAAGGTGTTGAAAATCTCGGTCGACAATGCTAGTGCAAACAAGGTTTGATTCAAGGCCTGCATAAAGTGAGGCTCAAGGCCTGGTCCTGCTTCGCCTTGTTCTAGGCTCGACCCTGGTTCCTTTGTGCAAAGAGAGGCACCCATGAGCTGGTTCTTACTCCAAGTTAAGTGAACGGAAGGTTGGGCCTTACAAAGTTATCAAGAAGATTGGTGACAATGCTTATGAGATTGACTTACAAAAGCATTTGGGTATCCACTGCACATTCAATGTATCAGATTTATATCCATACAACAACGGATGTGTTAAAGAAGATCTAATCAGCTGTAAACTCAAGGACGAGTTTCTTTGAGGAATAAGGGAATGATGTAGTTGGGAGTTGTTGTTTTTGTTTATTAAATATTGTTGTTTGTTAGTTGTTAGGCATGTAATGTAATTTAGGAACTTGAAGTTCGGAAGAGTCTAGGGAATGTTCAGAGGTATTTTAAAAAGGGTTTAACCCAGACATGACGAACTCAGTTTTGAAGCAGTTTTATTAAAGTATTTTGAGATTCAAATACTTTTTAAGGCTTTCCCTTGATTTCTCTTAAAAATCTAGGCTCTAATAGTGATTAAAGTAATCCTTTCCTAGTCTTAAATGTCGGGCCGGTTTCAAATTTAGTTGATTAGTTAACCTACTTTAATTACATCACATAGCATATTTGACATGCTAGTGGTGGTATCTACAATACACTTCACCACTAGTACTAATGCCAAAGAAGCGGTATCACCAACTTCAATCGCCGACTTTTCTTCCGGCCTTTTTTCTTTCGTGAGTGGATCCACCGTAAACATTACTGTAACACTGGAATAAAAGGCCGGTTCTGTGCGCATCCCTTCCAGTCAGAGGCCCTCTTTGTTGCTTCAACATCATGAGGCATGTCACATCATAAGGAATGTCTGGTTCCTACACATCCAAAAGGGACAATCCCTTAAACGTCTAGTTGGATACTTTCTTTAAGAGCTCCTCCTTTTGTTTTACCAAAAATAAATCATTGCTAGATGCATCATGGATAAAGAATCCACATGCCCCCTACAGAAGCCTTTATACGAAGCATTTGTAAATGATTATTTCAGTTTTAAATCGTAACTTTTTCATACGAACTTCAATTTAAGTGTGTCACGTATCCACAAATTAATTTGGTTTGGCGTTAGCTACGGCTTTTGTGAAGTAAACTTTCTTAAAAATTCAAATGAAATAAAAAGTCAACTTCTGAGCCACCAAAAGTTCAGAACGAAAGTAAAAGGAACTCAAAGTAAAATGTTAAATATTGGTTTTACAATTCAAATGAGTAGTAAACATGTAAATTTGGATTCTAGACCTTACACAAAACCAACATGCGAGTTCCATTGTCTGTTTCCAAAGCAAAAGATGTGTCTAATTGCTTTGGAGAGGGACATTTGAGTTGAATCCATTTACTTTGGGCTTATTGGAGTTCCAAATATGTTTTGAATTCTATGTTTGGGATCCAGATGAAAGTTTTAAGGCCAAAGGGTTTGATGTGCAATGGTGTTGTTAATATGGTTTTTCTCCCACCAGTTATGCATTATGATGTGTCTATCTCTACTACTATAATAAAGCTAGGAGGTCTGGAAATTCATCAAATTATGAACTGCCATAATTGCTCTTAATTTTTTTTTGAAGGGAAAAGGGGCAGCAGCCCTAGAAATTTCATTAATAAACTTATGCCAGAATGACAATAAAGCACCATTACATTAGACAATTAGCTCACTCATTCAAGTGAGCTTAGCAGATGATTAAACTAGAAACAAAACAAGATACCAGAGAAACATAAAACTAGAGCCAAGACGCTCAATTGGGGTACTCTAAGTCCTATGAATCTATCTCGCTGCATCCAGCTCGCACAGTCTGCCAAGCTATCAATGCACTAACACTTACTGAATTTTTGTTTTGCCTTTAAGATCAGGGCATGGAGGAGTGTTAGGGCAAAACACCTTAGAGGCTGGGATTGGAGGAATGCCGCCCACTAGCGCACTGAGATCTGCTTCCTCATAGACTTTGTAGGTGCTACCAGTATGGGAGAGTAGGCCGAACCCATGACCAAAAGAGGTCAAGTGAAGGTCAAAAGCCATCTCCCCAGGCCTGAGCCCAGAAGTCGGCCTAAAGACTTGGGTCCAGATCCAAGTCTGAGCCCACTGGAAAAACTCGACCGACACCTTGAGTAGCCACTCGCTGGCCGTCAAACTTCCACCAACTTTGGTAACACGGCTTAGAATCCAAGCCAGAAAAAGCATTCGAGATCGGGTCGAGTTATCTCGATCGAAATCCAGCCCGACTAGCGAGCTCATCTTGATGGCTTCCAAGATCGGAGATCTCCAATCCCTCCTCCAATCGGCAAGTTCTGCCATCATCGCCACAAAGGCCTTTGATCCGAAACCCGAACCGCTCAGTTTCTTTGGTGCGATATACATCGGATTAGATATTTTGAAATCGCTCTCAACCTCGACACAACGCCGTGGCTGTAGCACTAGGGTGGTCAGGTTGCCGATGCCGTCGTCTGAGAGGAGTCCTTCCTTCTGGTTCGTCATTGCCAGAAACTGGCCATTGGATGGTCGGGGAAACAACCCCGCCGCTAGAAAGGGTTTGCTGCAAAACCCTAGAGGGCTTCATAATTGCTCTTAATGAGTCATTTGGAACAAGTAAAAATAAGGATCATTATAGTAAACAACAAATGCAAAAATAAATTAAAAAAAACAAAACAGAGATAATAATAACTATTTAGGTAGTGGGATGTATAACAGTAACCCGAACTTAACCACTCAACTTTTTTTTAGGTGATCGAGATCCCGTGCAAATGCACGGGTCAAAGGCTAGTACATTGAATTACAAGGACTTTTGGAGCATACTTACTCGTGAAGGAAGCCCCCCATAAGTCCATAAAGCTAATGTTGGTGTTTATACATCAATAGAGTAGATAAACTCGTTGAAATAAGTGAGATTTGATGTCGAAAGGATGGTACTATCTTACATACCACTATGTTTGTAATATGTTTTAGATGTCGCTCTAGCAGTGGAAGCATATATTATGTGTCGTTATGGCATGAGTATTTTTCAATGAAGATGATATCAATCATATGGTCTATGTTTAAAAAACACATGCAATATATTATTTTTGTCAGAAGAAAAGGAAAAAAAATACCCACTTGTTTTCATTTCTCCACCTACTTTGATTCACATTCTTATCTTACTTTCAGCACAAGAAAAACAGCGGAAGAAGTCTCTTATTCACTTCCAGTCTGTAATTTAAAGTTCATCTAAAGACGTATGCCTTATTCATCTAAAGTTCTTACGATGTATGCCTTCGTCTGTAATTTACAGACTCACGACGTGCTACGGATCCAGTCAGTAGCCACCAAATGAAGACGTAACTTACACAAATACAAAAGCAAAAACGAAAAAAGAAAAAACTTTGCCTTTCACAAAAACAAGAAACCAAAATCCACGGCGGGGAAGTCCACGTTTGAAAATCAAACCAATCGACAAACCTTATTTACTTCCACCTCTCTTCCTCCCCATTGGACAACAACAACAACAACAACAAGAGAAGTTGTTGACCTTTGAGATCTAATTCAGAATTTCAGACACAACCTCAGGAAGCTCAAATCTTGTTTGGGTTTCCGAGTTCCCTGACTCCTGTAAGTTCCCCCTTTTTCTCAGATCTGATTTGTTCCTTCTCATTATGGATAGTAACTATTCAGCTATTCGCAAGAACTCATATTTAGAATTGCAATCCCAATACGATACTGGAAGCCCCGGACTTGCTCCCAAACCCCGTGCGAATTTCAACTCTTATCCTGAGGATAACTTCATTATGGATGATGGGGATGATTTTGATGATAATCTTAATTTTGATGGAGGGAATTATCCCCTTGTTGTTGATGGGTCTAAGCATGATGGGTCTGGAATCTCCGGGGCGGTGTTTAATCTCACCACTACCATTATTGGGGCTGGGATTATGGCTCTGCCTGCCACCATGAAGGTTCTTGGTGTCGTTTGGGGGTTTGTTTTGATAATCTTGATGGGTCTTTTGTCTGAAGTTAGTGTCGAATTGTTGGTGAGGTTTTCGGTTATGTCAAAGGCTTCCTCCTATGGGGAGGTTGTGCAATACGCATTGGGAAGACCCGCGAGGATAATCTCGGAGATTTGCATAATTTGCAACAATGCAGGCGTGTTGGTGGTGTATTTGATCATTATGGGGGATGTTATGTCGGGTTCTCTTCATCATATGGGGGTTTTTGATCAGTGGTTGGGGCATGGGGTTTGGGATCATAGAAGGCTACTGATTTTGTTTATGTTGGTTGTTTTCTTAGCACCCCTTTGTGCCTTGGACAAGATTGATTCTTTGAGCATCACTTCAGCGGCTTCTGTAGCTCTTGCAGTTGTGTTTGTTGTGGTTGCTTGTGCTATAGCTTTTATTAAGCTTGCTGAAGGGAAAACAGACTCTCCTAGGATGTCACCAGATTTTGGGTCGAAGAAGGCCATCTTAGATCTGCTTGTGGTGATTCCTATCATGACCAATGCTTATGTTTGCCATTTTAATGTCCAACCTATATATAATGAGCTTGAAGGACGGTCCATTCAGAAGATGAACCGGGTTGGAAGGATCACGACTGTTCTTTGCATTGTGGTCTATTCTTTTACAGCCATATCCGGCTATCTACTCTTTGGAAAGGATACCGAGTCTGATGTGCTGACTAACTTTGATAAGGACCTTGGGATCCGTTACAGCTCAGCGCTGAATTATATCGTCAGAGTTGGTTACATTTTTCATTTGCTTCTTGTATTCCCTGTTGTACATTTCTCGTTGAGACAAACCGTGGATGCTTTGGTATTTGAGGGATCAGCTCCACTATCAGAGAGTAGAAAGAGGTGTCTTATATTGACGCTGGTCCTGCTGGCACTTATTTATCTAGGATCAACCATGATTCCCAACATTTGGACAGCTTTTAAATTTACAGGAGCAACAACAGCTGTGTCATTGGGATTTATATTCCCTTCTCTTATTGCAATTAAGCTAAGTCGGAAAGGGGAAGTTTTGAGCTCTGCAGAGAAGATCGTGTCATGGTTCATGTTGGTAATGGCAATAACAGTCAGTGTCGTTGGAGTAGTTGGGAATATTTATAGCCTCAATAGCAAATCTGAATGATCCATGTTGTAGACTGTAGCAGATATTTGAGGTTTACTTCTGCTTATGAACAAATTTGGTGGTTATACACAGATTGTCAGGGGAGATACTCTTATTTATATGGGTTTGCTGCCTAGCTGATTTGTAACAGTCAAAGCAAGTCATTGTGAGTAGACCCTTGATCAGGAAGTTATATGGAATGGAAAGGGTGGATCCTTGTTCTGGTTCATTGCAATCATATACTGTCCAGGAACTCAGATTAGTAGGTTAATTCAGTGCTCAAGGACTTGTTTGAGAGGAAACTACACCAAGTAGTCATTCCTACCACTTGTAGGTTATACTCAATTGATTTCAAAACTTTTCACAGAATTGTTTCTTGGTCCCAAGTTCTTCTTTCGCTTCCCTTTTCTTCTCCCACATGAGATGCTGTTGTAACTGTATGATCAGCACTTGCTGTTTTGTAAGTGATACTTTGTTTTCACATTAGTTTATAATATTCTCTTTTTGGATGATACTATGTTTAACATTTTGGTTCAATATCCCTTTTATTGTTGCTAAGCTTTTTATCTATTGAATTCTGGGGTTTTAAATTGGTAGGACAATATATCTCCTTTCTCAACAGGACTGGAAAATGGTGATAATTGTCCAGATAAATGGTTTCTCCTTTCAACCATAATATAGCCAACCCCAGTCAGTTGTCGGTCAGCAGTAATGAGTAAGGTACTAAAGTTAGCAAGAATCGCAACCTCCTTGAACTGTACTCGTCTTTCCGAATGATGAAGTAAAAGTCTTAATAAGATCATGATGCAGCCATTATCTTTCTTGATCATATACTTTATTTTCTGTTTATCATTTGATCCATTTAGAGTGTTTAAAGAAAAAGAGGGCGTATTGAAATTTGGATGTGAAGACATACTTGTGCCCTCGCTACTAAATTTTCCATTGCTGTTCCAGTTAGTTAGAATCAGTGATCCCAGTAACCAACAGCGGAACAAGAACCAATGAACCAATGAAGCATCTCAAAGAATGATTATGTGCTGGGGAACACCGGAGAAACCATATATTAGCAGGGGTACTTCGATTGGATCAGACACACATTTTTGATGCTAGCAAGAGTCCTGAGTCCACAGCAAACTTCTCACTGTGGCAGAGAAGGCCACCCTCTAGCAGCTCGTCTGCCACATCATGAAGAACAAAATGATGAAACTTAATTGAATTGAATCCAACGGATTCAAGTTTCTTTACACAGAGACTTTTCTGTTATCATTTACCTTCCAGTATTATCCCCCCACATTCCTTTACATGCCTACATATATGCCAAGTTCCAGATCTCTGTTTTCCAATCTGCAAACGCCATTTAGCGCCACCTTCTGTCCGAGTTCAATGATGGAGGATCGTTGTAGGCATAGAATCTGGTTCCACCTACATAATTCAAAGGATTAAATTCAGTTTACCCCTCAAACTTTAGAGCTAAAACCAGTTTGGTCATTCATTTTTTTTTTTAATCAAACTCATCTCTAAACTTTTAAATCGCATCAGTCAACTCTAAATTTCAAATTTTCGTATGATTGTAATGTCATGTGTTGAGGTTGGAGACGACAAAAGATCCCACATTTCAGTTTTTGACCCTCAGTTTTGCTGAAAAACCCAAACCACCGTGATAACAATTTTTTTCTTCTTTAACCTTCATATTTTTTTTCTTTCTTCTCTACCAAAATTCAAATTCCTCTTTCAGTCAAAAATAAAAAAAATTTCAGATCTCTCTCCCTTCAACGTAATCTTCTTTGTATCCATCCCCAAATCTTCAAATCCCTCCTACTCCACAACCCAACTCTCAACGCCGCCATGAGCCTCCTCCTTCTAACTACCATGTTGAAGTCCACAAATACATCTGGTTGTAATTTTCGAATCTCAGCCTTTTCAGATTCAAACCCAAGACCCCCAATTTGCAGTCAAATCCCTATCCCGGTAGTAAGACAGTGAAGGAAAAAAAAAAAAAAAAAAACCCAATACGTGAAACGACGACGTTTTCCGATGTAGAACAAGACTAGGAAGGCTGCGGCATTGGTGGAGGCACAGGAGATTGGGGAGGTGATAGCTTGCTGGGTCTTTAGAATCAAATGTTACTTAGGATAAGTTTGATGAGGTGGGTTAGCATATGAGGCTAGAATTTTGAAGGGAAGAAGTTGAGAGGCAGAAATAATTCAGAGATGGTGTGTGTGTGTGCGCGCGCGCGCGCGCGCGCGTGTGTGTGTGTGTGAGAGAGAGAGAGAGAGAGAGAGAGAGAGAGAGAGAGAGAACGTGAATGGAACAAGAAAAATGGAAGAAAAAAAAATGGAAGAAGAAGAACAAAGAAAAGAAAAAAACTTAAAGATAAAGTAAAAAAAAAAGTGGATGAATAGAAAAATAGTAACAAAGGGTAGTTTGGGTTTTTCGGTAAAAAATAAGACAAAAAACTGAAATGTGAGACCTCTTGTTAGCTCAAACTCAACGCATGACGTCATAATCAAACGAAAATTTAAAATTTGGAGTTGACTGATGCGATTTAAAAGTTCATGGATGAGTTTGATTAAAAAAAAAAAAGATGAGGGACTGAACTGATTTTAGCCTTAAAATTTGAGGAGGTAAACTGAATTTAATCCTAATTCAAATGCTTAGAACTTTCACCTCTACAAGGAGAACAACTATTACATATGAATAATTAGTAATATGGAGATAGAAAAAAATCAAATGGATTCCATTATTCTAGTCTAACAGATTCTTTACCTAAAACCCTATATATCAGAAGTCAGAACAACAACATTACAAATACTTAACTTCAATAGGCCACAACTCACGGATCATGTAGTTGCTTGTATTGCAATATTTGCTAATTGGTGCATGTTTCAATTCATAGCTATAGTCGAGGGTCACTTGAGGGCCGCTGTCCTTATAAAAAAAGAAAGGACAAAATACTGGTCACTCCTCTTATTTTTTAGGGTTCGACAGTTTAGTCCTCCTTTTTTCAATTTCAACAGCTCACTCCTATTAATTTTCAATGTCATACAATTAGGTCCAATTTGGTCCAACTGTTAAAATTGACTGTTAAGTGTCCACATCGGGCTGTAAAATTTCTAATCTACCCCTAGCCTATTACACCCTTATCAACACAGGAAAACCCAAGTGTGATTCTTCAAGAGAGCAGGTGTGATTCTTCAAGAGAGCATTGATTTCCTCAGCCATAGCCGAACGTCATTTCTTGGATTGAGATGCCTGGGTATAACAAGAATGCTCCATATCATTGATAACAAAGAGTAGAGCACAAGGAACCGGATATATACCTGACGGTTCCATTAGTGAGATTTCTGGGTTTTAAAATTCCAGAGCAAGATCGAGTTTGGTTTTGGTGTGCAGCAGTAGCAGGTTGGGCTTCAGAGGGAGCCACCAGAGGCGGTGGTTCAGTCGGATCGGGGAGTGGAGCATCGGAGGCAGGCGGAGTAGCAAGACAAGCAACCTTGTGTGGTGGTTGTTCGGGTAGAGGCAACGATGGCGACGGAATAGACGGGGATGGGTTGAGGTCGAGAGTGGTGGAATCGAAGATTGGTGGTGGTGGGTTGGTGGCGCGGCGACGGTAGACGCGCACGGAAGGCTGAGCGGGTAGCAGTGGGAGATCGGGGATGGGTTGGGGTCGAGAGTGGTGGAATCGGAGATTGGTGGTGGTGGGTTGGTGGCGGCGCGGCAACGGTAGACGTGCACAGAAGGCGGAGCGGGTAGCAGTGGGAGATCGGGGATGGTGGTTTCTGGTGGAGGGGGAGTGGTGATTTGTGTTTGGGTGAGAAGGAGAGAACTGGTGTCGTCAATAGGAGGTGAAGGGGAAGGAGTGGGTTGATGTATCAAATTATAGGGGTTTTCTGCGTTGATAATGATGTAATAAGCTAGGGGTAGTTTAAGGATTTTACAGCCCGATGTGGACACACTTAACGTGCCACGTCATCATATTAACAGTCAATTTTAACAGTTGGACCAAATTGGACCTAATTGTATGACATTGAAAATTAATAGGAGTGAACTGTTGAAATTGAAAAAATGAGGACTAAACTGTCGAACCCTAAAAAATAAGAGGAGTGACCAGTATTTTGTTCAAAAAGAAAAAATCAGTATCAGGTGCTTTATTAGTTTGCAGGATGATTAACATGTACGAGTTTAGTAAATTAGTCTAATAACCCTGCAACACATTTGTGATTGTAATGAGAACAAGAATCAATACATTTTAGATTAAAGCAATTGAAAGTATAAAGTAAATGAGAACAAGAATCACCAACTTCTTTATTGTCCTTGTTTTTATACGAAAAGACTATAAAATATAAACCAAAGTTAGAAGCCACAAGGGGCCAAGGGCATCCACATTTTACAACCAAACAATAAGGCATTATTCGAATTTCTTCTACTGCTTTGAGATGATATCTTTTATGTATTTATGTTTTTACTATAAAACATATTTTCTTAAAGAAATTTTAAATACACACCTCTAATCTCTTAATACACACCTCAATTATTTTATATTTCACATCAGATTTTATAGGTATGTTTAATTACAAAAACATCCATAAATTATTAGGGAAAAAAAAAAGAAACTTCATCTTTTCTAAAACCTAACTCTTCCTCCATAATTACTACGTATCAAAGTAAAAGAAATAAAAACCTCTTCTCCAAAATTCATCACCTGAATTTTGACTACTGTCGTAATCACATGTACTATTACCGATTCATTTGGTTTTTTTTTTATTATCAATTTTAGTTTTTATCTTGTAGACTAAAAACTAGTTTTTATGGTATTGCATGTACTTCTACTAGTTTCTTAACTTTGAAAAAATTATGTATGTTCAATATTTTTCCTTCTTCAAATTCTAGCAAATTGATGTCATATTGGAGATTTGGAGTTCGAATATAATATTACTCTTTTGATTATAAATTGAAAAATCTCAAGAAAAAATTTCTAACCCAATCAAAAAAATCTAATAGAAAATAAAAGAGAATACGTAAAGAGAACTGTGAATATTAAATATATAATAATTATATTAAATGAAAGATTATTATTAGTTTTAGATATTGAGGGTATTTTAGGTAGTTTGGGATGTGTATTTAGTAGAATATTGAAATGAAAACTAGATGAGTAGTGTATTAAGTAAGAGATGTGTATTAAGAGATTAAGGGTGTGTATTTAAAATTACTCATTTTCATAGTTTGATGAACATGGGATATCAAACTATAGACCTCACTTTATAATATAACCAATAGTTTGAAATAAACGTTCAATCTCATCTGAACGGGACCGATCAGATACCTTCTCTCTTCTCTATTTGGTTGTTTCAGAAACTCCAATTGCTCTAAAACATCAACAAAAATACAAATCCGCCGTAGAACACAGAATATTTCTCATTCACATGGAAATAGTGCTCCTCTCTAATCCAATAGGCCCCGTGAACCTCTTCTCTAGTCCAAAATGTAATCGATAGGGGGCAATATTGTTTATTATGAACCTAGCTTTGAGCTAGGCACTAGTTTGTTGGAGCCAAATCTCATAAACTTTTTCCATGATTTAATGAGTACTAAGATAGTATTAGTGGCTTCTTTTTCCTTTTCTTTTTCGTTTGTTTAGCAATATCGGAGGATTCTTAAAGGATAAATGTCTACAAAAGACAGCCGACCAAAGCTGCAGTGGGTAATTTTTAGTGTCTTGCACACTATGACTGACTTTATGAGGCACTTTTATTTGGTATAGTGTATGTAATTGCCGGACTAATATAAGTGAAGGTACATTTTTGACCGAGGCTTATTTCAAGTTGTGACTTTGCAGTTTGCAGAAAGAAGTTCTGTGCATGTAGAGCATGATCGAAGAATCGATTTATGAAGTAAATCAGGTTTTATTAACTCTATGCCTCGAATTACCATGATTTCGAGTTACCATATGATTATATGAAATTTAATTACTGTACACGCAGTTAACCATTTACATTAAAATACGAGATTTTTGCTTGTTAGAGCATAGTTATGTTTGTCTCATTGGAGAATATGGTCCAATATGACAAATAGCTCAACGTGTACCTAAAGCAAAGAGCCAAAGAATAATCTTGTGTTTTTGGTTAATCTCATTTTAGTATCTGCAAAGTCTAGATTATTATTTATCGGTGACAGCAGAAAAAAACAAAACCTACTACAATAAAATTGTATCAGCTGATTCTTATATTTGAGTATCCGATTGTGTTTTAAGGGAAAGTAGATCCGTCACAAATTTTGGCGAAAGTATTTTCTTTAGTATAGAAAAAGAAAAGATCTTTGCAGAATCCCATGTCACATTTTGCTTGTACAAGATTTCATGATCACTAATCAAATGGCACAACAACCACTGTAGTGAATTGAATACTGTAGAGCAGTTATAATTGAGTAAATTTGGTGACTTCAAAAGGTCCTTGATCATTTTTATTAGGTGCTTTGCACTCATACAATTTGGGCCAACGTTTTAAAAATTGCAGTCCTTAATATGTAATTTATATGTTTGGTTCAACCAAACTATATGATCACCCAAGTGGTGATGAATATAAGATACAAATAAGTTAGATAGTATTATAGGTTAATGATTCTATATTTTAATATAATTTGGTAGAATATAACTTAGAAGGATATGTTTTAGAAAATTGGATGACAATAAACAGTCTTGTTGTCACTCAGATTGTCCAAATTATCCTCAATTTAGTTACTCCTAAAGTATCCATCTATAGTCGATCAATTCGTTCCTTCTTCGGAGCTTAGCAAATTGAAACCTAAGGTTTCGTGTTAGAGTCGGGGGGGGGGGGGGGGGGGGGTGGGGGGGGGGCATCTGACATCGTAGTCATAGGTAGAAATTTCATTATAGTTGGGATCAAGGGTATTTTTGTTTTTTTATGTAGGTTATTGCTTTCTAAGTCAAAATAAGCCCATTTTCGGACATTAGTTTCTTTGAGTTAGTTTTTGTAGGCTCTTAAAGTTGTATTGGAGCTTTGCTCTTGGATGACCTGCCATTGGACTTGAGTTTAACTCCCTCTTGTCCCATTGGTCAATATCTATATTGGCTTTTACCAGATGAAATATATCCATTACTTTCAAAATATAAAACGATTGTCCAAATAATTATCTGTAACTTACAAATCATAGTGAAATACACGAGATGTTGCTAAATTTGTAAGTATTAATAAATATTAATTTCGAAACACAAGAATATCCCAATGTTTAAAGTAACTTATCAAGAATAATCTTTATAAGTGTACTATAAATCCTCACTACAAGATCCTCATGATCTTGTTCAAAGTTCAATATCAAATCTGAAATCTATATTGAATGCCTCGGATTTCTAATGTATCTCACTTGGATTCAAGAAGATAGAGGATTTGCATCCTAGCTTGCAAAGCAGGGTACTTGTCAATTTTCAAATGCCACTTTCCTTCCACCAAAATGAATGCACAAACCCTAGCAATGGGAAAGACCCACGCACCCTTCTGTGTTCCCATACCGTGATTTAAGCCATTACCATTTCACATGGCTTAGCTCTCACTCATAATGTTTGAGATCACATTGCCCATTTTGGAGGATAATGGACATTGATACCCCACACCACATTTTCCTTTTCTTCTTTAGTCACTCTCAAGTTTCAACTGACAACTAAACCTACATTTTACTAGAAAATCAAAAGGAAACCCCCAAAACCTCAGAAGCAAGTCTAGGTCACTCTCAACAACTTCACCACCCCAGCCTCTACTGTATATTTTACATTCCCTTCCGATCTCTCCCACTTCATCGTTCTCTCTCTTTCTTTCTCTCCTTTCGCAAATCATCACACAGACACAAACTCAATTGCGCACTCACTCTACATCATCATGGATTGGTTCTCATGGCTCTCCAAAACCGGCCTAGAGCCCTCGCTTGTGTACGAGTATAGTCTTTGCTTTGCTCACAACGAGCTAGAAGAAGAAGACATAGTCTACTTCAACCACGAGTTTCTTCAAAGCATGGGGATCTCCATAGCCAAACACAGGCTAGAGATCCTCAAGCTTGCCAGAAAAGAAAAGGGTAGACTAGCAAGTAGCACTCCCCGGCCCATGACCAGGCTTATAGTGGCGATCAAGAAGACCAAGAGGTGTTTTGCTCAGTTCGTACGGACGTGGACTCGCCGCAGTGAGGATTCTTCAGCTCTGGCGCTCGTGCCGAGGCCAAGTAATTACAGGGCGAGGTTTAGAGGAGCCATGATGAAGAGGAACAAGAAGCTGGGGGTGACCAAACAAGTACAAGTACAAGGCACTAGGTTGTTGCTTACCAATGGTACAGCTGGTACTAGTCCTCTGGTTTCCGGGCAGCCTCACGGCGACGGTTTTTCAAGTCCGGTGGTGTACGATCTTCGAAAGGAGGAGAAGATGGACGCAGATGACGATGGTTACTGGTCTACCGGACTTGAAGAGATCAGGTGGGATACTATGTTCCAAGACTTGAAACCTACCTGATGAGGTTTTTGTTCTAGTGCTTTGCTCAGTTTGTTCTTGCTTTCTTCACTTTTGTCATCTGTCTATGATGGTAATTTTAATGGTGAGAGATTGGTTTTTGGGTTCTTCCACCATGGGAGAGTTTTGGCTTTGTTCATCACAAGGGTTGTTTAGCTTTTCCAGTGTAGGTGGGTCATGCATTCGCCATTAGGCAAAAGGTTAAATTCGAGTGTCTAGTCCAGTGATGACATTGTCTCCTGCTTTGTTTTTGTATGTGACTCGTCTTATATCTGTGATTCTAATTCAAAGCAGTAGAGTTTAGTGTGATCGTGAAGATATATAGTTACTGTGTTAGATATATATACATATGCAAGACTATAGTTACAAGAATTGTAGAAATATTTGCTATATCAAAGATATCCGAGCTTTCGGCGAAGCTTCACAAACACCTCTTTCAGTAAACTCTTCAGAGAGGCAAACATGGCGACAAGATCATAGCAGCAATGTGTCAAAATTGTACTTGGTGTAAAAAAATTTATTTTACTTCTAATTATTCCATAATGCTAGCTCATGTAATCTATGACAAGTCTATGTATAAGATCCTAAGAAAGATTTTTTCTTCGTGATGTATTTTCATTTTCAAAAGATTATAACAAGGGTATCATTTTCGATCACAGAATTTGATATTTATTCTTTATGATATATATATATATATATATATATATATATATATATATATATATATATGCTTGTTAGGTGAGATGACAAATGAGATGAAGACTACTGAGTTTGACATTCTAAACAACAACCCGTGGCATCATTGAATTGTCACTCTTCTTGATGGAGGTTGGCTACCAATAGATTTCGTTCTAGAATCCTTAAGACATACATTTAACTAACTGTGATGACTAAAAAAAGAAGTAAGAGAAAAAGGGTCTCCTCTCAAATGTTTATAAGAAACTAAACTCAGCATTCCTCAAACTCTCGAATTCATCAATTTGAATATCACAACCCCAAAACCTTCGTCTTCAGCTTTTCCTCGATCTGCCAGTACCACACAAGCAACATATGCCGCTGGCCTGCTCGCAATTGACTTATACTGTTACGCTAAATGCAGCTGATATGAGCTGGCTGCAGATATGTTCCCTAGTTATCTGAATGACTTCAGCAGAGCTTGGCTCCGTAAAATCTGTATGGCTCGCCGTCATCACATGATAACATCTCCAACCATCAGTGGATTGCACTTGAAGGCAAACGAAAAGAACCCCCCGGCATAAAGCATATGGTGAACAGGACGTACTCTTAACTATCATATATACGCTCAAGACGGTGCCTAACCCACAGACATCGGCTAAAAGTCTAAAACTAGAAATGTGATCTGAAACAGTCTGCACCTACACAGGTGGAGGTTCCTTCTTTAGCTGCTTCAGCATCATATAAATTACCAGCAAGAACTGAGAAAAAAACTGCACCAATAGGATTTCCTATTAACATGAAGGCTGAAGCCGTAATTTATACCAAAATGTTTCAATCCAAAAAGTTCGGAGACAGTTGGAACCATCATAGAATACTGAACATAGCAGATACCAAGCAGAGCAGTTGCAACATAAAGAGTATCACTGAGATCTAATGCATACAAAATGAACGATAGGATCATCAATATATGTGCACATGTCATCCAAAATGTACTGAGGAAGTGTATTTTTCCTGCGATGATGCCTACCAGATTGCTTGTATCACCATATGATTCAGTAAAGTGGAAGATTTGGTTTAAAATCACACAAGCAAACGACAGCTCATAGAACACAAAACATATCTCTCTAGTTCATAAGACTCTCAATTTCTCATGATAACAGATTGATTCACAAAAAAGCCCAATTTTGGTTTCAGCTCAAAACCAAAACACCAATTAAACACCGGTATTCCCAAACACTCAATGTTATATAGAGCACACAAGAATCAAACAATCAAATCCTCATACTCTACAAATACCAAATTTTATAGCCACCAAGTTCAATTAAGAATACAGATCACCCACTAATATAGAAATTAATCTGAACTATCACTGCAAGCAAGTTCCTCAGCTTGGGCATCTCCTGACTTTTGATTAACCCAAAGAGCAACAATATAACAATATTTGACACTTGACCATATTTTCTACTGCAACTTTGATTCCCTTGGAAATTGTTAGAAAAATTTATCTTTCCTACATCTTAGCAGCAATTGGCCTAATGGTTATAAGTTATAACTAAATCCCAAAAGAAACAAAAGTACCAATAGCATAATCCAGGACACCAACAATGATCAGCATTTCTTGAAGGATATACGTTTATCATTTATAGCTCTAATTCTATATGGTACAAAAGATGGTTAAAACTTGCAGGTCAGCGAGGTGCATACTACCAATGTTGCAATATTTAGAGAATTTTGTGACCAAAAATTTGAAATTGTAATTGATAATTGACCAAAAAAGTATAATTGATATACTTTTATTTTATGATGAACAACTAAAACCTAATGTGAGTTATCAAAAGGTCTGCATTCACACTGGTATGCGCAAAGTAAAATATATAAAACACAGAACTTAAACACATAAATTGACTCCCAGCCACCTTAACTCAACCTACAGCAACAAAAACAAAAATATATTCATATGACTCAATGCAAAATCCAACTGGTTATGTAGATAAATAATAACACATTCAAATCCACACAGTACACATTTAATCACATTGCATACAACAATGCAATCCTAAACCCTTAACCTCATAAAAGCTATAAGTCCTCCTATCGTATCTAAAGATGCAAATCAGGCTGCTGTCTTCCTTTTAATATAGTTGCCATCGTTCGTAGCAATGAAATGGAACTTTTCCATTTAGAAGGCAAAAGAGCTGTGCCTCACTACTCGATCAAAAGCAACCATTTTGACAGCTAATCATCAGGAATCTTTTTTACATATACAAACTCATGGAAGCTCTTTTTCTTCTTAGTTTATTTCTGTTCAAATTCAATTAAATTCAATCCCACTATTGACATCCATCGGACCAAGCAAACAGACACTAATAAGCAACAACCAAATGCAGTACAAATTCAGGAGCAATTGCAGAACAAAACAATACACGTTGAACTAAACCAGCAGCTCTTTTAAAGGTGTAGTTCAGAGAGTCTAGTGACAAAGCAGCTGTATTTCTCTCAGATATTAGATTGTAACATCATACTTGTGCATATAAATATAACCCCTAAATCAGTCTTAAGATAATTTTCAAAGATACAATACCTCTTCAGAAGCTAAAAAATGATCATGCAAAGATAGGAATTCTCATACGACAAGTTTACCAGAAACAACTTTTCCTTGATTTTCATCATCAAAGTCATCACCCTCATTCTCACTGTGGGTCTGCTTAGGCACTACTGATTCACCCTTTGATGGGGAAGTGCTAGGTCCAGTTACGGATTGCTGATAAAAGACACCACCAACGATTGTCATTAGGAGGCAGACCAAACCAAAGGGGCTGGCATGCTTATCCCATATCATCACATTGATAGCAACCGTAAGAAACTTGTTAACAACACCAGTCACTGTAAAAGCTGTTGCAGAGACTGCCTTCCTCGCTGCAAACCCAAAAAAGCTGATGAGCAGACCAAACACACATGACAATGACACTGCAAAGAATGCACCAGGTGCAAAGAAGTTCTCAGTCTTGGATCCCAAAGCAGCAAACACCTCAACATACTCCCCTGTAATGATCCAGAACGGTGGAGCCATCATCAATGACAATAAATTGTTGTACAACACAAAACCCCAAGTGTTCAGCCCGAGATTCGTCACCATATGCTTAATGTACACCATCTCAGTTGTAATGGTCACCAAATACGCAAACGCCCATGAATAAGCAGTCAAAGTGAAACCATTATCAGTGGCCACATACCCAACAGCTCCCCCCAAAATCACCAACAAAGACAGAAACGTAAGCTTCGACGGGCACTTCTGGTTCCTAAACACCGTATCAGCCAGCGCAACCAAAATAGGCGTACACGACCGGAACACTATAAAAGTATCCACATTGGCATGTCGAAGCAGATTGGTATTGGTGAAAATGGCAAGATAAAACACAACAGCAGCAGGAAAGAACTTCTTAGCCGTTTCCCATGTGAATGCATCATGGTGCAAAAACCCCAACTTCCCCAAAACCCAAACCCCCAAAGCAGAAGTGAGGTACTGCAGAGCGGTCAAAAGACCAGGGTAGTTGAATTTGGTGATGGCAAACTTGTTTATCACAGCTAACAAGCTAGAACAGAGTGCATAGCCAATCAGAAGACTACTAGTGGCGTAGTACTGCTTAGGATCAACTCTAATCGCAGACATTGTGACTAACTAAAACACCCCAATTCAAAATTCAATACCAAAATGTAGTACAAGAAGTTCAACAATCTCAAAGAGCTATAGAGACGGTGAAGGACTGAAACCCAGGAAGGCAAATGAGCCAAAATGAAAAGGGTAAAGCTTCATAGCAATATCTGAGATGTGGGTAATGAAGATTCAAGCCGATCTAGTATATTGAACTCATAAAAATTGAATCTTCAAATATATATAAACTTGGAGAAGAGAAATGGTAAATCACCGACAGGTTGAAAAGCTCGGATCTTTGAACCCGAATCGAAGCAGAGGGACGAGCTTGAGATCCAACAGAGAGATTGGAGAATCGAAATGGAGACTTTAAAGGCCTTGCAATGCAGATTTGCAGAGGATGAATTGATATGCCCGGCGTTGATTTGGTGGAGATATAAGAGGGAAGTGAAACGGCAGCGTCTTGGGTTTGGTCTTAGTCGTGTAGGCGTCGGTGTTTGATATTAATATGATCAAAAGCTAAAGATTTGTTATCATATTCCACCGTCAAATGAGAAAATGTAAACAAAAACAGAACATAGATTTTTCTTACCCTCTTATGGTGGCTTTGAAAGGCGAGGAAGATCAAAAAGCCAAGAGAGAAGGGATCCCGTAACACATAGCTCATGAAATTCTTCACAAATTTGTTACATTGGTCAATGTTGAGCAGTAAAAAAAAAAATAATAGAGGAGAGAAAGGGGCTGTAAAAATAAAAAAGCTGCATGTAGTTGTTAAAAGAGATGATGATAATAGTCTCAATAACAATAGAAGTTACAAATCGTCTCATGCAAGAGTTCCACGGTTGACCAACTCTTCATAAAACAAAAACAGCCGAAACAAAAGTCAAAAGAAGAAGTTTTCAAAGACAAGTTGGAGCTGATACATCCAAAATTCAAAACTCAAAATCCTCCAGCGGCTTAGCTTTGTGATCTTCTGAAGAATTCGAATTTCAAATATGTTCCTATCCGACCAGTCCACACTCCTCTATATAAAGACCTTGAGTCTGCACAACAAAGGAGAGTTGATTTAAGAAGCAGAAAGGCATAGAGAAGAAAGGAAAAAGTGAGAAGAACAGAGAGTAGAGTGAGAAAAAGGAAGAGGAGCAGAGTTCAGATTTCTGCACCGAAGGTGATCAACAAGAGGGGAGAGTCGTAGCGTTACCTGGAGCTATCGACCGGCAACGTAGAAGCTTCAAGTTCAGGTATCTCGCATCGTTCTCTCCACGGCGTTGCTCAACATTTTTTTTTATTGTCGCTGATGTCTCCATGAGTGCAGTACACACATAGAGTTTGGCTCTGCAGTTTTCATCCTCTTCTATACATCACCAAAAAAATAAACCCCCTTGCCCAAAAGCTTTAAACACCCAAGCTTTTACCATTGCCCATCAAACAAAAAGCCAAAACACTTCTCTATCCCTCATGTTAAAACAGTGAATGCACAACAAAACATGTTCACAGGAAAACACAAGGAGGAGGGAATCATCAGCTTTTCAACGACAAGCAACCGCATGGGGGAGGCTCACCTGTGCTCTCTAGCTCACTACCGATACCTATACGCGGTGCGTCCAGCGTATTAGGGGGCGGTAGTGTAGCCCGGCTTCCGGATCTTCTCCGGTTCACTCTCTAGCTCGCTACCGATACCTATACGCGGTGCATCCAGCGTATTAGGGGGCGGTAGTGCAGCTCGTCTTCTGGATGTCCTCCGTTTTACTCTCTAGCTCGCTATCGATACCTGTGCGCGGTGCATCCAGCGTATTAGGGGGCGATAATGCAGCTCATCTTATGGTTTGCCTTGGACAATCCTCGGAATGCTCTCAATATGCTGCTGGCTCTCAACACTGCTCCAAGGATGCTACTGTTCCCAACGCTGCGCCAAACAACAAAAGAACCACACCGTGTTGGAAGACAGTTGTTATCTGCCTGCATCATCAACATCATCAAGACATGGTCTAATGTTTCTTAAATGGCCAAGAATGGGAAAGGCAGTGTATTTGTTACCTGAGGATGGTCTGCTACAGTCATGCCCCAAAAATCTACAGTATACTCGCCGGCCGGAACAAGAGATCGCCTCCTAAATAAGCTACTCGGAGACCTGTACAGAAAAGCGTAAATTGTAAAATGCAATACTTGTACCAAAGTAATGATACCTGATGACAAAGAGGGTCTGAAACTCTACCTCTTTAAATTTGCGGTGGAGAGCCTTGCTTCGAGAAATTCTACACAAACATGGTCATCAAAAGTTGAATTTAAAGACACAACACAAGAGCACTATCATGTCAAAGAAATAACAAAGCAAGATGACAAACAAAGCAATTAGACCAAGCGGTGGGACTGCAGACATATAGAAAAAGCTTAACCAAGTCCAGTATTGATGTTAGTGGTTCATGGTGGCAAGGCACCTCTTGAAGAGACACGTCCAATTTGTTGTTCCTATGTACATAAAAGACAAAAGTCTTAATCAAATGTTAGTCGGTGACTACAAGGCTATGCCCACCCAAAACTCAGAAGCACAAAATGGAGAGAAGGAGCTATTACCCAATATGCGCTCTCGATCAAGGTGGGGTGCAGAAACGGAGGCGGCATCTCTCCATTTATAGAGGAGCGGATCTTTCAAAGTTCGACTCCCAATTGCATTCGATTTCCATCTGCAAACGGGTCTCTAACCTCGAGATGATAATCATCGAGATGTTGTCGAGCGTATCGAACTGGGAAAGACGTTTCTGAGGAGTTTGTGGTTCATCTCATCAAGGCTACAAGTTCCTTTTGGTCAAGGCTACAAGTTCCTGTTGGGCGTTATTCGACGAGTACCAAGCCCACTCAATTATTCAAGCCTCTTGGTCACACTAATACATCATCCGTTTCGGGTGTCCAAGTCAGTTCGGCAGAAGCTTTACCAGATCGAGGCCCAATGAAACAAAAAATAAAAAATGTGTGACCGTTACAAAACCAAAAATTCTAAATGTTGAACTACATTGGTTTGATCCCTTCATAGGGTATGTAGGCAGTCTTGATTTAAATCTAGATGCAACCACGACTCTAAATAAATCTCCAGATTTTTCCTGAAACCAAAAATTCCGCCATATAGCCTAAATGTCTTCAGACACAAATCCAAATAAAAAATTGAATCCCTGGTGGACCTTCACCAAATTCGTCCTAAACACTACTCCTTTTCAACGAGTCATTCACCTGTTGGAATTCTTGAACTACGAATGGCTTGATCCTTTCTCAAGGGTACGTAGGCAACCCATTCAAATTTCCGGGTGCAGCTGTAAAAACAAACAAACACATATACCCTTTGTTTGTTATTTTCTTTTCGAATCAAAGGGTTTTCTTCTTAAAATAAGAGGATGTAATTAAGAGATACGTTATCTTGAATGGGTCGAACTTAACATAATAAAAGTTATATCTCCCATAAATGAGATAGAACAAGATTATGTCGAGTATATTATGTACATTTTTGGTCAATAGTCAATAAGCCCATGTGTTCTTGATCCATCCATCTTGGTATGAAACAAATCTCTTGTATCTTATTGTACTTCATATCTAAGTTTGTGCAGACTAATTAAAAAATTGCCCTACTCATCATTATTCTTGAAGCTATTGCAAAGAAAAATGTGTTTCCAAGCTTGACATAATACGTATATGAGAGTTCGAGAATTTAGTTGATATGAGTGGGTTATTAGTGACTCTTGTTTGTATCGTTCATAATTTCACATGTTCCGCTAAGAAACCACCATTCCAAGAGGAACACGCCTCAACCCTAAAATTCTCTCGACGCTCAACATGAATGCTCAGTCCCCGCCATCCTTCGTTGTCATGGCGGCCTCATCTCTGGTGTGCCAGCAACCTCAAAACCCTATTTTGCGTCAGTTATCTCCTATGGTTTTCCAATTGACGATATGCAATTCAATATCATTGATGATATGTAGCGAGTATGGTCCAGGGGTCAGTTTAATCCTGGAACCTTGAGATTGATCATGTGAATTCTCCCCTATGACCTACAAGAGTACTTATGTGCAGGTTTGGGTCCGCTTATGGGACCTTGGTTTTGTGTATAGGATCACCAAACTCTATGCTTTGGCATTTCTAAATTGTTCGAACAGATATATGTGATGTGATCACTATCAAGGTGCAAACATAACTTCATTCATAGATTTCACACAAAAAGTACTACATGGATTACCTATCACCCGTATCGATCTATCATATCTAAGCAGTGACGAGACTTTTATTAACCAAGTTATTGTACCTGCAATAAAACTCCAATCACATTAAAACCCTTTTGTATCGCATGTAGTATTAGACAAATAGGGATCGTTCTATCCGGAGAATCCTAGGGTATTCAATTACACAAAGTGTCACATAACAAATTGGGGATTGAAAAATATATTAAATCCTACTGAAAATTTCTAATATAAAATAAAATAAAACCTAATTTTATTATTTACATGATCTTCATCTTTCACACAACACATCACCAAAAACTCATTTAACAAAAACCAACAAAGAAACAAGGCAGCAATTTTCGACAATTATTCTAATTTCATCCTAATTCCAATTTAATTAGAGCCTTCATGGTTATTCTAATCATGCAAAACTCCTTAATTATCTAGAACTAGCTTCGTGCGTAATCCTAGACATAGTGCTAAATTTTTCAGAAACACTTCGTGTAGAAACTGAAACAAGAAACACATAAGCACAATGAGTTAAATTGGAAACATATTAGGGAGTATGGTGTCACCTCATCTCCTTTCTCTATGTAAATTTTCTGTATTACTCTAGCCCTTTGAATAAACATAAGGAGAAACAACTTCGTGTATGTTTCCCCTTATATTAAATCCGGCAATTGAAACCAATACACAAGGGACAGCCATGATCAAGGCTGCCCTCATGCATCGGTTTTTATGCATATGAATGCAGAAAATTAATCAAGATAAAACAAGAACTCATGTATTTTTACTGCCCTATTCCTTCACCAATTTCGTTTCATGCTATGAAGAAATAAGATAACAAATAACCAATTAGCAAATTCGGAAATCCAATATCAAATTATTACACAAAATTCCAACAACAAAAATCTGTTTACACTCCATAGACAAAGTAAAACAAATCAATAAATACATAGCCATGAGAAAGGATGAATCACACTTTGTTGAACCTTGAAGAGGCTTGACAAAGTGACGTCTTGATGGTGATGGAGGATGGTTGTGGCTTGTGAATTTACTGAATATTTTTGGTAGGGATTTTGACAGAGTTTTGGCTAGTGAAATATGAGAGACAAAAGATGAGAGATTACAAAGTTGCCAAGCTATATATAGGGAGCAAGGGAGAGGGAGGTCGGCAACCCTAGCTTCTCCTTGACAATTTCGGCAGATTTTCCTTGCTTCCCCTTGAAATCCTCTTGATATTTTAGGCAATTTTAATCCCTTAAAGCTTGATCTTAATCTTCCTTCTTTTCCTCCTATCTTTGCCGAATTCCACAATGAATTCTCCCTTGATTTTGGCTGATCTCCTTCCTCCATAAATCTCTCCTTATCTTCAACCGAAATCTTCTTCTCTCCAAGGTAATTCGGCAATTACTCCCCAAGGTAATTCCTTTGATTTATCTCACCTAAAATCAAAAAAAGAAATAATTAGGATAATGGAAGAATAAATCATTTAATAAACTTGTCCTAAAATGTTACAGAAACAACGAACAATAAGGATTCCTAATCCAAACAGGTTTCCTAGTCTACAAGGATTCCTACTCAAACTGGGACTCTTCACATTTTCAGACAATTTCTGCGTTTTATGCTCATTTCACAACCAACTCTGCCAAAGACTCCTAACATGACTCAATGACTCTATATTACAATACTAAGGGCTAAACATTGCATAAATGAGGGTAAAAACATATTAAGAACGTCGCACAATGTGCTCCTATCAAGCAGCACAACCACCGTTATGTACGGTGCTTGCCACAATGAATCACTACTCAGTAAACCCTAACTGGCTGATATACTCAAAACACCTTAGAGCACCTCCGGCAACTTCCCTAAATCTTGAAATTTCTCTATTTTGGGAAAAAAATCGGTTGTTTTGTTCCAACATATTGATTCCCTATAATTTTCTCTAAAATGGGGAGCTTGAAGAGAGAGAAAACCAAATTTCTCATATTTGTAGCAAACTCTATAATTTTAGAGAATGATTTGGGGAATGATCATGAAGTATCTAAATTAGAGAATCTGTTGGGGTTGTAGAAGAAAAATTGATTAAAGTTTTGACTTTTGCTTCCCTATAATAGAGAAATTATAGGGAAGCTGTTGAAGATGTCATTAGGAACAACAATGGTGGATATATAGCGCAGTTGGGAGGGGCCAAACTAACAAAAGCAAAAGGTTCTTCAAGCATTATCGGGTAACCATGATTTTAAGAATTGCGATTCTGAGATCTCATTGCTGTTCTAGAAACTTTTTACTAGCTGAAATTTTTTTACTTGGTCAAGTCTCTAGTAATATAACCTAGTGGCAAGTTGAGATCTCGAACCAACCCCCCAGCCAAACGGATTGCATATTCTCTCCGCCATGTCGATGTCATAGTTGTTGACCAAATTAACGGCATAATTAACTGCCTTCTCGGTGTCGCGATCAAAGTTCAAAAAAAAGTTACATATTTACTAGAAAACAAAAATACTACTTAGCGAAAAACATTTTTGTGTTTTAAAGGTAATAACTAGGAAAAAAGTCATACTTGATAAGGCAGTTGCATTGGCTGCTCTGCATTTCCTCCACCACATTAGAACACATTTCTTATCGGACTATCCACTTTTACACGAACCCTCTGCCATAACGGTCACAACTACGGCCGCAGCGGCTACTAAAACTAACCAAGCTTAACAACACCCATGATTCACATTTATGCGGAGTGTGATTAGTGAATTGAAGCGTTAAAGCTCTTTGATAAGATGGAGATGGAAAATGTGGATATGAGGTTACTTTGCTTAGTGTTTTGACAGCATGAGGGATGGCGAGGGATTTGGAGACTACAAAAAGGGTGCACCAGTGCATTGAGGACTATGGTTTAGGGTGCACCGGAAAAACCCTAAGTTAGGTGTACTCAAACCCTAAGCAAAGGAAAACCCAATGGTAACCGAGCATAGAACACACATAGAAGGAGAAGAGGAATTTTACCGAGCAGGTGGGAAGGAGGAGGAGGAGGTCGGGTGGTGGTCGGAGACGAGGTGGTCAGGTGCTTGTTGGGAGTGTGGATTTAGGGTACGAAAAAATTACGTGTGGGGGACTAAAAAATGACTATGTTTTGGGAGATGAGTCAACAGTGCTATGTTGCACGAACACTTAGAGGGCGGAGTGTCGGAGTGTTCGACACGTCCAGACACGTCGACACGACACGACACGCCCCAATTCAACACGCCACGTGGCGTGTTGGGAGATGTTGACTTTTCCTACACGGCCCGACACTTTGACCGACACGCCATGTAATCATCTGACACGTTACGTCAGCAATTTCAATTTAAAAAAACAAACATAAACCCAAGAGAAAAACTATCACAGCCTCTAAACAGTAATAATAATAATAATAATAATAATATATGATATATCCCTCTTAGCGAATGTTTAAACTCTAATAGTTTGATCTAGTTTGTAAACAGCAACTTAATCTCTTTTTTCCCCTCTTCCTTCATCTCCCTTTTCCACTTCAAATTAGTCACCGGGTTTCCTAATCTTTTAATTGCAGCATCTCTTTACTGATAACCGCATATGGTCTCGAACTCATGTTTTTAGTATTTTTTTTATATATTAAAATACATAAATGTATTAATTATTTGCCGTGTCCAAGAGTGTCGGATCTTAGATTTTTTAGATTTACCGTGTAGTCGTGTCGTCGTGTCAATGTCTGTGTCCGTGCAACATAGAGTCAACATATATGAGTGTCGAAATTTTGAGTTGAGGGACTGAAAAATTGACCAAGTGTTGGGGCCTAAGCTATTCTGTAACTTGGTCGTTCCGCATTTTTTTAAAAAAATTTGGATAAAAAAATATAAATATCAGTCAATTATAATAAACAATGTCAAGATTATAACAAAACATCAGATCTTTAAAAACTGATAGAAAAAAAAAAAATTAAAATCGCGTGTTTTTTCAACCAATTTAAATGACATGATGTCTATTAATATAATTCTTGTAGTGCATTGGAAGCTCTGTACGGCTCTTATGGATGTTTATTGCAAATGTGGATGTGGATCGCTTGTGCGAGAATTTGTTCAACAAGATGCCTGAGAAGAACTTGTTCTATTGGAACATCATGATCAATGGACTTGTTGAGGAAAGTAATTATGATTAGGCGTTCCTACTCTTTCGTAGAATGCAACTTGAGGGAGAAAAGGGGAATAAGGTGACTATGGTGAGTTTATTGCTTGCAGCAGTTTGGGAGCTTTAGAGCTTGGAAAGTGGTTGCATGTTATTGATACCCACAAATGTAAGCATATTTTTATCGGAGGTCTTAGAGAACCATGGTCAAAGATCATGTTTGGATTTGATACGAGGCCCGTATCATCCACATTCAGGGTCGTTTGGTCTACTTCAAGTGAATCGGGCTCGGTACAAAATCTCTATACATGATGAAGAAGGCAAGCCATGCCATGCCATGTTATGCCCAAAGGACAAGGAGCACCACGAAGGTCAAGCCCCTCCTTAGATAAAGTTACCCACTTGGGAGTTAGGCCAGACCATGCTCGTTCATGCCCAAGCACACTCCCTCTATCTAGACACGTGGCTCCTCATGGACACGCTTCAACAACCACATGCCCACTCACTTCACACACACATTAACACACGCCAAGTAAAGTCGTGCATAAGCATCCTTGATGATATGTCCTAACTCATCTATCACAACATGCCACGCGGCCAACTCATAACGTGAACCCAAGCCACTAGGCCAAATGAGGCTTATTATTGGGTTGTGGTGTGGAAGGATACATGATTTTGCAAGGCCTATAGAGGCCAAATGTCAAGTGTCCAAAACGTCTTGGGAGTCGAGGACCAAACTTGAATTTGAGCTTCCCACGCACAGGCTTGTAACAGATACCTCATCTCCTCACCCTATGCCCTTAGACATAGAGCACTGGCATCACGAGTCACCTCAAACCTGAACCCTTATTTCTACAACTTTCACCTTATAAGCTTAAGGCAAACTCAAGGCCATGTTTTGTCATGAACCCTTAGCCAAGAATAGCTTAGTAAGATATCAAGATTATTGGTTCCATGCTAAAATTTAAAAGTCACAGGGTCATTTTTGAACCCCCAGTCTTCATCTACAATCCTATTTAAAGGGAATTACAATGGGCTTGAGATACAACACCTACAGGCAAAACCACTACCAAGCTCTTCATGCACAACCAACCCTAGGACACCACCATACCCATATCTCCAAACACCTTCATACACCCTAAACCCCACCACCACCATACTCTACAATACCTCACCCACAATAGACCATTTTCATGATGAGCATGCATTCTGTTACGCTTGTAAGATCCTACCTCCCATACCATGCACACTACTAAGTCCTCTCAGTATTGATATTGCATGTTCAGAGCCTCCCCATCACAACAAAGTCTATCTAAGAAAGACTTTGGGCCTAGTCTCACAACCCTAAAGGGGAAGATCGGATCACCAAGCCCAACAATGGCAAGCTTCTAGATCCTCATTCAATTTCTACCCCAACACATGCCTACATTGAAAAGCAGAAAATTGAGGTGGATGAGTTGACATGTACGCCAAGTGCGGGAGCATAGACATTGCATCGGATTTTTTCCTAACACAGCCTAAGAAGGATTTGATGACTTGGACAATGTTGATTTTTGGTTATGCTGTGGTGAAAGGAAGAAGGCTTTGGAGCATTTCAATGAAATGAAGATGAGATGAGTGAAATCAGATGCAATAACCTTTGTTTTTTTCCAATTCATAAAGAAAGTTTACATAAAACAAAGGGAAAATTTTAAGAACAGTACATGACAAATAGTCCACTCCTAATTTTGGTGTTTCAAGTTTCAAGTTTCAAGTTTCAAAACAATCATAACGGTACATGAACTTGTAATCTCAACCGAAAATATGTACATACCGTTACATTCTCAGTTATCTAACGTGTTTTCCGTTAAATTTTGAGGGGCAAATCCGTCACTCCTTAATTTAGAAGTAATAAATTATTAAAATCAATAATTAAATTAATAATTAATAACGAGAGGGAAATAAGAAAGGAAAAAGTATTGTTGCCTCTCTTTTTCGTCTCTGTTCAAACCCAGCATACACAAAAATGGTGATCGAGGTAAGACTGTAGGAGGAAGTTGGAAGATGATTTGATTTGGTAAGTTATGGAATAAAGGGTTTGAATAGATATCGGTGGGTATTGAGTAAGGAAACTTAGAGCGAGAAAGCTATGTTATAGTTTTACTTGGATTGGGACGAGCATCAAAGTCTTTTTTTATTTATTTTTTTGATGAATATGAGTCTTTTATTAAAACCAAACCTAGTAACTTACAAATACAATGAATAGTAATACAACGAATAGTAAACAAAGAAACCAGGTAAGGGGAAAACAACAAAGTCTTTGAGAATATATGGTCTGAGTTTATAAGATTAAAAAAGTATATAATTAGAAAAAAAAGAAAAAGAAAACATAATATAAAGAAAGAAAGAATGGAGAAAACCCGAAACCACATTTTGAAAAATGAGAAATTACATAGAGTTAACGGTGTTATTGACGACATGTGCTAAAAGTGTGTTGGCTTTCAATCGTCATGCACAATTTTGATTGTTTTGAAACTTGAAATACTAAAATTGAGAGTGAACCGTTTGTCATGCATTGTTCTTAAAATTTTCCTTAAAACAAACTACAACGGAAAACCTCTAGGAAAACCCCCTTCCAGCTGATCCAACTGGAATGTTGGGTATACATAAAAGGGTATGGAGTAAAACCAAACTAAAGGAGACGACGTTCCAATGCCCAAAGAGGCTAGACGGTCTGCCACAAAATTTTCTTCACGATGAATATTTTGGAAGTAACAAGTTTTGAACCGGGACGTGAGCCACAAAATATCTTGAATGAGAGAATGAATAAATGCACCAAGGAGTAGTAGCCGTCCCATTAAGACAATCAATCAGAATCTTTGAGTCACCTTCAACTAACACATGAGAGAACCTTTGCAACCACGCAGTGTGTAAAGCATCCTAAAGAGTCGTAGCCTCAACCATCAGTACCGAAGTGTCACCAATATGGCTTGCAGCTGCTGTCAATGGATTACCATTAGCATCTCTGAATACAAAGCCAATAGCCGCCCGGTTAGTTTGGACTGAAGTGTCAAAATTAATTTTGATGAACCCCTCATCAGGAGGATGCCATTTAATGATAGGAATGCCTAAAGTCCTTAGACGATCATAAGTGATATTAGCAGCGAGGTAGTTATTGAGAAAGGATGTGGCTTTAAAATAACATTGAGAATTAGACACTCTTATTTGTCGGAAGATAAACAGATTCCGGGTATGCCATACTGACCAGGTGATCATGAGAGCCGATTGAATATGCGCATTATCAGAATGAGAAAACAAAAGATTGGCCGGGGGAAGGTCTAACATGAAGAGGGGACAGTCCCCATGCACTTTAAGCAAATCACAGTGGATAACCTTGTTGGGGTATTGGCTGCCTGTGGGTCAGTGAACCGACTTCCATATTTTAACTCGATGTCTGAAGTTTATGGCATTCAGCCTACCATTGAACACTATGGCTGTAGGCAGAGCTGGTCGCATAGCTGAAGCAGAGGAGTTGATTCGGGAGATGCGAATGAAACCAGATCGTTTAGTTCTGGGAGGAATTATTGGTGCCTGCAGAATACTTGGTAACTTTGTGGCAGCAAAAAGAGCAGCTAAACAGCTCCTTGAACTTGATCCGGACGATGAAGGAACATATGTGCTGCTATCAAACTTATACAGCTCTATGGGAAAATTTGAAGAAGCTAAAAGAATATGGAAACTCATGGCTGAAAGGAATATAAACAAACCTCATGAATGCAGTGTGATTGAGGTCGATGGAATTGTCCATGAATTTGTGAAGGGTGATTCATCTCACCCACAAACCGCAAACATCTACGAAATGCTTGAAGACATGATCGGCCGATTGAAGAAAGCTGGTTATGTCCCTCAGTGTTTCTTGATATGGATGAAGAAGGGAAGGAGACTGCACTTAGCCTCCACAGCGAAAAACTAGCTTTCACATTTTGGGAGGGGTGCTTGTTAGGTGAGATGACAAATGAGATGAAGACTACTGAGCTTGACGTCCTGAACAACAGTGTCACTCTTCATGATGCAGTTTTGCAACCAATAGATTTCATTCTAGAATCCTTAAGACATACATTTAACTAACTGTGATGACTGAAAAAAGAAGTAAGAGAAACAGGGTCTCCTCTCAAATGTTTATAATAAACTAACTCAGCATACCTAAACTCTAATAATACATCAATTTGAATATCATAACCCCCAAAACCTTCGTCTTCAGCTTTTCCTCGATCTTCTAGTAGCGCACAACCAACATATGCTGCTAGCCTGCTTGGGAGTGATTTATAGCATAACGCTAAATGCAGCTGATATGAGCTCCAGATATGTTCCCTAGTTATCTGAATGACTTCAGTGGAACTTGGCTCCATAAAACCTGAACGGCTTGATGTCATCACATGATAACATCTCCAATCATCAGTGGATTGCACTTGAAGGCAAACGGAAAGAACCCCCTGCATAAAGCATTTGGTAAACAGGACGTACTCTAACTGTCAAAATTATGCTCAAGACGGTGCCTAACCCACAGACACCGGCTAAAACTAGAAATGTGATCCTGAAACAGTCTGCACCTATGCATGTGGAGGTTCCTTGTTTAGCTGCTTCAGCATCATATAAATTACCAGCAAGAAGAACTGAGAAAAGAACTGCACCAATAGGATTTCCTATTAACATGAAGCCGTAATTTATACCAAAATGTTTCAATCCAAAAAGTTCGGAGACAGTTGGAACCATCATAGAATACTGAACACCATAGCAGATACCAAGCAGAGTAGTTGCAACATATAGAGTACCACTGAGATCTGATGCGTACAAAATGAATGATAGGATCATCAATATATGTGCACATGTCATCCAAAATGTACGAGGAAGTGTATTTTTCCTGCAACGGACAAAATCTGGTGTTAGTACCGTTCCCTTAGAGGGCAAGAGAATCCTTCTCATTCAAATAACAGAGAAGTAGGTAATCATGTGCTGGAAACAAGGAAGCTCCATAATCTTGCAAATATAAGAACATTGATAGTCTCAAGGAATACCAGAAACTGAGTGATACCGAAAAACAAAACAGTTTGACCACCAGAAAAACCAACAAAATATTCCATTCTGCTTATCCTACGATGGAAGGCAAAGAGGATGAATACACACATCAAGGGACAAGCACCAATGGGCATGTCTGACGGATTTTTTAATAAATAAAAATTTGAAGGTATAAAGAACACAAGTCAATCAATTGAGTTAGCAAAATATAAACAAACTTCCCGAACCCCAAGTGAATCCATTATATTTACTTCAGAAAACAAAAACAAGAAGAGTGGAATAAAGCCTAGATCTAGGTGTTCGCTTTAATAGAAGTCAATGAGTACTTACTTGACAAAGTGTTCAGAAACAACACCTGAACCCAAACGACCCACAAAATTGCAAAAGCTGAAGAGAGACAGCAATATTGTCGTATCATCGCTGCCTAATGCAACCCCAATCTGGCTTAAATTGTTGAGCACTGTCACTCCTGAACCAACCCCAAGAAAATATACAAACCAAAGAAGCCAGAAATCAGCCTTTATAAAAGCTTCTTGGAAGTTAAAATCCTCTCCCCTCTTAGGTCTCCTTTTCTCCTTCACTGCCCCTTCCCCAATAGCAAGAAGTGTTTCCAGATCTGAAAAATCATCAGCCTCATGAAATCTTACAAGATTAGTACCTGATGGGGATGGTGTCAGCAGAGGATCTGTTTGAGTTGCATCACCTTCTGGTGGAGCAAGTTGGTCTGAAGAATCAATTCGGGCCCTTACAGGAAATAATGTCATTTTGAGAGGAATTGCGAGGGGGGACAGCAGAAGGAGAACCACAATAGCAATCAAAATATAAGCAACTGCATGACTAAGGGATATCATCTGGTTTACTACTGTGATTATGAGAAGATAGATTGCAAGCACAACACTGAAAACTTGTGTGAAGAGAAAATGGCCATGCTCTGAAGACTCTTCTCCAGAAGCTGGAGTACATGGCCGAACAAAGTACATCAAGGCCAAACACAAAACAGGAAGCCCAAGAGCAAGAAATATCAATAGATTTAAAGAAGACTCTTTAAGCACCAAACTGTATACCACTGTATAAACTGCTGCACTGATCCCAATATAGCCCTTCAGAATGCCAGCAACAGTGCCTCTACTGAGAGGGAAGTTCCTCATGTTTGTAACAAGCACAGCTGTGCCAAACCAAGCATTGCTATTTGTGGCAATGAGAATTGTGATAAATAACTGCAATAACATCAAAAGATTGATGTTAGAGGTCCACATAAAAATAGCATACATAACAAAATCAGTACCCCAATTTTACGCATGTCAAAATACAGTTTCAAGTAACTAAATTTTGCAACCTAGAGAAAGCAAAGAACAGTAACTGCAGATAGCTCACCATATAAAAAGGTGTCAATAATTTACATGAAGTTATTTATGCATGAATATTCCCCCCCCCCCCCCCCCCCCGGCTTGATTGTCGGGGGGCTTAATACACACTTAAGTGTATTCCCCCACTTAATACACACTCCTGTTTTAGGGCGGCTTTATATCCTGTTAGTGTATTCCCCCGCTTAATACACACTTAAGCTGCATAACTTGACATCTTCATTTTTCATACAAGAATGCCGGTGAGGAGGCGATGCTGAAGCAGCTGACGATGTATATAACAAGTAGATGCATTTAAATAACTGCCTTCCATGATACTAATTTTACTCTGTAGCCAACAGCCAAGCCACATCTATCTTAGATTGGGGCATAAGTCCATGAAAAAACAAACAGTGATATAATGATCAGCAGATTAACGTAATGCTACAGACTAATGCATGCTTGTAGAGAGAAGTCCACGAAACTCTGTTTTTTTTTTAGTTACTAACGAGGTACCCCAATTTTTTCTAGTTACTAACGAGGTAAATAATACTCAACCAAATAGATACCAGAAAATAACAACTGTACAACCACAATTTAGTGGAAAAGAACTCAGAAAACATCCGGTTTGATAATCTAATCAATCCATGCTTACTTGCTTAGCAAGACCATTTGTCCGCTGCACATGTAGATGGGAGGGTATTGCAAGAAATTCCTAAGTGTGTTGCCAAAACAAACTATAGTAAAAACCATCAAAACTTTCACACACGTACACTAACACTTGATTTTGTTCATCCTTATTTTCCTGATCTAAAATTTCAAAATAGGCACTCCCGAGCTGAAACCATCAATGCTATAGCTTGTGGCTGGTTAAACCAATTAACACTGTATCAAGTGCTATCGGCATAATGTTCCATGATCCTGAAACTGTAGTAAAATGCATGACCCTTGTGCTTCCATCCAGGCTGTATGGGGGTCATTGGTTTAAGATACAGTTGCACAAGCCCCAAGTAATCACGGTCTGAGAACATGCGATTTCCTGATAGCTGGAATCTTTTAATCGCAAACAGGGCATCTTTACAGAGAATGTAGGTAAATTATCAACAACAGACTTAAAGGCTACCAGAACACCTAAAGCCAAATTGGATAACCACTTTCAAAGACAATGAAACTTAGGAAACACTGGACAATGGTTAATTCCACCACAAACAAATAGTTTAGCCAAACCTCAATCTTTTTTCACATCCAACTAGCTCTTTCTGATGAGACCCATCCAACATTAACACTTACACCCCAACTTTGGGAGGAAGCTGTGATAATTTTTGATAGCATCCAACATGCATCTGTTGAAGAACTACTTTTATTTTCAACTGTCAAATCATTATCAAAATCTTATTGAAGGACAACCAAGACCATAGTGGTAGATATAATTCAAGAAATACTTTTTAACAGGATCTACAATGACATAAACAACGTCTAAACTTGATATTTTAATTCAAAAGTCTCAGATAATCATACGTTTCCATTGCACAGCAATATATTCATTTCCTAAACATTCCAATTCACAGCTTCATATGTAAAATTTCAATACTTGGAATTAACAAAGTCAGCCGGAAAACCTACCCACCAATTGAAATGGTATTTTCCAAAACTCAAATAAAAGAGAACCAAAGAACTCACCAAAATATAAGGCATGCTGGCAACAGTTTCACTAACAGCAAGCCAGAGAACTCCATAGCCGAAGAAGCAAAGCACACAACCAACCAGAAGCACAGCCCAAGGAGGGAACTTGTTGCATGCAACCCCAGGAAGCAAAGCCACACTCTCCCCGATATCATTGGCCACTCCAAGAATGGTCAGCTGCATCTGATTGTAACCCAGCACGGATTTCAGCAAAGGAGAATACAGTGGGAAGTTGTAGGCATTGCCAGCAGCAATTTGGACCCAAACAGCTGCTCCCAAACCCACCCATGGTGGTCTGCTCCCAGCTTTCAGGACTGGGCTTGGCATGTTTTGGTGCTACAATGGAACGTAAGGTTTGCTAGTCGTTGCAAGAGCCAGTAAGGTGCAAGTTATACTCGTACCAAGTGGTCAGAGATAGAGGAAAGGGAAGGAAAAGAAGGTCAAAAATATACAAAAGGGTCAAAAAGGAAAGGATGGAAAGGGAAGGAAAATATGGAAGAACGATGTCAGAGGTTTTAGAGCTCTAAGGGTACCAACGCCACCTAACTCCCAAACCTGGCACTAGTTCGTTGGACCGAGTGATGCTGAAATTTCATGGAGAGGGCAGTGACAAGTTGAGAAGAAATGGCCACACGCTACAGGACGAATGTTAGGGTATACTTTCTACTGGACTTTTTTTTTTGTTAAGGAGGTCCTTATTTATTTTTACGGTACGGATTTTCACTTTGGACTCACCTTTCAATCGAATTTTCGCATCTCCACCGTCTAGTGTTTAGATACTAATATATAGATCATCTCTACAAAATTTCAGTCAATTTGGTTATCATTAAGGAACTCAAATTCGATTAGACCAAAGGACGAACAAAATTTTGTCGAACTTGAACCGTTCATATTTATAACAGAAAAACGCAGTTTTGAGTGTCTTAATGATAACCAAATTGGTTGAAATTTTGCATAGATGATCTATACATTTGTATCTAAAGACTAGACGGTGGAGATGTAAAAATTCGATTGAAAATTGAGTGTAAAGTGGAAGTCCGCACCGTAAGAATAAATACGGACATCTGCACCTGAGAAAGCCTGTACTTTTTAGTTTCTATATATACAAGGGTCTTGTGCTCTAAAACCAAATCATGTTTAGGAAATAATATCGAAGACATTTGTCCATTAGTACACTACATTAACGGTCACCATATCTTTACAATGGTACAGAAACTCTATTACGAAGGCTAGCCTCCTAAACACCAAACTCTAAGGTTGTTGCAATTGTCATGCCCCGACTATTAAATTTTACCTTGTTTACTAGCATGGTGTTAATAAGAATTTTACCGTTTTCGTCATTAAGTTTATAGTTCTAAGGTCCCTAGAGGTGTGTTGAGGGACGAATATTTCGAAAGAAGAAATTGTGATGACGGTAAAAATGGTAAATTTTAGCTAGTAAAAGGTAATTTTTATTGGGGTATTATTTTGGGGTGTTGAATTTTTGGAATGGGTATTTGGTGAAATTGGACCGGCTGGGCCGAGCCCAACTCATTTCTTTTTCTCTTCTCTCTCTTCCTCCCGTGCTCCTCTCTCTCTCCCCGAGCCTTCACTGCCGAAATTTTCAGACCGCCCGTCCGCCGCGCCGGTCCCAATCGATCGGTCTCCAACCCAGCTTCCATTCTAGACCGGTGGGAGCCTCTCTAGCGTCGCCGTGAAGGAGAAATCAACCCCGAAAGGTTCGACTGCCGGAAGTGTTTTCTCGCCGGAACTTCCTCCTCCGGCCGCCATAGCTGGCGATCCTTGGCTCAAAAGGAGGCTCTCCTCCTGTGCTCTAATCCCTCCAAAGGATTTGCTCCCTCTTGAGCTAGGTAAGGAGAAATCGGTAAATGAAATTCTAGGGCTTTTATTGTTGTTTTCGTTCGATTGACATGGTTAGGCTTAGAATTGGAGTTTGTGTTAGTTAAGAATGTTGTAGAGGAGGTTGAGAGGAAGGTGCTGCCAAATTTTGGTGAGCATTGGAGGTCGCCGGAGCTGGCAGCCGCTGAAAAATTGTTTTTAGTGGGGAATTTTATGAGGAGTTTAATGGAATAAGTTTTAGAATTTTTGGAAGAGTTTTGGATAGGTTTGGAAATTGTTAAAGTTTGGTATTTTTAGCGGATTAATAAGTTAAAATCCGGCCATTGGATTATTTATGGTTAGGAAGGTAGAAAATGTTTTTGAGGATGTCGGAAAAATTGTGGAGCTTTATGGTTGGCAGTGAAGTTAAGATTTAGGGCGATAGGCATGGTTGAGCGCGAAAAGATCATATTTAATTATACCTATTTTATTTAAGCGTCGGTGTTTTATTTAAGGATTTAATTATGTTTTGGAACAGGACGTGAGGAGGCCCGAGCGGAAGAAACCTCCGACCGACATCAGGCTTAGGCCTAAGTTGTGAGTGGACATTTGTTTTTAAATAATGTTTTATTGTTAAATAATTTCTTTTGTTGGAATTTAACCGGAAATTGAGAATTTCGGTGTTTATACTCATTTATTGACGTTTATGAGAATAGTATGTATATAAGTAAACGCTAGCTAGCTATACGTGATTTCCCACCATAATGAGGAAAAATGTCATTATAGGGTGACGTGAGCGTTAGACGCCAGCGTCGTAGCCTTGTACGACTTTCTATTTTTCGTATTCATTCCTAGAATTCGTACAAGGAGTCAACACGTGTGTGTGTGTGTGTGTATATATATATATATATATATATATCCACTCGTGCAGTTCCCCCATAATGAGAAAAAATGTCATTATGGGGTAACGTGAGCGTTAGACGCGAGCGTAGTAGCCTTGTATGAATTTCTGTTTTTCTTATATTTCTTCAAAGAAATCATACAAGGAGTATGACGAGTGTATATACATACTGATATATTTATAATTCAAGCCTGAGAGGCCATTTTCTGAAGTTTAGGAGTTGAGACTGTTTACGCCTGAATTAATATTTTACTGGACAGTAAATGTCTATGTAAATATTAATTATTTCTTGGACCATGTCATACCGGCGAGATGGAGTTTCTCTAAGTTTATAAGTGATAGCTCGCCAGTAAGTCCACGCGAGCCAAGTTAGACTTCGCGCGGAACGAACTGCATGAGAATTTGACTTCACTTAGCCCGCGCGCGGTATGACTTCGCGCGGAATGAATGTTCAACGCTCCGCGAGGCAAAGCGAGATTGCCACTCCGCGAGGCAAGGCGAGATTGTCACTCCGCGAGGCAAGGCGAGATTTCCAGTCCGCGAGGCGAAGCGAGATTGCCAATCCAGATGGACTCTCCACGTAGGCGAAGCGAGGCGAGCTGGCGAACTGGCTCGCATAGGAGACTTCGCGAGGCAGCAAACATGCGGAGTCCGCGCGCACCACGACAAACGTTGAAGACTTTTTCAAGTCTTTGACATGCTTCGGGCCAACCCCTGTGGCCCATTAAATATAAAAAGCCCTTTTAAGGCTCGCGAGCTGCGATAGCCCGCGAAATGGAAATGAGCTACAGAAGCATGCGAGATAGCATACTGTAGCAGCCCGCGAGATGAGGAGACTCCTGATTCCAGTTCGCATAGGAGTCTACAGTTGGCAGCGCGGAATGAAGTGTGCGAACTGGACATGTGTCACGAGTTGGTTGGTTTGCATGGACGAAACAGTGTCCTTGTGAAATAGTGTTTCAGAGTCCGACTTGGATTCTAATCACTTTGCTTCCGCTGAACTACTATATAAAGGGGCTCAAACCCTAACAGAAAGGACTCTCTCAAAAATCAATACAAACAACAAACACAAACTGAAACCCAGTTTCCCTTCGAGCCTTCCTCGAAAACCTAACCCTAAGCGCCGCCGCCTAGGCCGTTCTCCAGAGCCCTCCGAACTCTGCATCCCCGCTTCTCTCTGAAACTCCCTGTAATTGCTCTGCTCGCGCCGCCGTAAGTATCGACCCGCTTGTGCTCGTAAATCCTCCTCTGAGGTGGCACATGTGACCCCCCTTTCTGCCTGATCAAGAAGTCAAGCGCACCCCCTCACATCAACCTTTTCCTCGTCCGCGAGGTGGCACGCCCGCAACTCTCCCATCTCTTTGTCTGCTAGAAGCCTCTGCTCCGCGCGCTGAGGACCGTGGCCAAAACAGAGACACCAGTCAAGAATTTTTGAGTTAAGCTTTTAAGCTGTCGCTTGCATAGCGCTTTCCTTTGGAGTTTTCTTGGGGAAATATTATTGTTTGTCGAAATTACTTTTGTCCACTCACTCTGACGTAATTAAATATTTTTCCCCTGGGCCTTTCCTTCGTTTTTAAATGTCCAGTCTGCAGAGTTCGGCTGGGGTCTAGAAGGAGGCGACGAGGCATAGTCATCCATATTTCCGCTACTGTTCGCCAGTAGGTTATCTGTTTAACCCACTAGGATTTTTATCAGCTTCCGTTGTCTTTCTTGTAGTAGCTCTGAATACTTTCGGAAAAATAATTGTGTATTATTTTATTCGGTTATTTGGATTAAGTTGAAGATTGATATTTTGGTTAAGAGGGTGTTCTATATTTTTCCGGGTTAGGGTTGTCAATTTTCAAGGGAGGTTTGCCGAGTTCTTCGGTAAATTTTCCTTGGAGGTGATCCCCGCAGGACTTACCTCGGGTTTCAGGGTGAAATTCGGGGTGGGTCTTGACAGCAATAGCCATCAAATCCTAAAACATTTTCCTCTCCAATCAATCAAGTGATGGTCTCCTCCTCATTCTCGAAGAAGACCATCAAATCCTTCTTCAATGCGTCATCCTCCATCGACGACACGAGTTCAAAGGATGTGAACATCTCTGCTAACATCTTGTGTGTGCAACACATGAAGAAGCTTTCCAATAGAAATAGGGTGCCCGGACTCCAGATCCAACAATGGCCGAAGCCGAAGTCAGAGCCAAACAAAGAAGAGCAAAAGGTGCCTAAATCTCCTAGCCCTAATTTAATGGGCAAAGAGGTGTTTTAATTTCTTGCAAGTTTATATGTGTCAACACCCGACACGAACGATCCGAGTACTTCTACTCTACGCCGCCATGCCTCAACCTACAACCTCGACCTTGATCTATTGTATTGTTAGTACAACAATTTCAACCTGAAGGCCTTTCGCAACTGGGTTGGAGAAGAAGGCAACTAGGAAGGAAACCTAGCAGAGTGATTTTTCTCTCTAAAGATGCAAGAGGTGGTCTAGGTTTTTTTTATTTTTTATTATTTATTATTATTATTTTTATACGAAAAGTAAATTACAAAATAGAACCTTGAGTATAACCTAGGGCTGCCACTTGGTTTGGTAAATACCAAACCGATCGAAAACCGACCGAAAATTTATGATTTGGTAAACCGAATTTTGGTAATCGAAATCAAAAAAACCGAAACCGAGAAATACCGAAAAAGTTGGTTTGGTTTTTGGTAAATACCGAATTTACCGAAATTCTAATTATTTAAAGACTTATATTTCTAAAAACACACAGACTAATAATCTTATCTCATATTTTCAATTGTATATACCATTTAGTAAAAAACAAGACAATGAATAGAAAAATTCAACTATACTTGGTAGCATTCGGGTCTCAATTAAAGCGATCAACTTTAATTCAATATTACTTGTTATATAAAAACGCTCTTACCTACCCGTCTTAGTCGATTCATCACACACACACATAGACAAACCCACTTAGATGACATGTAACCGCCCATGTAAAAATTTAGGAATGTTTTTACCTCTCTTGATGATAGGGCTCCCCATTGGAAGCACAAGCGTAAATAGGGTTAACCGCCTTGATCAAGGTCAAAACATTATCAAAAATACCTAATTTTTCTACCATAGTTGTATTTCACTATATTGATCACATCATAGTTCACAAGGTTTTTGAAAATTTTGCTTCCTCTTTGTAGTTGGTTCACAAAGATGTACATATGCATATAACTTACTAAATAAGTTATACCACATTACCAGACATGTTGTGGTTCCAATGATTACAATTCACAAAATTAAAATTCGACCGTCTGATGTGATCATTATAGTATAATACAATTATGATAGAAAATTCAATTGTACTCAATAATGCTCAGGTCTTGATCAAAGCGGTCAACCATAATTTAACGTCACTTATTACACGAAAAAGCTTTTACTGCCCTTATGTGACTTATTTTGGTTGACTCTTCCACACACATACTTTCACATAGATGACACATAACTTATTCATATAAAAATTTGGAAACATTTACATCCTGACTATTTCGGTAGAAAATTAAACCATACTCGATAATGTGTACTGAAATGATTATCTTTTGTATATGTATTATCAGACTCTAGAAACTCAAGTGATATTTAAATTTTATAGTTTTGTATTGTTTTGTTATATTTTGAAAATATATTTGTTATGAAGTTTGGTAATACCGAAAAACCGACATCCGAAGTTGGTAAGATTTATCTCATACCGAAGTTTTTGGTTTGGTAATTGAAAGTCATATTTCATTACCGAAAGCTTTGGTTTTGAAGTTGGTAACACCCATTACCGATTCGAACCGACCGAGTGGCAGCCCTAGTATAACCTGACCCTAGGCAGTCAAACAATAAAGCATTTCTAATCTGAAGAGGACAAGATCCTTCCAAGTCAATATCCATGTTGCTTGTGCCCAAGTTCGCAAGGGCATCCATCAGGAAGTTAGCTTCTCAAAAAACATGTTGAAAAGAGCAGCTCTCAAAACATTCGCATATTTGCTTAATTAATGTCTTGAACCATTGTCTTGAGTTTCCAATGGGTAGCACAAGTGCCATTAATGCGGTCAATCACCAACTTTGAGACTCCTTCTACCATTACCTTCACTGCAAGAGGTGGTCTAGTTGATATATAGCTATACATTGAAAACATGAGATTTGAATTGTTACTCAAAAAAAAAAAAAAAAATCGGCGAGTTGATCAGCTTAGATTTAATTTCCTCAATCATGTTGTTGCACTTTAGTCTCTAACTAATATGTGATGTAGATAGTATCTTAGTCTGTAACTATATCCATCAATTGTTGTCGATGGTAGTCATCTGATTTAACTGTCCATTCATTTTAGTTGTTGTGCCCTAATTGCAGTTGTTATATTCTCATATTTTCAAAGATGTTGAACTAACTTTCAACTAGTGCAATATACGAATTTCAAAGGAAACCTAATTCGAAGCAAGCCAATGACGTGGTAGTAGAGTATAATTCAAATTAATTTTGAGAGAAGAGCACTGAAAGATACCTGCAAGGAGAGTTGGGCCAAACAAAATGTAATACTTGAAACTGCACTTTTTTTCTATCTCTGATTTAGCCCAACATCGAAAAAATTTCTCTACAAAGTAGTCTACTGAGACTCAGAGAGGGTCTACAACAGTTCATTAAAGAATCGAATTACATCAACCAATCCATTTTTCTAGAGTCGAAAGACTACAAAACAACAAGAGTGCTCAGATCAAGGGATTCAGGACTAGTAGATTAGTCGTACAAATATTCCACACTTGGAACATCCAACATAAGAACATTCTCATCTATCAGTTCATTACAAACAACATTAAAATGGTAAACAGAATACAAAATCGTTGACAGAATAGAATTCTCATCAGCTCGAAGAGCATATATTGTCAAAGCTATCTAATGAGTATCAGCTTGTTGAAGAACCGTCTCAGGTCAGTCAGGAAGCCTGATGAGGAAGAGACGCTAGTAGTAAAGGTGTAAAAGCCTGAAGAGTAGCTGCATTCATACTTTTTTTTATTTTTTATTTTTTCTAAAAATTTATTAAAATCTCTTAATCCACTCAATTCATACATATGTCAGTGAATTTTAAACTTATGATATCAACATTGTCATTTAGGCTACATAACTAACGGCATTCATACATGCTCGATCGCATGTGCGCAGTATATATTATCTTCTTTAGAGACAGTAGAGACTAGAGACATGCTTTAAAATGATTATATAGCTAGTTAATTAGCCACTAATCATCATATGCCAGTTTAAGTAAGACTTACAAGTCAAGTTCTAACCCCAACCGGAAATTAGAAACAAAATTAAATGAAGTCAAAATAAAGCACTTCTTCATAATCATATCTACTAACTTGCATTATAATTAGGGCATGAGTTCCCAAATCTTATTTTTGCTCTAATAAAAGTATCACACATCAATGTTTTTTTGCTTGTTTTATTTTTGAGCGATGTATCTCATGAATGATTAATTCAAAGATTAATACTTTGCAAAGAACATATGTATCGAGCGAGAGACAAGTGCATGTACGTATAACCCAAAATAACAACAATGTATTATTTATTTCTTCTTTCAAACATTAAAACGTTGAAAGAATGAAGAATGAATTTACAAAAGCATATTTAAAAAAAAAAAAAAAAAGTAATTTAGTAATACCTAATCTCAGCCCATATATCCTTCACACAAAAAGGGCTGAAGGATTTCTGAGTCCCAACTCCTAATCTGTTTTTGCCCTAAACCCTAATTTCCCAATAACCAAGAATCAATCAATCAAACGACGCCGTTTTGGACATAACAGAGAGCCGGCTCGGCTTGGGTTTGAAATCGGCTCGGTGCCGCTGGTTGTAAGCCGAGGGTCTGACCAGAGCCGCCAAAGCTCGCTTCACCAAGTCACCTTCCACTCCGATCCTCACCAACGAGTTAATCATCGCCGACCTTCTGTAGTTAAGCCTGACGCTCGAATGGTACGACGACGCCGTTTTACTGCTCGAGTTCGATTCGCTGGCACCGACACGTGGCGCGTTCCTATGCCTGGCGCACCGGAAGGCTCCGGGGTGCGTCGAAGGCGAACAGAGGCACGCTTTCTTGGTGCTTTGGCCGTTGATTTGCTTCTTGGCATTGTCAGCGACCGGTTTCTTGATTGTAATAGAACGGTTGGGAGTGCTCGGCCGGTCGAACCGGACGGAGGAGATTGGGGGCGGGGGGTGGCGCGTGGAGGAGGAGGAGGAGCGCGTCAAGAATTGGGAAGAGGAGGCGGAGAAAGTGGATGAGGTGGAGGAAGCGAAGCCATAGGCGGACAAGGGGAGGATCGGACGGGGTCTGTAACAGGGCTCCAAGACGGGTTTATCGATCGACGAAGATGAAGAGATCACCGCCATTGCTGCAGTTGAGTTTCAGTTAGAAGAAGAAGAGGAGAGAGAATGAGTGGGTTTTCTTTGTGGGAAAGACCTAAAAGGTGCCGAGGGGGTATAAATAGGGGGTTTGGATTGGGTGGGTTAGTTGTAATATTGGGTTATTTGTGGGTTGATTTTAGTTGTGGACTTTTGAGGCGGTTGAGCGGGAGTCCTCTTGGTTTGTGAACAAATTGCTAAACCAAATGCGGTTAGGATTCCACTTCCGGCCCAATGGAAAGGTTTTTTGTTTTCGTTTTCTTTTTTAATAAATAGAAATAAATTTTATGGCATGGAAATTATTGAAGTTATTAGTTTCGTGATACTAGTATGATTTTATAAATACATAATTTTTTTTAATGAAATACATAATTCATTAATGTATATACTAATGTTCTCTATTATAATAAAATCAAGCAGTTAGCAAATGAAAAATTTTATTCACACACGTTTATTTTCTTAATATACACCCATGTGAAACTTTTTGCCATTTTTCTTCTCATTTGTTCCTATTTTACCCCTTTTCCGTTCTTCCTTACTCCCCCTCTCACTACCCCATTGCAACCTTTCTCGATCTCTTTGCCCTTACTAGCCATGTTTGTATATGAGTCTGGGCACCTCAAATTAATGGGATATTGATTCAAATTGTCTCTCCTAGTTATACTTCTTAATGAAAGTATTGTTAGAAACCAAACAGACGTACAGTTCTAGAATCGAATCAAATACATTATATATTATATAGGAATATAATCATAGCAATTTGAATACAAAGCTTCAGTTCTTCAATTTGTTTACGTTGTTGCAATTTGATGTGATATACAAACACAAATATTGAATAATAATTATCTGTAAGAAAAAAGGAGGTCGGGATCCCTTCTCTAGCTTTCTCTGTTTGCTTGGGTTTGTCATACCTAGCTAGTGAACATGATTATGCATAAATTATTTTCATCCAATATCAACGTTCAAGACCTAGCTACAAAGCTTCATGAGGAGACCATTGTTGTCGTCGAGTTGAACAGAAAATAAGGCATTTCTTCAGATTTTCTTGAAAGGAAAAAAAAATGGGTAGAATAGGCTTTTAAAGTTTGATAAAAAAATGAGATGTGTATGTAACAAAGAGGGTTGTGTGAATAAAATTACTCAAATTCACCAAATTGTGAACTGTTACAATTAACCTTAATGAGCTAATTAAAACAAACAAAACAAAGATCATTATAGTAAACAACAAAATAAATAAATAAAAGAAAATAAAATATAGAGATATTTGAGAAAAACTACTTGAGTAGTGGGACGTATAACTCTATAATACGGTAAATTAACCACTCAAGTTTCTCTTTAGGTACGTGATTGAGAAGGTAAGACCAGATCCACTGGCCTTTCCCGTCTCTAGCTCGATAGTTGCAGAGAAATATCGAATTAAAGTAAAAATAAAGACGAATCACAAGATTAGTACACTGAAAAATTCCAACCAATCACTACTAGCAAAAAAACATCTCACACGGATTTTATTCTCACATATTACTTTAAACTCACGGAAATCTGTGAAAAACTCTCAATAGCACAGATAACTGTGTGAAATAGACTTTTGTAGGCATGCGTTACTTTATACAAATATAACTGCAACAGAAATCTGTGTGAAAAATATTGGTCACGGAATAGAGTGTGTATGTGAAACATGATAATAACATTTCATACAGTTATCTGTGTGTATTATAAGTCACACAGACATCTGTAGCAATGAAATATTAGAAAAATTAGAAATATTTATCTTTTTCAATTATATAGACCACATATTCACAGTATTCCGTAACTAATATTATTTCCCACAGATATCCGTGTGAAATGCTAATTACACATTTAACCGTGTGAAATGTTTACACAGATATCCGTGTGAATAACTAAATTTGACACAGACTTCTGTAGGTAAAATTCCCAAGGACGGAAATCAGTGTGAAATTTTGACATGACAATTATTAGTTTACCGAGATGTTATACCTACAGATATCCGTGAGAGATAAAGTATAAAACCCAGCAACTCGAAACAAACTGCCATTGATGTTTTCTCTCTAAAACTTGATGTTGTCGGTTCTGAATCTAATATCAAGTTTGTCATTCTCTTCTCTTGATTTGAGGATGTATAAATATGTATGATCACTATGATGGTATATCCATTTTTGTTTCGGTTTTTGTTTGAAGGTTTGTTGTTGATATTTGACAGTAGCTCTAAGTGTAAGGTGGGGTGTATTGCCGCTTAAAACTGCCTGCTCTAATTCAATTCAATGCTGGAAATTTGGGGCGGGTGTAATGCCGCTCAAAACTAGATACCCACACGGACTAAAGTGCCTAAGTTAAATAAAAAAAAGAAGAGAGGGGTGTATTGCCAGAACACAAGGTGCATTTGGGTCTCTATTTACTGTCTTTCCACAACCACACAAGAGAGGAACAAGGACTGTTGCTCCGATTGCCGACTCAGATCCCATCATCACCGTTGTACCGAAAGCCGGTAAAGGAACGTCTGATTGCCGACTCATATCCCACCACCATCGGTGTGCCGAAAGCCGGTAAAGGTACGTGTATTCGTTCACTAACTATGAGCATACTGAACGGGTAAAGTACATGGTCATTTGGGTTTGTAGATCTATAAATTGGCTGTGAATTTCTATGCTAATTTTCATATCCATCGGGTTTATTGAGAGGGATTTCTAACCAAATGATATGCCGAATTAATTTTCATTTGGTGGAATGAGGTTAAGCTTTGGACTTGAATTGGAATTATGAATTGGTTTTGTTGTTGGGAAACTAGAATCTGGGATAGATATAAAGCCAGTAAGACCCACCATCTCTTTCCTTTTCATTTGCTTGATGTAATGGATCCCAAGAGGTCATAGACACATTATTCCGGATGGATTTGGCTTCATTTCTGCTAATTTATGTGGTTGGTTTTATTAGACTTAGGGTCGTTAGAATGAAATTCCAGCTATGAGTTTAATGCTTGTCTTCTTGCCCTGAATTTTGGTTTTGAGTCAAAACCTCCTGAAATCTGGTCTTAAAGTTGTGGTTGATATGAAAAATAAGTTGCATTTTGACTAGTAGTTTTTGATCAAATAGCCATACAACATGTGATTTGCATACCTCTACTTCTTTTCAGTGAGTTCATGATCCCAAAGATGAAGATGTGCTGGCATGTTAGCTAAGCTGAGACATTAAAAGGAGCAACCTTTTTATTTCTACATATTCTAATGAAGAATGCACAAAATAATAAGATCCATGTATATTACTATATTTCTCAGCTGCTCATCTTCTTTGTGAGCATGTGCTTAGGTTTTACAAACTATGAGTGAAAGCAGATTAACCTTCAATCTAACACTAGCTTTTACTCTGTTCACCTAGAGTTGATTATGAGCTTGAGTTTTTCTGGAAAAAGAATCTGTGACTACTGCACCATTTTGTAACAACAGACTGAATATATACAAGTATGCTATCAATCTAGAATTGTAACAACAGCTATGACAATGATTACAATATAGAAAGCTTTTGTTACTCACTTAGATGATGAGGATACTCAGGTAATGATGCATTTCTCGCATTTTCAATGTTCATCAATATAATATGTATGATGAGTAATGTATGAGTGTCCTTTACAGACCAATATAATATGTGAAGGTTGATATTAATGTCTTTACAGACCAAGGCTGATATTAATGTCAGTAATCGCTCGCAAAGGGTAATGCATCACAGTACAGGCACAAGGACTTTTTCAGCAAATGTATATGAATGGGTGAGTTATCATGTTAATGTACATTATGTGTCAATTGATTGATGTTTAATTCTTTGCGTATCCTACATTGCAGCAAGTTCAGAATGGAGTTGAGGAACAGCCTGATAGGTTGGAAATCTTCAAGTTGACACATCGTAAGAAAGGAAAAACAAATGAATATGTTGACCCTGCATCTACCAAAGCAGTGGTGAGTATTGAAATAACTAAGTTGGTATTTGTATTGGTTTTTATTTTATGAAACCAAAGCAGTGGTGAGTATTGAAATAACTAAGTTGATATTTGTATTAGTTTTTATTTTATGAAAGTGCTAAGATGTTTATGTTCAGTTGAATACTAATACAGATTTTGGTATAAAAGTAGTGGATTTTCAGTTGAGAACGAATTCAGTGAATTTAAAAATAGAAAAGAAGGTTGATTGAATGCAATGGTAATTATAGTTTATAATAGTTTCATGATTGAATGCAGCAAGATTTGGAAAAAGCTGAAGAGGAGAGAAGAAAGTTAAATGTTGAGATTACTCCAGAGGTTAGAGAAGATATCTATGCAGAAGTTTTTGGGCCGGAGAAACGTAACCGAGTGAGGGGACTTGGGGGTGGAGTTCATTGGCGTGATGTTCCAAATATTCACATTGAGAAAAGAACTACTTCTAGCACCGTGGAAGCAATGAAAGCTAAACTTGATGAACAACGTGTGGAGATGGAACGATTAAAGATTGAGGCTGAAAATGAGAGGAAAAAAGCTGCTGAAAGGGAAGAGAGAATTAGGAATGAAACCTTTGATATGGAGAAAAGACTCACTGCACAAATGGAGGACTTCAAAAGGCAGCAAGAAATACTTATGGCAAAGAAGGTGAAGGAACTAGCTACATATGAAATGGGTAGAATGCTGAGGGATGCTGGATTTTCGCAAATTGAGACAACACCCCAAATGGAGCCAACACAATCAGAAGGCAATAGAAATGTGATCCCAACCCCAGATATCAATGATGTGTATCGGCCCGAAATACCTCAAACGGTTCGTCGTGTGCAGCCTTGCTAATTTGGTTAGTTTCACCCCAATATGTCATGTGTGTATTATGATGGTTCTATCTATGTTTATTTTGATGGAATCTATTCTTGGACAAGGATTATGTTCTTAGGGGGAAATTCTTAGTGGTTTTCCACCTTGAACAACATTGTATTCTAGAAAAGCAACCTTGTTTTGTAATCCAAGAATTGTAAAAATTAAGGTATGTAAACTATGTTGGTAGCTAGGAATGTAAACTATATACATTTATATGGGAATGTCAACTGTTATGTTATGGATGGAGTTGTGGATTTGTGTTGTTTGAATGTTTGATTGTAAATAGAATGAAATGTGTATATATATATCAGAAAAATATGAGCAGGAAATTAGTATTTGATATTATATTTTTTTTTAATGCTATCCCTATTTCACACAAAATAGTGTGAATGAACGTAAACAAAATTGACACATTAATCCGTGAATAAGTTACCTCACAGATTTAGGTGAATTACATTTACACAGTTATCTGTGTGAATTATAACCCAATTTGCACAGACATCCGTGTGAATTACAACCCAATTCGCACAGACATCCGTGTAAATTACAAAGTTGTTCTCACTGAATATGCTGTCGTAAAACAATCACGTTTTATGGATATGTGATGGGCCCCACGTCAGCTATTCGCACGGACTTTTTTATCTGTGTGTGTTGAGCATTAGCCCCCCTGCAAACAGCACAGATAAGCAATTCGTGAGTGTAGCGTGACTAATGGTTTTCTCACACGGATTTCTGTGTGAGATATCTATATTTCATACTGATTTAAATCTGTATGAAGCTTCATTTAGCTAGTAGTGAATTCAACATTCAAAACACAAATGAACCGGAAAATACACTGAAAGACCAAAAAAGCAACACTCAAAGGCCATAAAAGCAGCTACTTCCAAGGAACTTGAAAGCTACTACACAATTTCAATTGTACAGTAGCTTTTCATCTTTCACATTATCACAACAAAGTTACCAATTCAGCATCCAAAACACAAATGAACCGATAGCCACACTCAAGACCACAAAAACTATTATGAAAGAGTAAAAGCTAAAGTAAACACGTCACAAAATTATAACCTTATCGAACAATAAATTATCCTATTTCACAGATACTACAGCTTCAACGTGTGTTGGCTAGAGGTGCGGTGTGGCACATAGAAGTGGAAATGAATCGGTGATGACGACGCGGAGACGCAACAGTGGAGAGAGCTAGAGAGCACTAATAACTCGATAGTTGATCGATCATTTGTTGAGATATATATTCCACATCGGGAAAAATGGGACATTATTTGTGGTTTATATAGGTTTGGGCTACTTCATCCATTGCCAATTGGTTTTGGATGTGAACCCCAGACTATTTTATCATGGTATCAGAACGAGTTACCTACGTCCACGTGTGAAGCCCAAAAACCACATGAACTCCACGTCACCCCAAATATTGGAGAGAGCTAGAGAGCACTAATAACTGGATAGTTGATCGATCATTTGTTGAGATATATATTTAACATCGGGAAAAATGGGACATTGTTTGTGGTTTATATAAGTTTGGGCTACTTCATCCATTGCCAATTGGTTTTGGATGTGAACCCCAGACTATTTTATCATGGTATCAGAACGGGTTACCTACGTCCACGTGTGAAGCCCAAAAACCACATGAACTCCACGTCACCCCAAATATTGTCCACGTGTTAGGCTTGAAGATTCGTCACACGTGCGGGGGCGTGTTGAGATATATATATATATATATATATATATATATATATATATATATATATATATATATATATATATATCCCAGATCGGGAAAAATGAGACATTGTCTGTGGTTTATAAGGATTTGGATCACTCCATCCATTATCAATTAGTTTTGGATGTGAACCCTAGACTACTTTATCAGTTTCTATATCCTAATACCAACTGCACATTCTGTGCAAGTTCACTATGCCTAGTTCATTGCATGTTATTCTGCACACTTTTACCAAAGAAAGCTACCCTTAAGAAGCATAGAGATTTTTCAAAATATAAACAAGCATATACAAATACATGTTTTGATCAAGTCGCACTAATCCTACATCGAGTATATGCAATGCCTGTATGAAGAGTTACTTAAAAATATATTAAAATTCTGAAGATGATGCACAATAAGATATACACTTCGATTCATTTGGAAGCAAGGTGAATGGAAATTAAGCATGACTTTTCATACGTTTTGGTTCCATGCTAATTGGCAACTAAATGTTTTCAAATCCCATTGCGTATGCTGCTGGCCGTTAAAATTAAGGATCATATTACTAAATACTAACGCTTGTTTCTTGTGCATGTGTTTGTAAATCTTGCACAGAATTGCTCCAGTTTTCAGCAATTAATCTATCCTGTGATTAGCTCTGAAGAAGCTAATAATCAAATTGCACCCTTACACTCCATGCTCAAGAATAAGTTCATATTTCTTCCTTCCGAAGTTTAATACCCAATTGATATTAGATAAGCAAGTGATTTCAGATTTTCAAATCAACTAAACGTATATATGCCTTCCACACTCAATAATCACAGAATTCATTTGGAAAAGTAGAAAACATTATTAAAAAGAAACGAAATTCTTAAACTTTAAAAAGCCGAAGTAATGTGAATCTCAAAATACCCATCAGTTTCATTTATCTGCATATATACAACAAATTAAATCTGAAAGAACACTTAATCTTCTTTCCAAAAAAGAATTGAAAGAAGATAGAATATATTTACAAGAGATTTAAAGAAACATGTAATCGAGTAATCCCCTAATCTAAACAATTCAATGTACTCGTCATGTTTAATCCTTCACCCAAAAAAGTGGTGAACGATTTCTGAGTTAACTATTCTCGATCTCCTTACTCCTTTTATTTCCTTCTGGTCTGAAGTATTGCTCAAACCCTAATTTGGCAGCAATCAAAAAAATCAATTAAACCAGACTGAAATCAGGAACCGGCGCCGCTTTGGACATGACGGAGAGCCGGCTAGGCTTGGGTTGAAAATCGGCTCTGCGCCTCCGGTTGTGAGCGGAGGGTCTGATCAGAGCTGCCGAAGCTCGCTTCACCAATAATTCACCTAGCACTCCTCCGATCCTCACCAACGAGTTATTCATCGCCGCCCTCCGATATTTGAGCCTGATACTCGAGTGGTACGACTTCGATTGGCTAGCGCCGCCAGGCTGCGCGTTCCTATGCATGGCGCAGCGGAAGGCGCCGGGGTGTGTCGAAGGGGAACAAAGGCACGCTTTCTTGGTGCCGGCAACCGCTCTCCCGGTCTTTTGGCCGTTGCTTTGGTTCTTGGCGTCGTCGGCGAACGGTTTCTTGATTGTCATCGAACGGCTGGCAGTGGGCGGACGGTCGAGCCGGACAGAGGAGGTGGAAGTGGACACGGTGGGCACGGGGTGGCGCGTGGAGGAGGAGCGAGTCAAGAATTGTGAGGAAGTGGTGGAGAAACTGGATGAGGTCGAGGACGCGAAGCCATAGTCCGATCGGGTTAGGATCCGTTGAGGTTTGTAACAGGGCTCCATGACTGGTTTCTTGAAGAAGAAGAAGAAGAAGAAGAAGAAGAGTGTGCGGATTTATCTGTGTTGCATAGAAAGAGTTATCTATGAGGTAACATTTATATACGAGGTATTTGTAAAAGAGTTGCTTTAATTTCTTCTTAGATGGATTATGTTTCCTATTCCGAGTTGGATTATTGGATTATGTTTCCTACTAAGAGTGGGATTATGTTTCCTACTAAGAGTGGGATTATGTTTCCTACTAAGAGTGGCATTGCAGATGGACTACTTCACTTATTTTTTTCATTTCGGTTATGAAGTTCAGAGTTCATAATCCAATAGTTTTGACCTTTTAGGAACATCAACATCCTAAGATCCCCTTCGAATTGGCGTGCATTTTGAATGTGATTGCGATTTGGCTCGAACTATTTTGTTGCAATTGATGGTGACTATATCATGCTTGAACATGCAAATTCGGTCATGGCACTCCTTTATGAAAATTCCAATCATATCATAAGTTCATAACCAGAATTTGCTGCATAGATTATGGAACTTTCTTAGGTCTAACAAAACATTGGGATGAGGACTCGGTGATTTAAAAAAATTTGAGTGTCATTGGAAATTTTGATATTGTTCGATTAATTTTAATATGTAAAATTGAGGTTCTATGATATTAATTAATTGAGTGGCTGACTTGAATATAAATTCACTCAAGTGAACATATCTTTGTCAAGACAGGGGAAGCATATTGCCCAAAATTATCGTATCACAGGGATGAGTGGCTAGCCCAAAATGTTTGAGTAGTCAGATCTGGAATCACTAATTAACATAATTAACATATTGTAAATAAAATAAAAATACGACAACTAAAATTAAAAATAAAATATGAAAATGAAACTACAACACAAATGGTAATGTTTGGGTACTAAGATGTCTCCTACACACAAATATTATGTGTGGGAAGCTAATTTTCTATTTTGGTGGTAGTCGTACATATCCATGGCGGTTGAAGGTTTAAGGACCATATAGTCACGTTTTGGTAATAATGTTGGTTCATCAAGGGTCACATTAACTAAACAGAGAGCTAAGCCGGTTCAAGGGTTATTCACTGACTCTAATTGGCGTAAAGATCGGAAATAGACTACTAAGCAATTTACTCACGCAATCCGCAACGAGTGTAAACCACCATGCTTGTAGCCTCTAGGCTCTATCTTAGGAATTAGAGGAGATCGGGCCTGTAATTCTATCATAGACATCAAAACACACACTCTAGTAGGTAGGCCTCGTTTGTTTCGCGGAAAGTAGGCAACATGAAAGGAAAGTTATTCATTTCATGCGTCTAGGAAAACCAAAGGAAAGAAAAGACTTTCCTGATTGAAGGGAAATATGGGGGAAAATGGTTCCTTCCAAAATCCAATGGAACCACTTTCCTTCATTCTTTCCCTACATTTATTACTCACATCATAATATTTTATTATATTTTTTAAGAACTTTCTCGGTAACTTTATTTGCGTTACTAAACATCGAAATGAAAACTTCTCTTGAAATTTCATTCTCGTTCACTTTCTCTTCCCATGAGAGTGAGGAAGAGACTACTTTCCTTTTCACAAACCAAACGTGGCCCGTGACCGGCCTTTTAGACATGCATGTCAATCTAAGAAAAGTAGAAATAAACATCCAAAATATGAAAACTGCACGTTAAATTAGACATCAATTACATAAAATTTGTGATAGGACACACAACCCTAACCCCGAACAATAATTCTACTCACTGCCCATTTATAGATACTGTTGGTACCAATACCCGAATGTGAGTAAAAAAATTAACAAGGAGAGCAACAGATCCCACATCGAATAGCAAGGGAAACTTCCTTCCTAAACCCACCTATAAAATTGCACGTTATGTACCGATGTATTTGGGTTTACTTTATTGTTTTTGTTTTTATTTTATAATGTTACGCAAAAAGAAAAACATGAAACTTTTACATAAGAAAAAATTTCAATTGATATGATTTAAACCAGACCCCTTTTTAGTTATTCGCCTCAAGCCTGTAAAATTTCAGGTCCCTGTCCTGTACCTACTACGAACGTACACAATTAGGGTCATCATGTTAATTAATTTGACAAAAATGATCTGACATCTGGTTCTTAGCTTCTTATGCATTATTTTTGTTCTGTATGACGGTGAAGCCTTTTATCAATTGCAAATCCATTTCACTTGCGATTAATCAAATCAAGGGTACACATGTGTACCAGCACCGAGTATCAATTTCAAAGTTTTTAATCCTCTACTTGCACCAAATTCTCACTATAATCCAAAGCAGCCTTGGCCAGATCATATCAAATATCTCATGTATATCTGCACCACATGGATTATATATATATATATATATATATATATATATATATATATATGTGTATATATATATATATATATATGTGTATATATATATATATACATACATACATACATACAGAGCTTCTCAGCTTCGGACGCTCACATTTATTCTTACGGTGCGGATTTCCATTTTACGCTCACTTTTCAATCGAATTTTCACATCTCCACCGTCTAGTATTTAGATACTAATGTATAGATCATCTCTGCAAAAATTTAGCCAATTTGGTTATCATTAAGGCACTCAAAACTACGTTTTTCTGTTATAAACATGAACGGTTCAAGTTCGACAAAATTATGTTCATCCATTGGTTTAATCGAGTTTGAGTGTCTTAATAATAACCAAATTGGCTGAAATTTTGCAGAGATGATCTATACATTAGTATCTAAAGACTAGACGGTGGAGATGTGAAAATTCGATTGAAAAGTGAGTGTAAAGTGGGAAATTCGCACCGTAAGAATATGCGGACATCCGCACCTGAGAAAATATGTATATATATATATTATCAGATCAAAATATCCTTATTTATTCAAAAGGTACGGATTTTCTTAATTAACCAACTTTTAGATCATATTTTCTCATCTTAACCATTCACATTGTATGTATATATGAGTAGATAATCTCTACAAATTTTCAGCCAAATTGATAATCGTTAAGGTATCGAAACTATATGATTACAATGAACGAATCAAATCTGTTCAACATGAACCGTTAGTGTAATTCACAATTTTGAATACCTTAATGATTATCAATTTGACTAAAATTTTGTAGAGATGATCTACTCATATATACCTAAAAGATGAATGGTTGAGATGAGAAAATATGATAGAAAAATATGTCAATTAAGGAAATCCGTACCTTTTGAATAAATAAGGAGGTCCGTATCTGAAAAGGCATGTATATATTATATATATAATATATATTCTTCCCAAAATAAATGTATTATACATAAATGATTATATGCATTATATGTATCTAAGTAGTGGACAGAATATATGAGGTGGCCATGCCCTTATCATCTTAACTTCTCCAATATATATTAGTTTCCTTGGATTGCAATGAGCTTAAACTTGAGGTAATTAATCTTATAATATGCATCATAAGCGAACAGCATAGTTTTGTGCGTTTGATCTGATACTTTAACTATGCATTGCATCATAGTACCTGGTTATTTCAACTATGCATTGGATCATAGTGACTGGTTATGTTAACTGAAGGGTTCCCTATCTGACGATCGACCATGCACTAAGCCACTTGAAGAGATTCAATTCAGCAGATTGTTGATAAGTTCTAATACTGTTAGAGAAACACTAGACTTTTTTTTTTTTTGGTCGAAAAATAAGATGGCACAAAGTCGATCAATCACAGACCACACAATGCATTAACCCATAATCAAGTTTTTGATGCCCTTCGTCATCATTACAATCACTAACTTCACAGCAGAAAAGGGAAAAGAGAGAAAAAAAGATAAGAAAGAAAGAATCAAACAATAAAAATGTAAGAAAAAGCAAACCATACCACGTACCCTCAAGCTTTTCGATTCCCCAGCGCACAACCTAAGAGGAGGTCAACTAAATTAAAGAGGCTAATCAAAATCACTAAGTAGTGGTGCTGATATTAAATATGCGACTGCAGGTGTATACTGAGCAAAATGCTTGCAATGTCATCAAGAGCAGGAGCAAAATGGCAGCGAGCAAGGCCAGAATTGGCCAGGAACCAAACACATAAGTCTTCATAAACCTCCTCAACTTCACCTTCCATCTGCCATTGTAGTACTTGTTGGCATCTTCGATGGCCTTATCCATGAAGGGAACTTTAGTCAATCTAATGGACTTGCTCATGCCATTGTACAGGTTTGCCACTTCTTCATCACTCTTCAAACGGTTCAAGATGATACCTTTCTCTCTAAGCAACTTGGCGTCTTCTTCGGTGTCTATGATCCCATTCATCAGCTCGGTGTAGCGAGTAAACACCAATGGCCCTGATGCAGTTGATGCTTCGTAGGCCACCAAGTTTCTCAGGATCACCTCTGTGTTTCCATCTAAGCTAGTACTCGGGAGGTAAAACGAGCAAGTTTTCGCATCAAAAGAGATACTCGAAATGCTGCTTACGGGCAAGAACTTGACACCGGATTTTGAGAGATCAGAGACGGATGGGACGGTGATCTCCTCGATCAACGGCGGTTTACTAATGCCATTGCTCGACTTTTCATCTTCTGGTTTCACTGCTTCTTTGTCTTCGGAGGAAAATAAGGACTCAAGAGGTTGTTTCAAAATGGCAAATCCTGGAAGGTTGGAGAGGATAGTCCAAGGCAGTTTGAATATCACTTTTACAGGTCCAGATATTAGAATCTTTTTCAGAAGACGTATTGGGCCTTTGTTCAACTTGGATAGCAGCTTCCATACCTCATCTAGAAATTGTTTGACATAATTCGAGTTAGCTGATGATTTTTCCTTGTGTGGTGTACCCTTGCTATCTTCTTCTTCTGTGATTTCTGACGGTCCAGCTTCTAACTTGGGGGTGACCAACTGGTACAGAAAGTCCAGCAAGTGACAACAACTAGAGACTTGGATCTTTGGCAAGTCCTCATCCTTCATCTTGAAAGGGGAGAGCTCTTTGCACAATCCCATCAACATAGAAAGAAGCATATCGTCGGCGCATTCCAACGTGGGAAACTGAAATTCCAACACTTTTCTCAACACAAACAATGGGATTTGATTCTCAAGCATCACAAAGTCCCTAAGGATTGTATGATGCGCTGACTTCCTTCCGGCATAATCAACCAAATGCGCCATCCTTGAAGAAACTCTCGTCAAAGTCTTCCCTTCTTGGACTGCATAGACTTGGAGGATTTCCAGGAAAAACAAAGCATCAATGGCCATCATCCACCCCAAAGTCTCGCCATTAAACTCCAAGTACTTGTGGTAACAAGCACGAATCCTCGGCTCGAACCTCGTCAACTGGTCAACAAGGTGTTGGAACTTGAGGGTTTGGAGCTGCTTCTGGGTTCTTTTGGCCGCAGCCACTTTGTACCTCTCCATCTCATAGAGCTCCGGCCGCCAATAATGGTAAGGACCGATGGCAACCAGTTGAGGGGTGTACGATTCAGGGTCAGTAGCCAGGAGGGTTTTGGGGACGTTGAAAATGGAGACAGGGATTTCACTCTCATCCTCGAGCTCTTCCTCTAAGGTTTTTCGGATTTGAATCACCCATTGAAGCTCATTGAAGTTGGAACTGGATTTGGAAGAGAAGGTTGGTTGGAGAGAAGACATGTTTAGGCTGTTGCTCTAAGCTTGGTGTGAGGACGTTTAACTGAGCAAATTAGGAGTCCATAAATACTGTGATTAATGACTTTAATGGAGTGCAATACCTATTAAACTATTGGGAATGCGTTTTCCTCATGGCTTAATTTTTTTGCTTATTACCCACTCCCACATTTGTTTAACATCAAATACCAATAAGTGTTGTTGGTGATGAAAATGCAGGAGTGTTTTGTGCAACAAGGATGGAGTCATCAACGTACTGTTGGATGAAAGCTCCATGCTACAATTTCTTCTTCATGCGTTAATTTGGGTCAACCTCAACATGAGTCAAGTTCAAAAACGACAGTTATAAGAACCTGCCTAATTACTTTGGGGGCCATTTACTTCATTTTTAAGCTAGGTTGCTGAATTTTCTGGTTATGATTACAAATTAATAACAACAAAGACGACTTTTCTACTTTATTGTTAAATGTTTAATATATCATTTATTATACCTTTGGAGTTGAGACATTGTATCAAATGTGATCAACGTTCGTCTAAAGTTTGAAAAGTCTCAAAAATTTAATTCATAAGATGACAATGAAGTCATTGTTGTTCTACTTGTTCATAAGTTCATATCACAATATACCGTATGTGTACATTACTTCTTTCTAAGAAATTTAAGTGCAAGCTAGAATCTTTTAGCAAACTTAACTTGTTTTGAAGACGAAAAGTTATGCCCGATCTGTTGTTTTTGGCCCGCTTATTCTTGGGCCCGAAATTAGACCCCGATGGTTTTTGTATTTTAGAGAAATTTATCCGAATGGTATACGAACTTTTGCTTCTAATATATTTTGGTATATCAAGTTTTGAAAATATCAGAACAGTATCTCATGTTTCCATCCCGCCGACCTAAGATTGGTATATATAGCCATTAAGATGACCAATTTACCCTTAAGTTTTTTTTTTATTTGTTTTCATATTCCAGAAATATTAGAAGATGTTTTAGAATTTGATGATTTGGGTTGACCTTTATAAACTTGAAGAAGACTGAAGATGGGAAAGTCTTGTTGTTTCTACTGACACTCAAATATCTTGTTATTGCTGTTGACATTCAAGGATGATTGAGATGAAGAACTGATTATTAACAAGGAGAAAATGATGATGAATTTTTTTCTCTACGTTACTAAAAATATAAAAAGCCAAAAAAAGAAAATTAGAATATGAAAACAAAGAAGAAAAACTAAGAAAAAAGAAGAAGGATAATTTAAGGGTAAATTGGTCATATTTTTTTTGGTCTGAGGGTAAATTAGTCATCCTAATGGCTATATATATCAATCTTAGATCGAGATGGAAACATGAAATACCAATCTGATATTTTTAAAACTTGATATACCAAAGTTTATAAAGAACAAAAGTTCGTATACCATTCAGATGAATTTATCTGTATTTTAAATGGGATCTGGGTTGTTTCAAGTTCAGGTTTGGTTTCAATTGTTTTGGGAAATTCCTCATGGCGTACGATGAGTTTGGAAAGCGGCCATATTTAAAACTGTTTGTAGTGTACTAATAACAAGTATCTCACCAAAAAATATGCAGTGTACTAATAACAGGGCCATTCCAATCCATCGACTGCTGCTAAAACTTTCTTGTTTGATGTCGTATACTCAGGCTACCTGAGAGGTTTCTGTCTTTATAGTTGTTTGTTTCGTATAAATAAAAGGATCAGATGTGAAATCCACTATTTAAATTGTAATCTACACACACATTTTCTATTTTTAGTCATTATTTTTATAAGAAGGCAAAAATTAAGTCACTAAAGACAATATTTAAGTTACCCCAAATAGAAAATGAGAATGTAGATTACAATTTGGGGAGTGTAAATTTCACTTCCCTAAATAAAACATGTATAATTAAAGGCTTGTTGATAATATGAACCGATATGATTTATTACACACAAATGACCGATAATTTATGTTTACTTGTTCAACCTTGGAGATATATGGGCCTGTAATGGATTCTTCATCACCCAGGTAGCCTCTTGCTTCTCTGTCAAATCAACACCAACTCCATCCACAGCATCCCACTCGTACTTCCAAACCAAATTTGCCACCAAATACTCCAAAAGAAGCATGGACAAACCCCACCCAGGACATATCCTCCTCCCTGCCCCGAAAGGTATCATTTTAATCTCTTTACTCCCTGTTATATCACACTGTACATTATCTCCATCACTCATAAACCTCTCAGGCTTAAACTTCGAGGCCTCGTCCCAAACACTTGGGTCCCTGGCCATTTCAGCAACCATGAAATTCACAGTACAGTTCTTTGGTAGCATATATCGTTCATCCAAAACAATATCCTCTGTAACCGAGTGTGGAAGCACAAAGTGTCCTGGTGGGTGAAGCCTTAGAGCCTCCATCACCACCGCTTTCAAATAGTGCATCTTCTGAAGATCCTCCTCTTTCACCTCTTCGCTTCCAACCCCCACAAGCTCCTTAATCTCTTCAACAAGCCTTTTCTGAACATGAGGGAATTTCACTATATTCGCCATCGTCCACTGCAATGAAACTGACATGGTGTCTGTGCCGGAGTTCACAACCTCCGAGCATTGATCCAGTAGTTCTCCATCATTGAAGTCTCTGTTCTCGTGGAGATCTTTTAAATCCAGCAATGTATCAACATAAGGTATCATGGAGTCATCGTTTTCCTTATCTACTCTTTCTTGTTTAACCTATAATCAAGCAGGAAATGACAGTCGACTTAGAGTCAAATAGATGTCTTTATATATTTAGTTGAAATCATATGAAGTTATGAACCATTGACACAAGTGGAAATGACAAATATGTAAAAACAAAAACAAAACAAATAACAATTTGCCTACGTGTGATCAAACTTTCATTTTTACTAATTTTTAAAGTTTGAACTTTTGGAAAATCTTTTAGCCCATAAATGAAACGGAGCTCGATTAATGGTTAACCTACAAATTGACAGTTCGGGAACTAGAGTGGTCAATTTCAAATATTAATTACACCTGTAACTGAAGAAGTGAAGAAAAAAAAAACGAAAAATTATCATAATTTTTCACCGTCACCTTCTTTCGTGCTTGTATGAAAGGGAACAAGAGGTGCTTTTGTTGTTTTCGAATTTCGTAGAACTCATTCCAACCCTTACGGAACAAAATCTTGTTCAACCATCTCGGTCCCAAGTTTAGGGTTTGGAAACCTCTTACCATACCGAAGACAAAGCGACGCTGAACATGGATAATTTCTTTCATCTTCGCCTCATCCTCCACCTTCACACCAAAAGCCATATACACGAACAAAGAAGTGATGGAGATCTGGAAGTGTTCTAAAACTTCGACGACCGGTCCGTTCGACGATACAGACCGGTCAAGACGGTTGGTGAGTATGTCTAAAGCCCATTTCCGGGAAGAGGCGTAGAAGTTGATCCGAGAAGGGTTTAGAACCTTGGACATGAGGTTTCGGCGGAGGAGACGCCATGTTGGGCCGTAGCCGCTGCTGTGGATGACTCGGTTGTTGTTAGTGATGAGCTTGGTGATGCGCTTGGGAGGAGGGCGGTCCGAAGTGACGGCGCCGTTTTGGACTAAGACTTGGTGGGTGAGTGAGCGGTCGATGATGAAAATGGCGGGGTGAGAGCTGAAAGGGATTGGGAGGGAGACGACAGGGCCATGCTTCGCGTAGAGGTCAGCAAGTATGGGTTCGATTCCGGAGGAGAGTCTGTAGAGCCATATGAAGTTTCCGATTATGGGAATCGAGACGGGTCCCGGAGGTAGAACAGCGCCGACGAGTTTGGTGGATGGTTTAGAGGGAAGCAGAAGGGATTTGAACAGGAAAGTGATGAAGAGGGAGAGGATGAAGATGAAGAACCACATCATTTGCATGGTTGTGATGGTGCTGTGAAACAAGTGCCCGGGGTTGGTGTATATATATGATGCTAGAAACTATAAAGAGAACACAGGTGCCAGATGCCATTTCCATTCGGCAGAGATAACAATTAATGAAGAAACTATAAAGAGAACAGAGGGAACAGATGCCATTTTCATTCGGCAAATCATCATGATTTAATCATGTAGTTTGTCATCATTAGCTAGTATTTTATACAATTCAGACAAAAAGTAAACGGTAATTGAATGACGTATGATACCTAGCTTCAAATTTGCAATTATATTAAGTGTTTTCTGTTCAAAATAATGAAGAAATGATGAACGAAAACAAACACAGTTGAAAAAACGCAAAAAGACAATCGGAATTAACTAATTAACATGGATAAAGACATTGATGCCAATATATCCATGCAATCAATAATTTTTAAGATTCTAAATATTCAGCTCCGGTGAAGCATGTCGTAGATAATGTCAAGACCCACCCAGAATTTCATCATAAAACCCGAAATAAGTCTTGCGGGGTCTACCTTTAAGGAAAATTTACTAAAGAACTCGGTAAGCCTCCTTTGAAAATAAACAACCATAACCAAGAAAATTCAATAAATTTCTCTCCTAAACGAATCAACCAACATCTAATTCATCTCATAAATATCCAAATAATATAACAAACTTCAATCTTCGAGAATTCGAAAAATATAACATAAATCTTAGCACACCACCACTAAAGTATACGCTAACCCCAAGGGTAATCAGAACAACTAAAAAAAACTAGAGGAAGCAAGAAAATACATTGGTAGGTTTAACAGGTAACCTACTGGTGAAAGATGGTGGAGAAATGGGTATCTATGCCTCGCCTTCTACTAGTGTCAACCCGGACTCTGCAGACTGGATATTTTTAAAACGAAGAGCTTAGGGGAAAACATTCGAAAAACGTTAGAGTTAGTGAAAAAAATAAAAAGAATAAATAAAGAAAATAAATAACAAAATTTATGTTTTCCCAATTTAAATTCTAAAGAAAACGAATGCGTGCTCCAAACGATAACTTTTTTCTCTCAAAAAAATATATACCAATATATGTATGTATTTACACACATTCATACTCCCTATATAATTATTTTATAGATTTAAAATAATTTATATAGGGCTACTACGCTCTCGTCAAACGCTCACGTCACACCTTAATGCGGTGCTACACTATGTCATTAAGGTGGACAGACGAGTGTATAAATATGTGCCCATACCCCCTATATGAATTAAACACTCATATATGGCTACTACGTTTGCGTCTAACGCTCACGTCTAACGCTCACGTCACACCATAATACATTTATATACTATGCCATTAAGGTGGGCAGACACATATGGCTAGTTAGCATTTATATACATACTCTCCTCATATAAATATTTATAATTTTCCGAAAAATCCCCTTTTCGGTAATTCTTCAAAATAAATAAAATAATCAAAATAAAATGATCTCAAATGCTCCAACAAAAGAAATTGTTCAACCCAGAACCATAACATGCATATTACTTAAAACAAAAGTCTACTCACAAATTAGGCCTAAGCCTGATGTCGGTCCGAAGCATTTTCAGCTCGAGCCTTCTCACGTCCTGTTTCAAACACATAAATTAATCCCCAACTATATACCAACGCTTATATAAAAATAGGCAAAATTAAATGTGAGCCTTAACTACTTTCATTCTTGCCCAACTTCGCCAATCTTAAAATTGATACGGTCCAAACTTCACCACAAATACCGGTAGCCTTAAACCAACATTCTACTGCCAAAACAACAATAATTTAACGGCCGGATTCTATCTAAATTAACGGCCAAAATACCAAACTTTGAAAAATCTCACACCTATCCAAAATTCCTCCAAAAATTTCAAAATTCACATCATTAAACTCCCCTTAATATTACACATCTAAAACCATAGAAATCTCCCTAACAGCGGCGGCCGGTGGCCGACTCCAGCGACCTCCAATGCCTACCAAATTTTAACAGCATCTTCTTCTCAACTCGTTCTACAACTTCCCTAACTAGCACAAAGCCTAATTTCAAGCCTAACTAGGGTAATCGAACCAAAACATAGAATTGAGCCCTAGAATTTCCAACACCAAAATCTCCTTACCTAGACCAAGGGAGAGTGAATCCTTTGGAGGGATTGCTGCACGGGAGAAGGGTTTTTAAACAAGCCAAGTGGCTCCGGCTATGGTGGCCGGAGGAGGGAGCTCCGGTAGAAGGGCAGCCAGACTTCCAGTGGTGATTACCTCCACATGGTGGCGGCAACAGCTCGATCACCTACCCAAGAATGAAGAGGAGAAGGTGGTGGTTTGATGGGGACCGGTGTGGCTGCCGGAGCTGGCCGGACGGCGGCAGGCCGTGGCAGAGAACACCGGCGAAGGAAGAAGAATCAGGGGAGAGGAGAGAAGTTAAGGTTGGGCCTCCAAACCGGTTCCACAACCCACCATTTAAAACCCAACACTAAAAATTACCACCCCAAAAATAATACCCTAATAAAACTTACATTTTTACTAGCTAAAATTTACCATTTTTACCGTTGTCAAAAATTTTCTCATGCGAATAATTTATCCGAAATAATCGTTCCTCAACACCCCTCTAGGGACATTAGAACTATTTATGTCTGAATTAATATTTTACTGGACAGTAAATGTCTATGTAAATATTAATTATTTCTTGGTCCATGTTATACCGGCGAGCCCAAGTTTCTTTAAGTTTACAAGTGATGGCCCGCCAGTAAGACCACGCGAGCTGAGAACAGAGTTCACATGCGAACTGGACTTCACTTAGCTTGCGCGCGGAATGAACATAGGCGGACTGCGCAGTCCGCGTGGAACACTTAGCTCGCACGCGGAATGACTTCGCGCAGAATTACTGTATACAAGTCCGCATAGGCGAGACGCAAATGTGTTTCGCGTAGGCGAGACGCAAATGTGTTTCGCGTAGGCGAGATTGACTCTCCGTGTAGGCGAGGTGAGGCGACCTGGCTCGCGTAGGAGATTTCGCGAGGCAGCGACATGCGGAGTCCACGCGCCCCACGACAAACGTCGAAGACTGTTGCAAGTCTTTGATATGCTTCGGGCCAATCCCTGTGGCCCTTTTAATATAAAAAGCACTTTTGAGGCTCGCGAACTGCAATAGCCCGCGAAATGGAAAGCAAGCTACAGGAGCACGCGAGATAGCATCCTGTAGCAACCTGCGAATTGGAAGCAAGCTACAGGAGCACGCGAGATAGCATCCTGTAACAGCCCGCGAGATGAGGATACTCCTAATTCCAGTTCGCATAGGAGTCCACAGTTGGCAGCGCGGAAGCAATGCCCTATGCGGAATGAAGTGTGCGAACTGGACATGTGTCACAAGATGGTTGGTTCGCATGGACAGAACAGTGCCCTTGTGCTATAGGGTTTCAGAGTCCGACTTGGATTCTAATTATTTTTCTTCCGCCACAAGTCGAACTACTATATAAGGGGGGCTCGAACCCTAACAAAACGACAACTCAATACTCAAACAAATACAAACACAAACTGCAAACCAGTTACCCTTCGAGCTCCTCGAAACCCTAACCCTAAGCGTCCCCGCCTAGGTTTCTTCTTCAGAGCCCTCCGGACTCTACCCCCCGACTTCTCTCTGAACTCCCTATAGTTGCTCTGCTCGCGTCGCCGTGAGTATCGATCGCTTGTGCTCGTAAATCCCGTCTGCTCAAGATACATCCATGCGAGCTACATTCACTCACGGTATGTGCAATGTACTATGTCTTCTATTTGATGCAGGCGAATGCGGGCTAAAAGCACGCAAATACAAAAGTGGAACAACCGAATGCGAGCTAGGAGCAACCGAATGCATTTGAAGTTCAAGTCCAAGGTGCCTAGGCGAGCCGTACAACAGCTTTGCTCCAATGCCTTACTGGGTGCTTGAGTTTCAAGGCCTATTCACAGGCTTTGGAGCAACATGAACATAAACCTCTTCAGTCATTTTTTGACATTCATGACTTCGAGGCTAGGGGGCAATGTTTATGCCTGAATTAATATTTTACTGGACAGTAAATGTCTATGTAAATATTAATTATTTCTTGGTCCATGTTATACCGGCAAGCCCAAGTTTCTTTAAGTTTACAAGTGATGACCCGCCAGTAAGACCACGCGAGCTGAGAACAGAGTTCACATGCGAACTGGACTTCACTTAGCTCGCGCGCGGAATGGACATAGGCGGACTCCGCAGTCCGCGTGGAACACTTAGCTCGCATGCGGAATGACTTCGCGCAGAATTACTGTATACAAGTCCGCGTAGGCGAGACGCAAATGTACTTCGCGTAGGTGAGATTGACTCTCCTCGTAGGCGAGGCGAGGCGAGCTGGCGACTTGGCTCACGTAGGAGACTTCGCGAGGCAGCGAAATGCGAAGTCCACGCGCACCACGACAAACGTCGAAGACTGTTGCAAGTCTTTGATATGCTTCGGGTCAATCCCTGTGGTCATTTTAATATAAAAAGCCCTTTTGAGGCTTGCGAGCTGCAATAGCCCGCGAAATGGAAAGCAAGCTACAGGAGCACGCGAGATAGCATCCTGTAGCAACCCGCGAATTGGAAGCAAGCTACAGGAGCACGCGAGATAGCATCCTGTAACAGCCCGCGAGATGAGGATACTCCTAATTCCAGTTCGCATAGGAGTCCACAGTTGGCAGCGCGGAAGCAATGCCCTATGCGGAATGAAGTGTGCGAACTGGACATGTGTCACAAGATGGTTGGTTCGCATGGACAGAACGTGCCCTTGTGCTATAGGGTTTCAGAGTCTGACTTGGATTCTAGTTACTTTTCTTCCGCCACAAGTCGAATTACTATATAAGAGGGGCTCGAACCCTAACAAAACGACAACTCAATACTCAAACAAATACAAACACAAACTGCAAACCAGTTACCCTTCGAGCTCCTCGAAACCCTAACCCTAAGCGTCGCCGCCTAGGTTTCTTCTTCAGAGCCCTCCGGACTCTACCCCCCGACTTCTCTCTGAACTCCCTATAGTTGCTCTGCTCGCGCCGCCGTGAGTATCAATCGCTTGTGCTCGTAAATCCTCGTCTGAGGTGGCACCTGTAACCCCCTTCGCCTGATCAAGAAGTCAAGCGCACCCCTACTACCTCTTTCCTCGTCCGCGAGGTGGCACGCCCACAACTCTCCCATCTCTTTGTTCGCTAGAAACCTCTGCTCCGCGCGCTGAGGATCGTGGCCAAAACATGAACTATAAACTCATTTAAGAAGACGGTAAAACTATTATTAATTCCAAACCAGTAAATAAGGTAAAAATTTAAGAGTCGGGATGTGACAGATAATCTAGAAGAAACTATCAAGGTATTGGGAAAATTCTATCCTATATAACCTTAAACAATAACCCATAGTCCCCCCCCTTGCAAGGCACGTGCCACATACTTCTCTTTTAGTGTATGTATGACATACACGTCTATAGAGCAGCTAAACCTTAAAATATTGTACAATTGTAACCGACCGAAGAAAAATTAACAATTACTTGAGTGATTTCTCATCAAATTTTTAATTTCAAAATAGAACACCGACTGATAAATACATTTGAGACATCATGACGTACGTATGTAACTATTGGTAAGTTTTTAGTCTGTTAGATAGTTTGCGGAGAGATATTTAGAGTTGAAACCCGCCCTAGGGTTTCAAGTGGTTGCGGTGGTGATCTTGTGGTGTACGCATCGTGTTCGGCTGGATGGCGACGAAGAGGGCACAGAGAGGCAGTTCACACGATTCGTGTTCGTCGGAGACTGTTCTAGTAAAGGCTTGATAGGTAGTTTGTAGGCTCATGATTGCGGCGTTTTTAAGGTGGTAGAGGGTGCGGTCATGGGGTCAAACCATGACATACAGTGCTCTGAGTCTATAGAAGAGATTCGTCGACGTTCGATTGAGGGTTCTCTTTCATCGGAGGCGATGGATTTCTTTCTTGTTTTAGTGGTGGTGATCATGGTTGAGCGATTATTTGTTAAGGCAATGCTGATGCGAAAAAATTCGTTAAGAACATTTCCTCATTAAGGATGGCATCGAAACCCATGGGTATGGGTTTCTATGGGTTTTTATTCCATATGGGTATAATTTTCTGGGTAATGGGTAACATCATATTACCCATGAGTTTTTGGGTAATGGGTAATTGAAACCCACACGGGTTTGGGTATTTCCATGGGTACCCATACCCATATGACTATAATTTTTTTTTTCTTTATCAAACTAATTAAACCTTTATTACGACCAAAACAAAAATTTAAACTTTTTTCTTTTTTTTATTAGATATTCTTTTTTGTCTCATATTATTAAATATTAGAATAATTCTATTAACTAAAAAAAATATTAGAATAATTTAAAAAAAAATTGTAATTGAAAGAAGTTCTTCACGGTTGCAGATTCCCAGATCTTCATCATCTCATTTTAAATTGTCAATCCTAAATCTTCTTCTTCTCAAATTGAATTCTCTCTTTACCAGATCAAGAAAAAAAATAAAAAAAATTGAAAAGAGAACAGTTTTACATATCTCATATCTTTATCGATGAGCAGACATTCATCTTCTCCATATTCTCTCATCAACAAAGTTTTCAACTTTTCAACTTACAGAGAGAGAGAGAGAGAGAGAGAGAGAGAGAGAGAGAGAGAGAGAGAGAGAGAGAGAGAGAGAGAGAGAGAGAGAGAGAGAGAGAGAGAGAGAGAGAGAGAGAGGCAAAGCTATGGTGGTTGGCGAAGTTGGTCGGCGAGGCTCGGTAAAGATATGGTGGTCGGAGAAGTTGGTTGGCGAGGCTATTATGGTCGGCGATGAAGTGGTGGTTGGGTTGTGAGCTTGTGAGAGGAGAATGATAAAATGATGTTGAGAGTTTTTCCTGATAAAGTGATGAAGTCAAAGAAGGGATGTGAAATAAAGAAAAAAAATATAGAAATAGAAAATATAAAAAACCACGGATAGATGGGTATAGGTATGAAAAACCCATGAAAAAAAATGATGGGTTTTTACCCAATGGGCATTACCCATTATGATGCTGGGTGGGTATAAAACCCGTGGGTATTACCCATTAAGCACAAATGTCATCCTTATTCCTCACTGACATCTTTTGACTAGAGCGGGAATGAAGGCTTTTTGGTTGGTGGTGGAAAATTGGATGAAGGATTTTGGTTTTGGAATTAGGCGATGGTGAGTAAAGGAGTAGTTTGGATTTGCGTGATTGATTTGGCTCTGGCTTGACCTTTGTTTTGTGTTTTCGGTATTCGTCCTCCCCAAAGCAAGATCACATTATAGTCAAAGTTTGCACAACGACTGCCCTCCTTATCATGATCATGATGTCTTTTATTTAACAAGTTCTCTTTTCTAATCCCGCCAAAAATATTTTCCCCCACACTATACGATTCATCCCTAACCTAATTCGTCTCTTTTCTACATTAACAAGGTTTGTGCCAAAACATGGGTGGTTCTACTTCTATGCAGCCTGCCCCTCGTTCGTAGCAAATGAAGAAAAAGCAACAGAGACGTCAGCTACAATTCTCATGATATGCAGCAGCCATATTACAAGTAACACAACCCAAACTTTAAATCACCGACTTCAAATATAAAAGTAATGTCATTTTTCTGTTGGTATTTTGGTTTGACACCTGATCATATTTTGTACTTTATCTACTGATACACGTTACCAATTCAAATGCAGAGCAATCTCCTGCCTATATATGAATGTGCTAGATGGATGTTATTACTCTTACTGCTGCCTCTGAGTTCCAGTAGAAAAAGTTTGAGAGAATAACAAAATGTGCTTGAGCGAATAACAAACTGTGCTTCTTCAGTTCTTTGTTAATGTTTTGTAGAGTGCTCAAGCTTTAGAGAAGTAAATCTTTCGTATATTATTCAAGTTAAGATAATGTGAGTGGTGAAGAAGTACCCCTCTGCTTATGCATTAGATATACTTGAGTAGCTAGTTTGCATATTTCCAGTTACATAAGCTTCTCTTTTTTCTTAGCATTCAGTGGCCTGGTTCATATCGATCAGTCATTACATTAGGAGTTGGAATCTGTTGTCAATGTAATAGATTTTAACTAAATAACAGAACACCTAGAATTAATTCGTATGGTATATAGACAAGCTTGATATTTAAGAACATATTCAATGTTTAAGCCCAAAAGTTCGTCCTCATTACCCTTTGCCAGTCTTGCCAGATTGACAGATGCTGATATGCATCCTACTGGCAGCTGTATTAGAGAAGGTTTTGTACTAATGTGGAACTCGATTACTGTGAGAGAGACACATGATTGATGCCTACCATCCATTTTTCTTTCTCTAGGTCCTTGTAAGGTTGAGTCTGCATAAAGTTAACGATAGTTTAGACGATCATAAGCAAAACCAAATTCTCTCATGTTAACACTTTCATGATGTTAAAGTATCATTCATAAAATGAAGTAGTATGTTTAAATACCTTGGTGACAAGTTGCCGCCCTGATTTGAGCAAAATTTGTAGTCCAAGAGTTGCCATTACTGATGCAAAAACAACAATTCCCTGCAATACATTTGAGAGTTGATGTATGCATGCAGTAAAGTAAAACCAAACATTGAAACAGAAAATTGTTGTGAGCACTAATGTCAGAATGTTTAACAGCTACTAAGTTGGTGTGCCCTTACGTTAGTTTATGCTTACCATGGTCTGCATCCGAGGCATACAGATGTGTTTTGCATCTAATATATCGCAGAAGAGTTCATTTACCAGAGCGTCATATAATTGCCTCATATTAGTAGTTTTTTCAATTTGTAATTTTGGTCCATGTTCCTTCACCATTCTTTAAATTTGACAGAAAATTGGTATTTTTCCAAAGCAGTAGCCAAAGAGGAAAATCAGACACTGTAGTCTTTTGTTTTTCTATTTAAAATCATATTAAATCAGTGGTGTTTAAGCTTTCCCTTAATTACTTTGTATAAGTGCAAAGTAAATTGGTTTTTAAAGTGCGTAGATGCACAACCTGTTCGTATTCTAAGAATTTTCCATTCTTTTGCAGGAAACTCTGTAAGTTAAGATGCTCAGGAAGAAGCTGACATCTAAAGCAATTCCAATATTATGATCATGACGTAACCATGATCTTTAAGCTGAGTTTATATATGCTGTACATTCATTGGTTAGGCTACCGTTTATGAGCAGACAGAAGGCTTTAGCTATAAATGGAATAATGGTCACTAGCCATACCCTATCTAATATTAGAGGAAAAGCATCCGTACAAACTTAGCTACATAGAAAAGAACAAAGAGGAAGAATATACAGAAAAGTTTATGTCATTTTTGATGGGACAAAATACACAAGGAAAAAGGAAGAGGAGTACTATTAACTAAGGTGAAGCCTTGGAAACAGATTGCAATAGAGTGACCAACTAAGCATGAAATTCCAACCCTCCATCCTGAAAATTGTAATCTTCGTTCTCCTTCTGTTTCTGTATAGCATCAAATCCAAAACTCTCCATCCTGAAAACCAAACTCAACCTGTATACAGAGCAAGAGAAAGAAGAATTATAAGAAATACATCGAAACAAGATCATATAAATAACTCAAACATATAACAAGATCATACCTTCCTAACTTATTCAGAAGTATATATACTTTTGATTGTGCATTGAAGATAAGATTTCAAAAACCATTAATAACATGCTTATCATAACAGAAAAAATCTACAAAATATATCATACCTGGTTATCCAGTAACTCGAGACTATCTTGAACCAAGCCATCATTCGACTTTTCTTGCTCATTAGGTTCAATCTTTGTCTGCATGGTCGAATTCTCAACCTCAGCGCACTGTACAATAGTAGCATTATCCCCATTGAACTGGTCAAACAAAGATGACTCCATGCTTCTATGGCAAACTGCATCATTTTGATCCAAGGTCCGGCATGGTGGATCTACAACATCATTAGAAACGAGGTAAGGAATGTTCTGGTCATGGTTGTAATCTTGCGTATGATCTTCCCACCATATATCTGGTGTGCAATATGTGGTTGGTGTAACAGGGCCTTGGTTTTCTATATGTACGTTTTCTCTTAGGTCCTCCACAGAACCTGAAAAAAGTGCACCTATAGAATAGAAGTCATTTGGAGTGTTCTGGATCAGAGGTGTACTTGAAGAAACACCGAAGTTGTTAACAGGCAATGTACCAAAATTGGAATCCTCACTCCTGAGCAAAGCAGTTTGGTATAACTGTCCACAACCCTGCATACCACCCTGCCAACTTTGGCAATATCCATTGTTATCCAGAAAATTGGAGGATCTACAAAGGGCATTGTCAAGCCATTTGGCATTCAATGAATTCATTCCACGAGACGAATAGAAATCAGTCACTAGTGTCCCATGTTTTTGCTGTGGATTGCCTTGTAATGTCGAAGTGTTGAGTGAGGTGCACAAATTCTGGGACTGACCAGGTCTCAGCAGATGAGAAGAAGGATTCACTATAATACCAGTGGGGAAGTTTGATCTAGAAAGCATCCGAGGAAGTATGTTTGAGGATAAAGGAACAGCATTCGAGAGTCGTCTCCCTCCAGATTCATCAACTGGACTCATGCGCTGCACGTAAGAAGAAGAATCTTTTCTCCCCAGATCAACAACCATGGTAGCTCTCTGCTTTACCTGATTACTGCTGCCTTTTCTTAGTTGTTCCCTGTATTTCTACAAACACAAAGTGAGAGAGTAAGAATGGAGCTGCCATTGTAACCAAAAAGTAGTCAAACTTATTTTCATATAGTAAAAATTTCAAGATTATCTTGCTGAAAATATACTTCTTGTTCAGGAAGTAAGGGAGAGGAAAGATAAGTACCTGTAGATGGCTAGCCACATGACTTCTTGTGAGACCTTCAACATTCATCAGCTTTTGAATATTCATAGGTACAGCCTCTGCATACAAGTTAAAAGAGGAACACATCAGTCAACATAATCTCAATCTAAAAAAAAATAAGCATGACAAAGCATGATACTCACTTTCTGGTCCCAGATATTTATAAACGTCATCAAACTGTTTTTTCATCGCTTCTGTCCATACTACCCGACGCTTCTTCGGGGTTGATCGTTCCTCATTCTCATCTTCATCTTCGCCGCCTTCATCATCTTCATTTTGGTGTTTTCTTTTTATTCTGTGTTCTCCATTCTTTTCTGAACTACTTGATGCTGAAGTCCCTTCTTCACCTTCTCCTGCTCCATTGCAGAGCTTGTCTTGATCAAAAGACTTGCATCGGTCCTTGGAGTTCATATTTTTCCTCCGGAATACATGTTGCCAAATAGTCTTGAACACTTCAATGTTAACAGGTTTCACCAAATAACAACAAGCACCATTCAAGATTCCCTTCTTAACAAGCTCATTATCACCACTGCTTGACACCACTGAAACCATTTCAATACATAGAAGTGATCAGAGTTAGTAATTAATTTATCGCCTGACAACTCTAGAATCAAAGAAAACTTGATAGAATCAAGTCTCATTCAAACAAGATTAGGAAGTTATATACTTGGTTTAAGAAAAACAAAAGTCGAGTAGTTGATACTTACTGACTACAGGTAGGTCCATTTCGTGCGCTAACTGCTGGAGGAGCTGAAAGCCATTCATCTCCGGCATCCATACATCACTGATTACCAGGTCAAACTTGTTTTTGTTTTCCCTTAGAATTTGGAGTGCCTGCTTTGCTTGATTGACGGTAGTTACTGCAATGTCAAAATCAACAGACTTAAATAAAAGATGGTCCATATATTCCACCCTAAGATGAAAAATTAATACAAATTTCATTAGAATTACAATTCAAGCATTTAATAGCTAGTTTATACTCTATTACTCTATACTCAAACTCTTTTTTTATTTTTTTGAGGAAATACTCTATACTCAAACTCAAATAGAACATACTTTGGAAAACTGGTTTAGTAAAAGGGAACAACCAAAAGTTTGAATAAACAAAAACCAAATTTAAGGTTTAAGGAGTTGACACTCCAAAGCACTTCAATGCCTAAACCCTAAACCTAAGAACAAATTGATTTTGTTACACATAATCTCATTAACAACTTAAGAAAACTATTTCCAAATTGAGGGTAAGCGAAGAAACATACCTTCATAATTGCATTTACGTAAGGAAGCCTCCAAGATTTTGAGATAAGTTACGTCGTCATCAACAGCCAGGACACGCATACCATCCGGAAATCGATCCGTCTTCCCATTCTGATCCCCAACAGAACCTCCTAGTTGGTCTCTCGCATCCATGATGGCTAATAACCACGATCACACAAACGATGTACGTGTAGAAGAAAAGGTTGAGATTTCATTCTACAAACCTCAGCCTTCTTAGCCTTTTAAGCACGATCAAAAGACAAGAAGCTTTCAAGCCTATTGGATCCGGGAAGAAGCAAAACTTACCCCTTTTATGACTTTCATTAGTGACGAAGAGATCGAGAGGGATCAACTAAGGTAAGTGGTATAGAGATAACCCAAACTAGGAAAGAAGAAATCAATCCTTGAAGAGAAGGAGTCGGTATCGAGAAATCTTTCATCAAAATATTTCCTTCCATAAAAAGGAATAGGGACTTTTTGAACTTTCGACAGTTCTTCGCTTACCAAAACAAAAATATATAATACCGTCTGAATAAATATTGTATTTACCATAAGTAAAAACAAATTAAATATTAATTATAACAAAAGAAATAGAAAATAATAACATGAGAATAGAAAGACGATCCTTTCGCAGAAACCCACAGGCGCAAAACTCCCGCGAAACTCAAAACCCGTCAAACATGTCGCCGAGCTCGAGCACAGCGCGCGCCGGAGCCTTGCCGGTCGAGGCCTTCAGGTCGCCGCCTTCTGTCACTCCCGGCGAGCCCATCGACTTCGCATATTCCTCTTCTTCATCCTCCATCTCAAACATCACGCAGGCTTTTCCTTTCTCTTCTGGAAACCCTAGAATCGAAGAGACCCGAGGCATCATGCTCCTCTACCGCGACGACGACGACGTTGTCTCCTTCTCTCCCTCCGATCTTCCTGTAAGCTCAATTTCCGTTTTCACTTCCTATTCGTTTCATACAATTCGGCGATCCGTAAAGATTTGAGTAATCAAAATGAGTATTGGAGAAGCTCTTAATATGAATTGGCCTAATATTTTGTTCATGGTTGTTTTGAATTCTTGATTTCTAGGCTGTTCTTTAGTGTTGATACTATCCTTTGTGTAATCATAATCCACAAAGCTGAGGTAAGCACGCAATCATGTAGGATGTAGATTGATGTAGATGCGGGCTTTGTGTAGGTTGAGAGGAAGCCGCTTGTTTGCGTACTCGGAGTGCCGAATCACATGACGTATGCCGACTTCTGTAGGTTCTGTGGGTCTTTCATTCAGCATATATTGGAGATGCGGATTGTCAGGTTGGGGTTTTGAAAGTGTTGTTAGTTTTGGTCATGAATTTACATTTTTTTGAACTTCGTTTTGATTTTATTTCATTTTCTGTGTTTTAGGACCGATGGAATGGAGGATCGTTATAGCGTTTTGATTAGGTTTGATAGTCAGGACTCTACAGATCATTTTTACAAGCACTTCAATAGGAGCCGGTTCTCATCACTAGAGGTTTTCCTCACTTGCTTTGGCCTGCAGATTACCATAGTGAATTGAGTTATGAGATCGTTGAACAGACGTCTATTGTCATTGTCCAATCTAAATGTCTTCATTTGTAGGTGGAGGTCTGTCGGATACTTTTCACAGTTGATGTTCAATACACTGGTTCAATAGAACATGCACAGGCTCCATGTAGCTCAACTGAGCAGCCGTCATGTCCAGTCTGTCTTGGTATGCACCACAGAACACATAAAAATAGATCTATCTGAAGATGCAAATCAAGTTTGTTATCTTTCTTTTCTCTTTATTGTGTGGAGGTTCCTTACTTAACCTTGTTATACAGAGAGACTAGACCAAGATACGAGTGGAATTCTCACAACTATCTGCAACCATTCTTTCCATTGCTCTTGCATTTCAAAATGGACTGATACTTCTTGTCCTGTAAGTAATTCTGGAGCACTTCCACTAATTTTGGGGCTGTGTATATATGTGTCTGCACAGGTATATCTGTTATTTGTTTATACGGCCATGTTCAAAGTTATGATAGTAAATAAATTGGACAAATTCTTTTCCCTTCCTCCCTAGCATACTTATGCCACATGCTAGTTTGTAGTAGGCTCATTATAGTGAGATTAAAGTACCTTACGAAGTCACCGAACCTTTATTTCGTTGTCGGTTATGGATGAGCGTTGTTATTTTCAGTACTCTGAAATCATCTTTTTGTTACGTCATGAATCCCTTAGTCTGATAAACGAACTCTAGGGAGGGATCATGTCCTGTAAGTTTCAGTCAATGTTTGCAACCATTGTTTTGGGTACCATGATAGAAGTCTTGTGTATGGAAATGGACAAAAGATATTGAAGGTTGTGATTATTCCAAAGGTCCCTCCAAAATATTTGGAACAGATCACTATGATAGTCTAGTTGGTTCTTGAAAAGGACTCCAATGGTTGAAAGTTTAGTATATCAATCTTTCAGAGAAGTATCTGGCAAAAATATGTTAGCTATGTATGTCCATTATATTGTTCTTAGATAACATGTTCTCTGTCTCTTATGGAGGATATATAATACACATTTTTGCCCCTTAACATAAATAGTGGGTATGTGGGATATGCTAATGTGGAAGTGTGTATCTTTCCACAGTGGCATAGAAGTTATCGAAAAAGTAATATGCATGACCGTTTAATATTTTGCACTTCTTTTTAATTGCTTTACTCTTCATTAAAGTATACAAAGTATTGATATTATTACTTATAAGGTGCAGATCTACAAATTCACAGAAGTAATTTTAGTGTAAATACTTTAGTTCTGGATGCTCAAGACATGGAGTATATACATTACCAGTTCAGATTGTTTCATACCATTGTTAAGCTGCAGTCTGTAGTTTGACTGCAGTTTTTAATTTTTATTACTAAAGTGCTGTTGCATTCTCTGGCTAGCTTCAGCTCGGTCAATTTTATAGAGTTGTCAATTGACTTTGAATGGTAGATGCTTCATAATATTAACTTGGCTACCATATCATGTGTCAGGTATGTCGATATTGTCAGCAGCAGCCTGAAAAGTCGAATTGTTTCATTTGTCAAACTTCTGAGAATCTCTGGATGTGTATTATCTGTGGCTTTGTTGGTTGTGGAAGGTAAGAATTTTTCATGATTAGTTTGTGTTTTTTTAATCATCATGCAAAAGCTGATCTCTCTCCCGTCTCTTTTCTCTCTTCTCTCTCTCATCTAGTGTATCTACCTTTACCTCTACCTTTGCCTGACAATTTTGTTGCAGGTATAAAGAAGGCCATGCCATAAAACATTGGAAAGAAACACAACATTGCTATTCCCTTGAAGTGGAAACACAGCGTGTGTGGGATTATGCAGGAGACAATTATGTTCACCGCCTAATTCAATCAAAAACTGATGGAAAATTGGTTGAATTGAATTCACACTGTCGGAATGCGAATGATTTCAAAGGAAATTGCGAGTGTGTAGATTCTGGATTCAGTGAGGCTCTTTTGAACAGTAGAGTAGAAGCTGTAATGATATAACTCTTCAGTCAATTGATACCTACATTATCATTGTTTTTAATACGGTCTGCATTTTCACATCTTTTTATCTCATTATTTGCAGATTGTTAATGAGTACAACGAATTGCTTGCTACTCAACTTGAGAACCAGAAAATGGTAATCACTGCTAATGGTTTTCACTTTAAACATGTCTTTTTTTTATTTTTTTGGGTAGTGTCTTTAAACTTGTCTAATTTTACACTGCATTGCGATTAGTAGATGCTGTGGTTTAATTCTAAATTTGTCTAATACTTATTGATATTCCATTTCTTGATTTCAGTATTTTGAATCATTACTTCAAGAAGTTAAAGAAGGAACTGAGAGAGAAATTTCTAAAGCTGTAGAAAAGGCTGTGCCAGTAAAGAAAATGCAGGACAAGCTGGATAGATGTGTAAATGAGAAGAAATTTCTGGATGATGTAAGTGTTAACTCTTGTGCTTCCGATTGGAGTATTAATCTTGCGAACACATAACAAATATCCAGCTTTCACTTGCACTAGAAAAGTACTCATCCAGTAACTATTTTTGGTGCTTCCCCATGTAGCTTAATGATAATCTTTTGAAAAATCGAGACGTTTGGAAAGCAAAGATACTTGAAGTTGAAGAGAGGTATTGGTTTCACATTTGGTTTCACGTTTGGAAAGCAAATGATAATCTCTTGTGCTCTTAATATGTTTTACATTTGGTCACAATTTTTCAGTCAGTTAATGTAATTTGGCTTTGAAATGTCTTCATGCTGATATTGCAATCAGAATTTTGTTATCAATAGTCTAATTGGACATATGCTTGTATTTCACAGGGAGAGAAAGGCTTCAAAACTGAAGGAAGATAAAATAAGCAACTTAGAAGAGCAGGTAATATAAGATTTTCATCGCCTATATTGGCCAATTTGGTCTCTGGTTGGCATTATGCAGGCATCAGGCTAATTGACTTTGATTGTCAAATTTTCACCTTTTTGCAGCTTAGGAATTTGATGCTGTACCTCGAGACAGGGACTACAGTAGAGTCTTCAAATGAAACAAATGATGATACGGTCTTGCCAGAATCAATCAACTCGTCTCAGCCATCAATTATCAAATGAAATGAAGGACGACACTATCCATAATCTGATGAAGAACAGAGTTTGAAGGATGGAAGGTTGCTGTTGCACCAAGTTTTCATGTTAAGGGCGACTGATGTCATTTGCTTATTCAGCATACTGTACATATCAAAAATGTGGGGATGGCTGTTGGACTTGCACAAGAATACTGAAACGGACTCTAATGGCATGGTTGGTTCACTTGGTTGGATATTGTACAAATGCGCTCGAGGTTTAAAATCTCATGTAATTGGTAAACTAAGCTTTATGAAGTTGGTGGATATCATGGATGATATCTTGACTATCTCATGGTGTATCGGTGCCCTAAGCAAGGGATTAAGTCGGTTACTAGTAGTTCACTAGTTCTAGTTCTATGGGTCTCTTTTGTTTTTGTTTTGTTTTGTTTCATGGAATTGTGGCTTGGAAATGGGGAACTGTTAAGAGTTCCCACATCTGGTTAGTGCAAGGTAAAGAGAATGAGGAACTATACAAAGGATAAAAGGTAAAATGCCAAAATGGTTCCTTCCGTCTTCGGTAGATGAGATCATGAGATTGTGCTTTCCTTGATTAATTGTTTTTACCGATAGTATATGCAAGTGGTTGATAGTATGCAAAATTATGCAATTCAAGAGTAGTCTAGAACCATATTCAGCGTCTAATGTAATTGTGTTTGGTACGTTTTCTTGTAAAAAAAAAAATCGTGAATTTATAGAAATAGGAGAAAATGCCCATTTAGTATTAATTTTAGCTCTTTATTGTTTATTCCAATAGTTTTTTGTGTCAAAATGAACAAATCTTTATTTAAAGTCTTAACAAACAATATTATTTTAGGATTATTTTGCCCTCATCACTTAAACATACATAGAGAGAGATAGAGAGAGAAGATTTGGCCGGAACCTCACCGGACCCCGGTCACTGGTGACAACAATCTTGCCGGTCACCGGAATCTCGCCGGATTTTTTAAATGTCACCGGAATCTCACTGGAAGTCGGAAATCTCGCCGGATCTATTTAAAAATGTCACCAGACCTTGCCGAAAGAATACCGCACCATCGCTGAAGTTGAATTAAGAGGCAGTAATGATGAAAAATGTTTTACTAGGGGGCAATAAACTTCTACTGAGATTTTACTAAGGGATAGTAAACTTCTACCGAGGTCAATAAAACCTTATTGGGGGGCAGTAATGATGAAAAATGTTTTACTGGAGGCAGTAAACTTCTACTGAGAGAGCAGTAAACTTCTACTGAGATTTTACTGGGGGCAGTAAACTTCTACTGAGGTCAATAAAACCTTATTGGGACAATAATAATGAAAAATGTTTTACTGGGGGCAGTAAACTTCTATTGAGGGAGTAGTAAACTTCTACTGAGATTTTACTGAGGGCCAGTAAACTTCTACTAGGGGCAATAAACTTCTACTGAGGTCAATAAAAACTTAAATAGAAGGTAATAAAGACGAAATATCACCACAACATCCCCAAATAATGTATACAATGCAGTGGATCAGATTTGAAGCACCATTACAGATCGAAGCACAATCATGTCAATGTCCACCTGAACTATGTCCATCTAGTTTGACAGCTACAACAATCCAGAGATTGGACTTCTATATTTTCACTTTTTAATGGTAAAAAAACTTAATTAATACCTTAGGAACTGAGAGAGAAGATCAAAGGGAGATCTATTTGCCTCTATGCAGACGACTACGTCCGGTGGGAGGTCTTGACGACGACGGACTAGGCGAGGAGGCGAGGATCGACGACGACAGACTCAACAGAGATGAGAATCGACGAAGAGCGACATGGACGTGGATCGATGACGAACGACAATACGGGAACGACAAGCAAAACGACGTCATGGTTGACGATCGGTTCATGAGCTCGTCGTCCAGACCTGAAACGGGCTCGACTCCGGCAAGGATGAGAGAGAGAGAGAGAGAGAGAGAGAGAGAGAGAGAGAGAGAGAGAGAGAGAGAGAGAGAGAGAGAGAGAGAGAGAGTTTGGATCTGAGATTTGAGAGAGATGAGAGATTATATTGAATAAGAATAGGAGTATATATGTATTTTCGTTAAGATTTATTGGAATAGGCTTTTGATTTTTTTTTTTCATTGGATTGAGGTTTGACTTTTATGTTTTTGTGTAAATGAGCATTTTCCCTAGAAATAGATCTAAACGTTCAGTGATCAAAGATACATTTTGCATACCATATTTCGGTATTTCCTTCTTCTGTGTTTCAAGAAAAACTAAAATGACATTTATACCATCGAGTGCCCTCAAGAACGTGTGCTCAAAAAAATCACCGTCTTTATGAAAAAGATCATATACCGCTAGACCAAAGAATGTTGAATTTACATCTATCGGGTAAATAACTAAAATAGTAAAGCTAGTCTTGTGTTAGCGCAAGTCACTTGCTTCCCATTTACAAATGGGAAACTCCCTGTCTGTAAACTAAACGGTATGAGGCTAATAAGGAGTTTTTGTTGGTTTATTTTGAAAACAATCACCTGAATTTGTTTTTTTTTTTTTTTTTTTTCCAATTTTCTTCTTAAAATATAAAAGAATATTAAACTTTAGCACGTAGATTCCCATCCGCCCTTCTGTAGTAGTTGTTGAAGATTGCAGGGGATCTGGATCTTTTAAACAAATACCCGATAATTCCATTTCTGTATCAAACTGTATCCATCTTCCTCAGTCAGTGCACCCTCATATTTCTTTGCCTCTCCCTTCACCGCCAGATATCTTGCATCTGTTTCAGCTTTCGCCTTTCATCTCTTTCAAGGTTAGCCACTAGTTCAGATCATTATCATGTTCTCTGTTGCACCTATTTTCATTTCGTCTCTCTGATAACAGGTTGCCCTCTCTGTTATTGTAGGTAGGAATTCATTATCATGTACCTTTAATTTGTGAAAATTGTTAGTGATTTTCTTTGTTTTGGTTGAATCGTAGTGAAATTTGGAACTAAAGTGATACTTTTCGTGTGTATGGTTTACTTGAATTATAGGTAGATATGACTAATTTTGAGGACATTACGGTGATCAGCGATTTCTTGGTTTGGTTGCCTTTCTATGCTTGATTGTTTAAGCAATAGTATGCCTTTTATATCTCTTGTGTTAGATTTTATTTCAGAAAATCTTTAGTTTGATCTCTCATGTTATTCTGGGCTCATCACAGAAATATTCAAGAAGGATCTATTCTCTATAGTTCTTTTGTGATCTCAAGGTTTTTGTTGTGGGTTTGCTTGATTATTACAATTAGGGTAATTTGAATGCACATCTTCATATCATGTTCTCAGCATTATTTAAGTTTTTGTTACTGGTAGTCTTGTATGGATTTTCCTTTTTCTCTGTATTGGACTAAATTTCCAATACTGGTTGTTGATGTAGTTCAGGTGATTCTCATTATGCATAATCAAAGGCGTTACTGAATTTGATGGATTATTTACCGGAGCAGTTAGTTTGGGAGATCTTGAGGAGGATCAAGAAAACAACTGATAGAAACTCCGTGTCTTTGACATGTAAACGCCTGCATGGATTGGATAATGAACAGAGGGAATCCCTTCGGGTAGGCTGTGGATTAGACCCTGCTAATGAAGCTTTGACTTCTCTCTGCAGTAGGTTTCTCAACTTGACAAAGGTAGAGATAACTTACACTGGTTGGATGTCCAAACTAGGAAAGCAGTTGGATGACCAAGGGCTTCTTATTCTTTCCAATCACTGCCCCTCTATGATTGAACTCTCTCTAAGCTACTGCACATTCATCACTGATGTCGGCCTTGGTTACTTGTCTTCTTGCTCAAAGCTTTCAGCTTTGAAGTTGAATTTTACCCCAAGAATAACTGGCTGTGGCATATTATCTCTTGTTGTGGGCTGCAAAATTCTCACTGTTCTCCACCTCATCCGATGTTTAAATGTTAACAGCGTCGAGTGGCTTGAATATCTTGGCAGGCTTGGAACACTTGAAGATCTCTCAATCAAAAATTGTAAAGCTATCGGGGAGGGCAATTTGATTAAGCTGGGGGCTAGTTGGAGAAACCTGAAACGCTTGCAATTTGAGGTGGATGCCAATTACAGGTATATGAAAGTTTATGATCGTTTAGCTGTTGATCGATGGCAAAAGCAGTGGGTTCCTTGTGAGAATATGGTGGAACTTAGCTTGATAAATTGCATCATCAGCCCAGGGAGGGGTCTTGCTTGTGTGATGGGGAAGTGCAAGAAATTGGAGAAGATTCACTTGGACATGTGTGTTGGTGTACGGGACTGTGACATAATAGGCTTAGCCCAAAATTCAAGAAATCTTCGCTCCATTTACCTCCGAGTCCCATCAGATTTCTCACTTCCTCTTCTGATGAATAACCCTTTGAGATTAACCGATGAATGCCTGAATGCCTTGTCTAGTAACTGTTCAAAGCTTGAATCTATCTGGATATCTTACTCTGATGGGGAATTCCCTTCCTTTTCCTCATTTACATTACAGGGAATCATTACTTTGATCCAGAAGTGTCCTGTGCGGGAACTTGCTTTTGACCAGGTGTATTCCTTCAACGATGCTGGGATGGAAGCTCTTTGCTTTGCTCAGCATCTTGAAACATTGGAGCTTGTCAGGTGCCAAGAGATAAGTGACGAAGGGCTGCAACTTGCGGTCCAATTTCCGCGATTGTCTGTTTTGCGTTTAGTCAAATGTTTGGGAGTTTCTGATGAAGGTTTGAGGCCACTAGTAGGTTCATATAAACTGGAAACGTTGGCTGTGGAAGGTTGTCCCCAAGTTTCTGAAAGAGGAGTATTTGGAGCTGCAAGATCTGTTTCTTTCAGACAAGACTTGTCATGGATGTACTGAACTATTTGCTGGATCTTGTAAATTGTATCGAAGTGTGTTGGGTTCTGCAGCATTCACTAATCCCCCCATTTGTTGTAATTAATATAAATGGCGTACTATGTGGAGTTCTGTTGGTGAATGTTATGTTATACTTGTCTGTAACTCATGATTTGTTCAAATAAATTAAGGTGTTCATTGATTCATTCTGCTGTCATGGATAACTGCTTAGCTGTGAAATTGCTTGGAGTTCTGCAACCATTCATTAGTAGAGGCAGCGTACTTGAAACATAGCTACTGCACAGCATACCAGAGGCATGCATGCTGCTTTGAAGTGCTTTTAACGGTTCTGCACATTTCATGGCAATAAAAAAATGTTAAACCTCAAGGCTGGATCAGAAGCAGACGTCTGCAACTATGTTAGTGTGGAAGCCGACTGAAAACAACTTCGGCAGCGCTGATTGGGTGTTGGTCTTGCTGGTTTCAAACCAGGCTATATCTTGAGTTTCTACTTGTTGTCGCTAGCTGACTCATCGGTGATGAGTTTCGAAACCAACATTGAGGTGCCTTAGGTTTCTGTTGAATTTGTGGCGCAAGAACTTCTTTGTCGATCACCTTGGCTTTCACTTTGATGGTGACACCGTCTGGGATGCCAGTGGCCTGTGAAGACGGAAGTGGAGTTGCTCTGAGCTGGCGTCCGCACTCTAGCATAGTTATAGATGTCCACTTCGCATCCAGCCTAGTTAAACCTCAATATTGTTTGTTAGTGATCTTTATTGGGTACAACTAATGTTTGTTAGCGATCTTTATTAGGTAGAACTAAGGCCTGGCAACAGGCCAGACTCGTGCAGGTTCTTAACCGGTCGGAACGTTAAGAACTTGTGAACCTAACAAGTTGAGCCCGACGGGCTTGTTTGTTTTCGTTAGAACTCGCTCAGCCTGTAAAAAACTTGTTTTCTTTCAGACCTGTTAAGGATTCTCGTCTTTTAGTTTTTTTTTGTTTGAAGTTTTTTTGTTAACACACAACCCGTTAACTTGCGGGTTTCTGGCGTGTGGCGTTTATTGTGCACGTTTAATAAACGTGCGGATTTCTTGCATGTTTTCGCATGTGGGTTGCGGATTTCAGGCCAGATTGATATGTGTGCACTTGGAAACAGTCTACGCTTATGTACACTTCGAATCATTTGGTTTTAGTCTGTATTTTGTGTATTAGTGGACTATTGGATATGTAAGAATATTTAGGTAAGACTCTTCATGTTGCGCCTTTAAGGTGTGTAGACATGTAAAACTTAACTTCTATTAACAAAATTGACATTTTTGCTCAAGTGAATGATTTGTACGCAACTCAATTATTGACTTGACACAAAGTCGACCAATAAATACGAGATTAGGCTGAACCTAATCTTTTGATCAAGTTAAGTATCGACTCTTTAATTACGCCGTTAAAGAGTGTGTTGCTATGTACAATTGTCTTCCTATTAATGAAAGTGATAATTTTTTTGGGAAATTGCCCATTTTGTCAAAAACAATTTGATTCGTAATACAATTTTTTTTATTAGAATCTTTCATGATCGTTGCAAGCTTTATATATCATAAATAACGGTTTAATTTGTCTATCATCCCTAAAGTGAGACCATACGTGCTTTGCTTATAGTTGCTCATCATGAAATATCGTACTTACAAAGTCATTTAGTAAGATTAGAAACAACCTTACTGCTTTAACTAAGAAAAGAAAAGCGTACTGTAAATGGATCCGGATCCTCTCCTAACCTAGCAAATCACCTAACCTTCATAAGCTTTTTATGAGATGACGACACGTGTATATTATTGGATCTTGTGGTCTACAATTTGTCTTGCTCCCTTTCTCTCTCTTCTATGTATCTTTTCCTTTCTTCAGTTTTCCTTCCCTTGAAGTTTTACAGAAAAAAATTGGACTGCATCACCTACCATTTTTCTTCCGGTTATCTTCTCAAGATGCTAATCAAATTCAACCCAGAACTAATATGCTTCTGGACTTCACTTTGCTCTCCACAGTCCACACTTGCGCTTCCACTTTGGGCACCTAACTTCTTCTTCGAGTCCCGCATCACCTCCCTCCGCCCGTCTCATTCCCTTGAAGAAAACCAGAAGGCAAACCCTCATTCTTAAACTCAATCATCACACAACAACAAAGGAATTATAGTAAAATGGAAACGGCACCGTCTCTATCGTCGCTTCCCTTCAATCCCAAAAGCTTTACTAGAGGAAGGTGAAAAAAAATAAACAGATCCGAATGTTACAATGAATCAATTAAGTATATGCATATTGCTAATTTTGGATAAAGTTCATTCACTTAATTGGATTTTGCAAAGTTTGGTTAGTTGAACAAGAGAATAACAGAAGCGGAAAGGGAGAAAAGATAGTAAGAAAATATATGAAATGAGGTATTTTCGTAAAGTAGTTACTTACGAAAATTTTGGCCATTGGATGTGATGAAAGCCATGTGTCATCATCTTGTAAAAGCTTAGGAATGTTAGGCGATTTGCTAGGTTAGGAGAGGATCCGGATTCATTGTAAATTGGGGCGTAAATTTAACTTCCTATCAAATTTTGCTCCCCATATAATTTGGTTGAAGAAATTATTCATAGAAGCGTACATGTATAAAAGAATAGAACTTGACCATTACATAATGACACATATAACTGAAACCCGAATGTGACCCGTTCTTTTCAGTAGTTGTTTATTTGTACCTAATCGCAATCCCACAATCCCATACTCCCATTTCCATTCTCTCTCGACATCATTTCAACTAAAAAATCTAGCTTCACATGCTTGTCACTTCAGAGGTCCATGATGCCTAAACCCTACGTATGCTCTATTAATATTTGATCCCCTTTTCCTCTCACATCCTAACAAATCCATTTCGTTCCTCACTCTCTATCTCCTCGATCACAACCTTCCGATCTCAACCTAATCTCCATATAAGCCAACAAGAAACTCAAACCCTACGATGACTTCCCTACAGCTCCTAAACCCCATAATTCTCGCGGGAAGACGAAGCCCACGATTGTGGAACAATGGGGCGCTGCCACGTTCGTGCCTTAACATGGACGTGCGCGCACTTGATCAAAGGATGCCGGCGGCAGCGGTGGTGGAGAGCCAGGAGGTGATCGAGGCCGAGAAGAGGTTTATGGTGGGGACGTACAATAGACCGCCTTTAGTGATCGCGAGTGGCAAAGGGTGTAAATTGTACGATCCAAAAGGGCGAGAGTATTTGGACTTGATGTCTGGGATTGCTGTTAATGCTCTTGGACATGGGGATCCGGATTGGATACGGGCCGTTACAGAGCAAGCCCATGTTCTCACCCATGTCAGCAATGTCTACTATTCCATTCCTCAGGTTATAGCTGCTTCTTCTTCTTCTCTCTCTGTTTTTTTGTTGTTGAAGGTTCTATCTTCTTTTCTCCTGTGCAAGTTTTAGTCACTTTTCATTACTATAGCATATGTATCTTAGTATGAACTATGAAGTAGTGAACATTAGTGATTAATGAGAAATGGTTGGGGTTAGCTATTGCCTATTGGGTTATGTAATTGCTAGCTTATTGACTATTCATGCTGCACAAATCGATTTACTGCAGAGCAAAGTGTATGCAGTGGTGAAAATGTTGGCTTAGATGTATGATAAGTAGCAAAGTTAAAGACTTCAATACAATCGATCTTCTATACACTCAGTTTCTGTTTTTGTTATGTAATAGCGTAGGTCTGATTAGAAGCAATCGCTTTTGTGCTTAAACGGCTCTGGTTATGAGTTAAGAACATTTGTAATGGGATATACTGAAATATGTTAATAGTAAAGTAGACATGCATAATTGCTTCTATATGCTCCTTTTTTATTTTTTATTGTTAAAAAACTGGCTGAGGAAAATGGAGGTTGTTGCTGCAGGTGGAGCTGGCAAAACGGCTGGTCCTTTGCTGATCGTGTCTTTTTCTCAAACTCTGGAACTGAAGCAAATGAAGCTGCCATAAAGTTTTCAAGGAAGTTCCAAAGATTTTCATACTCTGAGAAGAAAGAACCTGCAACAGAATTCATTTCTTTCACTAACAGCTTCCATGGGAGGACGACGGGGTCCGTGGCTTTGACTAGTAAGGAGCATTACCGATCACCGTTTGAGCCTCTCAAAAAGATTTAGAAGCTCCATAAATCTTTTTGGCAATGTAAATTCAGCAAAGGTTGCGGCGGCGATCAGGGTGCACACCACTAACAGAGCATTTCTTATGTCATTTGCCGAGTCTCGTTCTGGCTTCACTTCGATAATATCGCGTTTCCGAACATGAGGTTTATCAAATGGCTGTGCTGCCTGTCTATATGATAATTAAGGAGGTGGCAAGCAATAAGAGATTTGTAAACATCACTCAAGAATAGGCTAGGATTCTCCAACCTTCCTGTGCGTTAAATAAAGTTGTTCATGGACTTAACAGGTCAAGTCGATCGTTTTCTTTTGACCCTTCTTGGACAGTTGGGTCGACTGTACGTACAAAGAGACAGACTTATTAGTCCTCGGAATCTCTTTCGATCAATCTACAATTTCACCACGACAAGTTTCTGAGTGTTCAAAAAGATTTAGAAGCTTCATATTTTTCTGAAGGAAGAAGCTTGAAAACTAGGTCTTTCGTCAATTTGACGAGTGTCTGTAGTTCTCAATCGTGATTGACCTCCTGCATCAAACAAAATACACATCAATGATCAGACATAGCTAAGTCATTGCGTATAAAAATGGAATTGTGATTGTCCCTGGTTTTGTTATGTTTTGAGCTTAGACTCGGCCTCTAACTATATAACTAAGCCCGACTCAAATAGCCCACATACAGACACTTCAATTTCAAGAAACGATTAGTTGAGAAATCAGACATAACAAAACGAAACGATTTGTTAATTACCTCTGAAAATGACAAAAGTTGTGCATTTTCAACCACAGCTAGCACACGTAGCTGTGTGAATTGCATTACGAGGAAACAAGGTTACTAATATGATCGTCTTAATCTTCTCGTTACTATTTAATGTATAAAGAAACAAAGCTACAAAGGAATATGGGTCAGTACGTAGTTCCTCTGCAAAGTCACCCCGAAGAAAAACTTGCACAAGTTCATGAGCCATGAAACTTTGCGTGGTGATTCACCACTGGTGAACATAAAAAATGTTGCACACAAGCTAATACAAACTATAAAACTCGTAAAAAGATAGCATGATAGCATACTTTCTTTGTCTTGACTCTTGTTTCTTCTTGGGATTTCGTCTCTCTCTTTCTCTTCCTCGAAACCCAAGTGAGAAAATGAAGGGTGAAATCTCTCGGTTCAAAGACTGTAAAACCCTAAAACCTTGGCGTGCTCGTCTCGCTCTTCCCTTTCTCTTGGGAAAGCAATCCTCACCCTTTCTTCTATATAAACAAGTTAGATTGCTTGGGGTCAAATAGACAGACATTCTTTTTTGTTCCCACCAAATGTTTCTCCATATATCAAAACATGGGCAGCTCCATTGCGCTATGACATTGGATATTGCTCAAAATAAGCCAACAATTCAATAATATTCATGAGAGTAACACATTATTTGTCTCTATTTATGTCAGAAGCAGAAGATTGGATTGAAGATTGACTTCAAATTTCAAAGCACAGTTTTCCTATAATTAAAATGGTGGAGATACTAGTCCACCTTATGAACCACGATCGATTTCTTTGTATCCATGGTTTTCTAGATAGCCTCTTCATGTTTATTATACAGAGTGCAGTGTTGAACTAAAATAAGAAATGTATAGCTAGCTTTGCTCATTGGGTTGCTTAGCTTTGGCTTTCCAATGCTTAAATTCTGGGTTTCTCACGTGATATTAACGTGTCCATAGTGATATATACATGTTCGGCTTTAGCTCTTTTTTGCTCCATAGTCTTTGTGGCATTGTTTAAAAAAATATAATTTAGTGAAAAAAGAAGGGAATATAGGTGAACAAAATAATTTGTAATGCGTAGGATGGGAATTGACTATGTAGTCGGTGATATTCGTATGGTTTTCTGCAACTCATAGTTCTATCGATAACTTTGGAACGACAGCTAGGTGTACGTCCCTTCACGTTGGGGTCGTGAACAGGAGTGGTCGTATAATTACATGCAGAGTTCGGAGTCCCATTGCTTTGATATTTTCAGAATCATTTGAAAGATGGGGCTAGCTACGTTGTGAATATACGGTATACCCAGGTTAGGCTACGTTTTATTGTTGAAGCCTTTCAAGTTTCAACTGTTGAGGGTATCACAAATTCATAAGAGAAATTCGTCTGAATGATATCTCGTCTTTTGTTCCTTATAAATTTTGGTATCTCATGTTTCAAAAATATCAGAACGATATCTTATATTCTGACAACGACTGAACATTGGTACCTAGAGCTGTTAACTTAGTAACGCCGTCTAACAACTGACATATATTGAAGGGCATTTTTGACTTTTTCGTTAGCGCATCATCTTTTCTCTTCGACTCCCACCTATCTAGGCCTCTCTGATATTGATCATGTTTTACGCTCTTCAATTACTAGCACAAACAGGATCCAGAACATCGACTCAAGAAGAACTACTCCGTCTACTCTCTCTGTATTTTGTTCTTCATATCATTGTATGAGAAAAGAAAGGTACTCGCTAGTTTCGATAGTTATGAAATTGTCATTATTAATCTATGACTTTCTCCATGGAATCGCATTTGAACTCTCCATTCTTCATTCTTATCCTCATCTCAGTATTTAATTATTATTTTCTCAAGTCTAATTGAGAAAGATTCCTTCTGTGATTCGGAAATTCACCAAGGTAAAGGTCTTGTGTTTGCCCTCAATGGTTTTGAAATTTGGCGCATGAAGAACTTTTGTTGATCAAAATTGGGTCTTTGGCTCTTTGCCATAATTTAATGAAAGTATATAAGATTGAGGGTTATGTGAGTTAGCTTAACATTCACGGTGAGACAGAGCTACTGATTTCGAAGTTTGAACTGTATGAATATTTTTTTTTTTGGATAAGAAGAACTGGGTAAGGTAATACTTGTTGATTCTTCTTGGTTGATTTGCTTCTGTGCATAACTATTTATTATAATGTTTCTTGATTGTGATCTCTGAATTGATTTTGTATATCTAGCTATATGGTTATCTGTTTTGGAGAATGATAAGAGAGTTCCGAATCATTTTCAAAAGGTAATTATACTTGTTTTCCTGTATAACTAGAAGCACTCAAACAATTCTGAGTGAGTGGCTGGCATTGAAGGCGAGGCGAGGATGGGTTTGAGGAGGAAGAAGATGAGAAGATGGGTTTTTTTTCGGTTCATTGTACATGGCTGCTTTTTCCTCGACATCGTCGGTCTTCTCTGTCGGGTAGTGGTGATCTGATGGTGATGCTAGTGGTGGCGGCATGGAGGAGAGAGCTTGCGGTGGCAGTAATCGGGACATAACTGAGAATCCGAGATTAGATAGGATTGATACATAAAATGTCTATGATGCCCTTCAAAACTTATAAGTTGGCAACTTCCGTAACAGAGCCGACAGCATTGAGCACCAATGTTCAGTCGTGGTAAAAAGATGATATATCATTATGATATTTTTGAAACATGGGATACCAAAGTTTATAAGAGGCAAAAGATGAGATACTGTTCGGACAAATTTCTCTTTTTTTAATTGTAAAGTTTAGGTGTGTTCAGTGACATTTCCAAGGGTAAGTCTAGGATGTGTTAATGCATGACATGCATCAATTATGTCCTAAAGTTGTAAAATAAGTCATCAGAGTAGTAATGTTAGTCCTCAAAGTTGTAATATGAGTCTTTAAATTTGTAAAATTTTAGTTACAACATTAGTCCTCATGTATTCTTAAAGTGGTAATTGAGTCATTAAAGTTGCATAAACTTTTCTTATATCACTTTGGGGACTCAATTATCATTTATAGGACACATTTTACCACTTTAACGACATATGATGACTAATATTGTAGTTAAGTTTTTTACAACTTTAAGGATACATATTACAACTTTGAGGATTAATATTACTACTTTGATAACTCATTTTACAACTTTATGACAGAGTTGATGCATGATATGCATTAACTCATTGTAAAAATTTTCCCATTTCCAAAGCCTCTTTTTTGTTTTGTAAAATGAAAATTGTTTGAAAAACGTTAGCCTATTTTTAAAACCCCCAAAATGAAAATTGAAAATGATTATGTGTTTTACACGTAAAATGGAACAACGTCAAATTGACCTTTTCACATTTTATTTTTCATTTCTTTTAAAGTTCAGGTGAAGATATCTTGTAAAACAAAAACAATCTGTATAATAGGGAAAATTCTACAATGTGTTAATGTATGTGAATGACGTGATGCATCGACTTTGTAAATTGAGTCCTCAAACTAGTAATATTAGTCCTCGGAGTTGTAATATGAATCTTCAAGTTACAACATTAGTCATCATGTGTTCTTAAAGCAGTAAAAGTGTGCTTAAAGTGGTAATTGTGTCATCAAAGTGATTAAAAAGAAGTTGTTACAACTTTGAGGACTCTATTACCACTTTAAAGACAAATAAAGACTAACGTTGTAACTAATTTTTTTTACAACTTTAAGGACTTATATTACAATTTTGAGGACTAATATTGTTACTTTAAGGACTTATTTTACAACTTGAGGACAAAGTTAATGCATTCTCTCTCTCTCTCTCTCTCTCTCTCTCTCTCTCTCTCTCTCTCTCTCTCTCTCTCTCTCTCTCTCTCTCTCTCTCTCAGGTCCAGTCAGTTTCTCTTATTGCTCTCTTCTTCCATGACCAACGATTTCCATCAAAATTCTTTTTGGTACGGTTATACCGAACGCGTTTTTATTTTTAGAAATTGTTTTCATACTAAACTAACGGACATATTTTCATATCTCAAAATACAAATTAGTTTTCTTGTCCTCATTTTCAAAAATTATTTTATGAAACTCATTTTTGAAAACGTTACCGGACAGTTCCTTACTTCATCATACTTCTTCGTCTTCATCACCTGATTGATGCCTATGTGTTGTCCTCTTATGGACTCTCGCTGCAGAAATTAAATCAATGTTGGATGCTCAATTGTGATTTTAATTTTCTTGGGATTGTTTGATTTTTATGATCTTTGGGCTCCGTTTCAAATTTCGGTCGATTTGGTCATTACAACAAGTCAACAATTTCCCTCGCTTGTCGTGAGTCGTGATTGTGGGTAGCTCGCTTAGTCTGGGTTTGGCGACACTATTGTCAAGTCGGGTTTGGTGACGCTCTTATCCCAACTTCTCTAGTATGCATCTGCTGGTTCGTGTGCTTATTGTCCTTAGACTTTAAGTGCTTGTTTGGTACATGAGACTAAATGATATTGTACTAAATAAGAGGTACTATGTGGTTTGTCTGTGTTTGGTGTGAGGGAGTACAAAAATAAATGGTACTACCTAACACCTGTTTTTGCTCTCAACCTCCTTAGCTGGTGTTATTGTGAGTACTCATATTTGAGGTCTCAGAATAACACGGTCTCTCCTCCTTTCTCTCTTCTTCGTCTCTTTCTCTCTCAAGAGTGAAGGCTAATCAACTCTTTTTATCAAGAGCCCAATCATTCTCCAGATCCATTGCAGTTCGTTCTTCTTCTTCATAAGACATGATTTGCAGGTTGAAACCTGCTCATCCGGCCACTGTTACTGTTGGGAATATCAATCCAAAGATCTTTTTTTCTTTTAATATTTTGATTTTTGTGTTAAAGTTTGAATTTTTTGGTGAAATGTTTGCTGGGTATTTTTGATTGGTTTACTGTTGAATCCAAGGTTTTAAGTTGTTCTTGTTATCTGGGTTTTGATCTTGTGTTAAAGTTTGATTTTTTTTTGTGTGAGAAATTTGTTGTGTAGTTGATCAATGTGTGGTTGATTGGTTCACTGTAGTCGACATGAGTCTCAAAGGTTTTGAGCTTTTTGGTTTATGGGTATGTTTTTTTGTTTAAAAGTTTCAATTTTTGGGGTTTTTGAATCAGTGTGTGGTTGATTGGGGGTTCTTGTGATGACCTGACTAAGCAAGCAAGCTAGTAGGTGCATCCGTCCCACATCGCCCGGGGGAGACAAGTTGCTATGTTTATATGTGCAGAGCTAACACCTTACATTGAGACGCGTTTTGGGATGAAACCTCAAGAGCAAAACCGTGAGGGTCGTTGGGTCCAAAGCGGACAATATCTCAATGGACTGGGCCGGACTGTTACATTTGGTATCAGAGCCTGTCCCCGGCCGGAAGTGTGTCGATGCGGACGTCGGGCCCTAAGGAGGGTGGATTGTGATGACCTGACTAGGCAAGCAAGCTAGTAGGTGCATCTGTCCCACATCGTCCGGGGGAGACAAGTTGCTATGCTTATATGTGCAGAGCTAACACCTTACATTGAGACTCGTTTTGGGGTGAAACCTCAAGAGCAAAACCGTGAGGGTCGTTGGGCCCAAAGCGAACAATATCTCAATGGACTGGGCCGGGCTGTTACATTTGGTATCAGAGCCCATCCCCGGCCGAAAGTGTGCCGACGCGGAAGTCGGGCCCTAAGGAGGGTGGATTGTGATGACCTGACTAGGCAAGCAAGCTAGTAGGTGCATCCGTCCCACATCGCCCGGGGGAGACAAGTTGCTATGCTTATATGTGCAGAGCTAGCACCTTACATTGAGACGCGTTTTGGGGTGAAACCTCAAGAGCAAAACCGTGAGGGTCGTTGGGCCCAAAGCGGACAATATCTCAATGGACTGGACCGGACTGTTACATAGAGGATCTCGCGCAACCGTTGATCTTGATCAAGCCATGGCCCCGCTTGTTTTAGACTTTTGAGTCGCGGCCATGACATTCTTTTTTCGAAAGCATTTAATAGACTCATTTGGTGAAACAAATGCCACTGTCATGGTTAGGGTTTTAGTTTTTCCTACTCTCGTGCCATTTTTAGGAACCGAGATACATGTAGAACCGATTGGAATGAAAGCGATTTAGGTCATAGTCGGTTCCAGCTTTAAAAACAATGAATCTGAACCATACGGTTTTGATATAGTTCAATTTTATTTTTTTCACAAGACCAAAGTTATCCCGTTAGATGCTTTGAACCTTTTGTTTTAATAAGGGTTAATGTTATTAGTAATCAAGCCAAAACTTTCATTTATAATTGTGGGATATAACCATATAAAACTTATATAAGTCACGTCTAAACTCATTAAATTTTAGCCGATACCCGTTGAGAAACGAACTTAAAACAAACAAGAACAACCTTGATATCCTAAGGCAAAATCATTCATCCGGTCTAATTGACCAGATTTACCTACTCTCAATGTGTTCATTCAGAATTTTTCAACAATTTGATCACCTTAGCCGATCTTATACCTACAAAATGGTTATTCAAGTGCTTCCGTAGCGATCACTTTGTTCGATCAACTGCGTAACATAACATCACAACCAATTCTTGCTTAAAGTCGAAGATTAAATTTAGTCTTTCGTGGACGAAGGCACGGAGCCACTCTCTCCTATTGACATCAATCCCAACGGCCCTAAACCCCCCTCCTCCCAAATTCTCGAGATAAGCACTCTTGATTAAAACCCATCAAATCATTGTGTACTCTGATTGCTCATTTCTTATCCATGTCCCCCCATCCATTCAATTTGACAAAAACTTCATATTTTGATCTCTCTGTGTGAAAGTTTTATAGCTCTTCTCCAGTTTACAATGCATTTATTGAATGTAATCATGGATCCAACTTTCAGCTTGGAAAAGAAACTTCGAGGAGTGAGTAACGTGTAACTGTGTCTGTGTATAGATATTAGGTTTATTTACGATGCACTATATGTATTGATGATAAATTCGCTAGATCATTTCGATAATAGTTTAGTATATATTGATAGAAATAGTTGAGTTTAGACTCGCATATAATCGTGTTGTGAAGTATGAAAGGATCTAAATTAGTAAATTATTATCTTATATTAACACGGTTCAGATTAAAAGACACAATATTTGACATTAATTTTTATCTCTTAAATTTAAATTGATCAAGTAGTTGTTATTAATTAAGAGTATGATTTAACAAGTGACATGACAATAAGATTAATTATCAATACAACTGAAATTCTTTTTATAAAAAATAAAAAATAAAAAATAAAGTTTAACATAATTAGGGATCATGCATGGGAGACCTTGAGAATTCTCACGGTGAGATATTGAGACCAGCTTCTTCTTCTTCTTGGTTTTTTTTTTATTCTTTTTCGAATAGCAATCTGGATATTAGAGCATCAAACATTGTATCTTAAGGATTAAGAACCAAATCTAGAAGACGTAGAAATACCCTTTGAATTGATAAGGGAATCATGTATGGAGACTCTTATGAGTTCTTGATAAGTTTCTCACACATGAGCAATAAACATCAAATCTATAATCTTTATCAAAATTGGAAGATGCCATTGATAATTGGGATAAAGAACCTCAGAACCAGGGCTTGGTGCGGCAAATTAATCAAACTCCATAGCTCGAGCATTGCACATCAGTTGGGAGCTCCCAACATACGATCGTTGAATTCCTCCTCCACATCTCCTGACCATTGCGCATTAGTTAAAGGGATTTAGTTAAGAAGATTCATTTGGTTGTTTAAAGGAGAGATTAGATGCGGATTCTCAATTTGATACGATCATGTATAGATCGGTCCTTTTATTTGAAGACGAGAACACCTATGTGCCATGAGCCTGGAATTTCGTTGAAGAACATGGGTGTTCATATAGGTCTTATTATTATTATTTTTTTTTTCTGGTCTGTTCTTATGGAGTTAGGTAAGGTAAACCTTTTAATTTTTTATTTTTGTTTTCATGAAAAGAATTTCATCTGTATTGAGAATTAATCTTATTATCATGTCACTTAAGAAATCATATTCTTAACTAATTGATGAACTTAAATCAACGGTACACAATGACGTAATTACCCAAGATACACAATGACGTAAACATGAGGGATTACCATCTCATCGAATTTGACAGCAATATCTTAGCAAAATCTTCAAGAAAAATAAATGTTGAAAATGGTTAATCAACTATTATAATCATTTTACTCCGATATATAAAGCAATAACGTCTTTGTGAACCTTCAGTACTGTCTCTCACACTCGCTGTGAATTTCATTTCATCACCAGCATGAGTTTCAAAGCTACCGAGGCCGTTCCGTTGTTCCGGAAACCCCTTTCGTTTCGTTCACCCAGCACGTTCCGGTTACTAACCGAAGCTGCTTCTTTCTACGAGTCATACTTGAATAGCCAGTTATCAGTTCCTCCGATTTCAGTCCCAAACCAGCTGAAGCTCTACAACCAACCGAGTCATTCCCATGTTTCCTCACACACTTCACCATTTCCAATACTTAATGCAAATGTTTCCGACTCCAAAACCGAACCCCCTCCAGTTCTTGACGGAATCGCCGCTGTAGTGGGCGAACACGTGTTGTTCGGAGGCAAAAACGCTGCCAGCAACAACGTAGCCAACTCCGGAAACACCCAAGTTGCGGAGTCCGTTAACTTTTCGCTGCGTTTTGGCAGTTCCGGAACTTCGAAAGAAGCGGCTGATAAGAAGGGTACGGGAAACGTTTCAGTGCAGAAGAACTACAGGGGAGTGAGGAAGAGACCCTGGGGAAGGTTTTCGGCGGAGATAAGGGACCGTATAGGGCGTTGCAGACACTGGCTGGGGACTTTCGACACGGCAGAGGAAGCGGCGCGTGCGTATGACTCGGCGGCGAGGAGGCTGAGAGGGGCAAAAGCTCAGACCAACTTTCAAATCCCATCGGTGATTCCACTCTCGTATGGCTCGGCTTCTTCATCAGCTTGTGTTAATATTAATGCTGTGGAGAAAAAGAGTAGAAGTCGTGGGGCTAAATCCAAATCCACGAGGGAGACTGGTTCAGTGGTGGTTACTTCAGTGGCTCAACTGTTTAGTCAGACTCCTGTTCCCAGAACTACTGTTATTGGGAATGGGAATCAGAATCTGGAGCTTGATTTAAAGCTGGGCATGAACTTTGGTTGCAGAGGAAGCTGGTAGTACTGTTCCCCATAATGGGGAAGCAATTAAGATGTAGCTCTCTTCCAGTTCAGGCTAGTTAGTTTAGTTTCTCATCTGGGTTTTTTCAACTTCTATTGCTTTTTGTGTTTATCAGTCAGTCTTGCATGGGCGGGTTAGAATTCAATATTTTTGGTGAATCTTTGTATCCCATGCTTTAGAAATCTCTAGGTAACCTGATATATGCAGCTCAATCTCTGAGTATATATATGTGTTTTGCCTAAGTTCATCCATCTTGGGAAAAAATTAATATTGAAGCAAGTATGGTGGAGTAGTTCTGATTTTGCAGAGATAGAACTGAACTGGGTCTTGTTTGTTACATGCATAATTTCTGGGTTTTTTCTGCAGAAAGCACAGATACTGTTGTAGAATTCGACCTTTCTAGTAGGAGAGTCTAATTCGTACAAGTTATAGCCGAACCCTTTTCTTCTCTGCACTCGAGTATTTTGTGGCAGAAGCACTGAGATCTCAGGATCCTGTCATCAGAAGATTAATGACTTGCTGACACCAAGTACAAAGAGCCGTAGTAAAAGTACTGGAGCACACCTTACAAAGCACTCTAATACCTAGCTACACATATTTCTATTTCTAGATAATATAGACTTTTGGAACTATATTTTCTAAAATGTGATAACGTGATAATGTATCTGAATAATGTAATACATAAACTTTGTAAATGGAGTTCTTAAACTAGTAAAAGTATTAGTTATGGAAGTTGTAATATAAATTTTTAAAGTTGTAAAATTTTCTAGTTATAACATTAGTAATCATGTGTATTTAAAGTGACAAAATGTGTGTTTAAAGTAGTAATTGAGTTCTTGAAGTGATTAAAAAAAGTTGTTATAACTTTAAGGTCTCGTATTACAACTTTGAGGATTCAATTACCATTTTAAGGACAAATGAGGACGAATGTTGTAACTAATTTTTTTTTTACAACTTTAACGACTCATATTATAAATTTGAAGACTAATATTACTACTTTAAGGACTCATTTTACCACTTAAGGACAAAGTTGATGCATGACTTGCATTAACACACCCTAGTCTTACCAAAAAAATTATATTTATTTTTAGTCCGACAAATTTAAATATTATTCTGTTCTGCATGGCCACGAAAAACAGCACTGGAAATTAAAACAAAGAACATGGCATTGTTTTCATACTAATGTCTTGCGGTCTTGTTTATAAATTATAATAATGTCTTTGGAACCCTAGAAGTTAAAATTCGAGTGCAAGTTACCACACATTTTTTGACACCCTCATTTCGGATTGTTTGTTATATTTTAAGATGTTTATAAGAAGTAGATGTAGTTTTTGTTTTGTTTTGTTTTTTTTTTCATTTATGAACTGCGCCTTAGTGCTATATTTTGATTTTCATAGTTGTTAGGCTCATTTATTTTTGGTTCTAAATAAGTGAGTTTTACTTTGTAATGAATTGTGCTAGCATACCACATCCTAAACTTGTCCAAGAGCGGTAAGAGAAGGGAGGTATGTAACCGTGCCTTTCTAAGTTGAGTTATGAGGGAAATATGATTTTCTTGGTTAAGAAAAAACAAAAAGGAAAAACATGAATCATGAGTTAAATTACACAACCTAGGATATTTTTTGAGCATCTTTACCAATGTTAGCCATTTTTGAGTTAAATTTTAGTCAAATTAGATAGAATGTCATTTTGGCTAACGACTTTAGAAATATGTCTGCATCAATGCTCTTATCTTTAGCTAGTATTAAATTAATATTATTTTTCAAATGAAGATTAAATAGTTTATATGTATTTATATATCACATAAAATATTTTAAAATGAATGCATTAAATTATAGAGAGCCTCATCTCGCTCACTATATTTAACTAACGAAATAGCTAAAGAGTACAGCTATTGGGACCTCCAAATTTGTTCATTTGAACTTTCTTTGTTATGAGTTATTAAATGACAATTATCTCCTGTTACGTAATGACTATTAAGGATAATAATCATACAAAAAGAAGTATATTTATTCTCTCTAGACTTTCCTATTCGATAATTAATTGATTGTATTCTTTATTATTTTCCTTATATATTTTTAATTTCTAATTTACTATTTCCTAAATTTTACTACATTATATATTTATTATTCCTTCCCCTTGTATATATATGCTTTCAACATGTATGATAGTATCGTTGTTTAGCACAAGTAAAATAGAAAAAGAAAAGCTAATTTGTGTTAGAATATTTTCTTGTTGGTATAAGTTTTTTTTTATCAGATAAACAACTAATATGCTACAACGAGTCAGAGATGGGAGTGTTGCGGGCGTGCCACCTCGCGGACGAGGAAAATGTTGATGGGGGGGTGCGCTTGACTTCTTGGTCAGGCAGAAAGGGGGGTCACAGGTGCCACCTCAGAGGAGGATTTACGAGCACAAGCGGGTCGATACTCACGGCGGCGCGAGCAGAGTAATTAACGGGAGTTCAGAGAGAAACGGGGATGCAGAGTCCGGAGAGCTCTGGAGAAAGACCTAGGCGGCGGCGCTTAGGGTTAGGTTTTCGAGGAAGGCTCGAAGGGAAACTGGGTTTCAGTTTGTGTTTGTCTGAGAGTTGTCTCTGAGTTGTTGTTGTAAAAGTTGTGTCTCTTTGAGAGCGCTTTCGAACCCTTTATATAGTGGAGCTTGACTTGCGGCAGAAGAGAGAGATAATCCTACTTCAAGTTGGATTCGGAAAACCTAATAGCACAAGGGCACTGTTTCGTCCATGCGAACCAACAATCTTGTGACACATGTCCAGTTCGCACACTTCATTCTTCATAAGGCATTGCTTCCGCGCTGCCGACTGTAGACTCCTATGCGAACTGGACTTAGGAGTATCCCCATCTCGCGGGCTGCTGCAAGGTGTTATCTCGCGTGCTTCTGTAGCTCATTTCCATTTCGCGGGCTATCGCAGCTCGCGAGCCTTAAAAGGGCTTTTTATATTTAGTGGGCCACAGGGGTTGGCCCGAAGCATGTCAAAGACTTGTAAAAAGTCTTCAACGTTTTTCGTGGTGCGCGCGGGCTCCGCATGTCGCTTCCTTGCGAAGTCCTCTACGCGAGCTAGTGTTTGGGAACGCGCCTTGCTTCTCCTACGCGGAGAGTCCTTCTCGCCTCGCCTATGCGGACTGGCAATCTCGCCTTGCCTCGCGGACTGGCAATCTCGCCTCGCCTCGCGGACTGGCAAATAGTAATTCCGCGCGAAGGCATTCCGCGCGCTAGCTAAGTGTTCCACGCGAACTGCGTAGTCCGCCTATGTCCATTCCGCGCGAAGGCTAAGTGTTTCAATTCCATTCCGCATGAAGGCTAAGTGTCCGTTCCGCGCGAAGTCTAACTTGGCTCGCGTGGTCTCACTGGCGGGCTATCACTTATAAATTTAGAGAAACTCCATCCCGCCGGTATGACATGGTCCAAGAAATAATTAATATTTACATAGACATTTACTGTCCAGTAAAATATTAATTCAGGCATAAACAGAACTCACGACCTCTCACTTATATGGAGAGACGGTACTGGGCTGGTAAATATAAGTTTTTGAAACCCAATACTTTGTGTTATTTGATTTTAAGAGAAAAATTGACGTCATTGAAAAAAATTTCTTACAAATTGATCAAATAAAGGAGATTTGGTGACATTCTATGAGAACTAAAAAATATTAAGGAATTGAGGTCGTGAAAGAGGTTTGAACGAAACAAAATCAAGGAATAGAGGTCTTGATGATAACATGCAAAAAGAAAAAAAAATTAAAAGAATGAGAGGTCTAGAGAATAAATAAGAGGTATAATGAGTAAATTATCAAGTTATATGTGAATAACATACCTAAGGTTATTTTAGGAATTCAAAAGGAGTTATAGTGAGCAAATGCTTGTAATAAAATTAAAAAGGAGGTGTAAAGAGCATGAAAGGTATACTGAGCAAATTTGGAGGTCCCAATAGCCGCACTCATAGCTAAAAGTCATAATAGCTAAACTTTTACTAGTCTGCTGGAGCTCCTAAAATACATAAAAAACTAAACACGTTCTCTAAAATAGCTAAAAAGCCAAAATAGAGGGTCTGATAAAAATGCTATTACAAGTTTGTGAACAACTTGTTGTCGATATTGTTATTTGGTTCAATTACAGTATATGTAAATGTGTAAAACAAATGTAGTAATTTTGTTGTCAGTGTTGTTAGTTTTGTTCTATGAACTTGTAATCTTGGTTCAGATAGTTGTAAAATGAGTGTATGATATACATCTCAGTACCGTAAACAACCTCAATTTTTTAAAAAAATTGTACAAAATTGAAAAGCGCAAATAGACAGCAAATAACAAAAAGAAAAATTCTCGATTGAATTTAGAGTATGACTTTTAGATCTATTTATCTAGTTAAAGTTTTGGGTAAACTACAAAAAAATACCCGAACTTTGAAACTCATTTCAAATAAATACCACATCTTTAGATTCTTTCAAATAAATACTCGAGCTATGCAAAATACTACAAAGTCTCAATTCCGTTATACATTTCGTTAAACGAACCGTTAACTTGTTTACGTGGCATGTGTGACGAGTCAATTCTTATTGACTGGACCTATCAACAAGGGTATTTTAGACCACACAAAAATTTAGTTTGCACGTTTTCATTCCCTCACTATCTCCCTTAACCCTAAACTGCCAGCCATCTCCATTGAGTTTGCACGTTTTCATTCTCTCAGCAAATTGAGTATTGCATTTTGTTCCGATATGACAATATTCATTTGCCTCATGGATAACTGTTAAGGTCAGAATTGTTTCTATTAACAACATTTTATCAACAAAGGTGTCTATTGACATTCCATCCATGTAGTGTATTGAAGCGATTGCATGCTTGCAAGGAATACCTCCTAATTGCCATTTTCTGCACTCACACATTGATTGCTCCAAGTTAACAACAAATTGTTCACCTGGACCCTTCACTTGATATTTAGGTCCTCCTGACCATTCAACTGTCACGCCGTGCCCTAAAGGCTTTGTTTGCAATCTGGATGAACTATTTTATCTAGCATGCAGAGCGGCATGATGGAGGTATTGCTTTCCTTGAGTACTGGCTTAATAAATTTATATTTTTTGGTAACGCCCACAAGCCTACGGACAAGTGGACGAAACTAGCTGTAGCACTGTATAATGACATTGAAGTTGGGCTAGGGCAACCCGTATTGGGTGCACTCTAGCGGGCCCTCCACACACTCTCTTTGAAGCCCTTCCACCTGCTTGCCGGCCCGCTATGGATCCTGAACCTATGGCTGCAGCTATACTTCCCCCTCTTCAGGTGCTCACCGCTCGACTTCCTGCCGAAGGACCAACTGCTTGGGTTCGCAGTGTGTAGGAATCCGGCGAATCGGACTCCCCTGTCCTTCTTCCCCAGCCTCTCCATCCTCTACAATCAGTTGGAGCCTCCCCCCCACTATAGACATGATGGTCCGTCGGTGCTACCTTAAGGTCTTAGCAGATGGTTTCTTTCCTCGCCCTCACTCCGAGTCTGATATCAAGACAAGCTTCATGAGGGCGGTTTCATGTTGCGATCTTCATCTTGCGGAAGAGGATCTAGGCTTCGAGCTGTACGTTCCCAACCATTTGGTTGGACAGCTTGGCTTTGTTCAAGGGGTTCCCTATCCACTGTTTCCTTTAGTGAACAAGTATACCTCTTGGTGCAAGATTGGCGTGGTGCACCGTGTTACCTCACTGGTGAACATTTTTCCTCTCACTCCAGCCCTACTAGATATTGAGCATTCGCTAGGTGTCAACCCCGCCTATCTCTCCTAGTGGCGCTCCCTCTCCGATAACAATTGGGAGTATGCAGAAGATGCTGTCTTCGCTGCCATCTTCTCCCCTCTGTATGACACCTTGGGCGATTCTGATCACACCGTCCTTGACGCTCCGCGCGGACAAGCAACGAGTTCACGGAGAGCAGCGACAAGGGCAAGGCCAACATTATCTTCTGCCGTCCAGTCGCTCGCCAGCCAACCGGTATCGTTATCAGGGAACGAGATCCCGCCCCAGAAGTATGTTAGTAATTCTATAGTTTCCATAATGTTTTGTCCAATTTAAGCGAAATGCCCTTTCTTTACTCCGTTTCCTCTTCTTACAGGCTACGCCTCGCCGGAGATCTTCTAGGAAACTTGAGTCAGCCGCAAACAAAGGGAAAGCGCTTACTCAAGAGGAGCCCGTGGCAGACTCCGATGAGGAGATTGTTCCACCAATCATTCAGCCGGGTGGGGAGAGCTTGCGCAAGCGTCCTACCGAGGGCGAAGAAGAAGTGGTAGAAGATTTACGCTACCAGGAAGAGTATGGTTTGGTAAGGACCTTACTTAAGCTAGCAATGACTTACTAACCTTCCATTTGATAGGTTCGCCACAGCCACATCTGTCCCCGACTAGACAATGTCGAAGGAGAAACAAGGACGGTCGAGACCCACATCCCCGAACCTGTTGTGGCGATGGTCGAAGAGCAAACTGCGGTTCTTGAGGAAGTTGAAACGCGTCCTCCTTCACCAACCGGCGCTATGGAAAATGCGGCCTCAATTCCGGTGTCCTCTCCTGGTCCTGTTTAGGACGAGGAACCAGAACAAACGGCTCTGCCTCCCGTCCTTACTGCCTCCTTGGTGATTCCGCTAGAAGAGTTTCGGCTGGAAGCGGTGCCTTCACCACCGAGGCAGGACCTGGCGACCCAAGCAGTTGAAGAGCAAGAGGTGCCAGGGGTGTTTGAAGTACCACCACCTTTTCCAGAGATTGAACCAGCCACTCCTGCTCCAGTGAGGCCAACCGCTGGAGTACCTTCTTCTTTGGCTACCCAGATTGTTCGCCTCCTAGCCTGGGTGACCCCACCTGCTGATCTAGAGCCAGTTCGCCTAGCCCGAGACTTTCTTCATGGGCTGATGCGCCAAGGCCCCAACATGGATGTCTTTGACTTGGTGCGGCGCGCCCGCGAGGCTCATGGTGCCCTGGTTCGCCACTTCACCTGCAACACTGTCTCTCTAGACCATGCTCTAGAGCTGATCGATGCCGTCGAGATGCAGGCCCTTCGCGTCAACGATGTGGAGGCTCAATCAGCCACTCAGGAGATTGTCCGCCAGAGCATGAAGACATGGAGGTCCCCAAGACATCCCCAGAAAACTTGTCTGCCTTCTATACTCGACATGTGGAGACATTGGAGGCCTAGATCACGGAGTTGCAGGCCCAGCTCGCCCCAACCTTACGGAAGCTGAGGGTGCGGAGGCCCGTGAATAGGCCGCAGAGGAGACCCAAGAGGCATTGGACTCAGTCACAGCGGCTGCGGACGAAGCCCAGGCCCAAGCGGATGCTGAAGAGTTGGCTTTAGAGGGCCTTCTCTTAGATTTGTATAGGGCCTCTAGGATGGTTTAAATCCATCTTTGCATTTTGTTGCCCCCCTCATGTATGAACCTTTACAATCAGCTTGTCAAATCTTCCTTGTTTCCAACATAGCTAATGTGGTCAAGAAAAATCTTCTTCCAAGATTCGGACGAGGCTTCCATGTGACTGTTTGCTTGGAACGCGGGAAGTCACCATGGATTTATACGTCCGTCCTTATCTCTAAGGCTCATATCCCAGAGCAAATCTATGCATGTAAGACACGCCTCCGAAGGAAGTTAGTCCCTTCTTCCTATAAAAGGGAACCTGATGGCCGGGGTTGGACCATCAACTATGTCTTTACCCCCTTGCCATGGATCCTTCTTCCCCTCTATTCATTCTCTTATCCTTGCTTAAAGCACAACCACCACCTCGCGTCCTTAGCCTTTGTTTATATTGAGTCTCACTTTTAGGCCGGGAGTGAATCTCAGAGTCCACTCTTAGGCCAAACCTGTGTTTGGACGCACAAATGGTCTAGGTACCTTCTGCCTTGCGCCTGCTGTTCTGTTCAGACATGAGGTTTCTGAGGTCCCGCACCCGCTCGCGCTTCAGGCCCTGGCCAGTGTCCTTGAAGGACCTTCGAAGCCTGACTGGTAGCATGAGGTACCCTGGTTTAGTGGACTTCTAGCTTCAACTGAAGGATGCCGTGGTGGGGGCTTCTTCTTCCCCACTATATGTAGGTTTGAAGTTTCCAAAATCCCCAGATCTATGCTTTAAGCATAGGCATAGTCAGATTTCATTTTCAGCATTTGCTTACTATTGTCATTGCTTCGGCCGCAAAGCCGTTTATGAAACTTATATCAGAATGATGAAAGAACGAAAAAAGTATTATTGTTTTAGGGCCTCTGGTATAGGCCCTAATCTAGCACTGGCCTTCTCAGGTTGGTACGTTACACTAATCTTCAATAGTTTTATTCTTCTATCACGGGTTTCCCCCTAGTGCTAGGTGGCGGAGCGCTAACGTGATGGCGCGTAGCACTATTAACTATGGTCGCAGGGTCCGGAAAGGGTGGGGGGTCCTCGCGCTCCCAAACGCCGGCAATATGGGGTTTCAAGAATTGACCATTAATTGGTTTGCGGTGACGGGTGCCATCGAGGTCGCGCAAGTGGTAAGCCCCTTTGGGGAGTATGCGATGAATGATAAAGGGCCCTTCCCAACGAGCGGACCATTTGCCCCGGCCTTCGGTTTTCTCTCCAAGTGGTAACACTGCACGCCACACAGCTTGACCTTCGGCATAACTTTGACCTCTGGTAACTTTATCATAGGACCGCGCAATACGCTGCTTTTCGAGGACGAGGTTGTTGAAAGCAGTGATGCGGTGTTCGTCGAGATCCTCAAGTTCCTGCCACATAGCTTGGACTTAGTCGTCCCCGAGTAGCTGGTGTTGTTCCTGTACGCGAAGCGAGGTGACGTTTATCTTAAGTGGTAAGACAACATCATGTCCATACATACGGGCGTATGGGGTGGTATCCGTCGGCCCGCGCTTCGAAGTGCTGTAAGCCCACAAAGTGTGGTAGAGTTCCTCATGTCAGACACGTGGGTTCAGTTCCAGCATCTTTCGTAGGATACCAAGGATAACCTTATTACTTGCTTCGGCTTGGCCATGGGAGTGTGCATAATATGGTGTAGAATGCAGGAGGTTGACGCCGTAGTCGTTAAGGTATTTGACCACATAATCTGCCATAAAAGCTTCCCCCTGGTCCTTGACAATGCACTCCGGAATACCAAAGTGGGAGATGATGTTTCTGAAGATAAAGTTGCGGACCGCATTTGCTGAGGCGATCTTTAGTGGCTCCGCCTCGACTTACTTAGTAAAGAAATCAGTGGCCACTATAATGAACTTATTTTGCTTAGAGGAATGCGAGTGGATGACTCCGATGAAGTCCATTGCCCATCCACGAGCTGGTCATGGTTTGATAATAGGCTGTAATGGAATGTTAGGGATGTGTTGCATTAGACTGTGAGCCTGGCAATCTTGACAACCTTTGGCAAAAGCAATGCAATCCTTAAGAATGGTAGGCCAGTAGTACCTATGGCGGAGAATTAACCAACGCATTTTGCGCCCTGCCTGGTGTGAGCCGCAAACCCCACAGTGTACTTCGCGCATGAGACGCTTGGCTTCATTCCCATACACGCAACGGAAATCGTTCCCATCCTCGCCGCGCCGGCGGAGTTCGCCGTTACGCAGCATGAAGTTGAGGGCGAGGAACCGCATCTGCCGTGAGTGAGTAGCGTCGTGGGGATTAGTGAGGTAGGCAATGAACGGTACGCGCCAATCATTGCCAATAGGGTCTAAGGCTGTGACCTCAGGAGAGGTGGCTTGATGTTGCCCCCTAGCAATAAAAGAAGGAAGGGTGCGCCGTTCGACCTTCAAAAGTCGTTCGCTCACTCCATCTCGCAGGATGAGACCGGAAGCTATCTGTGCTAGCTCGTTAGCCACGAAATTGAACTCGCGTGGTATGTGTTCGATGTAAACATCGTTGAACTGATCCAACACTTCGAACGCTTTGCGCAGGTACAACTCGATTGATGAACTTAAGCATTTGAACTTTTCAGCCAACTGATTGACGACCAAAACAGAGTCGCCGAGGACATGAACTTCGCGGACACCTAAGTCCAGCAAAATTTCTAGTTCTATGATGAGCGCCTCGTATTCTGCCTGGTTGTTTGTATACTTGAAGTCCAACTGGAACGAGTACGAAAAACAGTCTCCTACAAGGTTCTCGATGGCGATCCCTGCACCTGCGGTGATGTCAGTTCGTGACCCATCGAAGTAAAGGGTCCACGGGGTGAGTGTAACAGAGGCGAATTCCAACTTGCGGAACTCTGTGAGCTTTGACGGCGGGTGATGGGCGAGAAAGTCCGCTATTGCTTGTTCTTTTATTGCCTTTTGCGGAACATATTGCAAAGAGAATTCAGACAAGGCTAATATCCACTTTCCTATGCGGCCCCTTAAGATAGAACGGGAGAGCATGTACTTGACCAGGTCAGACTGGGCGATCCCCACCGTGGTAAAGGCAAGCATGTAGTGGCGCAACTTGCAACAAGCAAAAAATAAGGCAAGACACAATTTTTCCATTGGGGAGTATCATGTCTCACAGTCTGTTAAAACCCTACTTAGGTAATAAATGGCGTGCTCTACCCCGTTTTGTCATCTTGTGCCAAGAGTCCGCCAATGGACAGGTCGGCAGCTGCGATGTAGAGTTTAAGCGGAGCACCTTCGCGAGGTGGAATCAGGACTGGCAGGTTCATAAGGTAGTCCTTAATACGATCGAAAGCCTGTTGGTGTAGTGGCTCCCATTCGAACTCGGTTGCCCCCTGGAGCTTAAGTAAGGGCGAGAAAGGTTGGACTTTTCCTGCCGCGTTAGAAATGAACCGGCGAAGGAAATTGATACACCCGAGCAACTGTTAGAGCTTCTTCTTGGTTGTGGGGGGGGGGGAAGCGTCTATCACCGCTGCGCCTTGTCTTTTGGGATTTCGATGCCCCTTTGATGTACCACAAAACCTAGAAAATCTCCGGCCTCTACGAAAAACACACACTTGGCGGGGTTCATCTTCAGGTTGTGTAAGCGCATCCATTTGAAAACCTGTCGGAGGTCTTCAATGTGGTTTGCCCGTGTCTTGGTCTTGACCACTACGTCGTCTATGTAGACTTTAATCAGCTTCCCCAGGATGCCGTGAAAGATAAGGTTCAAAGCGCGCTGATATGTTGCCCCCGTGTTCTTGAGTCTGAAAGGCATGACAACATACTCGAACGCACCGGCGAAACTGGGGCAGCGGAAGGCTGTCTTGTGACAGTCTTCTTCGGTGATGGGAATCTGGTGGTATCCGGCTATCCCATCTATAAAGGAGAGTACTTCGTGTCCTGCTACCGCATCGATGAGGAGGTCGGCCACTGGCATGGGGTATATATCCTTAGGCGTTGCATTGTTGAGGTCGCGGTAATCAACGCAGATGCACATTTTGCCGTTTTTCTTGCAAACGGGGACAACATTGGATAGCCACTTGTTATATTTTGCCACGTGAATAATACATGATCGATGCATGTTTTCAATCTCTTCCTTGACTACGATCTGGGTCTCAGTTCGCATGAATCAGTCGTCTTGCCTCACTGGACGTCGGTCTGGATAGGTGGGCAGCCTGTGACAGACCAATTCCGGGGACAAGCCGGGCATATCTTCATACTTTTCGACGAAGCAGTCCCTATATTCGCGTAGTAGGGCAAGAAGGTCTTCATTTTCTTCCTCCGCCAACTTAGCACTAATGGAAATAAGAAAGGGTTTCTCTGTAGTCCCTACGTCTACTCGTGAAATGGGGTCGTGGACTTGAGGTGGTGTGTCATCCAAGGTGGCGGGTGCTAACTGAATAACTTCCTCCTTGGTATCGGTGTAATCCACAATCTCATCTACGTATTCCATAGTCGCGAACATGTCATAGGCCTCGCGTTCCACCCAGTACGAAAGAAGTCTCTCGTACAAGGACTCGCTAGGCTCGCGTGCCTCATCGGAGAAGGCACTATCCATCTGAGGATTGTGGGGGGATCCGCGATGGTGTGAGGACGTTGTAAGTCGTCCCTCGCCTGGGTTAGCCCCCATCGCGTTAAATTGGAAGCCTTGACGCCATACGAGCGGCCTTTGTGATCGACGCCTTGGACGTCCAATGGGCCCAGGTCTGTGTTGTAATATCGGTTGTCATTGAAGTTGGCAGAAATAGAGAAAGGACGTGGGTCAGTTTTAATTATGACCGCCTCGTTCTTCTCAGTATCCCAAATCATGAGTTCTTAGTGCATGGAGGAGGGCACGTAAAAACTTCTATGAATCCAATCGCGGCCTAAGATGATGCTGTAAGAGGTAGCATATTCGGCCACAAAGAAGGTATAAACTCGAGATGCCGACCCCACCTTGACTCGTAAAAATAGCAAGCTTAGGGTTCTGGATACCTGTCCGGTGAAGTTTTTTACCGTTAAGGTGGTGGTCTAGATCATCGAGCGCTGGATGCCAAGCATTCCCATGGTTCGAGTAGTAATGACATTGACAGCTGCGCCCGTGTCGACCAAGACCTTGTTGACCATTATTCCTTCCACCTCGGCCGTGATGTACAAAGGCCTCGTGTGAGTAGCCATGTCTAAGGTTGGTGTGGAAAAGGTCATAGTCTGTTTATGTTTAATGGTGCTCGTGATTTCCACTTGCGGGGCATCGTCGGTCTGTTCTGGTGCTGGTCCCATTTTGCTACTACAAGGCAGGGCCACGTTGCTGACGCTTTCACTGCTTGTAGGGATATCAACCGCACTGCATGTTGTGTTTGGCGGGAGAGTGTATCGCTCAGATATGAAGAAAACCATCCTTACTTAGAAAGAAAATGGTTCACGGACTGGGATCAGTGGAGTTTCAATGACCCTGTGCTCCCCTTCTAGCACAGCGAACGCGCCTTCTTCATGGACAACGTCATCTTCCTCAGCCCATACGGAGACTTCCACCATGTTACAGGTGAATGATTCTCCCTGTTCCTCTTCTTGGTCTTCATCTAGGTTAACACGAGGCTCTAAGTGTGCCTCGTTGTCTAGTGAATTCTCGCAGAAACGCTGAGCCATCTGCTGGGCGAGAGTAGGGCTAGAAGACATGGTTTCTGCCACTGGTGTGTTGTCCTCCGCCTGTTGCGGACGCCATACTTGTTTAGTCGAGGATTGCTCGTCCCCGGTCGGCAGCTTGTCTATAGCCAAGGAGGCTTTGTCGCTGTCATTCCTTTTCAACCGTTGCAAGACTGAGACTCGAGGCTCCATCCTGGCCTCTGGCTCTGGGTTCCGGGTGTTGAGGTTCCCGGCGTCGTGTTGGCTGAGGTGGCTCTCACCTTGGTTCTGGTTCTGGGCGGAGAAGGTGGGTCATTTCTTCTCTCAGGCTCCTGGGTCGTTGACGGCCTGCGCCTGGAAGGTTGTGGATCCTGCTTTGGTGGAACCGTAAGTCGGCAAAAGACGTTTGCCTTTGGGGTAGGCTCGTCTACGACTTGCTCACACAGCCTTGGGGGTGTTATGGGTGCCATATGGAGTAATGCGCGCAAGCCCTCTGCCTCTCTCCACGTTCGCTCAAGTGTCTGTGCGAGCTGCAAGGGGCGTACCGCGCCCTCATCAACAGCTCGTAAGGCACACATGATACTACCGTACCATTTCTGTAGTTTTTGTTTCTTGGACTTGCTAATGGTGACTGCCATCCCCCCTTGCTGCGTGTACCACACCCCGTCCTTGATTGCTGATTTGGATGTCGGAGGGATATAAGGGTCGGTCAAGACACCTTGCCAAGAGCTTGAGGCCATGTTTTCATGATGGTCACTGCTGGAATCCGATATGTCCATCTCACTTGTGGCTGGAGACGAGGATACTTTCTATGTCCATTATGTGTAAACGAATGTCTCGAGCCGCTCTATCCTTTGATTTAACTCTTCTCGGGTTCTAGGACTCATAGGTTGGTAGTTCTAAGCCGGGGACGACCTAACGTCCATCAGAACTGCCTTGCCCTTATCCTTTCGCGATGGGCGATCCCGCTCGAGTTTAACACTATCGCGCCGGGTCGTCAGGATTTCCCCATTGGTTAGCCAGGACGGTATAGTTGTTCGCCGACCGTTTACGGTTTCGGCCCTGAGGTTCGCGTAGACCCGCGCTTGGAGATAGGTCTAGTGTTATTTTGCGCTAGCCGACCCGAGGCCATGCGATATCAGCTGTTGCGCTCATGAAGTCGCCCTTATCCTCAAAGCGAATGTATCCGAGGTCGAGCCAGTCTTGGACGTGATCCCTAAGCTGCTAACACTCACGGGTTCTGTGCTCCCAACTATCATGGAACTTGCAATGCTAGTGGCCCTCCTTGTACTCGATGTATGACAAAGACCTAGCCACCGTGACGTGCCCGTCATAGATGAGATCGTCTAAGACCTCGTGAGCGAGGTTGACGTTGTAGGTATATTGGCGAGGTTGCCGGCGAGCTCTACCATCATCTTCTTCGCGGCTCCTTTTAGGTGCCCGACGTCGGTCGTCGTCCTCCGGGTAATCGGTCTAGTTTACTTCGACCATGCCAACTATAGGTGGGAAAGGTTCCACATCCACCAACGAAGCTATGCTGCCTGGCGTTTTAAGTTTTAGTTCGTCAGAGTTCAGACATGTTTGTAGCTGGTCTCGGAGTTTGACACAATATTTAGTGTCGTGATTGTAGACATTGTGGAAGGCACAATATTTCTTGTCCTTCAGCTCCTCCTTCGGTGGGATCTTGTGGTCCAAGTGCACGTACTTGGCCTCGATCAAGTCGTTAAAGACCAGATGGGCGTTCTTCGCGTCATAAGTGTATGACTCGTACTCTGGTTTGGCCCATGCAAAGGATTGGATGGTGATTGGCTCGCGCATCATCTTCAAATTCTTCAGCTTGTGAGCTAGTGGCTTGCCAGTCAGTTCAACCGTTCTGATTTCCTCCTGGTCTTGACCCATATGAGTTTCCTCGGGTCTTTGATAATAGGGGTCGTAGGTAGGGGACTGTAGACTTAGTGCCCCCACTGTTCTGTTGTTCCCTGGCATGTAAGTCCCTTTGGAGGCGTTTGCCTTCTCATCCATTTCATTGAGAATTAGCTCATAGCTGTCGACCTTGTTGATGAGGTCGCCCATGGAAGTGAAGCGCTCCCTATGGTGCTTTAGCAGCTGGCGGTGCTCAAGGCCGCAGATTGCCAACTTAATGGCCTCTTGCTCAGGTAGCAAGTAATCACACTTGGCCTGCTGCATTTTAAAGTGCTGGAGGAACGAAACTCCAGACTCCATGCATTGTTGGCTCATCTGGGTGAGGGAGTCGAGTATGACCTCTGGCTCGATGGTGTCGTATGTCTCCCGAAAAATCCTTTCCATAGTAGGCCAATCCGTGACTGAACCAGGCTTCAATCTGGAGAACCAACTGAAGGCACCCCTGGACAGAGAAGTCCCAAAGAGCTTAAGTTTGAGGATGTCGTTGAAGCAGACCATATTGACCACATTGGACCTTGAAGCAGACCATATGCGTTGCTGCATCTTCCTTTGTCTCCCCAGAGAAAGTGGTAAAAACGATGTTCTTAAACACTTGAGGGAAAGGGTATTGCGTCACGCTATCTGGGTAGGGGTCGTGATACTGCAAGGTAGCATCACCTTTCCCGGTTTGCTCCTTAACTATGCTGGAGATGAGCTGGCGCCAGTCGGCTGCTCTCACCAGTGTAGACTATGCCCCCTCCTCATGGTTCGGTCATGCAGAGAAGCTAAGAGCTTGCCCAACACTCTTAGGGGTTGGGCTGGAATGGGTTATGACTGGGTCATCTGGTGTTCCGGCCTCATCGTATGGAGAGCTACCAGTGCCCTTTAGTGTGGCACCAGGGCTGCGTGAGGAGGTAAAGGTGGTGGTGCCTTTGAGGTACCAGCTCCAAACCCAAATTGAGGGGTTTTCTAAGTCCCGACTTTCGGATTAGCCCTAGGGTGCTCATTAGGTGGCATATACCTTGATGTACCTTCGGTTGCGCCTGTGCCAGTAAGGTCGAGGGAAGGATTCTTTGGTGCTTGAGACATCATCCAGTCTTCCACCTGCAGGACTCTCAAGCTCAACCTGTTATTTTGCTGATCGAGCTTTTCCAGGTTATTCTTGCTCCTGAAGAAAGACGCATTTTGCTGATCAAGTAGCTTGGTATCGTGTTCGTCCAAGCGACGAGTTTGTTCGTTCATAGTTGCGCGGGTAAGCTTCAAGGTGTCCATAGTTTGGTCCAAATCCTTTTGGATTCGTTGGAGGGACCTTTCAACTAGGGCTTTGTTTTCCCTGACGTCAGCTGCAAACATATTGAAATCCTCACTGAGTACGGTGAGGTTTTCCTGGTTAGCAACCCAAAGAAGTCTGTCCTTTGTGACCTATTCAGTGAGGTCTGCAACACTCTGTTGAGTGGTGTCTTCTTTCTTCTCCAGATGAAGAACGACCTGTTCGGTATCCGAGGTCTGGGTTGTCAAACCCTCAATCCCGCCTTTTAGCTCCTCAAACATTTGGCGGATTTGCTCCGCATGCAAAGTAGATCCTGAGTCCTGGCTTGGTTATGGACCTACCATTGTGGTTTCGCTGAAGTTCGGGTTCCCAAACTATGCAAGAACCTGTTCTTTGCTGAGAGGTCGGCAAGCCGCGCTGTTATGGGGCTTGTACCATGGTGACTTATGCTTGAGACAAGAAATCTGAGGTTTCCTGTACGGTGATTCGCCTGGTTTCCCAATGGTGATAGGATGCTGTACTCCCGGTCCGACTAGGCGTGCCAATGTTTTGGTCACGATCCTCAGCAAGGGCAGATAGGTAACTTAGCAGTACCAAAAGTAAACGAGAGTTGCTGGCGTGCCACCGCGCGGGCACGGAATGTGAACTGCGTGTGTGCTTGACTTCTAATCAAACGAAAGGGCTCTGGTGCCACCTCGCGGACGAGGGATTACGAGTAGCTCACCTATTCGCTTGCAATCGATACTCATTGTAGATAGCGAGCAAAGCAACTAAATGGAAAAGTAACCAAGGTCGAGACTGAACGGGCTCTGTAAACTAAGGCGAGATGCACTTAGCGTTAGGGTTTCGAGAAACTCGAAGAGTTTTGTTATAGTTGTATGATTCGATTGTGTGTGTAAATGATCCTCGAACCTTCCTTTTATAGGGGTTCGCAGCTAGTTAGTAGAAACGTAACCACAATCCAATTCGGACTCAGCAATTAGAGTAACACAAGGACACGTCTCGCTTGCGTACTAAACGACTGGATGACACGTGTCCAATTAGATAGACTCCGCCTAAGTCACAAGTGCTAATCCTGTGTTATCCAAAAAACCTGTAGTCTCCTATGCGAACTCAAATAAAAAGAGCTATCTTACCCCGCGAAGCGCTACAGTCCTTATAGAAAACCACCTCACGTACTCCCGAAGCTCGCCCTCTCTAATGGGCTTTTTAAAAAAGGGTCATAGGTATTGGCCCATATGCTATCCAAGACTTATTATTTAGTCTTGGACCGAAATACCAACTGGGCTCAAACAGTTTGTTAAATAGATAGATAGAAACAAAGTCCAATAGCAAATAATAAGCACAGGAAAAGCCCTATTTTGATCATTATCACTTTTGATCTCTTTGGAGCAGTTGTTTTAGAGACTTCGTTTTGTAATAGCCCTTTAGCATAAAAAAAAACATCCATTTATTATTATAATTTTCTATATGAACGAGGTCGTATATACTCGCATATACTAATGAGAATCCCAAACGATGTAGTTTTGAATTGCAAGCAAAGAAAAACAAAGAATGACGCCTGCAAGATTTTAAACTTTTTCTGCCATTTTTGAATGCCTTTTCGTAAACAAACTGGCTCATAGAATCCAAATTAAGTAGAAAATAATGATTCAATATGGTTTGGTATGTTTCAATGTATTTTTCTTCTCCGAATAAGAGCTTTATATAGAGATACAATCATAACGCTATTAGAAAAATATTTCCTACATCTACACCTACACATACAAGGAAAGTAAATATATACAAAATATTCTACACTCCCCCTCAAGTTGGTGCATAGATATCGATCATGCCTAACTTGCCAACCGAGTTGTCAAACACTTTCCTTGACACTCATTTTGTGAGAACATCTGCTAATTGATCTTTCGTATACAAAAAAAGGAAACAAATGATTTTCCTGTCCAAGTTTTTCTTAAGGAAATGTCGATCTACCTCCACATGCTTCGTATGGTCATGCTGAACAGGATTATGAGCAATTTCAATAGCAGACATGATATCACAATGCAAGTCCATGGGTTTCTTGAGTTTGAAACCCAATTCTTTCAATACATTACGAATCCATAGCACAAAATCCATGTGCCATACCTCGAAACTTTGCTTCAGCACTTGATCTTGCAACGACTTTTTGTTTCTTACTACGCCAAGTTACATGGTTTCCTCCAACAAATGTAAAATACCCAGATGTAGACCGTCTGTCAGTCTTATCACCAACCCAACCAGCATATGTGTGCCCTACAACTTCCAATTCACCCTTCTTTACAAGCAACAAGCCTTTTCCAAGTGTCACTTAAAATACTTTAGAATATGATACACTGCATCCATATGCTCTTTGCTAAGACAATGCATAAATTGACTAAGCAATATAAGGTCTAGTATGAGAGAAATAAATAAGTCTCCTTACTAGACGTTGGTACCTTCCTTTATCAGTTGGAACTTGATTCGGATAGATGGCAAGGTTGTGATTCATCTCAATTGGTGTCTAAACAGGCTTGCAGTCAAGTATTCATGTCTCAGCTAACAAGTCAAGAACATACTTTCGCTAGGATAAAGAAATCCCTTTCTTTGACCTTGCAACTTCAATTCCGAGAAAATACTTCAACTGTCCAAGGTCCTTCATCTCAAACTCCTTTGAAAAGTACTTATGTAGAGCCTTCATCTTCTTTGGGTCATCTCCTGTAACAATCATATCATCAACATACACAATTAGAGCGGTGATCTTACCCTACGTTTGATGAACAAAGTGTGATCTGAGTTGCTTTGTCTATAACCAAATGTCTTCATTGATTTGGAGAATCTTCCAAACCAAGCTCTAGGAGACTGCTTTAAACAATACAAAGACTTCTTCAACTTATAAACCTTTCAGACATCACAAGGTCTACATTTGACTTCTAGGGGCATGTCCATATACACCTCTTCTTCCAAGTTTCCATTGAGGAAAACATTCTGCACATCAAACTGTCGTAGAGGCCAATCTTTAGTTGCCGCAAGTAAAATCAATATTCGAACAGTGTTGATCTTTGCTACAGGCGTAAACGTTTCTTCATAATCAATCCCATAGCGTTGGGTGTATCCTTTGGCAACTAATTTGGCTTTATACATGTCAATGCTCCCATCGGCTTTGAGTTTAACTGTAAATACACAACGACATCCAACGGTCTTCTTTCCATTAGGTTTATGAATAACATCCCAGGTCGAGTTTTTTTGCAAAGCTTCTAGTTCTTCATTCATCGCTTGAGTCCACTTCGGATTCGCCATTGCATCCTGTACAGTACTAGGAATAGAAACACTGGATAATTGATTAATGACAAGAGCATGTGACCCAGACAATCTATGGTTAGACATGTAATTAGCTATAGGATATTTAGCTTTGGCTTTGATGTCTGGCTTTGATGTCTGGTTCATATTGTTTCTTTGGAATACCCTTGGTAACCCTCTATGATATCCTAGTTAGAATATTATCTACCCTATATAATTGGTTTGAATTTAAAGGTACCTGAGGAGGGACATTCGCAGCGGATTCTTGGGTTGATGGTGTAGAGAAAGGGAAACTATCTGACCCAAAATTCAGAATTACAAGGACGACATCTGAAGGCTCAGCAGTCAAATTAATGGGTTTTTCTTGTGGGTCCCCCTGTAAAGATGTTGTTTGGTTTCTACCGACACCATCTGCAGCACAAGGCGTGTCAACTAATGGCTTCACGACACGTGACGAGTTTAGAGTGCCTTCCAGCTATGGTCCAACACATGGGCCACCGTCCTCCTCAATCTGCACGACACATTGCGCCTGTGTCTCTCCTCTGATGCGGCTCGTCTGGCTCGGCTGGGCATCATGTGAGCTTGTGTCAGCGTCAGCACGTGGGATGTGTTAGCGTCAGCAACGTTTATCTCTTTGTCCTTCTCTTGCGTCTCTTTGTTATTTGTGGTTTCTCCGACTATAAATCTCGACTCCAATGCTTCTAATTCTTCAAATTCTTCGAATTAAAATAAATTTCGGGAATTCCCTTAATATGCTCTCTCCCCCTGAAGGGAAGACTCTGATACTCCCCATGAGTAGTAAGGCTCAGATTCATGAAAAGAAGCATCAAGGGATATATGCATGGTGTATGTAAGAGGATCAAAACATCTATATCCCTTCTGAAAATCTGCATAACCCATAAAAATACACTTCCTTGCACGGGGATTAAGCTTACTTCGTTGTGGTTTTGGAACACTACAGGAAATCGCATCCTAGCCGACGGAAACAACTCGTCGCCTAAGACAAACAATTTGTCACCTAGGATCTTGACAGACGAATTATCCGTCGACTAAGTTTCGTCGCCTAAGTGTGGTGAGGTAGACACTTAGGCGACAGAACTAAAGTTAGTCGTCGACTAAGAGAGATCCTAACCGACGGACCTTTTCCTACCTTGTCGACAAACAGGTTCGTCGATAAGAACCTCTGCCGACGAATTTGAAATTACTCTTAGCCACGAAATTGTCGTCGGTATGTATGTTTACCGACGAATATTGCATCGACCTTAAGCGACGGAATATTCGTCGGCAGAGTTTTAAACCGACGAATTCATAACAATTCTTAGTCGACAATCAATCTTTCTATATGTCAGATATGTGGTTTATCTTAAGCGGAGAATATTACTGTTTCCGTCGCCTAAGAGATTTTATTTAGGGTAAAAAAATAAAAATTGTAATTTTTTTTTTTACCTTATTCACTGTTTTCAAAAATTACAAATCAGTAACAATAATCAAACATATACAGATACAGCAGGCATGAAGCATTGGATTTGAAAACATATTCATATATTGATCATGATAACTAGATGGACAAATATTGTTCATATATACAAATTAACTTGCATGTCTATTAATCATGCATGTTTAGTGCCAAATAATGAACCAGCTAGAAAATTGTTCATACAATCTAGCTAAACTATGAATGAAGTACTACAAAATCAAAAATGCCAATTATTGTTCTCGTCGAATCCGATGTTGTCACATCTATCATCATTGTTCTGTGGGAAAACTTGTGGAGGAGGAGGAGGTGGCATACCTAGGTGCTCATATATGGATGCAACAAGGGACTGCACAACACTATACATAGACTCGGCACGCAAGACACGCTGCTGGACCTCTTGGATTTTATGTTGGTCACGCTCCTCTGATTCCTTTAGTTTCTGCTCATAGCGCTCCTGCACCTCTTGAAATTGCTGCTCATCAACTCTAGGAGGACGACTACGTGAAGCCGAACCATTTGAAGAATGGATGAAGTCTCGCTCGCCTCCTCGTCCTATCCCTCTTATCTCTTTTCCTTTCTGAGTTTTGAGCACCGTACCCAAGTTTATCTGCTCGTCCGTGGCGTCAGAGTGTTGTTTCTTAAATGCATCATTTCGTTTATTGACCTCATCAACCATGTCATTCTGCATTTAAAATACATTAATTAATAAACAAAACAACTCAACATTTCCATAATAAACTTGACATTTTGCATAATAAACAGGGAAGCTTCATTTATTAGGTACACCTAATCAAACAATACAGGGAAGCTTAATAAACTTGACATTTATTAATAAACTTGATCAACCATGCACCTGATCAAACTTCCAATGAATCATAAACAAGGAAGCTTCCCTGTCTATTAGCTTGTTTGGTGACTGTGTTACCACGACAATCGCTTTCATTTGCGACTTTGATTACTTTAAGCAATTCCTGCTTGATTCTAGGGTTGACTAGCTAATTCAGCTTAGAGGGCAACTTCAAAGAACAATACTTTTATCTCTTGTTAGCCATTACTTTGCTTATTAGGCCACGTACTTACATTAATGTCTTAATTAATAAGACACGTAGTGGCATCATAGAACTTTTACTAGATAGTCTTGTACCTCATAGGCTCATACAAGTTCAATTACTCTTAGATTATGTTCTATTGTAGTTGAGGAATATAATACAGCCCTACAAGTTCAATAGGCTCGTACTACTGCCAATGAAAACAATACAGCCCTAATTCTTATGACCGGTTAGAAAGAAAATATATATGAATATGCAGAACCCAGAACCAGTAACCAAAGATAACTATTTACAAATAGCTCATTTTATGTGTTCCTAATAAACTTGACATTTTGCATAATAAACTTCATAAGTGCATGCATCAAACAATTTACATGACTTCAAACAATTAGGTGCATCAAACAATTTACATGACTTCACAACAGTCTCATTAGACATAGCAGTGCTAGCTATTTCAGGTATAACTTGAAATTTGACCTAATTTAGAGAGACAACAATAAGATATAACCATAAAACCATAGAAAAATGTATATCAACAACATACCTTATTAATGCATATATTTACTGTAACCCCATTATGTTGCTTCCAAACTAGTCCTAATGTATCCTCATCCAAAAAAAAAAAACTAGTCCTCTAATGTATTCAACATTTTTCAGAAATGGTCATCAAAATCTTGGCAAAATAGCTAACAAATTTCATCTCAAATTAATTTTATGCAAGTTGTGCCCAAAATCTGAATCTCCCATCCAAATTAATGTCTATGTACGTTGTTCAAGAACAATTATATATGATTATGTTACTTCCTTTGCTTGTTTATTTATAAACCACTCCACCTACAAAACCTTGACACTACTCAAAAGCCATCAAAGTTAACCAAACACTCTTTGAGAAAAATGACCAAGAAACTCCAAAAGCGTCTCCAATATTACCTCACCAAGATTAAGAAACCTCCCCCTGCTTTGATCCCAATCTCTTCCAAGAAATGGATGTGAACAATAAAATAGTAAAATGAAAGACACATACATAATGCTTGGTCGTAACTTCATCACCGGCCTTGACATAGGTCTTCTCAAAACCTTTGATTATTGGAAGCTGCTCATCTTGTATTCTGAGTTCCTCCATTATGTAGATAATAGGAGAAGACCCCGTGTGATGGTGCATAGTCTTCTCCCCACGGTTCTGCTTGTTTGTCAAGGAGAGTCTCTAATACACGAAAAAATATTAAATAGATTAGTTCTAACATCTTTCACATTTCACATTTCAAGTTATAAATACATAACTATACATGTTATAAATACATAATTATACATGTACACAATGTCCCCTGTTAACAAAGTGTCTAGCTAAGCCACTGTTCTCAAAGCCAATTAATATCCATAGTAATACCAAATATGGACAATGATCAGTCAATTAAACAAGGTAGTATAAGACATAGTCAATTGTGTAATACAGATATGATATAGTATTGAATGAGCTAATAATAAAATCCAAGGGAAACAATGAAGCTAATAAAGCTAAAAATTACCTTGAACGCATCTGACTCGAAATGAGAACAAAGAAACTCCTACTGGTCTGTAGACATATAAAATTTAACGATAAAAATAGTCGTTGAATAATCCAAGTAAATACGTGGCTCATGAGTCAACAAAATTGGAAAGCCGTTGGAAATAACACGTGGCAACGTGGAAATGATCGGCCTACAACAAAGCCTTAAACCTCCAATTGAAATCAATTATCAAGTGTGGATTGACGATTTGACTTCGCAAGCGAAATGGACTTCGCTTAGGCGAGCAAGGCTTGGCGAGATAAAATTGACTCCGCGAGGTGACTTTGACTTCGCGAGGCGAGCTAAGCTTGGCGAGGCGAACTGGAAATGAAGGCGAGGCGAACTCGACTTCACTTCGCGTAGACCTAAACAGTGAATTTGACTTCACTTCGCGTAGACCTAAATAGTGAATTTGACTTCACGAGGCGAGCTAAGCTTGGCGAGGCGAACTGGAATTCACTTCGCATAGACTTAAAACAGTGGCGAGGCGGAATGACTCCGCGTAGAGATAAATGAAGGCGAGGCGAACTCGACTTCACTTCGCATAGACGACAGAGTTTGCATGCATGCAGGGATTGGAAATCACGGTTCGCTTGGAGATCAAGCCTCCTCGCGGGATACTTTCCATGTCCGTGAGATAGCTCGCCCCTTGCTAAAGATTTTGTCCAAAACAGGACATTAATCTAAAGCGATATGGGCATATCTAAATCTTAAGATTTGATTGATCTGATTATGTTAAAATCAGCAAGTAAATCAATCAGTCAAGATTCATTAATTTGATTAAGGAAATATTATTGATTCAAAATCTTCATTACTTGCCTTAAGTGGAGGCATGTTAACACTATAAATACCCCCTCTCATACCATGAGGAGGGGGGGGGGGCAGAGAAAAAGGGCGAAACCAAGAGAGCATAAACAGAAGCAGCGGACTAGAGAGAGAGAGAAGAATCCCTCCCGCGAGCTCAGAAGTCTTCCCAAGATCCTTGAAGAACTATCAAGCTCATAGCCTGTTCTTCGCCAAATCCTCGAAGAACTATCAAGCTCATAGCCAGTTCTTCATCAAATCCTCGAAGAACTATCAAGCTCATAGCCCGTTCTTCATCAAATCCTCGAAGAACTATCAAGCTAATAGCCAGTTCTTCACTAAACCCTTGAAGAACTATCAAGCTCACGGCCAGTTCTTCATCAAATCCTTGAAGAACTATCAAGCTCATAGCCAGTTCTTCACTAAACCTAAACCCAAATCCCAAATACTTGTTACGCGATCATCCCGTGTAACCCTCAAGAACAAGTGCTTGTCACCCTTGAGTTAGACCTAAATTCGGAGATAGAATCAGAGGAGTTCACAAAGATTGTAACCCGCATTCGCATTGATTTGATTAAATTATTGTTTATACACGTGTTGTTCTGTTATTTGTCGCAGACATTTTCGTGTTTACATGGTCCTCTCTGCCAATGAAATCGGAAGGCATGCCACAAGGCCCTTCTAACTGATAAGCTTTGTGACACTGGTACTTCCAATCCTTGTACCTCTCTTGTGCCCTCTTCAGTATCTAATTGAACATTGGCTTATCATTTTCATCCCACTCGTACTTCGGCTAAGTAACAAATTAAAAAAAATTACCCCATGTTAAGCACTGAAAAGAAAGTTGAAAAAAGAAAAATAATTGTTCCAGTAAGGCAATTCATATCACTGTACATAATATCAATACCAATCAGTTTTCAGTTTTCAGTTCACTTTCTGTTTCAGTTTCAATTATGTAACATCAATCAGTTGTTAGTTTCACTTTGACTTTCAGTTTCCTGTTTCACTTTAAAAAAATCAATTTTAGTTTTGAAACACCAATCTTTAAGTTCATATCAACACACAATAGTTTACACACATTCAATCATAAGAAAACTTAGTCGATCTTATGCTTAAGTTATCCTTAGACATGAAATTTTACTTTTCATATACTTTTATCAAACAAATTTAATTAAGTAAATTTACTTTTCTTATAATTTTCAGGGAACTTACCGACATTGCATTTCACACCTTCCACTTCTCGGTTTGATCAAGCTCGTAGAAGGTACTTGTCCTCATTCCCACAAGACTCTGTATGGCGGAACTGATATCATGTGTCACCAAACTGTTTATCCCCCTGATGCTAGGACCTTTCAAACGGGGGCAATACTCCAGCTTGATCTTCTGCCCCGTTTATTGTGACGAATATTTCAGAGAAATTATTCGTAGGAAAAAATTATGACGACTGTAAAAATGGTAAATTTTACCCAGTAAAAAGGTAAGTTTTATTAGGGTTTTATTTTTAGGGTGTTGAATTTTGGAGTTGGGTTATATCTTGGGTTGGACCGGTTGGGCAAAAGCCCAACTCTTTTTCCCTTCTCTCTCTCTCTCTCTCTCTCTCTCTCTCTCTCTCCTCTCCCACTCCCGATTCCCTCTCCCTCTGCCGGAATTTCTTTCCGTCCGTCCGACGCCGTCCGGCCACCGTTCACCGCCGCACCGGTCCCAAACGGTCGGCATCCGACCCAGCTTCCATCCTAGACCGGTGAGAGGCTCCCTAGCGCCGCTGTGGGAGAGATATCGGGCCCGAAAGGTCCGACTGTCCAAAACTTCCCGTTGCCGGAACTTCCTCCTCCAGCCGCCATAGGCGGAGCTGCTAGACTCAAAAGGACCTCCTCCCGTACGTTCATCCCTCCAAATGATTCACTCCCTCTTGAGTTAGGTACGGAGAAATCGATATTTGAAATTCTATGGCTTATTAGATGTTTTCGTTCGATTGGCATAGTGAGGCTTGGAATTGGTGTTTGTGCTAGTTGAAAAGTTGTAGAGAAGGTTGAGAGGAAGGTGCTGTCAAAATTTGGTAGCTATTAGAGGTCGCTGTTGCCGCGGCGCCACCGCTGTTAGAGGGATTTTTATGGTTTTAGATGTGGAATATTAAGGGGAGGTTATTGATGTGAATTTTAAAATTTTTGGAGGAGTTTTGGATAGGTTTGGAAATTGTTAAAGTTTGGTGATTTTGACGGATTAATAGAGTAGAATCCGGCCATTGGTTTGATGTTGTTTAGACTGTAAGGTTGCGTTAAGGCTACCGCTATTTTTCCGGTGAGGTTGGAAAATATTGAGTTAAGAACGGCGAAGTTAGGTAAGGATGAGCGTGGTTAAGGCCCACAGTTAATTTTGCCTATTTTGAATAAATATTGGATTTTTAAGTTGGGAAATTAATTATATATTTGGAATAGGACGTGAGAAGGCTCGAGCAGAAGAGGTCTCGGATCGACATCAGGCTTAGGCCTAAGTTGTGAGTGGACCTTTGTTTTAAATATTATGTCAGTAAAAAGATTTATTGATGAATATTTTCTTTTGTTGGAGAATAACCGAAATTGAGAATTTTAGTGATTATATATTTATATATGGATGTTTATGAGGATAGTATGTATATAAATAAATGCTAGCTAGTTATACGTGCTTTTCCGCCATAATGAGGTAAAATACCATTATGGTGTGACGTGAGCGTTAGATGCAATCGTAGTAGCCCTATATGAATATAATAATGATTCATATAGGGAGTATGCACGTATATAAATACACCCGTCTTTTCCGCATAATGAGGTAAAATTTCATTATGGCGTGACGTGAGCGTTAGACGCAAGCGTAGTAGCCTTGTATGAATTTCTATTTTCTTATATTTCTTCATAAGAAATCATACAAGGAGTATGATGAGTGTAAATACATACATACATATATTTTAGCCTGAGATGATGTATTTATTAAGTTTTGGAGACTAGCCGGAGCTTGTCATATACTTACCAGTTTTTGAGCTATCGCATGCAGCATAATTTCTATGGAAATTAAATTGGGGAAACATAAATATTTTTATTAAATTCATTTTTGCCCACTCACTCTAATGTTTTCAAATGTTTTCCCCTGGGCTCTTCATTTTTAAAATGTCCAGTCTGCAGAGTACGGGTCGGTACTAGTAGGAGGAGACGAGACATAGTCACCCATCTTTCAGCCACTTTTCACCAGTAGGTTACCTGCTTAACCTACTATGGTAATTTCCTGCTTCCGTTGTCTTTAGTAGCTCTGAATACTCTTGAGATTATTGTATAATATTTTAATTGAGTGTGCTAAGATTTATGTTATATTATTTGGATTATTTTTATGGGTAATTCATGGATTCTTCGGATTAGGGTTGTCCATTTTCAAGGGAGGTTTGCTAAGTTCTTCGGTAAATTTTCCTTGGAGGTGGATCCCACAAGACTTACCTCGGGTTTCAGGGTGAAATTCGGGGTGGGTCTTGACACCTTTCAAACGGGGGCAATACTCCAGCTTGATCTTCTGCCCCGTTTGTTGAACGATATCCTCCGCTTTCTTTCCAGAACATAAACCCCGTTTCTTTTTCGGGGACGGAGCTACAATTAACATGTGAAAATACATTAGTATACTTAAATGTATAAGAGGATTCTAATAAATTAATACAAGTATATGAGAAAAAAATAAGTTACCTGTTGGGCTTTTAACTTTGATTCGAGCGCTTTTGACGATGCGTCTTGCAGATTCGGCCGCATTTGCAGGCGCCGATGGAGATCCCGTTGAACTACCGTCAACTACAGGGGGCCGCACGATCAACTGGGGAGCCCCTGGTGGTATTGTCCCAGCCGACATGCGGGTAGGGTGGCTTGTATTGCTAGCTGAGCCGACACTCTGCCAAATTGACTCCATCAATTCCGTGGCCTTAGTGGTTAGGTCCTTCCTCTTTCCCATGATCACCATCTTGCACATTAATAACACACAATTGTTAATCTTAAACAGTCAGTAGATGTCCACAGTAAATGAGTGAATAATAGATAAACATTATGAAAAATAGTCCATAGACCAGTATCTACTGAATGCATGTAGGTTGATATATAAGCAATAACCAAACACTAACAAAAGTTATGAGTCACTTAAGCAGAAGATACAATGTGATATTGGTATGAGTAAACACTTTTTTTTTTTGGATAATTAAAAAAAAAAAAAACTCTGAGGACTGAGGCAAGTCTGATGTGAAGTGTATATTAGTATACTAACAAAAACTGTGAGCCACTTAAGCAAAAGATACAATTTGATATTGGTATGAGCAAACATTTTTTTTTTAGATAATTATAAATAAAATAAAAAATAAAAAATAAAAACTCTGAGGACCTCAAGTCTGATATGATATGTATATTAGCAATCATAGGTCCTTATATGAAGAAATTGAACGTATAGATGTATAAGAGCATGTTAACAAAATGGAATACTATGAAAATCTTTCGCAATTTCTATTCATGCATCACTGGTATCTCCCTTCTTTCTATTTTCAGAATGTATTACATGTTATTCATATACTGTAAGTTTGCATACATATATGATAGAACAAATAAGGATTTAGTGAAGATTTCAGAATTTCTTGATGCAAACTATCAACTTTCAAAAATCATAACTAAATATAGGAAAATCGTTTTCAAGAAATTCTAATTCTGAGACATCTTTAACATGTCTACTGTAACTTTCATGAAGATACAAAGTTCAAACAATCAACCGAATTGCACAGCTTTCATAAAGAAGCTAACTGGTTCAAAATCTCATAAAACAGTGATCTGCGGAATTTCCTGATGCAAACCCTAAACTTTGAAAAATCATAGCTTAATCTAGAAAAATCATTTTCAAGTAGTACAAATTCTGGAATGAACATTAAGATATCAATTACAATTCTTATGAAGACACCAACTTCGAATTTCAAACAAATGTATATAGTTTTCTACTTAAGCAGAACTAGGTTCAATACGTAGAAAAATTGATTTATGTGCAGATCTATGTTTCTAGTTTTAAACTTGATCAATGATGTCTAAATTAAATTACATGAAACCATACAGATTTGAGACTTAATGTATATGCCTTCAACATATGCAAATGGATTCAAAAATGAATGTTTAAATCACATGTTATAGCTTCTCAAAATTTAACTAAATGATCAAGGTATGTGCGAAAACTTCGCAATTACATGTTCATTCAATTCCTACATGACATATAAGAATATCAGTCTCCACATTCATAACCATGCTTCTTAAGAATCTTTGAACAAGATAGATCCACTAATCCTCGCATCTAACCTGTTTACCAACACTAGTATATTTCCTTAGTTTTATGATTACTACACTTTTAATAGTAAGATTACACTTGAGATCTCCTCTTTACAATCCCCACAAGGATCAAACTCACCAAGTAGGGCTATACACTAACACGGATCAAAACTCATTTTGTGGACTAATCTTAATACTCAGACAAACAAGCACAATTAAAAGCACATGCAATAATCTTAATACTCAGACAAACAAGCACAGTTAATACTCACACAAACAAGCACAGTTAAAAGCCAAGTACATGTTCTCATGCTCTCGTCTGTGTGGTATGTTGCATGATTGAGAGAAGGGAACAAAAATGAGCTTCTCTATCCACGTTCGGCCAGAGTCGATTAGAATAACATAAGCTAATTACTAATGGCTAACTGTCTAATGCCTACTAAAACAGGTTAATAATATTGTGCAAATGGTCATTTCTACTTTTTTGTTCTGTGCCTACTGTCCAATGTCCAATCCTAATGGCTAACTGTCCAATGTCTACTAATGCACTTGCCAAACAGATATATAACAGTGAGTAAAGAAAACATAAGCAAACACAGCAAAGTTCATAGTGAAAACGGGGCATATAAGAGATCGAATACATACCTCAGTATCGGGGATTTAGGGTGATGCGGTGGCGAGACTGGAGGCGGTGAGAAGGTGGGAGCAGCGAGATCGGAGTAGCGGGTGGATGCGGTGGCGATGAGTGGAGGAGGAGGGTGGATGCGCGCAGTTGAATCGGTTGCCGATGCGTGGATGGGGTCTTCGATGGGTGGAGGCGGTGGATTGAGGCGGTGGCGCAACTCTGGTGGGATTTGGGAATTTAAGGATTCTGGGTGTGAAATGCAGTGAAAGAATCAATTAGTATCGATTTTATCTTAGCCGACGAATAAGTTTCGTCGCCTAAGACACGTATTCGTCGCCTAAGTAATATGAAATTTCCGGAAAAAAAACGCGCAAAATTCACCCGCCTAATATTTCTGGATCCTATGGGACGGAAAAGACAACTTTCTGTCACCTCGGTTCGACTAAGCCACTGACTTAGTCAATTTCCGTCGCCTAAGTAACATAAAATTTTCTTCAAAAAAAAGGCGCAAAATTCAGCCGCCTAATATTTCGGGATCCTACGCGACGAAAAGTGCACTTTTCGTCGCCTAAGAAGTACTAAGGTGACGACATTTTCAAGTTCCGTCGACTAAGTATATTTTTAAAAAATTTGGACATTTTATTATATTTGCATCTGAGCATTTTTGTGTAACTTTTCAAACTAAACTCAACTGTAACTCTACGTAAGTATTTGTACTTAAAACAGCATACATATGCATTTTAAAAAGGGTAAAATATTATATAGTCCTTGTGGTTTGAAGTCGACATATGTTTAGTCCTTATGGTTTTATTTTAATGTGAATAGTCCTTAAACTCATGATTTTTCATCCAAATAGTCCTTGTGGCCTTTAACTGAGAAAATTGTCGGAAGGACTATTTGGATGAAAAATCATGACTTTAAGGACTATTCAGATTAAAATAAAACCATAAGGACTATTTGGATAAAAAATCGTGACTTTAAGGACTATTCTGATTAAAATAAAACCACAAGGACTAAATAATTGTAGATTTCAAACCACAAGAACTAAACAAATTTCAATTCTTTTAAAAATTAGACATGTAGGAAAATGGAAATTTGCATGAATAATTAATTGTTGGACGTACGTACGTACGTGGTTACAAATTTAAAAATACATATCCAAAGTTATGCCAAATTAATACAAGTAGATATATTAGCTAAACCGATCGAAATTCACAATAATGGTTATATCAATCGTACTCATCATACCGAGTCGTCTGAATCATCATCCTCATCAATTTGGTCAGAATACTCATCATCCTCTATGTATTCGTTATCTATGAAGCCGTCATCATCATGATTAGGGTTGCGTTGTAACGAGTTCACTTCAGATGGTGTAATTGCAATGTAACCTATGATAGCCGGAACGTGTTGGTTGTTGACACGAATATCCTCAGTATCGGGGACTACATATGGAGATTCCTCTTGATATGGTTCATTCGGTTGATCTGCTATTGGTTCACTGGGCCCACTCTCATCATCCCCTCCCAGTGTAGCTGCACTTCAAATATTCCTATGTGACATCACCTGCACCACTTTCCAACCCTCACCCATAGCCAGATCATCAAGATAAAACACTTGTTTCGCCATGGTGGCAAGAATAAACGGCTCATTCTCATACCATACACTGTTTGAGTCCACTGATAACAAGCCACGATCTATATTCGTACTCCTTCGTCTGGTTGGGTCAGTATTGAACCATTTGCACTTGAACAACATGACTGGCATACCTTTGCCGTAGATTAGTTCGATGACATTGACAAGAACCCCGTAGTAGTTGAAACCCACACCCTCAACCATGACTCCATTGTTTTGGGTGACATGGCCTTCATCTCGTTCTGACGTCACAAACTTAACACCGGTCACAAAACATCCAGCACGAACTCTGTGGCTTTGGGTCCTCCAGCCAACAAGTGCAACTCCGGGTCGTAAGAAGCAGGAAAATATTGTTGAATGTGCATTATCTGTAACAATTTTAAGAGCAATGTTGTTACATTCTGTAACATAAAAAAGCAACATATATTTAATTTATGTAACATCATAGAGATAGAAGGTACCCAAATAGGGAAGTAATCAAGAAAATATCTCTTGTGAATGGCTTCATTACTATCCTGCCTTTCCAAATGAGACTTCAAGTACCGCTCGGCTTCGTTGCAATGTTGAAGGACAGACCAACTAGCCTCTTTGATCTCAGAATTACTTAACCTACCATATGGTTGAACGTCGTTGGAAACAACTGATAGATTGAATTGATTACGGGATCCAGATGATTCCCCCTCTGTATCTTCATCATTGAGATATGTGTTGCAGTAAGTTACGCACTCAGCTTGAATGTATGCCACCGTGATTGACCCTTCAGGGAAACATTTGTTTCTGTTCGATTTCTTGAAATCCCTTAGTTGCCTGCAAAACAGATATTTATTCTCTAATGGTTAATATTTAAAAAAAAAAACCTTAATTTGAAATGATGATTAATTAGAAAATGAGTGCATACCTCTCATTTGGATAGCACCAGGTATACTGTACCGAACCAGCAAACAACACTTGTTCAGGAAGGTGGATCATGAGGTGAATCATGATGTCAAAGAAAGTTGGGAGAAAGATCCTCTCCAGCTTGCACATGATGTACACAATGTCTTATTGCAATGATCGAACATTAGACTTTTTAAGCTCTTTAGCGCATAGCCTCTGAAAGAACTTGGACAAAGTCACTAACGTGTCAACCACATCACTCTGCAAATACGGTCTAATGACCACGGGAAGAAGACGTTGCAGCAAAACATGACAGTCATGAGTCTTCAACCCAATAATCTTATTTCCCCCCCCCCCGTCTTAACACATCGAGTGATATTCCCTGCATACCCATGAGGATACTTAATATTATGAAGCCACTGAAACACTTCCGCCTTCTTCTGAGGATGGACTGTGTAGCCTGCTTGAGGCATTATGACTTTTTTTTATTTTTTTGTTCTCTACTAGCCATAGCTTAGGGCGTATACCTATTTTCTTAAGATCAACACGGGCTTTGGGGGTGTCTTTTTTCTTATCTTTGAGATTCAGAATTGTTCCAAGAACGCTGTCACAAACATTCTTCTCTATGTGCATGACGTTCAAGTTGTGTCTGATTTTCAACGTCGACCAGTAAAGTAATTCAAATAATACACTTTTGTGCGTCCAATATTTAAACTCATCGGGTTGTGTCAGAATTCGTCGCCTAAGAGTTACTAAGCCGACGAAATTTGGCCGACCGAAATTATTCATCGCCTAGGATTGACTAAGTCGACAGAACTTAGACGACGAAACATGTTTCGTCGGATAGGAGTATCTTAGTCAATGGACGTCCTTGACAGTCATGTTCTATCGCCTAAATCAATCTTAGGCGACGGTTGTGTGGTCTTATACGACGGTTTTGTTTCCGTCGACGAAGACGGTCTTAGCCGACAGATTTTTTATTTTCCGTCGTCTAAGAGGAGATTTCCTGTAGTGGAATATGAATATACATTGTACATCCAAATACACGAGGCTCCAAGTTAGGCAACGAAGGAATCGAGAGTGGTTTCTGAAGCTGTTGTAGAGGGTTTTGACATTCAATAACCCGAGAAGGGGTACGATTAATGAGGTAGGCAGCAAATGTCACAGCTTCTCCCCAATATTCTACAAGTACATTCATGTCAAACAAAGAGGCACTGACAACTTCAAGCAACTGCCGATTTTTCCTCTCTACCAATCCATTTTGCTGTGGAGTATAAGTATTTGAAGTCTGATGTCGAATTCCATGTAACTGCATAAACTCTTGCATATGACCATTAATATATTCTCCGCCATTGTCAGACTAGAAAACTAGAACCACATGTTGATACTGTGTGGACACCATCTTGTGAAATTCTTTGATCCTAGAATAAACATCTCTCTTGTTCTTCAATAGAGACACCCAAGTCGTACGAGTACAATCATCAATAAACGTCACAAAATACCGGGCGCTAGAGAGAGAATGAACTTCTGCAGGACCCTACACGTCAAAGTGAATTTTCATAAATGAATCTTCATGAATATGAAATACGGTGGCGCGCTCTTGGCCAGTTCACATATGTCGCAATGAAAATCTGAATAGTCGACACCCGAAAAAATTGTAGTTGCAACTTCTTAAGATAACCGAAGTTTAGATGACCCAACCTACGGTGCCAAAGCCGGACATCTTTCTTAGCACTCTCAGCTCTATTGACCTGGTTAGCTTCACCTAAAAACTGCATATGTTTCTCTCTTGTCTCTGTCATATCTAGTTAGTACAACTTCCCTTTTCTCACTCCATAAACCAAAATTCGCCGCGTTAGAATGTCTTGAAATACACAGAAAAATGGATAAAAGATGACAATACATGATAATTCTTGAATGATTTGGCCAACTAAGAGAAGATTATATGACAATGAAGGGATGACTAATACATAATCAAAGGTTAATGTGTTTGATAGGACAATAGAGCATTCTCCGGTAACCAGAGTTGGAGTACCGTCAGCGGTAGAAACAATATTTTGAGAGGAGGGTTTTAATTTTTTTCAAGAAGCTAGGATCATTACACATGTGATCAGATGCTCCAGTATCAATAATTTAGGACCTATTCATAGATACCTTACTACTCATACCTGACTGTGCGACATTAGAGGCATTGGACGGTTGGTCTTCCTCTGTAGTGGTTATGACAGGTTTTGCTTGATTCTTTCGAGGTTTCTTGGTGAAATCCCACCCATCTAGGTACCCAATTGTTTCAAAGAAATGTTGCTTGCTATGACCTAATACACTACATAGCGGACATTTTGAGTTTGCATATGAATTTGGTTTGCATGGAGACCGGCATGGTGCGGTGGTATGGTAGTTGATTTGGTGTGCCATTTTAGAGGTTTGGTTTTTAAGATTCAAGGATTCGGGAATTATGATTTTGATGTATGCAATGATTTGTTTGTGGTGTGATTCGGGATTCAGGTTTGGTTTTGGGATTTGGGAATTTGCATGTTTTTATAGTGATTTGTGGGGGTTTTGGAACGCAGCGATTTGTGGTGTTTTTGGTGTAAATTCAAAGGATCAAACCTAACAAGCTCTGATACCAAGTAGAAAATAATGATTCAATATGGTATGGTGTGCTTCAATGTATTATTCTCCTCCAAATAAGAGCTTTATATGGAGACACAATCTTAATGCTATTAGGAAATTTTTTTCTACATCTATACCTACACATACAAAGAAAGTAAATATATACAAAATATTCTACAACAATACCCATTCTAGGCAAGTGGCTAGACTTGCCCATATATGGATTCACCACTGCATTTAGTATTGGGGATGTGAGTTCTGTCTAGAGCTTATATGCCGGCTTATTCTGGTTAGGCGGCAAGTTCTTTGCTTTGTCAAGTTGTAGTGACCTCAAGTGTCGTCGGTGGCAACATAGTGGGAAATGTTAGCATTTGATTTCCTGCCTTTTTTTTTTTTTTTGAATATGGGCTAAAGCGGTCGGCCTCATGCCTTAACCATTAACGAACTCACAGAATAAAAGGGGGAAACATAAAACTTAAACCCTATTTTTTTGAACTCAAAGACAGTTTTGTCATTAGTACTAAAGTAGATGGTACAATACGAATTGATCCGTTGCCATGCGTACAGAGGACAAACAAGATCATCTGATCCATATGAGGGTTGCATCCTCATTACAAATTTCGGCTCACAAGGAGCCTATAATCTAATAGCAAATAGATCATAGGCTAAGATCCCACCTAGAAAAGACTAAAAGAAAGATAGACTCATAACGCTAAGACGCCATGAGGCACAAAAAGTGCTTAGAGTCCTAATGAAAGGAACTTATTGTACTAGAAAACTATAAACTAAAAAGCATCCCAAAGCCTAAAACCTAAACCCAAAACAGTTGACCTAGCCCAAACTTTCCTTCACAGTTGCAGGAAGGACATGGAAGAGGAACACCGTAGCCATCGCCACCGTGAGATGAAGTTGCATTCGTGAGACGTCACCGTCGTGGGACGCCGTCTCCTTGTTCAGCGCAGCCACAAGCACACCCCAAGGAGAAGAAACTCCATCGTCGCCACGAACTTAGAGACCAAACAACATCTCCACCAAACCAAAACTCCTCCCAAGAATAGACAAGGACGGAGATGGAATCGAAAAGATGAAACCAGATCTGCTCCTCGAGTCCATGGATACCTCCACTCTGATCTGAAAAGCCACGCTGATCAAAAGATATTAAGAACCTCTGGCCAATTACCTCTCAAAACATTTGGTTGCTGACATATCATTCATCCGGCAACAAAGTCATACGGCTTCAGCAGATCTAGAGACCTACCTAGCGTTAGACCGTCGCCGGATGAGGGTGGGATTTCGTGGTTGACGGCCGACTTAGAGAGAGAGAGAGAGAGAGAGAGAGAGAGACTAGTAAAGTAACTTAGAACTAGAAAACCCAAATAACTAAAACTTAAAAACAAACCGGCCCAAGCCGGGCCCAAAAACTGAGTCTAAGACCTAGCCTGCACAAAAAAAGAAGGATTAAAGCAATGGGTTTGCCAAACATGGTCGATCCCAACGCCAGCCGCCGCCGACGGCTCACCATCCATTCTACTCTGCCTGCATCGCCGAATCGCCCTTCCCAGCTCCCACCATGCCCGCCTCCCCCTTGCGCCATGGATAACTGCAACCTTTTCTCAGTAACCTCACCTCTAAACCAAATCTGGAAGATTGAAACCAGATCAGAAGGATTTGATGAATGCCTAGTCGTGCCGCCACGATCGCCCCAAATCCGGGTAACCACCGCAGCTGCGCATCCCATCCCATCCCATATGTCGGTCATGCCAACAATGAGAAGACCAACACCCAAGCGTAATCGTGCCTTCACCCTTCCTCACCCTACAAACCGCCACCAAAAATTCCTTGGTACGATCAAAGATCTCGATAGGGGATGTTGATTTATTCCGAACTCACACAAGGCCGACAAGGTTTGCCCATAGTATACGATTTGTATCTACGCATACCATGTGAAGAAATATGATAGCTAACAATGACATTAATAACCGTACATGTGGATTGATACGAACAGTTAAGATTATACTGTGTACTTGTGTCGTCATGCATACAAGATTTTGTACCTCTCGTAAAGTCAAAAACCCTCCGTCATGACATGCCTTGTATCACCTCATTTTGTCACTTATAATTAATGTAATTTCAAAAATGATTTGATTTAAATTTTTGTGTAGCCGTGCATTCTTCTTATCTTCATTTTCCTTATTACAGATAACATAAGAAGAAAACAGAGAGAATAGAAGAAAACCCTAAGGGAGAGAACTCACTCGTCCGGCTGCGCCGCCATACCAGCGTTGGCATATCGCCTCGCCGGAAGGCGCTGACTACGGCTGGACGGGATGTTGGTGGAGGTGATCCGTGTTGAGGGTTGAGAGGGTCTACCTTGATTCGATTTTAACAGAAGGCAGCGATGGTGGTAATCAGTCGTATGGTTAGAGTTCGCATCCGATCTAGATCGCTGGATTATGGTTTGATCCACTCAGATCTCGTCATGATGCCGTCGGAGATTGGACAGGGTGTGGCTCCAAATCGCGTTGCAGAGGGAGGAGGGGAGAACTATAATGTTGGGCTCTCTCCCTATATAGTCTTTCAGGGATTTGGGTGGTGATGATGGAGGATGGGTTCCATTGGGGCTCGGCTAGCGAGATCCTTCCGAGGGCTGGGGTGGTCCGAAGGCGACGGCGGTGCGACGGCTTGGGAGATGCGGCAGAGGTGGGCCTATGTTGGGCTGGGATCAGGGTTTGGACCCGACTTACTTCTACACGTGGGTGAGCTTACGTTGAGCCTAGTAATCCTTGGGCCTGGGGTTTCTCTCTAGGTCCAAGAGAGTATGTTTTTTGTTTTACTACTGTTAGTTGGTTTTTGTTTTTCATGTTAGTAGTTGTGCTAATAAGCTACTGCATTTTTTTGGTACACTGCATTGGGTTTGGTTCCGGTGTAGGCACCTTGTGTGCCTTGTCTGCTCTAGGTAGATTGCGAGTTCATTGCATTTGCAAATGGTCGCAATCTTCTAGTGGTAGTAATATGTATGTTCTAGGTAGGCAGTGAGTTCTTTGCGTGGTCAAATGGTCGCAGCCTGCTAGTGGCAGGATGAAATTCAGTGTGGCTGGACGTATTCTCCGTTGGCAACATAGTAGGAAAGCCGTGTTATTTGCAATTATGCTTCGCAATAGAGTTATATGTCCGTTATGTTACAAAAAATGTAAAGCGAATAGAGTAGCCAGTATCGCACTCTTCGCCAGTTGGTGCCGGTTAAAATACATGTTTGTTCTGGAGTCTCTGGTTATTATTTCAGGTTGTTCTCTTGAAGTGCTTTGTAATCTGAGGTATACGTTCTATGTCCCCCTTCCTCCCCCTCTTCTTATTTATTTAATAGTTTCATTAATTAATGTTTAAGAACAGCCTGTGTAATTAATATTTACTTAAAAAAAATAGATATCATTATCTGTGTAAGTATCTCTCATTTGCATTCTGTTGAGATAATAGGCCTCGACCAAAAAGAAGTCATGTTACCCAGCCCAAAAGAACATACAATACAATAAAAAGGAAGAAAATGTATGGACTCATTCGGCTGGGTAATTGCTCATCGAGTATTCTCAGTCCTCTGCATTCTTTTGAAAGATGTTGATACTTGGAAAAGAATCTATCTAAAAACAATTAATTGAAAACCCTCGAATGTTTCTAACATTTCCAAACTAGTATGCAGTAGAGGGTCTTGATATAAATTCATAGAACTCCTTGCAAATAACCGAGTCTCCATTGTATAATTGTTAATGCAATGAAAAACGAAGAAAAAAAAAAATAACAATGAATTGGGGAAGTGAGTATTGTCAAAGTAAAAACAGAGAGTAAGATAATAAAAGCATCAATTAACTATGGAGCAGTGTGATCACAATTTCCGAAAGAAGAAATAATGAAAATTAGAAAGGAACAAGGGTGTTCCCGAAAATCTACAGACATAAAATTTTTAGAAATACAAATATTGAAAGAGGAAGAACGTTATGTAAACAGTAAACTACGGGGTTAGGATCTCTAAGCTACTCTCAGTGCCGCTTTTACTTCAATAAGCAGTCAAGATAACTGATTTTCATACTTACACTATAGTTTGTCAACCTAAAAACACAATTAGGATGGATGAACTTTATCATATTAAGCTAAATGCTGCTGCTGAACTTGATGCCGCATAATTAGAAAAATCTAATATTAGTGTAGTTTTGAATCTTCTCAGCTGATACCATATAAAGCCTCGGGGTTCTGATTGTCTTCAAATGGAAGATTTAGATCGGGTAGTGGAAAGGCAGCTTCTCGGCAGTTCCCAACTTCGTGTACCATATTAGAAATGTTGGATGGACAGGAACTCCTTGAAGTGCCAAGATCAATGACTCTAGCAAGTTCACTAACTGCATTTACTTGTGCGGGTTGATACCAAATGCCTTCACCCGATGCAGAAGAAGATGCAACTTTCATTATTGTTTGCTGCAGCTTTTAAAAACCATGTACAGGTAACACACGTTATTCATCGTCTCACAGTTGTTGAAACAACCAAATTTACAGTATATCATTATGGAAATATAGAATGAGTCATGAAAATGGAAATATAGAATGAATCATGAAAACATGTATTTTGTTTACACTACAATGTTCAAATTCCAGGTTCTAATGCTTATGATGAATTTGTAGGTTCAGTCATTTTCTCAAGACTTCAACTACAAAATAGATTTTATGCTTGTATTCTGCAAGCCAAGTACAACTAGTTCAATACAAATGAAGCATTAAATCATGCAGGCTGATACAATACACACACACACACAAATGTCCACCTGAGATAATGACTTAGGAACTTGTTACGTAGGTGCAATTTAAGAAAGTGCTAATGAGAGAAAGTTTGAACTTCATTTGTATCAATATAACATCTCTGAGCAGAGGCAACCAGATGTCTACCTAACAATTTCAACACTAACATCTGTGACTCAAAAGATGTAACAAAGGCCCAAAGAATTATAGGTGCTAAACACTTTTCTTAGGCCCAAAAATTATAGGTGCTAAACACAGAAATCATATAAACAGTGAGATCTACCAAAAAAAAAATCCGCATATTTGAGACACATAACATATCCTATAATCTCGGTGCAGTTGATTCTTCAATCCAACTAAATAACTAATGCAGCCGTTAGCATGCAAAGCATGGAAGGCTTCATTTGCATATAGTTTCTAGTCTCTGAATAAGAATGCAAACTCATGACTCCAAACATTCAGCAACTCAGGAGCTGACATTAGATAACGGATGTTGGGCATTCCTCAAGGAATCAACTTGTGAAACCATATGCAAGTGCAATAAAAGAAAAACTCAAACTAGTTTTCATCATTTAGTCAACAAATGAGCATTTGATGAAACATGCAAAACGACTTAGCTATGAGTAATACGACATGTCCAATATATCAGATGTCACCCTGACACAACAGTAAAACCATTTCAGTACAAAAGCATTTGCATACCAAAATGAATCGGTTTGAGGTTATTAACTATAACTTTCATTGAAATTTCAAAATAAATAATTGTGCAGGGGTGGTAGTAGCCTGTTTACCTTTATTTTTTTCAAGCTTTCATTTGTGGCCCTCTGCTTCTCGACATTGAGGCGTAGTGTTTGTAGTTCCTGCAGACAGATAAATTAAACAAATCAGTATTCAGGCATCTCGACTCAGACATAACAGGAAAACAAAGACGAAAATAGATAGGCAAGTAGGTATATTTTCTCAGGATCGTACCTTTTTCAGATTGCGTCTTTCCTTCAACAGAAGACATTCCTCCTCTTTAAGTTGAGCTAATGTCTGCAAAGAACCGGGAAAACAATTTACTACAGTAGGAGAAATAAGTCTTAATTTTAGTCAACTCACCGCCACAAAGAAACAAAATTAAGAGCAGGGAATGAAAAGGGGAATGTGTAACCTCAACTATAATATCCCTCAAACAATGGCAAGATGATCCGTATTGTGGAGCGAAAATGCATAGAACTAAATTTTCAATTTTTTTACTTCCAATAATGTAAATTAACCCAAGACAAGTAGTCATCTAGCAATGCTAGCGATTCTCACTCCATGCTGGACATTCTATACATGTCTACACTCACATGAAGTGCGAAAACTTAAACTGGAGTACACACTCACTCCCCTCTGGATTTTTCAATAACAAACTCCAGTGACAGAAGTATAGTGACACTGATTTTATCATCCAAAAGTAGACCTATCATAGAAGATATTGAAGCAACAATTAAGTCGTTACCACAGGTATTTGTTTATACTCGTTACATGTATCAGAGAAAACATACCTAGTCGCAGACGTATCAAGGTCACTTATATATTAATGGAATGAAACAGCATATGTTATATATGCAATGTTCATCTACATATCACCCTTGGGTTTACTCAAGAATTTCAGGTATCTTTGTGGAATTTCAGTATGAGATTAACTCATCTACTCTATCAGATTTTCATTCGTTTAACTAATAATTCATACTCCTCCCATGCCCATTCAAATCTTGTTATATTTACCTTCCTCTTTCTTGGCCTCTTGGAGATGGTTGCGCAACTCGTAACAGCAACCTACACAAACACCAACATAAAAGCACAGAATCAGTCAGCAAAGGGCACTTCCAAGAAATTGTACTGTAAGAAAATCAAAGGACAAGGAACCAAAGCAAAGGCCTTCATCCACCAAGTACAGATATGAGTGTAGGATACGTGGAAATCACTCCAATGGCCCACAACTCAACTCAAACCCATAAATTCTCACCGCTACAAGTGTCTCTAAAAGAACTCCTAGGCTCTCGTCACTTTCCCGTGACAATTGGCGCTTCAATCATGTATGCACATTGTGACCACTTCAAATGGGCAGCAAAGACATAATGGCAGTGTGCAACTCCATTCTCCTTTTGCTCTGTTGGAGCACCTTGGCTCTCTCATTTCCCAACCACAAGCCCCCAAAATTTAATTCCTCAAAAAATAAAAAATAAACATAATTTGGAAAACCCTAATGTTAGTTGGAGACCATTTAACAACTTGAGTGACAATGCTAGTCTTCCCACTTCCACCATTTTCATGCCACCAAAACAAAATGCACTTTCACCCATTTTTAACTTCGACTCAAAATTCTATCTAATCTCCCTATGGACCCCACAAAAACAAAATTAGTAAAAGCTAACATGACAGCCTGTCACTTAAGAAAAAACCACAGCCTAATCAGAAGCGCTTTAAGTTTTAATGCCTTGACTCTTTCCCATTGGATCCAAGCTTTACCTCGTCTTTCTATAAAAAGAAGGTTTTTCTTTGTCTTATTTTAATCTCCCACACCTCTGACCTCTCTCGTTTGTCTCTCGCGTGCAAACGACGCCGTTCTCACCACGCCTGCAGCAAACTCCACAGTGTGACCGATCTCACCCAATCATTATCTCCCTCTCACACTGCACAACCACTACGAAACACCACACGTAAGACCTATTTTGCCACGAAAACACGCCACCAAGAAAGCAGGTGACGATGTCTTTTCCATTTACCAAAACACCCTGTACATTCTCGAGTACGGTTTGACTTTAGCGGGGAGTGTTACGTCATTTCGAGGAAAGTTTACCTGCCAGATGCCGATGGCAGGTACTGTGTTGACTCCCGACACACGGGGTTGGGAGACTGTTGGGCCATTTTCTGGGGTTGGCAGGGACTTTGGAGAAAGGGTGTTTTGGTCTTTTTGGGTTTAGGGTTTGAGTCCGTCGGAGCGGAAATAAAACGTGATGGTGTGCGTAATTGAGTCCGTCGGGCTCTATATGGCGTTGAATGGAAGTCACCGATTTTTTTCAATACTTTTTATAAATGGAAAGTGGAAGGTCATTTATTTGAAATGAGGAGGGTGTTTTGGTCCGGGAAAGATGTTGACAAAAGGTAAAACGACAACGGCCAGTCCAGACGACCGGCGAGTATGGACCGGTCCGGTCGAAGAAATGACCCAATTGCCCTCGGCGGCCACGAGACAACCCCATGCATACGGGGATAAAATTGTGAAGCAGTTGGAAGAACACACCAGATCGCCAAAGAAGTGAGAGCTTTCACTCTCCACCGTTTCATGTAATATTAGACCTTTCCGAGGGGCATTTTGGTCCAATGCAAAAAACGAAGAAAAGAAAGAAAGACAACGAATCTAAACCCGACCCGCCTGAGTGAGTCAGACACAAAAAGAAAGCGAGAAGAGAACCAAAGTGGACAAAGACGACAGACCTTAGATCTCGCGGCGTCGGCCGGCTTAGGCGGCATGCTGGACTCTTCGCCGCCGCTGACCGAAGTGGCGCCGCTCCAGGAGAGCGGCGTGGTGGGGCTGGCTCTGGTCGACTCCTCCGCTTTCTTCTTCTTTTTGATGTCAACAACGTCGCTTTGTTGCCGTGGCACGTGCTTGGAGCGCCTCTGCCGCACGCTCCATTCGAGCTTCAGAGCCGGAGAGGCGCCATGGAGCATCGGCGGTGGCGACTCGGCGTGTCTGATATCAAGAAGAACACCGACGACCGCCACGTCGTCTTTCATGGCCAGTTTGACCCAATCGTCGACGTCCTCGGTGGGTGGCGCTGCAGCCATCATAGTGTGATGTATGGTTCTTCCGCCGCGTCTGAGTGTGAGAGAGAGAGAGAGAGAGAGAGAGAGAGAGAGAGAGGAAACGTTTTTTATGGGTGGGTTCGTGTAGAAGAAGAAAGGAGTATAGAATGGAATGAGGGGGTTGCTTTTATATGTGGCTACTGCTTCTTTTCTTGTGTTTCTCACAACAAACAACAACGACTCACACAACACAACCCTTCCACTTCTTCCTCTTTCTATGGATTTTTTCTCTGAAATATGGTGTTTTTATGTGGGCCACCACACGCTGTAAACGTGGCAGTGTTGGACCGAGCTCGCGTGGCTTTTCTTGGCTTTTTATTATAGCCGATGGATAATAGGATTTATTAATTTTTTGGTTCGAAAAGTAAAAGTAGGGTTTGTAGGTTTGGATTGGTTGAGGAGAATGAGATGGACGCGCTGGGAGAGGGAGGTGGATGTGGGTATTGAAGGTGGAGAATTCAGGGCAGACAGGAGAGATGGTGATGTCTGTTAGTTAATGAGGCGGCACGTTTCGCTTAGGAAGTGGGCATTAAGTTAAGGAAACTGAATTTACACTTTTAATTTTACGTCTACACTTCTATTTTTTTTTTTGGTAATTTAAATCTTGTCTTCAGTGATATGTGTTTTTTTTTTTTTTGAAAACTTTACCCAAAAATGAAAGGTGAGAGTGGGGATTGTATAATAAGGAGTGTAAATTTCACTTCCATAAATCAAAACTCTTCAAAGCCATTATTCACTTGAAAAAAGAAACATGTTACTAAATGTACCCAACAAATGACTAAGTAAACCTAACACTTCAATTTTGATCAATTTTACCCCAATATATATTCCAAAAACTATACCCAACACCTCATGCTCTCTTCTATCAACATAAATATAAAGATCAAGAGAAAACGATTAAGGTAAAGACAGAAAATTGTCATCTTATCATCAAATATTCATATTGAAAGTTGCCGCAAAAACATCAGAAGCGTTGAAATTGTAGGATTATTCCAACTATCCAGGTTTCCTTTACCTCAGCACTCAAGCTTTAGAGAAGCACCAGTGCACCACTAACCACAAATTCGAGCAAGAGTGCTTCGATTTTAAACCCACCATCAACCACAATTTTCTTTCTCGAGTTTTATCAGATTTGGGTAGATCCCAGTGCTCCCATCACGAATCTGTTTCTCCTCAAGTTAACTTATAATAATATAATCCATCAATGTTTTTCATAGTTGGGCTCTCAAGTTCATATGTCATACTTGATCAAAGAAAGAAAAAGTTCTTATGTCTTATAATTAATCTGAACAATGATTAGAGACAGAGGAAGAGTTCCTCGAACACTGCAGTTTCATCTGCCATCCTTGTAATTTTGATTCATCTTTTCTATTCAAGTAGGGGTATAATTGGTAAAAAAAAAATTTGGTACATTTAGAAATTTGCTGGATACATTTAGTAACACCTAAAAAGAAACCCGTTCAAGCCACTGAATCATTGACAGCGTCATCTTTTCTGTTTAGAACAAAAGCGTGTATGAATCAAGATACTAAACTGTCTTAGCTTAGTTTACACTACTTTCTTTTCCTCAACACTTAAAACATAACTTTGGGAAGACAAAGTTTCTACAGTTGCTTCAGGAGCCTTGCTTTTTGAAATTGTAAATTTGGGATGTTCTCGTGGCTCCTCTTATTAATCTAGTTCTTTAAAAAAAAACAAAAAAAAATAAAAATACTTAAAACATAACTGGCGTTAAGACCCGCGCTTTGCGGTCTTTTTGCCTGTAGGCAAATCAGAAGAATTGGATACCACAGAAAGATAATGTACATTACATTGGCTAGTTCAAAAATGCCACTGTACAATAGTGTTATGAATTGATCTAGTGACAACTAAGGTCGTAATTTCATCAATTTGTGCAAGAGAATAGCTGCTCCAATTGTTCAAAAGATGACTGTTTAGTTATAGCTGCAGAAGATTCTTCTTTGTTTAGTTAACCATTGATATAAGTGCAGTTGTTACAGTTGCAGCAACATGGATTGCGTTAGTATTCTCGTTGTTTACACCAAAATTAATATTTTATTGAAAGTTATTGTCTAAATGAATATTAATTAAATTTATGATCCAAGTCATATCGGCGAGCCCGAAATAACGGGTTTGCAAGTGATGGCCCGCCAACAAAGTCATGCGAGCTAAATATACAGTTCGCGTGAGAGGATAAGACTTCGCATAGAATGACTAGGAGACGCAAGATATTCAAATTGACTTGGTCCAATGTTTAATTGATGGCGGAGTCTATATGCATGCGAAGAATAGAGGTGGCATGTGAGATGGATTGTGTGCGAAGAGGAGTCATGCGAACAAAAGTGCTTGCAGGCGAAGGAGGTCAGAGTTCGCATAGCATGAGGAGTCTACAAAGTATAAAGCTTGCATGCGAAGTGGAGGAGACTTTGCCTAGAAGTCTTGGACTCTTGGGCGTGAATGACTATCAAAGCTATCTACATGTATGTGTGTGTGTGTGTGTGTGTGTCTTGTAATTACAATGATTGCATGCATGCGAGTCGTGATTCAACTCAAGTAGGATTCAATCATCCTAAGCTACAAACCATGCAACGTGCACGTATCCATGACAAAGAGGCATCCTAAACTAACTCTACTACCTTCAAGAAGAGCAACGACGAAGAGTTGATAAGGACTGATTACGATAACGTTGAAGACTTCTACGAGTCTTTGACATGCTTTGGGCCAATACATGTGGCCCTAAATAACTCTATATAAATGAGTTCAAGGATACTTTCTACACACTCAACAACTCAACAATTACAAAAACAATACATTCAACATAGTTGAGCCTCCAGACGCTAAAGCCTCACGCCTTAGCCCTTTTTCTTTTACAGGCTCCCCGGAGCTTTGCTTTCATTTCCCTGTTCGCTCCCCGGAGCTTTGCCTTTTTTTCTTTCTTGCCCAGTTGAAGCTCTGCCCGACCTTACGCTAAGTATCGATATTGTGACGCTCAGGCGGATTACTGAAAGTCCTTGTCCAGTAGGCAAGGTGAATTTGAAGAACCCTGCGGTGGAGTTGGTGTTCTCTCCATCCTCAGTCGCTTGATTAGAAGCAGAAAGCTAAGCGCACCCCGCTACTACAACCACTACATTCCACGTCCGAGCGGTGACACCGCCGCAACGACTAAAAGAGACTTTGCATACCCAGACTTACTGGTGTGGCCAAAACACTGGCAAAACTACAAATATCCAAAACAATCATTGGCTGCTGAAGTTGACGTTGCTTCCTTGGTTTGCCTGTCACTTAGAAGCAAATAAAATAGAGTTACAATGTCCGTAGATAGGAATATAGACCTGAAACTCATGTTTTGAAATATATTGCGGGAGAAATCGAATTAGTTACCTGAGTGTTATAGTATGACTGGAGGCTAGAGGGTGAGACAGAAAAAGGTATAATCGGTGCGACAGACCCATACACAAAAACAACACCAAAATTACATTGTGCACAATAAATTGCAAAAAGATATACTGACCAGAAGATGAAAAAATTGAAGGAGAGACCATGTTTGAAGTGGAAAAAATCCAAAAATTAGGTAGCCTTAGTACCTTTGTCATTAAAACCGACCAAACTAAGGTTGAGAGATAAAACCCTTAATTAGATAGCTGTTAGGATCAGAATCCATATATCGAAATTCATATCCCAAGAACCTCGGTCGATCACCATATGGCTTTTGATTGGAGAGACTGAGGGTGAGAGAACTTGATCCATACCGAGTTTCAAAGACGGCGAGCTAGTGCTGGCAGGGATAGAGCTTTTGATCGTGGTCGGAATTGGAGAAGGCTACTAGGAGGTGGTGACTGGTCTGATCTGGTTGCCGCCGGAGATGATGGTTGTTGAAAGGCAAAAACACCAAGTTGTTGCCTTTATGGATGGCGTTGTTGACATAGGAGGGCAACACAAGATGGGTAGGGTTTGGAATTGGGTTCAATCTCTTGGGCCTGGATCTGAACTCAAGCCCAAACAAGATCTGTGTTGGAATTAGGCCGTTGGGCCTGAATTCAAACAATAGATGGCTTAAGCCGTGTCTCTGTTTCGAGCGGGCAGACTATGATAGTTAGCTACATCTAGATGGTTGCATATTACTTGGGTACCGCAATTGAGCACTTAGGCTCTTGTGGTATGTAGCTCTAGTATTTTTGTTGTTCTAATTTTTGTACAATATGTTATGCTTACGAATAAGTGAGCTTGAAGTCCAAATGTATTTGTTCAATATTACCCTTAAGGTTATCATATGTAGTCATTCTGCCCTCCGCATTATCAATAAACTATCATTTTGTTCAAGGAAAAAAAAATCCATTTATCTAAATAGAAAAGAAAAACTATAAGAAATCTAAAGAGATAAACTAAACAATGTTCATACTCATTCATCCATAAACCATCTAAAGGAGTTTTTTTTTTTTTTTTTTTTTTTTTTTTGAGTAAGTCATCAAAAGACATTTATAGCTATTATATATCCTATATATATAGAAAATATAAAAAGACTATATATACCTCCTTCAAGAGATTTGAAACACAAAAAAATCCATTTACAATGTTTTTAAACAAATAAGAACAGTTTTTAACAAATAAAGACAAATTCTTCTCTGCATGTCATGTGTCATGAGACACTTTTACCAAACTAACCCTCATAACTTCTACACCTGAGATTTGGGGCTGAGAAGGAAAGTATATACCAGGTTACAAACGTGTATGCAACCCTGATTGCTGCATATTAGAAAGCTCCTGCTACTGCGTATATTGGAAAGCTCCTGCTACTGCGTATACTAGTAAGATCCTGCTACTATATGTGGATTGGGAGCTACTACAGTCGATTGGGATTAACCTGCTACTATGTATCGATTGGGAGCTGCTACTGTCGATTGAGACCAAGCTGCTACTGTCTGCTTGGAAGCTGCTACTATTAATTGAGAAGCTACCACTGCCGATTAAAATCCAAATCCATTTCTCTTTTGACTTTTCTAGCTTTCTTTGGCAGCATATTCTAATAAATATTCGGCGAAACACCTACATGATCTTACCGAAATGAATTCAACAACATCCATCCAAAAGTATCAAAACTAAACTGAAAAAATAGCCTTATCTCTGCTACTGCACTCATATTCTATGTGGTAACTCGCATTAATTGACATGAAATTCATCTTTCTTTTACACATATCTTTGTCATAATCAAGCCAATTTTCCAAATCTTGAATTTTTGAATAACATACAAACTCTCTGCCGCCAACACCATATCCAACTCCAGCTCCCTCTACCTTCAAGCTCGCAGCTACGCCAGCTCGGGCCCAACCTTGCTGCTACTGCTCCAGTAGCACATCTTAGAACAACGAATCTCCTCCAAACACCATACCTCACCGACAAATTTGCTTCAGTAGCAAATCTCAAAACGACGGATCGACGATGTTTCGATTGACTGTACTTTTGTTGGATGGCTCCGTCGTCGGTGGTGGCTCGGCCAGTTAGCGGTGTAAAGGACACAAGTGGGCGAACATAGAGGAGGAGGACGACAAAGAGATTAGGGATCTGTGGGGATGAAAGTTGGTATTTGAGAAATCCCGTTGAAGATACGAATGAGAGAAGTGTATGATGAGTTTTGCTTCTAGTGGCACTTGTGTAATTTTACTGTAAAAATGGCATTTTGGTCATTTGACTTTAAAAAAGGAGAGTCAGACATGTCACTATTTAATTTAGGCTTGGGTCATATCCATATTTGTATAAATCTTTCAGCAAATGGTTTTTTATGTATTTAAATCTTTGGTCAGTCCTTTCTATGTCATTTTCCTTAGAACATAAGGGTAAAAACCTAAAATGGTACATAGATTATTGCGAAAGGTATTTTTTGGTACCTATGAATTGTTTTTACTTGAAATGGTACCTCAAGTATTGCTCTGTTACCTGATATGATGTCTCTGTTAGTTTTTCTGTTAAGATCACCTAAGTGACATATATTTAAATGGTATAAATACCAAAAATGGTACCTAATCTACTACAAAAGACATTTTTTGGTGCCTATAAACTTTTTTACTCCAAATAAAAATTCTAAATTACTTTTTGATCTACATATATATAGGATTTTTCTTAGCTGCTTACGTCCGCACCAATGGTTTTGGTACGGATTTTCATTTTTGCACCACTTTTCGATCGAATTTCCTCATCTCCACCGTCTAGTATCTAAATAATATTGTGTAGATCATCTCTGCAAAATTTCAGCTAATTTGGTAATCGTTAAGGCCCTCAAACTCGAAAAATCAATGGACGGACTGAATTCTGACAAACATAAACCGTTCATGTTTGTAACAGAAAGACGCCATTTTGAGGGCCTTAACGATTACTAAATTGGCTGAAATTTTGCTGAGATGATCTACACAATATTATCTAGATACTAGACGGTGCAGATGAGGAAATTCGATCGAAAAGTGGTGCAAAAATGAAAATCCGCACCAAAACCATTGGTGCGGACGTCCGTAGCTGAGAAGGGTTGTATATATATATATATATATATATATATATATATATATTTATCATCAATGAACATTTATTAACAGTTTTATCATTTGTTACTTCTAAAAGTACATTTTTATCATTGACCATTTTTATCATATATATATATATATATATATATGATAAAAATGGTCAATGATAAAAATGTACTTTTAGAAGTAACAAATGATAAAACTGTTAATAAATGTTCATTGATGATAAAACAGTACATCTATTTAAATCCCTTAAAGTGTTGCCCATAAAAAAAATTATAATCTATGCCACTGACGAAAACGGTCGAATCCTTATCCCTCTCAAGGAAAATCCACTCTCTTCCATCTCTCTTCCAAATCCCAAATCCATTTCAGATCACCACCTCCTTCTCTCTCTCTCTCTCTCTCTCTCTCTCTCTCTCTCTCTCTCTCTCTCTCTCTCTCTCTCTCTCTCTCTCTCTCTCTCTCTCTCTCTCTCAAATCCGCCAGCGACGAACCCTTCATCGTTCCAACACTACTCCTTGACCTTGCCAACTACGCCAACTAGGGCTGGGTTCCCGTTGACTACGCCATACTGCCGCCGGCAACAAGAAATCAAAGGACAACATCGATGTGCTGAAGGACGTGCTACTTCCGATGCGAGTGGAGGGTCAAGAGTACAATGAGCCTCAAGGTTTGGCTCTCTTTGATTTCTTTGAAATGTGAAAGTTTAAATCGTATAGGAATATCACATTTGTTGCGAGATTGTGGCGCACTTCAAATTTGATAGGTTTTAATTCAGAGTTTCATAAATAGGCATTGATCTGTGATGCTTATGAATTGGTTTTACGAGAAGGACCACATTGAATTTGGTTATGCACACTAGGTGCTTGATGAAATGTATGTGAATGAATTTTGGTGTTTTTGCTTGATGAGACCACATGAACCTTGATGTGCTAACGAGGGCTGACCTTCTCAAGTTCTTGAGCAAGGAATGTGAGGAAAGAGATGTTATACGCTGCAAAGAGATGCACATTAAAGATGAAACCTTAAGAAATACAGAATTCTGCCCAGATTTTCAGTCAAATTCGACGGCAAATTGCGAGCAGCTCAGAGCGATCTAGGAACGTTGCCTTATATCAACGGAAAGCTAGAAGAGTCTAGTTTTCAGAACTTTTCGCGGCTCGTTGATAGCTATTTTGTATTGGAAGTTATGGCCATCGGAAGGAGGGAAGGTCATTCTGCCGAAAACTGGAAAAGGAAGGAGAAAAGTCTATCAATCAAGTGTTCATGTAACTGACAATGTAGCCGTTAAATGTGGATGATGATTTTGGAGGTTAATTTCGCGAGAACTAGCGGTGCCCACCGGTCAGGTAAGCTTCACTTTTGACATGATGCTTTGAATGTTTGATTAAATTTTTGCTTTACTGATTTGTTCATATCTGAAAATTTAGAAAATAAGAGAAGCTTAGGGGAGATTAATTAAAAATAAAGATGACTTCTATATTCGTTCATATGGGAAGTTTGAACAAATTGTAAATAAATTGTATGAATCCATTGTTTCTATTGATATATAAGGTGAAGCTCTATGAAACAATGTTAGAGTCGAAATCTTATTCGGTCTATGATGTACAACAAGATTGGTGACATTTAGCAAATGAAGCTTTGGACAGGGTTTTAAAGAGTATATGTATTTGGTGTATATGACACTTTAGGGTTTATATCCAGAAGAAAGACATTAGGTGTGTATGAAAGTATTTGTCAGATTTTGTTTCTTGGCCATACATTTTATTCCCTCTTGCTTGACATGGAATTTGGTTTATGTTTTTTTTTTTTTTTGTCTAGAATTCTACATTATAAACTACGAAGCCTTTGATTTGTGTGATTGTGATAGCTTGCTGCATCACTTATACTATAATGACAGTGGTTCTAACTTAGCTGCAATTCGAGAGAAGTGGCCAAGAAGTACTACCGTCCATCAACTAGAAGCTCACATTTTGATGTATGTTGTTCTATGTTAAGTTGGTGAGGCTCATCTCTATTACACCCTTTACGTATATTTGATTCAAGTTGTTGCGATGAGATATAATTAGTTAGCTCAGAACAAGTTTGTTGGGTTGTTCAGAACAAGCCCTGATTTGTGTTGTTTAGAACTCACCAAAAGTTGTCCTTCTACAAAGATAGAATATGGTGCAATTGTTGTATAGATAATTTGGTCTACATTTAAGAGACCAAGATGTAGTCAAATACATTTCTCTTTATAAGATTGATGTCCAATGATAAATCTTTTATATATGTTGTGCTAGTGTTACATGGATAGTTACAGATCCATTTTAACAATTACATTGGAATGATGCGCCATGAATAGTTACATAGGCAGGTTAATGTAGTTACACAAGTGTAGCATATATGTAACTACTCAGGTAACTATCAATATGTAGTTACATGGATAGTTACATAGATGGATAGTTACATAGATGAATAGTTACATTGATAGTTACATAGATGGACAGTTACATGCATAGTTACATAGATGGATAGTTACATAGATGAATAGTTACATGCATAGTTATATAGATGGATAGTTACATGGATAGTTACATAGATAGATAGTTAGTTACATAGATAAATAGTTACATTGACAGGTTAATGTAGTTACACAAGTGTAGCATGTATGTAACTACCTAGGTAACTATCAATCTGTAGTTACATGGATAGTTACATGCATAGTTACATGGATAGTTACATAGGTAAGGGTGATGTAACTATCTATGTAACTGACAATGTAACTATCTATGTAACTGACAACGTAACTAGCAATTTAACTAAGCGGTCATGTAATTACTCAAGTAACTGGCAATATGACTACCTATGTAACTTTCCAAGTTACACGTAACTGGTAATGTAGCTATCTTTGTAACCGGTAATGTAACCATCCATGTAACTTGCAGTGTAACTATCAATGAAACAAAGAGGTCTTGTAACTGGCTAAGTAACTATTTATGTAACTTGTTTAGTTAGTGCAAACTAAAGTAACTGGCAATGTAACGAAGCAGTCATGTAAATTTTCATATAAATGATCATGTAACTACATGAGTAACTAGTCATGTAACTGACCATGTAACTACTCAAGTAACTTGACAAGTAACTGATTATTTGCAGCATACCGCTGCACCGCAACAATAGACTGACTATGTAACTACCTACTTAGGTAATTAACTACCATATGTTACTACTTAGGTAATTAACTACCATATATTACTACTTAAGTTGAGAGCAAAGTGTTCTATTATGTTTGAATGGCTACATGAAAGATTAAATGTTTTGAACAGATTTCAATTAATAGACATTGCTTTGCTTTCTTTTGTATTTTGTGTATGTCAATACATGTAACTGGTTATGTAGCATGTATGTAACTATCCAGCTAACTATCCATCTATAGCTACATGGATAGTTACATAGGTAGCTTAATGTAGTTACATAAGTCAAGTAAATAATAATTGCAGCGTGCCGCTGCACCGCGACAGCAACGTTCCGCTGCTTTAAACATGTTGTTGAACCGCGACGGACACTTTATGCTTCTTGGCCATAACAACATACTCAAATGCAAAAGTAACTGGACATGTAACTAGTAATTGCAAATGTAGCTGACCATCTATAGTTACATGGATAGTTACATAGGTAGTTTAATGTAGTTACACAAGTCAGGTACACATAATAATTACACAATCCAAATGATAATACGTAACTAGTCAAGTAACTGTTGAAATCCAAACGATTCTCCTTCGCCTTGACTCATCAATCCCTCTGACTCCTCCGCAAGCTCTTTGTCATTCCCGCCGGGTTCGTCAACCTCCTGGTCTTCGTTGGCTTGCTGGAGAAGGGTGCCGAGGAATTTGGCTTCGAAACCAAAAGGAGAACCCCCAAAACATCAAAGAGAGAGAGCATTAGACATTAATTTGCTGGAGAAACAGTGCATATGCAAATACATGCGAAAGAGAGAACATTAGTTTGGACAGATGAACTTGTATATTAGACACATACTAACAAAACTAGTTTGTGTTTCTGGTATTGAATGACAACAATTGACTAATTTTATTTGGATGATACACCATATTACAATTACTAAAAAGGCAGAGGAAAGCACTAAAGGGTCCTGTACACTTCTGTTAACCATGATTCTCATCTAAAAATACAGAGACAACTACAATTTGAGCAAAAGAGAAGGTAACAGAGAAATGAAAGTAATAAAAATCCTGAGAAACCTTGAATCATATCGTACTAAATTCTTACAGCCAAATGATAGTTCAATTACAAGGTTCACTTAATCTTTATTGTAATCCCCATTTAAGACTATGAAAACCCATGTACAAAGTGCATATATTGTCCATAAGTAATCAGAAAATTGCATACCTTGTAGTCTTGTACAAAAGCTAATTGTAAACTTTGTCATAGCAGTCTCTCTCTCTTTCTTTTTTCCCTATGTTCCTGCAAATTGTGAAGTTCTCAAAACATCATTAAAAGACAATAGTGCAACCTAGGATTATAAACCAAACAAGTAAATTGAAAGATAGGTGGTCATCGAGGTCTAACTATTAAGCAGCAGGTTTTAGGTATTTACTGGCAATAATTGACTAATTTTACTTGATTGATAATTTGATAAACCATCTTAGAAGTGCCAAGAACAAACAATAACTATGGAACTTGAACTGAATTGACGTTGCGAAAAATTTTAAATGCAACTAATCGTTGATCCTAGATCCCAACAACAATATAATTCTAACCTACTATAGATCAAAAGGCTAACAAAGAAAAGAACATAAAAGAGAGTTTGTACATGTGAAGTTGAAGCAAGGTAAGGGAGCTGCTACACAGGTGGTATGTTGGAGAAGCCTTGTTTTGTATCCTTTGTAAGCATAGTAAGCAATCCCCGGAATCATGTAACTACTCCCATTTGCAAATTTTATCATCCAAATCCACCTTCTAAAATCTAACTACACCTTGGTTGCTACATTTGCTATCTGCCCATATTATTGCCAAGTTAGGTTACTACTTTCAAGCTTAAACTCCCTGATTCAGATTCATGCACTTCATATGATGAATGCTCAATTACTGAGACATGACCAAAAACACCCATGTTTAACTTCTCTACAATCCTAATAGCCGGTGAAGACAAACAGAATTTGCAGAAAACAAACAGAAAAAGCAAATCCTCAACAAGACACATTTTGTTGCTTTACCAAAATGTAGCAAAAAAAACAATCAGATCAGCAACAATAGCTACAACAATTATTTACATATCCAAATGCATACACCACCCCAGTTCATAATCCAAATCCATGATCCCAGTTCGATTCTCTCTCCCAAGTTGATGTATGTACAACAAACTGCAATAGGCTTCGCGATTTAATGGCCTCCAACTCCGAACCCGACGACTCCTACTACCCCTCCCCTTCCCAAAACTGACAGCCATCTCACCTTCCCTACATCTTCAAGCGCCGGTGATGTGACGGGGAGGGGGGACACGGCGGGCCTTGACGGATCTGACGAGGTGGAGTGGATGATGCCGCCGGCGAGCGCCGTCGACTAGCGCGGCCTAGAGACACAAGGGATGGAGAGGGAGATGCGGCGGCTGAGCCCAGCGGAGAGGAGGCATCGGCTAAGGGGAAGCGGGGTTCGCCGGAGCTCCGACGGAGTGCATGTATTTGCGATCGGAGACCGGAGCTCCGTTCACGATCTATGTCGACGATCGTCGGCGATAGGAGAGAGAGAGACTGAGAATCAATCATAAACAGACGAAGGAGATTAGAGAGGAAGATAGAACGGTAATATAAAAAATGTGAAAACAGACATTTTTATCGTTTAAGATGTTACGATCATGTAACATATTTTTATCATTTAAGACGTTGCGTGGTAGCTATCTTATCATGTAACATGTTTAACATGTTTTAATGATGACTTTTTTATTATATAAAATATTTGAAGACTATTTTATTATCTGTACATTTAAATAGTAATTTAGTGTTATATCTCTTAAATTAAACTCATAACCATATTATTAGCATTTTATCCATAAATATTTTCTTACATAAAAATAAGTTTATTTATAAAGAAATTCGGTAGTAATGACGTAATATATTTATAATTATTTATAAGCAAATTGCTCATAAGAGAAATATAAATATTATGTTTATAAAGAAAAATATAATATATTTATGAATTATAGTGATAATATGTTTATTGTGTTTACGGTTTACCTATTGATCATATATAATCAGATATAAATGTGTCATTTGAAAGAAAAAAAAAATAGAGATATCGAAAAATTCATTTCGTAATAGCTTAGGTACCATTCAAATATATGCCACATAGACGATTTTAACGGAAAAAGTAACGGAGGTACCATATCAGGTAACATAACAATACTTGAGGTACCATTTCAAGTAAAAAAAATTCGTAGGTACAAAAAAATATCTTTGGTAATAGTTGACTCAGAAAATAACTACTTTCATAATTACCTAATTGGGCCGAATGGGCCTTTAAGTTCCTATTGCAAGTTTGAGACTAGACCCGTGACATAACAAGCCTACACTATTATTAGATGATAAGCCAACTAATTAACTAAGTAGATAGAATGTGTTCCATTAGTAGGCTAGTACCTTTGTCATCGGCCCAACTGATAAAACCCCAGGCAAAACCCCCAATCTCTCCTCCTCTTCTTCTTCCCATTTCAAAACCTACGCCTTCTTCATCATTTTCGGCGATGATGGCTCTCCGACTGAGAACCAACCACCGCACCCTAACCAACCCATCTCTCACCCACCACCTCTTCTCCACCTCCTCCTTCTCAGACCCATCCGACCCAGCTGAACCCAATCCCCAGTCCTCCTCCTCCTCCTCCATCTCCAATTACTCCAGCGATGTCAAAGGCAGCCTCAGGCAACAGTCACATCAAAGCAGACCCACTCCTCCTCCCGCCCGGCCCTCCAATGCCGATTCTCTGTACGAAATCCGCAAGAATCTCTCGGAGTTTCGCATTCGATCCATGGGACAAAACCACATTGAATCCAACAGCTCTCCGCCCCCGCTGGGCTCGGAGCAGATTTCGTTTTCCGAGCTTTTCAAGAGAAAAGTGAGCAGCGACGGCAAGGCGGAGGAGTTCAAGTCGATTCGGGATAGTCTGAAGCAGATAAGACCCAATGCAAATGTGCAGGGTGAGAAGAAGGGTGAGCCATTGTCGATGAGAAGGTTTCAGGGCATACTAAGGTCGAAGCCGAGCGGCCAGAATGCGGTGGGCAGTGGTGGACTGCCGCGTTTGTTTGATAAGGAGAGGATTGGAGAGAAGAGGGAGGATGGGTTGAAGACTGAGTTTATCAAGTTTTATAGCGAAGAGGAGTTGGGGGAGAAGCTGAGGAAGTTGAGGCCCGAGGGCGGCGGGGTGTTTTCGTTTGCGGAGTTGAGTGAGAGGTTGGTCAAGTTGAGGAAGATGGATGATATTGAGGCTCGGTCTCGGACTGGGGGAGTCAATTTCAATGACTTGAGGGATTCGTTGGTCACCTTGAATGAGGAGAATAAGACATCTTCGAGTGAGTATTCTTTTGCTGCTTTGATTGGGGTTCATGTTTAGTTTAGTAGTTTGGTTTTTAATAGATTCAGAAATGTTCTTAGGTGATCAAAATGTGATTACATGTTCTTATACTCATTGATTTATGTTGTTGTTGTTTCAGTTAAGAGGCTTCCTCTATTAGAATTGACTCAAACTCCTGATTATATGAAGAAACCCCCGAAGGAAGGCTTGGTTGAGAAGGCAAGTATAATTCTTTTGACTTTTGCATCACCTGTGACTTTTCACTAAAATTCATATATTCAATTTATCTTGGGGGGATTTCTCCCATTTACAACTTCAATGTGGAAAACTGATTACAACTTAAAGGAACACATACATTGATATCTTTGTTTTCTGCTTTTAAGGATATGGAATTGTGAAATATATAAGTGGCACCACACAGTTATGTTACTCTAGGTATTCTTATGTTGATAATTCTTTGGAAAGTGTGCTTGTAGAGAGTTTGATGTGCACTTGTATTGTTATCATTCTCACAAGAAGTGATATTGTGATTGATGATCTATATTCCGCAGTTTGGTGCCTAATATGTTATATTATGTTGACTGCAGTATTTCCATCCAGATAACATGTCAGCTGCAGAAAAACTAAAAATTGAGCTTGACAAAGTTAGAGAAGAATTTAAAATGTCAGAGTCAGATTGTGGTTCTTCACGAGTACAAGGTATAGGTTTTGATATTGTATTTTTCTCCATCTTTTTTAGTTACAGAAGAATACATCTTTTGTCTTCTCTTTCTTTCTATACAAGTGTATCTTTAATATTTATCGGTGGCATACGATTCGTAATGTTAAAAAGGCTTTCCTCCTCGTATCTTAATATTTGTAACATTATATTTTTGTATATCACTACTAGTTCATATACTGTCATACCTGTAGGGGAAGACAGAAAAAGTATTTGGTTATTCTATGAAGAAATATGTCTGAAACCTTAAATCTGGTTGAACACTGAATTTCATTTTTCAGTGCAGATTTGAGTCTGGCTGGTTTCTTTGACTGTTCTACTCCCTCTTTATTTTGATATAGGAATCTCAAAGAGGCTACCCGTTCATATGCCCGTGAATTTTTTATCACAGAAACGTCTATCAATTGACATGGATGTGATATTAGAATTTAGGAATTCTTTGGTTGTGAATAAGTTTCTATTGCTTATTAGAAAGGGGAGGAAGAGTACAAGGTGGATAATTGGTATTTGGTTTATTGCTGGACTTTGGTTGGAATTCAATTTCCTGTATTTTGAACAGCAGCTACAACATGGATGTGATAGTAGTGTTAATGAATTACTGGAAACGAAAAGGCATTAAAGTATGCTGATATTAGGCTCTTGTTCATGCAAGTAGAGGAGAGGTTTTGTAATTGCAATCAGAAAGGAAAACATCCGATTGTTAGGGGAGTCCATCTGAATTCTGTAGTCAATGTTGAAGGGGTTGCCTGAGCATGACGCCTTGTAGTTAGTTCCCCGGGACAGCAATCCATCGATACGACACCTTAGTGTTCATAGGCTTAGGGGCTGGTGGGGATGGCTACTGTCTTGGTTGTTATATTCTTAATTTGAAAGTAAAATATAATATGAACTTTTGGGTATAAAATTGCAGGGGAGGTCTATAAACAAATTTGGAGGTCCCTTAGATTTTCTTTTATGGAAAACAGATTTCTTATTCTTTTCCTGGCTGGGATATACAAAAGATTTCAACCATTAGTACACAAATGGTATGGTTTCTATGTGTGATGGCTTTGGATGTTTGCTAACCTTTTTCTTCACTCTGCAGTGGCACAGCTCACTACAAAGATCAAACACCTTTCTTCAGTTTTACACAAAAAGGTGACAATCATCTATTTGCTTTTAGTTTTTGATTATTAAACCAATATGCTTAACATATATTCAGTTACAAGTTTCTGTCTCCATGTAACAACTCCGATTTTTTTTTTGGTTTTTTTTTTTTTGTTAGGATAAGCATTCACTTAAGGGTCTTCAAGCAATGGTGCAGAGGAGGAAGAAGCTATTGAAGTATCTCCGAAGAACTGACTGGGACTCTTACTGCCTTGTTCTCTCCAAACTTGGTCTCCGGGACACACCAGATGTCAAACAAGAGTACAAGAAACATTACAAGAATTAGAGCATTTGAATACGTTTTCTCTTTGTTTATTCAGTAATTTACCTTTCTGGTTAACCATACATTCATAATTCTGTATGAAATAGATTAGTTCATGTTGGTTTCTTCTCCTTTTCTTTTCACTCCTTTTGAGTGTGTTGCAAGGCATGATTGTATTTCACATTGATAGTTTAAATAAAGTTCACCTCTTACATAACCTCGTATTCGCATAACCTTGTTTATAAGTTCTGCTTTCTAATGCATTCCTTTCCGCTGCTTTGTAATGCTCAGTTGCTAAAACATGTGGATCACACATATAAGGATTCCCTTAACCCAATTGCTTGTAGTTTTGGCTAAACTTCAAAACATCACATTGACCGGAAAGCCAACAAGCAAAATGAACTTCGAGAAATCCAAATTCTTCAGAAGAGACATTTTAGTATTTTACTCAAAAACAAAAACTGCAGGTCACATAAGGGCTGTAAAACGACCAAAAAAATAAAATGGCTGTAAAAAAACTGTGGCCTTTTTATTGTCGCAAATTGAACTTCAGATTTTTGAGATCTTTCAAGCACAGATTTTTGAGATCTTTCAAGCACAGATTTGTAGCTACATGTATCATATCTCCAGTAAAGAATGATGGGTGAGGTACTGCAGAATATAGAACTGGAAAATCCGCCACAGTTTATCAGAACCGATTGGTTGACATGCTGGTTCCTATCTAGTAACTGCACTTGCGAAGTGTAGAAAATAAAAACTTCAACTGTTCACATAATCACATCGGTAGTTGACAGGCTGGTTCCTATCTAGTATCTTATAATTTGCTCAATATGGAGGCTTTGCTTGTAGGATAAGTTACCCGCCTGTGAGTTAGTAACCAATAATAGTTTCTTGTAACTGAATGATATTCATGTGGGAAGATCCAAACTGAAAAGTAATAACAACATTGAAACATCATCTACAAATTACCATAGCCAATAAATTGTTGTCAAAAACTCAAAATAATTGAGGTTGCAGTATAAGATAAAGAAAAACATATCTTCTATCTCAGTACACCTGAGATATTGAAAATTTCATTGAAAATAATACTATAGACGCTAGTTGTCACAAACAAGAACTCCCTCATGCACCATATGTTTTCTTTGGCACTCAGTAGGAAGAGAACGAAAAGAAGCCGAAGGTAGTACAATTGTCTTGAGTGACGGCCTTGATAACAGCATCCAAGGAATGATATCATAACTGAATTTAGTGCATGACCTCAACTTTATCTCCCAAATTTCTTTGCAGTGCGCTACCACTTCCTTCACCCCCTTCGCTGTAACTTCCATGCAGGCCGACACGTCCAATTTCTGTAGCCTGGGACATCTTTTTCCAATTATAGTCAATCCATCATCATCAATTATCAATCCTCTTGCACACAAGACCTCCAACTTGGGAAGTTCAAAGTCTATCAAAAGATTCTCTATCAAACCACATCTGCTTATCTCCAAATGCCTAATCCTAGAGCATCTCTTCAAAACTTCTACAATGCCATCTTCTGTGATGTTTACACAATCGCTCAAATTTAGCATTTCCAAATTGGGGAAAACCGATACATAATTTGCAATAACCCCATTTCCCATTAACCTATTCTGAGACAAGTTTAGAATTTTGACTCCAAGGTTTGGCACGACATCGGTTTCCAAGGCTTCAGCCCCAGCATTCGTTCCTACCATTATGATTACATTTAAAACCCGACAGTTTCTTACGAGGGTGTCCAAGGTGACACTGGTGAGTCTATGGCAATAACTAAGGTTTATATAAGTGATACTACCAAGCGACTTGGATAGCTCAAAGATATCATTATCTGTAAGAAAAAAAGTTCTTTCAAGATCCAAGTACTCAAGCAACGGGTAATGCCTCACCAAAAATGAAACTCCAGCAAAACTATAACCCACACAATTAGAAAGAACAATCTTCTTCATAGGGAAACATGCTTCTGCTACTAAACAAAGCAATTCATCCGGAACCACCGTGTCCGAAAAATCAACAACACATAAAGCCTTGGAGCTTTTCCATGGACATCCTAACGATAAAAATCCCAAACGATAAATCATAGGTTTTCCAACTCCACAAAACGAAACACTATTCAAGTGACCACAAGCACTGATCAGTTTAGCCACACCATTATGTGTTATGAACTCACATTCATAAATAACAACTTGGGTCAACAACACACAATTCTTTGCCAAATGCAAAAGGGACATATCAGTAATGAAGTCATTACCAGAAAGGTTGATCCTCCTCAGACTTTTGAGATTCACTGCCAGCGAAAGTACACCCGAATCGGATATGGGCTTCCAATCCGACGACCCAGTTGAGGATCCCTGTTCTGGGTAGCTAATGTCAAGCTCCTGTAGCATAGGAAACGACTCTGCTATCAGAGTTAGATCAGTGTCCTGTAAGAATCCGACTCTGCAGCAATTCAATGACGTCAGGTTCATCATTTTGGAGGAGAACACTCTTAATCCATTTACGGGTAAAGTTTGTCGGGATGAGATGTCGAGTGATTGGAGGTTCAACCCAGATATGGCAATTCGATGAAGAAGAGGGTTCAAGTCGCCGTCGAAGCCAGAGAGGTTTATTTCTTTGAGGCATTGGAATCTGTGGAGAAGACGAGGTAGGATTGGGAGGAGTGTTGGGTCGGAGAGTTTGAGAGAGAGTAAGAGGCGATTGGTGATGTGGAGGAATTGCTTGGAGACGAGAGAGAGGGGGGACAGTTGAGAGGGGTGGTCGAGGTCTAGGAGATTGAATATGTGTTCCCAGCATTCTCGTGGCAAATCTGGTGAGTTTTCTGTCATGGGTGTTCTGTTCTGGATCAAGATTTGAGAGAATTCAAGTGACAGAAAAGGGGGATAGAACTGGGATACGGGGTAGATGAAAACAAAAGGTAACGGAAGCTTCGGAGGGCAACGGGCGGTACAGACTAGGTTTGCTAGCCCTTTGAACTACAGAATTGATGTGGGTAAAATTACCACGATGGATAGGTAGCGGCTATCTCAACCATGAATAATCAAAACGAAAGAAGATCGGAAAGTTCTACACTTCTACCGACTACTACAAAAAAAATATTTTGAGAAAATTACCTAGGAGCATGTGACCAAATTTAAAAACACTAAAAACTCATTTTTAATACTTTTTGTATAAATTACGACATGAGCTCAAACCCAAAACTTACAATACCATATCTGATTCACACTTCCATAAGTAAATAACTAAAATACCCACCAAGTTATCTTCTTTTTCTACCACCATCGATCTGGTACTCTCTCTCTCTCTCTCTCTCTCTCTCTCTCTCTCTCTCTCTCTCTCTCTCTCTCTCTCTCTCTCAACCTCCTTACTATCATCGTCGCCCCTCCTCCTTAGACTCCACTGCCACACCGTCGTCGCCGCCGCATCATGTGTGCCCCACGACCGTGCTCTTCGACGTCAACTAAGGCTGGGTCCCCGTCGCCGGCGACAAGAACTCCGAGGACAACTTCAATGCGCTGACGACGACAAAGGGCGACGGAGCTAGCGCAGCCGCTCGTGGAGGTCGAAATCGATTTCAAGATCCACATCGGGAAGGATCGAGACATGAAGGAGAGGCTGTGCTTGGAGGTGGAGCGGCTAGGGCTCAGTATCGTGATTGCCGTCATTATAGGCAGCCGAGGGTTCAGCGCCATCGTTGCCTTCAAGAGGGGCGCCGTCGTCACCTTCAAGAGAAGCTTCAATGTCACATCCCAACTCTTAAATTTTTACCTTAATTACCTGCATGGTGTTAATGAGAATTTTTACCGTATTCGTTAACGAGTTATAGTTTCCAAAGGTCCCTGGAGGTGTTTAGAGGGATAATTATTTCAGAGAAATTTTTACATAGAAGGTTTTGTTGAAAGCGGTAAAAAGGGGTAAATTTTGGTTAGTAAAAGGTAATTTTTATTAGGGTATGTTTTTGGGGTATTTTTGTGGAGTTGGGTTTTAAAAAATTGGGTTCGGATCCGGTAAAAAGCCCAAACCTTCTCTCTCTCTCTCTCTCTCTCTCTCTCTCTCTCTCTCTCTCTCTCTCTCTCTCTCTCTCTCTCTCTCTCTCTCTCTCTCTCTCTCTCCTCTTTCCCGAGCTTCTCTCTCCCCATCAGTTTTCCGGCCTCCGTCCGACCAAGCTGGGCTGCCGCACCGGTTCTAATTGGTCGGCCATCGTCTCTTCTCTCTTCCTCGACCGGTGGGAGCCGCCCTAGCGCCGCCGTGAGAAAGAAACCCCGCCTAAAAGCCCCGACTACATAGTGGAGTTCCATCGCCGGAACTTCCTCCTCCGGCCACCAATCTGAGCTTTCCTTATATGGTTTTGAAGGTCTTCAACCCAGTAGCCTTGCCCTAGAAGGAATAAATCCATTTCGATTCAGGTAAGGAGAATCGGGTGTTAGAAATTCTAGGGTTCCATCTCTATGTCTTAATTCGATTGACCCAGTTAAGCTTGCAATTGGATTTTGTGCTAGTTAGAGAAGTTGTAGAGCGGGTTGAGATGAAGATGGTGTTAAATTTTGGTAGACATTGGAGGTCGCCGGAGTAGGCCGCCGGCCGCTGCTGTTAAGTAGTTTTTTTAAGGTTTTAAATTTTTTATGTTGATGGGAGTATAATGATGTGAAGTTTGGAATTTTTAGAGAAGTTTTGGGTATATTTGGGATTTTTTAAAGAGTAGTGAATTTGGCGGTTAATGGGATAGAATCCGACCGTTGGATTTCCCTTATTATTGTTTTAGAATATTGAAATAAATGAAATGAAGTTGTGGGTGGAGTTTGACATGAATTCGATAAGCTTAACCCTAGTAAGGGTAGTGGGTTAGGCGGAAGAGTTTTGGTGTTTATATTTGAGTATTCTTTATGCTGAAATTGAAGTTTGGTCCTAAACATGGTTATTGTGCCAGGATTCGAAGAGACATCTCTTGAGTGACGATTTGGATTTCGTCGGGCTTGGGCCTAACTTAAAATTGTGAGTGGACTTTTGTTTTAAATAATATGCATGCAAATGGTTTATTGTTGATCAATTTATGTTGTTAGAGCATATGACGTCATTTTAATTTGAATATTTTATTTATTTTGGAGAGTTACTGAAAATGAGATTTTTCGGTGAATATATATATTTATGAGGAGAGTATGTATATAAATGTTAGCTAGCCATATATGTCTGTCCACCTTAATGGCGCAGTGAATAACCGCATTATGGTGTGACGTGAGCGTTAGACGCGAGCGTAATAGCCATATATGAGTGTTTAATTCATATAGGGGGTATGAGCACATATACATACACCCGTCCGTCCACCTTAATGGCGCAGTGAATAACTGCATTATAGTGTGACGTGAGCGTAGTAGCCCTATATAAATTTCTTTAAATCCATAAAAATTTATATAGGGAGTATGGGCGTGTGTAAATACATACTGATTTTTATTAGAGCTTAAGAAGCTCGATATTTTATGAGTTAAAAATTTTATCGCTTGAGGCATGCATCCGTTGTTTTTTGGAAATTAAATTGGGAAAGCATAAATATTTTATTTGTTCATTTTGTTAAATTTATTTTTGGTCCACTCACTCTAACGTTTTCAAATGTTTTCCCCTGGGCACTTCGTTTTTAAATGCTCAGTTTGCAGGTTAACGTAGTTAAGGTCGGGCGTACATGGAGTCGAGTCATAGTCCATCGTATAGCTTCCGCTTATATATATATATATATATATTTATGTTCCCTTCATTATTAGAATTGTTCTGAACTTATGAATGTTAGTTGTGGATTTATATTTAGTTTAGTAAATAAATTGGGAGGTGTTGTGAATTTTGGAGAGCACGAAGGCTCCAGGAGTATAAGGTTGGATTTGAATGTTTAGAAGTATTTTCAGGTGCTTTTAGGAAGGGTTATCCATTTTCAAAGGAGATTATGCCAAATTTTCGGTAAAACTTCCTTTAGAGGTGGTCCCCACAAGGTTTACTTCGGGTTTCAGGGTGAAATTCGGGGTGAGTCTTGATAGTTGGTAATAGAGCATTAGGTTATTCGATTCCTTTCTCTTTTAATACTACCTAATATACTTGGTCATACTTAGTGTTTATAGAGTGATGGTCCGACCGCGACGGATCCATTAGCATTATATGCTTTAGATACTATGTGTTGATTGAGTTTGTGAGGTAGTTGTTCTTGTCTTATTTATGGACAATATTATGCCATAAAAGTCTATATTTACATCTCTAAGACTATGCCTCCGTACGCCAACCTCTTGAGTGATCATCCTATTTGAGTATTGAAAAGGTGTATAGATTGCACCTTTTCCAAAGTCCATTGATTTAATATCAATAATTGGTAGAATTCTGTGCGAGTTGGGAACTCCCAAGCTTGACAGCATTTCTTTCTCTTTACCAACGTTTGAGTTGGGTAATGATTAAGATGCTAGGTTGGGCAACTTGTGCAAATCTGTGGTAGGTGAAATGTTTGAATTTATGCCCTAGGAGTTTTCTATTTATGGTGGGCAAGTAAGGAGTAGTAGTAGTACGATAGAAAATCTTGGCATCAAGTTACATGACTTCTGGGAGCAATGAGTTGGAAGGAAAGTTCGAAATAGTGGTGTATTCTATAGATGTAAAGGTTGGTTGAAGTGATATGGTGAGGTACCCATAGTAATTCAAAGAGATACATACGCGAGTTGTTGATGACTCAAATTCTGAGCTAATTAGTCACGGGGGATTTGTGACAAGAAGTTGTTACTCAAAGAGCTAAATATCAATTTGGGAGAGCCATGATTGAAGGCCAACTTTATCGACTACTTAAAGTTGGGAACATTTTGGGATAATGTTGGTTATGCCAGCAACTGTTCTGGTTCCTACAGCTATAATTATAAATATGTTCTTATTTTTAGAGCATTATATTAAGAAAGTAGTGGGAATATTTTGGGAATGACGACCATTAGTAGTTGATGAATAGTAAGATTTCTGATGACTTTGTCTGTATTGTGAATTAGCTGAAGTTGGTTGAGGCGTTCATAAGGGTGTGAGCTTGTGTGAGCTTTGACTCCGCGAGTACCATAGTATTAGAAGGGTGATTGCCGCAGTTTTTGCCAGTGTAGGAATCCTCAATCTATTCAATTATCAGATTTTCAGATAGCTATGAGCATGTGTGAATGCATGAATTCTAACTTTTTAGCAAGTGAGCTTTGAGGTTAAGTTCGGAAGCATTGTAATGACGAGATCGTTTCATGACATTAGAAAATTTAAGCCCGACGTCGAAATCGAACTTTGCTCTTCGAGGGTGTTAGCTACTTTTATTGCATGGAAAAGCGTGAACATGCCTAGAGGTATTCAAGTTTTTGGTTTGACCTCGTGGAATTTTTTTTTTCCAAAGGATGTTCGCGGTATATATAAGTTCGTAGTCATCTGGAGGAAAAGTTACGTGTGAGCGGAGGTCCGTAAAAGGTTTAGGGTTTACTGAAGATTCAGAGTCTTTGAAAGAAGCTTTTTTCTCGCGTCGAGCGATGATTAGTGAACCAGAGTCTTAGTGAAACAAAGTGTAGTACATTTTGGTAATCGGGGGAAACATAATGTGTCTCCAGAATTATCCAGGTTACATAATGTGTTTCATGTATCCATGCTTCGCAAGTTCATTGTCGATCCCTCTCATGTGTTGCAAGAGCAGCCGATTAGCATGAAAAAAGATTTATCTTCCCTTCACTATTAAAGTTGCTCTAAACCTATGAATGTTAGTTGTGGATTTATATTTAGTTTAGTAAATAAATTGGGATGTGTTGTGAATTTTGGAGAGCACAAAGGTTCCAGGAGTATAAGGTTGGATTTGAATGTTTAGAAGTATTTGAAGGTGCTTTTAGGAATGGTTGTCCATTTTCAAGGGAGGTTATGCCAAATTTTTGGGACAATTTCCTTTGGAGGTGGTCCCCGTAGGGTTTATTTCGGGTTTCAGGGTGAAATTCGGGGTGAGTCTTGACACTCAAGCTACATGGCATTAGCAGTAGTCTTTACTTTGAATTTGAAGGTGATATGATCTGGTCGTCATATTCATAGGCTAGCACCTTGTCATGATCTGGTCAAGTCTTTAGTTTGAGTTTGAAAGTAATTTGATCTTCAATTTGTATGAGATGTTCATGGATTTGATCTTCAGTTGGTATGCGATGCTTGGTGATCTAATTCCTCAGTGTGTCTCATTCGTCTCACTCAGTAGCAGTGATATAAATGAGGTTGATTGGTTTGGGTTTGTGTTGATTAGTAGGTGATTTCATATATGAATGAGGTTTGTTTTGAGGACATGAATGAGATCTGTTGATCTGAATGAGGTTTGTTTATCAGGTAAAACCATTGCTTGTTGTGGTAGATGCAGTTTTAAAGTTCATTAGTAGTGATACATACAGTAGCAGCAACGCTATCATCAGAGTGGGCAGTAGCAGCGCACTAGTATCAAAGTCGACAGTAGTAGCGCGCTAGCATCAGAGTCGACAGTAGCAGCTTTGTTTGATTCTGTAGAATTGCCTAAAAAAAAAATTACAATAGCACCTTTTTATCGGGTGCTACTATGCTACTTGGCAGTAGCATCCAATGTGCTACTGTGCTAGTCGGCAGTGTGCTACAGTGCTACTCGTCAACAATAGCAGTTGATATGTAGTGAAGGGTATTCTGGTAAAATTATAGTGACTGATGACATGTGGATATTAGTTTGTCCTAATTTGTTAATATTTGTTCTTAAATGTGTAAGATATTGTGTAAATGATGTATTTGTAAACTGAAATTTGGTTAGTAACTTTATAGTAATTTACTAAAAAAATTTATGACTTTTTTCGTCTAAACGTACCTGATTTAATGAGCAACTCGCAATTTACAGTCTAAATTAGTTTTTTTGGTCTAAACATAGATGCACGATCTAGGTGTGTCATCGATAGTTAGAACTAGAATCGGTATGTCCAATATTATTTTGTCTATTGACATAATATGTACGATATCATTTAATCTATTGACATAATTTTTTTCTTGTAAATGAAAAGTTGGTTTACGACTTCAACTCATGAAAAGTTGGTTTACGACATTTGAGTACTTTAGCTCATTAAAAAGAAAACGAAGCGAATCAGTATAGAAATGGGGATATCATACTAGATTACAAAATAGTATTGTGTATTAGGATTTTATGTACCTTCCTTTCCTTATACATTATAGATACTTTTTATTCATAGATGAATTACAAGTTTACAACTATTATTTTCTCCCAATTTCTCTCTGATATCCATAAACTTCTTCGCTCTCTCTCCGAAATATCCATGCACCCCTAGGGATTCAAAAGTTTTTATTCATCTCCGTCTGACGGCGCATCCGTTGACGATGTCGTCGAATAGGAGTTAACAGTGGCCAAATGGTGGTCGCTTCTTATAGGCTCGTGACTGGGAACGAAAGAGGGGACCTTTTTCACAGATCAGATTGAGATATGGTTCGACGAGTTGAGGTGAAGTGCGGCTTTACGGTGACAGGGAGGTTGAATTGCAAACAAGAGTCGCGGTCGATCGTGTTGACGATGTTAAGGGGGTAAGCCCGCCCGGATCAACTTGTCAATCTAGGTTGCGTATCCCAACCATATATGTTCTAGATTTTAGAGGTGATGTGCCGCCTCCTCGCGGTGGAGGCGAACGGTGACGCTCTTCGGGTGGCGACCGACACCAGTGGCAACGCATACGAGCTGTTTCAAGATATGCCGGAGCACCTTTTGGGTCGGCTCTCTGAAAGGCTTCTCTGGGTTCCTTTTAGGCTTAGTCTTAGGTCCTTTTTGTAGTTTTGTTTTTGGTTTTTTTTTTTTTTTTTTTTTAGTTTTCTTTTTTGGTTTTCTGGTTTTGTGTAGGTTTACTAGTCCCTCCTCTTTGAGTGAGGGTTTAGGCCTTCTCTTGTTGAGCGAGGGTTTATGGTTTTGGTAGGTTGGTATCGTTAGTTGTGTCATGGTTATGGTGTCGTTTCCGTAGACTATTTTAAGGTCGGTGTTCTCATATTGTCAATGTAATGGGGAGGTTAGCTCTACATATATGCTAGTGATTTTGGTCTATAATGCTAGAAGATGTTGTTTCTTCTTGATGTTGGGGGCTTCTGGAATAGGTTAGGATGTAGTTTGAACTCTTATCTGTTCTTGTCATATGTAATCGCTTGTATTTTTGGTAGGGAGGCGTGTGGGGTTTATCCACCATTGATATCTCTCATGGTCTGTAATTTGGTTTATATATAAAGATTTTACCTTCCTAAAAAGAAAAAGAAAAAAAATCTCTCTGATATCACAAAATTAAACTTTAAAACAAGTTATCAGCATGAAGCGCTAGCTCTAAAGGAAGCCCTAATCCAAAACTCAAAGTCGAGAACCCCATGAAGAAAACCAAAACCCGATTTGTTTTTTCATTTATATGAGCATATTTTGCGACAAGTTTTGTATGAAAACCACCAAGCTCCAGCCTCGTTCATCAAACAGAGAATCTCGTCCGACCACACCCATCAGATGTTGGCATGGCCAAAGATCGACACTAGCGTTGCGGGGCAGCTGGACGAGAGCGAACTAGAGGGTGTCTTTATATAAGCCCTAACTCCTGACTAAATTCTATTTAGAATAGAGCTAAAAAATAATAAAACCTAAAGGAACTATAAATCCTAAAACAATATTAAATGCCGAATCGGAATATCAAAACGACATCTTTTAGCCTAAATTTGACAGGGCTCACAAAAATGAGTCTTGTAGATCTCGTCATTCCCATTCCGGAAAGGTATTATGCGTTCCAAACGGAAATTCTAGCCAAAATCTACTCCAATCCGATTCACAATCCAAAATATGTATTTTGCTCGAGAATCCCGATATATCTAAAAGAGTAATTTATAGTTAATTCCATCATTAAGAAGCCTATTTGAATACCAATTTCTAATATTCAAATCATTCTTCTTAATATGACGACGCTTCTTTCGTTTCGAGATTCTTTGCTAAATTTGGCTAAAATCTCGTCCTACATCTCCTCCACTTGAAAAGAACTTGGCCTCGAGTTCATCTTGAATGAGAAACGAGAATATGTGGATGAAAAAAACCCAATACATTCGATAGTTGATCCTGTGTTTTATTAGCATGATATGTTGCGAACTTTGATGGCACAATCATGAACTCAACGCCAAAGATGAGTTTGTCATAGGCAACTTGGACAGATTCTTCTGGGCACTCAAAATTGCATTTTTTAATGACATCTGTTTCAGAATGAATTACTTGAGGCTGTAAGCTTTTTTCAACATTTTTAACCATGTCAATACAAACAATTTCCTCTCTAGTCTGTTCTTGAATAAGTTCTTAAGGAACTTCTTCCGTTGGAGACTCATGGATAATTTCTTGTGTAGCTTCATTTTTTGGAACTTCATGTATAATTTCTTGTGGAACTTCTTCCGTTGGAGATTCAAGGATAATTTCTGGTGGTGCTTCTTCCATTGAGAATTCATGGATGATTTCTTGCGGAGCTTCTTCAATTAGAAATTTTTCTGATTTTTCTTCAATCAAAATATTACTCACAACGGGCAAAGCAAACTGGTCAACTTTTAGTTTCCTCTCTTCCAACTTAGAATGATATTTCTTGATCGAAAAATCTCTAGGTAGAAATTTTCCTCTAAGAAGACCTTTCATCTTCCTCCATATTCGAACAGGTTCTTTTCCTTGCATCTTTCTGGCTTTTTGCAAATCATCCCACCAATCAACAACAATGCTCTTGAGACGGTTTGAAACAATCTTTACATGTTTGTGTTCTGGAACCTCCATAAACATAAAAAATCTATCAACCTCATCCAGCCAATCCAGAAAGTCCTCCTCATGCATCTAACCATAAAAATAAAGAATTTCTGTCATGGTTTTGAAAGCATGATTAGCAACCTAATTTTGCCACTTGGATGATCCTCCTCGATCTCTCTTACAATTGTTGCTATTCATTTGAAATCCTCCTATTTGAGCTTGAAGTTTGTTAATAGTAGCAGTTATCTGAGCGAAAATGCAATCCAAATCTACTCTTATAACTGGTTCATGGGCCATGGATAATCTAGTAGATAAAAGAGACGGGAGAAATCTGCTCTGATACCAACTAACGTAGCGGGAAACACTCGGGGGGGGGGGGGGGGGTTGACTCATGTGAAGTAAGTGGTTTTGAACAAACATGATATGGTGTCTGGTGAACATGTTTATTTCTGGATTTTGTAGTGGCTTATGCATTTTGACAGAGTTGAATGGATTTAAGTAGACATACTACTCAGCGCGCACTTCAGCTATTAGATCGAATTGTTTCTACTTGTATTCTGCATTTTAAATGATGGTTCAAGTGGGAGATTGTACGTAAGGGCTGACGAGCGTTAAACTCTGGAATTTACCAGAAAATAAGAGAAAAACTCTCGATTGATTATAATTTGATAGATTGTTGAATTCAATGAATAATACATAGAGGGTGTCTTTATATATGCCCTAACTACGGACCAAATCATATTTAGAATAAAACTAGAAAATAATAAAACCTAATGGAACTAGAAATCCTAAAACAATATTAAATGCCGAATCGGAATAACAAAACGATATCTTTTAGCCTAAATCTGACGGGGCTCACAATAGTGAGTCTTGTAGATCTCGTCTTTCCCATTTCGGAAAGGTATTATGCGTTACAAACTGATATTCTAGCCAAAACTCCAATCCGATTCACAATTCCAAAATATTTTTTTTGCTCAAGAATCCCGATATATCGAAAAGAGTAATTTATGGTTAATTCCATCATTAGGAAACCTATTTGAATACTAATTTCCAATATTCAAATCGTTCTTCTTAATGTGATGACGCTTCTTTCGTTTCGAGATTCTTTGAATTTAGCTGAAATCTCATTCTGCATCAGAAGTTTTTCTTTTGCGAACCCTAATTTTGCAGAGCGTCTAACTTGGATCAATTATATAATTAGTATTAAACAAATGCAGTAAAGAAAATTGTAATTCTAGTTCAGTTAGGTATGAAATAAGTGTAGGGACCTTCAAATTTACTGTGTATATACCTCCATTTTTTTATAATTATATTTGAATTTATCAACTCACATGAAAAGACAAATAAAGACACAGATAAAAATCAGAAAAGTTAAAATTACATTTACTCTTTCTACCTTCACGGCTAATCTCTTCTATTTTTTCTTTTCACGGATGTGCAGATTCTTCATGGTTGAATACAAATTTATAACCGGCATAAATTTTTAGATGGTTGTTTTTTACTGTTAAAACTTATGAAATTCATAGAAGCATTGACTTGGTGTTCATCTTCTTTGTTGTTATTCAAGTTCTAAACCCTAAAATAGTATCCACCCAAGAATTCAAGCTTTGATCGCAGAACTATCCAATCAAATTTGATTATGTTTTCCTTCGTACAGTCTCCAGAATCTTTATTTATTTACTTCACAGTGTTAGCAATTGCTTCAAAGTACTAGATGCTCGAGCATTAGAGACGGACAATGAGATGAGAAACCAAGTTCTTACAAGATTTGTGGCAAGAAAAAAAAAAAAAACGAAAAACAAATAAAAGGGGGATCGTACAAGAGGGAGGCGGAAATTAAGGGAGTTTAGGTTCCAATGGCTGCTGCGGTGGCTCATTGATTGGTATATCTGGTGCTGGTGGACTAGTCTCAGATGAAAGTACTGGTGGTTCCTGTGGATTTTGGGGAATTTCCGGAATTGGAGGTGGCAGAAAGACTGGTGTTTGTGGAAATGGATCAAAAGATGGTGGCTGATCAATCACACCACCACCACCATTACCGGTGTCTGGTGTAGTTGGAAATGGTAAGATTGGTGGTGTGTTAAACGAAAATGGATCTTGCGGAGGGAGTAATATTGGAGATGGTTCATCAACAGTTATTGGTGGTGGAAATGTAAAGATGGGAGAAGGCTGATCAGGTATAGGTATTGGTGGTGGTAATGTAAATATGGGTGGTAAGGTTGGAGTAGGCTCATCTTGTGGTGGTGAAAATACTGGAACCAGTGGTGTTGCTGGAGTACTAGACTGATCTCCAGATGGTGGCAAGTCTGGTAATGCAGGTGGAGGAAGGTCAATATCTGGTACTAATGGTGGAGCTGGAATGGTTGGTGGTGTATCAGGGAAGGTGTCGGGAGGTGAGAGCCAAGGAGTTGTGGGTGGTTGCATCTCTACATCCGGTGGTGGTGGAAAGACTATTGGTATTGGTGGCGGCAGGAATTCTGGTGGTGGTGGAGACGGCGGAGGTGGAGATGGAACCAAAGGCGGTGGAGGTGGAGAAGGCGGTGGTGGTGAGGGCGAAGGTGGTGGCGATGATGGAGGTGGTGCTGACGGCGGAGGTGCGGATGGTGGTGGTGCTGATGGTGGCGGAGCTGAAGGGGGTGGTGGAATTGGTGGCGGTGGCAAAGGTGGTGGAGATGGTGCTTGTGGCGGTGGAGACGGGATTACGGGCGGGAAGGGGCGTAAAGGAGAAGGTGGAACTCGAGGCGGCCTTGGAGAGGGTCTCGGCGTTGGGGCAAAAGGGTTGTTCGGGGAAGGGTTGGTAGGGAAAGGCCATTGGCCACAGGTTCCAAACAGAAACTGGAACAATGGATCACAGTTTGATCTTGTTCTTGACCTTGATCCACCATTACTGCCTCTTCCTCTGCTTCTGCTTCTGCTGCTTCTACCAGTACTGGTTCTGTTTCTGCTGCTTCTGCTTCTCATCTCTTCTGCTACGTTTCCTTCCTTCACATTCTGCAGGTGTTTAGCTTCTGTGATTGTTTGGGTGATCAGTAGCAGAGCTAAGAGAAAAGCAATGAATACCATGCATGCTTTCATTTTGCTGCAGCTAGCAGGTTCATGTTTGATGTTTCTCTAGGGTTCAAATATATAAAAACCTCATTAATTGCACGAACAATTCGAGAGTATATAGTCAAACGAAGCAGGTTTATATGTCAAACCCTCAAACATGTTTGTATTGGGGGTTCTATGAGGTGGTCACCTGCAAAATCTGCGATGCATTTATGTGCTAGCTGCAATGACTATGCATGCATGGAGAGATAAGCCTTTAGCTGAAAGGCAGCTAATTGGTTTCGAATTTCAACATACAGATTGGTATGGGCTGTGAATTAAAGGGTCTGCATTGTTTGAAGTGCCATTGTTGACAGCGTGCATGTAAAACTAACTAGTAATATTGTTGTGGGTTCAGAGTCCTTATGAGATGAGCATTATTGTTTCTCTATGCATATCATATAATCGCGCGAATATGCACATTACGAGCTAATTAAGGGTTTACCTTCAGGTTTCAGTCATACTAATAAAGGTTCGAAATCAAACTGCATAATTAACAATCGATTTGAACTGGCACTATGCCAATAACATCATTAGACAACACAAGAGCCACGACATATAAAACTGCATTTTAAAACAGTGTCATCTGATGGTTTTTGTAATTCTTTAGACGACATATAAAATATAAAAATCGTCTCAATGACAAGCTACTTTAATACTTTTGGATGCTACTTTAATACTTTTGGATGCTACTTCATTTTTTCTAGTTTGAAAAAATTGTAGCACATATAGGTGTGGTGTCAACAGACCCAGAAATTCTCACTTTCAGCTAAAAATTAAGACCTCATATATATGTTGTGTGAGGAAGACTGTCCAAATCGAGCTTCCGGCTCTTTGTTTGTAATTTTGGATATGACAAATTTATGTCGTCTTAAAGAACCTTATTTTTTCAATTTGAACTTTACCTGCACGGCTTCCCAGCCTATTTGGATTTGTGTTGACTTACATTATCCAAGATCACCTTGCGATGAAGAAAAATGAGATGAACTCAGAGAGAGAGAGAGAGAGAGAGAGAGAGAGAGAGAGAGAGAGAGAGAGAGAGAGAGAGAGAGAGAGAGAGAGAGAGAGAGAGAGAGAGAGAGAGAGAGAGAGAGAGATTAGTGAAAGTCTATTAATACTAAAATTCTACAATGTGTTAATGCTTATGAATGATGTGATGCATCAACTTTGTAAATTGAGTCCTCAAACTAGTAATATTAGTCCTCGGGGTTGTAATACGAGTCCTTAAAGTTGTAAAATTTTCTAGTTACAATATTAGTCATCATGTGTCTTTAAAGTGGTAAAATATGTGCTAAAAGTGGTAATTGAGTCCTCAAAGTGATTAAAAAAAAGTTGTTACAACTTTGAAGACTCATGTTACAACTTTGAGGACTCAATTACTATTTTAAGGACAAATGAAGACTAGTGTTGTTAATAAATTTTTTAACAACTTTAAGGACTCATATTACAATTTTGAGGACTAATATTACTATTTTGAGGACTCATTTTATAACTTGAGGACAAAGTTGATGCATCATATGCATTAACACACCCTAGCCTTACCTTAATAATATACATGTCTACTAAACATGTTGAATTGGAAGTCATTCGATCAGCTTTACAATGGATTTAGAAACATTATTTTCAACAGTGCAGCATTGAAACTGACTGCAAAGTCTATTAATGTATATTAACATGTTTTAAACGTGTATATTAACATGTTTTGCAGTCAATTAATATACATGTCTGAAAAGCCGGGAGTCCGAATTGAAAATTTGAAGTTCTTTCGGTCTGAATAAGTACACTAAAATGGCTCAAATTACACAGAGAAAGTTCAAATTGAAAATATAAGGTTCTTTCGGACGACATAAATATGTCGTCTGAATAAATACATTAAGGTACCCTAAAAATTAACTAATACATTAGCTCATGCAATTGTACTAACATAGTCGTTGTTACTCGAATTTCGCGTACGATCTTGTTGTCGTCGCCGTTAGAAGCCAATTAAAATGCCGCCGCAAGTGCCATACGAGGAGTTAGTATATAACTGAAATACCGTTGCAAAAAAACTTCCAAAGCATAGATTCAAATAAAATAAGATGACCTATCAATCTCTAGGTGAAAGCCATGAAAATCTCCAAGGATCAGTTCGTTGGAAGATGAAGGGGAGCTAACGTGCGAGACTAGATGAGGGGAGCATGGAGGTTTGTGGATCTGAAACATTTTTGGGGTAGTTGGCAAAAAAAGGAGGAACAAAGCCCTCTAAATCTGAACATAAGTAAATCACCACAAAAAATGGTGTTAACTAACTACAATGAATTTAAAGAATCGAAAAAGATGAGAAGATATCAAGACAATGCAAAGAGAGATAAGGGTGAATGGGGGGCATGTACATCTGTTTTATCTCTCTAAAACTTACAGAGAGAAGCTCTTGTTTCTTAAGGCTCTGTTTTTTATTATGAGAGGTTTAAGGTTAATGAAATGAGAAAGATGGTCGGCCATGTGTGCTTGGAGGAGGCTATAAAATTTAAAATGAAAAATATAAAAAGATATGAGTGACCAAATAAAAGAAAGACAAAAAAAAACTAAAAATTTAAAAACAAAACTGAGACTAGAGGGATTCGATCCTAGCTATTCTTGGTTGGAGGATATAGAAACTACTTACCACTGAAGTTAATTCGTCTTAACAACGTATAATCTACACCAGACAATATATCTAAGAGGCCCTTTGAATTAGAGGCTCTAGACCTGAACCTTGCTCGCCTTGGCCCAAGGCCGACCCTGATGAGAAGGATATTGAAAGTTTGGAAAGAAAGTCGAGCAAACAAATGGGTCATAGGTGGACAAGAGGTTTCATTGTTTTGGTTACTTTGCTTTGTGTTTAAACTTCGAGGGAAATGTTTTTGTAGCCGAAATTGGAAAGGATCCCGGCAACGTTGGTGTTGATGGTTGATGACGTTGTCAAGTAACTATGAAAATTTGGTGACAGAGCTTGTGACGGAGATACGTCTTGCTAGAAAAGAGCAATAGATGAAGAAGAAATGAAAAGGAAAAAGAGAGAGAGGGTAATAGTCATTTAATATTTTTGTCTCCATTAATTTGTCAAGTCATTAATTTGATGAATCCGTCACAGAAATTAAATGAAGGTACCACGTCGATGTTAATAATAAGGTCCCACGTCGATGAGGGAATCGTCCTCGCAAGAAACGTCAATGAGGCTGTGGCGTCTAGGTTGGATGTTGGGCTAGTTGAGCAACTCAGAATCTTCCATATCGAAGATCAGATTGAAGTGGATTGGATTGGATCGGAGTTGAGTTTGAGTCTGCGTGAGTGATCTACTCGCCGGAGCCGGAACCGGAGGTGGACTCCGACGATGAGGATGATGCTCGGAAGCTGCGGTAGATTCACGTTAGAGAGATATGCAAAGACCCACTAGTTGCCTAGAAAAGAGAGAGAAGATCTGAAAGAGATAGAGCAAATGTGAATGAGTGGACTAGAGAAAGAGATGAGAGATAAAAAGTTTTGAGAAATTTTATTTACACATGGCTAAATACTAAATACATATCTCACACTTAATACATCACCAAATAACTTTCTAATATTAATATTTGACTAGATACATATCTTTAAACTTCCTAGACTACCCTCATTCAAAATATACAAATACTACCATATATATTTTTCTGAATACACATTCATTCCTTTTTTATATCATCTCGACTTAAAAAGAAAATAAAAGTTTTCTGTCTTCTTGCTAAACAACAAGCAAACTATTTTTTTATTTGCAAACTCAAGAGCATTCACAGCGCTCCACCATGATTTATCAATATATGTAGAATCCTTTGACATATTCATTATTTTGGACGTTTAACACCCAAACATGTTTTAGATCATTGCAAAACAGATTTCAAACTAAATCATCCGTCTCTTCTGCTTCAAAACCTCGAGTCATGGATACTCCACTTGTTTGCAGGATACAATGTCATTCTAAGTCTTTGCATGGTCGAAGCCAACCAAAAACCTTCATCTGCTTGGGGGAATCCATTATTATTATGAATCATTAAGCTCTTGCCTATGAAACCATGATTAATCCTCGATCAATTCGATTAAAAATATGTCTATTGTCAAGTTTTAAGTTTGAAACTTCATTCATGTAGAGAAAAGAAAATGTTAAAATGAAATGTAATGTATTTCAAGTTTTCAATAATATTATCTAATTAATATAGACCTCTTTTGGTAAATTAATATACTTAAACTTTTTGATGTTAGATTAATAAAAATAGGTATGTGTATTTCGTACGAGGAATTCTTAGGTGAGGTAAACGCACCGCGAGAGATCAACCATTCGGACACCTGTCAGTTTTTTTTCCAACTCGCCTTGCTAAAAAAAAGAAAAGAAAAATAGGAAATCAGATTTCCTCTCTCCGATCAAACCACCATGTCTTCTCCCTCAGCCCAGCAGCCGCCATCAAGCTTTTCACCACAAACCTGCAACCCCCGCCGCCGACGACCACAAGCCCTCCCGCTCCAAATCCAGTACAACCGCCGCCATATAGCCTTGCAAAAACCCATGCTGCCGAGCCTTGAAAATCTCGCCTCGAATCCACTAAGCCGTGCAAAACACCTGCTGCCATAGCGCCGCTGGTTTAGATGGTGGGGGGCGTTTGAGGTTTCCGATGTGGTGAGAGTGCGGGTGGTGGCGTCAGAGAGGGGGAGGGGGTGGAATAAAGGAGGCTCAAAGAGGTCGGCGGAGAGAGAGGTGGAGATCGATTGAGGGTGAGATTAATTCTCAGAGGTGTCGGCGGAAAGAGAGGAGGAGGGAGGTGGTGTTTGGTCTGGTCTGGTCGGAGAAGAAGAACTTCGACCTCTTTTTTTTTTTTTTCTGGAAGTTGAGGTGGATAAGAATCGCCACGTGTGTCGGTGCACGATTGGGCCGTTGCAGGAGCCAATTGTCGCACGTAAGATTTTCTCATTTAATATGTGGGAATAAAATTTCTCAAAACTTTGGACAGAAAAAAAAAACACAGGTAGTTAAAAAATTTGTTAATAGGAAAAATGTCTGTAGGGTTGATAGGAATTTTAAAAAAAATTTAATTTTATTAGGGGAAAAAAAATCTGTAAATTTAAGACCAGTGCACATTTTCACTCAACTTTATTTTTGAGTGCCTTGTCTTCTCTGCATTTGGTAGGGGATGAACAGCCATGATATTTTGGGTAAAAGCATAATGGCTTTAATGGAAGAGGGTCGTGACAGACTCACGAGGAAACCATCCCCTGTCCACTATCAACATCATCATCGCAACCCCATAACATTTCAAGTCTCACCCTTTCGATAACTACCACCCGATTTCATACCAACATGTGGGCTTTGGATTTATACAAATCACGTAATAAAGCGCTTTCTCGGTTTCCCTGCAATGCTACTATTATTTTTTTTCTTGTCTGCTCCTCCAAACATATTAGATTCAAATTTTCAAAAACTTTCAGTAACTGAAGAAGAAGAAGAAACTCCTAAAAAATTCTAGACCCCTCATTTTCACTTGCTCTATGCAAAAGGGTGAAATGAGTTTAGCTGCTGTGTTAATACCCATGTGGGTCTTAACCACCGCTTTGATTGTGACCATAATTGAGGCCAGGCCAGACCCAACAGCTTCCACTACTTCTGCCCACATTATGCTACTTGAGGAACAACCCATTGCTCACTTTTCTTCAAAAATGGAAGCTCAATCTCCAGGTATTTCAGCTTTCCAGAGTTTCCTTCTGTTTTAGATTTTAAGTTGGTATCTTTCCTTTTACTGCAATTCTGGGTCTTTTGGGTTAATGGGTACTCATTGCTTCCCGCATTCTGCCACTGAAACTCTCAGTGTCAATTTATTCTTGTCAGAAGTATTTAAGCTAATTCCTTTTGCTGTGGATGCCTTGTTCGAGAAAATATAGGATAAACGAATGAGTGGGTAAAATTTAAAATTTCTAATCTATGTTCTTATGAAAGTTAAAGCAATAAGAAAACTTTAATGCTTTTCATATGCTTTATAATATATTTTTGTCTTGGTCCTCTCTTGTTATTGTATAGAGAATGTGGGGAAGGAAAGGAATGGATATTGTGGATCTGTACAATGTTAATTTTCTGAAAAACTAAAAGCGAAAGGTTCTTGTCGATTGTGGCTTTGTAAGCCCAGCAGTGTTGATTAGTGTGGTCTATTTGGATTATTAGAGTCAAAAGAAGCCATGTTCCCTACTGCCTATGTCTAGAATACTAACGTTTATGATTAAACCTTACCCTGATTCTGTTGGGCTCAGAAGTGCATGATTTGTTCATATACTCATTAATATTTGGTGGACTCATCTCCCAATAATTGACTGGAGTTTTGGATATTTTCTGTTAAACCAGGAGTTCCTGAGGTTAGAGTAATTCACCATCAAGATTTGAACAAGAGCATTCTAATAGCACTGATTGTTGCTTCCACACTGCTTGTTGGAATTCTTCTGTTCCTTTCATGTTGTTGGATCTATAGACAGAAATTGTCGAACCACTCCAATGGGAAAAGGCAAAAGACAAACGGTATCCTATTCTCATTCAAATTTGGTGTAAATTTAAGTTCCTACTTTATTTCAAGTCAATAATACTCAGAAATTTACTTGTTTTATTTCGAAGAGGTTTCAATAGGGACGCCATTGAGTGCACTTATGGTTGAATTTAATTCCTTGAGGTTGGGGAATAGGAAGGGCTCAGTTGTTGTATTCAGTTATCAATTGCTGGAAGCTGCAACAGACAAGTTCAGTGAAAGTAATGTTTTGGGCGAGGGTAGTTCTGGACCTGTTTACAGAGCTAGTTTTGATGGCAAATTCATTGCAGCTGTTAAGAGAGTAAACAGCATAAGACAGGATGCTGAAAGAGAATTTGAGGTAATTCCTGCAAAACTGGTTCTGGATTCAGTTTCATGAATCTGATTCTCTTGTTGAGGTCCCCTCTTTTATGAAAACTTGTTTTGCTTTGCAGAATGAGGTGAACTGGTTGGGAAAAATCCGTCATCAAAACATCATCAAACTTTTGGGTTATTGTGTTCATGGAAAGACAAGGTTTCTTGTGTATGAAATAATGCAGAATGGCTCATTGGAAACTCAATTGTATGGTATGAACTTTCTTCTATTGGTATCAAGTAACGAGATGGAAAAGAACATTGGCAAATGGTCTCATATGTAACAATTATTTCTGTCCATCTAATTCTGCAGGACCTAATCATGGATCATATTTGACATGGCATCTGCGGTTGAAAATAGCAGTTGATGTTGCCAGGTAATTTCATTTAACTATTTGTCAATCCCGCCCCATCCTTTTTTATTTTTTATTTTTATTCTTATTATGTTTGTGTGATTCCTTAAAAATACATATAAACTTGTTATTGCATCACATATGCTCTTTTAGGGGATTGGAATATCTTCATGAGCACTGCCATCCGCCTGTGGTGCATAGAGACCTGAAGTCATCTAACATTCTTCTGGATTCCAATTTTAATGCTAAGGTTAGATCCTTACACAATTCTTTGTTTACCATCCTAAATATTTTTTTTTTCTCATCTGATGAGTTTTTGCTTATTTTAGCTTTCAGACTTTGGTGCTACTGTCACGTCGGGGATGAAGAGTAAGGAAAGCATAAAGCTATCAGGAAATTTGGGCTGTGTAGCACCAGAGTATAATTTGGATGGTACGTGAGATTTAGTACGACTCTTATTATATACTTTATTATTGGTTCACTTAGTTACTGTTTACACCAGTTATTAGGATTTGAAACTCCTAGCATTTGCTTGAGGTGGTGAGCGTGCGATGGGGATGGGTTAAATCTTAACTGCTAATATGGAAAAGCAAATCTAAAGAACTTTAGTTTCTCTATTTTCCGATATGGTAGACTCTCTTTTAGGAATTCTTGAATTTGTACTTTTGTAGTTTTGCCATGCATTGGTTAGATATGTATGCAAAGTTGTACAAATATCGATGCATAAATAAATCTGAATTTGGTGGTGATACACATTATGAGCATCATTTTTGAATTTTTAGGGCAAATCATCTGAATATCCAAAAAGTTTTTAATATACTTGTCTCTGTAGGGATTAGCTTGTTTGTCATGATTTCTTACAAAAAAGAATACAATTAATATCTGAAACTCCTAATGATGAAACTTTGTTCTTGTGATCTTTGTCTAGTCGGATTGAATTTTTGGTTTTATTTTGTATATTTTCTTTCCAGCCAATTTCCTTCCAAATATATCGAATCATATCTTTCCTCCTGTTATGTGAATTACTGGAAGTGTTGTTTGCCTTACGTGAGTAGTCAACATACTCATCCGCAGACAGATTTTGAAAACTTCATTTATGGGCATACACCATCAATTCAAATAATCAGACCCGCTGTGCTTTTTGTGGGTCCAAGAATTGTTGTAATTTATGTCATGCTGTTGAGAACTTGCAATTATCCCATTTATGTGTAGAAAGGAAGACAAGTAGCTAGGAACTTAGTGGTTGTCGAATATGGCTGATGAGGCATCTTGTGATATGAGCAGAATACATGTATTCCAGAGAATGGTGGTCTAATTTATTGTTTATTTCTACATAACTGTATCTCCAACGTATATCAATCTCCTCGTGCTTGCATCTTTATGTTAGCAATATGGTTGGTACAGTGATTGTGATGGCTCACATAATCTTCTTTTCAGGTAAGTTAACGGACAAAAGTGATGTCTATGCTTTCGGAGTAGTTCTATTGGAACTCTTGATGGGAAGAAAGTTGGTGGAACATAAAGCAGTAGATGAATCCCAATCTATTATCACATGGGTAAGGTACTTTGAGTCTATATGCTGGCCTACACAAGTAGTTGGAGTTTAATGATTCAATTGATTCCTTGACATGCAGGCCATGCCCCAGCTCACTGACAGATCAAGGCTTCCCAACATTGTGGATCGCGTGATAAAAGATACCATGGATTTAAAACACTTGTACCAGGTCCAATTAAAACTCTGTTGATACCCTTAAACCTGTTTGTTCTAGTATGAGTTGCTAAGTTGAAGTTATTGCAATATGAACAGGTTGCTGCTGTGGCAGTACTATGTGTGCAACCTGAACCAAGTTATCGACCTTTAATGACGGATGTACTGCACTCGCTAATCCCTCTTGTGCCTGTGGATCTCGGAGGGTCGCTGAGAATTGCAGATTACATACCCTCTGTTTTGGCCGAACCTTCCAACTGATAAACGGTGCTCTATGACTCGTACATAAATCCAGGCAACTGATGGTCACATTTCTTATTGGTGGACAATGGTGTGGTGATTAGCGCTTGTCTTATGCCCATCCTATTTCTGTATCTTTTTCCTCGAAAGATCAGATCAAGGAAAGTTTTGCTTAAAAGAAATTTATGCTCAATGTTCCATCTATCTGTAAATTGAACCAGAATGAATGTAGGTGTTTCATAGAAATGAGAAATCTTTTGTTTTCGGGCTACTTGAGACATGCTTTCTTCAATTCAGTATTTCATTCTTTGCTTGGAGTCTAAGCAACAGAATAGAAGGGAATTACAGTGGATCCTTTGCTTTTGCTCGGTAATGTAGGTGGGTCCTGCATCGACGGTCGGCAGCTTAAGATGGTGAGTTTTTACTATATGGAGCGGAGGTTTATGACTACTGGAACCCTTTTGTCTGATCAAATCAGAACCACATTGTGTACATTCAGTCCTTGTCAAAGTGTCGAACTGTATTTTCTTTTGCATCCTCTTGTTGCTTTGTGGAGTTTCTATATGCGTCTGGAAATGCTTCTCTAAAGAAATTGTGGGAGCCGTGACAAATCAGTCTGCAATTTGTCTTTATCATTGTTACTCTTGTTTATAGCTTGTTGTTTTGCCTAACTGGCCTACAGCATGAGATGAACTTTTTTGGTTTTACCAACTGTTCTCATTTGGTAATCACATTCTTTATCTAGGTTTCTTTATCTTGATCGATTTATTTCCACGCTTTCTTTGTCCTATCACTTAACTTGCTCATTTCCCACCTTCTTGTTGATGTTGATTTCCATAATGGAATCAGCAGTATTTTTCACAGAGAAAAGAGTTTGACATGACCAAACATTTGGATCTTAGCCGTGTAGAAATTCAACCAGAAAATAAAATACCATAAGGTGCATTTCAGGAAGGATAGTATCATCCGCCAAACTAAGAGGGAGATGAACAATATAGGAGACAATTAGTTGACACATATGCAACAAAGATGTCATGATGTTATCAATGTTTTGTGTAAATTAATACAACAAATTATTTAGGGTGTTCACAATGGACATTCTCGATTAACACTAGGTAACAACTTCTACTTCAACTTCCCTCTATCCAAAGTACCATGACTACTCGCTCTTTTTTATTCTGTTTGTTCACAAATATTACAGGGAAGCAATGTCATTTTCAAACTGGCTTTGCACCAAGAGCACCAAGAGCATGCTCGTAAAAATTGTTCACCCCGGTGGGCACGTTGAACTTCACGATTGTACCATTCTTGCGGCAGAGCTCATGCATCGGAATCCGAGATGTTGTGTTGCCTATCCACACATCTTCAAGCAGCCGTGGGCGATTGTTTCACCGGACACCATGCTACAGCTAGGCCAGAAGTACTATGTCGTGCCCATAAGCACCATCCGAAAGCTTCAACGCCACTCCTTAAAGTACTCGCCTACTTCGACTCAAGAATGTGAAAGCAAGATCACATCACCATGCAAAGAGGAGGAAGTTGATCATCAAGACATGGTCAAAACTTGTTGGTTTTTCATGAATAAAAACTCTCCCAAGTTACCATATGCTTGTTTGGGACATTGTAGCAGTGACCAAAAAAATGAGGAAAAGGGCTGTCTTCAGATTAATTACTGCTTTGTATGTTTGCTTATGGGAACCAAGATTAGCGGTGATGATTCAAAAGAGGAAGCAAAATCATCACCGAGCACCAGTGCTTATACTAGTTCTTCAGAAACCAAGGGACTGACAAGGAAAAGGGTCGGCAGAGATTTTACAAGAATTGGGGTAAAAGGAACACCTAAGAGACTTACATCTCTTGATAATTGGCACCCAAATCTGGAGAGCATCACTGAAGAATGAAGTACTAATTACCACTAGAGACATAATATATATATATATATATATATATATATATATATATATATATTATTTTCTTCATTTTTTCTGTTTTTTAGATTTCAGTTCATTATTAGTTCATGAGATTTATTATGATCCATTCCCCTTCCTTCTAATAACCAGTTGTAAATATGGCTCTACGTACAAAAGTACTGTGAATCTTTGAAGGTGCATTTTGTTTCTGTTATAAATTTCATTTGTCTGGTTTAAGTGCTCAATTTTGTGGGCAAAAATCTAATTCAATAATGTAGCTGTTATCTATTCTGGATTTAACAATAATCATGTTTTTATTAGATCATCACAACATACCTGCCTCAAATCTACTTGAAGCACAATTAAACATGTTGGGTCTTTGAATTACATATCTAGTACTCTACCACCACACTGATCATTGTCATTTCATTTGAAGGTCATGTAGGTAACTATAATCAATGATTTTTTTTCTTCAATTAAGTAGAATACCTTGAAGAAAAATATTTCAGTAAGAATTTAGCTTCCTTTTCTTGAGCAGATCTTCACATTTTCTAACACCTGATGTCCCACAAAGTTTTTTTTTTTTAAAAAAAAAAAATCCAACTTTTAAGTTTTAACTGATTGAAGCTTATAAGGTCTATTGAGAAACCAAGCATATATCTCTAGTAATAGTAGTGATGTACACCTAAAAACTCATTTATGTTGATCTGTTCTGCTCAGAGTTGCTTCCCAATCTGCGTTTGAATGTGGGGGATAAGAATGGTGTGGTTATCCATATTAACAACATAGAGGGGACCAAAAAAGAAAAAACCAGCAAAATCACATCTGCTTGAGATTTGTACTAAACAAAAATGGAAGCCTCATGTACTGCAAAAACTCATCTGCTTGAGTACTGCACAAAGGAAGGGCCAATCATCAGGAAATGTAAGCTGAAAACAAATTGTACAAAAGCTGCGAATCATGAAAAGAGTTCTATATATGAATTTTTGGAAAAACATGTCATTTTGTTACTTATTCTAGCTATTTCAAATGACTTGACCATTTTTATGTTTGTGATCTAATTAATCCTTATACGTAAAGAGGTTTACCTGCAGGGTTACTGTTGACGTGAATGATCCCAAATTCCCAATACAGTTTTTGAATTCTTTAGTTCTCCTCATCCAAAAAAGAAAACTACGGCTGAGAAAGCATCCGAAGGGGCATTGTGGTACTTGATGCATCTTGGTTATCAGTGAAAGTATGGCTAAATTTGATTTTTGGCTCCACAATGTCAAGGTAAGGAAATAATTTGGTTAGGAAGCTGCATTATAAATGTACCGAAGGGGCATTATTGGTTAGGAAGCTGCATTATAAGGAAAGAATTTGAGCAAGCATCCGAAGGGGCATTGCGGTACTTAGGCTAAGGAAGCTGCATTATAATCAAGCATTATAAATGCTAGAGGTGAATATGGCAAAGAAAGAATTTGGTTGGAGGATTTTGCCGAAGCTAGAAATCCTAGAATAAGTAGCTTTGGCTGTTAGGTATAGTTGTACCCCTTTTTCAACAAGCAGAAGATTCTACTTGAAATAATTAGTGAAGCACATTTGTAAGGGAAAGACTCTTGGCCAAGAAATTAAGCCCTAAAGAGAAATTTTGAGTTGAACAGACACAGGTAATTTGACGGAAGCGAAAAATAGGGAATTATCATTAGAACAGTAAAATAGTAATTCATACAGCAGAATAGGATCTCTATGTCCAACCTTGGATTGTCTATGACAAATCACCCGTTGGATTATTTAACCCTTACATGCTCCTATAAATCGAACACAGAAACATTTTTTCTAAGAAAAAAAATGAAGAAAAAGTGATGAACAACTATATTCTCATGTCATGTGCTAGGTTTATCCCTGTCCAGCTTCTCCGTGCCAAAACTTCCTGTCACTCAGACAGTGTAGTGTTGCTGAATGGTGTCAATGTCAAGTCCTTTGAGTTTGACGACCGATTCCACGTGCCCCTTGAGTGTGTGAAGCTCCCTCAACCTGCAAACTCCAACAAGCATAGCAAAAATTAGGATCCATCGAACTACACTACAGGTTTCTATTACAGGAAGACTATACTAGCTTCCAGTGCCAATTACCTAGCAACTTCAGCTCGCCTCTTGGCCTGTTCGGCGATCTCAGACAACTCTCGGTAGTTGTTCTTGTCATTGAAGATGTCAGATGTTTCTGGAGGCTGCAGCCCATGAAGGGTACGTTGAGCTGTTGCCCATTGTGCCTCCCTCTCTCCCTTTCCATAATCCTTCTTTGTTGTGAAGGCAGTCTGCATGAGAAATAAGCAATCAAACACCAAAGAATATAACTATGGAAGATGATTGAGAGCGGCAGAGTTTAAGCAGGAGGTTTCGATATTAAATACCTTATTTTCAAGTACATTATCCCATGCCTTGCCACTCAATGCATATCGAATCATGAACTTGAGAATATCCAAAGGTATGTAGGTGGCGATGCTGTAGAGCCAGATAACACCTGCCCATCCCCACCCCATGCCTTTGATTCTTGCAAAGCCCCAATTTGCATAAACAGCGAGAATTGTAGCAAGCTTAATAGACGAACATGAAAACAAAGTTAGCTCATGGTTCTTGCAAAATACACGGTGGAAACAAACATTATCTGATATTTTGTCTTGCAACTCACTAGCTGTGCTATGAGAAAGGCAATCATGAGCATGACACCGGGGCGTTCTACAAAAGACCAGCTTCGGGATCGAGTGACAAAGATAAGTGCCTGACTGATAATACTAACTTGAAGGTAGACAGCTGCCGTAAGCTCCCTATCACTGCCTCTGATAGATCTTACTCCAAACTTGTCCTATATGTATTCAACAAAAATATAGGATAAGATTAAAGGACTGTTACAGTATCAAGATTAGCTAAATGCTTGTTTGGATTTTAAGAATTGTCTTACCGAGAAAAAATTAGAATCATTAGCAGCCCAGAAGAAAACAACAGTCATGACAGCCATGTAGGTGCCAAGGACGACACCAGTGGCGAAGATCTCCTTTAACTTCCATGAGTCCGGAAGAGGAGATGGCTTCACCCTATCCTTTGAAATAGTCATGATTGTTCCATCATTGAGTACGGCAATAATGAGCACCATGAAAGGTGAGAAGTCAAACTTCCAGATAAGAGCAAGGAGCAAAAAGCCAAGCACAACACGAATTGTGATGGAAACAGCATAGATGGTATAGTTCTTCATCCTTTGGAAAATGGCTCTGCTTGTCAACACAGCACTGATAATCACAGACAATCCTGGCTCCGTTAGGACAATGTCTGAGGCGCTCCGGGCAGCATCAGTTGCATCATCGACTGCAATACCAATGTCTGCCCTCTTTAGCGCTGGGGCATCATTCACACCATCTCCAGTCATCCCACAAATGTGCTTCCTCTCTTGCAGCCGCTTCACAATTTCATATTTGTGCTCTGCATGGTTTCAACTTAATTAGTTTCTATTATAAAACATATTAAAGAGATTTCAATTTAGATATGGTGAGAGTTACCTGGGAAGACACCAGCAAAGCCATCAGCCTTTTCTATAAGCTCATCAATAGGAAGGGAAGCAACAGACTCGTCCTTGTGTTCACCAAGAAGGGAAGAAGAAGGATACATGTTGGTTCCCATGCCGAGTCTGCGGCCAGTTTCCTTACCAATGGCAAGTTGGTCACCAGTGATCATCTTAACATTGACACCGAGATGAAGGGCACGTCGAATGGTCTCTGCACTGTCATGTCTAGGAGGATCAAAGAGAGGCAAGAGGCCTACAAACTGCCATGGTGTTCCTGCACTCTCTTTGTTTTTTTCTGGCACAGTCTGGAAGCAAACAATTCATGAATAGATCAACTTCAGTTACACCAAACAAATAAAATTATTATGCTCCAGCATGAGGGAAAGATAATATAAACACCTGTCTACAAACAGCAAGGGAACGGAGACCGCGATCTGCAAACTTGTCAATAATAGCATGTGCTTTCTTTCTTGCATCGTCTTTAAGCTCACAGAGGTCAATGATCTGAGAAAAGAGTGCATACCATGCCATAAGATCAGAAGGTAAAACTAAATGAAAGAAATAAGCATTCGTAATAGTTGCAAGGGTGACTTCTGACCTGCTCCGGTGCACCTTTGCTAACTCGGTGCCAATTGCCATCAGTATCGATGTATGTTATGGCGGTACGCTTCTCGACTGGATTGAAAGGCAAAAAATGAACCTCAGTTATACCTTCCCTGGCCTGCATCCACAAAATACAATAACATAGTTAACTCAGGCTTCCATATCCGGAAGGATTGCATAGGTTTATACACAAGACAAGTTACCTCCTTGGGGTCACCCAACATTCCAACAATACATGTATCAATAGCATCCTGATTTTCAACCCTCGAAGCCCTGGCGCCAAGCAAAATGAGACCATCCTTGTCGACATCTTTTACAAACACCTGCAAATCATAAGGGATGTCATTGATGTGATTTCCCTAGACAAGGAAAAAAAATTTGTCCAAAGAATCATTTTGTTTCTTTTACCTCGACCATGGTCTTGTCTACTGTAAGCTTGTTGAGAGTCAGGGTCCCAGTCTTATCACTACATAGGACATCCATTCCAGCCATCTCCTCAATGGCTGTCATCCTCTTTGTGATAGCGCCTTGCGTGGATAGGCGGTGAGAACCAATAGCCATGGTAACTGACAACACTGTTGGCATAGCAATCGGAATCCCTCCAATGAGAAGCACCAAGAGATTGTCAATCCCATCCCTGTATCTCCTACGTTGTATTGGATACATGACCACTATTTCTATTATCATTCCAATGGCAATAGAGCATATGCAAAAGTTTCCAATGGCAGTCAAAACCTGATCACCACAGCCAGATTCACATGACATGAGACACAAAAACATAGAGATGCAACATGTATATGTATATGATGAAAATCTCTCAATGAGAACAGTGTTTACCTTTTGGAAGTGGCCTACTTGGTTGGTGCTGTCAACCAAGTGAGCAGCCTTACCAAAGAAGGTGTGAACCCCTGTGGCAATGACTACTGCCTCTATTTCTCCTTGCTTGACAGTGGAACCCGAGAACACTTCATCCCCGGGGTACCTTGTCACAGGCAACGACTCACCGGTGAGGGCAGACTGGTCTATCTTGAGGGGATCTCCCTCCAAGAGACGTGCATCAGCTGGGACAATGTCTCCCAACTTGATGCTGACTACATCTCCTGGTACTAAGATTGCAGCCTCTAACTCAGACCATCTTCCATCTCTTAGAACCTACAACATTACATGCAAACAAGCATTAAGCAACCTCGTTTCGATCATTTATAACGTGGTAGACATGTTTCATTACTAATCATCGATCACCTTGGTTTTTGGGGCAAGACCAGCCATAAGAGCTTGTGCAGCATTGCCTGCATTGTTTTCTTCGATAAAACTAATGGTAGAATTGATAATCAAAAGACAAGTAATTCCCACAAAGTCTTGCCAGTCCGGTGGCCTTCCCTGCATGTGTTCAACTCATGAGAATCCTCGTAAGAATATCTCTGAGGGAGAAAGAGATCGAGATAGAGAAGGTCGTTTGCTTACCCCTCCATTTGCCAAGGCAATGGCCATGATAGCTGCAATTTCCATAACCCATGATAGGGGATTCCACATAAAACCCAAGAACTTCAAAACCTTGTTTTCCTGTTCCCCAAATTATTAATTATCACATGATTCACATCAGTTTCTTTTTAGATGTATAGAGTATAGACAAAAATAATATTAGGAAGAAGATTGCTAAAAAATTAAAGTACCTTCTTTTCCTCAAGCTTGTTTGGGCCAAAGACTTGGAGTCTCTTCTGCCCTTCATCACTAGACAGCCCCTCTTTTGTGCATTGCAATTGCTCAAACACTTCCTGAACTGGAATTCGCTCCTATGATCACACACACACCAACACATTGTTAGTACATATAGGCTGTTCCGATCATTGAATTGCATCGAAAATTTGTCGCGCATGTTCAATACAAATAGCTTACAAGGTCAACATTCTCTTTCTTGATTTCTTCCAAGCTAATCCCTTTGCCTTCTGCCATTGGATCTCACTTTCGTTTTCTTTCACCAAGCACACCAAATTCAAAACACTGTTTGTTTACATAAGTTATACGCCTCTACGTATATATATGCCACAACTCACACACTTTGTATAGTAAGTGAGCGCTAGTATACAAGAATATAACTCCCAAGGAGAACCTCTCTTATTCCCTGTACATTGTTCTTGAAAAGCTCGTTTATTCCTCTTGAGAATCAATGATCACAGTGAGAGACTAAAAGCATGAGTTTCTCTTATAAGGAATGGACATGGGTCTTTTTATGGTAAACACAGATTGAGCGAAGGAGCGGGAGTTTTGCACTGCTCCTTCGACTTTTGCCCCGGTCGTTCGGCCACTTAGAGAGAAGCATCTAATTGTTATTTCAACTTTCTTTACGCTTTGTCATTCTTACTAGTCCCAGCTATATGGACCAAATCAACTTCTTCGCCTTTCTACTCGGTGTTTGTTTTTTGTTGCAAGTATTGATACCAAATTATTAATTCTCTCTATTAATATAAAACCGAATAATTCGGTGAAAAATTGTACAGTTGATTGGTTTGTTATGACCAAGTAAAGAGGAGTATTACCATTCACATCATTTGATGAACAATCTAATTGTTATTTCAACAAACCACATATCATGCACCTCGATTAAAATAAATCATTTTCCTCCTTCGTTCTCAAATGCGTTTCTCATAGCTTCATGAAAGTTTAAATTGGAACCTGGAGTCATTTTCTAGTGAGTTCAAACATAATCTGAGCACGATGTTTTTGGGGTTTAGAGTGTTACAACTACAATGAAGTTCGTTGTATCTTGAGAACCAGATGTTTGTTGAAACTTCTTTTTTTTTTTTTTTTTTTTTTTAAATAAGTTGAAACTTCTATTTTTGTCGTAAGGAGAGATAGTACCATGTTCTATACTCGAATTAACTGTGTACCTTTTTCAGGCTTAAATTGTTTTTATTTTGATTTGACTTTTTTTGCATAAATAATAATAATTATTTTTAAAGTTAAATTGAAGAAAAATATGTGCAAACAACTTTTCTGTTCAACTCTACCCGCGTAATGACACGATAACGACATGAAGGGTAGTAAATTTGTTGACATGAGCGATGTTTTCATTTGTTTGTTTTCATTTGTTTAGATTTATTTTAAGTTTGGTAATTCTAGATGAGATATATATATATATATATATATATATATATATATATATATATATAATATATTTTTTTTAAGCATGACCATAAGACAAAATATATTCATCACAAGCCAGAATAAGTTGTTACATATGCTTCCGCTGTCATCAATAGACAGACAAGAAAATATTGGTGGTTACCTACAAATAGACATACTTGTACAATCAATACATAGCCAAAGCAGAATCCTCTTTTAGTATTACACCAGAGGCGCTAGAAAACTAACGGACTCAATCCTCCCAACCTAATTCTCAAATATCACAGTACATCTAGTCGCTTTTTTTTGTCAATAGTACTTCTAGTCGCTTAAGACCTCAGGTAGGGGTGGGTTCGGTTTTGTTCGGTTCGGTTTTTACCTAAAACCGAAAACCAAACCGAATAAAAGATTCAGTTTGGTTCGGTTCGGTTTGACATTTTTTGAGACCTTGAACCGGAAACCAAACTAAACCGTGGTTCGGTCCGGTTTCGGTTATTTTCGGTTTTTCTTCTTTTTTTTAAAATAATTTTTCTTATAATTTGTATGCTTTTAGCTTAGTAAAAAATTATCGTACTTTAGGTCCTTTTTTTTTTTCTTCCATTACTTGTTTTTATAAGGACATATAATATATCAATAAAATTTATAACAATGATTCTCCAACAAATCAACAATCTATAAACCAAATAGATAATTTGAAAGTTTAATACTCAATAATTTCGAAAGTATTGGGAATTGACCACGCTAGCACACCATGAAACCATAATTTTAAAACTTCTAAGTTCATCTTGAACACAAAATATAGACTCCATAGTTTAAAGTTCATCCAAATAAATTCTGAATTTTAAAGTTTAAAAATCATAAATTTGAATAAAAAAAATTAATTAAATATTATAGTCCATCATCTAAATCTCGCAAAAATGAGGTCTTCGATTTTAGAGGTAACATATCACTCCCTATACTTTGCATACACAACACCTAGAGCATTTCTATATGTACATAAAACGAAAATAAAAAGCAAAATATTAGAAAAGATAAACATATAATTATATAGAACATAAAACTAAAAATCATATTCTTTAAATCAAATATTTAATAAGAAAATAAAGACAAAAAACGACGTCGTTTTAGAAGGATTCGGTTTTTCAGTTCGCTTTGGTTTTTCAAGAGCCGAAACCAAAAACCAAACGTAACTAATTCGGTTCGGTTCGGTTTTTCTTAATTCGGTTTGGTTTTCGGCTAAGTTTTTTTTCGGTTTTCGGTTTCAAAATTCTACCCCTAACCTCAGGTGTATAGCTTTAGATGCTGAAAAGTAAGCCGTAAAGATCAAGACCAAATGCTAACCTAAAGTGCATATAAGAGCATAGTGCCTAGATTCCTTAAACATGAAATTTATTGAAATTAGAAAAACAAAAAAGATTAAATAAACTAAACTCCAAAACTCAAAAGAGTAGCCATCCCAAGGCCCATTACAGCAAGGCCCAACCATATTCCAAACAAACATGTTAAATTACGAAGCACACTGCTGATGAACCACGATCCGCCACCGTTGACACACACCACGAGATCGTTACCTGCTTGACTGCTTCAGAACATCCAGCCCGTGCCACCACCATGATGTAGAAAGACATATAACTTAGGCATACTTACATCAGAGCCGACAACGAACCACCATAGGTGCCTGTACGTGTAGTTGACGTGTTTAAGATTCACACCCAGCTTGCCGCCACTTTTCTTTCCAAAACTAGTATACACCCATGCCAATCAAATTTATGATCCGAACAAGCCAAAACCCCACTGTAAAAGCCATAGGCATAGCAATATAGAGAACAAAGGACCATAGCCCATTCGTTTTCAGTCTGGTAACATCATAACTACGACAGACACTATTATCAATGCCACAAGACGAGGCTGAATAGTTCTAGTGGCAATGATTCCTTGTTGATCTCAACTAGGTCTGGGCACGGTCCCAGACCGGCTGTATTTTGACAAGGACCGAGACCGGCAAAGTAAGTCCGGGCCGGGCTTTAACATGCCGGAAACAAGGACCGGTCAAAACCCGGACCGTGCCTAAACAGGCCGGTTTCTTGGGCTTTCCGGGCTTTGGGATATTCTGTTTCTTTCAGTATTCAATATGCCATTCAAAGCCAACATCTCGAGTTCTCGACAACAATTTCATCAAACCTAAACACTATACCTGAAAATCTGAAACAACCCAGACTTGCCGGATTGTTCGCCGAATCTGAATCGAACTCCACAACAAGCTCTTGCCATTGCTCCCGACTCAACTGACAAGGACTTGACAGATGAGGACGTCGTCGATGGGAACGACGAGCCCGACGAGCCTCGACGAGATGGATGCTCTCATCGACAACAACGTCCTTGAGCTTCTGATTCAAAATCCGATCCGGTTGAACGAGTCCGAGCTCGACGAGATGGCTGATGGGTATGACATACTTGCGACGATCGACAATCGGATTGAGGTGAAGTCGACGGTGAACGACAAGAGGTCCGGCCACTTGTTGTCGGGGAGAAGAGAAGAAGCGAGCTCGGAGACGTTGAGAGTGCGAGCTATTGGAGCTAGTGTGCGAGAGTGCGAGACAGCGAGTACGAGCCTAGGCCGTCCTCGATCGAGCTGCTTTCCAGTGAAGATGAGATGCAGCTGAGAGTGCGTGAGAGACTGAGCTGAGAGCCTGAGAGTGCGAGCTAGTGTGCGAGACTAAGACTCTGACTCTCTCAAGTCTCAATTAGGTCTTTGACTACAAATCCTGTGTGGTTGAGCTCATTTTATTATCGTAGATCCTTAGAAATACCCAATAGAAGTATGACATATATATTACTCGGGCTTTCGGGCTTTTTTTCATTTCCATAAACAAGGCCCGGGCTCGGACCGGTTATAACAGGGCCCGACCCGAACTGGCATTAAACATAGTTGGGACCGGTAAAAAGCCCGGCCCGACCCGGTCGGGCCTGCCGGTCCGGATCGGGCTTTTTCTCTCGAACGGGCTTTATGCCCACCCCTAATCTCAACTCTCTTAATGTGAGATTAAAACACCCCATGCAACCTCATTGAGGGTCAAAGAGTGACTGGTGAATTTAGAAGTAAATTCCGGCAATTTTACCTTCTTCAAAGGAACATCAAACCAAGAACGACCTTGAAGCATCGACGAAATTTGCAGCTTTGTTGGAGAAGAGAATGTAGCTCCAACATACCTCTTAAGCACCGCCTTCCCACTACCTATCATAGTAAATTCTGCTCAAACGGAACAATGGCTAGATGATTGTTGCATGAGTAATGCTAGGTGAACCACCATTTGAGGAACCACCTAGAGCCCACCTTACGTGGCAGCTGATGTAGTATACCCACATCATCAAAACTTAATTTTTCATTCTTATATATTTTTATTTTTCTTAATTACAATAATTCCTTTTTTGTTTTAGTTTCCTAATTTTATTTTTTAAACCCAATTTTTTATTTTTATTACCTTGTGGTCTGATGTGCAAAGTGCAAACGTCTTCAACTTTGGTTAAAATAACTTTGATCATCTGGATTAGAAACGTCAAAGGATCAATTACTATGTTTCGAGTAAAATTTGTTGCTCACTACTGGAAAACCTCTCTTCTTCCTCTAAACCCAGCTAACATAGATTCTCATATTTCACACTTCTCTCCCTCTTCTTCCTCTAAACCCTATTTTTTATCTTGTGATCAAAATGATTTCTTCTCGTAAGAAACCAACCCATGAACTCCGATCCACCTTCCTCGAATAAAAAAAAAATTAAAAAAATCCACCTTCCATTTGTGCACCTCTTGTTCAAGCTATATAGATATTAGAAACAAGAGTTCTAGAGATAATTGAGGATCCAAGAAGAACACAAGAACCATGCTAAACCAAAATTTAAATCCACATCCCATAAACCCTAATTCCAAAACATGTTATTCATATTTCATACATGAGAAAGAAAAGAAAAAACTAATTATATAACCAAAGAGGAGGCTTGTGAGGAAACCAAAATCAAATAGAGGAGTTGATCAATTGAAAATGAAGTGTGAGGTATGACAGAAGAGAGTAGAAGACGTTGCAGAATTTTTTTTTACAACCGAAGACCTCACATATGCGAACATAAGAAACTTGAAGACATTTGCAGAATCACAAGATAAAAAAAAAATATTGGGTTTAAAAGATAAAATTAAGAAACTAAAACAAAAAAGGAATTATCGTAATTAAGAAAAATAAAAATATATAAGAATGAGAAATTAAGCTTTAATGACGTGGGTATGCCACATACGCTGTTACGTAAGGTGGGCTCTCGGTGGTTTCTTAAATGGTGGTTCACCTAGCATTACTCTTGTTGCATTCACCATTCTAGAATGACTGGAGCAGCTGGTCTTTGGTGAGAATAGGTTTTCTCGGTTGCTATATGTTAAAGAAGAAAACACACTTGATTGGTGGAGTAGGCTTGTTTTTTTTGAAAGTAAAGGTCCTATATATCACATTTTGATTGAGACCAAGGGCTTGTGCAACAATTTTGGCCGCCTGTGGTGCAACTTGCTTTGGAGTCACGAGACAAACACCGTATTGATGAAAGATCATATAGCATTGTCTACTTGTTCCAACCAAGTTTTTATAAAAGAAACGTACCTCATATTCCACATTTGGATCGTACAGAAACATGAAGGGTCGAGAGAGGAGGAGATTTACTAAAATAGCACTCTGCCATTTTGCTATTTTTAGTTTTACATATTGGATCAAGAATTGACAGTTTAGAATATGAAAAAATCTAAAAGGATAAATTCAAGGCGAATAAGTCAAATCGTCCTCTTCTTCGTTGAGTAACCGTAGAGAATCTCTAGAGATAAACGTAGAGAAACTTTATATAACAAGTTTTTTTTTCTTCCCAAAATCTTGAGGTGGGCTACGCACCAACCCACCCCTTGGTTTATTTATTTATTTTATTTTATTTTTTCTGCTTGAGGACTAGTTTGGTAACTAAATTTGTTTACAACTTTAAAGACTCATGTTACAACTTTGATAGTTTGTATCACTAATCTATAAGAGAGCTTCGTTCTGCTAGGGTTTCCTCTAGTTTTTCTACCGCCGCTCAACACCTCTTCTTTTCCTCTTTCGATCTCCACGACGAACAAGGACACCAACAGATTCGCAATGGCGTTGGATGTTCATGACAAGGGAAACGTTTCCTTTGAGGCAGCTGGAGTCGCGAATGTTTCCTCTCATCATTATGTCGTCGAGCGTTTGCTATCTCTGAAAAAAAAACCAACCCTCGGGCTTTAATCGGGACGTTATCGTCCATCTGGGGCTATAAGAATTACCTCCTTATAAGGGTTGAAGGGGATCGCTTAACCATGTGCTTCAACATCGTCGAGGACTGACTTCATGTCATAGATGGGACTTGATTTTTTCGTCGCAATTTGTTTGTGGTAGCCCCGTATGATGGGTTGTGTGCTGCAAGCCAAGTTTCTATCCTTACCTTTCCGGTTTGGATTGAGATTTTCGAGTTAATCGCTGCTCTGTTCAATGAAGATGCGGCTGTAATGGTTGGGGCAACATTGGGGGTTCTCGAAGACATGAATAAGCCTAGTCTTCGTCGAGCAGAGTGTGTGCGGGTTCTGGTGCACCATCAGATCTCTGATCTAGTCAAACAGCTTTATGTTAGAGTTATATCTAATGTGGACTCAAGATTAACACATGAAAGTCCAACATATATAAACATGTTATGAAATAAGTAAATGAGGTTAATCGATAATACTTAACTTGGATATTTATGTTAGTAATCTGATTAGATAAATACAAGGAGTTTGAGATAACACAGAATATATGTTATAGTTATCACATAAGGTAATTGATTGGTTTATTAGAGTTGCATTGTGAGATGGGACTCTAAGTGAACTTGTCAATATATAAAGGGGTCCCTATGTAAGCTCATTCTACGCCTGTAAGTTTTCATACTCACTATGAATAGGCAATCTGGAGAATTGAACAGAAGCCTTCTTATGCTCTAGCTTGATGGCGTTGAACATGAACAACCAAAGTTGGTGCTTCTAATCCTTATACATGTTTATATGATCTTGTTTTGCTGAAACATGATGCAATGTGTTTATGTATTTGTGTGGTTTGAGTTCAAGAGTTGGTATCTGAGCCAACCACATTTTTTCATAAACCTTTGTGGTGTTATGCATGATCGTTGAAAAATTTTCTGGAATTTTTTTCTTTTGCTATGAACACTGATGAACACATTTGGGCCAAGAACCTTGTCGAGGCCCAATACACAAACCCAGCACAAGCATGAACCCAAACCAGTTTTTTAAACACGCAGATCTTTATAGACCCGACCCATTTGGTCGTTAAACACAACGGTCAGTCTTTTTTGCAAACCCAGAATTGGGGATTAGGGTTCTTCTGCTAAAGTTTCGATTTTGGGATGATTTTTTCGCTGCATGATGGTTTGCTATACATGGTTAGTGTGCGATGTTGATTCTGAAATACATATTGTTGTTACTAACTCTCTTTTGCAAGCGCGGGAGCGTCCTGGTACGTTTTCAATCTCAATAAAATTTGAGATTTTATTGTTTTGTGCGATTGAATCATGCATATGAACCTTAGAACTCGCCTGGGGAGTAGGTTGAGGTGCCCAGATGAAACTTCAATTTCGAATTGTTTGAAAGATGGCATGCATGATATGGAATGTGAATTACTGTGATTGTATGCTTATGAATGATTTGATGAAATTGTGGTGATTCTGAGTACTTGAATGTATGATCACGCATAGCTTAAGATTGAAATTGACAAATATGTATATTTTTACTCCCAAATCTATATATGTTTGTTGAAATATCAAGATTGAGCATGATTGGTTTTCTGACAGTTTTATGAAATTAGAATTGAGAAAACGTAAAGTAACAATCACATGTATTTAGTTAATAGAAATTTTGGAATACATGTTACCACAGCAAACTATTTTAAATGGTTCTTGTAACTAAGGCACATACCTGAATATTGCATGTTTTTATTGAAATAGGAACTGTATCATCCACAGATAGCTTTAAACTTTACCTATCTTTGATAACAAATATGGTTCTGAATATGAGATACTTTAGTTCTTAAAGTGCAGTATGGTCTTTTCTTCTTGCCCACAGGTGTTGATTGATCATGTTGTATGAATTAAAATGTGTTGTAGTTCAGAAAAACTAAGAAATAACTTATGCTTTACCCACAGGTAGACTGGTTATTGAATTAGACTGAAACACTGTTTTGGTTTAAAAGTATGCTTCTATATGTATATATTCTGAAAATGCTTAAGCAAAAATTTATCTTAGTTTCTTACACTTTGTGTTATATGAAATTACCTTGTTTTTGGTTTGACACTTGAAGTGTTGTATGAGAAATGCCTGTTTTTGGTATGTTTCTGGTGTGATTTTCATATTTTCTTTTTCTTTTTTTTGAAAATTTTTACATATATACTAATATATATCTATATGGATATAGATAACCAGAAGTACTAAAACTTTTGTTTTTTTTATGTTCATTTTCAATTTTGACTCCTGTGAATGTAGGGAGTGTGATGCCTTTGAATAGTAGCAACTATAGGACGTGGAGAGATGATATAGACCTGAACCTAGCTCAACAGAATGTAGATTGGTGTCTGAGTGTCCCGATGCCTGCTGAAAATGGTGTAGCTAGAGATAACTGGGTGAGAGCCAATAAGATCTGTAAGCTCACTATTCTGGGGACTATGTCTGATGCTGTGAAATGTGGTATTCATGAGAAAGAGATAGCTAGTGAGTACCTTACTGCCATAGCTGAGAGGTTCACGATTAGTGACAAGGCTGAGATTGCTATGTTGTTAGACCAGCTGCATGGTATGAAGTATGATATGAAGATGAACATCAAGGAGTATATTCTGAAGATTATTAATATTGGAGCTAAGCTCACTGCCCTTAATATAACCATGGAGGAAGAAATGATTGTGATGCTAGTTCTGAAATCCCTCCCTGTTGAATTTGATCAGCTTAAGACCATTTACAACACTCAAAAGGACAAATGGACACTGAACGAGCTGATTGCTATATGTGTCCAGGAACACGAGAGGATCAAGAAAGTAACCATTCACCTAATCACCACTAAACCATAGTGGAAGAAAACTGAGAAGAAACCCAGCCCCTCTAAGAACCTGGGAGTTGGCAAGAAAGCCATGAAAGTCAGTGGCAACAAGGGAGGCATCAAATGCTTCTTTTGTAAGGTTAAGGGCCGCATGAAGAAGGATTGTGGCAAGTATAAGACCTGGAAGGCAAAGAGAGATAATGAACCACTGTTTAATTTTTATATTGACGTGAATTTAGTTAATGTTCATACTGATACTTGGAGTTTTGACACTGGCTTACCTGTGCATATCACCAATTCTCTACAGGGGCTGCAAAGCCAGAGGAGGCCAAGGGAAAATGAGATCAGGATCCATGTTGGAGAAGGCACGAGAGTAGGAATTGAAGCAGTTGGTTTTGTTAAATTAGTTTTAGGGCCAGGAGTTTTTCTAGTTTTAGAGCAAGTGTATTATGTTCCTTCCATGTCTAGGAACTTGATTTCAGTTGATGTTTTGGTTAAAGATAATTGTCAGTTTTTGATTGATTCTGATAGAATGAAAATAAGTCGTGCTTCTCATTATCTTGCTACTGCTAAGTTTATTGAAGATTATTGGTCTTTGCCTAATACTTGTCACACAGAGGTTTTGTTGATTGAGAATAATGTTATTGATTCGTTAGTGGAAATAAAAGAAAATTTAGTGAAAAGTCTGCTTTCCTTTAGCATAGGAGACTTGGACATGTCTCAAAAGAGAGATTGAAATTGATGGTGAAGCAAGGAATTTTACCTGAGTTAGACTTTTCTGATTTGGTGGATTGTATTGAATGTGTTAAGGGTAAATTTGCTAAACAGACTAAGAAAGGAGCAACTAGAAGTACATGCCTTTTGGAATTGGTTTACACTGATGTTTGTGGACCATTTGCAATTCAAACTATATGTGGAAATAGCTATTATATCACCTTTATTGACGATTTTTCCAGATATTGCCATGTATACCTTATGTCTGAAAAGTTTCAAGCCTTAGAGAAGTTCAAAATCTTTAAGTTAAAAGCAGAAAATGAGTTGAATGCAGTTGTGAAGTGTGTGAGAAGTGATAGGGGTGGTGAGTATTATGGGAGATACACCGAAACTGGTCAGCATAAGGGACCATTTGCTTCATTTTTAGAAGAAAATGGGATTATAGCACAATATACCACACCTGGAACCCCTGAGCAAAATGGAGTTGCAGAGAGAAGAAATAGAACCTTTATGAACATGGTAAGGAGCATGATGTGCACCTCAGGTCTCCCACATTTTCTTTGGGGTAAGGCACTTAAAACAGCCAATTATTTGACTAATAGAACCCCATCCAAATCTGTGTCTGCAACTAAAACCCCATTTGAGCTATGTAAGAATAGAAAGGCTAGCATCTATCACACACATGTTTGGGGTTGTAAGGCTGAAGCTAGGCCTTATAATCCAAACGAGAGTAAGCTAGATCCTAAAACAGTATCTGCATCCTTCATTGGCTACTGTGAGCTTTCCAAAGGCTACAAGTTATACTGTCCCACACACTCTCACAGAATCATAGAGACAAATAAGGCAGTGTTCCTAAATGAAACCAATTATTCTCATTCTTTTGAGGATTTTATTTTTGAGGAGCTTACTAAAAATGTTTATACTGCTGTCACTTCACCACAACCTCAACCTGTAATTTTAGAAACCACACTAGCTGTTTTCAGTGGGATTGATGCACCTGCACCTATCCATGATCCTCCCGCACATGGGATTGATGCACCTACCACTATCCCAAATCCTCCACCACCACCAGTTATTAGAAGATAACAGAGAGAAAGAAGATCAAGACTTGAAGCATTGTCTACTGATTTTCAGATGTATGATGTTGAGGTATATTATGATGCTGGTGAGATTGAAGACCCCAAAACCTTCAAAGAAACCATTGCTGGAGATCATTCACATGAGTGGGAGAAAGCTATGATTTCAGAAATGAAATCTATGCATGTGAATGATGTCTGTGAGCTGGTTGAGCCTTCAAAGTCACATAAAGCAATTGGCTACAAGTGGGTGTACAAGACCAAGCTACATGCAGATGGAAGCATAGAGAGGTACAAAGCAAGGCTAGTAGCTAAGGGTTTTACACAGAAAGAATGTGTGGACTACACTGAGCATGTTCTCCAGTCTCAACCAAAGATGCTTTCAGAGCTATCATGGCTATGGTTGCTCATTATGACATGGAGCTACACCAAATGGATGTAAAGACAACCTTTCTGAATGGAGAGTTGAGTGAAGAGATCTTTATGAAGCAGCCCGAGGGATTTATTGAACCTAGGAAGGAGCATCTAGTTTGTAAGCTTAACAAGTCCATGTATGGATTGAACAAAGCTTTAAGACTGTGGTATTTGAAGTTTGATTCAGTCATCAGTGGTTTTGGATTCAAGGAGAATCAAGTTGATGAGTGTGTTTACATGAAATCAGAAATTAAAAATTTTATTTTCTTGATTTTATATGTAGATGACATCTTGTTGGCTAGTACAAATTTAGACTTGCTGAAAGAGACTAAGTCCTTCTTGTCAAAGAAATTCGACATGAAGGATTTAGGTGAGGCTAAGTATGTACTGGGGATAGAGATAAAGAGAGATAGATCGAGGTTCCTACTTGATTTGTCACAATAGAGCTACATCAACACAGTTTTGAAGAGGTTTGATATGCATAATTGTGCAGCTGATGCAGTTCCAATATCAAAAAGTTACAAGCTGCATAAAAACCAAGGTCCAAGAAATGCATTGCAGAGAGAACAGATGATGAACAAACCATATGCAGAGCTTATTGGGAGCCTCATGTATGCACAAGAGTGTGCAAGACCAGACTTGTCATATGCAGTTGGCATCTTGTTAAGATTTCAGTCCAATGCAGGAATTGAGCATTGGACTGCAGGGAAAAAGGTTCTCAGGTATCTTCAAGGTACTAAGGGTCATTTGTTGGTTTATAGAAGAGGGAAAGAGCTCGAGGTTGTTGGTTATACAGATGCATATTTTGCATCTGGATATCCACACTCAAACAAGTCGACTACTGGTTATGTTTTTACAATGGCTGGAGGTGCTATTGCTTGGAGAACAGTGAAGCAAACTCTCATTGCTACTTCGACTATGCAAGCAGAATATATTGTAATTTATGATGGAGCTTGTGAGGGTTTATGGCTGAAGAATTTCTTGATACAAACTAATGTAGTTGACAGCATTTTTTCAATACCTATGAAGATTTACTGTGACAACTCTGCAGCAGTGTACTTTAGCAAGAATAACAAGAGGTCTGCTAATTCCAAGCACATAGACCTTAAGTATTTCAGCGTTAGAGAAAGAGTTAAGCATAAGGATCTTGATATGTTGAAGATTGGCACTGAAGCTCAGCTAGCAAAAAGACTAAACCCATGACTGTTGCTGCATTTGAAGAACATGCAGCTGGTATAGGCATTTTGCCTAAACTTGAATGATAGGATCAGTGGGAGCTTTATTTATAGCTTCAGTAATTTTTTGCTAGCAGTTAAGACTTTTCTTGTATAATTCTCATTTTTGTTCCAGTTTAAACCTTATGTTTATTTTTTGCAACTTATGAATTTTCTGATTGAGAAATAAAAGTTCAGTGATGTTGCATTGCATTCTTTCTATGATTAGTTTGAATCATGATATAGCTATATGAATATTGTATTGTCTATTGAGACAATGTTTTCAGAATTTAAAGGGCATCTGTTATAATTTTCTTTTGAAGATGATGTCAGGTTCTTGCATACAGAACCATAGAGGATCAAAATTATTTTAGACTATGTCAGATACATCAGGTAGTCTACAAATGATTACAGGTTGATAACTTTGTTTGATTCATGTGATTTGTGGTTGGAACTACTGTGGCCTTGGAGTGGTTGTGTTTCAAATGCAATTCGTTTCTTGGTTCAGTACTACACTGCAGATTTTACATATCAAAGTTGCAAACTTTTGTGTTGCCTTTTAATCTCAATGAGCTCTAAAGATTTACTACATTCTAACTAAGTTTATATCTTGTTGTATGAGTTATTCTTGGTCCAAGTGGGAGAATGTTAGAGTTATATCTAATGTGGACTCAAGATTAACACATGAAAGTCCAACATATATAAACATCTTGTGAAATAAGTAAATGAGGTTAATCGATAATACTTAACTTGGATATTTATGTTAGTAATCTGATTAGATAAATACAAAGAGTTTGAGATAACACATAATATATATTATAGTTATCACATAAGGTAATTGATTGGTTTATTAGAGTTGCCTTGTGAGATGGGACTCTAAGTGAACTTGTCAATATATAAAGGGGTTCATGTGTAAGCTCATTCTACGCCTGTAAGTTTCATACTCACTGTGAAGAGGCAATCTGGAGAATTACACAGAAGACTTCCTCTGCTCTAGCTTGATGGCGTTGAACATGAACAACCAAAGTTGGTGCTTCTAACCTTATACATGTTTATATGATCTTGTTTTGCTGAAACATGATGCAATGTGTTTATGTATTTGTGTGGTTTTCAGTTCAAGACTTTCCCACCGATGTCCTTTTAATTCAGGTATGAAAGAGTTTTTAGGTTCTGTAAGACATGTGGAATGCTAGAGCATGGATCTGCTGGTTGTACATGGCCTCCGAACATGTCCGGTGTTGTGAAACTTGGTGGTGATGCCGGTGACACTGGTACCATGGACAACATCGTGGTGGTGACAGAGCCACTACTTCAAAACCCTAACCCTAACCGGTTTCGAACTGTGACTAGGGCTAATAGTTTAGGGTCCCTGGTAGCTTCATCATCGTCCTCTGGGAATATGAATGGTGGTAAAGTCTCTGATTCTGCCAATCTTTTTAGGCGTACTCCAGCCTCCTTCAGGCATTTCGGTTGTTGACCTAGCGGTTCAGTTGAGTAAGTTCAAGCTCCATTCAAACCAAGGTCCTAGTGTCAGTGGAGAGGAACCCGTGCAGATTGGTAGAGGAATGGAAATGGTAGCAATATAACAGGTTCCAAGAGAAGTGTTGAGTTGGATGCTAGGAGTTATTTTAAGAAGAGTCGTAAAGACTATTTGATGATTGAGGCTCAACCTCTAGAGCTCTCATTGCATATGAGTTTGACATTCCTCATATGCATGGCATTCTTACAATCTCGCCGGTCAAAAAGCGCAAGGTTGGACGTCCGATTGGTTCGAAGAACAAGAAGAAAACTAAGGAATGTTTGGGTCTGAAAAGGGCAAAGAAGAGGAGTTTTGAGGCTCACATGGGTTTGTCTATGGTGGAAGGTCCAGGTATGGAGGTTGGTTTTGTTGTTGCTGATGTAGATCCGTCTTCTAGATCATCGGTGGTGGAGGAGGTAGATCTTGCCTTTTCAGGTTCTAATTCTGGCTCTGGGGTTAATCCCCTCGAATAATTTGGTTCTAAATACTGAAACTTTAATAAGTCAGATGACTCTAACAGTTTTGATTTATTGATTGTAGTAGTGCCTACTTTAGGGTTTACAATGCTAAGATGACTTATGTACAGGTTGTTTTGCATAACTCCAAATCTACGTTGTCCTTGCGGCTGTGTTATGTTTATGTTGTATTCCTACAATTCGGTGATCAATAAAATTGACTTTGCGTCCCTATTCAAAAAAAAAATTACAACTTTGATGACTCGTTTTACAGCTTTAAGATAAAGTTGATGTATGTGACGCATTAAGTTATTAAACACATTGTAAAATTTTCTAATTTAGAAAGTGATCAAAGCATGAAAGGATAGACAGTGTCATATAGCTGCATGGGACATGCATTAATTGGAGGTATCGTTCAAATGCTCCATAACTTAGCTCATGTGGAAGAGCAGCTAAAAGAAACCTAATGCCATGTGCACATAGACTAACAATTATGCACGCCGAGACAAATAATTTGGATAAAATGGTTTGATCATGCATGTGAAGTTTTGGGTGAGATAAAATGAAGGAATTGAACTGCAAGGGCCGGAAGGGGGTCGTCGAAGTACCTCAGGTAAGTGTAGTTCATGCATATATATACAACAGTAGAGGGAGGGCGAGATGATACCGTTTGGTCCATAAACCCCACATCATACTAAAGGAAGGTAGCCAAAACCATGTGCATGTGCTTGTTCTAAGATCGTATATATCCATGGAGGCTAGCTAGCTTGGTACTCATCTACTTGAGGGTAACATGGTTATCCATGTTTTGACCCAAAAAAAACATGGTTATCCATGTGAAGGGATATGGGAAAATGGAGGAAAATGATCAAGAAGGGGGGGGGGGGGGGGGGGGGGAGAGAGAGAGAGAGAGAGAGAGCCCTAGTTTTGTCTAGTTGTACATGTCCAGATGTTCTTGTCAAGATGCATTTGAATTTGAAGATGTGTTTTGGGATGGGAATAGTTTGCTCACCAACCTGCAGATCTTAATCGCGAATAATGAAGAAATCCAAATTAATGTCATAATATTTGATACCATATATGATTGATTTGTGGAACATTGAAAACAAATATCGAGCCACGGGAAAGAATCGAGCATCATTAGGACAATGGTATCAGAGCGGGTTACCCACATCCAAGTGTGAAACTCAATGGTCACACGAACTATCAATCTCACATCGGGAATATGAGACATTGTCTGTGGGTTTATAAGGGTTTGGGTCACTCCATCTATCGTCAATTGATTTTGTATGTGAACACCAGACTACTTTATCAATAGTCTCAGGTTCAAGAATCTTCTAACATTTTCCTCCAGATGGCCTCCTCTACATCAGCATCTTCCTCTTCTTCCCATCCTCATTCTCCTAACATCTCTCACTTTATCAAACCCATTGAATCCAATTATCTCGTCTGGCTCCATCGACAAATCAAACTCTATCTCCATGGCAATAAGCTTTAAGGATACGTTGATGGTATCAAAACGGGTTACCCACGTCTACGTGTTAAGCTCAATGGTCACACGAACTCCACGTCACCCAAAAAGTTATCTACATGTTAGGCTTGAAAATTCACCACCTACGTCTACGTGTGAAGGTCAATGGTCACACTAACTCCACGTCACCCAAAAATTTGTCTACATGTTAGGCTTGAAAATTCACCACCTACGTCTACGTGTGAAGCTCAATGGTCACACTAACTCCACGTCACCCAAAAATTTGTCTACATGTTAGGCTTGAAAATTCACCACACGTGCGAGGGCGTGTTAAGATATCTTTGCCTATAGGTTTATAAGGCTTTGGGTCACTCCATCCATTACTAATTGGTTTTGGATGTGAACCCCAGACTACTTTATAAATAACAACAAAATATAAACTGTGACGAAAAAATGAGTAGAAAACTTGCCTAATCAAAATATGCATGCTGTAACAAATATAATCCCCTCATTACATTGTTAATCATTTCTTGATGACATGTGGACCTACGTTGTTGGAAGCTGCATGACCTTGTTGATTAGCAAGAAAGAGATCCACAAGCACACCCCAAAAGTATCGGGCAAAGTTTCATTTCTACCTTGACCGTCCCAAACCACTTTTCTTCATTTGAACACTTAGGGGATTTATGTACCTATCTTCATTACAATCTCTGGAGATATAGTATGATGCTAAAGAACATTAATCTACTCGGAAATTCCGATCAGTACTACTGCTCGATCAGCTTTTCTTGAGTTGAAACAATGATCGAGTTCCAAAGAACAATACGTTTTACTGACTCTGATGCATGTATGTTCTGCTAGCATCAAGTCGGAGACGATAGAAAAGAGCTAGAGAGATGAAGAGGAAGAAACCATGACTACATTGTTAACGTTTAAGGGTAGCTCTTTTTGGCAACTTTGGTCAAAAGTGAGGCTTTTCGGCAAGGGATGAGTGGATCTAAGGTGGAAGGATAACAAAGCTGTCTAATCTATATATCTTCTGAGAAAAGCAAGTGAGAAAACAATGAGAATGTTTCTGAACAAGGGAGAAAAAATCAATCATCAAAATCCCTTCATATTTGGCTCTATCTGTTCAGTCATCAGTGCGCAATGGGTCTTGGAGAGACCTATCCTTTCATTGAGTCCTTGACTACATAATTGAACCGCAGCTAGCATTATTGCAACTGTGTTGCCTTCTTGCTAGTTTAAACCCCCACAACGGTTGACTGAATTGGTTGCCTGCTTCATACATGAATAGAAACCCGAAATGGGCAAGGTTTGGACAATCTATCACATCACAACCACTCATGCATGGAGAATATATTTTGAATTAGGAGAGGCTCGCTAGTTTAATTACCAAACATTTCTGATTTTCTGTGATGCTGCATGGTTCGAAAGATTGTTAAAAATAATGCATGTTGTGTTGATGGTATATATTTGTATCATATCTTAGAGATTGAAAACCGTCACTCGACGATAATTCTCATTTACTCATGTTCTTCAAGAAAGAAACCCAATGGTAGATGCTCTTCCGGAGCTTAGTCGTTAATAGTGTTTTGCCAGCATGCATTGGCGTTGATTTGGAGTAATTTTAACTAATTTAGGTAGTAATTCATTAGTGCATAAGTAATTTTTTTGGAGTAATTTTAATTAATTGTCTAATTTGGCGTTGGCTGCCTTGAGATCTTTAGAAATGATTTAACTACGTAATTTTCCATGAATCGTTATTCATGTTGGTTTTCTTACTTCTTTTGTAACTCACATTGAAGCTTTACTAATAATCAGCAAGGCAAAACAGGTTTTAGAAACATGTTTTGCTTGTTAGACAATGAACACACCCATATTTTCATATCATGTTTTATGCTCTCACTAGTATGTTTGTCGTCTTTTTTTTGTTTTCTAATCTTTCTTGTTTTTTCTATGTTGTCCATATCAGGAAATTCTGTGTTCTAGCTTCTTTATGGAGTAATTTTCAGACCAAGAGAAACAAGAATTAATATAAAAACAATACTAATTCCGATTTAACTTCTAATATATTGATCAAGATAGCAACATTGGAGTATTTAGACTCCGTTCATTTGCCCAAAACAGAAATTAAAACAAAAGCTTTGAGTTCGATCTATTAATTTCTCGATCTTCTAATGAAAAAGAAAAGAGAAACAGAAATTTGAACTCAACCTTCGGGATATATACAGGCCTTCTCAGCTGCGGAGGTCCGCACCAATGGTTTTGGTGCGGATTTCCATTTTTGCACTACTTTTCGATCGAATTTCTCTATCTCCACCGTCTAGTATCTAGATAATATTGTGTAGATCATCTCTGCAAAATTTCAGCCAATTTGGTAATCGTTAAGGCCCTCAAAATTGCGTTTTTCTGTTTTAAACATGAACAGTTCATGTTTGACAAAATTCAGTCCGTCAATTTGTTTTTCGAGTTTGAGGGCCTTAACGATTACCAAATTGGCTGAAATTTTGCAGAGATGATCTACACAATATTATCTAGATACTAGACGGTGGAGATGAGGAAATTCGATCAAAAAGTGGTGCAAAAATGAAAATCCTCACCAAAACCATTGGTGCGGACCTCCGCACCTGAGAAAGACTTATATATATATATATACAGCAGGGATGTGAAGCGGACGTCCGCTATATAGCAAAAGTGCGGACTTTTTGTGCGCCAGCCGTTGGATCGCATTTAATGAAAATGGAGGGCTGGATTTGGGGGATAGGCGCGCGGGTCGCTAAAAGGAGAAGGCTGGGCTCACTATTCAAATCGGTCTCATCCCTCTCTCACTCTGTTGCGCTCTCTATCTCGTCCCTCTCTCACTCTGTCGCGCTCTCTCTCTCAGCTCGATCCTCTCTCTCTCTCTCTCTCTCTCTCAGCTTGATCCTCGATCACTTCTCCACCCCAAATCGATCTCGCACAGGAACACGATTCTGCCCAAGCCCAGCTTTCTCACTATTCAAATCGATCTCGTCCCTCTCTCACTCTGTTGCGCTCTCTCTCTCTCTCTCAACTCGATCCTCTCTCACTTCTCCACCCCAAATTGATCTTGCACAGATCGTTTCTCGCTCGATCTCGCACAGGAACCACGATTCTGCCCAAGCCCAGATTTCTCCTCTTCCTTTCTCAACCCGATCTTGTGTCGAAATCATAGATGCTTGATCTTGCCCAGATTGCTCAATTGGTGAGAAGCCCAGCTTTCTCCTCTTCCTTTCTTTTACAGATTAAGTTTTCGTTTTTATCTAATTTTGATATGCTTGATCAGATATATAGTTGATTTGGATATGCTTGATCTTGTTTTTGATATGCTTGATTTCTAGGTGATTACAAGACAGGTTCTTTTTGTTCTGTGCATGTTAGTTTTGTTGAAATTGTTGATGATTCATTGTAGGACTTGCAACCTTTTATATATTTCTATTACTGTATATACATTAGCAAGTACATATTTTAAGTTATACTTCTTTCAGGGATTTAGATGATAAAATTTGCATGTCAAACTTAGTTCTGCATGTTATTAAAACTGTGATATTACCTACAACAAGAGTATATATGCCATTGTCATTTAGAAAATTCTGGACTTGCAGATTACATAGATTTTCTCATGACTTGTGAAAAAAAAATTTTCTACTGGTTTTTAGTCCATAAATATATATGCAGGTCTTATTGTGTCTATTGAATCGTTGACTAAATGAATTTGAAAAATAGGGAAGAGCCAATTTTACTGAATATGATTATGCATGTTTTGGTCTCAAAAGACACTAGCTGATCACTTTGATGGAAATAAAACAAAAATGGAGTTGTGCATTTCTATTGTTCTGATGTAATTATTTTTTCTATTCTCAATGTGGTGCTTCTATGGATGTCAGTGTTGGTTTGTAAAAGAGTGACTTGAGCCTTTTCAGCATAAATGATTGTCTTGAGGCTTTTCAGCTTGTTTCTGCATTATGAATGTTGTAAATGTTACTACTCAGTTGCAGATTGATAGAAGAATGAGTAAAATAGTTAAATTCTGTGGTAAAATTCTATATGGTTGGGACCAAATTTTGTTAATGTGTAGGAAAATTTTCTCCAAAGGATTGAAATCTGTAAGCTTTCATTATTGTCTATAAAATGGAGTTGTGCATTTCTCTTGTTCTGTGTACACACATTTTTTTGTAATTGAGTTGTTGCCTATGTTTTGGCAGTGTATTGTAATTGAGGATGCAGTGGCTGGAGTTCAGGAATGGTGAAGCTACAAGAAAGTTGAATTCAGGATGCAGTTGCAACAGTTCCGGAATGGTGAAGCTACAAGAAAGTTGAATACAAGAAACTTGTGCTTGTAGGAAACTTAGTTGTGTATAGGAAAAACATATGTACAGTAGGAAACTTCAACTGTCTCTTGTTTTAGCATGAGTTGGAAATAAATACAAGAAGAGTTGAATCTGATATACACTTGTGCTTTTACACTTGGTTGTGATCTGATATGAATAAACTTGTTACAAAATACAAAGTGATGCAAAATCAGATCTGAACAAAGATGTTCCTATATACATCCCTGCTGCTGATATGAACAAACATGTCCCAAATTACCAACTTCATCTGAACTGAACAAACATGTTCCAAACAGCAAAATACATATGATCTGAACAAACTTGGTTCTACTACTTTGTACACAAAATTTGTACATCTTTACAGATTGATGATAAATTCACAGAAACAGCAACAATCAATAGTCCTTACATATTATCTGCAAAACAAAGCAAGCAATAGGCTGATCAGTTAAAAAAAAAACATTTCCAGTTCCTACAACAACAATATCTTAATCATCAAACATACAGAAGGCTGATCTGGTAAAAAAAAACCAGAAAACACTAGAAAAACCAGTTGCAGTTGCAACAGTAACTTCATGATCTAGAAAACCAAAAACAGCATATCAGATTTCATAAGAGCAAGCAATAGGCTGATCTGGAAAGAAAAAAAAACAAACCAGTTGCAGTTGCAACAGTAACTTCATGATCAAGCAAACTAAAACAGTATACCAGATTTCATAAGAGCAAGCAATAGGCTGATCTGGAAAGAAAAAAAAACAAACCAGTTGCAGTTGCAACAGTAACTTCATGATCAAGCAAACCAAAACAGTATACCAGATTTCATAAGAGCAAGCAATAGGCTGATCTGGAAAGAAAAAAAAACAAACCAGTTGCAGTTGCAACAGTAACTTCATGATCAAGCAAACCAAAACAGTATACCAGATTTCATAAGAGCAAGCAATAGGCTGATCTGGAAAGAAAAAAAAAACAAACCAGTTGCAGTTGCAACAGTAACTTCATGATCAAGCAAACCAAAACAGTATACCAGATTTCATAAGAGCAAGCAATAGGCTGATCTGGAAAGAAAAAAAAAACAAACCAGTTGCAGTTGCAACAGTAACTTCATGATCAAGCAAACCAAAACAGTATACCAGATTTCATAAGAGCAAGCAATAGTCTGAGCTGGAAAGAAAAGAAAAAAAAAACCAGTTGCAGTTGCAACAGTAACTTCATCATCAAGCAAATCAAAACAGCAATAGCAGATTTCATAATAGCAAGGACTATTGGCTGATCTGGTAAAAATAAAAAATAAAAATATTCCAGTTATAGTAGCATAGCATATCTGCAAGAAAGCAAGCAATAGTGCTAATCAGTTAAAAAAAATTCCAGTTCTAATAACAAATTAAACATGTTTCAACCATATTACTATCAATACCAGATCTGCAAAACAAAGATAAGCATAGCAGATCTGCAACACAAAACATAGAATAGGCTGATCAGTAAAAAAAAAAATTCCAGTTCCAATGCAACAGTAACTTAATCATGAAGCAAACAAAGATAAGCATAGCAGATTTGCAACATAAAACATATAATAGACATCAGTTAAAAAAAAATTAAATATGCTGATCAGATTTAAAAAAAAAAATAACATTCCATTTGCAACAGATCTGCAAAACAAGCAACCATATACGGATCAGTTAAAAAAAATAACTATATAAAACTTACAAGCAATAAAACAACCAATCAGTCTACAAAAATAAGCATTGTATTCACCTGTAGATGAACAACTATCCTTATCCATATTACTCGAATTTGAATCCCCATCCTTACTAATAGCAGGTCTACATAAATAAGCATTGTAGAGATACATATCAATAAAAAAAAAATTCCAGATATATAAATATTAATATCAATCACAATTATCTGAAAATTCTTACTTAGCAAGAAGTCTTGGACAATTTCTTTTGTCATGTGACTGACCATATAATCCACATCCATGACATTTCCTACCTTGACTCTCCTTTGCCTTACCTTTCCTCTTCTCTTTTCCTTTCCTCAACCTTTTGCCACACCCTTTTGCTTTAACTTCATCGGGTTCATTAAAAACATACTGAATAGTAGGAGTCTCGGTCTCTAAAACTGGTGCAAGATTACCATTTGACAATCTGTTAAACTTCTCCAAGAAAGCATCCAAGGACTCCATTAGGAGCTGGCTAGCCTCATCACTAACAATTGCCTTATCAATGGCATATGTAGCATGTTGTAACAATTTAGTCCTCCTTACAAATAAAACTTTATTATCTTTAATCTCCACTCCATTAGAATCCAACACAACACTCTGTCTTGCAACTTTAGTCCATCTTTTCAAGATATACTGAACAGGCAGTTTATCAACATCTTGGATCTTAATCAAATAACACAAAATATGCCGACATGGGAGCCCTTCACTCTCCCACTTCCTACAGCTGCATGATGCAAAATCAGAACCTTTTTTGTAAATGACTTCACGAGACTTAGAAGTATCAATGTTCTTTCAGATGACCTTAAACATGGATTCAGTCTCATTTTCTCTTAGAAGTTCAAGTTTATATTTGAAGCTCTCTTTCAACTGTTCTTGAACTTCATAAAAGCACTTCCGTGTGTAGACCTTGGCCATATCATCTTCTATGTCAAGGGACATTGCAGTTTTTACCTTCTCTTCAATGTTAATATGATCCTCCCTTAACTCATGGTTGCGTTGGTGAAGAAGTCCCCTCCTAAACTGAACCATAAATTCCACCAACGTGTTCCATTGAGAAACATAATCCTTGAAAAAAGAATGTTGACTCTCTGCCCTTTGAGAACTTGACATTCCTGCTGAGAAACAATGATTTACATGTGCTGGTATCCATGATGAACGGATTTCGTATATTGACTTCAGCCACTTGTTATCACTCAATCCACTCTTCTCAATAAGTTCATTCCACCTTGAATCAAACTCATCTCCCACTACTTGAATTCCAAATGCAGCTATGAAAGTCTTGGTAGTGATCCCGATATTTAATCGCATCTAGCTTCTCTGAAAATTTATTTAGAATGTGCCAACTGCAATATCTATGAAATGTATGTGGGAGTGCTTCTGAAATGGCTTTAGTCATAGCAGGATCTTGGTCAGTTATGATCATTTTAGGGGCATTTTCTGGGGCATTTCCAGGCATAGCATTTAGAAACTCCTTGAATAACCAAACAAAAGAATCGGTTGTCTCGTCATTCAAGAATCCACAAGCAAAGATGATAGTCTGGCCATGATTATTAACACCGGTTAATGGTGCAAAAATCATTCCATACCGATTTGTGTTGTATGTAGTGTCAAAAATAACAACATCCCCATAAAAGCTATAAGCCCTTCTTGACCTTGAGTCAGCCCAAAAACATCGTGTTACCTTCTTTTCCTCATCCGACTCCATTCTATAGACAAAAGAAGAATCTTTTTCTTTTTCATTCTCAAAATGCATGTACAATAGATCTCCATCATGCCCCTTCTTCTGTTCACGAATGCTGCTTCCATAATTATAAAGATCACGCTGTGTGAAACCAACATTTTCTATCCCACCAGCTTGAACACCAAAAAATTCAAACTGTTTATGTCTCTTCACATTTACCAAGCTCAACTGATCAGATAGTACTTTGCTAACTTCTGAAACACCACGATGAGACCTTAAAAATTGTACTCTGCCTGGGCTTGTTAAAGGGTGGTTATGACTATCCACAAACACAGACACTGCATATTTTCCAGTTTTCTTTCTCACAACTGCAATCCTTGCTTTACAACCCACTTTTGGCAATCCTCTCTTACGTTTTTCTCCCTCAACCTTAGAATCTCCTTGCTTGGAACATACATACTCTTTCCTCGTAACTGTGGTGTTATCCTTCCCCAATTTACTAGTATGACTTCTAGTACTAAACCCTCCTTCTTTTGCATATCTATTGTAGAAACTAGCAACTTCATCAAGTGTTTCAAACTCTTGTTTTAATTTAGGAACCACCTCAGACTTCACTTGAGGAATATAAAGTTGATCATCCTCTGACTCGATTTAACTGAATGAGAATCAATGAATGACTTTTTTTCAGGTCTTTAATCAATGAATGACATGAACAAAGAATGAAAATCAAATAGAGAAACAATAACAACAAAAGCCCCAAATATGATCAACTCTAGAATCTGTAATTGGAAAATTAAACAAATAAGAAAGGAGAGAAGTAATACTGATCTATATGAGTTTATATGCTTCAAAAGCTCCACTTTTGGCGCCAAAACTCAAAAAACTAGCTCTCTGTACCACAAGGCTGCAACTTGTGATATAGAAAGGAATAAAAGGAATCTGGGCTTGGGCAGAATCGTGTTCCTGTGCGAGATCGATTTGGGGTGGAGAAGTGATCGAGGATCAAGCTGAGAGAGAGAGAGAGAGAGAGAGGATCGAGCTGAGAGAGAGAGCGCGACAGAGTGAGAGAGGGACGAGATAGAGAGCGCAACAGAGTGAGAGAGGGACGAGACCGATTTGAATAGTGAGCCCAGCCTTCTCCTTTTAGCGACCCGCGCGCCTATCCCCCAAATCCAGCCCTCCATTTTCATTAAACGCGATCCAACGGCTGGCGCACAAAAAGTCCGCACTTTTGCTATATAGCGGACGTCCGCTTCACATCCCTGCTGTATATATATATATATATATATATATATATATATATATATATATATATATGCATACAAGGCCCTTCCACTAAGGGATTCTTTTTTTTGACATATATGAGGGATGAGGGATTACACCAACTTTTCGATTACAAAATCACATCTCCACCGTTCAACATGTAGTTCTATATGAGTAGATCACTTCTGTAAATTTTCAGAAATTTTGGTCATCATTAAGGCATTCAAAACTACGATTTATAATTATAAGCATGGACGGTTCATGTTTGGCAGATTTGGTTCGTTCATTGATTTAATCTTGTTCGACACCTTAACGATCACCAAATTGGCTGAAAATTTGCAGAATTGATCTATATATAAGGACCAACAAATTGAACGGTGGAGATTCAAAAATATAATCAAAAAGTTGGTGTAATCCCTCATCCCTCATATAAATCAAAATAAGGGATCCTCCATCCCTCATATATATATATATATATATATATATATATACAGACCCGTTCTGGTGGGGACGTCCCCACTCGGCTTAAAGTGTGGACGTCCCTCCGTTCTCCACCGGAGGGCTCCAACGACAGCGCGCCTCCACCCTAGCGGACTCCAGCAGCGTCCCCGATCACTTTCCCTCCCCGGCGAGTTCGCCAAATTCCAGTTTTCCGGCGAGATCACCCAAAACTTCAAACAAAATCGATCTCGCAAAAAAATTGGAATTCGGCAGACTCGCCGAGGAGGGAAAGTGATCAGGGACGTTGCTGGAGTCCGCTCGGGTGAAGGCGCGCTGTCGTCAGAGCCGTCCGGTGGAGAACGGAGGGACGTCCACTTTGGAACGTTTCTGTGTCTATATATATATATATACAGTCTTTCTCAGGTGCGGAGGTCCGCACCAATGGTTTTGGTGCGGATTTCCATTTTTGCACCACTTTTTGATAAAATTTCCTCATCTCCACCGTGTAGTATCTAGATAATATTGTGTAGATCATCTCTGCAAAATTTCAGCCAATTTGGTAATCGTTAAGGCCCTCAAACTCGAAAAACAAATTGACGGACTGAATTTTGTCAAACATGAACCGTTCATATTTAAAAAAAAAACGCAATTTTGAGGGCCTTAACGATTACCAAATTGGTTGAAATTTTGCAGAGATGATCTACACAATATTATCTAGATACTAGACGGTGGAGATGGAGAAATTCGATCGAAAAGTGGTGCAAAAATGGAAATCTGCACCAAAACCATTGGTGCGGACCTCCGCAGCTGAGAAGGCCTATATATATATATATATAGGAGCACCCACTTACATTCTCTATCCCATAAAAGTGTGTGATACAGCTGCATATTTCATTCTACTTGCTAGCTTGATAGCAGCTAATTCTTCCATAAGTTTTGATACATACGTGATACTACTACTCACCAAATCTAATTACTTAAATTAAATTATAGCTAACCCAAAAAGTTTGCATTTTCCATTTAGAAGATGCTAGAGTTTATGCCTATGCTTGAATCCCAGGACAAAGCTCAATGTACCCATAATCAAGCAACTCCTCTATCATTTGCTCAATGTGATCCTCCTCAAGCGGCTGAGAAAACTCCATATGGTGATCATAGTTCTCAACTTTAACACCCGTCTCACCAACCCAATTCCCCGCACCACATTGAGCTCCACCATACTCCCTCTTCTCTGACCAATCGAACCCAGAAAAGCAGCTGTTTTCGACAATGCAGCTAGCAGTAGAAGTACCGGATGGCATATATTGTTGCTGCATCACTACTTCTTGCACTGGCTCCTCCTTTGAGGCTGGTTTTTTAGTCATTTGAAGAGAGGCCATGTTGCATTTGTGAAGCTTGGCTATCAAAGCTGAAGAGAGAAGCTTGGATGAATGAGACATGTCGTCGTTGGGATTGAATGGGAAATTGGTACGTGCTTTTGGACCGCACATGAGTCTCGCCGCTTCGTCGTAAGCTCGCGCTGCGTCCTCCGCCGTTTCAAACGTGCCTAGCCAAATTCTTGTCTTCCTGTAAACCAAAGAAACATGTATCTTGTTCAGACATGATATAAGACATTAATACAAGCATTAAAGAAACTTCTGTTTGAAGGGCATCGCTTAAGTACTCCAAAGGCATGAACCAACATGAAAAAAGACTTGAAAACGAAGAACTATGAGAATGAGTGAAACGATTGTGGTGAATAGGATATATTGTGGAGAATAGGATATATTGTGGAGAATAGGATATAACCGATAGATGGTGCTATTGCGAACTTACAGTAAGGGGTGGCGGATTTCAGAGACCCAAGAACCCCAATGCCTTTGTCGGACACCGCGATAACGTTGTTGGGACCTAGCCATGGTGGTGGTGGTGGAAAATGAAACGTTTTCCGAAGTTTCAAATGTGATCAAGAGAAACACAAGAGATGACTGTAGAGAGAAGGCGAGGGGGGTTTATATAGGCGATTTTTGCGGCCCTTGGGGGCATCTTTACTTAGCAATGAGGACCCCCGCTCTATAGTCCTACCCTTTTCTTCTTCTTTTTTTGTGGTATATCTTTATTTTTTGATCATTTTGTGGATTTACCTTTATAATTGGATGTTCTCTCTCTTTATTAATTTTGGACCAGTAAGGAGGGTATAGGGTTTTCACTACCACAATATGGAGCAAAGACCACACATCTTATATGAGCAATAGGGGTGTTGCAAACTTGCAATCCCATAGAATCACATATATGTGACAATTTTCCTTCATCCTTTACTAATACCCTCATTTGCCACACTTACAGAAAATTGCAACACCTCTATTGCCCACACAAGATGTGTGGCCTTTACTTCATATTGTGATAGTGTTTAGTTGTCCTCAAAACAAACACGATTAGAATACCATAATTGCATAATATTTTCCCATTTGATTTCTATTAAGGACACGTTATAGAACTTCTAAGATTTATTAGGGTTTATAGGTTTATCACTTGAATTTAAGGCCTCTTTAATTTGCATTGGTACGTTTATATTACTTTGGAGTGATAAATTTAACTGGAGTGACAGATTCTGATAGTTGGCATGAGATAAACACAAACATTCTTATATTAATGGGAGCTCTTCTAATGAAGACTCTTAAGTTGAGGACTTTTCGGCTTATCTCACTTTTATATTCATATCTTGACCGTTCAATTTATAGATATTTATGAATAGATCATATCTATAAATTTTCAGCCATATTGAAAATCGTTAAGACATTCATAACATTTATAAGTGTGATTTACCAATTATGAACTTGAAAAGGTTCATGTTTGACAAATTTAGTTCATCCATTAATTTGAAAGTTTGTTACCCTAACGATCACCGATTTGGCTGAAAATTTGTATGACTGATCTACTTATATAGACTTAAAAACTGAACGGATGAGATGTCAAAATGTGATCGTAAAATAGTTCTTTTAAACCATAAACCAAAAAGTCATCAACTAATCCTCAACTTAAAGTTCTTACTAAAAGGGCTCCCCTTATATTAATATCATAAAATTGTGGATATGGCTAATTAAATTAATTAATCTTTCTTGACAATCAAAAAAAGTACATTGTCCGAAACTAATTAATATCATAAGCACACATCAATACCTCATTATTAGGGGTCATACGCATGTAGAGAAAATCTTACGTGCGGAACGCATCAGCTGGCTTGTGCGACCAGCCATTCATATACTGACATTTGTCTCTTTTTTCTCACCTCAGTTCTTTACTGAGAAGAAAAAAAACAGCAAACCCGATTCACGTTCTCCGATCAAAACCAAACCACGCCTTCTTTGTTTGCGAATTTGCCGCCGTCAAATTTGTCATCTAAACCTACAACTCCCCCCGCCACCGAGCACTACGACTCGCCGCCATCTTGCCATGCAGAACCCACCGCCTTTGAGCCCTGCAAATCTCATATTCAGTAAACCGTGGCTGCCACAAAACCTGTCGATCCCGTCGCCGGCAAACCAATTGGGACAAAAACCCCACATCAATTCTCAGCCTAGTGCTCTGTTTCAATTCATCGCATCTGGGTATTTTAGAATTTTAGAGCTTTGGGGTAAACCCGGATTGAACCAGCGACGGGGTTGAGAGAGACTGGGAGAGGACCTGGTGTAATTGATCGGGAGATAAGAACTCAGAGCCTGAATTGGTATCGGAGAATACAAATCTGATTTGCTTTTTTCTTTTCTCAGCAGAGAGCTGAGGTGGGACAAAGGGATAGATGTCAATATATGAGTGACTGGTCGCACAAGTCAGCTGGTGCGTTTGCCGCACAGAAGGTTTTCTCCACGCATGTATATACGATGGCCAAGGCCTTCATTTCTATATCATACATCCCAACAAAACTTAGTTTGATGACTACATTCTATACCAAGAAGTCTTTATTATTAGTTTCAACGATATTGTTATTGCGCTCTCCAACTGTCTCGTCGGGTTGGATTTGAGACAGAATCGCAAAACTATTATTAGTAGAAATATTAACAATAATGTTACCATAAGGGCTTGTTCGAATTGAACATGCAACTTGGCTATCCTAAATGAATTCTGAATCAACAATCACCCTTACAACAAGTATGTCATTATACAGCTAAGATGTATCATTTAACGATCGTATGAGTACACAATTTAACTACCGAGATTTCGTGATTTTCATAATTTCGATGGGGTGACTTGTTTAGATTATATCCATTTGATCAGTACAATTGTATATATTTTCTCATTTGATCTGAAAAGAATTGTTGTTCTTTTAGTTGCATTGTCCATTTATCTTCTTTTTTCTTTTTTTATTCTTCTTCTCATTAAAAGCAAAGGTGTTACCATATCCTATTGCAAGAAATATACAATAATGCTTCCAAAATAGGTTATGAAGATTATGCATGTGTGTAGAGGGGAGGTACATGGGTTTCTTTGTACTCATTGTAGTGGTTAGTGACATGAGTACGTGGCTTACCTCACAATTTGTAAACATAGGAGACCTACCCATATGCTTCAATGCAAGATGAAGACACAAACCCATGTTTGTTGTAATTTTCACGCCCATCCCCCCATTCTCCTTCTCTCTCGTGGCCTTGTAGCCTAGCTACCATGCTTGCTACTTGCTAGTAGCTTCTATTTGACCCTTGATTAGTTTGTGCGTTGCAATAATATTGGTCAGAATTTATATGTTGTTATATAGCTTGAGGGAGTCTCTTAATGCATGAAAGCCACAGGACTCAAATGAGTCGTTCCCTGAGGCATGTTAATTTCGTATTGTTAGTTAGTTACCAACGGAATGCCAAAGCAAGAAAGGTTTTCATCCACTGAAATTACATCTTCTATTGACTATTGCTAGTAACTTTCATGGTTTCGCCATGATCAAGCGTTGCAGCGGCGTTTCACTTGCCGGCGAAGACGAGGGGCGTGGGGAAAGGCATCACCATGAAAATGAAGGCCAATCTATGCAGTGACCTGATCACCCAGAGACTTCAAACCCAATTAAGGTCGACTACAAATTGGCAACCGGAGACTCCCCCAGCAGAAAATTCTACAATGTGTTAATACATGACATGCATCAACTTTGTCCTAAAGTTGTAAAATGAGTCCTCAAAGTGATAATATTAGTTCTCAAAGTTGTAAATGAGTCTTTAAAGTTGTAAATATTCTTAGATACCACATAAGTCCTTAAAGTGTTAATAGGTGTCCTTACAGTGATAAAAAAAAACCGATGTAACTTTGAGGACTAAATTACCACTTTAAAGATACATTTTACAACTTAAGAACTAATGTTGTAACTAAAATTTTACAAATTTAAAAACTCGTATTACAACTTTGAGGACCAATTTTACAACTTTGATGACTTATTTTTTAACTTTAAGAAAAAGTTGATGCATGTCATGCATCAACACACCTTAGCCTTCCCCCCCCCCCCCAACACTAGCAAGCTAGAAACAACTCATGCTCGTGGCTTGATCTCCGTCTTGAAAAGCGAACAACACGTATGATCCTCAATGCAAATATGTATGTGTGTATTTGCTACACGACTATCATAATGCCGTTACGTTCTTACCTCATCTACTTCTAAATTTCTTAGTTTTTCTTCATACAAAAACCAGTTTTATAAAATCATTGTCTTGCTAATACGGTATGATCGATGGCCCCTCCATCTTCACCATAAGTTACATCAGTCTTGCTAATGCAATCGTCATCAGTATAACTTGAGAAATAACTGTGTTTGACAAAATCTTAAAAAGACAAAACATCGATCATTCAACTGAGAAAACTATTATCTTATAATTTTTTAAGCACATAAGTTGATCTCTAAGCGGCTCAAGGTATGTTCAGTTAGGATACCATTTTCATTTCAAATTTATTACTACTGTATATGTAGAAGAGCGATATGAGGACCGCTGTAGGATGGCTAAGGGCCAGTAGTGAAAATCACTCGAATCCTGTATTGACCCTTATATATTTAGTTATTTTGGAAATTTCGAACAACCATACTTGGTGAATAACAAAATGACACATAATTTACTCTAAACTTCTTTGGAGGCTACGTACAAGGGAGCAAGAAAGCACTCTATAGCTAGTTTGGTGTATAGATTATAGACCAAAAGGTAGTTGATTTTGACAAAATCTTAGATGGCCACAAGCCTAGAAAGCATTGTCTTGTGATCACTTCTAGGAACAAAATACCAGAACGCGTGCTTAATTTTGATATATATTTACCTAATTTCAACAACACAAAAGTTCATTTTTCCTCCTAAGTGAAGACATTATTGTTTGGCATTACATGTTCTTTTCTTTACAAAGACTCAACCAACTGTGACTTTGTGATTCACAGATTCACTTTAGCTTCACTTTAGATTCACTGTCCTCCATCGATCTCTATGCACACCTTATATGTACATCTAAGTATATCTGCGGGACCAACGCAGAATCTAAGCTATTGATTTGGTGGTGGAGAAGAGCAAGCTGTTAAACCATACCGGTTTTGAACTGTACACCTTTTTTTTGGACGATTCAAAGCAAATTTATTAAAGAGTAATTTTATTTACACACATCCGAAAGAACAATGAATAATGAACAATGAAAAATGAAAAATGTTTTTGTATTATTTTAAATTCCTTCTATACTCTATCTCCATTCGAAAGAACAATGAAAAATTAACAAAAGTTTTTTTTTTTTTAAATAAATAGAGGATTAAGCGATATTAACTTCTCTACGACAGCTGATTTAGGGCGACAAATGCTCACCCACAATTCTGAAAGAAAGGAGGGCATCACATCCGGTAACCCACCGCCCATCCTTCCATAATTTATTAATGAAAAGTAAAAATAAAAAACAAGTACGAAAGGGAAGGGGGACCAAACCAAAACCTTCCCTAACAAAGGTAATGCGTAGAGATTCTCTCGAAACCAAGAGAACTAAAAAGAAAAAACCAAACTGAAAAAGAGTAGTTTGAAGCATGCTTCTTAGCTTGGCAGTAAAACAAAGGAAGTTTCTCTCAAGTTGCCACCCTTGCAGACTAACTCATCCAGCATTCATAACCAACAAATTAATGAGGTCTGTAATATGGGAAACCCAAAGCATCCATACGCAAGTAAGGACAAACCTCAGGTGGAGGAGAAGCATGCCAACACAAGGAAGAGGAAACCAGCCCCAAATGGAAGATCATAATTAAGGAAGAAATAAAGGAAGATCAAAATCTGGGTAGAAATAAAGAAAGTTAAGAAAAATTTATAAAGTTTTTTCTTTTTGAAGGCGAAAAAAAAATTATAAAGTTTAAATTAATGATAACTTTGAACAACATTGTATTATCACACAATGAAGCAAAATAATCTTTCATGTTCAAATTCGTCCTTCCACTAATAAAACTATAAAAGCACAAGCCAACTTTGAGTTTACCGAACACTTTACCACTGCTTTTGCCACTAACAACACTTATTAAAAGCTAGTTTATCAAATACTCAGCTACTTTGCTTTTCAGCTACTTATTCTCAAAAATAAGCATAAGCCAACTTTTCTTAAAAGCACAGCCGTACCAAACACAAAGTCATTACTAATAGAATCAACATATTCCTTCTCTATGTCGAGGACCATACAATCATCTAGAAATTCTCCTTTCATCTTATTTCTAAATTTGTTCTTGATGATATTCATGGATGAAAAAAATTCTGACTTTCTAGTTTGAACCAATAATGGACATAACTCATGAATTGAGGTCAAATTCAGAAATTAAGCATCACTAAGCATGTCTTTTTCATAGTATGCACACTAACTCAAGAGAAAGCATGTAACCATCATCAAAATATTTAGGATAAAAATTTTTTAGCAAGACCAATAACATGTTCAATTTTAAACTTAGGTTTCGTAAGGGTTATGGTGTGAGTTATTGAGGGCTGTCGTTTTAGCCCTTATAAAAAAAATAAAAAATAAAAAAAAACTTACTGAACTTAGAATAAGGATCCAAGATTGAAGCAAGGGTAAGATGTTTTTACGCTTTCTCAAAATGGTAATGATGTTCAATAGTGATACAATCTCTTTGTTGGGAACGACGACCTTTACCACTCATATAACTAGCATGCATATTAGACATATCAATATAGCCCAATAAGAAATTAGCCTATCCATGTTTTGTTAGCTCTCCAAGAAATGTTTTTCTACGCCTCACAAAACGCATAGCCCTTGAACAAAATTAAGAGACTTTTGCTGCAATGTCTAAGAAAAAACTTCATTAATTTTCATTACCTTGTTCACTAGAAGTAAACGAAACACAAAAAGAAATTTCCCCCATAGCTTTGAGAACATCTATTGCTTCTCCTTGAAGCTCTAGTTTAGTTGTTTTAGTTGCACTAAACAACTTAATTAAACTCTTGATCGAACGAAAATTTGAACCGCAACGAGTGCACCAGCTCGTTACATAGTAATAATCTGATTGATCCTTGTAGTTTCAAGTTGACCACATGCTACCAAGTTTACGATTTCTTCTTTTGTAACAGGCCGTATATATGATACTTGCCAAAAGAGCTTACAAAGTTCACAATAAAACTTAGGATGACATTTTTTTTTTCAAATTTTATGTACCCCCTTGGCAATAGCAATTAGTGTTAACTATATACGATGAGCAAAACAATGCACATAGTATGCATAAGGACACTCTTCGGTCAAGAAACAATGCTTGTAAACTTTTATTGGACGCGATTATTATTGTATCGGTGACAATTTTTTTAAGTAATAGAAAATCCCTCTTAAGCATTTTGCATGCTTCCCTTGATGATAAACTCTCCATGAAATACAAGAGTTAGGAAAAAAAATATCAAACACACCTCATAGATTTCTTTGTTTTGTTTCCAATGAAATCTATATGCTACTAAAGCTGACAAAAACTAAACATAATATATTCGTAAATGACTTGTATTCTTTCTCTCGCTCTCACCCTAGGTCTTTTATTTTGTGGCGGTTTTAGGGATAGCGGCAACGGTTGTGGGTTTGATGATGACAGCCCCGACAATATTCAAGCATCACGTGGGCACCTTATTTCTCTCCCACTTCTCCTCTCCAGTAATGGCGGTAGCGTTGAAGGCAGATTCATTTTATGATCGGGATCTCTGATCCTTCACTGGTGCGACTAAGGGGGGCCTGGCTCCATGAGATCAATGATATTTATGGTTGTGCATCTCATGACAAAAGTGGGAGTGCAGACGCCAACTTTCGATTTGCTGCTCCTTTGTTTGGTGGCCGCAGCCATGGTTTTCTAGCTGTGGTGGGAAGAGCATGTCAGGCCACGAAGATTGACGACGGTAGGATGGTGACTACTGTCGGTGTCAGTGGTTAGGTTGTTAGTGGTTATGGAAACGGTTACGCTTTTGAGGTCGCTAACATCCAAGAGAGCCTCCTAGTGTTAGACGGCGGTGACGACGCTGCGGTGAAGATCGACGACGCTGTGGTGGTGACCGATGACCGATGACGAAAGATATGTAGCTATAAGTTTTGGGCTTGGTTTGCTAGGGTTCTAAAATTGTCTTGGGGACTTGGGCTTCATGGTTCTCTATGGGCCAATGATGTTTGGATTAGAACATTGGTGTTTTAAGATCCTTTTAGGTAGGTTGGATCTTTGAGATGCCCCGTCTGGGAAATGTGGTCTTAGGTGTTTCTATTGTGTTAAGGTGGCTCATCCATCCTACCATGTCTTGCTTACTAGATGAGCTTCACTTTAGGGTAATTAGGAAACATAGAAATTGGTTAGATTCTTCTAGGAGTTTTGTATTGTTCAATTCTTATGTATCCCTCGTAACGAATTGTGTTCATGTTGTTCTCCAACATTATATTAGTTTAGAGTCCAACGTCATTTAGATAAAAAAAAAAAAAAAAAAGTTAAAGATACACTCTTCAAGATAGCGAAGTAACCAAAATAATGTCAGGTAAATATGCTCTAAATTAATTTTAGTGATCTAACTAACAAAAACCGAATATTATTTGACTCAAATTCTTTTAAAACACACGAAACAATTAAAATGAAACTGAACCGGACACAACAAATTAACTCAAATTATTTCCTTTTATTCCGTATTCACGTGAATCCAATAAAAGAAAAATAGTTACTTTTTCGAGTAATAACTGGACTGAACTGAACTGATGTGAACAGATTGCGTTGTTTTCACTTTTCAGATCCTCATGTCTGAGTTCAGGTTTCTGTCTCACAGACTGACCCTGGTGTCATAAATACTTGACTTCATCATCATTCACAAGGGGATCTAACTTTAACCTGAAACAAAATTTAACTCCTCATACACGACCGGTAAAAGTGAAACTCAGCGGGACCCCCGTTTTCTTTCAGTCATCCTACGCCGCCTACCGAATTAGTAAAAAAACATTTACCCAATAAAACACCGCCACGTCATCACCCTTGGCTCTTGAAACTCGGAAAAATAAAAAATAGAGAGAGAGGGGGCTAAGTATATGAAGGTCACCTCTCCTCTTACCCTGGGTTTAATTTGAGAGACAAATTAACAGAGAGAGACCAGAGAATCCACCGCCACAGAGACCTCTTGAGCGACGAGGGCTTCTGCGGCTCGCTTGCTCTCGGCTCTCTCTCTCTCTTTCTCTGGTGTTTGTTCCGGCCGGTGTCTTTTTCCGTTATCGCCAAGATGAGACGCTCCGGTTTGTTATTCCGATCTCTATTTTTCTTTTTTTGTTTAATTTCGGTTCAACTGTTTAATTTTTGAGATGTTTTGATTGTATAAGTAAGTATTGATTTCTGTGATTCAGCCTCAGTTCATGTTCAAGGTTTTTTTGTTGTGTGTTTTTAATTGCTAGATTGTTGAATATTGGAGTATAGATCTTCATGCATGTAATTGATTTTAGCTTCATGATAGCAGAAATTATAAGAATATGAATCAGGAGAGGAAAAGAAAGATCGGAAGAATGGAGTGGATCAATTACTTGAATAATAGTATATACTAATTACTTGAATAATAGTATACTCTGGATAAGAGTGAGGTGTTTGACCATACACCTATGATTCCATAATTTATGATGGTTTGGTGTTTTCCTGTCTTGTGTTTTCGGAAGAATAAAGAGACGAGAGACACATTAGAGTTACATATGATGTGCTCTTTAGAATTGATTTGGATGCGCCTAGGATGATTTTATTGATACCTTGAGTTTTAAGTATCTCATTCTATATTTTGGAGGTTGTGCGATTTAGGTACATGTCGATATCCAACTTTCCAAGAGATAGAGATTTTATTAGCGAACACTGTGAGATAAATTTCTTTTTGTTGTGAAATTTCCTATCTCAACTGAAGCCTTTCTCTATTTTTTTTTTTAAATAGTGTATAACTTTGGAAGTTCCGGAGCTGTATCTTTCCACCTCTTTGGCACTCTTGACAATTTTCTGTGCCACACAAATCTTTTCATCATCTAGGCTGGAAGCCCGGAACAAACATCTTCTTCTGTATTGCCAACTAAGTAACATTCGCATGGTCCTTTAAGTTGTTTTAAAAATCTCACCCAGACATCAACTGACTGGGGAGAACTAGGACTCTGGTTCTGACATGCAGAGTACTTGACCCGGAATTTATCAGATCGTACCATTCCCAGCGGATGCGGATGGAACTAAAATTATTCCCCATTGATGGCTCTATGCTGGACAAAAAATCAAAAGCCACTTAAGAATTTTCATCAAGTATCCTTCAACCTTAAATTGACAAAGTCTTTAAAAACCTGAATATTACTGTATCATTCTTATTCAGTCTCCATTTTCTGCTGATATACTCCAGATTCACCTCTGTTGATGGCCTTTCATAGATTTAGATCCTTGTCAATTGAAGGGATTCTAGGATTAGATCTTTCATTCTATTTTCGTAAAGCACTTTCTTCAACATAGTTGGCATGGGTGGTGCTGGTCTCTCAAACAGAGAGGTGAACGTTTATGGGGATAGGTGCCTTTGCCAGAGTTTTCATCAGGACTCCTCCTTCAGCACTGGGGTAGAGAACCACCAAGGGTCCTTAGAGTCTCAATCACTTTGGTCTCCCTTGTTATTATAAAATGCTTCTAGGAAGCACATTTTTTAATGAATGCTTGCTTTACCTTGAAAATATTTCTTCCTTGGGGCAATTTGGTTTAGTAAAGATGTTAGAAGTTGTAGAATATATGTTTCTGATGCTTTAGAAAATTACCTATTGTTTGAATATTATCTACTGAGTTCTTATTGAGTTTGCTTTCCATATTTCCTTTAGGAATTAAATTCAGTTTACCCCATTGTGGTTTAGAGGTGAATTCATGTTAGTCCCTAAACTTTCAATTTCATCAGATTACCCCCCAAGCTCCTGGTTTTCTGGTAATTTAGCTTCTCAACCCCCAAAATGTCATCACACGTCATCAAATTTCAACGTCCCAATTGGACGGAGCATGAGTAATAGGAGACGGCAGACAGAAAAACAAGAGCTCGGGGGTAATCTGATGAAATTGAAAGTTTAGGGACTAACATGAATTCACCTCTAAACCACAGCGGGGTAAACTGAATTTAATTCTTCCTTTAAATATAACTAATCCAATCTTAAATTGTTCAGCCATTAAAGCAGCTTCAAAAGAGTTGGAACGGATTGATAATGTCTTCTATACCTATGCAAATACAACTTCTGGTGTGATTGAGTAAGTCTACTCCATCATAATACTTATTTGGATTTATGAATTTCGTCTCTGCTTTTGTAGGAACAGGTTGTGAAAAGTAATTTTTGTCAATCAAAGACTTAGAGCATAGGGACAGAATAAACTTCGAAATTTCGTTGTTGCAGTCAAGATCTTGTAACATCTATGAGTCTGAAGGAACGTCAGAATTTGAACACTATAACAAGGATATGTTGATCTTAAACAGTAGTCGTGTCATAACTATAGGGAACTTCTGGAACCAGAGAAAAATTTGCCTGGAAATCACTGGTTTTTAATTCACTCAGCAAGTCAGCATCATATTAAGTTGTTAACACTAATCACTAGAAAGGGTTTCTATGCTATTTGCCATGAAGACCTTGTGCTCAATATAGCCTATTGTAAAAGTTTATTATTTGCCCCCTGAACTTGAGGGAATTATAACTTATCTCAAAGGCCTACAGAATAGAATGCTCCTACAAACTATTAATATTCTGAAAAAGAAACATTGTGTCACAATTTTAAGTTACAGTGTAATAATTGCGTTATAGGCATGTGATACATTTCATTTCACGATATGATAATTCTTGTATCAACTCCACCTTATTAGTTTATAATGGCCAGCTCTTATTAATTATTACTTTTCATCTGGTTTTCTGAACAGCCCAGAGGGAATTGAACGTCTTTGTGCAGATATGGAAGTTGACCCTACAGATGTAAGGGTCTTGATGCTTGCGTGGTAAGTTCTATCGACAGTCATTTGTGACCTCAATTAATAAATTTGGATTCAATCTAATGTGTTGAAATTGATGGACCAGGAAAATGAGAGCTGAAAAACAGGGATACTTCACCCTGGTAAGCAACAGTTTTCAAGTATGCTGATTGAAATTGAGAAGCGTATATCTTCCTTTTTTTTCTTTTTCTTTTTTTTGTGCAGCACAGTTGCTTTTGCCTATTTGTTGTTTTTTTCCTCCGCTTATTAGCTGAAGAATTGTCTTTGATTTCTCTTTATTCACACACACACACAGTCACAGACACATACTTGAGGCCTGATCTAGAGAGGACTCTCTGACTTTTAGATTTGAGGATTTTTACTATTTCCAGTAGTATACGACCTAATTCAACGTTTTCAACTGTTGATTTTTAGATTCCTATGCAAGAATTGTGTCTATAAAAAATCAACCAATTCCATAATCATTTGGCCATTAAAGTTGTGTAACCAAATGTTATCTGTTAGATGAAATAAAAACAATCATGGTACTAATCAAATGGTTAAATGGTTTTTTTTTTTTAATTTGGCTAGCTTTTTGTAGGATTCATGTGTACATGTACCCTACTGAATGCACTAGCAGAGCCAGCCTTGGCTCACCTGGGCTTAAGCCTAGGTGAGACTTTTGAGGGGTGAAAAAAAAACTGCTTTATATATATAAACATAATTAGTATCCTCAATTGAAGTTAGTATGTGTGAGAAGTTGCGATTGTCTCTAAAATCCTTATACAGACTCTACCACCAATTATTAATACTATTGTAGTTAAGAGATTATGGCTCAAAAACCAAGTGAATAGAACAGATAGTTAATGGTTTCGAACTCGATCAGATCCTTTTTCTGAGCATGGAATATGCTGTTGCAAGCAATCAGATGAGCAACGTATGTTAGAACTAATTAACTAGAACTGTAGAACATATAGTGTAAGTTGATAGAGCAAATAATTATGATTTGGTTTCAAACTCAAAGATTAAAGGTCTAATGGCGATGATGGTCTAATATTTGGCTTGATCATGAGTGGTTTATTCTTGTTGTTTATGTATGCACACAAACTTGGTATACAGTGGTTTAGGATAGTTAGGGTTTGTTGAAATTTTTTAGTCGTTTAAAATATGCTCTTATGTAAAGATTCATTGAATTTTTTTTTGCGGTACAACTAGCCTGGGTAAGAATTTTGTCCTGGCTCCGCCACTAACTGAATGAATGGCTTGTTACATTTGAACAACCATTTTTCCCATCATTAAGATTTACTAATCTTATAACAAGAGTATCTGCTTGAAGTATGTCATTGTTACCAATTTTAGCCATATCTAGTTTACATTTTTAAAGAATCATTGTATTTGGCGTATTAATGTCCTGTATATATGTCTCTGATGGATTATAATATAGTAGTCCGTAATTCTTTATCCCCATGTGCTGTAATTGATAGACCAATGTCATTTTTGACAGGAAGAGTGGCGAGTTGCACTGAAAGCATTAAGGGCGGATAGTTTAAGTAAATTAAAGAAGGCACTTCCAGAGCTAGAGAAAGAGGTAAATATTTTCATTTAGCTTCCTTGTAGAACATTGTGATAATTTACTAGATTCCCACATACAAGATGGAGGTTACAGAAGATCTGATTCTTTTTGTCCTTCCTTTGATTGTATCATTTAAAGGTCAGGAGGCCATCAAACTTTGTGGATTTCTATTCCTATGGATTCAAATATTGCTTAACAGGTTTGGCTTGTTTTGTTTCATCTTGAAACATATCTGTGTCCTTTCTTTTTATCATTCGTACACACATACTAATGTCAACCTTGTGTAATTTGTTTTTGTCAGAGGAGAAACAGAAGAGCATAGATATAGAGAGCATATGCCAATTATTACATATTATTTTAGGATCTCAATACCAAGCACAGGTTGACTCATTTGTAGAGTACTTAAAGGTAAGTGACTGCGTTTGTGGTATTCTGCAGTCATGTATGTATGTGGACCTTTTGATGGCTAAAGTCATAAATCAGCATCTACTTTTCGAGAAAAAAAATAAATATGGGAAGTAAATTTGAAATTGTTTCCTTACTAAATGCAGACTCAGAGTGATTACAAAGTCATAAACATGGATCAATGGATGGGCTTTTACCGATTTTGTGACGAGGTAATCTCAAACTTTAGTTGCTGATTTTAAATTGCTGCTTTTGTTTCTATCTCCAGTTTTCCAGCTTATTTTTCCTATTTACTACTAGTGCACCACATATCATACAGGTGTAATTTAACTATAATGTCATTAATGTATAAAACGTGCTATATACATGCTAATGTTATCTTGGCTTTAACACATGATTGTTGAAACGTGCTATATACAATTATGCATATACGTGCTATATACAATTATGCATGTTGAAATTCCAAGCCTTAAGTCTGAACATACACCACTTTGGGTAAACTTCTGGCGACATGATTTTCTGTAACTATTAGTTACAGTTGGCACCTTAATGCATTTGAAACCCCTCTAAATTTACTACGCTGCCCATTTGAACTATCCCTTGCTCCGAAAAAGAATACCTCCAGTATATCGTTTTGCATATTGCTGGTGCTAAAGCTTACCCTTTACAATCTTTTCACACAGATAAGTTATCCAGACCTTAGCAACTACGATCCTGAACTTGCATGGCCTTTGATCCTTGACAATTTTGTTGAATGGGTGCGAGAAAAGCAGAGCTAGAGCTGATGATTCTTGGTCAACTTCAGTCTCTGCCAAAAACAACAATTCCTGAAGTACTCTTCCCTCCCAATATTATGTGGCTGTGTTGACGTACTTACCCATGTTTCCATAGGGAATTGGCCTTTTTGCAGGACAATGGATGGCCCCAGGGATTTTATATCGGTTCTCATTCTCTTCCAGATATGAAAAGCTTCCTCAAAGTGCTTGGCTTTGGTAATTCTATGTTTGTATTATGATAGTACTTGTGAAAGCCATGTTAAATGTCACAGCGGCTTCCATAATTGATTCTAGTGAATATTCAATTAAATTGCTCTCAAGGTACTTGATCGAATGGGGTGTTAAAGCTGTTGAACTATGCTCTTTTTAGTGTGAAGCGATTGTATCATGAATGTGTTTTGATATAATGAAAGAGACTCTTTTGAATTTCCTACCAATAGGTTCCGTGAATCTATCATAATGTGTTGATTTGGGTGCCCTGCCCTGATATCATCTTATAAAACAGAATGATGAAGGCACAGAAACTGCGACTCTGCTTAGGACTGGTTAGCCCTCTAGAATTAGCCGGTTAGCTTCGTATTATGAAACTAACCAGTAACCATCCTTTAGACCAACTCATATACGAAGCTAACCAACTAAGAAGCCATCCTTTAGACCAACTCATATTGACATCATTGTTCAAATTTGGGTCCTCCTGATATGATTATTTTTGTAAATTTTCATCGTTATCGAACTTTATCAAATCATTGGACGAACCAAACTTGTTCAATCTAAGCTCCTTGTATCTACAATTTATAAGTCACGGTTATAAACACCCAAATGATGACCAATTTGGCTCAAGATTTGCTTAAATGATCAACTAATAGGGACATGAGGTGAAGATGTCGATTCCTCTCATCAAAAAAAAAGAAAAAAAGATGTTGATTCCTAACCAAAAAGTTGTATGAAGGACAGTGATATATAATTGTCTTGCCATTACTTTCTCAATGCCAACAGATTTGCGCAAGGTTCCTATGGATTTTGGTGCATGTGTGACACTCTTAGACCATTGAGACACAATTGCACAAACGTGCTTTAATTGTTCCAACAACTCACATAGGTGGTTCGATATTTGATAACCACCCTACTTCAAACAAGGAAAAAAGAACAATGTGATGACTAAAGTGACCGGCATGAGATATTTCTGATAAAGAAAGAAAGGGACATGATTTCTCAATTGGAATGGCATTTGATGATCAACGAAGTAGTGAAAGAACGTGAAGGCACATTGTGTAGGGCATTCAGCTTCCGTTTCAAAGCAATAACACCTTCAAAGCCTGTGCTCCAAACCCAAAAAGAATAATGATATGGCAATGTTCATGGTTGCATTGCATAGCTTTCTTTATGCCAATAGAGCAAACCTTGAATGAAAACAGAACCCAGACTTTTCCTTATTTTAATTTTTATGTGACTTGGTGCATCCTTTTACTTTATTAAAGCTACTCTTCTAAACCAATATGTGCAAAGTTTATTAATCACACTTACACATCTGTCACCCTGAGAAAATCAAACCAGATGGATCAGCTTTCATTTCATTTATGCAGAGATCATCAGTTTCTTAAATGTACATGTACAAAGGCGAAGGCAATTTCAAGGGCACAGCTAAAGAATGAAGGAAATAATAGAAACGGAATTTGACTCTGCCTCTTTCCTTTAAGCAATTGTCAATAGAATGAAAATCTGTGCGGCAAACAACCATGATCAGGATGAAGAACCAACAATCAAAGGCGACGATGGAGGAAGAGGACGTCTTGTTCGGCTTCTACCCCTGCGGGTTGTTGTGCAGGCTGGAGAGGATGACGCAGAAGAACAAGAAGTAGATGATATGCCCACATTGTTTGCTTGGCTTGTCAGTTTCTTCTCGTCTCCTTCATCTGCCTTCTCGTCGATTCTGTGATGACGAACTTTTGTTGAATTTAAAGTTACAGGAAGAACGCAATTGCAGAGAAAGCCTGCCATTGACAAAATGGATTTCAGTATTATAACAAGATTAGCACCACAATTAAACCAATGAAAGAATTCAATGCAGAGTAGCGGTGTTATGTTTGAAGGACTCCATAATAAGGGATCTGCTATGAGAAATAGTTAAACAAAGAAAAATAGCAAGATTAGGACACAAAGTTAAATTGCTGTATTTTATACTTATAATGATAGAAATGATTCAATGAACAACAACATCCCGAGCTCAAACTTTTAACAACTATGTGCATCCATAATTAAAGCTTGTTTGGTAATAATTTTACATTTCTATGAAACATTTCAAACATCATAAGAGTTGTAATGAAAATGCAAAAGTCAGATCAGTTCTTACCAATTCTTGCAAGCCGATTAACCCAATTCGGAATTGGGTTTCCAGTCAATCTAATACAAGCATCATTGCAGAAATGGTTGCAGTTTTTGGTGATCAAGTTGTATGCATTCCCTCTATATTGCTCTGCAAGCTGTTGCATCACTGTTCTCACCTCCAAAGGCCCAACATCCGTTTTCCCAATCAAAATTGATTTCCTAAATGTAAATCCATCACACTTTCTTGGTTCCCCCTCAAAAATCCCAGTTGTTGGATACTCATGAGCTCCAAATGCATACTCAATCCCATGAACTGCACAACTAAATCCAATGAACACTTCCACCAAAACAGAATAGTGACGTACAAAAAAAAAACCAGTCAAACTGATAAAATCTCACAAAAATAGGAAAAGCAGATCAGCACCATAAGGGAATGTTCATGACTAATTACTACCAAAGCTGCCAAAATTATTTTACTTCCAATCAAAATCCAGGTTCTTTTTTTCATCAGACAAATGAATAGACTGAATCTACCTATCTCCGCTGACGAACCGAGTACAAAGATTGAGTTAAGGATCCACATTACGTAAATCGCGTTTCTATTAGATTTCAGCATATGTGATAGATCGAATTCACAGTCTTAAAATTTTCAAAGCTACTTTGAAAAACCAAGATAGATTACAAACAAGAATATGAGGATAAGCCAAGTAGTACCAACCTTGAACACCAGAATGGTAGACACCAAGACCAAGCCAATAAGCGTAGCCATTATAAGGTGTCAGATCATAAACGTTCAAGTACACAGGCACCGATCCACTGTCATCAGTGCAGACACTCTTTCTGCACAGCATTTTTGTCCTCTTGTTGCTGCTGCTCCTGCATTTAGAGACTTGAGCTTATATGGGCACTGTCATTTTCACACAAAGCACCCACTTCCCATTATACAAAGATGAACAAGAAGAAGAAGAAGAATGTAATCGATTGCATCAGAATTCCAAGTCACTTTTTTGAGGGTTTTTAAATTGGTGGGTTTTTGGTTTTGAGTTGGAGTTTTGGAGAATGGAGATAGAGGGAAGAATCTTGTTGATGGGTTCCACCGTGAAAGGTGGTGGTGGGTGTCTTTTTAAAAAAATAAGAGAGAGAGAGAGAGAGAGAGAGAGACTGTGGTTGGTGTTGGTGATGTGTTTGTTATATAAAATCTTGCATCACTGAACAACTGGACTTCGATTTTACTGGAATTACAGGGAAGAGCCTAATTTATCTCAATAAAGAATTTGAATTTTTGGGAGAAAGTAACGTACACTCATTATGCTACATAGTGGAGTGTCATATAAAAACAATTATAGGGTTTTTCTTTTAGGAAAAAAAAAAAAAGTGTTTTATAGAAAGGACTGGCCTTTTTCTGGGAAAACTACTATAATTGTGGCTTTTGGGAGCACAGGGAAAAAGAGAAGGGCAAAGCACCCAAAGCCAGAGGAGATGAATCATGAATGTGATTAATAATGGATTATCGGGTATAAAGAGGCTGATTATCAGTCTGAGGAATTTATGGGTTTTAATTCTTGTGCCATGGTGTCAAGGGAGGACATCACCTCTACCCATTTTTTCATGTGTCAATTATGTGCCATTAATAAAATTTCGCCACATGGAATTCCACTCTTGTGCCAATTAATCTAATTTAGTCAATTTTTTCCAATACTTGAGTTTTTTTTAATGCTAAAACGACTAAATTACAAAAAAGAATCTTTAGAGCAACCAGTTCTAAAGATGTCAAAATTCAAAGCTTGCTTAACAGTAACATGAAAGTTGACCTCCTAACAACTAGGATTAGAGAGCTTGTGTCCCAAATTGGCAAGGGCACTAGCGACGAAATTTGTTTCTCGAATAACAAGATGAAAGGAGATATGATCAAAGAATTCGGTTATCTTGGATAATCTAGAGGAGCTTCTACATGTTGACGCAATTGATGACCAAGGAAGAGTCACCCTCAACAACCACATTTTTTATGTTCATCTCTTTCACTTTGAGGAGGCTGTCTTTGAGAGCAGTTGTTTCTGCGACTGGGATGTTTGTTTTCCCAATACAACGCGCAACAACAACTGTAATACCCTAGATTTTCATATTATTTTTCTTGTATAATTCTCATAATTAATGAAGGATTATTTATGGAAATTCTTTAGTTTGTGCGAAGTTGAAGTTTCGGGAGTAATTTTTAAGGTGTTTTGACTTTTAAGAGGCCTAAAAGTTGACTTTATTTTTCGTAAGTTATCTTAGAAAACTTCCTTTATGAAAGTTGTAGAGTTTGTCAATACGAGTTCGTAGACATGCAACACGCCTGAAACGAAAGTAGTATGAGAAAGTTATGATCAGAGGAAGTTAGTTTCCGGGTTTAGAAACTGTATAAGTAGAAAAATGTGGGGGAGTTATTTTTGGAAACCTAAATTCGGTGACACTTTCTCTCTCATCCCACTTCCGATGCACCCGACCTCCTCCAGCTCTCCTTTTTTTCTCCGGCCGAGTTCTCCCTCATCCGGCCACCAAATCGGACGCCACCAGTCCCGTTCGGTCCGCACGGACCTCCTCTCCATTTCTGGAGCAGTCCCGCTCGCCGTTGCGCCGCCTGGAAGATGCCACGGAGTGGCAGAGCTGTTGCGGTATCTCCGGAAAACCGACGATTTCGGCGGCGTTTCCGGTGAGAGTTAGGTGAGTCTTGCTCCTCTCCTTCCTCTGGTGATGCTTATACGTCTTTGGTAACTTGAAACCCAAGTTTGGGCGCCGGTTTTGCAGGTTTGGTTTTTGATTTCGTTTTGGAGTTTCGGGGTGTTTTCCGACCGATCCCGGCCGAACCAGTCAAAACCTCAGGTATTAAAGTTGTTCACCATGCTTCAATCTACAAGTTTTATGTTGTGAGTTTCTTCTAATTCGAAAGTTTTGGGGTGGCGCGTGGGGCTCACTCGCCGCCGCCTGTGGCGGCGCGTCCGGCTGAGTTGTGGCCTTAGTTTCCTGTGGTTAGCTAGTCCTTGCTGCTGTGAGCTTATTGAGAGGTAGTATGGCTAGGTTTTGAGCAAGGTTTGCATGTTAGGACTTATGTTTATTTGTTTTGACTTGGTGGAGTTTGAGTTTAGGTTTTGAAGATTTGAGGCAGCTCTATTGTGTCGTTGAGTTCAACGACTTTGGGAAGTTGTCATCCCTTAAGCTAAGGGTTAGTTTAAGGGTATTGTGTTAACCTTTAGTATTTTGGTTTCTAAGGTTTTTAATTGTGTGATTTTAGGTGATTTGTGATTTTGTGATTGGCTTGCCTTCGTTGTATTGGGGGCTTTGCAGCGGGATTTATAGGTGAGTAAATCTCACCAAGGTTCACTTTTGAACCAAATTTTATTATGGTCATGTGATGATGATAATGATTATGATGTTAAAATTAATACTATGCTATTAATTGTTTTAAAATATATGAGCTTGATCGCCAACAACTCATAGGTAAGATAAAACAAGTTTTTCTTATATGTTTATTTTGAGGTTTTTGTGATCATAATTCTATTGATTATTGATAAGTTGTTCTTGTGGAATAATATATATTGTTCATATAATTATATCCTTGTGAAGGATATAATCTTATGATGTGATGTTGATGATGATGTTGTGATATTGTGATTGTTGGATAAATAGCCAAACCGGGTTCCAAGCCTTTAATCGGGTGATTTGTTACGGTTAAGATGCTATTTATTATTTTGTGTTTTGATATTGGACAGTCAAACCGGATTCCAAGCTTTTGGCCGGGTGATTGGTTATGGTTAGGAATAGAGCTCTAGTCCGTTTGTCAATGTAGGTCATGGGAGATACTTTATGGTATATGGGACCCATGGGTACATAATTTGTTGTTGTATGTCATGAGAGGTATTTATTAAATATTTGGGACTCATTGGTACATTTCTTTGGTAATGTGTTGGATTTGTAGTTTTTAATTATTGATCAAATCTCTTTTGTGGAATGTTAGATGTGATAAATGCTGTGTTATTTTTGAGTTTACTCATACGGGCTTTTTAGCTTACCGGGTTTGTTATTTTACAATCCCGGTGCATCAATTATTGGTGTAGGGGTTAGGCCTGCAGGTGAGGATCAGCAGGGTTGAGGTGGAAGCTTAGTGGCAGAGTTCTTTTTGGCTTTTGTTGTACTCTGTATAGTTTTGTTAATCGGGTAGAAAATATTAAACTCATGAGATTGTTCTCATGTTCTCGTGTTGCAAGTTTATGTAAACAAGGAAGTGTAATATTTAACTCAGTAATGAATTGTATGATATTACTTTTCTGCAATTGAGTTCTAGTTGTTTGGATTTGTTATTGAAACAAGTTGGGATATTTATATTTTAAGTTAGATCATGCCAAATTTTTTGAAAATTATCTTTCGAAAATTGAGGTGTGACAACAACTACATGACACCAGGAGGGGGTTGTAGAACTCTGTTGAAGCACTGAACTATCAAAATTGATCTTCACAACACCAGGAGGGGGTTGTAGGTATATGACAGTCATATTAAATTTGAAAAAGGAAAAGAAGTATGTTGAAAACCCAAGCAATGAAGGTTTCCTGGTCGAGCTAGGAGAAACAAAGATTAAAGAGAAGAACTGTCGATTTACCACAGTAACATTGATCTCAAGTCATCTAAGGTAAATGCATTTCATGCATATCATGGTTACAGTCCTTGATTGAGAAAAAAATTTAGTTTTGTTATTGATTAAGATTGACTAAATATCTGTTTTAAAAATGATTTGATAAAATCTGATCTTTTGTTAACATATTTTGTTTTTGAAATGAGTTTCCTTCTAAGTCTCAGTCAGTGATCAATGGGATACGATTGAGGGGGAGTGGTGTCACTATACGTATGCATCAAAGCAATATGTTTTTGCACTGAGTTTTATTTTGATAAGAAAAGCATTGTGATATTGACTGCTTGTTCTAAAAATTGTTTTTGAAACTCATTCATATATGAGAAAATTTTAAAAACAGTACATGATAAACGGTCCACTGTCAATTTTAGTGTTTCACGTTTCAAAACAATCAAAATAGTACATGACGTTTAAAAGCCAGCACACTTTTAACACATGTCGTCAATAACACCGTTAAATCTATGTAATTTCTAATTTTTCAAAAGGTGGTTTTGGGTTTTCTCCATTCTCTCTTTCTTTATATTAGGTTTTCTTTTTCTTTTTCTTCTATTTATATACTTTTTTAATCTTGTAAACTCAGACCATATATTCTCAAAGACTTTGCTATTTTTCCCTTACCTGGTTTCTTTGTTTACTATTCGTTGTTGTAAGTTACTCGGTTTGGTTTTAATGAAAGACTCATATTAATAAAAAAAAAAAAAAAGACTTTGATGCTCTTCTCAATCCAAGTAAAACTAGGACATAGCTTTCTCACTCTAAGTTTCCTTACTTTCCTTACTCAATACTCACCGATATATATTTAAGCCCTTGCTTCCATAATTTACCAAATCAAATCATCTTCCAACTTCCTCCTACAGTCCTACGTACCTCGATCACCATTTTTGTATATGATGTGTTTGAACGGGGACGAAAAAGAGAGACAACAATACTTTTTCCTTTCTTATTTCCCTCTCTTTATTAATTATTAATTTAATTATTGATTTTAATAATTTATTACTGCTAAATTAAGGAGTGACGGATTTACCCCACAAAGTTTAGCGGAAAACACGTTAGATAACGGAGAATGTAACGATATGTACATATTTTCGGTTGAGATTACAAATTTATGTACCGTTATGATTGTTTTGAAACTTGAAACACCAAAATTAGGAGTGGACCATTTGTCATGTACTGTTCTTCAAATTTTCCCAAAAACAAAATAAACCTTGAACTTTAAGCTTTGAAATATGTTTGGGCGTTAGAGCTTTGGAGTAATTGTGAGGACTAGAAATATAGTTTCATCTTTAATTAGTCCCTCATTAAGACCATAATTGGTTTTTTTTTTGTTTTTTTTTTTTCAGGAACAACAACAAGAAGACATTGAATTTGATATTCAGATGCAAGGAGTTCCTACTTGTTCCAATAGTATCATGCATTCTTGTACTAATTTATAAAGTTTTAAATTTCTTCAATATAAAAAGGTGTTAAATTAAAAGAGGTGCAACAAGGTATCAATAGAGTTTACCAAAAGCAGAACAAAAAAAAAAAAAGAGGTCTAACTATATGGAGGTATGAATGAATAGAAGTACAAAAGAAAAGAGGTCTAACAACCGATTTTGGAGGTATGAATAGAATCTATCAAAAAAAAAAAACAATCTATTGATTTTATCATACAATTGGCATTTTGATTTAAGAGGTATGAATAGAAAATCTCTACTTGAATGTCAAAAAAAAAAATTAATGTTTACTTGGGTGCAGAATTTGTGCCCGGAGGTCACCATTGGTCTTGTTGATGGGCCGCGCGGTTTTGTTCTCTACCTTACTGGTTTCGAGGGTTTTAGCTTTCCCCTTATTTCTTCCCTTCAACATTTCCACTGAAATCCTTAAACCCTAAACCCTACTCCATGGCACGCCTAATCCGACCACTAAGAAGCTCCATTTCTCGCCCCTCTTCTTCTTCCAAAATCCTAATTCCTCAATTACCCAGTTCGCTTCTTGCACCAGAAAAACCAGTCTCCTTCAAAAATGCTTTGCTTGTCAGAACTTACATCTCTGAAATGCGCAAATCGGCTTTCGAAGGCAACATGCTCAGACTCCTACGCAATGAAATCCAATATGAACTCGATCGCTCTCCTCCAAATGAGGTACGTACCCACCTTCTCCATTCCCTCTCTGTCTTTGGTTTTCATAATTATGTGAAACATGAACATGGGTTATATAAGATTGCGTAGAATTTAAGTGAAAGGATAAGAATGTTGATGTGTGAATGGAACCCTGACAGTTTGCTTCAAGAATTCGGGGGTCAGTCTGGAAATTGCATATGCGTTGATTCACCTTAGGAAAAAAATCATGAATTCAAGCAAATGAATATTTATCAAAAGACCTTGAAAATCCTTGATTATTGGGTATAAACAGGTACTCGGTGCTTATGAACGATTCATAGGTAATCTAATTTCTACGGGGGACATCAAAATGTTGTAGTCTTGTTTGTTTTCTATCAATAACCTAGTGAGCGGTAGCCGGACCGTAGCTCTTTCCTTCCTCTTAGGCGGCTCTGGTTGACCTGCCATCTGCCAGTCCATACATGTGTTACCAATGTGTAATGCAGCCTATAAGTTTTCTGTCTTGTGGGCTTTAGCATGGTGAAAACCTGTTCCACAACTGATAATGGTTCATGGATAGATGGCTTCTATGAAGAGGACTCTAGAGCTTGTGAACAACTATGTTAAGTTAGTTCAGATTTTTAATATACATCTCAGACTCGAATGGGTTCCTATTCTAAAAGGTGCAGCATAGTCCTTTCAGTTGTTGTTCTGGTTATGCAATGTATTAGCAAGTTTTTTAAGTCGGGACTGAGGAGAGAATCGTGAAATCCGGTTCGTATTCAAGACCAGATAGTAGGTTGTATTCAAGATATTGTGATATCCTATGTTTTTCAGCTTAGGGTTAATGCTCTTAATGTGACAATTACTAGTTAGGGTTGCAGTTATATTCAGAAGTCAAAAAACTTCGAATAATCTCATCTTAATCTCTATAAAGAAATTTGTTGAACAAACACTTCCTTGATTATGATTCTTATTTTTGGTCCAGCCAGCTTCAGAATTCAACTCATTTACAGTTGACAACCGGTCTGGTGAACAATGGATAAGCATGAAGAAAAAATTTGGACATAATGAAGACATAAAGATTGAAGCCACCATGTTTGATGGATCTGTTCCTGTTTCAAAACCGGGAGGTACTGCCAGCGGTGGTGGAGGCGGACAAGATGTGGAACTTCACATTTCTATGATTGTCAATATCTCTAAGGGGAAAGGTGGCAAGACATTGGAGATTATGTGCTCGGTTTGGCCAGATACCATAGAGATCAACAAGCTATTTGTCCGAAAACCGGAGAACGTGCTTGCTCAGCCGTATACGGGTCCTGAATTCAAGTACGAGCACATATGAAATTTTATACAAATTGTAATGGGGAACTATAATACTCGAGAAGGAGCTAAATAAACAAAATAGTTATGTCTTAAAGTAAAGCTTTCATCTCTTTAAATGGTATTTTTGATTTGTTTTTGTTGGGTTGTGTGCAGGGAACTTGATGATGAGTTACAAGACTCGCTTTACGAATTCTTAGAAGCAAGGGGTATAGGTGATGATCTTGCTATTTTCTTGCACTCATATATGAAGAATAAAGATAAAACTGAGTTCATGAAATGGATGGGAACTGTGAAATCATATATTGAAAAGAAGAGTTCTTGATACTGCAACACTTTGACTGAATTTTATGTTAAGTAACTATTTGTCTTGGCCTATTGGGTAATGAAAACTCTGCCTAGATGCCATATCGGCATTGCATTTTTCTCTTGTCCAGTTATATTTGATTGAGAGAAGAAACTGCTTGATTCTGTAATTAAAGTATGCATTAAAACCGTTGATGGAATCATTTATTTATGTTTTGAACTTCCAGCTATCTAAAAGTGTGTCCTTGACCTCTTTAGGCAGGTTGCATAATAGAAGAGCCCTTAATTTTGGCATTTGACATCTCTATATTCCAATAATGTTTTGGTCTTTCTCTTGTTAGCACTAGAAATCATTTTACGTGGTAGGATTATAGAGCTTTACTTATGGGTGGATTTGCTCAGCTCATTGTAGAGCTAATATGTTATCCTACCATATTTTGGGTAAGTCTGCTCAGCGCATGTACTCTTCATATCCTGTGAACACTAAGAGCAGTAAGCTATTTTAAAATTTAGAAATGTTAAATTTTCTACCCTAGTTAGAGAACAAGCTGAGAGCATTATGACAACAAGTCTGCTGCTGGTTATGCATTGAAGTTGCCATAGCTAAAGCTGTCAGTTTACTAGCTCATGGTGAAGTAGGTTTAAATATGTAGTCACCAGTGATAACATGCTAGAGACTAGATATTAAGCTTGTGGAGGGACATATTTTGCTATTTTCTATGATCTTGTAAGCCTTGTGGAAATAGAAAATTTTTGAACTAAGTTGATTTTTTTTTCTGTTGCTTCACTCTCTGTTCGTTCATTCTGGATTTGTATTTATCTACTAAGTCACTTAGTACACCTAGATGGTTTTTTTTTTCCTGTAACAGTTTGTCGGATAGACTGGCTTTGGTCCTATACTGCTTATATGTTTTAGACATTGCCTAAAAAAATAATAATAATAACATCAATTATTGAATTTTGTGTATCCCAATAAACTTTGAACATTCAATTTCGGATAAGATCTCATCTCAGAATGTTGAAATGAGCACTTGCAGGTCATAATCAGATTTAAGACTACTTGTGGTGGTGCTTAGGTAGATTCTGCTCCTTGGATCATACTGCTCTGAAGTTGTGGACTGAATTCCATTCCCATATAATGTCTGCATCTACTTTTACATGTTTTAATAGCAGGTATCATTGCATGGTCTACGGTCTACCTTCATTCCTCTCCTGTTTAGTGTTAACTTTTCTCTCTTTTCTGGGGATATTGATTGGCAACTTAAATTCGTTTGATAATGTTTGTCTACCAAGTGAGCTAAATTGCAATTAAGCTGACACTAACATGTTCTGTTATATGTTTTGTTGTTGTCTTCGACAAGTGGTCCTAGAATCCTAGCTAGCTTTATGAAGATGCTTTAGAGTATTATTAAGGGTAGCGAACTTCACGTTCCGCTTTGATGTATGATCATTGCTTGACACCCATGTTTATGGTATATATTGGTCAAACATGGATAAGATGCAAATCCTATCTACTTGCGATCAGTTCAAATATTATGTCATGTTATTTTGGGTATCTTGGCTGGTCTGCATCAGATTTTGTCACCTCTAGCTACTGTTTTTAGTGTGGTCTATAATTCCAGTTTACCAGTAGGAGTCCACATTGTTCTCAGGATGAATGGCGACGGCGCTGATTAAGACACTTACAGGCACAGGTCACGTTGCTAATTTGGTTCCGATTGAAACTAAACTTCACGTGATAGGAAAATTAACGATTTGTCATGATATTTGTCTTGTGATGTGCCATGTTAGTTTGCCCTTAACTCTAAGCCATATCTTAATCCTAACTATGTTTCCAAGCCTGTGGTCTGCTGGGTATATGAAATTACCGGCATTGTTGCGGTTACAAGTTCAATTCTCTCTAGTATCATATGTGGGTTGAAAAGTACTGTTTTTGTGTGTTACATCGTAGGCGATCATACTTGTGGGTGCCTGACATATAATTTGCCACCATTTATATTTACTTTGTAACGAACTCACCATATCCTTGAAATATATTTGTCTTTGTTAGTACGCAAGGCGCACTTCTATGGTTTGGCCAAAGCTCAAGACAAGTATAAGGGGGAAAATGGGGATTAAACGTGGCAAAGCTCTGATACTAATTTAACCGTGTAACCTATACAAACGTTGATCATATGAGTCAAGGGTGTATATCGATGCCATGAATCAACTGCTTTAAGGAAGCCGTCATGGGCAGTACTTTGGAAAAGGAGAAGAGATGTTTCTGAACTTTCTTACCATTGTCACTACAGATTCCATGTACACGAATACAGTTATACAGTCGTTTCGACTTTGCATGCACTTAAACACAGTTTACGGATTAGGTGAACACTCTACTTAATTACCTAGTAATTCAAATAGTGATAGGAAGAGATATGTGGTAAGGTACAAACAAGCAAAGATTGACGACGATTTCTATTAAAGGACAGATGATCCTAATAGTAACAGAGATCGAGAAGGACCTGTTCTTGGTTTGATTAATCCTTTATGTCACCTAATCCGAGCAACATGATAGCTCCCCACATTGACATATGCACCTATTTCTAACATTCCTGTTTTCTCAAGTGTTACTTAATTTGGAGGAAGCATTTTAGTGTTTTCTAATGGTGTAATGGTAAAAGAATGAAGCAGTGTAACACAAAAGAATGGGACATCCCAACTGATTAGCCGCAATTAAAAAAAACCCCAAACCTTGAGATTTCATTTTCTGGACTTAGTGTGACATTTTGTCTGCCTCCTACCAAAACCCCTCTCTTAATCTGAGATTTCAATCAGGATTAACTGTCACAAAGACATAATTGCAGGTACTTTTGCACCTTAATTTCAGGATGATCATGGATTATTATGACTAAGCTGATATGGTAAACATCAGGTAGATTTTGGACCCACTATTATGAGGATCTTAGTGTCACAGATTTTGTAGCTAAGAAATCAAGGCAAATCAAGATTTACCTTTAATTAAAAATGAGGGGAAGTTGATAGGTGAAGTGAGAGGCTGATTATGTATGTGGCTTTCAAATGGCTATATACACCAAACATTTTGATCCCAATAGAGATGGTCTATTGCTCCAACTGCAGGTGGGTCAATGAATGGTATCCCCAGGAAGATCATGACCATCTAAAACTATATGCCCTCTGCAAGTCCTTGTCAACTCAAAGTAGGAAATGGCAATCACCAGATTCCAATCTTTGCACGTTTTGTGGACCTATATTTTCAAAAGTTTAACAGAGTTAGAGAACAGCTTGGTGTACTTTAGTCAGGTGGGAAGAAGTTGTTTCAGGTTCCGGCCTCGGACTGAGACGGCGTGTGTTTTTTTTTGGATGCTAACTACAAATTCTCTTAATAAGAGAGTAATATGTGACGATAGTTCATGTTAAAACGCTTCATCTTCACGGCCATCAAGAATACATTAGGATTTGAACTCCAATTAGTGTCTGGGGGATTCGAATTTGAACATGAGAGTTCCACATCCAAACTCTTATCAACTCGACCACTTGTGATGGTTGTTTGGGAAGTGTTATGGGTGAAGATTCAAGGTAAACCAGTTTATTTCACCATTTTATTAAATTCAATTGTTATTTTTCAAAACAGCCCTTTAAAATTATTAGTTCCAGAATACAATTTTCTTGATCTCTACAAGAATAGTTCTTTGATTCTTCAACTCACTAGTCTACCAAAAGAAAAAAAGAGTTGGACGAGATTGATTAAAATTGGTGAGTACGTACAAGAGAGAGCATAATTATAAGTGGAAATTAAGGCACATAATGTAAGGTTAAGACGATCTGATACCCTAGCCCCTCCCAACAGGTATTCAAGAAGCCATTTTAACTCGTCAATATAGTACATCAGCATTGATGGAATCCGAGGATTGATCGATCATTATTGATCTATCACCACGCAACTTCAAATAAAGTTCAAACCCAACCCAGAATTCGAATTCCAAAACAACTTCGATTTCTCTGAAAGTATTGATCGATAACTAGCTACAGCCAAAGAGAAGAATATTGTACAAAAGTTGCGAGTCATCACATCTGAAAAATTAAATGAACACTTAGAGAAAGTAAAGTGCTTATGGTTAGAGCTTGAGGGACAAGTCAAGCTTCGGCAACTCATGATCTTGCGTAGTCTTCAAATGGCTAACACTATTCCACCGGAAGCCTCCAATTCTTTCAGCCAACGGTACCGGAGAAAACTTCCGAGCAGTACTACTGTCGAACCTTCCCACACCACCACTACTTGAAGAAGACGGTGACATGGATCCCATGAGATGAAGCCGTCCAATTGCAGGTTGTTGATCAATGGGGTTTCTCAGGAAATTGCCATTATGTCCGTAATAAGGACTTGATTGGTTCCAGGAAGGCTTGTGAATTGTAGAATGCACTTGAATACCGAGTGACCTATTATTCAAAGAGCCATGCAAAGGGAGAGAAGCCATGCTAGAGAATCTGTGTGAGAGAAGCCTGAAATTATCTGAGGCTGCACCAATCTTGTGTGCCACTCCTTTTTTGGCCAGTGTTCTTTCTCTCTTGTGAGCATTTTGGTGCCCTCCAAGTGCTTGTGAACTGTAGAACTTTCTTTGACAGTAATTGCAGGAGAAAACTCTAGGCTCATGACTAGTACCTGCTGCTTTAGGATCATCGGTACTAGTCTCGGAACACATAGCTGAATCAAAGCAGTCGATGAGATTGAGTTCGGGATTCAGCCTCTGATCGGATTCTTTGTTGGATATGAGGCTTAGATCGAAGACAATATCAGGATTTGGAGCTTGTTCTGGAAGTTCTGTATCTTCTGGTACTGGTTGTTTATGTGGCTTTTGGTTTTGGGTATCCATCATTGAGACTTTGAGGCTTGAAAGAGAAATGGCTAAGGGTGATCAGAAGCTTGAGGGCTTCATGTGAAGAAACCAAGAATTTCCTGGTTTCCTTCTGGGTTATGAGGAACAATAAGGTTTTGATCATATGCTATAGTAATAAATGCTTTGTTCTTCTATGTATAGAAGGATGTTAACACTGTTTTACAGTTAAAAGGTCTTAATATAGCAAGACTTAAGGAATACGAGAGAGAGAGAGAGAGAGAGAGAGAGAGAGATGATTGAAACATATGATGGAGAACCATCCATGTAACTCATATTCTTGCATAGATGAGTAAGTATACTATACCCCCTAGAGAAAGTTTTCATAACTTTTGTTTGTCTAATTCCCACTCTTGTCTGCTTACATTTCTTGTCTATAGGGGTTCAACCTTTTCTAGACTAGACATACGTACACACTATGCCCTCGTGGATATATATATCTTTATGATCTGAATTGTATGCAACTGTGTAGCTACATTAACTCAAATCTGTTGTAAAACAGTACGTTTCTGTTTAACATGCGAATAAAATCCAAATTTTAGGAGATTTACTAAATGTGTATTCAAGAATGAAAATAGTGCTTTCCTTCAACTTAAATTTTCCTTCCAGTTGGAGAGGTTCAAAAACCGGTGTGGTGGTGGTGATGTTGTTGAAATTAACCTGAAACTCAGAAAGAATGACCCTAATGATCGAGCAGCAATTTCTGCACCCAGTACTTGATGTGTGATTCAGTGATTCCATGTTTGATCCCTAGGGATCAAACTTCAAAGAATTTGAAAATTAGATTAAAGGCTAGGGGTCTTCAAACTATTGTGCATTTACTTGATAAAGATTATTCGACAGTCCTGTGTCATGATTATATCATCATATAATCTCAACTTATTTTCTCACTGCTTCCTGATCCATGATTGAAGGTGCCTATCGGTCATGATACAGCATTTGCATTAGTCTAAACTTGAATGATTGAAGATGTTGTTTTTCACTTTTTCGTTCCAACTTCCAACCCTAATTTAACCAAATGAATAATCATCTAGCTGTTTAAACATGATTAGAAGGCCTACAAAAAACAAGAGAAGAAATACCAATGGTTTTGAATTACGTACCCTCTGTATCTAGCTAGTATATATTGAATAAATTTGGCTAGTTCTATCTAATTAACCAAACAATGAATATATCAATGGACAATGGTGGGATAAATGAGCGCCATCAAGCAAAGTCATTCAGTACATGTGTCTGTTCCCTCGTATTTACAACCTAGACTCTCGAATCAATCCTCAATCAAGGATTAAAAAGGTCCGATCCTCGATCAATGTTTAACTTCCTGCTTAATTAATTTACAGAACGTTTCAATTTCTTCAGCAAAGGACCATGAATACAAAATTACAAATCCCCCAGAGCATTTATACCAAAACCAAATATGATCAATTGAAAATGGAGTTTCTGTTGGGAAAATAATATAATGGAAGTAACAACTCAAAAACACACAAAGGATAAATATGCGAAGATGTAAAAGATGGAGGAAAGGGAACACCAGATATAACGTGGTTCGGCGATGTGCCTACGTCCACGGGGCAGCAATAACAAGAACTTCCACTATGAAATAGTGGGTACACGAGATACACAACTTCAAGAACAGTACTTGAAGGAAACCCTCTCTCACACTTGTTTTGCTATCAACTACTCTACACTCTCAACTTGGAGTGGACACTCTTCTCTACTTGGAAGATGGATGTTTCTCTCTTGGAAGAAATGCTTGAGATGGATGAGATACTTGGAATGAGCAAATGACTCTCCTTTTATAGGCTAAGGAGGAACCATCTAGACCTCATTAGGCTCTCCCAATAAATGGTGCTTCATGAATATTCTTGTAACTCATGTCTTGACCATAACTCCAAAATCATCCATGTAACTCATGTAACTCATGTAACGTTTGTGTAATTCATGAAACGTTTCATACTATTTTATTTATTTTGGTCTGGATATTATAACAGTTTCGATAAGAATCTCCACATTCGTAATAGTTGAACAGAACAACAGTACAACAGTAAGCCTCTTCATTGCAACTTGATGAATCTCTCGTTCTCTCTGCGACTCTACACCTTAAAATCATAGTAGCTAGCTTCACTGTTCATGGTGGCTACTGGTATAGCTAATGGTCTAGCAGGTGACAAGTGACATGTAGTTGAATTTGCTACTGGAAATGTTAGGTATCCTTGCACAAGAATTCTAACCTAGACTTTATCATATATATAGTCGCTATCTAACTCTACCAGCAGCCAAAAGCTAGGCAATGTCATATCTATATCAGTTCATGTAGGCACTTTACTTTAACCTCCCTCTTGGTTCGCGATCGTATATGCGCTCATTTCTTCCACCACAACCCTTTCTGATCTTTCGCATTTGCCTTAAGAAAGAATTCTGCTACTTTTGACGGATAAGTCATAACCATCGATCTTCAAAACTATTCGGCAAAAAAGAAAAGAAAAATGAGTGCAAGTGTACGATGAGTACCCAGATGAAAACCCAGGAGATCGATCCAAGTGCATCACGTACTGCTAAACATCAAGTAGTTAGCCAGTTCATCATCTCTACGTACCTGGAAATCTAAAAGAGATGGTAAAAGGATTATTCTACAAGGTGGAGTAGGCGACAAGTGGCCGACAGGTTGATTATAAAAGAAGCTGATATTTCAAGATCTCCTCAAAGACCATGTACGTACATGAAGGCTCTTTCATTCTTATGAACTCATGAACTATAGTAGTCGATCTACAAAGCATGATAAAACATAATCGCCAAGCATATATATCAGGGAAATAATATCACGTACAAACACAAATTTATACTACATCTAGTTAAAACATACAAACTAATTAAGATGTTTAATTTGAGATTTGGGTACCCTAATTACGATGTTTAATTTGTACAAAACAAACATCTTAATTAGACAAAAATGAGTAAGATATGTTTGGTGTAAATTCAATAATTAGGGTATCCAAATCTCAAACTTATAGAGAAAATCCAACCGAATCTCAGACTCATGCACAATATTACACCTTGATTAATTTGGTCCCAAAAGTCAAGGAAAACCTTAGCAACCTTTGTCAAACTTGTACAATGATTTTGCTATTTTCTGTTGTAGACCCCTAGTCGACTACTAGGAAAATTGTCAGAGGAAAGAAAAATTACAAAGAGGCGCCACGAGGGTGGCCTAAACTAAGCCTATCCAGATTGAACGCATCAAAACAAGAGCTAGGGATGGAGTCAATCCAAATCTTCATGGATGTTAGGGAGTGCCCAAGGGTAGCTAACGCATCAGCAAGGAAATTTGCTTCTCGGAACACATGGTCGAAGGAAATACTAGTACACCAACTCGTAAATGCAACAATGTCTCTGATAAGGGTTTTAATACGGCAAGGAACTGTGCACATTCTCTTGATATAATTGATGATCAGTGCTGAATCACTCTCAACCTGAATTTTAAGATGATTAAAACGACACGCTGCTCTCAAACCATATTTTAAGGCATAAATGACTAAATATTGTTAGTTAGAATAATTTCTCTGTTTAGAGAAGAACTTAAGAGAAAATTAAATTCTAACAATTAATTAACTTGTACAAGAAGGGGTCGCGCGCCCTCCAAAAGCTTAGACAAAATATGTGCATTATTATCCAACTCTGATTTTGACGTGTACTCACTACTGATGAAGCACAACGTGGGTTTTCATGGTTGAAGTGATGAAATTGCCTATCACTACTAGTATGTATTTGAGTGCGATAACTATCTTTAAGATGTCTATTTGCTTTGCTATGATTCCTCTTTTGTTGGCTTTTGCTTGCTTTGTCCAATCCAATTTGAATGGAGCTCAAAGGCATATCTTCTGATAGATTTTTTCTGTCTCTTAGTTCCTCTCTGTGTAGAGATGGTGGGTGTTCGAATCTAGTTTGAAGTTAAAAGTCATGATCAGCTTTGGCCCTTCTTAGGAATCCATCCAATCTTATCTCTGCCCACATAGATTGATATGATTAAACTTCTCCAAGTCTCCAAACACATGAAAAACCTTTCAGTCCTTCTCCCCACTTAGAGAAAAATCACATGTAAGTTCATAGCTTGTGCTTTCCCTCTGTCCGACATTGGTTAGGCTTATCTATCTATGTTTCATGTCCATGCTAGTACAGTAATGGACCCAACATTATCAACTATTTGACACCACTTTCACTTCACTTCACATGAAAAACTAGTCAACTCTCATATTTAGCCTCGTGCTCAATTCTATTCTCTTTGGGATTTCAGATTTACTAAAGGGAATCAAAGATCACCAAGAAGAGAGACCGGCAGAGGAAACGAGGGCATAACTCTGCCGCGGAGGAGGTGCGTTGATGACGGCAAGGTGGTGATTCCAAGGCCTAGGGGTGTGCTTAGGTTGCTGGTGGATCCTCTACAATTTGTCCTAAGCTCGGGTTACGTTGATTAAATTTCATTGTTGTTTTGTTAATATGGATGAGAAAGTTGTGAAATTTTGCTCTTTGTTGAGAGAGAAGTCGCAGACCTCACCTCTCATGTCTATATGCATATTTCTCATGAGATTTGTAAGAACTTCACTGGCTTTTAAACAGAAACTTATTACTCAAGTAATGAATCTGTATTATGTTACCAATGAATTAACACCCTTTGAAAACTTAGAAAGTGAAAACGAGAGCAGGCAGACCAAACCAACAAGTTAAAAACTACCTAATCAAGAGACTAGCTAGAACCATAAACTTCCATTTGAAGAAAATGATTCATGTTTGCTGAACAAGCACGCAAATCTTTAGATCCAAATAGAGCAAATAACAGTACCAAGAATCACTATGAGAGACCAAATCTCTGTGCTGTGTAGTGAGTACTGAGAATCGGGAACTACTCGCATCCCAACCTATTTGGACACGCATTCTGACTCATCATAAATGTTACCAGCTCCCCATATTGATTTCATTTCAAACGCACCCCTATATTCTTTGGGATATTGTGTTCTGTTAGCTGCAATTACTTCTTACAAATCTCTGTTAGTCTCTGCCTGGTTTGGATGGATCATATTTGATTACTCAACTTACCTCTGAAGCATCGCTGTACTTAAATTTTTGATCATGTTGTCCCACCCTCGGCAATTGTTGCCTCCAAAGCATTTGCTGCTGTCTCAACGACCTGACTTGGCTCCCTATTGTTTCTTCTCTTCTGGGATCAACCAAAATTGACCCTGATGCTTCATGGCATGCCTCCTCATTTCAATGTGTTTTGGCTCTCTTGTACGGGATAGCTCAGGTCCTCTCTTTTACAGCCAATGCCCGTTTTTCTTCAGCATCTTCGGGATTGGCTTCTCTTCTTCCCACTTTTCCCAGTGGTGGTGATGGTAGAGTCGGTTTCCTTACCTTTTTAATTTCTTCATTGAGGTGCTCCAATACTTAGCGTTGATTGGACTGGTCTTTTTTGTTGCTTAAATTCACTGCCTAGTAGCTTCTGTTTTTAATGTTAGCCGGATTTCATCCAGCAGAAAAGCAAACTTTGCAGCTAATTCTGTTGCTAAGTTTGCTTACAAGAGGATATGTCCACCCACGGCACTGCGCGTCCATAAGACCATAACTCCCCTTCCATTTTAGTTCAGAATCAGCAGAAACTCATGGAGGCACCAAAATAGACCTAGCTATACCACATACCACTAGCCGCCAATAGATGCTTCATGCTTCTAGCATTTCCATTCTTACCACCTATACATTAATTCTAACCAGCAAATGAAGTCACTGTAAATCGCACAACTACCCTGAAACCTCGAAAGCACCCCATGCCCCCAACCTCACACCGCTACTGTACCTTTATCAGACTTTGAGTTCATCACCACCTGACTAGAGTTCATCACCACCTGACTTTGAGGTCAGACAAAGTCTGGTGATTATGATGGGTACAATTTCCAAATCAGAGTATGCAAATATCACTATTCGCAAAAATACAAACCATACAACGGTAAGGACTAACTGTGGTTCTGATGGGAGGTTGTTTTAAATGCCCTTCTAATGTAAATGTTCAAGGGGAGGAGGGCGAGGAGGCAGAACAGAGAGGACATCCCAGTGTATAGTTCAATTAATATTATAGATAAACAAACACATATATAACACCTCTCTTCCTCACAATTCAGTCCCACTCTTTTAGCACTTAAGCAAACCATACAAATCCACCTCTTTGGCCTCAACCTAGACTTTAAATAATATAAAAGAACATAAAACAAATTTTTGGAAAATTTTATGTATTGATATATAATACAGTTCACTTACATATTGAACGGGTGCATGTTGTTTCATCCTGCTGAAAACTGAAAATTAAAAAATTGAAACTGAACTCCATGACTGAACAAGCAATAGACTGGAAATAACCACATAGATTGACATTGTTTTCATACATCCAAACATTTGAGAGACAAATAACCGGTTCATCAAAGAAAAATTGAAGCAAAAAAATCGTAACAGATTCCCTTTCTCACTTACACAGTCCCCCACATGTACCAGTTCCTCTTGCAGCCTTACTTTGTCAACCAGTAGATAAATATGAGAAATGTGCACACTGATGCGACAAGGGAAAGAATGATGGTATCCATAGACTTTTTACGCTTTATTGCAGAGAGGATATGACTTACCTGCAGACATGACATGGGACAATATTCAATAATAGTACTCATACTACGATAACAGAATATAACTATATATACGTATCAGTCATCATTTTTATCCTATATTTCTCTTGCAATCCCCTTAAAACAAAGCAACTAGCTTATCAGAAAAATGAATTAAATTTAACATTTTTGGATAAAAAGATCCTCATCCACAATGTTTCGTAGGTTTTTTTTTTTTTTTTTTTTTTTTGAATAAAAACCAATGTGAATTAACATCTTTGTCAATACGAAAGAAACAACTAAAACATCAACGGCTAGAACTACTGGTTTAATACCGTTGGAAGGCGGCTGCCAATATTGCTGAGCTTTGAATTAATACCGCCAAACGTTGAACGTTGAAGGACAAGTGCACCCAGAGTTGCTTGAGCTTGAGAGATCACAGTATCCATCTGCATGACCACAACAAACATGAGAACTTCAATATTGAGCAACCTGCTGAATGCTAAACAAACTGCATGTCCGAAATTGATTCTCCTTTAACCAGCCAAACCTTAACCTCATGGACAAAAACTTGTCATTTTTCCCTTTACATACCTGTCCTGTACTTCGGCTAACAGAAGCATGTTCTTTCAGGAGAGCATTTTCTGCAGAATCTCCACCAGCTTCCAAGTCTACTCTAGATCTATCAAACTCCCTAAAATCCTCAAGTAATGAAGCGTGTTCCTGCTTAGCTCTAAGGCTGGAGCGGAGACGATAAAATTCCTGCACTTCAACCATGTCAAACAGCAAGTTAGTGTCTGCTAGGTTCAATGTTATTCTAGTTAATATTGTTTTATAGATATATAGAGTGTATAATGATACAAGACTGGATAAAAATTGCAAAGAAAATGAATGTGAAAGTTGCCATGACGCTAAACCTAGGTACACGAGGATAGTAACATCAAACAAGAGTTAATGTCAGAATCATCCTTCGGAAATTGAAATTGGTACCCCATTATTAACTGTTCAACTTCAACTTCACATGAAATCAGAATGATAAAGACCAAAGTTATCATTCAACTTTCTTTCAGAAACAAGAACAAAGGCGGCAAGTCAAATATACTTAATAATTGAGTAAAGAAAATTGGTTGTTAACTCTAACTTCTTCCTAAACACGTGCAGGTATTGACTCGAGTTCAGACAGAACTACAAGGAGGCGTGAGAGATCATAAAATATATACCATTCATGCATTTTTCATTTGAGACATAAAACATCTGGGGAACACCTAAATTAACAGTACAAATATTAAACTGCCATGCCAGTTCGCCTGTTGGCATAGTCAAGAGGCCAGAATACCTGAGTGAGATCTTGAAGAATCTCTTGATGTCTAGTCAAGGTATGAGAAACCATTTCTGATCCTCCTGATGATACCCATGCTTGCATTTGTAAATTTACTTGTTGGAGTTGCTTTAATAGTCGGTCTATCCCAGATTCAAGATCACTATCAGCATCAAATTTGACAGAACCCTTTGCGGAGACAAACCTACGATAAGAATTCATCTGTTCATCCAACTGAGCTTCAAGCTTCCTGGCCTGAAATTAGAGACAGATACAATATTCATTTATATTTTATGGTATCAAAATTGCAGATTTCAAGAGTTGGTTTGAACAGAAGTGCACGAAAGAGACAGCAAAGGGAAGCAATTAGCATAGAATATGCTAGGCACATTCCAAAACAATCAAACTGTGTAGTAAATTGCTTGGGTTGAGGATTATATCATCAAGTGATTCAAGTCTCATGGTCTGATGATCAGATCCAATGTCTCCTATTTTCAATAAGCTGAGCAAGATTGGAAATTAAAATTACTGATGGAGAGCTTCAAGGTATAAGTCGAAATAGTTGCTAATCCCATAGTTTCTTAGGTCAGATCTTACTAAAAGGCTTTTACAGGTGGGGAGGCTGCTTTATGAAAGGTTCTAATAACCATTAATCATTATGGGAGAAGTATCCTCTACCAATACGAAATTCTGCTCCAAAGGGAGCTGATGTTTGATGTTTCTTAGCTGTGTGGTATCTTCACGAGATGCCTCAGTTGTAGCTCTTCTTGATCGTCAAGATGGTGGTCTCATGCCAATCATCATATTACTGGTTTTTGGAAAAAGTGGAACAAATTTTGTACTAGTAGAATTTCATAACCCAACCTTATAGGCCATACATAATCTCAGAATCTCATAATCCAACACATTATCTAATTCTTTAGAATTAAATCCACAGCAAAATAAGAAATGGTTTTAGTTTATAAACAGGCAGAATATGTCTGGATAAATGAAGTAGGTTGTTGAAAGGATTGGAATCAGCAGCCTTTAAGAGTTGGTGTATCATTACCACCCATAGAAAAAATATTGGTATCACTAACACAATACATTGAAAGCATTAACATAAGACCCGTTTTCAGTAACAGAAACTAAAATTGTAACCTGCCGAATCCTAGAACCAATGTAAGAAAGTTTTAACACCTTGTGTTTAGTTGTTAGTCTCGTAACTGAACCCAAGTGTGGCAACACAAGTACTGTTTGATTTTTCCATGAATAGCCACGAAACAAAACTAAATCGCAGTAAAATTGAGCATAAATCAACAACCAGTCCAAGGTCAATTGAATTCTTGCTCAAATCAAGACAAATCGATCTAAATTCTGAACTGGTTGCACAATTCAATATTGTTATAAAAATCAGAAATACAAAACAGCCGATTGTGTACAGATGGTCGATGAAAGAGAAGAGTACCTGTTTGCGAAGCGCGTCCCATGAGCTCGGAACTTCCATATCCACCGACACCGAATTGAGAGGCCGATCTTCTTCCTTGTCGCTTCTGGAAGCTTCTCCTTGTTCTTCCTCCTGCAATTCTTGCTCTTGGTGGAGAAGGGAAATTGGGAAATTTATTTGGAGGATAGAGACGGATGGTCTGGTTTCAACGGCAATGTCGCGTGTTTCCTACTTCAACCCATTTTCACCCTTCCCAGACTCTTTTAACTTTTAGCCAGACCAAAAATAATACGGCAAACACTGTAAAATAAGGATCCCGAGTGGAACCCATTTCTACAACAAGAATATATATTATTTTAATTAATTTTCGTATAACCTTCTTTTTGCAAGGTTATTTTGGTACTTGCAAGCGAATTGCCATATATACTGGGTCACTAAACCCTAAACCCCCTAAACCGAGGCAGCCGGCCGATACCTGTAAATTTTCTTCTTTCTTCCTTTCACTATTAATTTGTGCCTCCTCTTCTGAGTGTTCTTGTGTGGTTTCAGTGTAAAAGGAAAAAAGGGAGAGATGAGTGGAGAGGTGGCGCAGCCGTTCACGACAGTGCCGGAGATTATATTGAAGAAGAGGAAAAGTAATGAGGAATTGGCTTTGAGGAGGAGGGAGCAATTGGAGCAGAGGAAGTTTCGGCAGCACAAGAGTAAGCAGGAGTTTATCAAGAAACCTGAGGACTTTGTCAAGGAGTTCCGCTACCGGGTACGGTATTCTTGATTTTACAACACATTTGTTGTCGAGGATACATATACTTATATATATATATAGAAATAGTTGCAATTTAAGAACCCAAATGTTGGAAAGCCTAGGGGAATATATAATGCGGTTAGTGAAGACATTTAACCCGGAATCTAGCTTCACTCCATCTTGCTATTCTTAATCTGTAGATAAGGGAATGCAATACAATCATATACAACTTAGTATAGATTATAGAGGCTTGTGTAAGAATGTTGATAGCGTTTAGGTAATTTGTTAGGTGTTTCATAATGTTGCCATAGGTTATTTGATATATGAGACTTCACTTCACAGACTTTCTTATCTGATCCAGTCCTTGATTGAGATATTTGGTGTCTTCTCAGGAGGTGGACCTTGTCCAAATGAAAAACAGGTTAAAGAGAAAGAGGTCAGCAATAGAGACAACTAACCCACAGCTTCTCTTGGTCATTCGCATACAGGGGTGGGTTTCCATTTTGTGGTTATACATTTTCGTTTTTCTATATATATTTGTCTTCAACTCTCTGTTTTCTGAGCTCTTAAATATTATCTTTCCAGGAAAAATGACATGCATCCTGCTGTTAGGAAGAACTTATACAGCTTAAACTTAAGGAGAATCTTCAATGCTGTTTTCGTGAGAGCAGACGAAGCAATGCTAGAAAAGTTGCAGAGGGTTGAGCCATATGTTACCTATGGGTAAGCGATTCGAATTTGTCAGTACTTGAATATTTCTATAGTTATTGTTATGATAAAACTAAAATTTGCTAGTGGATGAACATATGCGAGACGTATTGGCAATCAGGTACTACAATGGTCTAGTACCTAATTGTCATGCTGGTGGAATGACTGAACCTGTCTGTTGCACATGATTTGTTTCCAAGTATGGGTTAATTGACTTACCGTGGGAATGAGAAAATCTAGCTTACCATTTGGTTAAGGAGTGCTCCCTTCCTAGTGATTGATGTGTGTTGTATACTTTATTATGTTGTTTCTTTTGTCACACTTATCATTCATTCCTCTGGTACACACTATTAGTTTCTTTGATATTATAGTATGGGAAACATACCAAATCTTTTATTGTTTGCAAACAATTTGATTGATAGAGAACAATTTCAGCTCATATTTGTGGATTTGCATTTGATGTATATGAGAACTTTGTGTTCCTAACAAACTTCATAACCTTTTTATGGCATCCAGATGGATCAATTTTCAGTCTTTCCTTACATGTGTATTCTGTTTATATTGTTCTCAACATATGTTGTCTATTTTGGATTTTTTTATATTTTTTACCTACACATTTATTGTTTGTTGGCGTTTTTCCCTTAATATTTGAGCCTTGGTCTAAACAGTTGTTTGGTTTGTTGAGGCTGCACTGTTCAGGATCAACTGAGCAAAACTTATAACCAACCTGGGTAGGAACAAAATCTTAAACATTAATGACCAAGGGTTGTCTTCAAGTTGGCTAAACTTATAACCAACCTGAGTTTGTTCATGCCTGTATCTGACATGTCATTCTGCTGTATCCTTGATCGTCTATGCATATAATGGTGCAAGTGCTCTTTTGAATGCCAACGGAGCAAATGCTGTTACTTTACAAGCCTTTAGCTTATTGTTTACCCAGTTATTATATCATTCTTTGTGGTTAGGCAAGTAGGTATTAACCAGGCTAGTAGAACATGGTCTTGGGTTTCTATTTCAAAAGCAGGCCACATACAACTCTAGCTTATTCTTTTTCTTCTCAACTTCATTTCTCGAACATTGTTTGTTTGGCATCTGTATTCTAAGTTTCCAATTTCTGTTGCAGTACTAGGAATTAACTATTAAGACATGTTTAGCTGCGAAGAACTTCTTCTATGCGTAATATTGACTTTTAGCTGTACAAAGTTTTTGTATGCATATTTTTGCTTGGTAGACATTTGTGTAGAATAGCTCTCACCATGGAGTTGAGGTCTCCCAAAGTTGAATTTAATAAATCAAATAAGTACAATATCGAAGTTCATTAATCTTATTTAATTCATTTTGTTGCATTAAATTTTCCTAGCAATGATCAGTTTTCTTGTTTCCATAGGTATCCTAACCTTAAGAATGTGAAGGAGTTGATTTACAAGAAAGGATATGCAAAGATAAACAAGCAAAGAGTTCCTCTGACGGACAATAACTTGATTGAAGAGGTATTTGAATGTCCTTCTCAATATAATCGAAGTCTTTTAATTGCAACATTATAAGATACCTTCTCTTATACTCATTGTTGTATATTGTAGGCACTGGCAAAGTATAATATCATATGCATAGAAGACATAGTGCATGAAATTGCTTCTACTGGTAAATATTTCAAGGAGGCTGCTAGCTTTCTATGGCCCTTTACACTCAACAAGCCAGAAGTAGGATTGAAAGGAGTAAAGGCCCGTTTCCAAGATGGTGGAGACACTGGTGATCGCGGCGATAAAATCAATGAACTGATTAGCAAGATGAATTAGCTTGAAAACAACAGGTTTTAATCATATTGTTGTAACAAGGACTTGACATTATTGTTTTTTCTTTATCTATAATGGAAACAGTGTTTGTATGATGACTATGATGCAGTTAAAGACTTGAAGCTGTTAAATTTTGAATCTTTAATAGCTCATATCCAGCTTTGGGAAGCTCCAATATTTTATTTTAGGGGTCAATTTATTACTAGATTATAGAATGTTTGCTGATATTAGTCTACATCCGCTAGCTGTAATCATCTATGCTCTGTTTCCTTGTGGCATCATTGTTCAGTGGGATCAGGAAGGTTTATGTATCTTTCCGTGCAGCAGCTAGTCGTGATTTGTTGATAGAGGTACAAAAATCTCGCTCATCGAAAAGGAAAAACCCAATATTATTTTGCAGATTGTTTTTATATAGGTTGAAGATCGGTGAGTATGCAAGTTACACAAAACACTCCCTTGTTGAAATCTCAATATGACTGATGGGATTGAATTCGATCAATATCATATGTGCAGCCTCATTGAGTTCCCTATTTCAATACCAACTTAAGTTTCCAAGTGCAGAATCATAAACTTTGAAAGGCTACAATAATCTCACGAAACATAATCATGAACTGGGTACCTCCAATTCTCAAGCAACAATCTGATGTAATGCTTGGGTCAAATTATTGGGAAATAAGGCAGAGGGCATACCCATCTTCAAAATGGTACTTCAACCCCTAGAAAAGAGGGAGCACCAATCTTCAAAGCCGATACTTCAACCCTAGGAAAAGAGGAAGCACGTTTATTTTGATTGCAGTTTCATACTCAGATTCATATAGATACAAGCAAAAACAAAAGCCCCCAAGCACTTGACCACAGCCTTGACGCCAGTCATGGTCAGCCTCTCTGCCTCTCTCTCAAGAAGCTCCACCAACATAGTCAGCGCCTGACCGGCCTTGGGCGACGAGATGCTACGTGGCTGCACGAGCGCGAGCACTAGGGAGAGAAACGAGAGGAGCGCGGCTACGACGGTAGGGTCAGGGGACGACATGTCGTCAATGGCTGTTGGGAGAGATGACTGCTGGGTATGTGGGTATAATCTGGGTACCCACGGGTATTACCCATACCTAGTCTATTAAACCCATAGGTATTTTAAAAATACCCATACCCACCCACTACTGTTAATGAGTATCTCATTACCCAAAATTAATACTCAAATACATATTTTACCCATGGGTACCCACACCCATTGTCACACCCCGACTCATAATTTTTACCTTATTTACTAGCATGGTGTTAATAAGAGTTTTCTCGTCTTCATCAATGAGTTTATAGTTTAATTGGTCCTCAGAGGGGTTTTGGGGAACGATTATTTCGAATGAATTATTCATAGGAGAAAAACGTGACGACGGTAAAAATGGTAAATTTTTAGCTAGTAAAGATAATTTTTATTGGGGTGTTAAATTTTGGAGTTGGGTTTTATTTTTGGTTTGTGTTTAAGTTGGACCGGGCCAATTTTGGTGGTCAAAGCCCTCTCTCTCTCTCTCTCTCTCTCTCTCTCTCTCTCCCGATTCCCTCTCCCTCTGCCGGAATTTCTTTCTGACCGTTCGCCGCCGTCCGGCCGCCTCTGACCGCCGCACCGGTCCCAAACGAACGGCCGTCGACCCAGCCATCTTCCTGGACCGGTGGCAGCCTCCCTAGCGCCGCCGTGAGGGAGTTATCTCACCCGAAAGGTCCGACTGCCGTGGTGGTTCTCTCGCCGGAACTCTCTCCTCCGGCCGCTACAACCGGAGCTGCTTGGCTCATTGGAAAGCTCTCCTCCCGTGCAGCAACCCCTCCAAAGGACTCCCTCCCTCTTGAGCTAGGTAAGGAGAAATATGGAGTTGATATTCTAGGGCTTATTAGATGTTTTCGTTCGATTGGCATAGTTAGGCTTGGAATTGGTGTTTGTGTTAGTTAGGAAAGTTGTAGAGGAGAATGAGAGAAAGATGCTGTTAAAATTTGGTAGCTATTAGAGGTCGCCGGAATCGGTCGCCGGCGCCGCCGCCGCTGTTTGGGGAATTTTTATGGTTTTAGATGTGGAATATTAAGGGGAGGTTAATGATATGAATTTTGGAATTTTTGGAGGAATTTTGGATAGGTTTGGGATTTTTCGAAGTTTGGTATTTTGGCCGTTAATTTGGATAGAATCCGGCCGTTAGATTATTGTTGTTTCGGCCATAGAAGGTGGATTTAAGACCGCCGGTATTTGTGGTGAAGTTTGGACGGTATCAATTTTAAGATTTGCAAAGTTGGGCAAGAATGAGAGTAGATAAGGCCACATTTAATTTTGCCTATTTTTATATAAGCGTTGGTATATAGTTGGGGATTTAATTATATTCTTGGATCAGGACGTGAGGAAGCTCGAGCACATTTAATTATGTTCTTGAAGAGGCTTCAGACCGACTTCAGACTTAGGCCTAATTTGTGAGTGGACTCTTGGTTTAAATAATGTGCATGCAATTGTTTATTTGGTTGGAGCTTTGGACGTCATTTTTATTTGACGATTTTACTCATTGTGGTGAGTTACCGAAAATGAGATTTTCGGTAAATTATAATATATTTATGAGGAGAGTATGTATATAAATGCTAGCTAGTCATATGTGTCTGTCCACCTTAATGACATAGTATATAACTGCATTATGGTGTGACGTGAGCGTTGGACGCAAACGTAGTAGCTCTATATGAGTGTTTAATTCATATAGGGGGTATGGGCACATATTTATACACATGTCTGTCCATCTTAATGACGTAGTGTATCACCGCATTAAGGCGTAACGTGAGCATTGGACGCGAGCGTAGTAACCCTATATAGATTATTATTAATTTATATATGGAGTATGGGCGAGTGTAAATACATACATATTTTGATATATATAGTTTTGAGCTGAAGATACTCGATATTTATGAGATAAGAGATTTATCGTTTGAGGCATGCATTCGTTTTCTTGGAATTAAAAATTGGGAAAACAGAAAATTATTTTCTTTATTTATTTTTGTCCACTTACTCTAATTTTTGCGAATGTTTTCCCCTGGGCTCTTCGTTTTAAAAATGCCCAGTTTGCAGAGTTCAGGTTAGTACGAGTAGGAGACGACGAGGCATAGTTACCCATTTCTCAGCCACATTTCATCAGTAGTTTACCTGTTTAACCTACTAGGGTATTTTCCGGCTCCTCTAGTGTTTAGTAGCTCTGAATACTCTTTGGAGTTTATCGTATAATTTTTTTGGTGATGTGCTAAGACTTATGTTTTATTTTAGAATATACGAAGTTTGTAATTGTTATATTCTCACTTTCGGATAATTGTGGGTTGATTTGGAGGATGCTTAATAATATTCAGGAAAGTAACTCTTTAGTTTTCTAGGTTAGGGTTGTCAATTTTAGAGAGGTTTATCTAGCTTTTCGGTAAATTTTCCTTGAAGGTGGACCCCGCAAGACTTACTGCGGGTTTCAGGATGAAATTTGGGATGAGTCTTGACACCCATGGGTTTTGGAACACATACATTGATATCTTTGTTTTCTGCTTTTTAGGATATGGAATTGTGAAATATATAAGTGGCACACAGTTATGTTACTCTAGGTCTTCTTATGTTCATAATTCTTTGGAAGGTGTGCTTGTAGAGAGTTTGATGTGCACTTGTAGTGTTATCATTCTCACAAGAAGTGATATTGTGATTGATGATCTATATTCAGCAGTTTGGTGCCTAATATGTTATATTATGTTGACTGCAGTATTTCCATCCGGATGTAAAATCCTCTTCGTGTTCATTTGATGCAACTAGGAGCTGTCGTGCATATATATATATATATATATATATATATATATATTTTTTTTTTTTTTTTTTTTTTTTTTTTTTTTTTTTTCTTGATTCTAGATTTCGGCATATTGTGCAAACTGCAAAGTAGGAGGTAGATTGTAGGACTTGTTTGAAAAAGCTGTCGGTTTTGTCCTGTGTTAATCGTCATTTGTATGGCTTCTGATTAACAGTTGGTTATATGGGTAATCGTCCCATGAATGGGTATTTGTATGTGGAGCACTAGATGAAACAACGAGCTCATTTGAACATTTTTCTTTCTTGAATCAGTAGCAACATTTGGAATGGAGTATTTTGGGTTAGGACTGATTTACGTTAAATGATTTTGAAAGATGTTATTTTCACAGATTGCTTCTGCGGAAGCAAAACTTGGTTGGGAAGGCCTTGCTACTTTTCAAGTGCAGTAGTCAAGACTCATGGATAGCTAATAATGAAGACAATTATGGTTATATTTAGAAAATGAATGGATGATAGTGTGGTATGGTGTAAGTGTGTAACGCACATCCTTAAACCCTCTAGCTGCCTCAACGAACATCCATAGTTGAGTGAGAGCTTCAGTCACCAAGATAAAGATGTAAGGTGAACTCCCTGCCTAATGCCACTGACTTGGCTTATCAAAATTCAAAAGGTCCTGGTCTACCATTTAAAAGCGCAGAGAATGGAACAGAACTTAAACATTGATGAATTAGATGAAGCCCCCTCAAGTCAAAACCCATCATTGAAAGCAAAGCAGAGAGCAAGTCTCATTCAATCCTATCATATGCTTTCTTACATATCCACTTTAAGCCCCAAATCATATTCTTTACCGCATTTTCGAATCTAACACCTCATGAGCAATGACAATATTGTCTTGAATTTGTCGATCTTGAATGAAAGCTGCTTGGTTATCTGATAAAAGCAATGGTAGAATCTTTCTTTCAACCTGTTAGCAAGAAACTTGAGAGAATCTTGTAAGAGAAATTACAAAGACTGATGGGTCGAAATTGAGAAAAGTGCTCAAGCTTGTTAACTTTTGGAATTAGCACAATATTTACACTTGAAGACAGTAACAATTAACAAAGGAACCTGAATGCTCAGTTCCATGACCCAAACAATCATCACTTTAACACACCCAACATAAAGTGTAGGGTTAAAATAATAACCTAATATATCCATTGACATCTACCAGGCCATAACTAGGTAATTTGAGGAACCATGCAACACAAATCATTTTGTTAATCGGTTGTGTTGTAACGCTATAGAAGATAGAACTCATGCAGAGGAAAAACACAACCTTACCACAGAAACCCAATTCTAAAGCTTAACAGAAAAGAGAAGCCGGGCCATCTTTCCGCTATCAAGCAATAAAGCCATAATTTCCTTTTAAATGTAAAACTCAAAGCAAAGTGTTGCATTTTCTTTTGTTGTACTAAGACACTATATAAACAGACATCGTGTTTTCTTTACCTCTCCATAATACCCTTCCACTATATTCCACAAGTACCATAACTATAACATGCAGAGTTTCACGCTGCATTCAGCCATTATACAATCAAATATTGTGTTTTGCCCCTTACATTTAGTAGCACATAGATTTCGATAATGACCAACAACAAATAGAATATCGATGCATATGTTTATGCATAATAACTATACAAATTCAGAAAGAGAATCATATGTTGGTTCATCTAAAAATAAGAGAACCATTGACTATATATGACTACTGTCAATGTCCAACTAGAAAATTAAACAAGCAACTGACTAATACATTGACAGAGAGCCGTAGCTAATTGGCTCAAAGTTAAACACTCCTCAAGGTCTCAACAACAGGGCAATTCATATAGATGGCGAAATGGCTACACTGAAAAATATATTCCTTTAGGTTCAATCACAAAGGCATGCTAATGAAATTATTAGCTATCAGCGTACCCATAATTTCTACGTGACCAGCTATAAATCTTAAGGCAACACGAATCGATTGAGATACCCAATATTGATAAGAACTTTGTGTTCATATTCTCCTAGATGCTAAGCAATGACAAGCAATTGCAAATATCAAAAGTGCATAAAAGTTACTCGGCAAACTCTACCAACCTGACACAAGCTGTTATAGTAGCACGAGTTTCATCCCAGATTCATAATTCGTACCCAACCATTTAAAACATGTAGCTCAAAAACTTTCCTTTGAACCTCTTCTCAATTGCATCTGATCTCTCAATTTCTCTCAATCAAATTTAAGATTAAATTTTTTTAAAACATAGTTATATATTTCCCCGCACCAGCAATCACAAATAATCTAACAAGACAAACAGTAAAACAATACTACTCTTGGTTTAGTCTTACATTGATTCAGCCTTCCTTAATTACAAAAACTCAACTTCAAAATCATCTCGGAATTCAAATTGATCTATATCTTAGTAACTGGCCCTAATCCACTAAACCCAGTACTCAAAAATCTTTAAAACCACGTTGACTCACATTATGAACCCCCATGACCTGTATACTCGGTGCATATCAGGTTAACACACAACTGTGTAACCTATGATAATAATATTATCAGGTAACCAAGATCCATCTGAATTTATCCTAAACTTAAACGACATTTATCTGAAGAAGATAACTTTATTATCATCTTAGCTTTCTAGGCAGGGAAAGTTTAACCTTCTTAGCTTCAAGGTAGTGAATATTCAATGATCATGGTATTACACCAACACAAAACACTCCCTTATTGAAATCTCAATATTACTAATGGGATTGAATTCGATCAATATCATATGTGCAGCCTCATTGAGTTCCCTATTTTAATACCAACTTAAGTTTCCAAGTGCAGAATCATGAACTTTGAAAGGCTACAATAATCTCAGGAAACAGAATCATGAACTGGGTACCTCCAATTCTCAAGCAACAACCTGATGTAATGCTTGGGTCAAATTATTGGGAAATAAGGCAGAGGGAATACCGATCTTCAAAATGGTACTTCAACCCCTAGAAAAGAGGGAGCACCAATCTTCAAAGCTGGTACTTCAACCCCAGGAAAAGAGGAAGCACGTTTATTTTGATTGCAGTTTCATACTCAGATTCATATAGATACAAGCAAAAACAAAACTAAAATTCGTGAATGGTTTAATACCAAACCCAGTTTCAAACTTGCAGAATGAGAACACTTTTCTTGGGACAAGGCAACATATCCGGAAATAGGAGCAGCAAGGCCACCATGATTTGCAGAACATGAAATAAATGACAACAGTCTGTGGTGTGTAATCAACCTTTTAATTTTTAGGACAAGGTAACAATATTCTCTCTCCGAGGAAACATAATCATGAACTGTGCACGACCAAATAAATCAAAAGGAATATGTTGAAAATGCAACTCAATTCTGAATATCTATCATCACCACAAGACTAAGAGCTTCATATAGTGTTTTTCCCCAACAATAACACATTATAAGAGGGCGGAAAGCATGATAAATAAAGAAAACTTACTGCATCAGTTGGGGTTTCAGGACTCCAATCATGTTTATTATCATTATTTGCGATGCCAGTACTGTCTTCTTTATCCCTCAAAACAAACCCAAGGGTCAAATTTCTTTGTTTCTCCAAATAGTTCAATATACCCTCGATTCCAGTATCAACCTCAGTAGTTGCAGCTTCTCTACAAAGCAGGATCGAAAATGGAACTTCTAAATATTCTCATTCTTCTCATTTCCATAAGGCACCGCCCTCAGCAAGGCAACATATATTAATCAAGTGCAACAATATTCTCTCTCCCAGCAACAGATCAAATTAATGCAAGGCAACATAAATTAATTCAGTGCAGAATAATGAACTTTGAAAGATCACTCTTTGCCAGCTCAGTGCATTAGAATTTGCTCAAATGACCAATACTCAGGTCATTCATCAATCAGGAACTTTGAAAGGCAACAATCTCAAAGGCAACATCTTAGAGGCAACAATAATCTCTCTTTCCAACAATATATCTCTCTTAATACCCTTTTTTTAGGGATCAATTGTTACTTTCTTAATAATAAGAGCATAAACTTTCAAGGCAACAATAATCTCTCAGGCAACAGGATGAACTGGGCACTGCCACTTAATTGAAGGCAACTAATAAATCGAAGGCAACATGTTAATCGAAGGCAACTCATAAATCGAAGGCAAAATATTGATCCAAGGCAACTCAAATAGAATAAAATGTAACATATCAATGGAAGGCAACAATATCATGAACCGGGCAGCACCAATTCTCATACAACAATTCATTGGGTCATCGGGGCAACACCAGAGAATCAAGGCAGAAGACATGTAAATAAAAAAACAGCCTCAATGAGTTCTCTGTTTCAATACCAAGTCAAGTTTTCAAGTGCAGTATCATGAACTTTGAAAGACAACAATAATCTCTCAAGCAACAGAATCATGAACTGGGTAGCCCAAATTCTCAAGAAACAATTTGATGTAGTTCTTAGGTGAAAATATTAGGAAACAGTGGGCAACTCAAAGCAGAGGGAATACCAATCTTCAAAACTGATACTTCAACCCCTAGAAAAGAGGGAGCACCAATCTTCAAAGCCGGTACTTCAACCTTTACTTTGATTGTAGTTTCATGCTCAGATTCATATGGATAAACAAATCGCAAATTCTTGATTGACAACAATATAATTCTTGGGACATGGCAACATATCCGGAAAGAGAGACCCAAAAATTTGATGCTGAGATTCTTACATGGAATTGAGCGACAACAAACGATCCCAGCGACCATCGAATTACCGATCCAAGAAACGGTACAATTTTACCGAAATTGGAATTGGGACGTCTCTCGTCTCTCTCCCTTCTCTATCTTCTCTCTCTTCTCTCTCTATGGTTTTGAAATTTGAAATAAAGCCAACCCGTTTGGCCGTTTGGGTCGGCGGAAGTTATCAAATACTTGTTTTGTTTTGTTTTAATTAATTTTTTATTTTTTGAGAAGGATTTTTGTAGTTTATATTAGGATAATTGTCCAAACAGGGTGTCTCACCTTTAAATTTTGGTATCTCAGTTTTGAAAAACTTCAGAACTGTATCTCACATTCTTAACCCGACGTCACATTCATATCCGGAGCCGTTAGATCCGTTAAAAACACTAACGGTATTCATGTTTTGGTCAAGAAATGACCAATGTAACCTTTACTTTTTGATTTTGTTATTTTATATATATAAAAGATAAAAAATTTAAAACGTGATAATTTTACCCGATAAAAAAAAATGGCGAAGTGGGCGATGGTGATCTGCTCCGATGAATTTTGATGGGGATGGGAATGGGGTGGTCGGGATTGTTCTCAATCGAGCTCTTAATTACAAGGGTTGTTGTGCTTGATTGTGAAGTTGGAATCCGATATCTATTACCGGATTTGGACCCTGGTGTTTTCAAGGATCCGATCTGCGACGGCGGAATGATAAGATTCAATGTCAGTAGTGTTGATGTGGATCAGGATTCCACGAATTTCTGGTGGTGTGGACCTGCTACTGTGGGTGACTGCGGTGACGGTGGTGATCCCCTTCAGATGACGCTGATAGCGAAGGAATTGCATGGATTTCGTGCTGACAAGTTTGAAGGCTGTGAGTGGGTTGGTAACGACCGTCGACAGAACTGGGATGACCTCGGGACTATGATAGTCTGTATGGGTAACGATGGAACTGAATCTACCGGCAGCAGCGATGGTAAAAATGGTTACGGTCGGTGAACGACGTCGGTGCATTTCAATGAGATGAGTTTGATCCGTGTGGTCCTAGGTGGGCTTGGGTTTTTCTTTGGGCATGTAAGTGCTACTACGGTGACGTTGTTTGCTTCGATGTTGTCTCTTGCCATGGTGTCTACTGCGGTGATGGTGATGCCATCTTCCTGCAACATGTTTGATTCGTTCTGGCAGGAGCTGAAGTTGCTAGTGTTCTAGGCACCTTGCATCCTCCTCCAATTGCATGTTTAGCTCATCAATTTTCCTGTCCTTTAATTCTGTTCGTTTCCTGAATGGCAATCCACCTCATTTTCTCAACCACAACAACATTAACCAGCTTTTGTTTTTTGTTTCAATCAGTCACCATTTAGGATAGCTCGTGGAATCAATGAGAGAGAGAGAGTATGTTTAGATAAGAAAAGACCAAAGTAACCTTCATTTGTTAGTTTTTTTAACTGATCTAACGGCTCCAGATACAAATCTTAAGTCGGGTTAAAAATGTGAGATACCGTTCTGAAGTTTTTCAAATATGAGATACCAAAGCTTAGCTTCTCTAAAATGTGAGATATTATTTGAACAATTTTCTCTTTATATTATTATTTCAGTCAGTAGTACGTTGTGGGTGTCTTTTGAGGAGATCCACTAGTGTGGCAAGAAAGATCAATATACACGTATGAAAAATGTGTTGAGATATTTGTACTTTTACTGTTAGTAATTATTGCTTGCTCCTCTAACCATGTTGTCACCTATATGAATAACCTGATAAAGCGAGTGAGTTGTACATCTTGTACTTGTTTTTATGAATGGTCTAAAATACTAGGTTGCACGGACACTTTTGAGGGCGGAATGTCGGAGTGTTCGACACGTTCTAACGCGGTGTCCGACACGCCACGTGACATGTCGAAAAATGTTGAATTTTTCGACACAGCCCGCCACTTTGACCGACGCAATGTAATCATCTAACAAGTCACGTCAATAATTTCAATTTAAAAAAAAGAAAAAAACAAAAGGAAAACTATCACAGCCTCTAAGCAGCAAAATAATAATAATAATAATAATAAGAGTGATGATATATGACATATCTCTCTTATCTAATGTTTAAACTCTAATAGTCTGATCTAGTTTGTAAACTGGAACTTAATATCCTTTTTCAACTCTTCCCCTCTTCCTTCATCTCTCTTTTCCACTTCAAAATAAGTCATCGGATTTCCTAATCTTCATTCAATTGTAACGTCTCTTTGCTGATAATCGCTTATGGTCTCGAACTTATGTTTTTAACATTTTTTATATATATTAAAATACATAAATGTATTAATTATTTACCATATCCAAACAACATGGAATCTCTAAATTTTTTTTATTTGTGGTGTCGGCAGGGCCGGAGCTGTGTCACGGACCCCGTGAGGGTTCTGACTGGCACACTGATCTGCTTGCAGTTTTTCATAAACTACCCACTAAATACCTTCCATTTACATAACGGACCCCCCGAACCCCATTACAAACCCACGTGATGTTCTATTTTGACGTACAGAAGGAAAGTATTATAGTAATAAGAATACATGTAAAACAAATAACAAATTAGGTTTTTTTTATTTTTTTTATAACAAAAGTCAAAATAAGATATCACTATTAGAGTTTTATAAAGAAGCTATTAGGTACTGAAGGAATAGCTCTTTATGGTTGAAGCTCACAGCAGCCTCTACCATGATTCTTCAGCACTTCTCTTCCTGCAATTTAAAGGCATCATCTGATCTTTTGAATCTTATTCATGTATATTTTTGATTGAACTTGTTACACTTATCAATTTACCACGGCTATATTTTCATGTTTTCTTCCATTTGTATATGAAAAAAAAAAATCATAATTAACAACATGTGCACTTAACAAGTAGTTAGTTAAAAGAAAAATGAATAGAACATTCTAATATAACGTTTCATGACCGAGCGAGTTTATTGTCGATGCTTTTAATTAATTTTTTCTTATTAACAAAAAATTATTTTACCCTTTACGTCTAGACCCCCTTAAGATGTAAATTCTGGCTCCGCCACTGCGTGTCGGCGTGTCGTGTCGTGTCGGCGTCTGTATCCGTGAAACATAGTCAACATATATACCACGCTATGAATCCTGGTTATGCTCTTGAATAATATATGGTTCGAACTTTAATCTGGTTTCACAACCATATCAATCATCAATGCTTACTTTACATATTAGTGGCTATCTCGTTTCCCACAAAAGCATATAAGATTCAAAGGGTTTATCAAAAATTCTGATAGTTCCAACTACATCCTATCTAGAGGCTCTTCTTTGTAATTTCGTTTATATAAGCAAAAATTACATCAAATGTATTGGAAAACCACTTACATGTTTTCTTTATGTGGTTCTGACTAAGAAGTATAAATGAGTAAATCTTAATGAAGAACTAATAAGTAATAACTATCCAGTTTTTGTCTCAAAAATTTGGTCCCTCTTCTTCTTTTTTTGTGACAAAAAAGTTTGAAGAGAGAAAGGTCATGTTACATCTCAACGTTAAGGCAAACCTACAACTTCAATTCTAAATGATTCAAGTGGGACATGTACGTTCTCCACAACTCCCAAGTACAGGTTTCCGCTCAATTTTGTCCCTGGCCTGAATGACTGATGCTATGTCACTAAACTCCGGCTTACTTTTCAATAAGTTGATTATTATATGTTCGTATATATTTTCTCAAGCGTCTACTTTCCGATTGATAAAATAAAATAAATAAATACATAAATAAAATGTAAAAAGATTATAAAAAAAAAAGTAACATAATCGGATACGAGTACTAGTTTCATTTCGTAACTTAAAAGCTATCGAGTTCAAACTTTTTGCTGAAAATGGAGGACAATGACCCGTGGCTAGCCCGAGACAAGCTCTATCACTTCCTCTTCTGCTTCTCTCTCACTCTCCTCTTCTCCACATTCACCGCCCGAACCCCTTACCCGTTTCTACGTCGCCACTCTATTCGGGTCGGGTCACTCTTATCTCTCTTAGCCGGCGCCGCCAAGGAGTTCGCCGACGAGCTCGGCTTCTTCCACTCCGCCGGCGCCTCCGCTAAAGACGCCGTTGCCAATTTCCTCGGCGTCGTCGTCGCTTCGCTCCTGCTTTCTCTGGCTCGCTACTTGGCCCGATCCGATAATGAGGCGGGTCGGATCAAAGAGCTCTCCATGGTCTGAATGCGCATTTGGTTTGGTGGGTGTTTTGGGGATTTGGGATTTGGAGGAATAAGAATTGGGCATTTGGGTTTTTGATGATCACTGAAGTAAAGAGTAACTTTTGGTAAGTTTCCTTATTTTTTTTACTGCTTATTTCAATTCTTTCTAGTAAATTTTCTGTTTTTTTATCTGTATGGTAAAATTTTCTTGCTTTGAGTTTTTGCTAATTGCTCTGGTTATGCATACAACATCATAATTTGTTCACTTTAGTTTGTATTAGGATCATCTGGTTTTATGTGTACTGTGCTCGGGGTGATGTATGATTTTTGTGCATGGTTTAGCTTGGAGCAAACATGTAATAAAGAAATATGTTAACCAGAGGACGAAAAACAGGAAGATGAAACGGATATGTTTGCTATAAGCATTAGATTTGGTAATCCGGTTGAGTAGAATTACGGTAATGTTGCAAGAACAACATGATTCTCTAGTGTTATAACTATGTGTACAATTTCAAGTGTTAATAGATAATATGACGAAATGAATTTTATACGTTTATGCGATATAACGGTGAACTTGATGTCCGAAATGCTTGTTCACTTGTCAATTTTTGATATATCTGCATGGCACATTGGTGAAGTTTCATGTGAGATGTGACTACCCGGATGCAGGATGTATCTAAATGCAAGTGACAAAGCTGGAAAGATCAAACTAATTCCTCATATGCCTGATAAGAACATATAATAATAATTATCGATGGTTCTTCTCTCCTTAAGTACGATACTTCTAGCATAATTTAGATAGCAAAAAAGTCTCATCAAATTCAACCTTATTTGGAGACAGGATTGTAAATTTATAACTGTTGGTAGAGACAGCATTTGTGTATTGCAATACAAGTTTATAGGTATCCTGCATGGTTGTATTACCATCTCATCTAAATCATGGGTGGACTGTTTCTGATGGTAGATACTTCTGGAATTATTCAAAAGTGCACAACTAATATGCTTTGCATGGAGATAAGCTTATAGTTTTGTCGTGAATATAATCTTGACATAGACCATTAGTTTCTCACTTCCCTTTGATCCTAAGCTCTCTAACACTTTTGCCAATTTGTTTATATTATCCTCATGAGGGTGATTCCCTTAGGCTTGCATCTGTGTGTTTGGCACGAACTTTGCTTTTACTGTGTGTGTGAGAGTAATAATGAGGTGAGGTGAGGTGAGGTTCTATGTGATTTCCATCACATGAGTAATAAAGACAGAAAAATTAAGTTTCATTGAGGGCTATGAGAGGACAGTTCATGGTATGAAATTTGTTTTTGGGCATCTTTTCATTGAGGTTATGAGAGACAGTTGATAGAATAAAATTTGTTTTTGGGCATCGTTGTGGGCCTCAGTTTCCCCGGCTTCAAGAAATAAAATTATTTGGGATGCTCTTTTTCATGTGGACCCAATGAAAAGATGATTTTGTGCTTAATTGAGCTGATGTATACCGAGATCATTCTGTATCGGGGGTTTTTGAATTTTTCAGAGGCTGTTGGTATTGGTGGACTGCTTGCTTGTGCACACTTTCATTGGATTGCTGTACTTCTGTTCATTCGTTGTGAAAATATGTATGTCTGTATAGCTAGTTTGAGTTTGCAAAACACATTGATCATTGAAAACAATGGTCCAGTGTCTGTTATTCATATGTTGGTGTTCGCCATGGACATGAATCACATGATCAGCTTCTATATTTTTTTAAAATTAAGAATTGCTAGCATATGTTGGATACCTTCCACACATTTTGCATGATTCCGCCTAATTGAAATGCGATGCTGTTTCTGCATTTGTTCCTTTTCTATTAGACTTCATTCTGGACAACCTTGCCAAATTTCAGCTTCTTTAGATTTTCGTATGTGATACTTTTGTTGAAGCTGTATGATCATTCAACTTGGTAATTTTACATTTTCTGTTGCATTTAGATGTTAGTGACATATTGTTCTACTGAAAAGAACTATATAAACTTCTTTCTCTTCTTTTATTAATACATGCATGGTGCTTTTGGTTTGATATTGTCGTACACATAACATATATGTATTCATTTACTGCACACAAATGATTTATGTACTTCTTTCCGAGCTCAGAACTGTGGAACTGAAATCTAATTCAATAAGGTGTGCCATAAGCAGGCGTAGGTGTTAGTGTTGAGATTGGTACATGATTATGAGAAGGCTCATGATCATATTGAGTTGGTGGGCATTGATTGTTATGGGACATGCTATTAATGCTAAAGATCTGCAAATTGTAGGGGAAAGAAAGCTGCATAATTTATTGCAAAATGAGACGTTTGAACTTAGTTCTATAATTTTGGAAAACACTGGAGAGAAATATAACATTTATGTACTTCCCACTGGGTTTTAGGTAACTATGGAACGCTAAATAATGGACTATTATTATAAGCCTGTTACCTGATTTCGTATTGGTTGTTAACAAAGGTCAATCCACAACTACTCCACCATTGTAAGAGGAAAAAAAAGAGAGGTGTGGTTGACAGGAGAGAATCCCTACCTTTGCTAATTATTATTACACAACTATTTCATTTTCTATTATGTACTGCCATAGGTCATTGTATTTGTAACTGAGATCATACCACTGTATTTCATCTCACTTCCTTGTGGCATACCATGTGCATTATGCCCTGATGGGAGCTTTGGGATTTTTCATGTAGGCTTGACGAAGGTGTTGAGCAGTCATCTTCTGAAGCTCCTTGTCAAAGGCTTTTCACCTTCTTCCTCTGGCAGCTTGACTGCTGTGTAGGTTCCCGCCCCGCAGAGTGCCCCAAGAACTGGTGCAGTGAGGTAGACCCATATGGCTTTGAAGTTGTTTGCAGCTATGGCTGGTCCTAGTGTTCTCACGGGGTTCATCGAAGCTCCTGTTGTCTCCCTGCACATTAGTGTGAAGGAAAGGTTTCAGTAGATCATCCTTTTTATACTGACTTGTTGAATATATGTTTACAAAAATCTTGAAAGTTGAATTTGTGATTATTAGACACAGGCATAGATAATTTATAGGTTGGAATTCAGTCTTACCCAGCAATGAGTATGTTAAGCATGACAGTTGCTCCCACCGCGATTCCCGCCAATTCCCCAACCTGCATGTTACAAAATTCTTTGTAATTTTACATTTAGAAGTCAAGAGTTCTATTTGATAGTGAACATACTTCATAGTTGAAAGCTTTCTATCATAGTTGAGCTCCAGTTTTATGAGCAACTGTGTTGTTAGCAAGAGGGACTGTCCTCTTGCCGTTATTATACCCAAGCTGGATGGCTCAACCCTTCTCTGGATATGTTTTCACTTCTGACTTTCTAAGTTGAGCTCGGTTTCAGAGACATGCTCGAATTTGAACTGTGGGATCACTTGGATGCATATGATTTGAATATTTAACTGCTGGTGACTTCATTGGAAATCGGACTAAAAGAGGTGCCATCTTTGTATGTCCTATTTTCATTGACACTAGTCTAATGCATAAGATATTTAAAATGAATCCCTATCTCCCGGAAAATCCAGGGAAGGTTGGTGTTTGTCTGGAAATTTATTCAAAAACAAAGTATTTTCAAAATCCAGGATAGAAAGATATTATTCAGAACTATTATCCACTCGGGAGATATTGAGTCTCAATCTCATTATTTTTGTTCATGAAAGAGGAAGGTTTTGTGAGACTTACAGCTCTAGTGTCGGTGGCAACAGCAGTGACCACAAACATGAGGTTGAAGCTGATGATGAACTCCAAAGCAAAAGCCTGACCATAACTTCCTGAAGGAACTGTAACTCCTCCCCCCATTATGGGGTGAAATATCACCTTCAAGGCAAACGCAGAACACAGAGATGCCAACACTTGTGCTCCAATGTACACCGGTACCTGCAAAACATATCACAACCTCGTTAGCCTTCTAATTTAGTGTCACATATCTCACAATTTGTGTTACGTTACTAGACTTTCAATCTGCACCATATTTTCAGTGATGCTATATTGATAGTTTGGCAACAAACATGACTATGCTAGAATGTTTAGTGATGGAAAAATTCTTACTAGTTTCCATGAGAAATGCTTGAGTGCAGCAAAGGCAATGGTGACAGCAGGGTTCAGATGAGCTCCAGAGATGTGACCTGTCGATAAAATCACAACCATAACAGCAAGTCCGGTAGAAGCTGCAAGGCCTACAAGGCTTTCCGTGCCTTCTGTCTTTTGGTTCACAATAGCTGTTGCTGTCCCAGCAAATATCAGTATGAAAGTGCCTAGGAATTCAGCTCCCACCTGTATTTGAACCATCCCATCGAAAATGGGTGAGTCTTAAAGTTTCAGATTTTGCAACATTATGCAAGTACTAGTGAAGCATACATATAACAGTGGAGCTACAAGTCTCAGGAGCTCAGGTTCGTACCTTTCTTGCAAGTGAGACAGGAGGGGGTGGTAGTGCACAAAAAGCTTTAGGCAATGCTCCTTCCTCCAAAGCCCAATCATTAACAGTAAAGCACTTGCTGCAACTCTTGAGAAGTGATTTCCTACCAATCCCGCTTGATCTGTGATCTGGCTTGAATCCACCAAAGAGAGGAGCACCAGGAGTGCCTGGTGTTACTGGAGTTGAAGGAGCTGAGGGAACTTCCTCATTGCCATTACTGTTGTCCATTACTCCAAAAACAAAAACAGCAAAAACTAGGTGAATTAAATAAAGGTTGGAGTACAGAGAAGAGAAGAGAAACTTGTTTGAGTTTCCAGCTTCACTAATTGTTTGTCTCTATGTTTTGAAGAGTGGAGTGAGGTCATATATATAGTAATAAGATGGGGTTGACTCAGAGAATCCCAAGAAGAAAAGTGGGGGAAGAAGTAAGTGGTTGAAACTGCTGGGGATGAGGAATTGTGGACGGTGGGACATTGCAGAGACTCTTGCTCTTGCACTTTGGGTGTATGCATAGTACTGAGATTTCTGCTTTTCATTTTGATTATATATCTTGTATCAAAATTATATATCAATGGCTTCAACTCAATAATTGTGTATGCTACCTTCTCAATGAATTCCCAAATTTATGGTGTCCCCATATGGAATGCATGTGACATGTTAAATAATTGTAGGGATGGAGAAAGACATGAAGATAGTAAAAGTAATTGCAGCAAAGTGAGAACCGTCTTTTTCAACTTCAGACTTCATTTTTGGAGTGAGTTTGCAGGCAGTTTTGGTCATATGCTCTCTAGAGTTTACCAAAGCCAAAGCCAAGTATCTGTATGATCATTTATCACTGTGGTATTGTAACTTACTTACCAAGTTACTGATTGTTCTTAATGTTTTCTTTTTCACTGTACAAGAATCTGGCATCTGTCTTTTTTTTTTTTTTTTTTTTTTGATAAGATTGGCAGCAGCTGTCACTTAGTTCTTTTACAGGGGATAACCTTTCACCCCATCCTACACCAGACCACTTGAACTAGCAATGTTCTTCGGCAAACTGTCAATTCTATTTTACTATTTGTGACAGGAACAACTGGACCATTAGTTATAGTCTGTGTCAAAGGACCAGGTATTAGATAGGAATATATATGTAAAAGTTTAGATTTCTATTTAACTTAATGCTAGATGTTTAGCTTAATGTTAAAGTCAATATGAGTCAGCACCTTCAAAAGTTGATGAACATGGTTGCAGACATGCTTAAGCTGGCTGCAGTGTGCATCAGTGCATCTGTGCATTTGTGTCTGTTTGTCAGATTTATCAAGTAAAATAGTTTTAGAAAGACAAAAAAATCCAAAACTGATGCAGAGAATCTTTGAAAATAAGCAGTGATAACATTATTCATTCAAGCAATTATGTATGTACTTTTAAATAGTATAGTTTACACATGGTACTTGAAAGTGGTCTGGTTCTGAGCTTCTGATTGCATTAAGTTGTATAAATGGTTAAACTGGCCAAGTGTTGTTGTTGGTGAAGTTTACTTCAAAGTGGTTTTAAACAAAATGCAGGAATCCCATTTTGAGCTACAAATAATACTCTCATTATTTTGTCTATTTCAAATTTTCAAGAAAGCATTTCAGGTTTTATTTTATTTATTTTTAAATTATTGTTTCTCTATTTATTCTCTATCGATCATTGCCTCCCAATCTTCTTTTCTTCCGGAAAAAGAAAGTGGTCTTAGGAATACTTATTTTGCCTGTGGAATATGTTCTTCACTATATATATATACAGAGTTGTAAAGAGGTGTATGTTAGGTGGTGTGGTGGAGGAAAACATTTTTTCTCTTTATTGTTATAATTATTTTAACAGTTGCAGCTTGATGTTTTCTATTGTTGTGTGAAGCGTGATATTATTCTCCAACAGTTGGCCGGAAATAGGGTAAGTATAGGAGGACAGATATCAAGTATCTGTGATTACTCTTAGTGAGTAAACATATATTGCAGTGATGTGATATATATGTGATAGCTAGCTGATGCAGTAATAAAAGAGTACGTCCCTTCAGCATTACTCTTTCCGAAGATTACAATCTCCGAAAGCATCATTGGATTGTGGGGTGTTGGTGAAGACAACCTCCTCTAATTGTATGTTCAATCGTGACAAGTGTGATAACTGCAGCTGCAGCATGAAATGCATGAAAGAGACTGAATTAGGCAGGGACAATAGATGCTCAAATAGCAAGAGGCGTGAAAAGAAGCCAAGTTAAAGTCGACGAATTGCCTCAAAGAGTTTAAGGCAACAACAACTGGTTGGCAAGTGCGAGCTTCTTCATCTCATTATTTAAAGAAAGAAATGTTCTCAAATTCGCCGGTGGTTTTTTCAAGCAGCAAGCTATGTCAGTTTGGTGCTCTGCCGAAGACCATTTCCTAAATGGACTTCTATATTAGAAATGGAAAAGAAACTTTGAATGTTTGATTGAATAATAGTGTTGCTTTCAGTGGTGTAAAAGCATTGTAGGAGGCCCATACGTAGTTGTGATTCTGATGAAGAGGAATCAAGGAAATGCTTGAACTATATTTAATATGGTTAAACATCAAATCTACAGAAAAATTATGAGGAAGAATAATCATAGGAAAAGCCTAAAAAGGAGATTATGAGGAAGAATAATCATAGGAGGCACCGATTCTAGTTTTCATGTGACCATTCCCTTCCTCTCTTTATGACTCTTTTTTACAGATTCGATTGGTTATGACAATATGACTTATGAAGATGTTCTCTGTTCTCTATTGCAATTTTGTTGACTCTATATGTGTTGCTGATCTAGCATGATAATGTAGCAGCAGCATTAAGCATTATGCGACTTATGTGGAGAGTGGTGAATTTTCAACAACTGGATGAAAGTTACAGCAAACAAAGATGGGGCTGTGAAGAGGTAGCGATTGATGTGAAATCCTGAAATGAGATACAAGAAAGTAGGGGTGAGCAATTCACACCGCAAATGCGGTACCGCAACATACCGCTCCGGTTCAAACCGTATTGTAGGTTGTACCGGATCAGATGAGGATTGGGAAAACTTCAAAGCGGACTGGATTAGGATCAGGAAACTCCAATCTGATTTGAATTAATTTATTTCCTTATTTGTATTACACTATTACATACATGTGATTTAAACCCTAAGGCCGTGTTTGTTTACCCGGATAAGTAACTGGATAGGAGTGAAAATTATCTATTCTGATGTTTTGGACAAGATATATAATCTTGTAAGACTAGGATTTAAAATCTTGTCAGAAACATCTCCTGCTGGATAACTACAAAAGTACGCAGCCTCCTACCGTATCCGCCCGAAATTAAAAAAAGTTTATCAAAGCAAGTTGCAGGGATCGACATGACTGACGAACGACCGAGCTCTTGAAGATGTACGGCGGTGACGTCAGCGACGACGACTTTGGAAAGAGCCATTGCCTTGTGGACTACGCCGGCGGAGACGAAGAGAACAACCTGGAATCGTTATGGAGGGAAATTTGGGGCGGCAGCGAAAGTCGTAGATGGTTCATCTGGGCAGGAGGTGTTCTAGTTGCCAGAGATGCCGAGGATGAAGTCGGGTTGAAGGCCCGTCGATGCTTTAATGTTGGAAATTCATAGGAGATGTAGCCATTGTTGATCAGCTTGAGGGATTTTGGTTTGTGGAGGGATTGAAAATTAGAGGATTTTCCACTTGATTGAGTTAGGGAAGATGGAGAATATATGAACACGGATCTACTTCTTCTACTTATCTGTTCCAGTTCTGATTCTGTTTTACCAAACAAATGAAAAGATTTGAAATAAATCATATATTATCTTAATCAAATCCAATTATTATCCTAATCCAATCTTACCCTGGTAACCAAACATAACAAGAGAGTAAAGATGACGTAAGCCCATAACACCCCACGGCCCAACTCATCCCTTACCTTAAGAGAGAGGCGTATCCCACTCATTTATCGACTTATCGTCGTCTCCCTTTTCCCTCTTGCGCACGATAACTCCCTCCGTTTTATGACTATTTCAGGTTGTAATATTATTTGGTGATGTCTTATTGTGTTTCATAGCTTGTTATTTTAGGGTCTCTAACTAGTTTGTTGTGTTTTAGTGTTTCTAATAGCTTGCTATTTCAGCCACCTGCACGTATAGCTTGTTGTCTTTCAGATTCAATGGTATATGTTTTATTTTTAGGCCTAGTTTGAACGTGGATGCCAAATAGAATATGGACCTAATCCGAAACCACACCGAAACCAAACCCTAAACCCTTAGATGACGGTTCTGTCACGTAAAATAGCGAAATTGAAATTTGGGCATCACATTGATAGTTTTGTAAGTATGAGTTTGAAATTCACCTTGCCATTAGGGTTTAGCCACTGGTGCTGAATTTTTCTCCAAAAAAAATTCGTATGTACCAAAAAGTATCTGTGAGGGTCTTTTTTTTGAAATGAAATGCGACTAGGCCAAAATCAATCAAATAATTCGATTATTAGGAAGACTTTGTATGTGATTCAGATCAAGTAGAAATCAAAATGAGCTTGACAGCGTAAAGCATGGTGTGGGAGCTAGAAACGCACTGCAGTGAGAGAATTTAGGGGTTTTCTAGGTAAGAGATTTCTGGAAAAAGTAGAGATCGAAGGTGGCTGTTTGGAATGGTGATTAAGGATTGGATTTGGTGCTTGGAGGCTTGAATGCTTGAGGGCATGAAAGTTGTTTCTAGGCGTTTTTCTGGGTTTTACAGGATTATCTTCCCCCCACCCCTCCCTCTTTTCTACTGTAGGGACTCACCTGTTTTAGACTCAATGGATAAGGTTTTGATGCTCTAAAGCATCTCATTATCCGGGTAAAACATTCCCTCTTGAATTCACGTGATTTTGCCCTAAAACCAGGAAAAGAGAAGCTTACTTCGAGGTGGTGGTTCTCAGAAGAAGAGGGTTGTTGTGGTAACATCAATCATGACAACACAAAACAAAGAGTTGTAGACAAGAGAAAATTGTGAAGACTGAGCTTGTGGTTTGGGGAGAAGATGACACTCCTTGACTGGTTTCAAGGGTTCTTCTTAGCAAGATAAGGTGATAGCTTTGGAAGATCATGGTTTGGACTAGGTATATGGTTGCTGTAGGGAGGGATGAATCTGGGTAATTGGTTGCTGCAGGGAAGAAGTCAAGAGACTTGGGAAACGGGAACTGACTTTGGTTTAAGATTAGTTGGGCCTTAGGTTCAAAGGAAATAAGGACTAGCCCAATATTCTTATGCGTGTTCACCATTTCATTTGTCGTCTAAGTCGTTGGGCTTGGATTTCGGGCCAAGACCGAAATCACCAATGACGTTAAATCGACAAATGAGTATTTTGCGTTTCTGTAACCTTTCACGCCATACCCACGTCTGCAAGCCCTAAGATTGTATGGATGTGGCTGGGGCCCACATATCGGGTATGCTTGCTTGGCGTGTTAAAGCCGAAAGATGGGCATGAAACTCTATAAAACTATAGAGTTTTATAGTAATTGCTTGTTCTATTTGCTTGTTTATGCTAGTAATCATTGTAACGGCATGATTATGAATTGCGTGATTTTTCGGGTATCAACATTAACACCCTTGATTATGTGGGCTATTTGGAACATGAAATGGGCCAGATAATGAAAAAGAACTTGAAAAATCAGCTTGGCCCAATCTCGTTGTGTAGGAGAGCCCAAACTGACTGGTCTCCTATTTTCTTTGACTCCTCCTCTTCTTCTACATTCTTGTCGTCTGGTCTTCCGCCTTCTTATCCCAAATTGTATTTTTGTGCGCCTCATAGAGATGGTCGTTCCCTTGGACAAGAGTTTACTGCAGCTTTAAGGTATGTTTCAAATTATAATTTTCTCTGATTCGTGTCTCTTCTCTTGTTTCAAAATCCAAGAACTTTAACGACTTCAATGTCTTCCTCTTGCTGCGGGGACACCCAATCCCTTATGACTACAGGGACGCTCAATCCCTTATGACTGCATGGACCAATTTCCTGACTGGGTCTATCCGATTAACTCGTGTTTTTTCTTCAGTTTCTGGTGTTTGATTGTGGCAACTTCGCTCAGGTGAGTTCGGATTCCCCGATCATGTTCTTTTCGATGATTTAATGTCTCTTTCTCTTTTTCCTTTTTTTTTTTATGTTTGCTGCGGGGATGCGTAACTCTTCTTGCTGTAGGGAGAGATTGCCTACTTGGTTCGTCTGGATTACTCGTGAATCTCCTTCTGATTGCACCAATACCATTCATGTGAGTTTGAGCCTCTAGATTCGGTATTCTAGGACTCGGGTATTGAATGTAGAAGCTTTGTTTCTTCTTATTTTTAGTAGTATCAACTATTTGCCTTAGTTGAATTTGATCTTCCCTTTTGCTATGATGATTAACGAGTTGGTGAATAAGATTGTCTTGGTTGTGCTCGCATTGAACTGATCTTTTGCTTCTGCTGCGGTTTGGGTATTTGCCTGCAACTAATTGTTGTTACGATTTGCATGTGGCTTGACTCTAGCATTTTCAAGCTATACAAACTTCTGATTTCTATAAGGTTGATCTTCTCGCTTGGCTTTAGTTATTTTGGGATAGAAATTGCTTGAATAGTTCATAAAGATAACTATGAAACTTTGCTCACGCCTTGTAAGAGGTAGGAACAATTGTTACTTTGGCTTTACTTGTCTTGCTTGGATATTGCTTACCTAGGCATAATGTGATTTTCTTTGGTCTTGCCAATTATGAATGAGGCTTATGTAGGGGTCTGTATCAATATGAAGAGAATGACTGTATTTAGCTTGCTCTAGGGAAATGTAAAAGCTAGGAGATTGAGGCTGAATGTGCTGGAGTCGATTCATTAACAATGGTTTAGGGTAAAAGTTGAAAGAGTATAATTACTAGGGGGTAAGCCGACTATAAAGAGATAGTTGGTGAGGGAATAGGCAGCCACTAAGAAAGGTCTATATGTGTTCAGTTCAAAATAAAATAGGAAAGAGTGCAATGTTTGTTTGGCTTGATGTGTTTGGTAATGCTGGTCATAGTTTAGTTGGTGAGGCTTGCTTTTGTTTGTTGATAATAATATTGAAGAACGAATTGGCATGTAGTGTAGGCATGAAGGATTGTGTATGGAAAACCGTATTTGGGCATCATTGATTGATGATGAGTAACAATATTATCAATTAGCTTGGCTGCTTTACTAGCTTGAAAAATGGAGCTTGCCGTGAGTGCCTCAATGACTAGCATGTTGGCATGAGTTCTAGAGTACGCATTGGAGTTCTTGAAGTCTAATGTCATGTTCGCAATTCTTTCTTAAGTCGATGAAAAGTCATGTAAGCTTGATTTCTTCAATCACCGCAGCTAGTCGTCTTTTTTTTTTTTTTTTTTATGTGCGTGAAGTTGCTTGGAACCTTGGTAATATCTCTTACCCTCGTACACGTCTGTTTGTGCAGTCTTCCTTTCTCCTGGTAATCTCAAATTTCTTAAATTGGATCATGCCCATGCTTGGTTATCGAATGGTTCAAAACCATAGGTAGACTATCTCTCAATGTGCAATCAGTGTTGTTGTTTGCTGAATCCAATCTTGAGCTTGAAAACAAATAAAACACTATGACAACATGTGCTACAGCTTTCGGCCTTCTTGGATTTTGATTGTCTTCTCGAATCAGCACAGCAGACGATCTTTTGTGTGCGTATGGATTTACAAGTATATATTTGTGGCAGAGTAGTTGCATGTGCTATATAAAGCTTTATTGCATTTTACTTACTTTGCTTGATTTCACGTTTAAATGAATATGCATATTGCAATTGTTTGGTGTTAAGTGAGATTTAGCTTGTGGCAACCTTGCATAGGCATGTGTTAGGCATATGTTTTGACTGCTTCTGCTTGTGGTTGCCTTTTGTATTTGAATGACCATGAAAGAACATGCATGCATCGAAATATATTTGCATTAGAAATGGGCTTGGCATGGCTCTCTCAAGGCTTTTAGAATTGATACATGACTTCAAAAGAAGAGCTTGGCATATGCATGTTGTATTAGGCTCATGTATGTTGCATGTTGGCTTTTAGAATGACCCTTGATATGCTTTTTGAATGTACAAACTCATATGCATGTTGATGTTAATTTATATGCTTGGAGTATTATTCCTCTTAGTTATGAATCCGCTTGGCATGAGATTGAGCTTGACGCGATTATAAGATTGAAGTATGCATTAGCTTGTTATGTCTAGATATACTTGGTATGAATTTATATGGCATGTTCATCTTTAGCATATGTAGGAATTAGGAAAGAGCATGTAGCTTGATTTATTGAACAAGTGCATACACAAACTTGGCAATGGTAGTTTGATGTAAGTTTACATAAGGAACTTGTAGTGTAGCATGAAACTAGCAGTGTCCAGTAGCATTCTAAAGTTTAGACATAAATATATGGGAGGTTAATCTTATGAAGCACTGTTTTGAAGATAAATGTCTATGTTGACCACCGAAATAGACATGGTAGATCAACTTCAGGGATTGAGTTGATAGGGTTTGCTGCTGGAAATATTGTCAAGACCCACCCCGAATTTCACCCTGAAACCCGAAGTAAGTCTTGCGGGGACCACCTCCAAGGAAAAATTTACCGATAAGCAAACCTCCCTTGAAAATAGCCAACCCTAACCTAGAAAACTAAAGTGTTACTTTCTTAAATATTATTAAGCATCCTCCAAAACAACCCACAATTATACAAAAGTGAGAATAAATACAAACTTCGTATATTCTAAAATACAACAAAAGTCTAAGCACACCACCAGAAACATTATATGATAAATCCCAAAAAGTATTCAGAGCTACTATACACTAGAGGAGCAGGAAAATACTCTAGTAGGTTAAACAGGTAACCTACTGGTGAAATGTGGCTGGGAAATGGGTAACTATGCCTCGTCGTCTCCTACTCGTACTAACTTGAACTCTGCAGATTGGGCATTTTTAAAACGAAGAGCCCAGGGGAAAAACATTCGCAATAATTAGAGTGAGTGGACAAAAATAAATAAAGAAAATATTTATTAACATTTATGCTTTCCCAATTTAATTTCCAAGAAAACGAATGCATGTCTTAAACGATAATTCTCTTATCGTTATAAATATCGAGCCTCTACTGCTCAAAACTATATATCAAAATACAGCCTCTCAGGCTAAAATATATATATGTATGTATTTACACTCGCCCATACTTCCTATATAAATTAATAATAATCTATATAGGGCTGCTACGCTCGCGTCCAACGCTCACGTCACGCCTTAATGCGGTGATACACTACGCCATTAAGGTGGACAGACGGGTGTATAAATATGTGTCCATACCCCTTATATGAATTAAACACTCATATAAGGCTACTACGCTTGCGTCCAACGCTCACGTCACACCATAATGCAGTTATATACTATGTCATTAAGGTGGACAGAAACATATCGCTAGCTAGCATTTATATACATACTCTCCTTAAAAATATATTATAATTTACAGAAAATCCCATTTTCGGTAACTCACCACAATGAGTAAAATTGTCAAATAAAAATGACGTCAAATGGTCCAACCAAATAAACAATTGCATGCACATTATTTAAACCAAAAGTCCACTCACAAGTTAGGCCTAAGCCTGAAGTCGGTCTGAAGCCTCTTCTCCTCGAGCTTCCTTACGTCTTGATCTAAGAACATAATTAAATCCTCAACTATATACTAACGCCTAAATAAAAATAGGCAAAATTAAATGTGGGATTATCTAATCTCATTCTTGCCCAACTTTACAAATCTTAAAATTGATACCGTCCAAACTTCACCATAAATATCGGCGGCCTTAAATCCACCTTCTACGGCTGAAACAACAATAATCTAACGGCCGGATTCTATCCAAATTAATGGCTAAAATAACAAACTTCGAAAAATCCCAAACCTATCCAAAATTCCTCCAAAAATTCCTAAATTCACATCATTAACATCCCCTTAATATTCCACATCAAAAACTACAAAATTTCCCAAAACAGAAGCGGCCGACTCTGCGACCTGCAATAGGTACCAAATTTTAACAGCATCTTCCTCTCAATCTCCTCTACAACTTTCCTAACTAACACAAACATCAATTCCAAGCCTAACTATGTCAATCGAACGAAAACACCTAAAAAGCCCTAGAATTTCCTTTACCGATTTTTCCTTACCTAGCTCAAGAGGGAGCAAATCATTTGGAGGGATTGCTGCACGGGAGGAGGGCTTCCTTTTGAGCCTAGCAGCTCCGGCTATGGCGGCCGGAGGAGAGAGTTCCGGCGACGGAAAGTTTCGGGCAGTCAGAACTTCCGGGCACGGCTGCGGCTTCTCGGCGGCGCTAGGGGGGCTGCCACCGGTCTAGAATGGAAGCTGAGTCGGAGGCCGACCGTTTGGGACCGGTGCGGCAGCGAACGATGGCCGGACGACGGCGGACGGCGGCCGGAAAGTTTCCGGGCGGAGGGAGAAGAAAATCGGGAGGGAGGAGAGAGAATCGGGAGGGAGGAGAAATGTTTTTGGGCCTTTGACCAAAAACAAGGGCCCGGTCCAACTTAATAAACATAACCCAACTCCAAAATTTAACACCCCAAAATAATACCCCAATAAAACTTACATTTTTAATGGATAACTTTTCCATGCTAACTCCGATTTTAACGCATAGCATGTCTACGAACTCGTAACAACATCCTCTACGACTTTCATGAAGAAAGTTTTCCCAAATTCCATACGGAATAAAAAGTCAACTTTGGAGTCTTAAATAGTAAACGGTTACTTAAAACGGTAAAAGATTAAAATAATACCAAGGTAAATAACCGTAAAATAACTTAAGAACCGGGGCGTGACAAATATGGCGGGCATAGGATTGAAGTTGTGGATATTATATTTTTTGCTTGAGATTGTGACTTCACCATGGTAGAGAATACAAATTGCTAAAGATGAAAAATGCAATGCACAAACTAGACTATTGTCGTTACAGTATTTGGGCTTCAACTTGCTGCAGGGGTAAAATTTAGGTAGAGTACTTATTATTTAGGTTTGAGGAAGACTTGCAATATTGACCTTGGTTTGACATTAGGCTTGGAATAATGGTGTGCTTGGTCAAGCATAGGATAGAATGTTGTAATTGATGTTGGTGAGATTCAGATTCTGCAGAAGAATAATTACTACAGTTGTTTTGGCCACGATCCTCAGCGCGCGGAGCAGAGGTTTCTAGCGAACAAAGAGAATGGGGGAGTTGCAGGCGTGCCACCTCGCGGACGAGGAAAAGGTTGCAGGGGTGCGCTTGACTTCTTGATCAGGCGAAGGGGGTTACAGGTGCCACCCCAGACGAGGATTTACGAGCACAAGCGATCGATACTCACGGCGGCGCGAGCAGAGCAATTATAGGGAGTTCAGAGAGAAGCGGGGATGTAGAGTCCGAAGGGATCTGAAGAGGGGAACCTAGGCGGCGGCGCTTAGGGTTACGGTTTCGAAGAGCTCGAAGGGCAACTGGTTTGCAGTTTGTATTTGTGTTTTTTGTGTATTGTTTGAGAGTCCTTTTCTGTAAACCTTCGAGCCCTTTATATAGTGGTTCGCTTGCAGCAGAAGAAATATAACTTAGAATTCAAGTCGGACTCTGAATCCCTAATTGCCAAGGACACGGTTTACTCCATGCAAGCCAACCAATTGGTGACACCTGCCCAGTTTGCATACTTCGCATAGGCATTGAATCCGTGCTGCCAACTGTAGACTCCTATGCGAACCGGAATTAGTAATATCCTCATCCCGCGGGCTGGCACAGGATGCTATCTCGCGTGCTCCTGAAGCTCGCTTCCATTTCGCGGGCTATTGCGGCTCGGGAGCTTTAAAAGGGCTTTTTATATTAAATGGGCCACAGGGATTGGCCCGAAGCATATCAAATACTTGTAAAAGTCTTCAACGATTATTGTAGGGCGCGCGGACTCCGCCTGTTTGCTTTCTCGCGAAGTCTCCTACGCGAGCTAGTTCGCCAGCTCGCCTCGCCTCGCCTACGTGGAGAGTCCATCTCGCCTCGCCTATGCGGAGAGTCCATCTCGCCTCGCCTATGCGGACTGGCAAATAGTAATTCCGCGCGAAGACATTCCGCGCGCGAGCTAAGTGTTCCACGTGAACTGCGTAGTCCGCCTATGCCCATTTCGCGCGCGAGCTAAGTGTTCCAGTTCGCATGCAGTTCGTTCCGCGTGAATTCTAACTCGGCTCGCATGATCTCACTGGCAGGCCGACATTTGTAAACTTAGAAAACTTTGGGCTCGCTGGTATGACATGGACCAAGAATGTAATTAATATTCACATAGACATTTACTGTCCAGTAAAATATTAATCTAGGCGTAAACAACAGTGAGTGTCTATGACCTGAGATTGTGGTAATGAAAATGTGAGGAATGATTGGAGTTGCGGGGAGAAATAAGCAATTCAAAATACAAATCATAGTATATTAAGATTAGCATTGGTTCTTTGACTTGGGGAAAGATTTGTGACAAAAATGTCACAATGATATTAGAACCACTTGGAAATAGTAGGGGACATTGATTGAAAAGTGAATGATTTTGACTAGCACAGAAACTTAAAGAGATACTTGCTTGTACAAAGCATGACACTAAGGAGTGATACTGATTTTAGGGTGTTGGTCTTAAAGGTATATGCTTGAACTATAGGAATAGGATGATCTCATAAACGAGTTGGAGACTACAACTTTAACAATGACTTTGAACGAGATTGTCATCACTTAGCCTCCAAGTGTCTTATAATATCATTTTGAGAGACTAGTGACGGAGACTGCTTCTTGCATGAAATTGGCTTGATTGGGTGTTGCTTGTGCCTGATTGAGTTTAGATTTCTTAAATGATTTAGTTTGTTACTTGCTTGAGTATTGTTTGTTGCTTGAATGAGTATTGTTTGCATACCGAAATGGTTTTGCTTGACCGAGTATTGTTTTATGACTAATGACATGTGCTTCTTGTGAGCGCTTGCATGATGACTTTACAGGGCAACTTAACCGCAGTTGCGCAGGAAGAGGGTAGCCGCGGTGAAAACTTGATATGTAATTGCATATATACAGGGATTTTGGCATGTGCTTGTGGTATATTTCTCTTTTTGTATGTAGAGACTCATTTGTTTGCTTGTAGGATGATGACATTATAGTTGTCGAGTATGTGCCTCTGACTTGCTGTGTGTCTTCATTTTGTTTTGACACTCCCTGTATCTAAATTTAGCTTGATATGTAATTGCATATATACAAGGATTTTGGCATTTGCTTGTGGTATATTTCTCTTTTTGTAGTGTCTCTAGCCCCCATGATTATGTGAAGTATGGAGTGACATACCTATAGTTGACATAATCAAGGTTCGAAGTTGCTTGCTTTGCAAGTTGTTTACACATCTTACTGCGATCTTCTAAATATATCATTCTTCCTTATGTAGGCTGGATCAGTTTTCGAGAATCATGTTCCTAAGGCAGCAAGTAGTGGTAGTAGTGTCAATAGCTCAGTCTTACTTCGTGGTAAGGCTCCTTCTTGTGACATTCATTTCCAACTCGGGTGTACATAAGAGTGATCCTACAGATGTGGTTTAGAAATTTCATCGCTTGTTTTGAAGTGGATTGTTTTTAGTGTTGTTGTTGAGGACGTTGTGTGTACTTTGAGTGGCACACATTCTTCGCTTGAGGATGGGATGGTTCCTTCAGAGTTTTTGATCCTTCCTGCATAGTTTGTTGAAGAGTATGGTGGGGGCAGCTTCTTTGTAGAGAAAACAGTATGCTTGAGGCAAAACGATTAAGGGGCTTGGTCTAGAGTTGCATAGCATAAAGCTTGAGGAAGTCTAGATTGAAGAGACTTTTTTGATATTCATGCCGAGACATCATAGATTGGGAACTTGGCTTCATGTTAGATCATTTAAAGGAAGATGCTAGAAATATTTTTTTTATGTTTTATGCATAGGCCGGCTAGTTCAGAAGACTGTTGCAAGGAGGTTCACCTACCATAAAGATTTGTTCCTCAATTGTAAAGAGAGCTCCCAGGCCTTGAACAACGAAGATATGAAAACTTGTGCATTAGAGTCGGTGATGACATTAGCTCGGATAGAAGCTTGTAAAGCACAAGCTTGTAACGCAGGAGCTTGTAACAATCTTGGCTTTAGCAGTAGGTGCATTGGCTTGTTTGCAATAGGAATTTTGATTTGAATTCAACCAAATTTGGCTATTAAAACTGCATTGTATCAATATTTGGCTACTGTGTGAAAACTTGTACTATGCACTAAGGCATTAGAAAGGCTTGAAACAGTGAACTCGATTTGATGTCAGACTTCTAAATTTTTGTGCTTCAAGATTTTGACTATTGAATTTAGTTGTTGCAGTGAGAACTTCTACTCTAATGGTTGATGTATTGGTTTTGATATTTGGCATTAGGCTTATTTAGGTACACAAATGAGGTCTTGGTTTGTTGCACTATGACATAATCTCAAATGGTTTAAAGATGTTTGCAAGGATTTTTGATAACAGAAGTGTTTTTGGCATGATTTTGGTAAGGCACCAAGGAATCGAATTCTGTAATTATAAATGTGTCTCAAGTAAGTTTGTTGTATTCTCATAAACTGATGATATTTTCATCTCGGCATGAACATATTGTGGTGACTGAGAGTTAAATTTTCACCCAGCAGCCCCTAAGTATATTGGCTTGAATATTGGTGACATTGTTCCACACCAGCAAAGTTGTTTTTTATTAGATTCATTGAATAAGCATGTTTTGCATATGATGCTTGTCAAAGAGCATAATTGGCTATAATAGTGGAGGATTTGGGTAGGGAAAAGAAGACTTTTGCAACATATTGATGTTTCAAATATGATCAAGAGAAGTTTGCAATAAAGGTTTTTGGTATGAAAGTAAACTATGACAATGAGAATCTTTTTATACAGCTGCAAAGACTCCAGCTATAGCAGAGAAGGTTGCAAATTGGAAAAGGCTTATTTGCGACATCGGGCTTATTTGGCTAAGATGACAACTCTTTATTCTGGAAATAGACATTGGTTTGAAGAAGGCTTGGAGCAGATGGTGGTCTTAACTATACTGAAGTACTATTATTGTTGTAAAAGATTTGAAAAGGCTTGTGATGGACATTTTGTGTTCACTGTACTAAATGAGGGATGAATATGAGCGCGCATAAATGGCTACTTTGGTTGGCTTCGGTCTTGAATGTTTTTTTCTAAAGAGGGCTTGACTGCTGTAACAATCAACTAATGAAAAAAAAAACTCGCTTTCGTATGAATATACACTGCAGTGACTGAGAGTTGAATTGTGAGCCCACATGTCTATAGGCATGATGTAAATTGGTCAAGACTGAATATTGGTAGACTTGCAAAATACTCATTATATGCATCAGCAAATACTTTTTGTCAGTTTCATCGACTATGCATGGTGGTTGAATCATCAAACTGTAAAAAAAACTTTGGCTGCAAACTTTGGTTACTGCGGTGAAGACTTTTGTTTTTACAGGGAAGATAGACTCAAACTGAGAAATGAGCCTTGTAACAAGAACACAACAACAACACGAAATCATATAAAAAAGAAGAATCCCTTTGTTACCAACATATGTAAACAGTTGTGAATAACAAAATCATGCCTAAACTTCTAGATCATGAACAAACTGTCTAAATCACAACCTAGTCCCCAGTGGAGTCGCCAAAATGTGAGGGTCTTTTTTTGAAATGAAATGCGACTAGGCCAAAATCAATCAAATAATTCGATTATTTGGAAGACTTTGTATGTGATTCAGATCAAGTAGAAATCAAAAGGAGCTTGACAGCGTGAAGCATGGTGTGGGAGCTAGAAACGCACTGCAGTGAGAGAATTTGGGGGTTTTCTGGGTAAGAGATTTCTGGGAAAAGTAGAGATCAAAGGTGGCTGTTTGGAATGGTGATTAAGGATTGGATTTGGTGCTTGGAGGCTTGAATGCTTGAATGCTTGAGGGCATGAAAGTTGTTTCTAGGCATTTTTCTGGGTTTTACATGATTATCTTCCACCCCCCCCTCCCTCTTTTCTACTGCCGTGACTCAACTGTTATAGACTCAATGGATAAGGTTTTGATGCTCTAAAGCATCTCATTATCCGGGTAAAACATTCCCTCTTGAATTCATGTGATTTTGCCCTAAAACCAGGAAAAGAGAAGCTTACTTCGAGGTGGTGGTTCTCAGAAGAAGAGGGTTGTTGCGGTGATAACAATCATGACAACAAAAAACAAAGAGTTGTAGACAAGAGAAAATTGTGAAGACTGAGCTTGTGGTTTGGGGAGAAGATGACACTCCTTGACTGGTTTCAAGGGTTCTTCTTAGCAAGATAAGGTGATAGCTTTGGAAGATCATGGTTTGGACTAGGTATATGGTTGTTGCAGGGAGGGATGAATCTGGGTAATTGGTTGCTGCGGGGAAGAAGTCAAGAGACTTGGGAAACGGGAACTGACTTTGGTTTAAGATTAGTTGGGCCTTAGGTTTAAAGGAAACAAGGACTAGCCCAATTTTCTTATGTGTGCTCACCATTTCATTTGTCGTCTAAGTCGTTGGGCTTGGATTTCGGGCCCAAGACCGAAATCACCAATGACGTTAAATCGACAAATGAGTATTTTGCGTTTCTGTAACCTTTCACACCATACTCACGTCTGCAAGCCCCAAGATTGTGTGGATGTGGTTGGGGCCCACATCTTGGGTATGCTTGTTTGGCGTGTTAAAGCCGAAACATGGGCATGAAACTCTATAAAACTATAGAATTTTATAGTAATTGCTTGTTTTATTTGCTTGTTTATGCTAGTAATCATTGTAACGGCATGATTATGAATCGCGTGATTTTTCGGGTAGTCCCATTTTAGGTTTCTACCTAGATAATCATGAGATTTGAGGAAGAGGCATTCAAAGGAAGGGTGTGATATGAGAAAACCATTATGAGAAAAACAAGAAGACAAATGAAGAGAAAGAAGATCCACTATGTCAATTTTGCGTTCAGACGAGCGGCAATGCCCGTCGTCTGATCATTTTTTTGCGTGTCGTCTATCGAGCTGCCATCTGATAAGCTCTCAGATGACAGGCAATGTCCGTCGTTTGATAGATATTATACGACAGACAATATAAACTCATCTGTCGTCTGTGTGCATATAGATTTGTAACAAACTCTAACTTTATGTCGTTAGATATTGACTATAACGACATAAAAGTATCGTTGAAATTACTTTTATACTAACAATGAGCAATTGTATATCGTTTCACACTAATTCAAACGTCACTTATCTGTCGTATGAGATATAATGTATGTCGTCTCACACCAATTCAAACGTCACTTATCTGGCGTTTGATATATATCTCAGATAACATACAATATGATCTTTTACTTTAAGACGACATATAAATGTTGTTTGAAAGATGTAGAGACATCAGAGTCCATGGGACTATCTGTTGTCTGATTTTGATTTGGATGTCAATTTTATGGGAATTTAATGTCTTAACAAAAGCATTTGCACAACATGATTCAGAAATCTCAAATTCATTCTAATTGCCAAAAACCAACATATTTTACATAGAGTTACTTGTTCTAAATAAACCTATAAGCTATAACATAAAAAGACATCAAACCAAATATTAGCAACTGCAATAGTGGTGTACTCTATAGTGCAGAAAATCCTCTTAACTGCAGTGGTGTACTCTGTTGCTTCCTTCATACTCAAACTTCAGTGTCTCTTGCCAAATCGAAGACACAGAGCTTTAGTAAGTTGTTCTTAAAGAACACATAAACCAAATATAAACTAATATACAGTTAAATGAAATGTCATAGAAGCTAACATAGACCAAGAAAACACTTGCAATGTACTGGTTGGTTTATCCACATGTAATCTTTATAGAAGGTTGGGTATCCACTTTTAAATCACTTGAAAAGTTAACGCTGTTTATCTCTATCACACATGCTAGTGTGTGCAAACCCACATTAGTAGTTAGAGAGGACACCAAGCTATCTCTCGGTAACTATGGCGCATTACAACACCCTAAAATACGTAGGAGGCTAATAATTATTGAGTTTTATGATTCCTCAGTTTCTGAGGTGATAGCCCTCATGGTTTGGAACTTTAGATATAAGAATACTATTATAAGTTCATAAGTGGGAAAATATGTGGAAATAATTAATTGCAATTGAGCAAACGTTTTACCTGCCATCACAGGTCAAGCAGCCTTTAAATGCAATGGTATATGAAGATCTATGGTAGATGGTAGATGAACCAACTCAGAGCGATTATCAGCTATAGCATCTGCAACACATTCAGTTGTCTCCATCTCCCCATTGCAGGAGTAATCATCCGAGAAATAAGATGCTGGGAAAATAATAGAGCTTTAGCGAAACACTTGAGATTTTTTCTTATTTGTGGGCTACACATTCTATTTAGACATAATACCAGAAATCTTCCCTAAAATATTTTGACTAGTTGACACTTCAAAAATATCATAAAGTACTATTGGAAGTGATATCATAATATTTCCCTCATATATTTTGGCTACTTGACTACTATACCAAACGAGACTATTTAGATAGATGAGGATTCTAAGACATGCACAATTTATTACAATACATTACTACACAAAATTTCTCACATGCAAAGTTTTATGACCATATTGCATGTCTACAAAAATTTAAGAATGCCCATAAAAATAATTGCAAACCTTTTCAAGGTTCAGCATGCATGTGAGGCCAAAAAGCTACATTTGGAAAATCCAATGGAGTTTTAAAATCTTTTGATTCTCTATAAAGATGTAATAGCTCATTGCATTTATGGTTTCAGACTTGGAACTGAATTAGAGATAAGCTTACCTTTTCAAGATGTAATTACCCTCCCTGATCCTTTGCGCTACACAACAATGTCTACCAATTGTTGTAGATTTCACAGTTCCTACACTTGAAGACATAAACTTGAAATAAGGTGAAGTATGTCAAGATATAATTCTTTAAATTGAGCAACTTGCTGAAGAAGTAGAGCTTCAGTAACTCAAAAACTTGGTAAACTATATCAGTACAAATACACGAGCTTGATAGGGATATGATTTCATAAGAATTTAAACTCAAGGAGTCTCTTTTGTTATAGAACTTGATAAAGATATCATAGAGTGACAGAAAGAGAACAAGAAGCATGAACATGATAGGCTGCTCAGGTTTTGCGAGAAGAGAATGAAAATACAACTACTTGATGGGAATGATTTGAAAAGTTCCAGTATAGTTAGATTTCAGCTTTGGTTTAACAAGTATATAAATACTGATGAATAAGGATTCGAATATGAACCAAATATATGAATGAGGTGTGGCACAACTACACATCAGGAATAGATCAAGAAATAACTCTCAAGTGCAGCCAAATAAATATTTTTGGAATCACCAAGTACTACAGTAAAACAAGATTGACATAGATCAATTAGTCAATAAAATACTTTCAATGATATATACCAAGTAAATATGGATCATGACTGCAACCAAACTTGAGAAGAAGAAATTTAGACGAAACGAAGGACAAGGTCTGCCATGTACACTTCAATAATTTCGGTTTATATCATGAATAAGACATCCAAGAGAGGATACTTGCTACTGTGATCAAGTTGGCAATTACGAATGCATAACAATACCATTGAAAGGAATTTAAAACCCAAAGGAGCAACATATCATTGAAACTCAGTAGGATATTAATTTCATGAATCAACTATTCTATGAACTTCAATTCACTCAAAGGGAAACATGCTTATCGACAATGATTCTGATCAAAGCTCAAACTTGATAAATCGTAATCACAGCAGATCAATGAAATTATATAGGAAGCTAAGCATTCACACCCAAACATAGATACCTGGTGTACATAAAATCAATCCCACCACCATCTTAATACCAACTACCAACGTACATTTATCAATTTTGTCGCCCTCGACTCCTTCAAAGATAATCCCCACAACCGATTCGAACATAAACCCCACATCCCTATGAACACAACCCATCAAAAGCAAAATCAATAAAAAAAAATTAAGAGCACAGTAATCTGACATTAATCTAGTGAATAAATTCTTAACATAAAATATATCATTCTTTTGTGATTCAATTGTAGATAATATTTAACAAAATATTTCATCTCCACTGATTTGCATCTCCATAGTATGAAAAATTGCAAAATTGCTAACATAATGCAGCAAAGAATTTCACTAGAAGCAATGACAATGTATCTTGCAAATGAAAAATAGGTTACCCAAATTGTACAGGAAGAACAACACATTGTCAAACTCAAACCCTGATTCTATTAGAATGGTACAAACTAAAAAGGAGGATTATACCTGTGGATGAATATCAAAGTAAAAAAATAACAAAATTAACCTGTTTTTTATTTCTCCATCAAAGAGTATTTGGTTGTCCAATGACCAAAGCTTTAATCTCTTCCATCACATCCCACTGTAAACCAATAACAGCAATACTTTGATTATGTTCAAGCCTAATTTACATAACAAAATCATAACTTCACATCAAGTAAGCCAAATTATAACAACTTAGTAAATGGTCATGAGTCGTCGGTCACTGTAAAACCTAATTTCCCCGAAAACATGAAATCGAAATGACAAATCTAGTCTGTCATCGATGGAACTCAAAGCATATAAATCAGACAAGGAAAAGAAACCATATACAAAATCGTGAAGGAGAGACAGTTACCCATTCGCATGATCACATCCCCAATTCGCAAAACCTAGCAAAACTAAATCGAATTTCAATGGAAAATTGCGAAATTAGATTGAGATAGAACCCTAGAAGCTAAAAGCCTAAAACGAATCCAATAGAAACCCCAAACCGAGTCATAGTGAATCAAAATGCTTACCAACAATATAGAACTGGCTTGTAGAGACTGATGAAGTCGACGATCTCATAGATCATAATTTCAACACCCACACAAATGCGATGGAGATGGGGATGAGGTTCTTCGGTGTTTGTCGAAGAGACATGGGGGAAGGGAATTAGGTTCTTTTGGATTTTCTCTTTTGGTTTGAGGGGTTGAGGTGTTGGGTTTTCAGTTGGCGCAAGGGAGGGATCGAGAGAAGAGAAGTTTCAGTTAGGGTTGAGAATGAGCGAATGAAGGAACTGAGAGTTGTTGAAGAATCTATTGGGGAGAGAGAGTTTATCAAGTGCCCAAAAAAAGCCTTTATGTTGTGCCAAAAAAAAACAGTTTGATCCAAATAAATCTTTGATCTGTCTTTTGTACGAGACGACAGAAGACTATCGTCTTAAAACTAGCATATTTATCGGTTAATTTTTCTTGTTTGTAAGACGACACTCATCTGTCGTTTAAAAAACAAGCTATTTTTAACAATCATTTGTTACGATATTCAGACGATAGATTTTTAAATGTCTGTCGTAAAAATTTATCAAACGATAGTAAAATCAATTCTGTCGTCTGATCCCTGTCGGCTGATTGCAAAATTGGCGTAGTGAGAAAAAAAGAAGATTTAAGGATATTTTGGTCATTTCCTCCCTTTTCAACCTTCTAGTCCTTGTGACATTAGTTTTTTAGGGGCGAATTTGGTATGGGTATTGGCTTTTTTTTTTAATACTGCGTACCAACCGACTTATGATTGATAAACAAATTCTGCTATCCATACCAGTTGTCGAAATTGGTATATTGACTTCTCGGTATACTGAAACTATCGGTTGGTACGGTTGGTAATGGGTCTCTACCAAGTTTAAATTGTGACAAAAAGAAACTCAAAAACCTAGCTCAATTTGATTAATAATGAATAAGTAAAACATGGGTATATAATGTAATAAAAAAAGCTCGTGCTCGAGTGGTGGGAAACTAAGGCCATCTCCAATAAGGAGGGCCAAGTGAACTCTAGGGCCCTAATTTTCAAAAAATGGGCTCCAATAATAAATGGCTAGAGAGCAAGAGGGGTAGAGAGAAGTGGAGAGGTCCAAATTTGGCCCTCAAGGTGACCCTAGAGCCCTTCTTTTGGGCCCACAAAAATCAGCCACAAATTCAAATTGTGGGCTTTCCCACTTGATGCAATTTTTTGAAAACAAAATCCCATAGTAACTATTCCATTACCGTTGACATCCAACGGTCAAGTTTAATCTTTTTTTTTTTAATGTTTTCGTTGGAAACATTTGTACCCAAAAAAAAAAAATTGTAAAAATTTGCAACGGTCATTTGGCTCTCATTCTTCTATATATACACACATTTTAACTCCAAATTTTTTTCACACTTTCTTCCTTCTCTTCTATCATTTCTACTTGTTATTTTGGCTCCCTCTCTTCTATATTTACATACATTTTATCTTCAAATTTTCTCACATTTTCTTCCTTCTCTTCTATCATTTCTACTTGTTTGAAACATGTCCACTCCTTCTCAAAAAGGTGTGAATTGGATAAGAAAAGAGAATGAAGTTCTTTGTGTTGCATATATGAAGGTCTCCGAAAATTGTACGAAGGGTATTAGTCAAAAAGGAGACGGCATTTGGAAACAAGTGGAGCGAAAATATATTGAAGGCTTCAACGGCAATCCACCAAATGCAAGATCGTTTGAAAGTTGTAAGTCTCGATGGCAAAATTTTTTCTTCCCATACATGAATAAGTGGCATTCATGCATTACACGCGCCGAGAGGAGACTTCATAGTGGAGGGAATCACATAGATGAAGTAAGATTTTTTTTCTTCCATATTTTATATGTATTTTCTTTAATGTTGTTTCTTGAAATATTATTCTTATTTATCTTTTTGTAATTATTGTCATAGCAACACTTAGCCGAAGATATGTTTAGGGAAGACATGAAAGGAAAATCGTTTGATTTTCATAGTTGCTATGGTTTATGCAAAGGTTGGGTGACATTTGACCGACACCGACTCAACATCAAATTACTATCGTCCACAAATGCAATCCGATGAAGATGAATTTTAGTTGATATAAGGATTTAAATTAATGTTAGTTAAGTTTATGTAATGTTTAAATTTCTATAAAGTTTAAGTAAAACAAACTAAAATTTTTATTCATTAAAATTGAAAGCAAACACAACTCTTACAATTTATTCCTTCCAATTGAAAGCATATGAAAACTAGTCACATATACATTTAAAGAAAACATACAAGTAGAACTTATTAAGATGACAATATATTGTCACATCACTTGTTCTCATCATCCTCTGGTTGACCAAACATGTTTGACAAGATCTTTTTGTAGATTATTGTTTCTGATATGAGAGCGTACCCTACGATAACGAGACATGTATTCAGCCATTGTAATTTTCCCGGTTCTTGGATTAACAGGTAAGTTTGGGCCATCATATATTCTGGCCCGAGCTCTTCTTGACCTATTTGGGTTCGGTTCATCATCATCAGACTCACCATGATAGTAGTCATCTCGTTCGTCCTCCACAATCATGTTATGCAGTATAATACAGGCCAACATAATTGTAGATAATGAATCTTTATCCCAACCTCTTGCAAGTTGCCTAATTATTGCAAATCGTGCTTGTAGAATTCCAAATGCCCTTTCAACATCCTTGCGATATGCCTCCTGTTTAGTGGAGAAATATTCCTCCTGTTCATTCTCAGGTTGTCTGATAGATTGCACTAATGTCGCCCACTTAGGTTAAATACCATCAGCAAGGTAGTACCCAAACTCATAAGGAGTCCCGTTGACATGATAGTTAAGTTGTGGTGACTGACCTGCTGTGACAACATCAAATAGTGGGGAACGTCCGAGAACAGTGAGGTCATTCTGCGCTCCCGGGATTCCAAAGAAAGCATGCCAGATCCAGGTGTCAGGACCAGCCACAGCTTCCAGAACAATAGTTGGTTTCCTTGTTTTGCCGCTAAAGTTCCCCTGCCACCCAACTGGACAGTTCTTCCACTGCCAATGCATGCAGTCCAGCGAACCGATCATTCCAGGAAATCCTCGTCGCTCGGCTCTTTGTAGGAGCATGTCAAGATCCTTTGTTGTAGGAGCCCGAAGGTAGCGTTCTTGATAAATGGTGACAATGGTACGACAAAATCGACCAAGGTTCTCAATGGCGGTGGATTCAGGCATACAGAATGATTCATCTAAGGAATCAGCCGAGCATGTAGTGGCTAGCATTCGGAGTGCACACGTCAATTTTTGGTGAGGTGAGAAGCCCAGACGCCCAGCACAATCTTGTGATTGCCTAAAGTATGGGTCGACTGTCTGGACATGCTCTAACATGTGGAGGAAAACTTCATGTCTCATTCTGTAACGTCGTCTGAAAGTTTCGACAGGGTACACAGGGTCAGCTACGAAATAATCATTTAACAATTTTTGATTCGCTACCTCACGAGATCGATGACGGGTAGCGTGGCTTGGAATAGAACCACCCCATTGAGGTTGCTGCTAAAGTGGATTTGTAGCGAATTAGCTAGATGCTTCCACCATAATTTGTGTTGTATTTCTTCTCCTCTGGGCATCATATTCTTCATCTTCTTCATCATCTTCCTCATCTTCACGTAGCCTCTCATTACTCTGAGAAAACCAGTTGGAATTCATTGCTAAATGTAATGAAAATGTATAAACAAAACAAAGAAATAGAGAAGAGGTAGATGAGACAGTGAGTTACGCATATGAAATTACCTTTTTTATTGAGGTTGGAAGCTGCAGATATGCAGCTAATCCAATCAAAAATCAAGAGAGTTGATCTCAACTCAACATGTGGCATTTAGAAATCCTATCCGAAATTTCGATAAGATCTCGTAATGATTAATTGTGCCACGTCAATACTATATCTAATCGGAAATCTCTAGACTTGCTTGCAGATGGGCAAGTGGCACTTGAAAATCCTATCTAAATATGTCATCATCAAATCACATAATTACATGTCGAAAATATTAATTTTTTAATGTACACATTGTTCTTTTCATTTTAAAAAAATAATTTAAAAAATTAATTTCACCCCAAAAATTCATTTTTGATATAAATTAAATGGTACTATAATAAACTAAATAATAAGTTTCAAAAATATAATAAAAAACTATAAAATATTTAAAATAACTAAATATAACCCTCTCTTGTTAGAGATGGTTCACTGTTTCATAAATAAATTATATTATTTAAAAAGGCTAAATTTCAGCCCGACCCAGTATAGTCCCTCCGGGGATGGCCTAAGTTGTTTCGTTGGAGGTTACAACCAATGGAGGATTGCCAAGTGTCAGTGCCTTCAAGTCACGTGGTCCTCGCCTTGTGTGTTTTAGGTCTCACCATTTTCACCTCACCACCCAAAACGCACAGACTCATTTGACCCCAATTCACACACACTCTCTCTCTCTCTACTGCTGTAAGGTCTCTTTCTCTCTCTACAATCTGCACTCAATCGCGTAATTTTTTGTCAAAATCTGTTGATTATATGTATGTGCATGTTGAATGTGGCTTCGAATTTGTGGATTTTGATGCTTCTCCGTTTCGGAAACTGTAATTTTCATTTCGCATTTGAAATTTTGTTCCCGTGTTTGAGAAATGTAGCGAAACTGAACCCTAGACGAACACTAATCGCATATTAGAGCCATCCGTGTGTTCTTAAGAGCAACTTGAATTTTCGCGCAAAATTTCTTGTTCGTGGATATTTGTATATAATTTTTCATATATAAATATGTTTTAGGACATTTGATAATCTGTGTTGCATTTCGTTGCTGAGATTTATTAACGGTTTAAGGGAAATTAATGCTCAAATTTTTTGTTTTATTTTGTTATTCTGTAATAATTATTTGTAATTGCTTGCAGAGAATTCAAATGGATCCAATGGACTATAACTCTGATGAGGAATCGGATTCGGATATCAGTGAATCTGAGATCAATGAGTACAAAGATAAACCATACGAGCAGTTACGAAGTGGAAAGTTGAAAGTAAAGGGTCCTTATGGCACTCTCAGATGCCCCTTTTGTGCTGGGAAGAAGAAACAGGATTACAAGTACAAGGATCTGCTGCAACATTCTTCCGGGGTGGCTAAAGGTTCTGCTAACAGAAGCGCAGTCCAAAAGGCCAATCACCTTGCGTTAGCATTGTATCTGGAGAAGGAGTTAGCAAGTGAAGCTGATCATATACAGCGTCCGGCTCCACCCAAACCTGTTGTTAATGATGAGAAGCCAGAAGATCTTTATGTGTGGCCTTGGACTGGTGTTGTTGCCAATATATTGTTGAGCCAGCCAAAGGACGGGAAAGATTTGCTTGACTCTGGATATTGGTTGAATAAATTTTCCAAGTATAAACCTGTAGACGTGCATACTTTCTTTAATGAAGAGGAACAGGCGGCAGGGGCGGTGGTATTTTTCAGTAAAGATTGGAATGGTTTTGGGAATGCTACAGATTTTGAAAAGCTGTTCATATCTAAGTCTCACGGCAAAGAGCACTGGAATGCACGAAAACAGCAGCCTGGTTCAAGCATTTACGGGTGGTGTGCGCGTTCTGATGATTATGATTCCCAGGGGCCAGTGGGTGAATTCCTTCGCAAGAGAGGACAGCTTAAAACGGTATCGGACATTGTCCAGGAAGCAGCCCAAAGCAAAAACAGTGTTGTGGAAAATCTAGCCAATAAAATTGATATGACAAATGAAAATCTGGATGAACTACGGTACAAGTACAATGAGGATGCACTGTCTTTAAGTAGGATGCTAGACGAAAAAGATAGGCTACATAATGCGTTTGTTGAAGGTTTGATCCTGTCCCATTTCTTTTCTGCTTTCTCTGTGAGTTTGTGTTATGGGCTGTGCAGTTTCTGAATCCACAGGCTTAACCTTCTGCTCATGGTGAACTTCTATATCAGCATTTTGTCTTTCATAGTCTTGTGCTGTTGAGTCCTGCTGTAAATTTTGTAATTGTTTCCTTACAACATCAAATAATAATAGATTATTCTCACTGAGTTCAAAGGATGATTCTGACCCACCGAGTTATGTAGTAATCAAAATAATAGTGAAAAATAATCTGTAGCCGATGATATTGCCTTACATGTTTCTTTTTGCTGATCAGAATCAAGAAGGATGCAGCACATGTCAAGAGATAATGTTCGGAGAATATTAGATGAGCAAGAGAAACTGAACTGTGAGTTGGAGTCAAAGAAAAAGAAACTTGATTTATGGAGAAAAGAATTAAACAAACGCGAAGCTGTAACTGAGCGTGAGAGGCAAAAACTTGATGAGGATAAAAAGAAGGTAACATGCCGCATTCTTACACTATAAGAAATGATGCAAGCTACTAGCTTTTCGCAGTATATATGCCATAGTTATGTTAGCTATTCCATTATCTTGTAACGTAGTTACGATATGATTTTACTTCATCTAAATTAGAATTCAATTTCAAACTTCGTGATCGATCAAAGCTATTGACATATTTAAAATTTGAATTGTTAAAACTCTCAATCTCAGTGAATAAATATTATAGAAGCCAATCATTCAAGGGACAATGACTTGATTAATAATGTCCGAGTCCAGTCAAATTTTCCATTTAAATATGAAGTCTAGAAGAGTGCTAGAGCACTATAAAAATGGTTGATAGTATGCATTCGTAATCTAGTATTAATATAAGTACTTGCTTTCTTTATGTGCTGTAAGTCAGACTCTACTCTAGTTTCTTGTGTGAATATTAGGAGACTATAACAGTTTAAGCCCTCAGTAGAAGTGGGGCTAGTTATAGGAATTTTATTAGTAGTAAAAGAATCATATATAGTTTAAGGATCCATTAAGCTTCTCACTAAGTCCAACAAGCTAGAAGAGGTTTCACCACTATTAAAGTCTGTCCCATCTGCAATTTGGCTGATGAAACTCTTCTCCATCTTTTTCGTGACTGTCCTAGATCCACTTCCATTTGGAGAGAATTCTTAAAACCTGGTTCTATTCTGAACTTTTTCTCTTTAGTTTGGAATAGTTGGATTGCTGCTCAATTACATAGTCATTCCTTGATTCAAAACAATGTGAAGTGGTGCAGCTTGTTTGTCTTTATCTGTTGGTACATTGGGAAATGGAGAAACAAGGTGGTGTTTGATCCTGACTTTTCCAAAAAAGTGATCTGGAGTTATGTTGAGGAATGGTTCAATGCAAATCAGAAGAAAAATGCTGATACTATTTATAGTTATAAGTTCTGGGGCTTATTGTTTTTAATAACCCTCCCAGTCATGCTGTTCAAGTTTACATTGATGATCTTGATGCAGTTGTTCAGAGCTAGGAGAGTCTCCTGCTCAAACATTTAGTTCGTAGTTTGTAGTTTGTTTCTTTGCTTGGGCCTTTTTGGTCCCGTTTGTAACCCAAAAAAAAAAAGATCCATTAAGTCTATTTAATTGTTGGGTGTGTCAAAAGACTTTCAGTTTTTGTTCTTAGTTGTTTATATAATCAAAATAGCTTTTTAAAATTGAGCAACAATTTATCCTCATCCATGCCGATGGAGGGTCTAATATGACACAAGCATGCATATATAGCTTATTGCCTGCTCCAAAATACAATAAAATCTTATATGATAGCTGGTTACTGATTATGTTTTTTTACTCCTGATCTCCAGAACGATGAGAGAAACAATTCACTTCAATTGGCTTCTGCGGAGCAGAAAAAGGCGGATGAGAGTGTCTTGAGGCTGTTTGAACAGCAAAAGGTATAACTCCAGGCTACTTGAAAATTATAGAAATTACATACGGATTATGGTTTCATTGGTGTTCACTGACTAGAACTTTTTACTTGTCAGAGGGAAAAAGTGGATGCCTTAGATAAAATACTTAAGTTAGAAACACAATTGAATGCCAAGCAGAAGGTGGAAATGGAAATTGAAGAATTAAAAGGTAAATTAGAGGTGATGAAACATCTTGGGGATCAAGATGATGATGCCGTTCAAAAGAAGATGGAAGTCATGAAACAAGAGTTGGGGGAAAAAATTGAAGAGCTTGAGGCTTTGGAATCTCTGAATCAAACTCTAATGATCAAAGAGCGTCAGAGCAATGATGAGCTGCAAGAAGCCCGTAAAGAATTAATAGCAGTATGCATTTCTTTTTACTGTGAAATTTGACGCTGTTAATTCACACACACACTCTGAAACAAGAAAAGCGTTCTTTGGCTATCAAACTTTAATTTTTCTTCTAAAATTTGGTGCCGGTTTAGTGCTTATCCATAAATCAATCACTGAGCTTTAAACTTTAAGTCTTACATGATTAATTACTGAAATCATACAAGAGCCACTAGTTAATGCTCAGCCTTTATTACGGTAGAACTAATGAGGTTGTTTTGTTTTATCATCTATTTATTTTGTTTCCTTGGAAGCCACATAAATTGATAAAATACCTTAATAAGGAGAAGAAGAAAAAAAAAACAAGTGAAGTGCTTCTGAGTGCTGAGTGATCAGTTGAGATTTTAATAAAAAGTAAATTCTTTTTTAATAGTTTCCTTGTTAAAGATTCTTTTTTCTTGTCATAAATCTCTAGGGTGAGACAAAAGTATGATACAGTGCCAGATGTATGCAGCTATTCATTTTCTATTTGTAACTTTTTCTTCATTCCACTTTCATAGGTTCGTCATTCATACATATAAATCAATTGAAACAAAATATTTCTACTTTTTTTTTTTTCAGTAAGAGAAAGAACAATGATTTGTATCTTTAACGTGTCCTCGCATGAAAGCTCATACTGTTTTTATCTTGTTTAAGGGTTTGTCTGAAATGTTGGTTGGTCAAGCTCATATTGGGATTAAGAGAATGGGAGAGCTGGATCAAAAGCCCTTCCTTGACGCATGCAAGTCAAAATTTTCTCTTGAGGAAGCACAGGTTCAGGCCTTCACTCTGTGCTCCTTGTGGCAGGAAAACCTGAAAGATCCAGATTGGCATCCTTTCAGGGTGATAGAGAAAGAAGGGAAAGCTGAGGTATGTCTTTTCAATAGCATCAACTATTTATTTCTCAGTTAATTACTTAATTTAGTAACCAATAATGCAAGTGCAAATGTACCTTGAAGCAATATCATGATAAAATGTGTCCACATTGTTGTTTTGTTTTGAACTGTCTCTTGGTTCTATTTTTATTTTATATATATATATATATATATATATATATATATATATATATATATATATATCAATCCTGAACATAATGTTTTATTGGGCATGGAATGAGGTATTTTTCTTTCTTTTTTGGTCTTCTTATGAGGATTTTAGGAAATTGCAAGAAACATGGTTTAGGTGGTGTATATCTATTGAAGGCATGCAATCCAAACCAACTGATAATAGGTGTAGAGGTCCACAATATTAGACATAGTCATGTAAGGCCTAGTACTAAATTAGAGCTTTCAACTTGTGTGATTTTTGTCTTGAATGATCTGCCGTACAACTCATTATCCCACTTTTATCTCAAACTCCTAATACGCTGAGATCCACTGCTGAGCTGAATAACATTTTTGTTGGTGAAGAACGAGGATGAGTGGAGAAAAATAAAATTTGAAGATTTCACCTTATTTTGGCATGCTTTGACGATATGTGTATTTCTGTTGGTAACTGATTCCTTTCTCTAAGAATTAAGATCTTAAGGAATTATCATTCAAGGGCCAATTGAAAAGATGATTAAACTGTTCACATGACATGTGTTGCAGGAATTGATAGACGAGGAAGATGAGAAGCTACGTAAGCTGAAGGAAGAGTGGGGGCTTGACATACATGATTGTGTTGTTACAGCTTTGAAAGAAATGAATGAGTATAATCCAAGTGGGAGGTATGTTGTTCCAGAGCTCTGGAACATGAAAGAAAAAAGAAAAGCCACATTAAAGGAGGTTATTGCCTTTATCTTGAAGAATATTAAGACACACAAGCGAAAGAGAACATGAGCAGGTTAGTATATATTACTATTGACAGTCATGTTTCTCTGATCTTGCAGTTGTGCCTGGGCTGATTATATTTCATTCATGGCACATAACAGTTTCTCTTATAGCTGTGGTAGGATGTGGTGAAGGATCATTGCTTAAAAAAATCATGCATGGATAAGTTTCTTACAAAAAAAAAATAAATCGGGATACTGTTTAGTTGAAGTCTATTGCAGCTTTTGTCCTGTGACGGCAAGTGTAGTTGTTTCTGATGTTTGTGGGTTCCAGTTTGTATACTAATAACAACTTTTATTTATCTTTTTAGTTGATTTTTTGTCCGATGCAAATTCAAGTTACTCAATTTCAGTAGATTTTTTCCCGCTTTTGTCTTTCTCCATTATGGATGATGATTTTTATGTGATTTCTTTTATCCTATTTTTTTTTTTTACCGCTTTGAGTGACCTTATTTGCTGCACACACACACACACACACCTTTGTTATTTTTGTTCTCAATTTGTGTGGTTTCTTATTTCTTAGGCAACAGCACATAGCGGACCTTGGAATTTGGAGCTTAGATGATTGTTAAGTGCAACTGTGCTAGTGGAAGGCATGACCATGTTTCTTTGAAGCTGTGTTGCATGTTTAAATTTCCTTATGCGGATCTTATGCCAAGGAAAAGAACTTGTAATGTTGGAAGACCTGTACTTTGTTTCATATTGAACTTAAAAACAAGTTTTATGGGGATACTCTGTGAGTGCAGTTTTACTGTCAGTATCTCTTTTTCACATCTTCAATCAACTAGCTCAAAGTTCTACTGCTTGGAAAAATGTATGTTTCGTTGCGATACACACCGATAATCGCTACTCGCTGGTGAAAATTTTTCAGTCCTTGCCAAACTGTCTTTCCCTTGGAGCAGCTTTGGATTCTAGCTTTGTTATTTATTTCTTCTTTATCAGAAAAAGTAAATTACAATCGAAAATGAAAACCTCATCGGGAACTTCTGGGTAGGATCATTACAGACATTCTATTCGCTTCTAGATGTGTTGAAGCTAGCGGACGTCATTGGTCATGAATGACACTAACTTTCGGATGGCCACATATGGAATTACCAGAGCCTTGCTTTTTTATATTTTGGAAATTGAATTTGGTTTGGCGTTGCAATCTCCTGCGTTATATGGGAAAAAAAAAAACAAAGAAATAGCCGAAATGACGATTTTACCCTCATCTTTTATCGTAGTTTTCAGTCTGCCGAATTTTCTTTCCATAAAACAATGGGTAAAGTAGTTGAAAACCCAACATTCTCCACAGTTTGCGTTCCCAACCTGCCGCTTTGCTTTTCAACTCCATTCTCCAACACCCCCACCGCCCACAGCGGCTTTTCTCCGTCATCTACTCCAACACTTTTCCCTTGAGATTCCTCTAGCAGGTGATTTACCTCTCTCCTTGATTGAATGCACACAAGGTGTTCGATTAGATGCCTCTGAAACATCCAACACTGACTTTGTTAATTTAGCTTGCTCCAATCTGGGCATTGTGAAGAAACCTCGACATGGGTACTCGGAAGGTTTTGTGGAGTTTAGCCGGCAAGTTGTTCTCGGTTGGGGTTGTGGGTCTCTGTGTTTCGGATTGTGTTGCCAGTGTTGCTCCTGTGCGGGGTTCCTCTATGTCTCCTACATTCAATCCTCAAAAGACTACGTGTATGGGCATATCAACTGGTTGGTCTCTTCGTAAACATATTGCTTTTCCTGCAATGATTGTTTGTTTACTATGATTACAATCTTGTTTTGCAGATGACTATGTTTTGATGGAGAAATTCTGTCTTAATCATTACCAGTTTTCCCATGGTGATATTGTAGTCTTCCGGTATTTCTCCTTTTGCAACATATCTTGGCTACCATTTGTTTGTTTTCGGTGAGATATATACTAGGACTTTGGTCCTTTTTCGATTCATTTTGCAGGTCTCCAAGTAATCATAAGGAGTATCATATTAAGAGGATAACCGCCTTACCTGGAGATTGGATTGGAATTCGTAAGTCCTTCTATCCCCCGATAGTTCCCGAGGGACGTTGCTGGGTTGAGGGAGACAATTCATCTTCTAGCATGGATTCAAGAACATTTGGCACAGTAAGTTATCCTGTCTTGCTATATTTGTGCTCTAGAAAGGAAAAATAGTAGTTCTACCAACCATTATGTTGCCTAAAGAAGTGAAAACCCACTCAGACTAGGTAATTGGCTTTCCTTTGAGAAGTTACTGTGACTTATATCTACTTGATGGAAGCATGGAGCTTGCAATAGTGTTGCATCAGATTGCAGGTTACAGTAATTTGCAAGTGTGGCTAACATGAGACGTTCTTCAATATTTCTGTCGCTTTCGCTAACTCAAGCTAATTTTGGCAGATTCCTCTGGGTTTAATTGAAGGAAGGGTCACCCACATTGTGTGGCCTCCTCAGAGAATAGGTGCGGTTCAGAGAACTGAGAGAAGTACCGCAGGACACACTTGATCCTCTGTAGTTGTCTATTACCCTCTGATACATTTTTTTTGGGAAGAAAAAGTTTATCTTATTTCCCCATTTTGCCATAGCAGCATTCTCGATTTTGCATTGTTGTTTGTCAACAATATTCAAATAACGCACACCGCAAGTTGTTGATCAGGCATAAAATCAAACACAGATGTCGATCTAGATGAGCAAAACAACAGTCCTTAATTCTGCTACACTTTTTTCGTCTAATCTTAATCGAGTCAATTACATGGAAGTCCACTTTGAGACATCTTATCCTATAGAGGTCCGCTCAAACATTTTTACCCACGTAAGTCCACCTAAGCCTAAATAAAGGTATTAAAGTTCAACTAAATTGCAGACTGTCATCCAACTAAAAAATTAGATTCTCTCTTATATTTACAAAAATGCCACTAATATAAAAAGTCAACAACCACTCTCCTCCCCGGAAAAGTCTCCGGCAGACCTCCGACAAGGTCTCCGACAGACTCCGGCAATGTCTCAGGTCGAATTCTGACGGTTACGAAAGCTACTACCGCCACCAACAAAGCTACTACTAGCAACAAAAACTACTACCGCCAGTAAGAAAAGTTACTACCGCCAGCAACAAAAGTTACTATCCCTAGATGGAAAAGCTACTACCCCTAGCTAGAAAAGCTACTACCACCAACAACAAAAACTACTATCGCCAGCAACAAAAGCTACTACCCCTAGCTAGAAAAGCTACTACCACCGACTACAAAAGCTACTACCACCGACTACAAAAGCTACTACCGCAAGCAACAAAAGCTACTACCGCAAGCAACAAAAGCTACTATCCCTAGCTACAAAAGCTACTACAGCCAACAACAAAAGCTACTACCACTGACTACAAAAGCTACTAACGACACCAACAAAAGCTACTACTGCCAGCAACAAAAACTACTACTACCACCAACAAAAGCTACTGCTAACAACAAAAGCTATTATCCCTAATAAAATTTAATTGGCGCATACCGCCATTATAATTGTCCCATTGACTGTTAGAAAGCGGGATATAAACATTATTTCAATCAAAGTAAATGAGGAACAAATTCTTTTACCTACTCTGATTAAACATGACTAATGCTTTAGGATCTCTCTCAAGAATAACAAATGAATAACAGTCAAATTAACATCAAGAGAGTAATGTGAAAGAACGCAAAAATATGCTGATTCATTCAAAGCAAAGAAGTAGATTAAGTCAAAACAGATAATTAGATGATTTCTTTTACCTATAATGATTAAATTGACATTATCGAGAAAAAAAAAAAAATTCCCCTCAATCCTAATGTTATCTGCTGCAGCACCAGACACACACAGCAGCAACAGGGTCTATGCCGAAGTATCTTACAATAAAAATCCATAGCTGTTGTTCCATCAACAATCTTCATAATGTTGAATGGCAGCTGAAAAGGCACAATCCTCAGTTACCAAATTACATTTACCCTATAGCTAGATTAAGGATGCAAAATAAAAGAATGAAGATGGATTATAGTTTAATTTTAGTGAGAGTAATGATGATAGATTATAGTTGTATGTCTGAAACTATTTAAAATTGATGACTCCATTAGTGTCCATTTAACTCAAGTTTAAGATACTGGGCGACAATAGGAATTAAAAACAGTATGCATTGATATTATTCCACTCTATATCAAGCACAGTGAACCAATACCGGCCTAGGAACATAACTAGTGATAGAAACAGATATATGGAAAGCTTATAAATAAGTAAATAAAAGAAGCTTACAGAGAGTGATGGAGTTACAGCACAAAGCATCCACCCATGTTGAGCAAACATGTATCCTGAAGCTGACTAGTGCTGTAGTGGAACAGGCGATGACCCAGGGTTTGGACAGAGAATGATCCACAAATTGATTCACAAGTTAAAATTTCTGAATCACTACTAGGAAGAGGAGGACTAGCTGCAGATTTTGAATAGGAATAATTGAAAGTGAGCACATGAAGATTTTTCCTCCAGAAGAATGCAAAGCATACACGTTGACCTCCAAGATGGACACAGCTGTATGCGGTTCCTTCGACTCCTTTAAGGGCACCGGACAGACTTATCTCAGCTACTCGTTCAATACAATCAGTTTCACCTTCAGGGGAAAGCACCATGCGGGAGACTATTATCTGTTCATCATCAAAGGTAAACATTAGCTTCTCATCCTCCTCTTCTGAGTCCACCACTAAAACCTTGTTGTACATTGTCAGAAAAACACCCATATCGTCCCGAATGCGGGGTTCACGATCAGACCATGTTGCCTTGGGGTCAGCCACGTCAAAGAAGAGTAGACGGCCTTCTGGTTCGTAGTTTGCGCGATGTGTGACAAAGATCTTGGTGCCCACAACTGCAACATTGGATGGACGAATCGCACTCCAGGAAAGGTGTTCAATTGGAAGACTTGGGAGAGAAGCCCATGCTTTGGTTTTAGGGTCAAATACATTGAAATTCGGACCTTCCTGGTCGCATTCACGACCAGAGAGAGCACATAGCTTACCGTCGATCTCCCCAAGCCAGGGACGAATTTTCGGTCCTCCTGGCAATCCTGGAATCACATATTTGCGTCCGCTGCGGATGAACCTGGGGTTGGGTTCCACACTTGGATCAGTCTCCAAAACATAGGTTCTTGAAGGGTGCACTTCCCCACCGCCGGCCAGAACAATTCGAGAGCCGAAGACACCAACACCCATATTGACGGGAACGTCATCTCCCTCTAGAACAGCAACTTGTTGTATGACGGAATCGGATCGAGAAGAATCTTGTTTTTGCTTGGAATCGGATTGAGAAGAATCTTGTTTTGGCTTGGAATCGGATTGAGAAGAAACTTGTTTTACCTTGGAATCGGATGGAGAAGAATTCATGGGAATCGGGGTAAGGTCATTAGTGAACAATTCCCTCAATTTGATGGCGTGGACACGGTATCGATTGAGAGAAGCACCAAAATTATGGAACTCAAAAGTGCAAACGTACAGTTTAGCGTCGTCCAATTTCTTCGTCGCCCTCGTCCGATACGCTTCACCTCCTTTACCCATCCTTCTTGGAATCCCTAACCCTAGATCTGTTGTTTATACCTCCGAGGCGTGCTCACATTGGGCCAATCCTCCAACGGGCTATAATACACCTGGCCCAACATGTTCTTTTATCCTTCGTCTATTGTCTTAATGTTTTTGGAAGGAGAAGCTGAAATTTCAGATTCCCATCCTCAGTTAACTCGGATATTAGAAATGTTTGCAAATGGCACTTGGCAGCTTTTGACTCTCTCTCTCTCTCTCTCTGCAAACTGAAGCAGCACAGAAATGGACGACTTGACTCTCTCTGATCTCTCTCTCTTTCTCTGTATCTGATTTTCACATTCTGTCACTTATGCTAACTCAAGTGTAGCTAACATGAGACGTTCTTCAATATTTCTGTCACTTATGCTAACTCAAGCTAATTTTGGCAGATTCCTCTGGGTTTAATTGAAGGAAGGGTTACCCGCATTGTGTGGCCTCCTCAGAGAATAGGTGCGGTTCAGAGAACTGAGAGAAGTGCCGCAGGACACACTTGATCCTCTGTAGTTGTCTATTACCATCTGAAACATTTTCTGTGGAAGAAAAAATTTCTCTTGCCATAGCAGCGTTCTTGATTGCATTGCTGTTTGTCAACAATATTCAAATAATGCGCGCTCCAAGTTGTTGATCAGGCATAAAATCAAACACAGATATCGAAGATGATCAACGTACCGTTTGTCATTGTTCTCATTTTTGTTCAATATCTAGCTGTTAGGTATCGACTATTGATCGTCAAGCGCTAAAAATGTGTATTTTGATAAACCTTCGATGTTTAACAACTTATTTGAGCTATTGATTCCCAACTCATGTTTCTGTCAAACAAATTATTCAATCAGTTAAACGCAAGGGGATTATTATGATGCATTAACACCAATCTATTCATTCAGTTTAATTCAGTTTGGTAACCGTATCAGAACTTCTAATGAATTAATTCAACATGATTCCAGTTCCTTGTGACGGAGTATAGTAAATTTCTAAATTGCCTTGCTTAAGAGAAATTGTTTCAATGTAGTTTGGTTTAATATCTTCATGGTCTTATGGGCAAGCAAATGAAACTTAGACTGTAAAACATGTAAGTTTTTATATATCCCATTTGCCTTGATTAACCTACACCCGTTGTGAATAGCTCCTGAAATAACACCCCATACTCTATTTTCTTACCTCTTTTCGCAAATTGGTGGGCGGTTGGCGTCGTGGGAGCTTTGATGACCTGTTCAGAAGTGCTTCCACCATGCTTTCATTAGTTTTCACTGTAGTGCCATACAGCCTATACTGCTATGTCGACGGATATGGGAAGCCAAAATGAAGAGCTTTTCAACATAAGGTGGTGAATGCTCAATCACAGTTCTCCCAGCAGGTTCACTAATTCATATCTGCTCTATATTTCAGGACAGGCTGGTCTTTAGCAACTAACTCTGACATGTAAAATTGCTGTAAGCCAGCTCTATACAATAAGCAGGAATGCAGGAGAGAGATGAACTCATGGCCAGCACACAAGTGAGTTTGAGCTGTGGCTGATGTATGCTCAGGCATCTTATTAGTAACAGTCAAATAAAGCTCATTTGGACATTTTCACTTGTTAAAATATAATCTATTTGTGATCAATTTCTTGCACATATACATTAATGCATTATCATATATAACAAGGTTCAGAGTCATATTCATGTTATTAATTTTTCCTACCACGTAGTTTAGTTTAATTTCTTGTATGAAGGAAACCTTTCGGATGCACTGTCAATATCTTTAGTCACAGTAAAGACCAGAAAATTACACCCAAATCGTAAATACTAGAGATCCAATTACTGAAGGAAGATCAGATCGAGCAGTATAGAGCTGACCTAGCCTGGTGGTAGTTGAATACTAAATGTCATTCCCAACGTTCCCACACCATTCCTTTCTATGAGAAACTGTAATATCACAATATTGGATCAAACATTATTTGATCCGCGCACCATTTCCAGTTGTAGGATTATCTACAGTAACCTACACTTTTTGCGTAACCATGTCTCAAATCTATTGTGCAACAATCTAACAAACTACATTATACACATACCTATGTCTCACGTACAGTTTACAGTAATGTTGCACAATCTAACTAACATGCATTTCATTGGTAAATTGTCTTATATTCTCCGATATAAATTAAACACAGGCTATTGCAAGTCATGTCTTTGTATTTTGGTCGCAGTTGCACTTCAGGTAATAACCTCTTGTGCCATGCATGTTTGTGGATCTGCAGCATCTGCTAGTTCAACGTGGCTATCTTTTACATAGCAACTTAATTCTTGCGTCTTGTCGGTCGGACTTGTTATGCGGAAGCGTAAACAAACACCAATATTGATATGGAACTATTCGGATAACCAAAGAACGATAAAGAAAATAGAACATAAGAACACAAGATTTATAGTGGTTCACCCAATCAATATGATTGGGCTATGTCCACTTCCGGAGCCGGCGAGAAATTCCACTATAATAATTGGAGAGAATACAATAGAGTATATGAATAATACTCTCTAACCAAAAACCCCAATATACCAATCTTCTCTCTTTGTCGATAGAGAAAGAAACACTCTGTTCTAGGTTAAACAATATCTCTCTTCTTGAAAACAATTGACGACAACCTCTTATATATACATATACCTATCACTAATCCTAGTTAGACTAGAATACATGTATATATAGATCTTCTAATTAACCTAGGTATAAGTCCACGTGATCAAGATGGACTTCTCCAATATTGGGTTCAGCCAAACTTCAATTTAGACCAATAATCAATAAATCTCCACCTTGATGTTAATTGATGCAAATCCTCCAAAGTAGAACTTCAAACCATTCGACGCTCCGACATCCCCGTAGGGATCTTCAAATTCTTGTAACACCAATCAAGTTCAAGCAATGCTTGAACTTGCTCAATGGAACTGCCTTTGTCAACATATCTGCAGGATTATCTTTAGTTCCAATCTTGAGGAGTTGAATATCACCATCCTCCACCATCTGACGAATCTTGTGATATCTGACACGAATATGTTTAGTACGTGCATGAGTAACCTGGTTCTCTGCCAGATGAATAGCACTTTGACTATCACAATGAATATCCACATATTCTTGATTAAGTCCCAAGTCCTCAAGCAAACCTTGAAGCCATAGTGCTTCTTTTGCACCCTCTGTTACTGCCATATATTCAGCTTCTGTAGTCGACAAAGCAATTGTATGTTCCAAATTCGACTTCCAACTCACCGGTCCACTAGCAAGAGTAAACACATAAGCTGAGGTAGACCTACTCATATCCAAATCACCAGCGTAATCAGAGTCCACATATCCAACAACACACTGACTCGTCTTATCCTGCTGAAATACTAATCCAACATCCACGGTACCAAAGATATACTGTAAAATCCACTTCACAGCTTGCCAATGGCCTCTACCTAGATTATGCATATATCTGCATACCATACTTAAAGCCTGTGAAATATCAGGTCTAGTACACACCATACAATACATCAAGCTACCAATAGCACTGGCATAAGGAACTTTAGCCATATATTGCTTCTCATCATCTATGCTAGGAGACATAGTAGCATCAAGTTTAAAGTGAGAACCAATATGTGTACTTACAGGTTTAGTTTTATCATCCATGCCAAACCGATGTAGTACCTTCTTCAAATATTGCTTCTGTGACAAACAAACTCTGCCTCTTGATCTATCTCTCTCAATTTCCATGCCCAAAATCTTTTTAGCTTCTCCCAAGTCCTTCATCTCAAATTCACAACTCAATTTTGACTTCAATTTATCAATCTCCACCTTGCTCTTAGATGCAATTAACATATCATCGACATATAAGAGCAAATAAATGAAGGTCTCATCCTGTAGCTTGCGAAAATAAACACATGGATCATAATGACTTCTGGTGTACTTCTGACCTGACATGAACTTGTCAAATCGCCTATACCACTGCCTTGGAGACTGTTTTAAACCGTATAATGATTTCTGCAATTTACAAACCCAATTTTCCTTACCAACAACTTTAAATCCTTCTGGTTGGGTTATGTAAATTTCTTCTTTTAATTCTCCATGTAGAAAGGCAGTTTTCACATCAAGCTTTGCTAACTCAAGATCAAACTGAGCAACCAAGGCTAATAAAATACGAATAGAAGAATGCTTTACAACTGGAGAAAATACCTCATTGTAGTCAATTCCTTCCTTTTGTGCGTAGCCTTTAGCTACCAATCTAGCCTTGTATCGTGATCCTTCCTTTTTAGCAAACACCCATTTACAACCAATTGCTCTCTTCCCATGCGGTAACTGAACCACCTCCCATGTTTTATTCTTGTAAGGAGAGTTCATCTCCTCACCCATAGCTTTTCCTCACTCTACACAATCTGCATGTACAACAGCTTCTTCATAGGTAGTAGGAATTTCTTCTTCAGTAATAGGAAGTGCATAAGTCACCATATCATTAAGCCAAGCTGGCTTTGGAGCATTCATTTTTCCCTTTCTTGTTGCAATAGATCTGTCTTGTTGTGTAGGCTCTTGGGTTGGAGCCTCTACTTCAACACTCGTGTCCTTATTATTTGAATCATCTGACTCAACTGTAGGACTCATTGGATCAATTTTAGTTTTAACAACTTTTCTCTGTACCTCCACCTGCTGCAAACTCTCTGTGGTCGTTCTCTGCTCTTCAGAAATTTTCTGTTTATTCTGATCAACCATACTTGCTTCATCAAAAGTCACATCTCTGCTTACAACAACTTTCTTCTCATCTGGACACCAAAGCTTGAATCCTTTAACATCATCATTAAATCCCAAGAATATTGTTTTCTTGGCTCTTGGATCAAGCTTGCTTTCCCTGACATGAAAATAGGCAGGACAACCAAAAATATGAAGATAATCATAATCTCTAGCAGGTTTACCAGACCATACCTCCATGGGAGTTTTACCCTCAATTGTAGAACAAGGCAATCTATTAATAAGATGACCTGCATATGTGACTGCCTCAGCCCAAAACTTCTTGTCTAAACCAGCATTAGACAACATACATCTGACTTTCTCCAATAAAGTCCTATTCATGCGCTCTGCAACCCCATTTTGCTGTGGTGTCCCTTTAACTGTGAAATGCCTCACAATGCCCTCATCTTCACATAATTTGAAGAACGGATCATATTTATATTCACCACCATTATCTGACCTGAGCCTCTTGATTTTCCGACCGGTCTGAGTCTCAATCATCTTCTTCCACTTCACAAATATATCTAAGACTTCATCTCTATGCTTCATGGTGTACACCCATACTCTTCTAGAGAAGTCATCAACAAAAGAGACATAATAATGCATACCTCCTATAGATGTTGTTGTGGTAGGTCCCCATACATCTGTGTGAATGTAGTCTAGAGCTCCTTTAGTCTGATGAACTGCGGTGCCAAATTTAACTCTAGTCTGCTTTCCCAAAACACAGTGTTCACAAAATTCCAATTTGCAAGTCTTTGCACCCTTTAATAAGCCTTGCTTCACTAACCTCTGCATTGCTTTCTCACCAGCGTGACTAAGACGCATATGCCATAATCTGGTAGTATCTGCATCATCTGTTGTCTTAGAAACTGCTGTCTCACTTGTCACAGTACTCCCTTGTAGAAAATACAAGTTTCTTTCTCTAGTACCCTTCATCATCACAAGTGAACCAGAAACAACTCTAGCAACGCCATCCTTCAAAGTGATTGTGTGCCCCTTTGATTCCAAAGTACCCAACGAGATAAGATTTTTCTTCAAGTTCGGAACATACCGAACATTAGTCAATTCTCTAACAACCCCATCATGCATCTTGAGACGAACTGTACCAATCCCTTTAGTTCTGCAAGGACTATCATCTCCCATGAGAACTACTCCACCTTTTAATTCCCTCAAAGAAGAGAACCATTCCCTGTTAGGACACATGTGGTGAGTACAACCCGAATCCATAATCCACTGATTAGAATAATCACGTGCAGGTAAACTTGCTAGAGCCAAATCAATCTCATCGTCTTCAAAATCTTTGAAAAACGAAGAACAACTCAATGCAAAATCGAAGTCATCATCATCTTCAAATTTTGCCATATTCACTTCAAAACCCTTCTTGTCTCTAGTCTTCAACTTAGGACAATCTTTCTTCCAGTGACCCTTTTGACGACAAAAGACACATTCATCTTTTGCAGGAAATTTAGCTCTTGACTTGGAACGAGATTTACCTCGGTTTCCACCAAACTTTCTATCTTCTGACCTGCCTCTTGCAACAAGTACTTGTGCTTCACCACCTGAACCCCTTTGCAACTGCTTCTCCTTCTTCCGACATTCATTATTAATCAATGAATTACACACATCATCAAATTGTACTTCATTTTTTCCATGCAGCAACGTTGTAATCAAATGCTCATACTCGTCAGGAATAGAATTAAGCAAACACAAAGCTTTATCCTCATCATTAATTTGCACATCTAAATTAACCAAATCTGCAAGTATCTTATTGAAGTCACTGATGTGTTCAGACATTGAGATACCTTGTCTGTAGTTGAATAGGAAAAACCTTCTCTTTAGGTGAAAGCGGTTTTCAGCACTCTTGATCATGTACTGGTCCTCCAATTTCTTCCACATATCCTTTGCTGAAGTTTCCTTCATGATAAAGAATTTCACATTCTTTGCAAGACATAATCTGATAGAACCACAAACCCACTTATTAATTTGCTTCCACTGCACCTCGGTCATATCTACTGGTTTCTCTTCAAGAGCTATATCCAATTCTTGTTGACACAAGACATCCATCATCTCACACTGCCACATACCAAAGTTATTTGTTCCATCGAACTTCTCAACTTCAAATTTGGCATTGCCAACAGATGGCTTAGCATGTGTAGACTCTGTCCCTTTCTTCTTATCACCTTCAGCACCGTCACTCATGATTTCCAATCAATAATGAACTCCCAATTCAGAACCAGAGCTCTGATACCAGTTTGTTATGCGAAAGCGTAAACAAACACCAATATTGATATGGAACTATTCGGATAATCAAAGAACGATAAAGAAAATAGAACACAAGAACACAAGATTTATAGTGGTTCACCCAATCAATATGACTGGGCTACGTCCACTTCCGGAGCCGGCGAGAAATTCCACTATAATAATTGGAGAGAATACAATAGAGTATATTAATAATACTCTCTAACCCAAAACCCTAATATACCAATCTTCTCTCTCTGTCGATAGAGAAAGAAACACTATGTTCTAGGTTAAACAATATCTCTCTTCTTGAAAACAATTGACGACAGCCTCTTATATATACATATACCTATCACTAATCCTAGTTAGACTAGAATACATGTATATATAGATCTTCTAATTAACCTAGGTATAAGTCCACGTGATTAAGATGGACTTCTCCAATATTGGGTTCAGCCAAACTTCAATTTAGACCAATAATCAATAGGACTAAGTAATTAAGCAAACAACGGTGAGTGAAAATCCTCCGCATGCCAGCTGGTTATTCTCAGATCAGGCGGAAAGTCTGAGTCGATGGACAACCGGTATGTTTTTGAACACCGTCTCTTATATCAGCGCGCATACACGCACTCTCAACACCAATTAGGATTTAACAACATGCTTGCTCCTGACCATGGAATAGAAGTTGTCATTGCCCTAAGCCCCTAATTAATCATTGAGAGAAAGAGAGAGATCAAAACCTAACATTTAAGCATTATTACTCGAGCTATACTTTAATTCGTATATAAACATCATAAGCGGTTGAGTTTGTAAGATGCCTACATGTAAATGCGGATGTAAATCTTTAGACGAAAAGGTAGAATTCAAATAGATGTCACCAGAAGAATGAAAGGCAGCGATGTAAAATTCAAATAGATCTCACCAGATGCATGTAACGCAGAAATGCAGATTATTTCTGCACTTAGCCAAAGGAAACAAAGTAACAAAGAAAATCTGCAAGAAATTGAATGTGAAGGTCAGCAATGGCAGAGGACCACGTGAAGCTGCTTGAATGGTGCAAGTCTCCCCTGAGAGAAAGCATGTGGCACTCATTGAATGACCTTCAATGCATAGTTGTTTACTGATTTGCTATGCTGGTCTCTGCAGTTAATACATGTACTATAACTTACCCATCAACTTAACTCAAATCATCTACTTAGTAACTCACTTCATCTACTTATTAGCTAGTGAACTAGTGCAAGAACTAAGAGACCCGTTGAGAAGTGTAATCAAGGTATGTGCCTAACTTCAACTTCATCCCTGATATATCTCGATCTCTCTCATGCTTCTATCTTATGCATTCCTCCATCGAGCTTTAGCTTATATATCTATATGTGTCTGTCTCTTGTTTTCAGTTGAGTGCAATGAAGATGGACTTAATGGACGTGTTAATCCTTGTTCTGGCGGCCGTGTTTCTCCGGCTATGGTGGCGCTACTGTTCCGTCGCCGGCGAACAAAAGAAGAACCTTCCGCCAGGACCACCAGGCTGGCCGGTGGTGGGAAACCTAATCCAAGTGATCCTCGAGGGTCGACCCTTCATCTTTGTAGTACGGGATTTACGTAAAAAGTATGGACCAATCTTCACCATGCAAATGGGACAACGCACACTCATCATCATCACCAGCTCCGACCTCATCCACGAAGGCCTCGTCCAGCGGAACGCCGAGTTCGCCAGCCGCCCCTCCGACTCTCCCATCCGACTCATCTTCAGCGTCGGAAAGTGTGCTATCAACTCCGCTCAGTACGGCCCTCTCTGGCGCACCCTCCGCCGCAACTTCGTGACGGAGCTTATAAACCCTACCAGGATACGCCAGTGTAGTTGGATCCGCAACTGGGCGCTGGGGTATCATATGAAGCGCCTCATGTCCCAGGCCGCGGAGCACGGCTCCGTGGAGGTGATGAGCAACTGCAGACTTACTATCTGCAGCGTGCTCATCTGCCTCTGCTTCGGAGCTAAGATCTCCGAAGAGAGAATCAAAGTCATTGAGAGTATACTCAAGGATGTCATGATGGCCACCACACCGAAGCTCCCAGACTTCCTGCCGATGCTGACTCCGCTGTTCCGTCGGCAGGTGAAGGAGGCCGAAATGCTACGGAAGAAGCAGTTGGAGTGTTTGGTTCCGCTCATAAGAAACCGAAAGGCTTTTCTCGACGGCGGCGGTGTTGTGAACGAGGAGATGGTGAGTCCAAGTGGTGCTGCGTATATCGACTCGCTGTTTGAGCTTGACGTGCCCGGAAGAGGTAAGCTGGGAGAGGAAGAGCTCGTCACTCTTGTCTCTGAAATCATCAACGCCGGGACGGACACGAGTGCTACTACGACTGAGTGGGCTTTGCTGCATTTGGTGATGAACCAGGAGATTCAAGATAAGCTGTATAAGGAGATTGTCGACTGTGTTGGGAAAGATGGGGCGGTCACCGAGAGTGACGTGGAAAAAATGACCTATCTCACTGCGGTGGTTAAAGAGACTTTCCGGCGACACCCGCCGAGTCACTTTCTCCTGTCTCATGCGGCAGTGAAGAAGACGCAGCTCGGTGGCTACACTATTCCGGCGGATGCAAGCGTGGAGTTCTACACTGCATGGGTGACGGAGGATCCGGGGATGTGGAAGGATCCGGGCGAGTTTCGACCCGAGAGATTCTTGGATGGAGATGGAGTTGACGTGGACATAACGGGGACAAAAGGAGTGAAGATGGTGCCCTTTGGAGCCGGCCGGCGGATTTGTCCGGCATGGACGTTGGGGACGTTGCACATTAACTTGCTGGTGGCGAGAATGGTGCAGGCCTTCAAATGGTTGCCGGTTCCCGGTTCTCCACCCGACCCGACTGAGACATTTGCTTTCACTGTGGTCATGAAGAACCCTCTCAAGGCTGTGATTGTGCCTAGGTCACTGGTCAACTAATTACCTAGTTTGGCTCATAGCTAATTAAGCGTTTGAGTTAATTAATTAGCAAGCTAGACAATGATATATATGTTCTAAGTTTAGTTATGGTTAATCTCTCTAGCTACCTACCTATCAAGTGTGATGATTATTGCTTTGCCTTATTTTTGATGATTCTCAGTTGTTGTTCGTGTCGTCGTTGGATGATGCATGTTCTTCCATCCAAAACCTGATATAAATTAATTTACTCGCGTACCGTTGAGCGATAATAATATTTGTAGTTTGGTGACTTTGGGTTAAGGAAATGGGGCAAGGGGAAACATTCATATCGTACGTGTCTTCAATTCCTACCTACTAATATGGAAGAAGATGTTTCTATTTTCATGAAATAAATCAAACCTTTTCATTAAAATTGATGCAAATGAGCAATTCAAATTTACTAGGGCAATCTGCACCTAACATATCCAACAACGTACAAGGCATTAAAAGCATAAAGAGAAAGACAATGATCCCATGATTAAATATATGTCCCTCTTCAACAACAACATCTACTCGTTGAAAACCTTTATGTCAAAACCCTAGCGGGCCGTCTCAAACCTCCAAATATTCAAGATCTATCTCGGCCGGCAACAACCGTCCGACATGTGATTGTCGTTAGCGGTATGGTTTTGCTCTCGGACGGGTGATTGTTATTGGTGCGATCTAATTTAGTTTCTGAAAGCTTGTCTTGACGGTGGCTCTAGATTCACATGTTGTTAGCGAGATTCTCTCTATGCCTCAAATCAAGTCCTGAATCTTCTAGATTACAGAGTTAGAGTCTGTATATAATTTGTCTAGGTTTATTTCTTGCTTACCAAGTCTTGTTGTACTATATATAAACCTACTATGTAAACAATATTGATCAAAGGGAATACAAATTCTACATGGTATCAGTAGTTCCAGGCTCTTACCTCTAGCTTTTCTTCCACAATGACCTCTGCCTCCTCCTCTATCTCTTCCCTCCCTTCTCCCAATACTTCTCACTTCATCAAACTCACGGAAACTAATTACCTCGTCTGGCTTCGTCAAATCAAACCCTACCTCCATGGAAACAAACTTTGGGGCTATGTTGATGGCTCTATTCCTGCTCCCTCTACCACCATTTTTTCCACCCCATCCACACCTTCTTCCGCCACCACCGAAGCTGCTCCTTCTGTCCAAGGTGTTCCTCCTCTTACTGTTTGTATCCCCAATCCTGCATACGAACAATGGTTTGTCAATGATCAATTAACCGTGAGTATCCTCACCACCACACTCACCGAGCCGATTGCCGCTCTTACCATTGGTTTTGACATTGCTAAAGAAATTTGGGATTGCTTAGCTCGTCACTTCTCTCAGAAATCGGTTGCCAGTGCCGCTAGCCTTAAGATGCAGCTCCTTGATCTTAAAAAGGGCACTCAATCAATCGATGAGTACCTTCGTCATGCCAAATCTATTGCTGATTCCCTTGCTGCCATCAACAAGCCTGTTCCCGATGAGGACTTGGTTGTTGCTACTCTTCATGGACTTGGCTCGGATTACTTGATGCTTCGCACTGCCCTCACACAAAATCCTCCCTTACCGGATTTCACTGAGCTCCGTGCCCGGATTTTGGCATTTGACAACCAACACCAGCCCTCCCCTGAGAACCATTCTGTCACAGCCCTCTTCTCTAGCTCTTCCCAACCTGGCCGCCCTTCATTCTCCGGTCGTCGGCAGTTCACCGCCTTTCCCTCTGGTGGCCGTGGTCGTGGTCGTGGCCGTGGCAGGTTCAACGGCTCCACCACTCGCCCTCAGTATGGTGTCTCTCCCTTCCATGCCCAGAATGTGGTCTCTTATCCCTCTCACGCTCCACCCGCCTTCAACCCGAATTTTTGGGCTCAGTCTGCCCCGCGGCCCACCTTCCCTGGTCAACAACTCCCAGGCCTTCTTGGACCTAGCCCAGCTCAATGGTGTCCCACTTGCATGACTTCTCATCATGGGTCTAATTCTTGTCCTCACAAATTCTCCGGGCCGACAGCTGCTGCTCCATTTGCTGGCGCTCACTTCTCTAGAGATCTTTGGTATCCCGACACCGGCGCCACTCATCATATGACCTCTATGCCTCTCCATAATTCTCAACCATACGGCGGTCCACACAATGTTTTTATGGGTAACGATGACTCTATGCCTGTTTCCCACACGGGTAATCTCCCCCTCTCTTTGGGGGACTCTCAATTCTCTCTTCTTAATGTCTTTAATGTCCCTTCTCTTCGTCAAAATCTTCTTTCCGTTGCTCGTTTCACCAAAGATAACCTTGTCTTCTTTTTATTCGCTCCTAATTTCTATCGAATTTATTGCTTACGCTCTGGTCGCTTATTGTTTGAGGGCCCATGTAAAGATGGTCTCTATCCGCTTCCTATCTCCGGTTCGTCCTCCTCAGTTCCTTATGCTCTAGCTACCGTGTCCTCTTCTTTGTGGCATCATCGGTTAGGTCATCCGTCGTCATCTGTTTTAAGTCGTCTTGCGTCTTCTCTAGGGTCAAAGTTATCATCTATTTCCTTTTGTAATACATGTGCGCTCAGCAAATCGCACCAATTACCTTTTCTTTCACGTAGTGACTTTGCTCCATCTTTATTTTATCTAATTCATAGTGATGTTTGGATGTCTCCGGTTCCTTCCGTTAGTGGCTTTAAATATTATGTTCTCTTTACCGATGAATATTCTCGATATACTTGGATTTATCCTATGCGACGAAAAAATGAAGTTCTCACTCATTTTCAGACGCTTGTCGCCATTATTAAAAATCTTTTTCAGGGGACTGTTAAATATCTTCAAAGTGACAATGGCACTGAATATGTCAATCATGCGTTTTCCGCATTTTGCTCCTCCATGGGAATCCAACAACGCTTTTCTTGTCCACACACTCCTCAACAAAATGGTCTTGCTGAGCGTAAGCATCGTCACATTGTTTCTATGGTTCGATCTCTTCTTCTCACTTCTCATGCTCCACAAGATCTTTGGGTTGAAGCAGCTATCACCGTCGTTTATCTCATTAATCTTTTACCTACTTCCACTCTCAATTGGGAGACTCCCTACTTCCGTCTTTATAAATGTCATCCTTCTTATTCATCTCTTCGTGTCTTTGGTTGTTTGTGTTTTCCTCATCTTGGTCCATACGTTTCAAATAAATTGTCAGGTCGTAGTATTGAGTGTGTCTTTATCGGGTATAGTCCTCGTCATAAAGGATATCGTTGTCTTGATCCCTCTTCCAATGGTGTCTACATCTCGCGTCATGTTTTATTTAACGAAACACATTTTCCTTTCAAAGACTTGCAGGTATGCTCAACGCATCCGATTGAGATTGTGCCACTCACCTCTCGTGGCTCTTCCGCCTCTCTGCCAGGCCACTCCTTCGCTCCAGCTCCATTGGGCCTAACCAATTCCCCTGTGGCTCAGACCACTTCTTGTCACCAACAATCAGGCCCCATGGCCCAGTCCAGTTCTTCTACTTCACAACCTAACTTGACCCAGTCTGGTCCTTCTTCTTCTTCTGCCGTGCTTGATGACACAGCCCTCCCTCTTCTAGACGACCCACCAACTGCCGGTGCTTCCGCCGCTGCCGCCGTCGCCTCACCACCCCCTGATCCGGGGTCACAAGGCACCTCTTCTGCTGCCTCCGTCGATCCTATTTGTGATTCTGTCCACCACATCACTGACTCCTCCACCACCGGCTCAGATCCTCCCACTTCGGCTCAGCCTCCACTTGGTTCCTCTGTTGTCCCTGCCACCAAATCTCACTCCATGACCACCAGATTACGTGATGGCATCTCCAAACCCAAAACTCGAACTGATGGCACTGTGAGGTATCCTATTTCTCATGCTCTTCTCACTGTTCTTGATGCTATGGAACCTACATGCTATTCACAGGCTTCCAAATCCCCCGAGTGGCGCACGGCTATGGCTGATGAAATCAATGCGCTCATGAAAAATCATACTTGGTCTCTTGTTCCTCCATCTTCCTCTCAGAACACAGTTGGTTGTAAATGGGTATTTCGTATCAAACATAACTCTGATGGTTCAATTGATCGTTACAAAGCACGTCTGGTTGCTAAAGGTTTTCACCAACAACAAGGTGTTGATTATGAAGAAACATTCAGTCATGTTATTAAACCTGCAACCATTCAGACTGTACTTGCTATTGCTGTCTCTCGCGGTTGGTCCTTACGCCAACTCGACGTTAAGAATGCCTTTCTCCATGGCTTCTTAACCGAAGCTGTTTACATGACCCAGCCGCCTGGTTTCATTGATCCAGAACATCCAACATATGTTTGCAAGCTTCATAAAGCCCTCTATGGTCTCAAGCAAGCTCCACGGGCCTGGTTTCATCGCATCAGTACTTTTCTGTTATCCACTGGGTTTCGACAAAGTAAAGCTGATTCCTCTCTGTTCATCTTCCACTATGGGTCACACACAATGTTTTTACTACTTTACGTGGATGATATTGTTGTCACTGGCAGTAACGATCGTCTTGTTCAGAGTTTTGTTGATGCTCTTGGTCATGGCTTTGACATCAAGGATCTTGGCCCTCTTCATTATTTTCTTGGCCTCCAGGTATCATCCTCTTTTGATGGTCTTCATATTGATCAGTTGAAATATGCACATGACATTCTTCATAAACATAATCTCCTCCTTGTTCAACCGGTGAGTACCCCTCTTTCGGCCAAGGCTTCCCTATCAGCTACTGATGGTGATCTTCTCCCCAATCCTACTTTATTTCGCGAACTTGTTGGCTCTCTGCAATATCTCACCATCACTCAGCCTGATATAGCCTTTGCTGTCAACTCAGTCGCTCAATTTATGAGCCAGCCTCGTATCCCTCATCTTATTGCAGCCAAACGTATTCTTCGGTATGTCAAAGGTACTCTTGATCATGGTCTATCTTTCCGGCCTCAACGTCAACCTGTTACTCTTTCTGCTTATTCTGATGCTGACTGGGCTGGTTGCCCTGATTCTCGCCGCTCCACTTCTGGCTATTTGGTGTATCTTGGGTCTAATTTGATATCTTGGTGCTCCAAGAAACAACCCACTGTGGCACGTTCCAGTGCTGAAGCTGAATATCAATCCCTTGCTCATGCCTCTGCTGAGACGACTTGGTTAGGCTACTTACTCTATGAACTTGGTGCTCACATTCATTTCCCTATCATACTTTATTGTGATAACCTCAGTGCCACTTACATGGCTTCCAATCCTGTCTTTCACGCACGCACCAAACACATTGAATTTGATTATCATTTTGTTCGTGAAAAAGTTGCTTTGGGGAGCCATCGTGTTTGTTTTATTCCTTCTGTGGACCAGCCGGCAGATCTCCTTACCAAACCACTTCATAAGCTTCGTCATCGTCTTTTGTGTACCAAACTTGTTCGTCCAAGGACGCTCAGTTTGCGGGGGGGTGTTAGCGAGATTCTCTCTATGCCTCAAATCAAGTCCTGAATCTTCTAGATTACAGAGTTAGAGTCTGTATATAATTTGTCTAGGTTTATTTCTTGCTTACCAAGTCTTGTTGTACTATATATAAACCTACTATGTAAACAATATTGATCAAAGGGAATACAAATTCTACACATGTCTTTGCTTTGGTTGCCGGTTTTTGTGAGGACGATATGTTTCGTCGAGCCTAGCTCTGAATACTGGTTTTGATGCGGGATTTGTGATTCAATACTGGATTGTTGATGTGGTGGTTGAACTGTCTGGTTTGAGCAACGAAGTATTAGCGGAGCCAGTTGTGGCAATGAATGAGCGGAGTGTACGGCTGAGTTGAAATCGAAATCAGGTAAGGGCGGCGTCTCGATGGTTGCGACAGGTATGCTTGATGAGCTTGGGTCAAGCATCTTATTGGGCACCTCAAGGCATTTGTATATGGTTTAAGGTTATTGCTCTACACCATTTAGTAATTTTAGTTTTAGTCAGCTTTTTTGGTTTCTAGTCTTTTCCAATTCCTTATGTTTTTAGGGAACTTCTAAGGTAGTTACTTTTGCCTGCCATCTAAAAGGTTCTGAATAATGGAAGCTTATGGAGTACCCATGTGAGCGGATTTGCGAAGGAGGTTTTGTTTCGATGTTATCTTTGTGTAGGATAATTTTTCAATTGTTGCTAGGCTCATGAGCGACAATTTTACAATACGTTTTTATATCTTTTTGTTTAGAATGCTACAGATAGAGTATTAGTTATACAAAAGAACATTATAGAAACTCCCTTGATATATTACTGTTGACAAGAAACGTGGACTCACAATGACCGGTAAAATCCGACCGAGTGGGTCCACACGCCACTTACCAATATTGCATGAAAATTTATGTCAACAAGAAAAATCGAAATTATTTGTTTTTCCTTGTTTTTCTGAAGCTTCTGTAGTTGTGGGTATTGTTATATGATCGCTTTGGCTCTAGTCATCCTTGTTTGTTCTTTGTTTCTCATTCTCTGCCTCCCATTCATGAGAGAAAGAACAAACCCAAAAAGAAAAGAAAAAATAAAACACGAAAACCAGTTAGAAAACCATAAAGAAAAAATCAATCAACGCCATTTTTGACCTCTTGAAAACCATCTTATACCCATTCTTTTTTCGCTGACAAGACATAACATTTCTCTTTTGAACATTCATCTTATGATTTCTAATTAATGTTCACCGTGATTCAGGTTGGTCTAATTTTTCGCTATCAGCTTCACCTTTTTCTTTGTTCAATTTGATTTTTAGCAAAATATCTGATCATGCATATGTATGGGATTGTGATGATTTGGATGTTTTTGAATTGTGTAGCAAATTTGATTGGGATTGATATACAGATCGGGTGGATTCCTGTGGTAAGTTAGATGTGAGACTTGTTGGTGTGGAATTAAATTGGTGACTCAGGTCATCAAGAATCTCTCTTCCCTTGATTTTCAATTGGAAAATTGTTTGTGAAATTGGGATGCCTTTATTACCGAAAAACGACTCGATCCAAATTCGGGAGGTGTGGAACGACAATCTCGAGGAGGAGTTTGAATTGATACGCAAAATTGTGGATGACTATCCTTATGTTGCCATGGACACTGAGTTCCCTGGCATTGTTTGTCGTCCCGTGGGAAACTTCAGAAATAGTTATGACTACCATTACCAGACATTGAGGGACAATGTAGATGTGCTCAAGTTGATTCAGCTAGGACTTACGTTTTCGGATGAGGAAGGGAATTTGCCGACGTGTGGGACTGACCAGCAGTGCATTTGGCAGTTCAATTTTCGAGAGTTTAATCTAAACGAGGATGTTTTCGCTAATGATTCGATCGAGCTGTTGCGCCAAAGCGGCATTGATTTCAAGAAGAACAATGAGAAGGGTATTGATGCAAAATCGTTCGGAGAGCTTTTGATGTCATCTGGGATTGTGTTGAATGGTAGTGTGCATTGGGTTACTTTCCATAGCGGGTATGATTTTGGGTACTTGCTTAAGGTGTTGACGTGTCAGAACTTGCCGGATACCCAAGTAGGGTTCTTCAACTTGATCAATATTTACTTTCCGACGATATATGATATCAAGCATCTGATGAAGTTTTGCAATAGCCTTCACGGTGGACTGAACAAGCTCGCCGAGTTGTTGGAAGTGGAAAGAGTTGGTATTTGTCACCAGGCAGGTTCCGATAGTTTGCTCACATCTTGTACATTCAGAAAACTGAAAGAGAATTTCTTTAGTGGTTCATTAGAGAAGTATGCTGGTGTCTTGTATGGTTTAGGTGTTGAGAATGGACATGGCAATCATTAAACAAGAAAATATTAGGAAAAAAGAAAATATTAGAAGCTTTTTTCTCTACTGTATGTCCGTGCGTGCATGATATCTTCATACACATTTTTTGGCAGCAACTTAATTGATAAATACAATCTATTTTTATTGATAACACTCTCCTGTGCAGCTTTTCAACTGCTCATTTTGCACTTGCTTCTTTTTATAGATTATGTTACATTTTAATACAACACATGTCATAATTTAGAAGTTTGTTTTTAAGACTTAGAAACATTAATTGACATAATACATGGTTGTTATATATATATATATATATATATATATATATATATATATACTGATTGTGTGTGCATATATTAGTTATTGTAATTCATATTCTAACTTTCTTCGGTAGTTTAGTAAGCGTTTAGTAATTCGTTCTGTTTGTTACTATTTCCAGTGATGGTTATGGATGCTTTTACTCAATCTTATCTCCCGACATACGTTTTTGTGTTCTTGCTTCTTGCTAATTTTCGCTCTTCATTTCCAGTGATACATGGTTGTATGCTTCTAGCTAATTCTCTCTTTTCCTGCACGATTAGATATTTCATTAATTGGACAGAGAACGCTATAGTCCATTTATACATTACTAGTGCTTCCTTTTGTTTTGACCCGTTTTACTTTCTTGAGCCCATATTAAATGTGAGGCCTTAAACTTTCGAAGTATGATAGGCCCAAGAAAGGGTTCAGGATTTAGGGTTTGCCCTAATAAATTCCTCACTTTCCAACAAGTCTTCATTTTGCTTCGCGTTCTCTGCATTCGGCTGCCTCCTCTCATCTCATCTCATTCCATTCAATCTTCAAGGTCTGTCTCTCTTTCTCTCTCTCTGGATTCGAACTGATACTGAGACTGAATATATGTGGCTTCCATTGTTGATATCTGTTATTGGTTTTGATTTTGCAGTTTGAACAACAAGAGGAAAGATGTCAGGGTAAGTAAACCCTGCTTTGCCCTTTTTTCGATTATGAATTTTCAGTCTTTCATCGACTTTACTTCTCTAAAAGTTTCAATCTTTACGCCATTTTGTGGTACCCAGTAACTGGTTTCGAACTTGGACAAATTTAGAATCGAGTTTTATTTTTAATGATATTCATGTTATCTTGTAGAACTTTATGTTTATTGATCCCGGTTGGAATTGATTGAAAGACAGATTATGAGATTAGGGGTGAGATCTGATCTGGGTTTTGTAAAGATAGTTTTATGATTCATATTGTGTAAACAGTTGAGGGAGGAGGTCTTGAAGTGAATTCCCTAGGTTTTGATGTTTTTTTTTTCATGAGTTTGGACTTGAGATTACTATCATGGTTGTTCATATTGTTCTATTTTGGGGCTCTTCTGTAATGGTGGATGAACTTGGCCACTAAAGTTGTTAACTTGAATGTGTCCGTAGTGCGGTTTCAAATAGTGAAGATAGTGAAGATATTTTTGAAACTCTAGTCTTCTAACTATGCCGGTACTTTGTGATATGAGACCGTGTTTAATACTTGTATGCCGGTTGCAAGGACTATGTTTTGTTTCTGTTATCTCATGTCGTATAAAGATGTTCTGACATTTTTGATATTTGTGTTTTATGATGTGCAGTGATGAAGCACCCGCACCAGTTGTAGCTGAAGCACCAGCTCCAGCCCTTGGAGAGCCTATGGATATCATGACAGCCGTGCAGCTTGTGCTGAGAAAATCACTGGCTCATGGTGGGCTTGTTAGAGGTCTGCATGAGGCTGCAAAGGTTGTTGAGAAGCATGCTGCCCAGCTCTGTGTGCTGGCTGAGGACTGTGACCAACAAGATTATGTTAAACTAGTCAAAGGTCTTTGTGCTGAGCACAATGTAAACATGTTGACTGTTCCCAATGCCAAGACCCTAGGAGAGTGGGCTGGTGTAAGTGATATTTTTTTTTTCTATGAACTCTCTTTTGTTAACTCTATTGTATACTGATTGCTAAATGAATGTTTGTAGATATTTGTATTGATGTTGTGGTTTTATAGTTGTGCAAGATCGACTCTGAGGGCAAAGCTAGGAAGGTTGTTGGTTGCTCATGTGTTGTTGTGAAGGTATGACTCCAACTAAAAGTTCTGGCACAATAAGGTGGAAGTTCAACAGATAATTATATGTTATTGTATCCTTTGCTTTTGTCTTCCAAGTAAGAATGCTTTCTCTGGCTGGTTTGCAGGATTTTGGAGAGGATCATGAAGCTCTCCATGTTGTTCAGCAGCATGTTAAGGCCTAATAAGTTTGCCAAATCAGTTTAAATTTAGTGGGAGATGTTGAGCTTTGTTTGTCAGGATTCTCACCTTATTTGATTGTTTGCCAGTTACTTTCATGGTTTTCAATTATGTTCCTGAACGCTGTTTTAGACTTTTAGTATATGCCTTTTTCTATGTTTTGAAGGAGCTTCATCCGTTATAAGCATCCATCGTGAATCATTCCATCCCATTTCCACTTTATCATGTTATAGCATTCCATATAAACTTGAGGTTGAATTATGAGCTATTGTCGTGCTGGTTGGGGCAATGGTTATATGCTTGCAAGGTTTCCTGTGCAATTATGTGCGTAGCAATTGCTTAGTTTCATCTGGGCAATTGCTTAGTTTCATTTGTCTCAATAAATTCCCAGTTGTCATTGGATAACCCAATAACCCAAGAACTAGTTTACACCCAAAAACGCTACCCTCTCAGCTCGCCTAGTCATCATCCATCGAGATAAATCCTAAATCCACCCACCTATCACAATTCATACATATTCAAGTCATTGCAACAAAGCCAGCCAAAAGAATCAACCATTCAACCCCTGCAACACTACCACGGTTGACTAAAGGAACTAGAAACTGCAACTGCTTCTGTGGCAGAAGCAACAGCTCTTAAGTGCCCCCGCACTCCACAAGGATCAAGATCAAACGAACGTTCACTCTTTTGGCTGAAGGAAGATATTTTTCTAGTCTTTCAGATGGTTTTTGTCGATGGTGGAGAAAGGGGATACATCTTACATGAATTAACAATTGTTGATTGGAAGGAGGCTGAAAACTTGTTATGGGCTTTGTTGATTGGAAGCACGAAGGAGACTCGAAACTTGTTTTTTTTTTTTTTTTTTTTTTTTATTATTATTTTTTTTTTATAAATCAAATAGATAATTACATTACTTATTCACGGTGAGAAGATGCATACAATAGATTGCTTACTTACAACCACTAATGTAGTTGGTTAAAGAAATCACAAAATGACGAGAAATTTTTAGATGCTACACGTGGTAGTATGACGTGGTCCTATATTCCAATTAAATATTGACACTTGGATTTATTACAACTAAAATATAAACTAAAGTTTTCTATTTTTTATGAAAAGATCTTTATGGGTCTTTGTTAAGTTTAGACTAGGGTTTAGGGTTTAGGGGTTAGAGTTTTGGGTTTAGGGTCTAGGGTTTAGAGTTTATAGTTTAGGGTTTAAAAAACTACAACAAACCCAAAATTGTCTTTGACAAAATAGTTGATGTAATTTCCTTAGTAAAATCCAAGTGTCAATATTTGATTGAAATGTAGGACCACGTCATACTGCCACGTGGTCCTCCAGTAATGCTGAAAAATTTCTCCAAAATAACAGGGAGCTCTCATCGTAAAATGTGCTCATTTGATACCTAATACTAGAGATTTTCAATTACTCCTATCTAACTCCTATATAGCGATAATATCAGTCGTCTAAGGACCTTGATTGGTGTACAATTAAGTAAAATTTAAGTAAAATCGAGAATTAAAAAACAATGGTCTTCCATCACTTGCCTCGGCAAGGATCAAGGAAATCAAGACCTCCTTGCCCTCTTGTTGGGCCCGGCTACCCAAAAAAAACAAACTAGATAGCTAGATTGGGTGGAAACCCCTAGAATCCTCCCCCAAAGGGCTAGAAAATATTACAGCCCAACAAAATGCCTTAAGGAGTCAAGCTGCAATGCTTCTATGAGAATGAATCTCATAGCCTGGAACTACCACGGGATTGCGAATTGCCAAACAAGATCCGCGTTGAGAAATTTGATTCAAAAACATCAGGTTGATATGGTTTTTCTCACCGAAACCCATTGTACCAAGGAGCAACACAAGTCTGGCCAAATCGGTGGGGATGCAACACTGCGCCCACTTTGATAGGGTCGGTTTGGAAGGATGGCTTGCCTTACTTTGGGATGATACAGTTAGAGTCTCAGTGCAAGACACACAATACTTCTTTATTGACGCTGATGTAGTTAGTCCTGATGATACCTAATGGAGATTTATAGGCTTCTATGGCCACTCGGACACGAGATAGAGGCACACTTCATGGGAACTCCTTCGATCTCTAGTAGACAATTCGATAGACAAGTGGGTAGTCGCTGGAGATTTTAACGAGATTTTGGAGTTAGGGAAAAAATTGGGAGGCAGAATGCTAATCATAGAACAGATGATAGACTTTCGTCAAGCTCTCAATGATTGCAATCTAGCAGATATAGGGGCCGCATGCGGGTTGTACACATGGAGTGACTCTCACACAAAAGAAAGACTCGATAGAGGGGCTTGTTCTTCGAATTGGCTGAATGAGTTTGGGTTTTCTAGAGTGATAAACCTTCCTCCCAGTAGGTCTGATCACGTACCATTGCTTATGTAAATTCGCAAAGAACTACCGGTATGTACAGGTGGAAAGAAAGAATACAAGTTTGAGGAGATGTGGGTAGAACATGCTGACTTTGAGAGGGTGCTTACAATGGGATCACAAAGTATAAGAACAGCAAGTTAGGGTTGGAAGCGATACTACGACACTCGGGCAGGCACCGCCGCCAAGCTCTGCTCAAACCATTAGAATGGGTTGAGTTAAAATATTTGTTATTACAAAATGATTGGAATACCAGACTGAGCATTAGTTAATCTGTGGTTAAATATTTTGATTATCAACGATCCGTCGGGTTATCTGATCGGGTCAGTTTGACATCTTTTATTAAGGCTGGGCACTGGATTGAGCTAATCCCACGTTATGTCCCGGATATTGCACACGGGACGAGATCGGGATCGGGACAGGCCTTGCTTTTTGAGAGTTGATCCCGCCAAAGTCCTGTCCCGGATCGGGACGGAATCAATCCCGGCCATCCCAAAACTGAAAAGAAAAAACAAGATGTCTTTCAATATCAATAACATGTTGCTATATATATATATATATATATATATATATAGTTTTTCTCAGCTGCGGACGTCCGTACGGGTTTTCCGTACGGATTTCCGCCGTTTCTCCACCATTCCAAACCATTCCAGCGCCGGCGACGCCGTTTCTTCTCCCCGGCGTGATCCCAGACCTCCCCCGACGGTGTTGGAATGAAGAAGAAGGCCGGAGAGATCGCGATCGGAGGTCAGTGCAGCAATCTCACTCAGATCTTCACGACCGATCAAGGACCTGTATATTGCTATTCTGTCTACAAATAAAAAGAGATTGCAAAGAAACAAAAATCAAAGGGAATTAAAGAAACCATTTGCCCAGATGCCTCAAAACTCACAGAGCTAGCTTAATCCGTAGCATATAAAATATGTAACCGAACAATAATAATTTGTAATTTTACAGAGAAAGCCATTACGATGTATTACATTCACTTGTACCATACAACTTCAATTTATCAGAAAACATGTCTTGCAGTCTTTCTTTCAGACTATGATATTATGTATTTCATCATAAAAGAAAAGTTTCTACTGGTTTATGATCATGTTCGACTTAACTACTACAACACAGCTGAGAGATTAATCATTCCATTCACTTGGTTTCAAGCAGCCCAAAATTTAGACTAGCTACACCAACACACAATCTAAATTCACACTTCAATGACAAATTTGAAAGATGCAAGAAGGCAAAAACTAAAACAACTAAAAATTTAAACAAAAGACTCCATGATTTCAGAATCTCCTTATCCGACCCCTTTCAAAAGACACTGACCCAATTTCTGTTCATTTATAATCAAAGCAAACTGGCAAACCAACAAACCGCTCACAATTCAAAGGCCCTACACAGAACACAAAATTGAATGAAAGCAAGAGGGCATCAAGAACACATGCAAGAGGCTGATTTGAACTTGGATTTGCAGCTCCGAGCAGAGGGATTGACGTCGTTGGAGGAGATGGTGATGCGCCTCTTGATGACGTTGTTGACGAATTCTTAAGGCCAGAAGCAGAGCGCCATCGTTTTTGGGAGAGAATGGATTGAGGTATTTGGGTGAAGAACTGAAGACCAGGAGAACGACGATTTGGGATTTCAATTTTGACGATTTGGGGTTTTGCGATGAGAGAGTTAGAGCGATTTGGATTTTGGGATGAGAGAGTGAGCAGACTTGCGTAGTGCGAATGAGGTTAGACCAACAGTTGATGATAAAAATTAACGGCCCAGATTACTTCTGACGAGGCATTGCGGGTCTTAAACTTTCAGTCTCACAGCCCTGTCCCGTTGATCTCTAACCGAACGGGACGAGCCTAGTGCTTTTAGACTTCAATCTCATCCCACCCCGTCAAATTTCGGGACGGGATGGAGATTTAGGTTTTATTATGCCCAGCCCTATCTTTTATTATTTATACGGATATAGATTTAGGTCGATTTACTCCAAATTCAATGCATTTACAGGTCTACATGTGATTCATCCATCAATCGATCACAATTACACATTTATTTCTTATACCTCAAATACAAATCAAATTTCTAAAAACGCCCAAAGCAAATATGAAAATGTTAACAGTTATAACTAAAACAAGAAAACAATTCATCTCTTGCTATATTTTATTGGATTTCCTTTCATTTTTATTTTGTTTTTCCTATTCTCAAAATTCAAACATGCCGCCGCCCGAAACCCTAGTCTTAATTTTCAAAATATATAAATTTGAAAGCATCCGTTATAATTCTGGCTAATCCTCGTAGAAATTTTCTCGTGTTCTTTTTTTTGTGCTTATCTTTCACATATTCCTTCTTCATATTTTCTTTTTTTTACCCTCTTGATAGCTCCGCCGCCATAAGCCCTAATTCAAATATATGAATACTAAATACTGTAATTTCTTCGAACATTTTATGTGTTTGATTCCACCTCAAAGATCAAACGATAAAAGCATCCATGAAAATATTTGCAATCAAGTTATGAAGTATCTTCCTTCCAACAAATGATTGAGGTGAGTATCTATTCATTCCATTTCTTGTATACCGTGATAAGATGATTCGTTGAAAACAAAGAAATTATAATTTAAAGTTATTGATGATCTATATTGTTGCATGTTTGTTTTTCTTTTTCCCCCAAATTTGTCTCCTCTTTGTTCTACACTTTTGTTTTCCTTCCTTCTGGTACTTAATATGGTCATGAAATTGTTGGAATTGAGAAAATAGAAAAACATGTTTTTGTTTTTGAGTCCCCACCCGATGTACTCCCATGGTGCTGGTGAGTTTTGAATCAGTAGCCTTTACGATGTCGGTTATTATTGTTTGAGCCAGTGGGCATTTTGGTCCAAGTCTGCATATTATGTTTACATCCAAAGTAATATTTTACTAGACAGTAAATGTCTAAGTGAATATTAATTAAATTCATAGTCCACGTCATACCGGCGAGCCCAAATTCTTTGGGTTTACAAGTGATGGCCCGCTAGTGAGATCATGCGAGCTGGATGACAGAATTCACAAGCGGAGTCCGCATGCGCCACATTTATCGTTGAAGACTCCTACAAGTCTTTGACATGCTTTGGACCAACTCCTGTGGCCCTTTTAATAAAAAAAAGTTTTTTTAAAGCTCGCGAGCTTCAATGGCCCGCTAGATGGAAGCAAGCTTCAGGAGCTCGCGGGATGGTTTGAGTTCGCGGCCTGCGCGAGATAGATTTCCACAAGGACTGTGACACCTCGCGGGATAAGGACGTTCCTAATTTGAGTCTGCATATGACTCTACAGTTGGGCAGCGCAGAGTCAATCACGCGGCTGGACACGTATCATGCGGATGATTGGTTCGCGCGAGTGAAACAGTGTTCTTGTGGTATTCTGTTTCAGAGTCCGACTTGGATAATGATTATTTCTGGCAGAAGGCGAGCTACTATATAAAGGGGCTCGAAGGCTTACAAAAGCTCTCTCTCTCAAAACAACAACTCAAACGACAATACAACAAAACCTTCAACCCAGTTGAACTTCCAGACGCTCCCCGGAGCTTTGCTTTCGCTTCCCTGTTGAAGCTCTCTCTCTACAATCTCCCTTCGAGCCTTTCGAAAAACGAATCCTAAGCGCGTCCTCGCCTTAGCTCAGAGCCCTGTCGGACTCTCCCCTGATCCCTATTATTGCTCTGCTCGCGACACACCGTGAGTATCGAATCGCTTAGTGCTTGTAATTCCTCGTCCGCGAGGTGGCAGCTGAAGCCCTCCGTTTGATCAAGAAGTCAAGATCTCGTGCATCTTCTTTCCTCGTCCGCGAGGTGGCACGCCCGCATCCCCTCTCTATTTACTTTGGTAGCTAGTTACCTCTTTATTCCTTACTGAGGATCGTGGCCAAAACAATTATAATTAAGTCAGAAAAACTACAACTCACTAAGGAAATATGTTATTTTCTTGATTAAAAAGACGGTTTTTTTGTTTTTTTTTGAAGTGGGGATGGTGTGGCTGCCATCAAATCTTGATTAATTAAATTACAAAATACATAGAGGGGGAATGGTCGTTGAGCCTGACAAGCATAAAGAGAACATCCTCTCTCTAGGAGTAAATGTTTTATATATGCAAAAAGGAAAAATAATCCAAACAATGTCTCACTTTTCCAAGAAGCTAACCTTCGGTATCTCATATTTCAAAAACTTCAAAACGGTATCTCATACTCTTATTCCGACCGAAGATTCGTATCTGGAGTCATTAGCTCCGTAAAAAAAAAACGGATTTTGTCTTTTCAAATATAAACATGTTTTTACTTCTCTCTCTCTCTCTCTCTCTCTCTCTCTCTCTCTCTCTCTCTCTCTCTCTCTCTCTCTCTGTCTCTGTCTCTCTAAATCCCCAACATACTCTACTAAGAATTGTCGTTTGGGAAAAAATGGGAAATTGACCATCAACTGAATCCTTACTTCCTCCTCCTAGCTTTGATTCCATTAGCTATCCTAAAGGGTGACTGATTAGAAAAAAAAAAACGGCATGAATGGTCAGGAATTTTGATGAAGTGAGGAAATAGAAGAACAACCAATCTGGGTTTAGAAGAGAAATGGCGGCTCCAATTCCGGTAGCTACAATAATCACGCTTGTGTAGTCTCTCTCTGTAATCTAGGCTTTCTCATAATTCACTTCAATAATTGATCATCAACTTTTACTAACACTTGATGAATCAAACATGAAGAAAACTCAGCACTCACTATAAAATATTCCGAATCAAAATCTCGGATCCGTTTCTCATTCTCCTCTACTCAATCTCAGTGAACGCCACCACCTATTGGCGGCTCTGATCGCTAAATTTCTTTGGGTTTTAATCTAAAAGGTTCTTGAAATCGGGTACTTTGAGGGATTGAATTGTGTGTGATTATTGATTGAGCAATGAGAGAAATCCAAAACCAAAAACCAGATCAAGAATCAATCCCATACGATTACTGGGTATTGTCACTATTGGGTTAATTGTATAATCTCTTTGCATAAAGAGATGATTCCCCTTCCCCCTAACTAAGGGCAGCAATTGATTCGTGTACACAAATTAGGTTTTTTTTTTTGGTTTTTTTTTTTTCGATGAATTCTCTGGGTTTTGCCTATGACTCTTATTTAACCCCGACCATAGTTAGATATATGATCAAGGGTAATTGTAGAAGATATGATCAAGGGTGATTGAAGAAGATACAAGGAATAAACAGAACACAAATAAGAGTTCTTTAGCTTTTTTTATTGTTTGAACTTTGAAGAAGAATAATTAAGGATAGAAAGAATAACAAGGGGGTAAATTGGTTTTTTAATGTCAAAAAATGTCTGACATCAGTATTTTTAACGGAACTAACAGTTCCAGATACCGTTTCTAGATCGGGATAAAAACGTAAGATACCGTTTTGAAGTTTTTGAAATGTGAGATACCAAAGGTTAGCTTCTCTGAAAGGTGAGCCACTGTTTAGACAATTTTCCATGCAAAAAAGAGATACCCACACTATCCCCAAAGTGTTTTTTTTTAAAAGCAAAAATCTCATTAATTTGAACATGAACAAATTATGCTCGGTTTGGTAGTCTTTTACATGATATGAGAACATCTCATGATATGCATATAGTTAAACATTTACGCATAAAATTAGGAGACAATTTCATGTTTACTTATTTAGTACAACAATTTTGTATTTTTCATAGTTTTTTTTAAACTTTATTTAATCCAAACATTACAAATATGTGCAGAAAACCATTGTAGAAAAATAAAACTCCTCTTATGTAAGATTGCAGGCATAATTGTATTTGTCATAGTTGATCTAAACTAATAAATTGATTTCAAAAGTATTTGAAATTTTAAGAATCTTCTTAATTATGTGTAAAAAAGAAGGTTTCGGTCAGCAAAATGTATTCTCTTTGATAATATAGATTATATATAATTTGTGGACAACCAATCACATGCATAACAAAGTTATGTTAATTTGTTGTTAAAAGTGATCCAATAATAAATGATATTGATGAAAAACATAGATTTCTGTTAATGATCAATTTTGAATTGTGATCTTCACTATATGCAGGTATTATTGGTTAAGGTGATACATAGTTACCCCAACATGTATAAGATCATATTGTATACCCCTCTAATCTATCATAATTTCTTCTTCCAAGGTACACACTTATTACACTCAAGTCAAATTATTATTCATTTATATTTTAAAAAGGTTTGATACCCGACATCTAACTTATTGTATTAACATTCAATATTATTTAGGCTCATTCCCACCCTAAACAATATGCATTGAGAGGAACATGAATAACTCATCTAACCAAACATCATAATTTTGTTTGGAGTTTGAAAGTTGATAGAAGGAACTTAATTCTTCTTTCTTTTGATTAAGATGGATCATTAATGATATACGCTTTCCTTTTTCATCGTTACCTAGGGATAATCACTGACACTCGACACTTCATGTCACATTAGCGATCTTGTACGTCTTTCTCTTGTTTTATGGTGGGGTTGAAGTGGTTGCCGACTCCATGTTGAGATTTATTTCTTCAATCACAAGATTAAGGTTCATGGTTTTTTCACACATATATACATGACTCATCAAAGTGAGCAATTTTGAAGTATTTTTAACCCACATAATTAAATCTGACTGACATATGTAAAGGTTAAATGGGTTAATGGATATTATTAGTTTTGTTTTTTAAAAGAAAAACTCACATACTTGAAAAGTGCTTCACATTCAATCCAAGAGAGTAACAATTTTGAAAGATCATCTACATATAATAATATTGTTTTAGAGAATGCGCCACTGCGCACATAGAAAAAGAGAAGACAGTAAAGTCTCGTGCAATTTCTCTCGACCGAACGCCTCCACACTCTTGCCGCCGCGATTTGGTTTGAGAAAGGATGGTGATTTAGGCTAACAACCTAGTTTTATTGCATAGACATGGTTCTTGGGAGGAGGATGAAGGGAAGGCAGATCAATCACGATCTTGTCATCTAGGATCAAGGACGAAGGTGGAGCAATGCGGGGTATGGTGTCACTGCGATACCTAGGATCTTGGCAACGATTGAGGATTCAATCTAATGGCAGAGATAAGTCTGGAGATAGGATGACTCGCTATGTGTTACAATCTTAGACGTCATCGAGGTTTTGTGTTCGTCTGCGATGCGGCATGGCGGTGCGGCGACAAAGAGATGCGGAGCGACATGGTGGCAGTACATGGAGGCGGAGGGGTGATGGCAACACGCATTGCCAACATGCTTGGTGGGCTGCGGTGCTAGGTCTCTTGGTGAAGTGGTTGGGCCGAGCCTCTACTTTAGGGCTTTGCTGGTGGCTTTTATATTCTAGTTATTTTTCTTTTAATAATTGAGCCTAGGTTTTTGCTCTTTCCCAAAATTACTTTTCTATTTTGATTTTTAATTTTTTCTCCGGTTATGCTTTATCAAATTTCTATTTTAGTACTAAGCGACTATGCCGCCAATAAAACCCTATTATTATTTGGTAGGGTGCAAAAGGCTTTGTGACGGTTTATGCACCTTGTGTGTCTTATCTGTTAGACCCCCCCCTTCTTCTTTTTTGTGCTTTCCTAGTCTTTCATTAAATTCTCGAGTTTGGGCGTAGACTTAGCCCTAAACTCGCTTACAAAAAAAAAAAAAAACCCCAAATGATGTGATGAGAGGTTCATTTGCAACTGTGAACCCTAGGCCAGCTAGGCAAGAGCATGCCTTGATGCTTACGGAAGGCAAAAAATCACTGCTCTCCGGTTTGAAGCGTCAATTTCAATTATAAACACCCTAGGGTGGCGGTGGCACCGGAATTTGTATCTCTGGATTTTGAATTGTCCTTGCAATAGCCTTTGAGTGGGCGACATCATTGTGTTGCCGGCAAGGGAAAAGAAAAAAAAGGATGGAAGGCCTAAAGGTAGTCAACAAGCCTAAAGTGCATGGCTGGAATTGATGTTGGTTTAGTGGGTGGTAAGATCCATAGACGCTCTTGAACTTGAAGTTTTTGGAAGCTGTTAGCCAACATGGATGTCAATGATGATGTTGTGGTTTCTACTTCAGCTTCTAGTTCTGCATTTGCCTCTGGAGGCACCCTCCATGCTACTAGAGGATCTAGAATAAATCAAGGAGGGAGCTTGACCTCGCTTCAGATCTTTCCTTCGTAGATTAAGTTTTTAGCAAATCACATATACCTCCTTCAAAAAAATTTGAAACACAAATACATTCCATCTACATTAGTTTTAAACAAATAAAGACAGTTTTTAACAAATAATGACAAATTCTTCTATTTTTATCATGTGTCATGGTTTAATTTACTAAACTAACCATGCACTGATTAAATATGTTTTTAGAAGAGAATACTCCCTTTAGAGATTTCTAGTAAATGAAATACAGTAGCAAGTAACATTCCAGTAAAAGTAGTAGTAGAGGGTTAACATTCCAATAGTAGCACAAGTATGCCTTCACAATCCTCTAGTTCTGCTACTGCTTGAAGACTATACAATGAAGATTAACTTTTCTACTGCCTTATCTTCAATCTAGCTACTACTGCCGCCGCTGAAGCTATCTACTACTGCCACCGCTGAAGCTATCTGCTACTGCTGAAGGTAAAGCTAGTTGATACTGTTCGATTGTCTAAGAGGCTAGCTGCTACTGCTTACCGTGAAGTTAGCCAAATTCACCCTTAATTAGCTGTTACTACCTTCCTTTTCAGATCTCTGATCTTTCTGCCATCAAACAAATCTCAACAGTAGCAGCAAATACCTTTCCACCAGATCTGATAGTAGCACCAATTTACCTTCCAACAGATCTCAATAGAGTAGTAATTTTACCATTCATACAGATATGAATATGTGGTGCCACGAAGGTGAGGATGGTGCACTAGACGGCGTTGCAGGCGGAGGAGATCTGGTGCGGCACGACGGAGGTGAGGATCGTGCACTCGACGATGTTGCATGTGGAGGAGATCTAGTGCGGTGCATCGGTGGCGAGAATGGAGCACTCGATAGCGTCGCATGTGGAGGAGATCTGGTGCGGCACGACGGGGGCGAGGATGGTGCTGGCGAGACGAAGAGAATAGCAGAATAGGGGAGAGAGAGAGAGAGAGAGAGAGAGAGAGAGAGAGAGAGAGAGAGAGAGAGAGAGAGAGAGAGAGAGATGCGCATCTTCAGGAGGAAAAAAAGAGATACGGATGAGTCAGTGACAATATGCATAATTTTATCAATAATATGGGTTTTTGGTCATAGTATTAATTTCAAAATTAGGCTTGCATCACATAGCTCTTGAGCCTGAGCTTCTGTCATTATTTGTTTAAATCTTTTGAAAGGTTAGTTTTTTGTTTTATGCAACTGTTTATGATAGTGATATGTTATTTTCTCGTAAGTTTTTTCTTTTGTACTTTTTGTACTTTTTTTCTTCTTTTGTTCTTGTCGTGTCATGCTCTCAAAAGGCATTATTATGTTGAGTTCTAGTTTAGGTCTCTTAGCAACAACTGTATCTTGTCCTGTGCCTCTAAAACAAGTTATTGTGTAATACTACATTTTTCTATAATTCAATGGATTGACATATTGTCGGGAGCCATGACCTGGTTGGTTAGGTAGTTTAATTGATAACGTTGAAGTTATGAGTTCAAACCTCACAATAATAAATGTGTGGGTTATCTAATAAAATGAAAAGTTTTGTTTTGTTTTTTTGGTTGTTGTTTTTTTTTAAATGGAGTGACACCTTGCTTTGATAACAACCCCCCCCCGCCCCAAACTAACTAATAATCCTTAACATAAATACATTGAAGACTGATGTTGTAGCCTATAATATTAAGGTGTAAAATTTGACCAGATCAACAACTACAGCACCTGACTACCAGCACCAGCACTACTGCACTAGCACCAAACCTATGACATGCGTTTCGGCTCATTAAACAGATGAGTCTCAAACAACTCAACTAGAAATTTATTGAAAAAAAAAAAAAAAAACTAGAAATCTATTGAAAGTTCCGAGAGCCTTTAGAAGTTGCACAGGTAGTTCAAGTATGATGCAAGTCTTGACTCTTCGAGTCTTGCATCATTATCAGTAACACACCAGTTATGATGTGTCTTCTCATCTGTTATGCTGCTGTCTTGTGGACTTGTGGTTCTACCTTTCCATGGAAAATTCTCCTATAAAAAGCATCTCCATTTTATTCGTAGGGAAATTTAACATATATGCAATTGCAATATGCACCCCACCTTCATAGCACTTACCCTTGTGTCATATAAAAAATGCAGATTTACTATATATATGCAGATTTACTATACGTACAATACATGTGGAAAGATGTGAAATTTATTTCAGCTTATTTGGGCCTCAAATGTTTGTGAAATTTACTAACACCAACAAAGCAACAAAATTACACAAACACTAAAAGGATTCTCACTTGGGTGCCTTGATTGTATTATCTATAGTACAGGTACCAATACAATGAACATTCCAATAACAAATGTGGTATTGTGGCCTATAGTTGTACACTTTACTTCTCCAAATTTGGTGCTCCAAATAAATCAGTGTCCTTAGAAACAGAAACCCTATACAGTCCTTAAAATACCAAACAGAAGATCTGTATATGACCAGTCCACATTCAAACAATGGAAGGCTAATCTTGTAATTGACATCGATGATGGTGAGCAGTCTTACACAGCACTCAGAAACGACCAGTTTAAAAGTGCGAAGGCCAAAAGCTCGAGTCTTTTGTGTGAGAAAAAAAAAGGGGGGGTTGTGTGATTATAGAGGCATAAACCCAAGAAAACAAAAAACAGCGGATTTGAGAGCCCAAAATTGAACCAAATTTCATAAATTTGGTCAGAATACGAAACTGCCCATTTGCAACTCTTTGTGTTTGCATGCCCAACACTTTGCCTAAAATCCCCAAGTCTGAGGTGGAGTGAGTTAATAGCCTTGTCACTTTTTGATGTTGGGGGGTTATTTAACATCGGTCTGGGACTGGGAGTTTTCCCAAGTCTGATTCCTGGGTTGAGTTTTGAGTTTTCTGTGTTTTAGGGTCTCAGAGTTTGAAACCCCAAAAAAAGAAAAACCAAACACAAGGGTCTTTTTGGAGTTCTGACAATGTCATCCTCTAAGAAAGAGCTTGAGGAACAGCTTAAGAAGGCTGGACATTCTCTCCTGAAGCCTCCTTCCAACACTGATGAGCTCCTCAAACTCCTCGATGTAATCCCCTTAAATCCTCTCTTGTAATTTTCTTTTTCACACACAAAACACAGAATTTGTTGACTGAGTTTTTTTTTTTAATAGTTTTTTTTTTCTGGGTTGGTGAATAGAATGGATTGTTGTATGAAATTGGTCTTTGGTAATGATTTTGTGGAATTATTGACTGCTGGTGTTCTGTGGGTTCTTAATTTTGTGCATTTGGTGTTTGTGAGTTTGTTGTGTTTGGTTTGCTTTCTGGGCAATATCAATTCATGGACTCTAGATGAATGAAGATTGATTTCAATCATCATTTTGTGTCGTTTTGTGGTTCTTCTTTAGGTCAATCATTTGGTAGTTTTGATGTGATTTCAGTAGGCTTTCTGGGTTCTATACATTTGATGTGTGTTTTTGAACCTCAGTGCTGCTTTTATTGAAAGGCTGAATTTCGTTTTGGCAATTCCTTACATGTGATTGTGTTGGAATGGATCTCTGAGTACCTGTTATATCAATAGTGAGCTGTTTGCTGGCCACAATTTTTCATTTTTTAATGCTGGTTGATGCATAAGTGCTTCCTATTGGAAGATGTGTTTTTAGATTAATGGTTTTGGATCTTATGTTGTGTGAAAATTGGATGCCAAAGTTTGTGAATTCATGAATTTCTATACATGATTAATAACTCTGAACTGAAGATCCTTAGTTGCATACATGAATAAGCAAACTTTGTTTTTAACAAATTGTGTAATTGCATATATCTGAAGTTCATTTTTCATGAAATAAAAGAACCAGAGAAAACAAAACTGATGAAAGGGAATCTTTTGATAGACGCATTTGTTAGTTTCATGAAGTTTAAACTTTTACCTAAATACATAAACTTATTGGAAGACTGGCTCTTATTATTAGATCCTGTTTGCATATGTCATCATAAAGTGTTGCATGGAAGCTTTGCCTTGGCACAATGATGACTTGCCCTACGCGACCATAGTGATTATTAGTTTGAGTGGGGAAACAATCTTCTTGGTTGTCGCCTAGGGTATGTGTGTGATACACACATATGTTTGGTGGTTCAAGCATCATTTTACATGCAATCATCATTCTCCTCCATCTTACCTTTTCAGATGAAATAGATATTTGTTTTTTCTTGATGACAAGCGTAACTCTCTTTACATTTTGTTCTCCTCTACTTGCTTAGTTCATCTAACTATCTCCTCCTGTGAGTCTTCTGTTGATACAACTGTGAGATATAACATAGCATATATGGATTTTCTTTTGTTCCTTTATAGCTTAAAAGATTGACAATACTGACTTGCTGTTTCAATTTTTTCCTTTAGGAAGTTGAGGGTTTGCTGTCATATGTGGAGCAAGCACCGTCTACATCCCTGCAAGATGCGCTTCTACCCTCAATGACAGCATTACTTTCGGATGTACTGTTACGACACTCAGATACGGATGTCAGAGTTTCTGTTGCATCATGTATCACTGAGATTACAAGAATAACAGCACCTGAAGCCCCATACGATGATGACAAAATGAAGGTATGACATGATCTCTGGGATTCTCAACTAATGCTTGATGCTAATCATTCATAAGGTTTCAAATTGCATATTCATGTAAGTAGATGTAATTCTTATATATATATATTCTCCGCTCTTAGCCATTCATTTTTAATTTGTCTGCACAGGAAATTTTTAAGCTGATTGTAGCAGCTTTTGAAAACTTATCACATCTATCCGGTCGCTCTTACAAAAAGGCAGTGTCCACTCTAAAAGTTGTTGCGAAGGTCAGGTCAAGTGTGATGATGCTGGACCTTGACTGTTACTCATTAATTGCTGAGATGTTTCAACATTTCCTAAATATAATCCAGTAAGAGCTTATATCTATGCTTATTGTAATATGATTAATATTGTGGTGCTTTGCTGGGCATTGTTTTATGGTGGTATTAACAAAATTATATATTATTCAATAATGTGGTGGCTGAACCTTGAATTGAAATTAAAATTACTTTGATCTTTAATTAAGTGCAGCTTGAATTACAAAACTTGAATAAACTTCTGTAACATTATTTGATACTTTGATATTGAAGCATGGGAACTTTTCGATTATTGTTGATACTTTGTAACATTATTATTGTTATCTCAAGTTAACGTGTTATCTCAAGTTAAGTGTTTTCTTGTTAATTGGAAGTTTGTTTAAAAGAAATCATAGGATTCTAAAAGTTTTTCTTCTTTTCATATGTTTGGAACTTTGGATCCTGATGTTATTCTGTCGTGGAACCATAGGATGGAAAATTCACTTCATATTCAGACCAAAAAATTCACTTCATATTGGGTGTATTTTCCGTCAAAAAGAATTTCTTAGAAAATGATTGTTGGAGAAAAAAAGAAAGGACTATTGCTGGGAGTACCTGCTGTGATGGTCATCTCTCAGGTGGTGTTGATGGAGTAAATTAACATAATTTCTGAGGTAGCTAGGGGTGAGGAGATAGAGTTCGTTACTTAGCTTCGTTCTGGGCATCAGTTTTCCCTGAGTTTTATAGTTTTCTGAGAGGTATTGGGTTTAGTGTTGGCAAAGGAATGAATAAGAAAGCTAGGGGTGAGGAGATATATAACTTGGGGATATAGTTCGTTACTTAGCTGTGGGCGTCAGTTCTCTCGAGTTATAGTTCTTTGTATGCTATTATGCTGGTATGGAGAGCTTTTGTGCTTTAGTTTTGGGCGTCTTTTGTTTTCAGTGGTTTACTTTTATATTTATGTTTTTTTTTTCCCAGATATTTTGTTTAGTTGTTAATATAGTAGTTAATCAGTATGAACCATTCCCACACTTTGTACTTTTCTTCTGTTTGTTAAAGTTCTATTCGTATAGTAGCAGTATTTCCTTTCATATGATCTTTTATTTCGTGCAAATAATTAACAACTAATGGTTTCATCTTGCTTGATTTAAGGTCCAACCATCCACTTGCTGTATTTTCAGACATGCAAACTATTATGACAATGGTTTTCGATGAAATTCATGAAAGTGAAGAAATTCCCTTGGAACTTCTCAAAATTCTCTTGTCAAGTGTTAGAAAGGAAAATCAGGTTATAATCTTTTTTTAAAACATTGTTATTGCTTTTAGTTTAACCTTTTGATTAATCATTCTATTTTCTTTATTTATTAATTTGGCCCATCTTATTCATTGTTTCAGAATGTTTCACCTTTTTCTTGGAAATTGGGTGAGGCGGTTCTCCATAATTGTGCGGCTAAGCTCAAACCGTATCTCATGGAAGCAGTGAAGTCCATGGGTACTGCTTTGGACGATTATGCTCGTATAGTGGCTTCTATATGCCAGCATGGATCTGATACCCTCAAACTTGACCATGTCGTGAAGAATCAGGTATGTTAAACAAGTGATATTGTGTAATAATCGGTCATTTGCACGCATAGGGAGAAGTTTACAATAAGCTTAGTATACTGTTTTTTGGGCTTATGCTTGATCCATTCCTTTTGTCTTTTTATGCATCATCTCTCCAAGCTGAACCGGAAGCCCTACTTCTGCGGCCAAAGTATTTATTTTTATTTATCTGAAATTTTTCTATGTACATGTCAGCATATGTATATATGTATGTATATATATATATATATATATATATATATACATACATACAGGCCGGATGTGGAGCGGACGTCCGCACTGTCCTTAAAGTGCGGACGTCCCTCCGTTCGCCACCGTACGGTGCCGGCGAGGGCGCGCCTCCACCCCAGCGGACTCCAGCAGCGTCCCCGACCTCTTTCCATCCCCGGCGAGTCCGGCGAATTCCAGTTTTCCGGCGAGATCACCAAAAACTTCAAACAAGATCGATCTGGCCGGAAAACTAGAATTCGCCGGACTCGCCGGGGATGGAAAGAGGTCGGGGACGCTGTTGGAGTCCGCTGGGGTGGAGGCGCGCCCTCGCCGGCGCCGTATGGTGACGAACGGAGGGACGTCCGCACTTTAAGGACCGTGCGGACGTCCGCTCCACATCCTTTTCGTGTGTATATATATATATATATATATATATATATATATATATATATAATATCTTATTATTAGAGATGAATTCTGTCTGTTCCTCACACGCTGTCACACACACTGAGGTGGTCATAGCTTCAATCCCTTTGAACTGGAACACTTTTTGTTTGCAGTGTTTAGTATCCAATGGTCCTTTTTATGCAGAATGGATAATTTCTGGTTGAGTAATGTTAAATATATTTTTGTGACCATAGTAAAAAGGATTGTTGATGTAGTTACAAGATAAGAGGATTGGGATGAGGTCAGCAAGTAAAAATTCAGTTTGAATTAAAACAGGACAGTCAAAGGAAAGTTAATAACAAGCGCTCTTGGAAGTGCGTGGTTTTAATGATTACATCAATAATATTCAACGTAGTTACCATCCTCTCCTGTCTACCTAGCTATTCTGTTTTCTTCTAGATATTATTTAAGAATTTGGATAGCATTGCCTGGCATATAGTACTTGGTATATCAGGTACACAGTACACATTTTAGGAGGAAGGATGTGTGATGTAGTGTTTTATGGATGTACCTTGTATGTATGTGTGTGTGTGTGTGTGTGTGTGTTAAGAGTGGGCCTCCTTAGTGAGAATAATAGATGGATGTTCTGACAGTAATCTGACTCTTAAGATAATAATAAAACCTAGTTGATATGATAAAGTTAGTTGATATAAAAGGACATCAATGAGAATAATTAAAACTAGTTGATATAGAAACTAGATGATATAAAAGGACATCAAATGAAAACTAGTGAAAAACTAGTTGATATAGAAGGACATCAAATGAACCATCACATGTATGTAACTGCTATGCCTATTCATATCGTCCCCTGTTCTCTCTCTCTCTCTTCTTCCATATATATTACATGCAGTTGTTTGATTTAAACTTCTCTATTAACCAGGTGACAGAGGTAGTTACTGCCAATGCTGCTTGTCCGACATCAGTTGACAAATCTGTGGCTGCTCCCACTAGTGATGAACCTACAATTGTACATGACTCTTCTAAAACATTACAGCGTTGCCATCTTACTAAACATTCTAAGGTGGTTGATTTACATGATGGTGCTCAACCCGAAAATTCGTTCTCTGTGAAGGCTGTCAAATCAGTAACTGAGCCAGATTCCAGTACCAAAAAGAAAGGCACGAGGCCCCATTCTTCAATGGACGCAGAGGAAAAATCAGAAATTGAGCCACATTCAGCTCCGAAAAAGAGAGGCCGGAAGCCAAATTCTTTAATGAATCCAGAGGAAGGTTACGAGAATTGGATGCATTCTGGAAAAAAATCTCCAAAATTGGCTGGCAACAAGAAGTCACATGAAAAGGGATCTAATAGTTTACCTACTGAAGACCATGTTTGTGTGAAGGTCACTACGTCATCCCCTTTGCCATCAACACTTCAAGAAGTGGTTGAGCCATCCAGTTTTCCATTGACACTTCAAAAAACGACCGAGTCACCAAATTCTCAACCTAAAGCAGAAGGGGACATAGGATCTGCTTCTTCGCTTCTACAAAATGGCCATCCTGATGGAACCGAATCTAGAAGAGGTCGGCCAAAGAAGCAAGTAACCGTAGCACATCAAGAAGCTAATCCTACTTCCCTTGAACCGGCAAAGGGAGATTTTTTGAGTGCTCAGGCTGAAGAGAAAAGTCCACCATCAATCGATACTTTGAAAATGGAATCTAAGGAGACACGTACCTTAAAAGCAAAATCACGAGGACGCCCCAGAAAATTTCGTCCAAAAACAAATGATGAGACAATTATTGCTTCTGTACATGTAGGCACAGGGAAGGAATCTGCAGTTCCATATAATCCTGAGGAAAACCAACTAGAATCAGCTTTGACTCTTGGAACTGGGAATATCAATCACCAGTCATTGGTGCAAAAGGTTGGGACTGGGAATGTGAGTGCAACAAGACCAAGGGGGCGCCCGAGAAAGCTTGCTGCAAAATTAAATCAGGAGACTGTCCTTGCTTCTGAAAGTGTAGTAGTGAAAGAGGAGTCACCAGTCCCAAGTGGTCCCGAGCAAAAACCGGATCAGGAGCCCGCTTTACAGTCTGGAACTGGGAGTATCCAGGATCGATCAGCTGTAAAAGGTATTAAGAAACGTACACTGGATGATGCTCCTAATGCAGAAGGATCTCTTAGTAAGGTACTTGACTGTTGACAGTAAAACTTTACCTTTCAGTACTTATTCTTTTGTTCTGTTGTTTTTTTCTTAATCCTCTTAGTAATTTTCCACTTTGCAGAAGATATCCAAGTCTGAGACAAAAATGGAGGGAGATATTGTGGAAGGAACCCCTAAGATTATACGCAAGAGGAAACGTTCCATTGGAAAGGAAGAGGTAATAATAAGTGTTATTATTAAATTCTTGTTTTTTGTTTGTTTGTTTTTTGGTTCAATTGCAGTTTGAGTAGTATGGTGAGTTACAGTTTGGTTTGGTGTCTCAGTCATCTGCTACATCCTTACGAGTCATTTATCTCTTTGGACTATTTGTCCCTTAAATAAGTGTGATCAATAAATCTTGAAAATATGGCGTACATTTGATCCAAGCATTAACCACTAACAATATTAGGTGTTCCCATTATTTGTCAAGTTATTATCATTTGAATCAATTAATGTTCCTTATCAGTAAGGCCCTGTTGATTAAGCATTGGAAATAACTATATTCAATAAATCAAGGAACTTATGTGCAACATTGGTACCTTTTTTCTTTTCTGTCTTCCTTTTGGTGTAGTAATCTCTTACATCATTTTACAATTCTGTTTCAAAACCTTGCTTCCAGGTAATAATGTCTCAGTCTTTTCTAAGTTCCAACTTAACATATTCTCTTTTATATATGTGCTAGGCGTACCTATTAAATGTTATGACCTTTTTCTCTGGCTTTTCTTTTTACTTTGGGTTTTAATTCAACTTTTCAAATCCAGGGGAATCCAATGCCTGATCCTGATGACCGATTAGTTGGCAAAGGAATAAAGGTTTGGTGGCCACAAGACAAAACGTGAGTACTTCCGAACCGATTACATGTATAATGTTCTATGATTCATGTGAATTAGTCGATCGTCACTTTGAGTGAATGTTTATTGTCTGCTAGGGTATAATTGACACTATGTTTGTTTCTTATATGGTATATCTTTCTCTGTAGGTTTTATGATGGTGTTGTTCGTTCTTATGACGCTGTAAGAAAGAAACACTTGGTGAGTTGACTTTTTTGTCTTCCTGCTTTTTTGTATGTTTTGTTTAATGCCTTTGCGGTGTTTTCTATCATAACATCATTTGAAACTTGATAAGGTTGGAATAATACTATGCGTCTTTGGGCCTTTGACCATGATCTTCTTGGCCGTTTTATAGTAACATCAACTTGAAATTAACCACTCTCTTGCTTGTGCTGTGAGTTCTTCTTCAAAGAATCTCCTTCTGGAATTAGTTCCTTTACTTTATAGTTTATGAATAATCCCTCTTGAGTATTACAATTGATTATATTTTGAGAGAGAGAGAGAGACAGACAGAGACAGAGACAGAGACAGAGACAGAGACAGAGACAGAGACAGAGAGTTAAAAATATCTGTTTCACTATACATTTTACTATCGATGTGTCATTGGGTTTGGGTTTGATTGTTCTTTTGGTAACTCTTACAATTTACTGTAATTGTTAAACATTTACATTTATTGTTGTTGCTGTTATTCTTTGAAAATACTAGTAGGATTTTAAAGTTTTAGGCAATATACTTCTGGTTAACTATTTGAGGTGCCAGAAAATTTGGGGCAGAGGTGGTTTCCTCACTGAGCACCATCAGGGCCACATGTTGTAATCTAGCATGACATCTCTCTGTTTACCTCAGTCTCACAATTTGCTTCCACCTATATGCATATAGTTGTTTTAAATTGTTCTTCCTTTACTTCCAACTTGTGCAGGTGCTTTATAATGATGGGGAGAAAGAAAACCTAAACCTTCGAAAGCAACGATGGCAACTGATTGGAGGTGATTCAGAAGATGTATGTATTAAATTTTTTTCTTTTCTTAATTGTATTGGTCATTTGTCTACATCTCTCATTTTTAAAGACCTTATCCTTTTGCAATTTAGACATGTATACAACTGGGGCAAAAGAATGATACGCCAAAGACTGATGATTCTGATATGTAAGTCCTATTTCTCAAGTAAACCCTATTTTAGTTTGAGAGGACTGCTGCATTATGTAGTTTTTGGAAAATTTTGTTTGGTTAGTTGCATGGTACTTGCAGCAGAGATTCCCTTCTTATGGTCTGGACAATTCTTTTTGTTTGCTTTTGTGGGTTTTTGCACAACTACTTGGGCAATGTACTTTTATTTCGTGGAGTCACATTTAGATGACCATTACATGTAAATGACCACTATGTGCTTATTAAAAAAACATTTGGACGTCTTCTGTCAGCGTAATATTTGTCATGTTATGTTGTTTCCTTTTGGTGGTTGATTTAATAAATCAGAAATATTTCAAACTAGGTTAGTAGGATATGTCAGGCTAATAGTTTTCTCCTTGTGGTGTGGGGTTTGACCTCACGATACCTACCTACCTATATGTTAGAGTTTTCTAGGGTTCAGCAGGAGGCTCCTGCCTGGGTCAGCCAATCAGGTTTGGGGGATTTCTGGATATTGAAAAACAAACAAATAATAAAGTTATACAATTTTAAGAATCAGTTGTAATAAGTATATATGTAGCTCATAAATCACCGCTCTTGATCCTAAATGGTACTGCCCCACCTTACACTTCATGGCTGCTACCATGTGTGTTTATGGTTTGGCGTAATAATCATTTGTTGTTCATTTCAATCAGACCACAAAAGAGGAAGCAGAAAGCAAAATCAGAGTCATCTAAGCAAGCAAATGCTGGTTTCTCCTTGAAGAGGTTGGTCTGTCTAATTTTTCCTTTTATCTACTTTTAGATCTTTTCCCATTGTTGGTTTGCCAAGAGGTTGGTGGTTTGCATACTGTCGTGTAATTTGTAGTTATTATTCCTTAACTAAAACTTTTTTGAAGGATATCTAGAACTGGAGCCTCAGCTGGCTTATCCACTGTTGAGTGTATGAAGTCTGACAGTAAATCTGCAGACCGTTCTACACTTAGTGAGCCTATAGAAGATGACAAGTCCCAGGAAATTGACAGGTTTACGAATGATGAAACTGAAATATATGCTGGTGAGTTGAAGGTGGATATGAAGACTGGTATGGACTCTACGCAGATCACACCTGAGGCTATGACCTTGTCGAAGGAAGAGAATCCGAAAGTTGATATCGAACCCTCTGTTAGTGTTGGTGCTAAAGAAATGACAGAATTGAAGACTGGTGTTGACTTTATGCAAATCACACCTGAGGCTATGACCTTGTCGAAGGAAGAGAGTCCGAAAGTTGATATCGAACCCTCTGTTGGTGTTGGTGCTAAAGAACTGACAGAATTGAGCAATAGTGCAAATGATGCAAGTTCCCCCTCTTCACCTGTGTTGGACAAGGCTGTGTAAACACAGAAACATGCATGATTCTTGCTCTAGTACCAAAAGCCTCGTCGGTTAGTCTCTATTTTTTCCCATTGTAGACAGAAACATGCATCTGGTGTTAGTTTTAACTCTGATGCATGGTGTTAACTCTAGTACCAGAACTGTCGGTTTAGAATTTTTTACCTTGTAGATACAGCAACATGCATCCAGTGGTCTTTTCCCCTAATGCATGTCTTTTCTTTCTAGTGTTGAAAGTATCAGTTAGCTTGTATTTTGTTCGTTGACTGTAAAATCTGATCGGTTTTCTTATAAAAGTAATATATGTTGAAGCTTTATGTTACTGATCTACCTCTTTGTGCTTTCCCATTACAACAGTATGTGATAGCTTTTGCCTTCACAAGTAGTGTATGTTATCATGCATGAACTCTAGATAAGGATGAAATATTATTAATCAATTTTAATATTGAAACTTGAAAATGGTTGACTGCTTCTGCTCATTTGATGTAATTTAAAGGCTAGTTTGGTACAGTTACATTAGTCTTATGTTGAGCTTGCCTTTGGACTGGAGGTTAAGGCAACTTAGAGCTGAAACTAGGACTAGACTGTTGTGATATTTTAACAGGTTGAGATGGCTGTGTTTAGATGGTACTGTAGAGTGTTCGGTGCGTTCAGGTAGGACAACAGATGATTGGCATCATGAAGTATGCCCGGGTTGTCTGTCAATTCCATACTACCAGGTATTACTCTCTCGTGCTCCTTTTCTGCGTTTGCATTTTTTACAGTCATCTCATAGCTTTTTTTTTGTTTTTTTTGTTTTTTTTGGGGGGGGGGGGGGGGGGAGAGCAAGAATAAAACAGTCTGTATTTCTAAGTCACAAGCCCCTTGCAATTAGGTCTGCCAACCAGGTTCCAGTGACAGAGGTGGACTATATGCCTTCTCTCAGTGTCTCCCCATAAAAAGTTCCTGTACATATATAGTTGGATAATTCATCTAAACAGAAAAAAGGTTCTTCTTCATTAATATTTGCCAACACTTCCTAGTCTTCTTACAAATATGTGGTATCTTTGAAGTTATGTACATATCATAATGCAGACCTAGAAAGGCTTGTGGCCTTGTGGGTATTGATTTCATTTGATTGTAAACTATGCAGAGAGGGGTAAGCGACTTCCATTGCAAAACCACAGATTTTCCAATGTATCTATGTCTTTGCATTCTTATCTACCCTTCTTCACCCCATTCTGCCTCCCATGAGTTCTTCAGAAACCAATACTAAGTTCCATCATCGCTGATGCCATAACAGACAGCGGTAATGCAATTGTCTAGGGTCATTCCCCACAATACACCATTTTGAATAGAATTGGATATCAGATATGCTACCATCAATGGCAACAGAGATACTTTAATTGGCAACAGCCAAGAGCAGTTTCACTCTTTGCAGGCACATCTTGATGGTTAGTTGTCATGGCTGTATGGCTTGCTTTCTTCTTGGCATTACATGTACCATCAACACCCATGTAGGGGTAGTTAGCCTTGGTATCCATGCTTTTGATTGATGAATTGAGATGCAACAACCATCAAGCCTCCCTCACAGCGATGATCTTGTCGCAATCAACTAGCTCTTCTGCGTTTTTTTTTCTTTGAAAGGATAGCTCTTCTGCTCTTGCTCGGAGAGGGAGATAGGTTTACCTGTTGTTAGTTGAGTACTTCCTTCCATATCTGCCACTGATTAGAAAGCCTAGCAACATGCTGTATGTTACACAGCAGATTAATAGTAGGTTTCTAATTAATAATAGTTAAGAGTAAAGACTATTTGTATTCCAAAAGGGGAGTAGAGCTTGGGGTCTCAAAAAAGTCAAAATACACAAACTATAGGAAAGCTTAAGTATGTACCACATTGGCTGGGGTCCTTATTGGGGTTACAGCTCCTTTCTATCTCCGCTCAAGTGACATTTATAGAGCTCGAGATGCTCATAGGAGAGCTCCATGAGAGCATCTTCACCATCTCTAGTGTGATATCTCGGATCTTGTGGAGGAAATGTAGCCTGACATTCTTGATAAATTCTCGAGTGCTGCATTGGATTTTCAAGGGTGTTGCCTAGGCAACAAGAGGTCCACAGCGGAAGAGCTTTCGAGGCATCCTTTTGTAAAGGTTACAATTGATCTATTCCTAATTTGTGGAAGCATCGTGAGAACCGAGAAGAACGTTATCTTTGAATACTGACATTTGGTAGGTGTATGATAGCAACATTTCCCGGCCTAGCTAGAAAGCATGAGAGAATTTAGTTATCCAATTTCTATGGCTGATGCATCGAAAGTCGACGTTTCTTTTCTCTTGAAGAAACCTTTTGTGACGAATTAAGCATGCATTTTCTCTGTTGTTGTTATAGTACGTAAACAGTACGTTATTCCATAAACGCAACATAATAGATATGATTGATCTACTTGTAATATATAGTCGTTTGTACAGGTTTTGTGAAGAAGATGATCGATAATATAACTAGGAGCACTTGGAACTGACAGAGGGTCTCAAAGACAACCGCCGTAGACGAGTGGCGCATGAGACCGTTCACTGCAAAGCTGCAAATCGCAGCATGCGACTAGCCCTGCAAGGGAAGTTTCAGAGATGTCTTCATGCACAAATAAGTAGGAGATGACCGACGTAACTTAATACCTCCAAAAGCATTCCTAGCTAGTACTATGTCTTAAGATTCACTACCTTCTTATAGATCAAACTTGACTCTTAGCCTGGCTAATATATAACTGTACGCTGTGTCTGAATAGCTTGATGGGTGGAGCGTTTTTGGCTGGCACTGCACCAGTACCTACCTGTATACCCTGATCACGATCTCTAAAGATTTTTCATTTTGTAGGTCATTTATAGGTGAGTAATGCTAGGTGAACCACCTTTTGGAGAACCACTTAAAACCCATCTTACATGGCAGCTAACGTGGCACCGCCATATCATCAAAGCATGATTTCCTATTTTTTGTATTTCAATTTTTTCTTAATTACGAAAATTCAATTTTATTTTTACTTTTTTGATTTTAGCTTTTATACCCTACTTTCTCTCTTTCATCTAATATGATTTCTGCTAAGCCGTCGTTCGCTTTCTTATTCTCTCTTCATCTCACGTTGATCTCCTCTCCACCCTACCACCTAGTCTCAATTGATCAACACCTTTAATCAGATTTTCGTTCCCTCACAAGTATCAGTGACAAAAACTTTGTGATAAATAGGTAGTTTGGAATTAGTGTTTAGGTGGAATTCGATTTGAATTAGGGTTTAAGGATAATTGGATTTGAATTGATGCAAGTAGAACAAGTGAGCATATCCATGGGAACATAAGGAACAGATCGATGGCCCCAAAGTATATACATGGGAAATCAAATACTGGTTTTTGAAAATCTAGAAGTTTACTACTCAGCTTGGAAACTTACATGGTTATATTACTGATGGTGTATATATTTCAAGGCAAGAACAATACTCGTGACAATTCTATAAATGGATTCGTGGCTTCAATGACAGACATTGTTGAAAGCGTTGTAGGTATATTGGTTATTCCTATCCAACACAAGATTTCCAAAATACAATAGGACTAAAGTGACAAGGTGACATGACTCAAATTGAATGTAATTGAAGTTTTGCATGATCAGAGTAGCAAACTTGAAATCAGAAATGTCTCTACAAGGTAACAAGTTTAAGCATTTTGTTTATGGTAAGTTGACCATTTCTCTGATCAAATTAAGTAAGAGTGTGGCTATTGGAACCTCCAAATTTGCTCACTATACTTCTCATTCTCTCTACACCTCATTTTTACTTTTCAATATAAGCATTTGCTCATTAGACCTCATTTCAAATTTCTAAAATAACATTAGTTATTTATTGACATATATTTCAATCAATTAACACTAGTAGAAAAAAAGGCTTAAGCGACGGGTATTTTCATATTTTGTCGCTTAAGCAATACCTAAGCGACGAAAACTAATATCTTCGCTAAAGATACATTTTTCGTCGCTACAATTTTTTGGAGCGACGAAATATTTTTGTCGCCTAAACTTCGTCACCACAGGTCCTACTCAGGCGACAACAAAGAGTTTGTCTCAAATTATTTATGTAGCGACGAAATCTTAACACTTAAGCGACGAATAAGTTTGTCGCATAATATCCTTGACCTAACCGACAAATTTATATTTTGTAAAACTAAAGCGATGGAACTTTTGACTCTTGAGGGACGAAAATTTTTGTTGCATGATATCGTGCACCTAACCGACAAATTTAATTTTCGTCGCTTTAGTTTAAAACTAAAGCGACGAAAGTGTTGACTCTTGAGTGACGAAATTGATTGTCGCATGATATCCTGCACCTAACCGACAAATTTAATTTTCGTCGTCTAAGGTTAACACTAAAGTGACGGTATGTTTGACTTTAGCGACGAAATATTTCGTCGCTTAAGTGAAACGAGCTACAGTAAAAAAAAATCTGCACAGATCAATCTGGCAAATCTCTGGCTTATTTGATGCATGATATCATCTTCATCCACTAGTTTGTTGTCACATCCCAGGACCCGCTTCGCCGTAACACGATATTGTCCGCTTTGGGCCCACCGGCCCTCACGGTTTTGTTTCCGGCAGCTCAGGAGCAGCTTCCCAGTAGGTCACCCATCCTGGGATTGCTCTAGCATCAACATGCTTAACCTCGGAGTACCCATCCCCTCCGAAGCCGCTGAGCCACCAAAAGGCCTCGTTTTAGATTGGAGGTGGGCATGTACATATACAGCACATAACCCCTCTCCGTTTGGCCGATGTGGGATATTACAATCCACCCCCCTTGGGAGCCAGACGCCCTCGTCGGCACACTCGCACCACACGGCAGAGTGGCTCTGATACCATTTGTCACATCCCAGGACCCGCTCCGCCGTAACACGATATTGTCCGTTTTGGGCCCACCGGCCCTCACGGTTTTGTTTCCGGCAGCTCAGGAGCAGCTTCCCAGTAGGTCACCCATCCTGAGATTGCTCTAGCATCAACATGCTTAACCTCGGAGTACCCATCCCCTCCGAAGCCGCTGAGCCACCAAAAGGCCTCGTTTTAGATTGGAGGTGGGCATGTACATATACAGCACATAACCCCTCTCCGTTTGGCCGATGTGGGATATTACATTTGTAGTTTGCTGGTACATGTTCTTTCTCCCTCTTTTCTACCATTTTTTCCTATGATCAGTTTTCCGGTGGAGTATTCCGGTCAATTATATATTGTTGTTCTTTGTTCCTAATTTTTTTAGATGTATTGGTTTTAGGATATGAGATGGCACAGTATTCCGAGGGAATATGACGATGCGCTGATACACCCCGCAAATGGGGAAGCATGAAAATCCTTTGACTTATCATTTCCTGATTTCATTGCAGATGTTCGAAATGTAAGGCTCAGACTCTCAACAGACGGGTTTAATCCCTATAGAAACATGAACTTGTCTTACAGTATCTGGCCTGTTATTGTTGGTATGAGAATCAACCATTTATTGTTGCCACAATGACAAGACTAGTTTTTTATCTTGATGATCCAAAGGAGGGTGGGGGTTGGAAAGTTGTTAATGTGATGTCACATAGAGGTATTTACATTGCAACTACACTTGAGATGAGTATTGCAAATAGAGATATTGAGAATGTCACTCTTGAACCATATCAAGAAGCCTCGACGTTTAATATCCCTGACACAGAGACTATTCGCATCAACAACGACATCCACTTCCAACCCCGCAAGTACGTACGTTCCCATTTCTAATTTAGAGTTTGACTTTGGTTCACTTCCATTCATCCGGCCAGACGACGAAGAGGAAGACTCAGACGATCATTCATATGAAGTGAGTGAGGATGATTTAGAAGATAGAGACTACGTTGATAGCGATTGAAAACTCATGGTGTGTTAAAACGTCAAATTTTTTATTTAATTATGTCATGAATTTATTATATATGTAATGAATTTATTTTATTAGTTATGATATGTATTAATTTCTTTAGACGACGGAAGTATTATTATTTTTTAAACAAACTAAAATTATTAATCACTTATGCGACGAAAGTATAACTTTTCGTCGCCTAAGTACTGAAATTTTTAGCGGCACCTATACCGCCAAAAATTTCAGAAAAATTTGAACCAAATTTTTGAAAGTTTCGATCCTTATCCTCTGCCTCACTTTTCATTTCTCTATATTTGAACTCTCTTCTCTTTTCTCTCTTCTTTAGACTCTCTTCTCTCTCCCTCCTCTCCTCTGCCCCAGTTTCCACGCATCGAGAGACCCCTAGAGTACTCTAGCTTTCCCTTTGCCTCTCCTTCTTATTCGCCACCGTCGCCTCCTCCCTCATCATTGGCAGCCGTTTTCCCTCTGTCTCTCCTTCTTCTTCGCCACCGTCGCCTCTCCTTCTTCCCTCTGCCTCTCCTTCTTCTTCGCCACCGTTGCTTCGCCTCTCCTTGGCAGCCGTTTTCATAGAAGGACTAATTTTCCTCCTCCATCGGATTCCGCGCCCATCTCGCCAGCGGACTCCGCACACATCTCGCCAGAGGACAACGCGCCCATCTCGCCAGCGGACTTCGCCCCCTGCCTCTCCTTCTTCTTCGCCACCGTCACTTCGCCTCTCCTTGGCAGCCGTTTTCATGGAAGGACTAATTTTCCTCTTTTATCGGACTCCGCGCCCATCTCCTTCAGCGGACTCCGCACCATCTCGCCAGCAGACTCTGCACCCATCTCGCCAGCGTACACCGCGCCCATCTCGCCAGCGGACTCCTCGCCCATCTCGCCAGCGGATTTCACACCATCTCGCCAGCGGCCTCTTCCTTGCCTTCATCGATCTCGGTTGAAATTGGGTTGCTTGATCTTGGTTGTAAGATATTGGGGTTGTTTGGGGTTGATTGTAAGAAATTGGAGTCGGAGGTGGTGTAGGAGGCGGTGAGGATCTCGTTGAAATGGTGGAGGATCAGACATAATTAAAAAAAAAATTAATTATTTTTTTTCAGATTAGCAACGGAATCCAATAATTTCGTCGCCTAGGGGAAAAATAATTTTTTTTTTGTCATTAAACAATATCCGTCGCTTAAGGAAATTATTTCGTCGCATCATATCTAGCGACGAAAGAAAACTTTTTGCTACATTAAAAAGTTTCGTCGCTTTACAATAAAGCGACAAAATAACATATGTCACTTAAGTAGTTCGGCGACGACAACAATTCGTTCCTTAAGGAAATTATTTCGTCGCATTATATCTAGCGACGAAAGAAACCTTGTCGCTAAACTAAAAAGTTTCATCGCTTTACAATAAAGCGACAAAATAATATACGTCGCTTAAGCAGTTCAGCGACGAATAGTTTTCGTCGGTTAAGGAAATTTTTTCGTCGCTTGATCTGTGGCGACATAAACTGTACTCGTCGCCTGTTCCGTTTTCTTAGGCGACGTATAATATTTTTTTGTCGCTTAAGTGCCTATGAGACGCGTCATATGCGACGAAGCTTAAGCGACGCCGGTTTCGTCGCTTAAGTCGTATGGCGACAAAACATGGCACTTAAGCGACGATTTATTCCCATCGCTTAAGACTTTATTTCTACTAGTGTAATTACCTCTTATTCACTCAATAGACCTCTCATTCTTTGTTTTTTTTTTCATTTTTTTTTCAACATCCATCATCCCTACCTTCATTTTTTTTATTTTATTTTCATGCAAGAAAATGTTCTATCATGAACTATTCTATATATCTTTTTAATTGTTTTTCTCTTTTGCACGTGTTATTTTTTCTCTATTGTTTTTCTTTTGAATAATTTGATCTCTATTTTATACCTCATAATAAATTATTTCAATAAATATATATTTTCTATAACAGATATATATTAAATTTTTTATATATAAAAATATTTATGCACCTTGTAAATATATGCGTTCAACATGTATGATAATACAAAGTTTTATGTCACATGATCAATATTGATTTTTTTAGCTCTTATAAACTATATGTATGCTTTAATAAAAAGAAATTGGAAAACAAAAATATATAAGGAAAGTAATAAAGAATGGAATCAATTATTATTGAATTGGAAAGTCCAAAGAGAATAAATATAATATTTCCTTTTGTATAATTATTTTCTTTAATAGTTATTGTGTATGAGGATGTATATGTCATTTAATAATTCACAATAGAATGAGGTGTAGTGAGCAAATTTAGAGATCTCAATAGCCGCGCTCATTAAGTAAATATCTTTATGCTTGATTTCTAAATCAGAATAGAAGATATTTTGGTTGATAGGCATTGATCTCGCAAGATTACATACAAGTCTATGGTCTCAAAATGCGAGTCTTTATTACAGTTAAAATGGTGGAAGATAACTGTGTGAATGCTTGATAACAGCTGGTTGTAATTGTGGAATGTAAATGTTCATTATCTGATTGCAGGTTTCAAGCAAGAATCAATTTGTGCAAAGATATAAATGTGAAAATGTCTGATTGCAGGTTTAAAAGCAAGAATCAATTTGATATTTTTGGAAAGTGCAAGATGATGGTTGGCAGATTGCATGCTTTCCAAAATACAAATTAATTCTGTCATTGAGTGCATTAGTTGAGGGGAAGAATTTCATTCTCCATAAAATAGCTACTTTTGAACATTGAATGTTTCAAGCTTTTTGAACATTAGGAAAAGGCCTTCATAATATTGCCTCTGAGTCAAAATATTTCATGATAATGTTCATAGCTTCTTGAGAGATTGATAACTGATTGACTGCTTCTCTTATTTGCATTGTCAGATTGCACTTGAGATTTGTGATGCATCAGTGATCAAGGGAGATAGAAGCAAAGAGTCACAACTGGTTGTGTTGAAGAACCAACTCACAGTCTGATAGTGATATAGTATCAGCAAGCAGGATTCAGTCTCTCGTGTGCGGAGATCATTTGAAGTGTGTGGATCTGAAAAGGAGAATTCTTGGTTGTGTTTAAGAACCAAGTGATCTGGTTGTGTTGAAGAGAAATCTGATAGTGTTGAAGTATTAGTTACTAGATACTCTTGTGTATAATGAGTGGTTGTGTTGAAGAACCAAGTAACCTGGTTGTGTTGAAGAACCAAATAACCTGGTTGTGTTGACGAACCAAGGAATACCGATTGTGTTAAGAATCAGTAAACAAGAACTAAGAGTGTTTAAGTCTTAGTGTGGAACTAGTTGTGTTTAAGAACTAGTTGAACTGAGAGTGGTTTAATCTTAGTACTCTAGATTCATTTTCTCTTTGTAGAGTTACATGAATTAGAGTTATTTGTGTTAAGATAGAGAATTGTAACCAGAAGTGAGACTTGTAGTGTTATAGTTGTGTGAGAACTATACCTCTTGTAAACTCTGATTTGAAGATTGAAGTAATAATCTTGTTTGGTGTTTTTTCCCTCATTGAGGTTTTGCACCAAGCCATTTGAAATATATTGTGTTGATTATCTGTGCATACTTAATCCATTTTAGTATCTTCAGTTTCCTCTTATGGTGAAGTTTGTCAAATATGCTCAATCTTCGGATTGCTAAAACTTGTCCCCAAGGAAATTGATTTGATGCAGGTAGATCAAGAGATCTAGTTCAACGGCAAATGTTGGCCAAGAGTAGAGCTTAATTCCAATTGAGTTAGCTGGAATTGATGTGTTTTTCTGGAGATTTTCATATGTTACATATATTTCAGTTAATTGATCTAACCAAGATCAACGTGAGATGAAGAGAGAAAAAGGAAACAACGATGTCTAAGAACAAGATGAAAGAGAGAATGTAGGGTTTAAAAGAAAAAATCAAAAAAGTAAAAATAAAATTGAATTTTCGTAATAAAGAAAAATTGAAATACAAAAAATAGGAAATCATGCTTTGATGATATGGCGGTGTCATACTGCCATATAAGGTGGGCTCTAAGTGGTTCTCCAAAAAGTGGTTCTCCAAAAGGTGGTTCACCTAGCATTAGGTCATATATCTTCGTTGAATCAGAAGAGTGGAGAAATCGTACGTGTAACAACCAAAGACAATATGGCTTAATTCATCCTCCAAGCTGGGGAGCAATCGTGATTCGTGTTTCGTGGTCTTATCGTCAGATGCTAACATTGTTATATGTCGTATTGGGATGTTGGTGGCACGCCTATTAGCCTATCATGTTCTCTTCTACTTTTCCTTGTGGAAGTTGGGGCCTTCAAAAGATTTGAGCATTCGAACTTGGTAGTTAGTAACTGGTGTTGAAGCATTCAAAGGAGTAGGTTTAAGAGCAAATTATGTCAACATGTATTTTCTTTCCACGATCTTCTAGCTGAGAAAATAGAACCACATGGTTGTTGAGTAATAAATCGATCTGGACTATTGTGAAGTGATTAGGGGTCTAAAACCACTACAACAACTAACATGCATTATGATTTTTGACGAATAAATAATCTTTGGCTGCGAGTACGTATTTTTTATGAGAAATTTTCGTCGGTGGTGATCAGAAATACGTGCAATTGTCAAAAATGCTGTTTCCGACCAGTCGTCAGAATGACAACCATTTCCAAAGGGGTTGGAAGTAGTAATGTCAGCAGAACAGTAATATAGCAATAACGTTTGTGAAAACTAAAAAGCTTGGTAAAAAAGGTCTTATAAGTTTTAGGGTGGCCGGGTTGGAAGTAGTCAGAAAGAGTTTTACGACTATTTCTGGGTAGAAAACTGTTTATTATCTATGTGTCATGTACCATTTACATGTTAATTTAGTTATCAACAATTTACCTTGCATGTTATCGATCTGTAAACTGTCAATTGAGTATGTACTATCGTTCTCGCGGACCACATATATATGTTAGTTATGGTGCAATTTGGTCTAACAAGTCGGGCAATATATAAGAAAGACCTGCAAGTGTGAATCATTTAGATATAGATCTAAAGGAGCGTTTTCCACATGTCAAGGTTAATTATTTGCAAGCAAAAACATGTATAGAGGTCCTTTGAAAAGTGCAGTCCACTGTCTAATTATTAAGAAATTTTCATACATATATATACATTTGGTGGGTGTAACGTACGACATATATACAATGGGAAGCCAGTTGATCAAATAAACAGAACTGCAATAGATCATATTGATGCTTTACATAAACAATCATTCAGTTGGAGTAAAAGCTTGACTGGGAATGAGATCAATAGAAACCAGATCGAGAATGTTATATGACAGAATGAGGTCTTATACTGATCGATGAGATATTCAGGTCAAAAATGGAGGTAGACAATATATATTTATATATATAGCCCTAGCTAGCAGTAAATACATGGCTTCAGCTTTATTACAACAGAAACAAATAAGGGCAAGTCTACTTAGCATTTAGATTTGTAGTGATGCTCCGTCAGTGAAGAGTGAATCATTTACTCTTCACTGAGAATAGTATGTTATATGCAAATGCGAGTTTGGAGGCTTGTCATTAGATACAGGATGTGCTTGAAATATATGGGAGAACATCAGGTCAGTGGTAAATTTCAATAAAAGTTCTGTTGTGTTTAGTAAGAATGTTACAGAGTCAATACAGGAGGACAGTTCGAACTTATTGGGAGTCGGGGTTGTCGAGGCACATGAAAAATACTTAGGCTTGCCAACTTATGTAGGCCGGGAAAAGACAGCAACTTTTCTGTATAATAAAGATAACTTGGCCAAAAAGTTGGAGAATTGGCAAGGTAAATTTTTGAGTGGAGCTGGAAAAGATATCTTTATCAGGGTGATGGCTCAAGCTTTACCAACATATGCAATGAGTGTGTTTAAACTCACTCAAGGTTTTTGTGAAAACCTGGAGCAGATGTGTGCAAGATTTTTGTGGAGCAGTACTCTAGATAGTCTTGAGATGCTTTGTGTAACCCAAAGGAGGAAGGGGGATTTCGCAGTTTAACAGAGTTTAATTCAGCGATGTTGGCAAAACAGGCTTGGCGAATTATTACTAACCCTACATCATTGATTGCCCGTTTTGGGAATAGAAGTCATCTCCGGCTTGTGATGTTGTTCTTCGTGGTAGTGCGTGGCTAGCAGAATTTTGGGTCCATAATGGAAGAGCTGGGAATACAAGCTCGCAAAGAATAGTGCAGTGGGTTCCTCCCCTAGTTGGTGTTCTTAAAATTAATATAGATGGAGAATAAAGAAGAGGGGGAGACTCTTAAGTAAGTAGGATTGCTGGAGCGGCTAGACTTCTTCAAAATTTGCTTTCAGCTGAACATGCTGAAGCATTGGCATGTCAAGTTACTGTGGGTTTTGCTTTGGAACACAATATGATGGCTTTTGTTATTGAGACAGACTCATCTCTGGTGCGACGACAAATTTCTGCTCAAGCTAGTTCAAATACTTCTTTGTTGGGAAGGCTAGCTATATGATGATATTGGGGATGTGTTAATCTCATATCCAAATGTGAAAATTTACCACACGAAGAGGGGTGTGCTAACCTGGTTGCTCTCTGAGGGAGGACTTTTTTCTATTATGTACCTAGCTTTTTACAAACTGCAGTTACAACTAACTATATATGTTGGTTTGTCATCTTTTTCAGTTTTAAATAAATGGATGACCACATTTTACTAAAAAAATAAAAATAAAAAATTCCGTGGCCGAGGCGCGCGAAAGCCTCATGAGTTTAGGTATGTTGTAGGAGCTTTTTTTTGACATTATTATTATTATTATTATTCAAATATATGTTTTGCTTTGTTAATTTATATTATTTTTACATAATTTATTTGTATTTATATTTAATAGGTTGGCTGAAATAAAGAAATTGCATGGAATTTGATTCGCTTTGAATTTTAGACGTGTGAATCAGATGAGAAGAAGAAGAGTAATTTTAAATACACACCGCCATAATCTCTTAATACACATTCTTTACTTAATAGACTACCCATCTAGTTTTTCATTTCAATATTATACTAAATACACATCGATCCCAAATTGTCTAAAATACCTTCAATATCTAAAACTAATAATAATATGTTATTTAATATAATTATTATATATTTACTATTCATAACTCTCTTTACGTATTCTCTTTTATTTTCTGTTAGATTTTTTTTAATCAGGTCATAAATTTTTTTCTTGATATTTTTTCAATTTATAATCAAAAGAGTAATATTATATTCGAACTCCAAATCTGCAATATGACATCAATCAGCTAGAATTTGAAGAAAAAAAATATATTGAACATACATAATTTTTCAAAGTTAAGAAACTAGTAGAAGTACAATAGCTAGCATAAAAACTAGTTTTTAGTCTACAAGATAAAAACTAAAGTTGATAAAAAAATAAAATGAATCAGTAAATAGTACATGTGATTACGACTGTAGTCTAAATTCAGGTAATGAATTTTGGAGAAGTGGTTTTTATTTCTTCTTTTTTTATGCGTAGTAATAGTAGAGAAGAGTTAGATTTTAAGGAAGAATAAGTTTCTTTTTTTTTTAATTTTCGTTCCTTAATAATAATTTATGGATGTTTTTGTAATTAAACATACATATAAAATCTTATGTGAAATATAAAATAATAAGGGTGTGTATTAAGATATTAGAGTTGTGTATTTAAAATTTCTCAAAAAAGAAAAGTACTATTCCCAGAAAAAGATATATTAATATCATGTTTCTTAAGATCGATCGGTTTCCCCAGCTTCTCCATCTGCCAAATTTATTTGTCTTTCCAATAACACACGTACTTCTTTCGTGTTCTCTTTGATGACGAGTAACTGAATTTTGTTTAGTTAGGGCTGTTTTTAACCTTAGACATGATGTAAGTCATATAAGTGATGACGTTTATTTAAGAAAAAGGAAATTTGCACTTCTTTGTCTGCAAACCACTCTCATTTGCATTTTAAAATTTTGATTTCCATAATTACGTACCCCTTACAATTACTCTCGCGTCTCTTCGTCGGTTTCTATATATAGCAGTAATAGCTTTGTCAGCCATGGAAGTGAAATGGAATAGCAGATAGCAGCAATAGCTTTGTCAGCCATGGAAGTGAAATGTATCAGTCTGAGGTTACAGACATCCTCCACCTACCTGAACATGGAACTTTACCCCATCATGTGGTTAATTGAGGAGCAACAATAAGGTATTGAATCCTGATTCTCAAAGAAAGGTACAACGTACTGTCTTTAATAATATTGAGACTTCTTAGGAATATAATCTTAGTTAGTTATGTTTTGATTATCTACATTGATGTTATGTCTTTAAATTCATCATCGAAGGCCCTGGCATGGGAAAACATCAATTATCCTCTATACATTCATCACTCGGATCAACTAGGAGCAATTCTTGTTCCACAATCACTCGAGGAAGACAATTTCAGTGCCTAGATCGATAGCATGAAAGCGGCACTCCAAATCAAAAACAAAATAGGGTTAGTTGATGGAACTCTAACCAAACCCGTGAAGAATCCGGATGAGCAAAATCAATGGAACCGATGCAACATCCTTGTCAAAACATGGCTGCTTGGATCAATGTCAAAGGAGATTTCAAAGAGCTTTTCTCATTGCAAGGACGCAAGGACCGTGTGGCTTGAGTTGTACGAAAGGTTTGGACAAACTAATACCGTTCAACTTTTCCATATTGAGAATGCTATACATGATTGCGTACAAGGCTCCAATTGCGATTAGCTTGCAATGCACGAATTTCATCTTGCATGGCCTGAGGCTATTTAGGATCAACAACTGCCTGTGAAAAAGATGTAGGCTCGCGGTGCATAGTTAGTGCAACAATAAAGGCTCGATGTGTAGGAGAGAGTCTATTATAAGACAACACAATTTGATAAACGTGTCAAAATCATTAGGAGTGATAATGGTCCCGAGTTTTCTATGCATGAATTTTATGGGTCAAAGGGTATTGAACATCAAACCACATGTGTCAATAATCCCCAACAGAATGGGGTTGCTGTAAGAAAACATTGTCACCTCTTAAATGTGGCTCGTGCTCTTCTTTTTCAAGCCAATTTACCAAAAAGGTTTTGGGGTGAGGCCATCTTAACAGCCAGTTATCTCATAAACCGAACACTGACTCCACTCTTACATGGCAAAACCTCTTTTGAACGCCTTTTCTCAAAAGAACCGACATATGATCATCTTAGAGTTTTTGGGTGTCGATGTTTTGTTTCCACACATCCCTCCAAGCCAAGCAAATTCGATCCCAGGTCAGTTGAATGTGTTTTCTTGGGTTATCCCCATGGTAAAAAGGGTTATCGGGTTTATGATGTCAAAGGAAAGAAAATTCTCTTTTCTCGTGATGTTATTTTTTTTTAGTTTGATTTTCCTTATCAAAACAAAATCTCAAATTCTCCTACTTTCTCTCCACAATCAAATTCCGATCCTCCTATTTCTTCTTCTCACACTGATCCACTCTTTCATTCCTTTGATTACGGGGCATCCACGCGCACAATTCATGCGCAAGAATCAAATCATGCACGGGAAACTCTCAATTCTGCCGAAATACATTCTTCTCCCCATCTCCTTAAGAGTTCACTCGAAAACCCTCCTACCATATCCACCGATATTACTGCCCCATCCATCGATAATTCTTCTAATCCTATCCTTCCGTCATCTTCAATTCATCCAAATTCTTCGGTCAATCCCAACTCTTCCGCTGCCAATCAATCTGATCAAACACTTCTCTCTTCAAACATATCCTTTCCTTCAAAAAACACATCTTCCACGTCCGATCTTTCTACTCCTCCATCTCAACCTCCACAACGACGTTCTACTCGGCCTACACGAACATCAAGCCTATTGCAAGAGTTTCACATCGAGGCAACTCTCCCCTCATGTACTGTTCCACCATCTTCACCGACCGAGGTCGTCTGCAGTTGAAATGTGCATCCAAGGCATGCATTTTGATTTGTTGTACATTCTCCAAGGAATGAAACCTCAAACCTTTGAAGAACTGGCTACGCGAGCACATGATATGGAATTGAGTATAGCTAGCCACAAGGGTAAGAAAGAGTCCGTCAGTGACTAACGAAAGGATAAGGCTTTCAGCAGCAAAGTTGACAAGGTTGGTAAAAGGCCTACAAAGGAGTCGATGACTGTGAATGTCACGCCCCAATTTTCGAATGGAAATTTTCAAAAATTTTGGCATGGTCTAACTTAAAATATTGACATCCCAACCTGTTCCAATAACAACATATCACAACAACAACAACAACAACAACAACAACAAAACTCAATTACAGAATAGAAATTTCCACAAGATCTATCACTGAATTAAGATTACACCTTCTTGTTTTTATAAAGTGCAAAACAAGGACATGAGAACAATCTCATGATTTAATACTGTCTATTCAAAACTACAACTATACAGAGTCTGATAAAAGAAAGGAGAACCCTGTCACTATGCCTCCTTCTCACCCCTGCCGATCCTCACCTGCAGGTCTAACCCCTACACCAAGAATGGTGCACCGGGATTGTAGAATAACAAACTCGGTAAGCTAAAAAGCCCGTATGAGTAAACTCAAAAGTAAACTCCACATTTAACACATCCAACAATTTAATACATCCAACATACCCCAAATAAATTTGATCAATCAATAAAAACCACACATTAACAAGAAATATACTCATGAGTCCCGGATATTTAGTAAATACCCCTCATGACCTACAACAACAATATGTGTACCCATGGGTCCTAGATACCATCAAATATCTCCCATGACCTACACCGACAGACGGACTAGAGCTCTAATTCCTAACCGTAACCAATCACCCGGCCAAAGGCTTGGAACCCGGTATGACTGTCCAATACCAATAAAATAAAATAATAAATAGCATCTTAACCGTAACCAATCACCTATTTAAAGGCTTGGAACCCGGTTAGGCTATTTATTCAACAGTCATCATATCACAACATCATTAACAACATCACAAGATTTACATCATAAAATTATATCCTTCACAAGGATATAATTATATGAACAATAAGAATTATCCCAATAACATAACTTCTCACAATTTAATAAAATTATGATCATAAGAGCCTTAGAGTAACACATAATAAAAACTAGTTTTATCTTACCTATGAGCCGTTGACGATCAAACTCATATATTTTTAAAACCAATATTAGCAAAATATTAAATCACATCCTAAACATTATCCTTAAATAACCATAATAAATCTTGGTTCAAAAGTGAACCTTAGTGAGGTTTACTCACCTAAAATACTCTTGTTGCGTTCTTTCGCAACACAAGAGTCAAGAAACCCAACAACTCACAATTCACCTAAACATAAACAAATCAAAACCCTTAGTAAAAACACCACAAGAAAATAAAATACCCTTAACTTAAAGGTTGCCCCAAAGAAGGGCGATCCTTCCTCCAAGACCTCCCAAGGTCATCGGACACTCGACAATCAACCACACTACCTCCAAGACCAAATTTTTCCCAATTTTCCGACCTAACAAACACCTAGAAACAACTTAGCACTTACAATGCAAAACCAAAACAAAACTCAATCTTCACACACTAACATCAACAAGGACTAGCTAACACAGCAAACAAAGCCTCTACTCTGCCCGGACGCGCTCCCACGCGCCGCCATAGGCGGCGGTGAGTGAGCTTCACGCGCCTCCACCAACTTCACAATTTGAGGAAACTCAAAACATGAAACTTGTAGATTAAAGCATGGTGAACAACTTTAATACCTGAGGTTTCAACCGATTCTGACCGGAACCCGCCGGAAAATACCCCGCAACCAACCGGGAAAACAAATTCCAAACCTACAAAACCGGCCCTAAAACTTGATTTCTAGATCACCAAAGGGGTAAGAACATCTCTAGAAGAGAGAGGAGAGCAAGACTCACCTAAACTTGGCCGGAATCGGCGTCAAAATTGCCGAATTTCCGGCGGAACAGCAGCAGCTCCGCCGCTTCGTGGCGGCTTCCAGACGGTGCAACGGCGAGCAAGGCTGCCACAGCAGTGGAGAGGAGATCTGTGCCGACCCAACGGAACCGGCGGTGTCCAATTTGGTGGCCGGATGAGAGAGAAATCAGTTGGAGAAGAGAGAGTGCGGGAGAGAGAGAGGCTGAAATGATTTTCCAAATTAACTCCCCACATTTTTCTACTTATAAACTTTCCAAACCCGGAAACTAACTTCCTCTGACCATAACTTCTTCATCCGACGTCCGTTTCATGCGTGCCACATGTCTACGAACTCGTATTGACGAGCTCTACAACTTTCATGAAGAAAGTTTTTGAAGATAACTTACGGAAAATAAAGTCAACTTTTGGTCTTTTAAACGTCAAAGCACCTTAAATAAACTCTCAACTTCAACTACGCATAAACCAATAAGAATTTCCATAAATATTCCTTCATTAAATTGAGAATAATACAAGGAAAATAGTATGAAAATTCTAGGGTATTACAGTGAATATTGCTCCAGTTAAAATTTCCACACAAGACAAGAGGGAGGTCAAGAAAGCAGAACCAACTCAAACCTACGAGAGGAGGAAGTGCTCATTGACTGAATGGGAGCAAAAAACTTACCCATTCCTAGATTCCGATGTGGCAGGCATGCTGGAAGATTTGCTTGAGAACAAGGTGATAGAACTTCTAGAGTGTAAACATCCAGAAGAAATGCATCGGGTCAATGATCCGAAGTATTGCAAGTTTCATCGCCTCATCAGCCACCCAGTCGAGAAATGCTTTGTTTTGAAGGATTTAATCATGAAACTTGCCAGACAAGGAAGAATCGAGCTGGATGTCGACGAGGTTGCTACGGTCAATTGCACTACCATTTTATTTGGATCTCTTGAGCCGGTTCAAGTTCCTTCCATGCCAATGAAAGCGCCATACCATTTCTCGAAAGAGACTAGCAATGGTAAAAAGTTAGAGGAAGCAAAGATAATCCAACAAGTGAACCTCACTCTTAAAGCTGCCCCAGGCAACGATGGTGAAGGATGGGTACTTGTCACTCGAAGAAAAGCACGCAAAAGTGTGTTGTCAAGTCCACTACCCTCGCAACCAGATTGCAAACAACTACATGGAAGTCGTCAATGGCTCGAGAAGAGTGAGACAAGGTGTATAAGAAAGAAGTTCGCTCCCTGCGTACAAGGGTCCCTCAATCAAAATCCGCCAACAAAGTGCATGCCTAAGACGCGAATAAGTATGAGGGCTAACTCAATGACAACAAGTTATGAAGGTGATCCCAAGGATCTTGAGAAGGTTGAAGCAAATGAAGTGTTGAAACGGTTGGAAGACTTACCTCCAAAATTTAGCATCTCTAACCTGTCACAGTTTCCCAAATCGGCAAGACATACATTAGTCCAATTGCTGCTTGATGTGGGCCAGCATTCTTCAAACATCAATGAATGTGCGACATACGTAGCATGTTGTGACGCCATTCACTTCATGGATGAAGATTTACAATTGGGATCAAAGCCGCACAATCGACCTCTTTTTGTGACGGGTTACATGCGAGAGCAAAAATTCAATCGCATGCTTATAGATGGAGGGTCTGCTGTGAACATTATGCCAAAATCAACAATGTCTCGACTCGGCATCAATATCGACGAGTTATCTAAAATTCGTCTCATGATCCAGGGTTTTAACCAAGGAGGGAAAAGAGCGGTAGGCATGATTCGGCTAGAGTTATTGGCGAATTGAAGTCAAACACTTTGTTCCACGTGATCGATGCAAAGACTTCATACAACATATTGTTGGGGCGACCATGGATTCATGAAAATGGTGTCGTACCTTCAACTCTACATCAATGCTTCAAGTTCTACCGCGAAGGTGTGAAAACAGTTATAGGTGATACCAAGCCATTCACCGAAGCTGAGTCTTACTTTGCAGATTCCAAGTTCTATTCAGACGAGGAATCAGTACTAGAAGTTCATCCGGTTGAAGTACCCTCAATAGGGAAGGCTACAGTGGGGACAAGGGAAGAAGTTGAAGTAAAGGGCAAGGAAAATGAAGAGTCATATAAGTCTCCATCCGAAACTGTGAACCCAGTTGTCCCAGTTCTTCGATATGTGCCAAAGTCCAAGCGTAAGGAAGGAGAGTCTCCATTTGTGGGAGCAAAGCGGCAAGTGAGTCCTCAGAGGTTGAGTGAAGAGGACATAAAATTATTGAAGGAAGCGTCGATATTGCCACTGACGAAGTTGAATGACCAAACTCCTATCAAGCAACCATTGAAAGGATTTGTCAAACCAATCCAAGGAAGGGTAGAGCATGGGCCTTTGCCCGAGAAGAGAACAAATGAAGGGTTTGACCCCAATGCTTACAAATTATTGGCAAAGGCTGGATTCAACTATGGTTCGCCAAGTAAAGAGGATGATCAAGTTGTCAGTAAGAAAGCACATGAGCTCAATGAGTTTCAAAAGAAGTTAAGAGAACAGGGAAAAACAAATGATTCAGCTAAGACGGGTCTTGGTTTTGTCCTAAGCAAGCCAATCAAAATCTCAGGCAGAAGAAAAGCGGAGAAGGCAAGCATGCAGTACATAAGCATTGAAGAAGTAGAAGATGAAATTCCACAAACCCAATCAGTCTCTCAGGTACGGCTCATTCCATATCAAATGTATTGTCTTATAATAGACTATCTCCTACACATCGAGCCTTTATTGCTGCACTAACTATGTACCACGAGCCTACATCTTTTTCACAGGTAGTTGTTGATCCTAAATGGCGTCAGGCCATGCAAGATGAAATTCGTGCATTGCAATCTAATCGCACTTGGAGCCTTGTAACACCACCAGCAAATAAACGTCCTATCGGATGCAAATGGGTGTTCAAAATCAAATACAATTCAGATGGTAGTGTGGAACGATATAAAGCTCGTCTTGTTGCTAAAGGCTATAGTCAGGTTGAAGGCATTGATTACGGTGAGACTTTTGCTCCTATTGCCAAGCTTACCACAGTCAGAATTCTTCTCAATTTGTCCTGAGTCCAAGGTTGGCATCTTCACCAACTTGACATTAGCAATGCTTTCTTACATGGACATCTATATGAGGATGTGTACATGCAACTTCCTCCTGGTTTTAGAGGAAAGGGGGAGACACGAGTTTGCAAATTACACAAGTCGTTGTATGGACTTAAACAAGCATCAAGACAATGGTTCATCAAATTGTCCAATGCTCTCATGGAAGCTGGTTTCCAACAATCCTGGTCAGATTATTCTTTATTTACTAGAAACAATAAAGGTCACTTTACCGTTCTATTGGTATATGTTGATGATATCATTCTAGCAGGAAGCCATCTTGATGATATAACAGGTGTGAAAAGTTATTTATCTGATAGATTCAAGCTGAGAGATATGAGAGTATTGAAATACTTTCTTGGCATAGAAGTTGCTCGTTCCAAGCAGGGAATTGTTCTAAGCCAACGAAAATATGCATTGGAGATACTAGAAGATTCAGGTTTTCTTGGAGCTAAGCCTACTACTTTTCCTGTTGAGTATAATAGCACTTTCACACGAGGAGAAGGAAAGTTACTGTCTGATCCATCACAGTATCGACGATTGGTAGGAAGGCTAATATATCTCACCATCACAAGATCAGACATTGTGTATGGGGTTCATATTCTCAGTCAATTCATGGACAAGCCAAGAGAACCACATTTAGAAGCTACACACAAGGTGCTTCAGTATCTGAAACAAACACCGGGGCAGGGTCTACTTCTACCATCCAGAGGAACACTACAATTAAGGGCCTATTGTGATGCAGATTGGGCTAGATGCAAGGACACCAGAAGGTCAGTCACTGGCTATTGTATTTTCCTTGGTGATACACTTATATCTTGGAAAACAAAGAAGCAAACTACGGTGTCTAGATCCAGTACAGAAGCCGAGTACAGGTCTATGGCCTCTACTTGTTGTGAGATTACATGGTTGCAAAACATCTTGAAAGACTTAAATGTCAAAGGTACGCGACAAGCATTATTATTTTGTGACAATCAAGCTGCCCTCTATATAGCATCCAATCCTGTTTTCCATGAACGCACAAAACATATTGAGATTGATTGTCATGTTGTGCGTGAAAAGATCCAAAGAGGACTTGTTAAGGCTGCCCATATTCAAACATCAGAACAACCTGCTGATATGTTCACCAAACCGCTGCATCCTAAACAATTCACAGAGTTGTTAAGCAAGTTAAGTGTAATCAATATACACTCTAACTTGAGGGGAGTATTGAAACTTCTAAGGAATATAATCATAGTTAGTTATGTTTTGATTATCTACATTGATGTAATTGATTGAATGACACATTCCTTGTCAATAGATTAACTAGAATAGCTAGAATCAAGGAGATAACTCCTCCTCCCTTTCTGTATATATGTTGTACTCGATGATATGATCAATACAACAAAGTATTCTAAACCAATATCATTCTTATTAAATAACTTCCTTATTAGTTAAACGAGGATGACCAAATAGCCAAATCGATTGAGTTATTATTGATGAACAACACCATTGGATATTTAAGAATATACGCGCGTGGACCTAAAAATAATGAGTTTGGTGAAGAATGCAAGGGGCAAACGATTTTATAATGAATTGTCGATGACTATTCTAATTTGTAGTGCCACATGATTCCATATATAAGGAGCTTATGTGCTGATTTTGTGCCATCATGATTACGTTTACGTGCCATCCTCTTGTTTCTTAATTTGCAACCTAAAACATTGACAATTACTCTATTTCTATAAATACGGACTAGCAATTTTTTTTTATTAAATACAAAATTAATGTGCTACAATACTGGTTCTAAAAAAAAAATATGTTACAATATTGTGAGTCAAACTCATAGCCTCTCATTTATAAAGAGATAAGATTATGCCACTACACTAAACTGTACTGGGCTACGAACTAACAATCTTAAACGTTGATAGTAGTTGAAATACCAATCATAATAATAATAGAAATTAATCAAGCAAGGTAAAGGGTCATTGACTCATTGTCATGTCACATTATTTTTGTTTTATCGGAACTCATGTCACATATTACTAATCACCTCACCAATATATTAGCTTACACATTTCTATAATAGACAAGCGCAATGGTTAAAGGCCACACAGATCTGTGTCTCTTCAGATTTTTTTCACCCGTAGTAGGTGAGCGGTAGGCTTATAAAAACCAGACTCCTTCACTATTGTTGATTCGTGCCTCTTTCCTTACAACTAAATCAACTCCCTCTATCTATATTGTCTCTCTGGTAAAACACCACCAATTAAGCAAAGATGCCTGCTGATCACAGCTCTTCACTTTCCGGCCACGGCCAAACTGTGTGTGTCACCGGAGCCGGAGGCTTCATCGCTTCTTGGTTGGTGAAGCTCCTGCTGGAGAGAGGCTATAATGTGAGAGGAACCGTCAGAAACCCAGGTGCATACCTAATTCAGCTCATCATTTTAACCTAATCTAGCATCACAGTCGGGATGTGAATCAAAACTGGAATCAAATTTCCCGATTCTAATACGATTGTGTGTATTATATACCAACTATAAACATAAACAGTTGTCAACTTTCCTTAAGCTAGCGCACGTAGAATTGTTATTTTTGTTTCTGTATATATTTACTTATTTTGGTTTGAACGGAAATGTAGAGGACCCAAAGAATGCTCATCTGAGGGAGCTGGAAGGAGCCAAAGAGAGGCTGAGCTTGCGGAAAGCCGATCTTCTGGATTTCGAGACCCTGAAAGAAGCCATTAACGGCTGTGATGGCGTTTTCCACACTGCATCGCCTGTAACTGATGATCCGGTGAGTTTCCCATGCCAGCGTTTGCTTCCGTTACTGTACTTGCTTTCTTTCTTTCTTTCCTTTTCCGTTTGGTTGGTGAGAAAATGATGGCCAAAAACTAGTGTCTTCGAACGTAGTAGTCGCTCATTGCGTTTGGATTCTTCAAACAAAAGCATCTTTATTAGGTGGTTGTCGCCATACAGCACAGTTGCTTATTTTTCCGAAGGTGATCGATGTCGAGTACAAAAACCAAACTTTTCTCGTAGTGGATGTGGTGATCAGACCCACCAAAATACAGTCATTTAGATGTTTTTTGAAGGAATAAGGTTTTTTTTTTTTTTTTTTTTTTTTTGTGTGTGGAAGAACAAGAAAGGAATATTTGGATAAATTAGTTGGATATAGGGTTTGGTGGGTTGAGATTTCTCTTCTTTCTTTAAAGGATATATTAAATTTGGAGCCGAACGGTCTAAATTAGAATCTAATCAAATGTTTGGTATTTAATATGAATCAATTTTGTTCAAAAATGACAATTTATTCCCAAGAATATCAAGAAATGATATGCTCCTACCAAATAAACTGACCAAACACTAAATATTATTGCATGTAGTCATTACATATAATCATTTAGCTAGCTGAATATAATGCATATCGAATTCAAAGTAAATCCTGTCCACTCCCTAATTTATCAATAGTCTTAATCATACTTTAACATATGTTATATATGAAAACCACCAGCTAGCAAATTAAAAGACATTGCATGAATTTGTTAATGTGACATTACCTTAATTCCTCATTTAGTTTCAAAATAAAAAGTCTATCTTAGTAGTGTATCCAAAAAAAAAAAAAAAATCTATCTTCGTAGGTCCAACAATTCGATGATAAAATGTGACAAAAATATAGCAAATTATACGATTGGACCTAATTAATATGTAACTTAATATATTTTTTTTGCCAAATATATGGAATTATATGTAATATAATGCACTTTTTTTTTTTATACAATATATATATATATATATATATATATATATATATAATGCAGAGTTTCCTATTATCGTTTTCTTCTTTTTGAACTGCTTTGGCTTTTCAGTTTTGTCTATTAAGGCTATGAAATCTTAAAATTAAAGAGATTATTGGTGCTTAATCTTATAGTGATTAAATTTATGAAATAACAATACTGGGTGTATACATGCAGGAACAAATGGTGGAACCGGCAGTGAATGGAACAAAGAATGTGATCGTTGCCGCTGCTGAAGCCAAGGTTAAACGCGTCGTCTTCACGTCTTCAATCGGTGCCGTCTACATGGACCCAGCCCGAGGTCCCGATGTCGTTGTCGACGAGTCTTGTTGGAGTGACCTCGAGTTTTGCAAGAACACCAAGGTAACGTACATATATAACCCTTAAATTCTGCCATGTCTTTTTTTTTTTTTTTTTACCATGTTTCGGAGCTGTAATATTGGAAACCCTAAACTCTTAACGGTCATTTTTACATTTACCAACATTCAGAACTGGTACTGCTACGGCAAAGCTGTGGCGGAGCAAGCAGCGTGGGAAGAGGCCAAAGAGAGAGGAGTGGACTTGGTGGTGGTGAACCCAGTTCTGGTGCTTGGACCACTGCTCCAACCAACCATCAACGCCAGCATCATCCACGTCCTCAAGTACTTGACTGGCTCGGCCAAGACTTATGCCAATTCCGTTCAGGCCTATGTGCATGTCAAGGATGTGGCATTAGCACACTTACTGGTGTACGAAACTCCCTCGGCATCTGGCCGTTATCTCTGCGCCGAGAGCGTCCTTCACCGTGGAGATGTGGTCGAAATCCTCGCCAAGTTCTTCCCTGAATACCCCATACCCACCAAGTAAGTAGCAGTACTTCTTCATTGATCGATATATTGTCATCAGTTATGTCATCACCACATATTTGTTCACCTACTGAAACACATAACTCTAATACTTTAAGGCAGACCAAACTAAGAAATTAATCACATTGCCAATTGCTGTCAAACCCTATAACAACATAGAATAGATCATTGTTGGTTTTTTTTTTTTTTTTTTTTTTTAATCGATGAAGTTAGTTTCATTATTATGTGAGTGACATTCTACCAGAAGGATTAGAAAATGCCTATTGTCCCAAGATGCAAGATTCAAGGAATTTAATTAGTTTAGTCTCTTGAATAACATGTACAACCTAGCTATATATACAGAGAAACATAGTCTTTGTTTTTAGTATTGCCTCCCCATATGGGAATATAGACCAAATAAACCTATCATCCCAAAGGTAGTGTTCTGTTTAATTGGTTTGTTTAGCTTGAGAAAATACCATTGACTTTCTAATTATCTAACAGCAGCTTGATTAGGTATATATACAATATTACAATGCCTACACAACATTCCATCTCTATCAAGTGTGTGTCAACCAGTTGGCTATAAAAAAAAATAATAATAATAATAATAATAATAATCAGGAGAAAATTAATTAATATCAGGATTTCCACCAATGAATTGAAGGAATGGTGATACATCAACTGCCATAGTATGTTTTCTTAGTAAGCTAAAACATGAATAATATGATAATATTTAACCAGAAAAGAAGGTTTGATGACCAAGCTTCTTCTTCTTCTTCTTCTTTTTCAGTTCTAGAATTTTGATGACTATGGAACAAGTAATTGAATTTTCGTTTCACAAATATAATAGTTTTCTTTAAATTTCAGTTACCTTTCTAGTAATTATTGTTCATATATCTTAATTTGTGTTTAGATATATAAATATATCTGCACGACTAAATTCGTGTTAAGTTAATTACCTTGTGGCTTCTATTTGTAATTTCTCTTTTTAGTAAATAAATATGAATAAATAAAACACAACTAGCTACAGAAAAATTGTGAATACTCGATTGAATTTTTTCTTCCCAGAAGTTCAAAGGAATCCAGAATTGTGTGCATGTTTTTTCATTTCAAGTAGGTGGTGGGGGGCATTAGGTGTAGGTATACCGACCAACCTTGACTTGTCTATGTTATCCAACTAAAAAGACTGGAGACAATGCAAAATTGAGCCCCAATGGTTGAAATTGTGACACAAAATGAACACTTGTTGTGGAGCTGAGGAGTTCTTACCAACTCCCATGACTTGATGTCACCCTCACATTCTGAACATCTGTCTCTTCCAGTCATTACCTACCCCCATCATTCCTTGGTATCTCAGGCCTGCACTACTTCTTGGAATCAATCATGAAGTAGCATCATTGTCCATGTCAACAATCATTGATCTTATTAAGTGGGTCAACAAAAAATTCAAAACAAAGGAAATAATCTTTTTCCATCAAGACTAATTTGTGCATGCGCGCCCTTATTTTCTTGACGGAGTTTATGGAATAGTTTTGTATTACTTGTTTGTTTTCAAATCAGTTTAGTATGTAATGTCTACATGCTGATGAGTGATACATATTCTTCTACTTTTGCAGGTTGAAAGATGATGGGAAACCCAGAGCAATACCCTACAAGTTTTCAAACCAGAAGCTACAAGACTTGGGTTTGGAGTTCACTTCAGTGAAACAGAGCCTATATGACACTGTCAAGAGCTTGCAGGAGAAGGGTCACCTTAAGGTTCCTACAAAGCAAGAAGAAGACTCCATCAAGATCCAATCATAAGTAAGGCTTATTTGGGTGCTGCTAGCTGAAACTAATTGCAGGCTCTGCCCCAATAATATGGTAATGATCAGAATATTATGAACAACTCTTAATGAAAGAGCAATGTAAAGTTGCTAGTGTTTTGTTGTCTATGGCAAATCTCCTAAATCCTATTTAGTGTTTTTCTTTTTCTTCTTTATAAACTCTAATTGTGATTTGGTGCAATATTATAGATCTTTAATCGATCGTACTTTTGAATTTGATGTCAAAGTATGAAGGAGTTGTTTGCAGTTTGATTATCAAACCCTATAACTATGAAAACAAGAACAATAACATGACTGACCTTTTCAGTAAAACTGTGAATACACCCTTTAACAACGTTTCATAATACTGAGAGAAACATAGTTATTGCATCTGAGCTCGACTGGAAATCGTGTTACTATTAATAAAGAGTTAAAGACATAATCATATACTTATGAAAACGTCTTCACCCCTACTTTAAGTGAACCGCACCTCGTCCTAACCATGTAACCATGATACTGCACTGATAAGCTTCAATGCATGGAAGCTAGCTCCATTCTATTACTCGAGGTCCACAAGGAACACAAAGCCATGATCATGATCACCATTGCTGAGCTATGATCGGTAGACTTACAGGTCCACGGGGGTAGGTGAAGGGTGTGCGGAATAGTACGCCTTCATCTTTGACAACATGCATTGGCTCTGTGGAGTATGCATAATAGGGTTCATGTATATCTTCTTCACTTGAATATAGTTTCAAATAGTCGAACCAAGCAATTGACATTATAGTATAACTACAAAGCTGGATTTGCAGTCGCTCCATCTAGATGGTCCCAAAAGGATCAAGTTAATCAGCCTATCTTTTTCATGTAAAGCATGGCGGTTTTGTTTAAAGAATTGAGCCGCTAGTGATCAAATTAGGTGAAATCCTGAATAGTGTACTTTAGTGAGAAAGCAATGGCATACTAATCTTCCAGCCTTAAGAGCACTGAGAAAGAGAGTAAAGCAAATGCTTTCTTTCAAGATATGAAAAAGGGTCCAAAGATAAAAAGGATGGTTTGGTTCAACCAGACAAGACAAGGAAAGATAGATTGCAAGTTTTCTGGATTATATACATTAAAAAGAAGAGGGAATTATTCAGAAAGACATTCTAGACATCAGAAGCACTTTATTTTAAACGTTGGGACCCTAAGTCCCAGAAAAGCTACATTATTGTTCTAGCTCACAGCCTCCCACAACTAGCTCATCAATCTATAAATCTTCAGTAGATCTCCTTTGAGGAAGTTGCATGCTTACAATATCTTCTCTTGGAAGACAACCCGGCTGCGCATTTGCCATTTCTCTGCTTTCAGGAGTTGTTAATGCCAAAAGATGTGGAGCCTCTTTATTTTTACGGAACACCAGATATGCAATTCCGGCCAAATACAATGTCATGCCTGAAAATCCAAGTATTCCCAGAAACACGATACCTACTAGTTCAAAGTGACCATGAAGAAGTATCTTGATGAATCCACTCATCAAATAGTAGATGTTGATGGCCATGAGCAGAGAACCAATGATCCAAGTGATAGCCGAAATCTGTAATAGGAGTGTATAACAGATTAACAATTTTTGTGGAGATGAATAAGACTCGCATGGGAAACGTTCACTCGACAGATATTTTGGTATGTTATGTTGACAAACTTGCAATTGCAAATTGAATAGCTGGACTTCAATTATGTATTCTAACAAGAAAGCACTGCCCCTATAGTGTAGTTTAGACTCTTCGCATATATCAAATATTGAAGTTAGTCTACTTTAATATCTGTCCAACAATTGGCATCGATCCTAAGAACAATAATAAATCAAAGGGATGGAAAACTGCAATTGAGTTCAAATGTTAGTCAATGTAAGGCTTACCGCAGTCGAGTTGGCATATACCCCCATCTTGGTGTTGCTGCTGGTGAACTTGAGAAGTGGAATCAGAGCAAAAGGCAGCTCAAATGATAAAATCATCTACAAAAACAACATGGGAAATATGATTTGTAACTATTGGCATAATTCTGCGTTTTGACACATCGCAAGCTACTGCATTTAACAACTTTCAAACACCTCAAATAAGACAGGACTCATGAAAAGATAACCATTGATATATCATATATGTACGTAAAACTTTGATTACAGACAAGTATATCTTACTGATGCAATAATAATGAGCTTTCCAGCGCCAGCAGATCCACCAATGACTGCAACAATCAAACTAGGGACTATTGCCAAGCATCTTGTTAAGAAGTTTCGAATCCATGGCCTCAGTCGCAAATCAAGGAACCCCTTCAACAAGAAATATAAGAACATATTGCTAAAAACCAAAGATGACAGGCACAAGCAGTGTCTAATTGATTTTGATACGTCTGAAGTAGGTTGTACTATATCTATGCAATTTCTGAGTTTTCTCCTAAAAGGCTAAAAGTTACCAAAATATAAAGGTGGTTGGAGTAGCACACTTTATGTGTTGATGTTTCATCAAGGAAGACCAGATAGAGATGTAACAGCTTAGTCCTAACAAAGAATATATTTTAATTTCATAGTAATTTTTTTTATATTGAAATCAGGAATTGAAGGCAAACAGTGGTATTCATAGTAAGGTACCTGCATAACGTACTGTCCTGCATATGTTCCTGTTATAGTAGAACTTTGACCTGATGCCAGCAAGGCTACAGCAAAGAGCTTGGAACTCCAGCTACCTAGAACATTCTGTAAACAAAGAATATAAAACACCATCATAAAACATCATATTGAAAGTGAGATTCCGTAAAATTGGGATCTTATAGATATTGCATAACAGGATGATAACCATTTGCAGCACATACTCTTAGTAAAAAGGAAGCCTTATTCAAATCCAGGTCCTGGCAGTTCTTCTGATCTTCCACACTCAAACTCGAGGAATTGCAAATTGCACCACTTACGGAAATAACAGAGACATTAATTAGGAAGGCCACCATGAGAGCAAAGCCACTTTCTACCATATAAAATCTGCATGCTTCCTGCACACAAGATACTTTTGTCAGATATAGCTCCTTAGTATTTTCAACTCCACGAGCAAGATGTATATGAGAGTATGGGACAAATTGAAATCTTCCCCGCATGATTCCTTTACGGGTGATTTCAGTAAAATATCAACCAACCAATTTAAGAGTGGGGAAAATTAAGTGTCCAAGCAGAAACTAAAGACTCAAACTATTGCTTATATTCATCACCTTTTCAGTAAAGTCTATATATCCAAGGCAAGACTACATGACATATACTGATATACAAGTGTAAGACCAGGAGGTAATTTCCCTTTTTTTTTCCACTCAATAATGTATGATGAATCTGACACCACCAAATTACATTATGTGAGTGATGCAAGTAAGGATAAATCCTCTTTAGAACCCGAAAAAAATTATGAAAAAAAGAAACAAATAATTTAGAACAAGTCCAGTTAAGATATAAAAGCCGAACACTTTAAGATACTGGACTAATTCTGCTGCAAAAGCTTTTCATGTGCACCTAAACTAATCGTTTAGAAGAGATACTGTAAGACCGTATAACTAAAGAGGACCGCATGAGATATACAAGTGATACAGTTATAGCAAAAGACAATTCTATGATTCATGATTGATGGAATGAGGAATATCCTCCAACAAACAATTATTCATGCTACTCACAAGACAAGTAATAGTACACATCAAGGCAACATATCAGCATATCATATGAAAAGCATTACTTCAAAAATAAGGAAAAAGAATGAGTTCTTTTTCAATATATATATATATATATATGTATGTATGTATGTATGTATGTATGTATATATATATATTGAGTTTGATTAGTTCACTGAAGATAGAGTATTACATTGATTCCGCGAACAGATCGTGGTATTTTCCTAGAAAGCACCAATGCTGAGTGAAGGAAGAGGTTGTGCCTGTAGCAGGTAGATAAGGCCAACAATAGTGAGCAAAGAGAACTAAACAAACAATGAATCCCAATTGATATAGAAATTCACAAGAAACCTACGGCATAACCATAGCACCAAGAAGCGAAATAGCGAGACCAGTAGCACCATTTCCTTTGAGTTGGGGAACGAAAAGCCCATCCAAAACTTCTGTAGCAGCAGGCTTTGCATAACCAAGCTCAGCAAAGAAGCATCCAGCAATTGTGAGTACAAGGAATGCAATCAGAAATTCAAGTTTCCTAACCTGCAAGCAGAAAAATGTATGGGTGTGATCATTTATACTTGAGGAATGGAAACCAAAGATCTTTGAGAAGAACATAGGGAACGTATTGAGTTACCCCATATTGTTGTAATGCAAGAAGCATCAATGTACTCAGTCCTGTAAGGAGAACACCAATCCATATAGGTATATTGAAGAGCATGTTCAATGCAAAGGCAGTTCCAATCACTGGTACAGAAGACGAGTCACAATAAATTGAGAAAAAGATATGTCTTATTAGTATAACTCTGATAATGGAAGCTATAGCTGTCATGTATCGCACCAAGCAAGGGTTCTAAGAACAAAATAAACAAAATATATAGATCCAGTTACTTCTAATTTGTTTAAATTGATGCCAACACCCGAGAGAAACACTTACCTTCAGGAATGTCACATGCAACAATAGAAATCTCAGCAAGAACCCAAAGGATGAAGTTTGTTTTCTTAGGATATTCAGCTCTACAGTGCTCGGCCAAATGTTTTCCTACACTTTAAAAATAACAATTGACTAGATAATCTGAGGAAAATAACTAGCTATTGTCAAAAAATAAACAGAAAATGCAGGAAATAAGCTTTGCCATATCACTTGCCTGTGACTACCCCAAGATTGGCAGCTAGGGACTGAATGACAAGAGCAGCACATGAAGCAACTAATATTATCCAAAGTAGCTGGAAAGAGAGTTACTAAGAATTGTTATCATCCATCAGTTGTTGTACTTAAGAATAACAATTGCAAATAAGACCATCTGCACATAAAGCTATGTTTTTTTCTATATTATTAGGGTCACAATTATAGAACAATAAAATTTCAATCTGGAGATACTGGACATCTTACAGAACTTATAAAAAAAGAATTTGTCATTTACTTCATATAGGCCAAGGAAGTTCAGTTTTTCTTAATATCAAAATAGCTTTATCATGCGAAATTGGTTTACTCTTGATTGACACTAATCCAATACACTTGTGATTTTGTGTTAGCAGGCCATGTTGTGTCAATAGTTGCTACACTCTGAACCAAATGCCATCTCATAATTACAAAGGTAAGGAGACTGCATTAATGGAGAAATACGTACCCCATATTTGTACTGTGCCCCTGACTGTAAATCTGTCTCAACTGCAAGTCAATAAAATAGATGAGGTTATGTTACAAAAATAAAAAATAAAAATAAACGAATAAAACAAAAGCCAAAACAAAAACAGCGAGAAATAAGAAGCTGACAGAAAATGAGGTAACATTCTTACAATTTCCAGGATCTATATACGCAATTGAAACAAGAAAACCCGGACCCATGTAGGCAAACAGATTTTTCCAGCTTGTCTTCTGCATAAACAAAACGGTAACAGTAATGAATCAATGAATTCCCAGAGTGGACAATTACCCTCATCAACATGAGTTTCATTATCAATTGGCAAAAAATAAAAAAGAACAAAGTAGAAAATAACAGATAGAACAGAAAGAAAGTTCAGTGATGTGATTTCATCATTTCAATAACAGGTTAATAAAATCGACTATTCATATAAAGGTGGGTTACAGTATTCCATTCACTCTATCATCTAGAACAGCAACACATGCTCTAAAACAAGGAAACACAAACAAGCTCTACACAGTTGACCATCCATTTCCTACCAAACGTTTCCAGTTAACCCATGAAATTATGCTACGATTTCTACATCTTACACACTCACTTCAGCCAAACCACTCCCACCTCCCACCCTCGCAAATAACAAGGATATCAATGAACATCTATATTAGTCAATAGTCGTTCTTATTTGATTCCCCATAAAACTTAAAAATCCTGCAAATGTTTGAGCAAATCCCCTTTAACTTTCCAGGCCTAATTTGCAAAACACAGTTGATACTTACACATCAAGTATTAAACCGAAATTCACATAAAGCAATCATATATTTTCTTATAAAACTTTAGAAAGAAGAAATCAAAGTGCTTAATTTCGAAGAATTTTGGGTTGCCTTGGCCAGTTTCATTCGTAATGCTTCCATATGAATTGTTCAATGAACAATGATGATAAACAAAGAAATTTTTGACAATGAATTATTCTCACATCTGGAACCACAATTTTCTCAGTATCCGAGTTCTCAATGAGCGGCTCATTTGAGCAACTTCGGTTTCCAGCACTTGCAATGAACTGTGGCTGCTCGCTACCTGCAGCAGCCATCTTCCTCCTTCCTCTACTTCAGCACGGCTGAAACAAAGCAATTAATCCTTCCCACGTCAAACTACATTCAAACACTCATAAGCAGCCTCTTTATCAAATTGGATCGAGCTAGCTATTCACCATGACGCAATTTCAAGAACTGGGAAGTTGGGAAATGATGGAAAATCTTACCTCTGTTTGATGTTGAAACAGTTGAAGCAAAGCCGCCACCTTTGAAGGAATCTTCTAGGATGCTTCAAGTGCCAATAGAAACCAAAGAAATAAGAATGCTGAATGCAGCTAAGTCACTAAGGCTGATATTAAGAAAGATAACTAAGAACCTTTGGATCCCAGATAAAGAAAAAAGAATTATTTACATTGTTTATATTGAAACACTACAAGTTCATACTTTACCAAATATCTTTGTTTTTGAAGTAGAGACTCCAAGTGCAGTCTCTCCCTCTCTTTAGCCCTCTCTCTCTCTCTCTCTCTGAGAAAATTGCGGGCTCTATGGAAGAATAGAGGATACTTCAGAAATTATTATATAGCACTGGGACCGCCGCGTGTATTTGGCATGGGGCAATCTGATTGGTCCATTGTCCATATAGCTTTTTTTTCTTTTTCTTTTCTGATAAATATAAAACGAGTCGAGAGTCGATATTTGTATTATTCAGCAAGATAACTTACCTATCAGGACAGACAATAAGAAATTACCTCTTTAGGCTAACAAACCTAGCCTAGACTAGACTTACAAACCAAAATACACCCACCTTTTCATAACAGTTTATAACACCTTTATTTCCGAGCTCTACCTAACTTAAAAGAAAAATGAAAGGTAACAACCAAATCTAAGCAAAACATGTGCCCCGACTCAATCAAGCCATGTTTTTGGCCATACAGACCCAATCCACCAGGCCCACCGCTGAACGACAGCCCAAACTTCACATCCGAGCATGTAAATTCTAGCAAGCCCAGGACTCAGAAAAACAAGTCTAGACCCACCAAGGTCCACAGGTGAGCACCTCCATCCAAGAAGCATCAACGCCACCGTTAAGGTTCCACTTTCGTCCTTATTGTCGGCAAGAGACCCGACAATAAGGCCACCGCCACGAACCTCAGTGCCATGGTTGTTTCCCATAATCCCACTTCCAGCAGAGAGTCGCACGACCACGACATGGTGATCATGCAAGCCGTCTAGTGAGGCAAAGAAGCGAGCGGGAAAAAAAGGTAAATTTATCGACTTATCGTAGAGTTTGTAAGGAATCATTTTCCCCCTTTATTTTCCCTTGCTTGAGGAGGAAAAGATTCCCTTTTATTTTGCCAACCCAACGTTTACTTCTGCGAACCAAATCGGGTCTTAAAGTGATGACGAAGGATACAAATTGAAAAATAGAACCTTAAATACATATTGTTTTCCATTTTATACAGTTTGATTCGTTTACGAGTTTTACCATTTTTTTGACACCATAGATATTTGTCACGACTAAAAATGTTCAACACTAAATCTCTCAAAATCTCATGCAAAACCTTTTGAAAGCCATCGTATTTATCGTATTTATATGCAAGCAAGCCGAACACAGCCTTTTGCATTATACTTCAAATCACCTTTTCATCGCCAAATCAGACGGTTAGGGGATGCGATTGGCCGTCGTAGGTTTCACGCACACCAAAAGTTGATGTACGAAATCACCAGTGTTGTCCTCATACATATGTTTATATCATAGGTCAACTTTTACTTAAAAGAAGAATGAAAGAGTGGATGATACACTTTGAAACATTTCATTTTGTCGAAAGAAATCAACGGTCACTGGAATAGCATTCTGGAATTTGAGGTATGTTCGTTTTGGTTACGGTATATTGGTATTTGTTCTCTTAGATCAAAAGGAGAAGAATTTGGTATAGGGTCCTAAGACTAAGATTAGTATATTATTTTGATGACAATTATTTTGATGACAATTATTTTGATATCTAGAGGCTCCACAACTCCTTCTCAGCTTGTGAACTTGTGGTTTTTCATATTGCAATTGGGTCTCGAAGATCTGTTCCATTAATCATGGCGTCGAGCTATTCTGATATTGAGTTGAAGTCTGATTGTTTAATTCGAATATTTGTGACCAATATACATTAACGGATGCAAGATTTTTCTTTAGTGAAAGCCATTCTCCTTGCAGTAGTGCATTAAGTCATCTTCGTCTCTAAATCTCTAATCAAAAAATTGATGTATTGTCTACCCTCAATCTTAAGATTAAAAAGGAAATAATCATTCAATATGCGACGATTTTCACTTGTGAACTAGACAACGAATTTGGAAAGATTGGTCAATCAACAATTACTTGTTTAGTTCGCAAAGATGGGTCGATCCATAACTACTTTCCCTTCACAAACACTCCTGGTCTGCGAAAAATTCCGGCCGATCGGTGGAGGTTACGATCTTTGAAGGATTCTAGATTTTTATCCTTTTTGGGTTATTTTTTCTTCATAAATGACTAGGGCCTGGGCTATGTCCTCTCTACTTTTTCTCCCCCTTTTATTGGGTTTCTATGAAACGTAATATTCCTATTTGTCCTCTGAACAATGAGTGACCACTTGCCCCTTGTGTCATCTGTGCATCGTTCATTCTCCTTCACTACTGTATAGTCCTAAATTGCTATGTTCATATCATTATTTATAAGTTCCAAGATTTTGCAGCTCCATGAATCGTATGAAAGAACATGTTAAAGCAATCAACCATGGCTGGATGGTTAGGAAGTGATCAGAAATGAGAACCAACCAAAGTACCAAATCCAGTCTCAGTCTTCAATGGTCCATAACGCTCACATCTCTTTGCTTCAAGGGGCACTGCCCAAATTACTTATCTTTATATTGTTAGAGCTTTTGGGGTAATGAACCCACCGGCTCCTAGCGTTTCCGTCTGCTTTTGTATTGTTTCTTTTCTCAATTTATTTTATTTTATTTTATGTATTAAATTATTTATGCTTGTATATATACGTTACTCTCGATTGGTTTCTCTTTTTTTTTTGACTCGGGGAAACTAAAAATTACCACATAAATCTTTTTTTACAACCCGAACCTAAAACATCAAAGTAGAAAGCGGAGCTTGCTGAAAGCGAAAGTGAAGAATGCCAAGCTTATACAGAAGTATTGTCACTAAGTTGGTTATAACTTATAAGAAATCACTAATTATTATTCTGACCAAAACGAGAGCCTTGGTTTTTCATGACAGGGTTTTAAGTTTTAGGATTAATTACAAAACACCACATGAACTATGATGTTATTTTCATTTTCATACCTAACTATCAAAAACTTGCATTTTCATACCCGAAGTTTCATTCTGTTAGCATTTTGATACCTTTACCACTAACATCGTTAAATTTTGAGGGCATTTTCGTCGTTTCAATAAATATATCATTTTTTACACTTACTTTAACAAAATAATTTATTTTTTGAGGTTATCAAATACAAATAAAACAATTTACTTTAGCAAAAATATTTTTTAAAAAAACTCAAAATTAAATATTTATTTCTTGTATGTATGTATGTGTGTGTGTATATATATTTATATATACAGTCCGTCTCAGCTGCGGACGTCCGTACGGGTTTTCCGTACGGATTTCCGCCGTTTCTCCACCATTCCAGCGCCGGTGACGTCGTTTCTTCTCCCCGGCGTGATCCCAGACCTCCCCCGACGGTGTTAGAATGAAGAAGAAAGCCAGAGAGATTGCGATCGGAGGTCTGTGCAGCAATCTCACTCAGAACTTCACGACCGATCATGGTGGACCTCTGATCGCGATCTCTCCGGCCTTCTTCTTCATTCCAACACCGTCGGGGGAGGTCTGGGATCACGCCGGGGAGAAGAAACGGCGTCGGCGGCGCTGGAATGGTGGAGAAACGGCAGAAATCCATACGGAAAACCCGTACGGACGTCCGCAGTTGAGAAAAACTCTATATATATATATATTTGGAGTTACACGTTAAGCATAACAAAATAAAATAAATTAAAATATATAATTAAAAAATATAAACATGTTTAATCTATTTTTAGAAATATACCTTGTTTATATAAAATATGATAAAATTTCCATCAATATTCGATATTTTCTAGATATAATTTATTTTAATTATATATTTTAATTTATTTTATTTTGTTTTGTTTAACATGTAACTCCAAAAATATATATACATACGAGAGTTCTACTTGTTTAAAGAAATTATGTTTCCGTCCTTCTGTTATGTGTCTTGCCCTAATATACGTAGGATTGGTTAATCCAGTTTCCTTATTAGAATAGATTACAGTTGATATAACTTTTAGATCTTTCGGGAGACTCTATGTAATGCCTATAAATAGGTATTTCTATCAATCAATGAGTAGATCGTTATTCTCGTTATCTTTTCTCCTTCAACTCGTTATCAGACTCTTTGCTCTGACCCTGAGTTCATAGCCGAAAACCCTAGAAACCTAAAAAAAAAAAAAAAAAAAAAAACCCAAAAACCCTTTGAAATTTTCTCTCATGCCGCCGGCGTCCCTTAAGTTCCACTACAACGGTTTTCTCAAAACCGGTAATATGATCTGGGCACCCAACATCACCTCTGGCATGCCCCAACCCACCTCGCCGGCGCACTCTACCATGCCCAGCCTTGAGCCGAGCCTCATCTCAGCTGGTCGCGACCCCCATCTCGGCCAGACCTGTGATCACCCTAGCTTCTCAGCCCCGGTCAAGCAAGCCATGTCGCTTCGATCGAATCCAAACCAGCGCGCCTCTGCAGCCCATCCAATTCGGCTCACCGCTACTGCTCCGTGCACGCGCGTTTTCTGTAGCCCAACCCAGGTTTCGCATGACCCGAATCAATACTCAGATCCAGAGGCAGAACAAAAACAAAGGGGGACAATTTCCTCCGGGTAAAAAGTTTTTACTACTAGTAAAAACAGTTTATTTTATTTACAGTAGTAACTATTTAATTAGTTTTACTGTTTTCATATATATGGTGGATATGAATAACCATATGTTTTTATTTTTCATGAAATTTTTTGCGCGACGGATCGCGTTAGAATTGCGAGAGTAACTTCGCAGCATGGAAGTAAGCATGAAAATTACAAAGGCAATTCTCTTACACGACAAACTAGCACGTAAGTTTTTATAAAAGTTGCCGCTTTTGAATTTTAATTTCATAGTCGGGCTTCGTAGCCTTCTTCTACCCCCACCTTTCTTATAACGTGGGTTGATGTGAGGAATAAGGACCCCTCATATCAAAGTTGAAATTTGTGACGGTTTGACAAGTCACGGTATTACGACGAAATATTGTCGTGGTTAATAAAGGGACAAACATCGATTTGCGACAGAAATTGTCGTGGTTAACATCAATTTGTGACGGAAATTGTCGCAGTTAATATCGATTTGTGACGCAATTTGTCACTGTTTACATTGAATTGAGTTACCATAAACTTTGGTCTTGACCAAATTTAATACTTGGAATTAATTATCGTATATCGATAATAGTCAATCTTTCATCTTGTTGTTTGAAATAATTGACCGAAACATGAGCCCTAAATTTGACATAAAAAAAAGTGACTAATTTCGTGTCACGAATTTTGAAAAGAAGGGAGGCAACGCCTCGAACCCCATATGTCATATAAAGATTGGGCTAGTAAAAGAAAAATCAAGTTATTGATGTGGTTCTACGTCAGTTCACTAATTGCAAAGAAAGCAATATTATGGTCAATGTATACAAAATATATGGAGTTCTTGCAACAAGAAACTCATTATATATATGGCAGAAGATGAGAATATTATTCTCACGGTTACGGATTTTAAAAGCAAAAGTTACATTGCAGAAGATATGAAGTACATGACTTCGGTTTAATAGTCTAAGTGACTATAAAATTCGTTTATTTTTCCAAGTTTTGTGAAGGCGTATACCTCACATATTTGACTAAAGTTACTTAGTCGTTATATTTTGAATTAAATTCATGGTCAAGACATCGATACAATTGTTGGAATATATATTCGAATTTTGTCTTGCACATATGGTTCGATCTACATAAGCTATATGTTAATGCAATATATCGCATTACAACATGATACTACATTGGACCACAAAAGACCACCAGTTACTATAAAGTGGCGTTTATAAAGGCTGAAATCGCACCAAGTATGACGCAATGCATACTTGGGCATCATAATTAAACCAAGTGTGGCGCAATGCACACTTGGTATATCATGATGTTGCGCAATATACATCGGTTTTGGATCAAAAGAGAATTTGTAATGTCAAGTGTGGCACAATGCACACTTATACAATTGCAAAGACATTACAAACAAGAGTAGTCTTCTACACTCTTGAGCGGATTCATAATTACAAAAAGATATTGCGTTATGCTAAATGTCATCCAAAATTGGATGTTAAAAAATCCTCTTCTTTCTCTACAAATCCAACAGTGGGCCGTGGGTGCTCACGACCAATTTTGCCAAGTTTTGGCATGTTCTAAGCCTTGTTTCGTCCATCTATATAGTATTACACATCATGTAATGCACTCTAAAAGATTCCAATACATTTTTTCAATCTCCATCGAAATTATTAACATATTTCGGTTTCTATGTCTTGACATAAGACTGTTGTCTCTACATTCTTGTATACGAATGTGTCATAGAGAGATTGAGTGCTTAGCTTATTGCAAGGAATAGACAACTATTCATGGATTTAGTTCTTTATAAATTCGTTGTGACTACGATGACTAGATCATCACAAATAATCAAAGAGCGGATTAATGCTCAAGTTCCAATGCCTAATGGCGTTATGATTCAAGTAACACATGCTCTTTATGCATAAGGCAGCAATCGAACCGTGCTATGACTTAATGATATTCACACTAACGTTTATCACCTGGAAACACATTGTGAGAATTAATGAGAATTTCTTATGTATCACTATAATGAATGCACAACATTCATGAGTCACTAAGATTCGGTTAATTGAATCGGTTATTGTCACCAATGATGAGAATGGAGACATCGACTCATGTAAGCTTTAACATCGTCTAGAACAATTTTGGACGTGTTTTGATGATCCATATACTAAAGAGTAAAAACTCTCACAGACATCCTTTATTTTGAGCAAAGTAACCATTAAGAGCAAAAATCATAACCAAAATACAACTTGGTGGAGCTATGAGCAATGCTCACGGCCTATGGATGGCATTAAAGCCATTCGTGTCATCCTCCTATACAATAGAGGCACTACTCATGCTTTCATAAGGAAATATGACGCAAAAGAACCCTCCTATGATCTCACATTGGCCATGCTCGTTACTTATTTTGTCAAGCCTTTTTTTTAGCAAAGATTAGGAGCGACACCCTCTTACGCTAAAGACAATGAAATGTAGAGACTAGCATATAAACAAGATGCTAAGTCGTTGTTCACTAAGTAAGACATTACAATGTCTATGAATGATTCTACAAGAATGATACATGAGATGTTGGCTTAATGGCTTCTCATTGTTCACTAGATATAATGATGTTATGGTGATGTTCACACTAGTTTAACTCAAGCCATAACAATTAGATGTTATGGAGAGCCTTAACAATGATTGAAAAGTTGAAAAAACTTAGAATTTCCTGTTTTTCAGCTTGCGGACCAGTCATTGTGAGGACCGGTTCACCAACGTTTAAACCGGTTCTTGAAATCCTGTTTGCGACCACGGATGCCTAACATCCAAGCCTACCTATTTACAAACTTTAGTGGCATTTGGACACGAGAAAGGTGGTGAACCGCTCAAACGAAGTATTCACGGATGTCCGGCGACTCCGAAGGCCGGTTCGGCACTTTTTCGGCCGGTTCCGTCGTTGAGACCGGCAGTTTTGTATTTCTGACGCCCATGTATACCTGATTACAAAATTTGGTAGCTTTTGGAGCTCTGAACGTTAGTGAACCGTTAAAGGAAGTGTAAAACAGATGTCCAGTTATGCTGGCAGTCGGTTCAACCGGTTTCTTTTTGACCGGTCCCGACGGTGAGGCCAGCGGTTTTTTTTGGACCTGTAAGACCAACGACTACGGGTTGTAGCAGGGTCATAGTTTTACTTATTCATCTTTACCCACCATCATTCAAATCTTTATGTTACGGTTGTAACGGTATGCATATTTGTTAACGGATTGAGTTAACGTTCTGCAATCTATATCGTCCACATATTGTATGTGCCATATTGTGCCTCCACAAGCACACAATGATGGGTTATTTGATGAATATTGTCTTTGAATAAGACATAAGCTGCCGATTATAGTCCGCTTCTATAGAAACCTTGACAGATGATCTCTTTTATGTCACTTTGATGAACCAGTCTTTCCGTCGTTAGGGGGAGATAAGAACAAGAATGTTCAAGTAGAACGACTTGGAATTGTCGTGATTTGTCCCTACTGTGTCTCATCAAGTTCCCTAAAGTGACGAGATCACATATACATGCTGCAAACATGTCTGCAAGGATTGATGTCCGGATAAGGACATGTTGATGTCCGGATAAGGACATGTTGATGTCCGGATAAGAGGACATGTTGATGTTCGGATAAGAGAACATGTTGTTACCCATAGATGGTGGCATGATGACACCACAAAAGTGGTAAATGGTGTCACTAGGCCGTGGCTCCCATGGTTTAGGGGGAGACCACTTGGTTAGATACATACTCGCCAAAGAAGAATGCGAGTTTGGCACAACTTGATCACTTGATCAATGATACTCATTCGTCTGTTATTTTCTGGATTATGGTCATCATTAGGGGACGCCTCAATGTCAATATCAATCCATATAGAGATCTCTACACTTAGAAATTACACCGGTGTACATGATGACATGGTTTAATGAGTTTTGATATCGAACCATACTTCATTGAGAAAATACCAACGTTGTAGATTGGCCTAAATGGAAAGATGCGATCCAGTTTAAACAAAGAGATAATGCTTTGGTTAGGTGACGCCAACACCCCAAGTGTAAACTCTATCAGTTATGGCTTTGTTAGAAAGCGTAGTGAGAAAAAGAGTTTAGACTCACCTTCTGGCGCAAGGTCTCTCACAAACACCCTGGAATCGACTACGATGAGATATACTTTCGTGATGGATGTCATTGCACTCCACTACCTTTCCATATTCCAAACCTTAAAATGACTAATGTTAAACTTGTAAATATGGTAATCGTATATTTTTTATAGCTTTCTTTTGTACATATGAGTGATACGACATCAAGTTTTAACCATTTTCAATAAAGCTAGGTCAGTTAATTATTTTTGACAAAATCGTACATGCATGTACTATAATGTGAGCCTTGAAGCCTCCTTCTTCGAGGCTATGCTATTTGGTGGAAGGGAAACTCTTGTATACCACCTATGCAAAGAGGGATCTCGCGATCGGTAGGATTGTCGTCAAACAAACATGACATCGGGTTGCCTCCAAACGAACCAGATAGGCGCGCAAAGAATGACTCTGACCTCATGCTTAGCCACTCCACCAACCTTACCACACCGTGGTTAATTAATTAAGGGTGCGGCTATTGTCACCCCACCAGATACTTTGTTCACCTCACATTTCAATTTTAAACTAAATATTCTAATATTAACCCCATGATCAAGAATTTTTGTGAAAATATAATATTAAACTAAAATCTATAAAATCCAAACAACAACAATTCTCTATATCTTTACATCGAAAAAAAAAAATTCTCTACATCTTTCAAATCAAATTTGAGAGTCATTTCAATCTTCAACATGGTGGTTATACAGTGTGGTGAGATTGTTCGTTTTTATTTTTATTTTATTTATGGCTTCAAATGTAGTTTTTCATATATATATATATATATATATATATATATATATATATATATATATATTTTAATTATCGTAAAGAAGGAACTCAAGAAAGAGAACGAGGAGAACATATATAGAATGTGGTTTGAGAAGAATGGAGGTCTGCGTCAAATATATTGATGAGATATTTGTGTATATTTTTAGATTTTATCAGATTGAGGAAAATAAAAGAAAGAAAATAAAAACCAGATTTTCTCAAAATTTTAAGGGCAAAATTGAAACGTTGAAGGTAAAAAATAGGGCGTGAGGTGAACTGAGTATTTAGTAGGGTGAAAATAGCCGCACCCTTAATTAATTGTTTGGTTCATATGTTGCCAAATCTCCAAGAAATTGAATTAATTTCTCAAACCATGAAGGAAAGTGGTCGTGAAACGTGATAACATTTAAGTAACACAGGCAGTAAACGTAAGAGGAAATGAATCGAATGAAGGAAATAATCCAGAGATCAGGGGAAAATGCATGTTGAACAGTTGATCGATCAGATGGTCGACGTATTAGAAAAATGTTTTTGCAATTTTCCTATATATGTTTGACAAGTACTAGGTAGTATCTATACATAGTCTTTGTGTAAAGTCGATCTAATATAATCGATCAAGCCGTTGTAATATTTGGAAGCAATATATATATATCATCCACTAACTAAAAGTCTAAAAGAAAACAAGGGCCGGCTTGAGTCATTTTCAGAAAAATTTGGAAAAATCAAGTATCAAGTAGTCCAGCTTATCTTATTGAATTAAACAACGTACAGCAACCTCTCCCAGATGCAGTTGAATCAACAAGCTAGAATTCCAGACTCTCAAGTCACAAGTCTCACACACGTGCAGATCGATGATTAATTTGGTCCTCCTCAAATTAATTCATGAATGGGAATAGGGTAGACTTGATTTAATTTACAGGTTAAATGAATTAATTCGATGGATATATTCACAATTAGCCTGCCATTGACAAGTCTAGCTCGTGTGTGGACTACGTACTGTAGCAGCAGATACTCAGACGTCTCACTACTGTACTAATGGATTTGAACTTGGTCTATCCATTTGCAAAAATCGTCATGGAATAATACAACTTAAACCTCCCACGAAATACACTGAACTTGAAGCAACTTGATATCCAAGTTGGTGCTACATAGTTGGCTAGTCGCATACAATGCATGAAAAATGTGACCCGTCTTCAACTGGGTTTTTACTCATCCAGTTGAGTACGTTTGACCCTAATTCTCAGCCAGCTTCGATCAAGATCTTATTCTTGACGTACAATACACGTACCAGTGCATTGAGTTGGTGTGTACACCAGCCTCAAGGAGAACCAAATTAACTATATAAGATAGGCTAGCTATATACCCATGAGCTCAAATCGTGATTAATTAATTCAGGAAACCCTAACTATTCCACTTAGCAAGGATTAAATTAGATAGTCATGGAGATCAAGTCCTTCAAGATTGATCACATTAGATTAAAGGGTACGGTTGTTAAATTTGGACTTAATTTTATAATAATTGGACGGTGGCGTCACAACAATGAGGTCATTAGCTTGATCACACAGTGCCCAGAGTGTCAAAAATATAATCCTAGCTAGCCAGACAAGTACAAGTACTACAACAAGACTCAACCATAGACCATGACCAAAACATAAACTAAGACTAATATTGATGCGGTCAGTTCATAGAATTGAAGCAAATGAAGCATCTAATATTAAAACCATGTCCGCGCGCGCATACATGTAATGAAACGAATGGGGTTTCTGATCGAGATCGATCACGTCCATATCCAACTCATTTGAAGGTTACTGGGAATTCAAAGAAAGCCAAATGTGGTCTTAGTTCAAAAGCACATGTTTGAGAGATGAGACTACTTGAGGCTCCCGATCAGCTCTCAACCACCCCAGAATAATATACCGTGGTTTTTGGTTTTGATAATACGAATTACGAAATGGGGGGATGGATAAGAAAGAAAGAAACCTGGGCAGAGAGAGACGCAGAAGAAGAACGCAAAGGATTGTCTGACCTTGACATTGACTTTTAGAGAATGTTGTCTGTCATCCACTTGTGTCGGCCATTGCTCATAATAAGGCAATCAGCCTAATTCACTAAACTATGTTGTACGATCACAGGAACAGAAGGGCGGCTCAAAAGCTCAAAAGGAATGTGATTTTCTTTTTGGGAAGGAGAGGATGACCAGTGGTCTTTTATGAAATTAAGAAGTACATAGCACCACGATGAAAAAATATCTACCGTCGCATCTAAAATGAAAAGTCACTAGGATACGACTGATATTGACAAATTAACAATGATTCCGATGTTTATGTCATACGAGCAGTGTAAACGTAATAATACCTGCAATTGTAACTTGTGATCATAATATCATTTGAAGATGTAATTTGCATACCGAGAGATCGATAACGAACGTGTCAGAAACTTGGACGTTAACAAACAAACTCTCAAGAACCGGAATATACAAGCTAGACGAGAATGAGCATCTGGCTCGGATCTAAGATTTGAATAGGATATGTCAAAGATCCTAAGTTTGGGTTCAAATTCGACTTGAATCAGCATACAACTACCATGAGCTAACCTATGCGCATAATTATAGGGCTCCACCCGCTTCACTAACTATTGATTCATCTAATCAGTTCGACCACTCACATTGATAACGACCTAGTCGATGGATAACTCAGTCTTATCGATTTTGGCGCTACCTAACCTTTTAAGCCTTAACTAAAAAGCTTTTGCCGACATCATTAGGCTTCTCCAGCCTTGAATCACTGAAACTACCACTACACCAAATGATCCTCCTTCGTCAAATAGTCGTTCCCTCCTAATAACAGGTAAAGCTAAGTGTTGTTGAACTTATCTTCCAGCGAGAACATAATAGGCAAGTTGTGAGTAAGGTAATTATTATAGGTTGTAATCGTGTTACATATCGAGTAATATTTCTATTATGTCACCGTTATGTCAAAACAAAAAAAGTCGCAAGTAGAGTGTTGTTTGCTAGTTTCATGTTAAATATAATTATTTGGCAGTGACTCATCAATAGCAATTCAAGTTGTTCTCAACAGACTCATCATTCAAACTATTTTTTTATGTTTCATTTCTCAATTATATTTATATATAATAAAAATAATATTTAAATGATATTTCCATCACGTATCGTATCCTGATATATTTTAATTTTAACATTTTCACGAATTAGATCGTATTGGAAACCGATACTCGTACCCGTATTCGACGTTTGCATTCGACTTAACATAGGGCTTATTGTAATTAAGGAGTTTGCATTCGACGTTTTCATGAACCAAAGTTTGAGGACAGCCACATCAGTCTTTTATCAAAAAAAAAAAAAAGTTGCCATGCGATTTAATTAATTCCGAAAATGGTTTAGAATTTAGAATAATTTGAGTCAAACCTTTTACTGCCGGTAACAATATATAAGATTCTCTCGATCATAATAATGGTATCCGGTATCCCGGTATTCTTTCAACAATAGTATCCGGTATTGACGCAGTGCATGATATCAGCATCTCGTGGTAGATGCATGGAGTTGCCCTTTCACAATCTTGACATAACGGTCCCGCCCGCATTTGTCAATTTTCATGAGCAAAACTACGAAAACGTGTCAATTATTGATATAATTTTTCTTTATGTTCATTGTAGTATGATTGACAATATTCTATGATCTAAATTACACATCAAATCAGATAACAAGAAGTCGTGCATGTTTTTTCCTCACTCTCTAGTTAACAATATGCATGGATATAAAACTCTTGAAAGGAAAAGAATATTCAATTTGAAAAGCATTTAAATTACCAAAAACTTGGTGATAATGTGCTTGACTATTATATTGGAGCCGAATTGGGAACAGTGTTTGTAGATGGCTGGAAAAAAGAACGATTTAAATAAATAACATTATTAGTTTGCTAGGTCTTCTTGGCGGAGGTGACTACATTGGGGAAAATTTCGTGAGCGATAAGATCACAACGTAGGTCACACGTTTGTCAATTGAAGAAGAAATGAATCACGTGTGCTGTGTGCACATTTGAGTATGACACTAGATCTGTGACATGTGCTAGCTTTATACCTAATCTCTCTTATGCAATTTTAGTTAACAACTTCTTAGAGAATGAAAAAATGGGGTGCCTCCGAGTTATTCGGAGCTCTCTTGGACCGAACCCTAGGGTTCAGATATGGCGGCGGCGCCCTCTCGAGGGTGCTGATCGTGTTGTGAGATTGGTGGCGGTGTTTCGGAAACTCGGTTGTGACTATGTTGTGGCGACAAGAGGTGATTACATTTCTTCGATCGTGTTTGGTTTCAGGAGAGGAGGAGCGACCAGACTCGGGTTGACTGCGACGGCGACGAGATCGAATGGTGGTGCGCCTTGCTTGGCTTCGGCAACGGAGGTCGGAATCGGTGCTGGTTGGTTTCGGGACTGGCTGTCGGGCGCTAGTGGATTGGACTATGGTGGCAGTTTAGATGGCTTCAAAGGGCAGCGGGGGTTGGTCTCTTATGAGGGCTGATTCAGATCTGCTGGTGGCTTGGCCGGGTGACGGTGATGGATGCAGAGATTTGGTTTTGTGTTGGCCTGAGGACGGGGTAGGTGACCGGGGTGAGAGCTCGGTGGTGGTCGCTTGGGTTGGTGCAAGACAAACACATACTCGATTGATGTTGGTAGGCGCTGATCTGGTCTTATTGGGCAGATCAATGGTTAAACTTGATGATGGAGATGCAAGCTTGGTGGTTGTCGGGCTTGGATGTGGCTGGAAACAGAGGCCGCCAGATATTCTAGGCTGGGAAAGTGGAACTGAAGGAGGTGATGGTGGTAGGAGTCAGAGCGGGGTCTGGCGGCCGGAAACCTTAAGATTCTAGGGTGGACTGATGATGGGTCGGGCCGGGTTTTTGCTGGATCGACAATTTGGTGGCTAGCTGGGCTGGAAGAGGACCCAGGGGATGAGGGTGTTGTTGGAGCACGTTGGTCGACTGTGGGTTGCTGGACTCGATTTGGTGGGCCTCCCCTGATTAGGCTTAGTGTTGGGCTTCTGTGGGAGTAGAATCTCTAGTGTAACTAGGAAAGATCCCTTCTAAACTTCAACAATTCCTCTCTTTCTTTTCAATTCGATGAAAGGTACATCATTGGGTCTTAGGCTTGATTCGATTGAAAGTTAAATTGTTGCTTGAGCTTAGGAGGTTATATGCTTTCAATTTCTTAATACCCTCAATAGAGTTTTTATTATCTCCTAATAAACCGGTTATTAAATTCTTTGGTGGTTGTTAGGGTAGTAGTATTCTATTTTTATTGACTCTCAGTTACGTTTATGTAAGCACATATGCCTAACTGGCGTACTTGGACAGCACTTAGCCTGGCCATAACCGTCAAACACACCCAAACCGGAAACACTAAAGGGAAAACAACAACACCAGCTACAAGTAGCAGCAAGCCGCTCGTCAAATAGGGCTAGGACGCGCCCGTACGCACGGCTTCAATACCGCTTGATAGAACAGAAATATTGAGGGCAACAGTCCCACTTCAAATAAGTCACCTACACCTTCAGCTTATAGATAATACCTCACTCTCATTTGCTAAACAATTATTTCTTACCCTACTGTCATTCTGTCAACATCAATACTGATTTAGGCATCAGAGCGTAGAAGACCGCCCACCCGCGGTCTCTTCCTCTAAGCAGTGTCTTATGTTCTTATTGACAGATCTACTAAGTTAAGGATACTTTCACCGCTACTCACATTCAAACATAGATATTAGGGGTTAGGCAATTTGCTAATCCACTATATCAACATTGGTGTTGTCTGTGGGAAGCTCTGAACAAAAAGTTTCTCACGTAACGTTACCATGACTACAAATGGAGACAATCAAGAGGGAGAGTCCCGACAGTAGGACCCCGCAAATGTCACAAAAATAGTGCCTCCAGTAAAATATTTTTCAACATTACGTACTGCCCCTCACTAAAACCTCTAGTTAGGGTATGTTATGGTTCCGGCGATGAAATTTTCGGTGACATTTACAAAAATCCGGCAACCAGACTACTGTGACCAGCAAAATTCCGGTGAATGGTAACCGTATTCCTGTAACCAGAGTCATGCGACTGAAGACCGGAGTCCGATAATCGTTAACCAGAGTCCGATAATCGGTGACTAGAAGCCGACAATCGGTGACTAGAGTCCGACAAACGGTGATCGGTGAGGTTCCGGCCAAGTCTCCTCTCTCTTCTATTTTCTCTCTCTGCTTGTTTAAAAGGTGAAGGTAAAATGCTTAAGAGTTTAGATAAGTTTAGGGTGAATGGGCACAAATTCTCTTACTTGTCTTCAAATAGTCAATTATTACTCTCTCCCATGTGTACTAGACTTTCAGTAGTCGAACATGAAGTGATACGTTGAACAACAAAACTAGTCTCATCCACGTTCCTGAATGGTTTAGAATCTACTACTAGCTAGTAGAGTTCAAAATAACCCACAATAAACGTTTGAGAATTTTCTTAGATACCTACTTGTTTGTGATACCTATATTTACTGATATAACAACAAATTTGTTGTTATTTTGGTAAAGATAGTCATTACTTAGGTAATTCTTGTTCTATTAGAAGTAATTACTCAACTTATGACAATTTACAAGTTTTTGAACAATTTGTTGTCGTTGTAGTAACTTGTTTAATTATATGTAAATGTGAAAAATAAATGTAGTAATTTTGTTGTCAATGTTGTAAATTTTACTCAATTAACTTGTAATTTTTGTTCAATTAGTGGTAAATAAGTGTTTGTTATATATCCTAGTACTGTAGACAACCTTGTTGTCAATTTGCAACTCCACAAACATGCATATTCATACGGTAGCTACAAAAACAAATAATTAATTTTCATGAAAATAATAATAATAATAATAATACAAATGATTAAATACTTGTGACACCGTGTAATTTACCCTTTTAAACATTTTGTTCACTCCGTTTTTAAGTTAAATCTTTTTTTTTTTTGCTTTCTCTTTGCTTTTTCGGTTTTTCCTTTTCATTTCTCTCCCCTTCTTCTGTTTCCTTTTTCTCCCTCTCTTTTTCTCTCTCATTTGAGGAAGAATGGAGAGATTGTTTTTTTTCTTTTTCTAAATAAAAGGAAGAGAGTGAAAACTTAGATTTGGACTAGGGGTATTTTAGTTATTTTGGTAAGTGAATAGATTTTTGTGACGGATAACTGACAAAATGGACAAAAGTGTCGAGAGATGGGAGATGATGTGGATATACGTACCGATTAAATTTGAAAATCGAGGGACAAAATTGTTTTTAGAATTTAAGGTGTCACAAATATTTAATGCTAATATAAATGATCACAAAAAGAAAAAGAAAAAAAAATCAAATAACTCCATATATAAAATTATAGCCACAATTGGTGAAAGTCTTGTTTGGATTAAACTTTGGGAGACAAGTAACAATGGAAAACCAAATTAAAAAAAAACTATCGGGGGTATTCAAATTATCTTGTATTTTCGATTATCCATAGTCGTGTACACAAGTCAATAAGGAAATAAACTAGTTTCAATTTGTAAGGTCCATGTGTTTTGTCTGCACAAGTAAACAATGAATTCTACAGATAGTTTACTATCATCTGGATAATGATATCAGCATGATAGTCATTAACTATATATTTGTATTCACAAATCGTGTAACTTCAACTTCAATAATACCAAAAATTAATCAATTCAGGATCAAAGAATCGAACAGTCTTCCTTTTGTTGCAGAACAATGAGGAAGTCAAAAATCCTAGGTACCTTTCAACGTTCGGGTACAGAATATATGGCGCGCACCACCCACATGCCTGGAGTATTCAAATGATGAATCGATTCCCTAATTTGGCTTTCCGACATGGGGGTACGGAATCCGGTCTGCATCTTGTGTTTACATGCTAGGTATATATGAACTCCGGTTGAGCCAGCAGCCAACGTTGACATGCAATTTCTCTTTACTTTTTTTTATTGTTTTGTTTAGATTTTTATTATATTTTGAAGTTTGTGATGTCTTTATTAAATTGACGACAGATAATAAACTATTATAACAACCAATGTACGAGTATATCATTTACAAATAATCACGAGCTAGCTGTAGAAACTCTAACTAATTAAAACTACTAGTGAATTACAACAATTATAGAACCAGCTGGTCTGATCGTCAATCATAACCATCACGTACAAGGAGAACTCACAAGTAGGAATGCAAGAAAGCTCATGAGCCATAACGTGGTACGTGGTACGTGGTACATAGTGCTCGTCGTGATCCATCCAAGTTAGCCTCCCTGGTGGCTTATTTCATAGTTCGACGTTGGTTCATCTCATGCTTAACAACGGAAATGGAGATTTTTTATTCAATCGAGAACAAAATTTATTTATAACCATGCATGAGACCTAAAATGGGTCGAAAGAAACAAACCAAACAAACAAATACAAGCCAACCGAGACAGCCTTTTAAGCATCAACCACGATGCAGATCTATCAGAAAAAAGATGGCGTAATGACGACGCTGCCACCAGCAAAACGCAATATCGACACATGAGAGTCATCAGATCGGCTAATGAAATCTTGAAGTCCAACCACGTGCAATAACATTAGCACATATCCCATCTAATTAAAGAGCTACACAACTCAAATTTCTGAACCATATAAAACATCCTCAAAATGCAAACACAAAAAACCAAAATAGTAAGTAAACGAGTTATCCTTTGGAAGGTTTAGCAATGCTTTTAGTTTACTTTAGTCACACGAAACTATATGCGTCATACGAAACCATAAAGTCACATTAGACATTTAGACTTCAGTATTATCATTCACTTTCTTACTAAACAAAACGAAAAATGCAATGATGATTTGGTTTCTATTTTTGATTGGGATGAAAGCATGAAAGGAATTTTGAAGCGCGTTGACAGGTCGGGACTTTCTAAAGATGGAGAGATACTCCTTTGCATGGACGAAAAGACGAACAATAATCCAAGAAATGGAACGTGGAAAATACTTCTGAATTGGAAACGTGACAGATAAGCAAAGCTTTTTTGCCCCATAACACACACTTTTACCCCACTCCCGACTACACATTAAGACCAAGGCCTCCTCCTCCTCCTTCTACTGTTCTCCGGCGACAGAGACAGCGTCGGGTCAATTTAGAACTTCTTCTTGTCTCCATTCCATTATTTCCTGAATCAAAACACATCACTGTTCAATCCTCTCTGATATTTTATTATTGGTTTTACATGGCGTGCGTGCGCCGTGCTTGACTTTTGATTTTTGCGCAAGGAATTCAACGTCCATGACCGACATGTCCAACACCGAACCAGTAGTCCTTGTAATTACATTATCAAACTCACAGACCAGGCCACTCCCTTGTACTCCTTCTTCATCTATTATTATATATATAATCTTTGAACTGAAAGCTCATGCCAGCTCTACACTCACACTACTCGTCTGCCTCTCTTTCGACTCTGTTTCCTTTTCCAACTTGACATTTCCGGTCTCGTCTCCCCTCTTGTTTTCTTTATATATCTATCTAGCTTCGTTTCGGGTTCATTCAACCAATTTCACACAGCTGTTGTCTAGCTTCATCATTCTGGTATAGTAAAGGAAAGCCTTCCCCATTGACCCCTGCCGGCCGTTTATTTTTCTTGGTCAAGTTGAGATATATTTGCTTCAAGAGCCTTGCGTTGTGTTTCAAACGATTGATATGGACTACTCCTCAGCTGCTGCTTCTGCATGTGGTATCGATACTTCTCTGGATCTTAACACCAGGCCTCTCCGGCTTTTCGATGATTCTCCTCCGGTATGTTGACATGAAAGCTTTACTATAGTACTTGGCTAGCTACTTGTGACTCGTATATCGATCACTTTTGCTTGATTTCTGAAGTGGGTTTGGTTTGTTTGGTCATTTTCAGATCAAGAAAGAGGTGCATAGCAAGATTTTGATCGACTTTGGGAGGGAGTTTTCTGCAAAAGAAGAGGTGAGTGTATGATCCTTTGTTCAAGATCCTAAGTTTCTTCAGTTCTCCATTCCTTGCCTTGTCTATCTCGTTTTTGTGGCTATCAATCAAAGCTAGCTCACTTTTCATCTAGACTAATGAATATAAGAATTCACTTGTACATGAAATATAGATGCAATAGTACTAAAGCTTTGTGTGCTTTGGTTTACAGAGTGGTGCTTTGGTGGAGGAATTGCACCGGGTGAGTTCCGAAAACAAGAAGCTAACAGAAATGTTAACGGTGATGGGTGAGAGCTACAATGCTCTGAGAAGCCAATTGTTGGAGTACATGAGCAAGAACCCAGAGAAGGAGCTTAGCCCAATCTCCAAGAAAAGAAAGTCTGAAAGCAGTAACAACAACAACAATAGTGGTAACAACATCCTCAATGGCATCAACAATGGAAACTCTGAGAGCAGCTCCAGTGATGGAGAATCATGCAAGAAGCCAAGAGAAGAGACCATCAAGGCCAAAATTTATAGGTCTTATGTCAGGACCGAACCATCCGATACAACAAGCTTGGTAAGTTCATCTCTCATTGTAATGTTCTCTCGTTACATCTGTCATGTTACATTACCTTACAATGGAGATTGAAAATATATTTACAGTTCTGTTGAGGTGTATACTGAGCAATTCTATGTGTATGTGTATAGGTTGTGAAAGATGGATTTCAATGGAGAAAATATGGCCAAAAAGTTACAAGGGACAATCCTTGTCCTAGAGCTTACTTCAAGTGCTCTTTTGCTCCAACCTGCCCTGTCAAAAAGAAGGTGAGCTTAGTTCAAATCAAAACATGATCCCTCTTTTCTTAGCTTCAGATCCCAACATTAGCAACTCCAAAACTTTGTTATATATCTATCAGTCTTATTAAAGGTGTTCTTTTGCCCTTAAATTTCTTATCAGGTTCAAAGAAGTGTCGAGGACCAATCAATTCTGGTGGCAACTTATGAAGGTGAACACAACCATCCCCACCCTAATCAACTCGAAACCTCATCCGGCTCAAACCGCTGCATGACCTTAGGATCAGTCCCCTGCTCAACCTCTCTTGGCTCCTCCGGACCAACCATCACTCTTGACTTGACAAAATCCAAGTCCAATACTACTGATACCAAGAGCCCCAAACAAAAAACTGAAACACCAGAAGTTCGAAAGTTTTTGGTGGAACAAATGGCGTCTTCCTTGACCAAAGATCCCAACTTCACAAAAGCACTTGCAGCAGCCATATCAGGAAGGATTCTTCAGCAAAATAGTTACTGATAGAAGAACTGGTGTAAAGCCAATCAAGAAGAATGATTTTTTTTTCACTTTGAAGATAAGGTGCATTTGTAAATACAACATTGAAAAAGAGGAACGTAAACGTTCGACTTCACTTGACTCTCAGCTCATGCGGCTAAATTTTCTCCCAAACTTGAACTGTAATTTTGAAAATTCAATACAACAATGCTTGGCAATAAAGCGATCTATAAGTGTTGATCTAGCATAGAGGTGTTGATGAAAATGTTTTGTGCTTTTAAAATTTGTACTCTTTTCCCATAAGAATTCAGCAATGGTAGAAAGACCACAATTTCAGATTTACTCCTATTGACCGAAGCCTAATGACTTCAATTCTTTTTCACACGTATCAAACCATTATGAGTACGATATAAAATGATCGGTGTCATATTATGTAGTCTAAACAGACCACTCATTTTAGTTTGTAAACTATGGCGCGACTAAGATGTCCACGTACTTGACTTGTAGCCTAACTCGATCTCCACTTGCTTCTGCTTGTCCTAATTTATGTCCTACCCATTTTGGCGTTAGTATTTAGTGGAGGCTATTCATCGAGTTGCAAAATAGGAATTGAGTTTTGAACTTTAGACAATAGATCTCGAGTCTCCCAACTACTATGCGATTCTTTTGGTAATTGAAATCAACGAAGTGGGTGGTGCTGATCATCTTGGTCAATCATAGACAAAGGAGGCTGTCAAAGATACTGTCCTGCTCTATTTTGAGTCTAAAGTATGAAAGAAAATAATGAGGCAGTTTAGCTAAACTAGGTTTCCCAAACCATTTGTTTCTTTCTCTCACAGCTATAAATACTCTCGTACATGGGTTCACTTGAAGCCTATACAAGATTTTTGATCAGTTTCGATATTAGAACGTTTGAACTTCAAACCGGTGAGGTACTGAAATAAAATTAAACAATTTTATGAACGAACAAAATCTCTTCATTCATGATTATTACGATAAATCGCGATTTATCAATTTCTTAACCGTTTTCAATTCTGCTGAATCTTTAAAATAATAGTTTATTTTGTTGATCAATCAGGACATGGGAATGTCAATCTATTAGTGTACTGTGTAAAAACAGTTACACCGCAACATGACTCACCAGAAGACCATGAAATGCAAACCTAAACAGAAAACCTAATTTCGACTAAATGCAATGAAACCTTACTCATAATAAGTCCAACGAAACACAAGAAAACAACGACACTATCAAATTTGAGACGTCGAATAATAGTTTTGCTTGAGTGGGTTGCTATTTTCCCTTGGTTTGTGAGTTGGCATGGCATTGGAGATCAAAAGAAAGCCCTCTGCATGGCATTGGAGACGGGCAACCAATTGATGGGTTTGCAAAGTGTGGATTATAAACTGTATGAAAAATCAATCTGATGAAATATGACAGAGGAGCCCAGAAAACCTTTGTTATCCAACTATACGACCCCACTTATCCAACCGCCTTCCACACAATCAAATGCAAACGTTAATATACATGTCTTGTAACCCCAATAACAAGAAAACAACCACGTTAGAATTACAGAACAGAATTAAGCTTCCATAATTCATGGCTACAACTTCTCTGCTTCCCAAATCCCTCTCACCATTTCTCACGAACACACCATCATTCAGCTCAACTCACTTCACCAAGCTCTCATTCTTGAACCCACAAGATCACCCCCATTGCTCCAAAAGACCAAACCTACACACTACACATGCCAAGAAGAGGAACCCCTGGCTTGATCCCTTTGATGATGGAGAAGACCCTGACATGGAATACGGCTCCCTTTTTGTCGATGGGAAGCAAGACGAGGATGAAAGACTGCCCGAAAACCCCGATAACCCGTATGGGTTCTTGAAGTTCCCAATGGGGTACAGTGTGGAAGTTGCTTCACTGGCATTGAAAGTGAGGGGTGATGTGAGGAGGTGTTGCTGTGTGGTTTCTGGTGGTGTGTATGAAAATTTGCTCTTCTTTCCAGTTGTTCAGCTCCTTAAGGATCGGTACCCGGGTGTTCTGGTGGATATTGTGGCTTCTGCTAGAGGGAAGCAAGCTTATGAGCTGAATAAGAATGTGAGATGGGCTGATGTCTATGACCCTGATGAGCATTTTCCTGAACCAGCTGACTATACTGACATGGTTGGACTTCTTAAGGTTGGTTCCTATATTTCTTTGTTACTCAAGTGAACTAGAAGAAAGTGTCTAGCTAGTACTGATTTCAGAATCCTATATTAAAATGGTTCAATCATACTTGATAAGTTGGATTATTGGTTTCAAAGTTGTAACATGTATAATTGTATACTGCCTTGTTCTTGCAGGGTAGGTACTATGACATGGTTTTATCCACAAAGCTAGCTGGGATTGGCCATGCTACATTCTTGTACATGACAACAGCCCGGGACAGAGTCAGCTATATTTATCCAAATGTAAACGCTGCAGGGGCTGGATTGTTTCTATCTGAAACATTTACACCAAATAGTACGAATCTCTCCGATGGTGGATATAACATGTAAGTTTTATAATACAATGCAGATGATTGAGATACTTCCTGTCTATAATGGACGCTTCTGTGATATTTTGCTACTGGCTTCGGACTTAGTATTATGAATTTGACAGTTCACAAAGGTTTGCTTTCTCCTTTTCAGGTATTACCAGATGGTTGATTGGTTGGCCCGGCCATCCAAGACTGTGCCACAGCAACCTGTGCCCCCACTTAAAGTATCAATCTCAAAGAAGCTAAGGCAGGTTGTAGAGTCAAAATATAAGAATGCTGGAGTTACAAGAGGAAAATATATTGTGATTCATGGGTTAGAATCAGATTCGAAAGCCTCAATGCAGTCTAAGGGGGATACCGATAGCTTGCTACCCATCCAAGTGTGGGATGCAATAGCCAGTGGTTTAAGGTATGACATTTAGTTGGATTTCCTTTCATTCAGTAGGCATTACAGGTGTGGGAATTTACACCAGTCCTCAGCATAACTCAAAGCTTAGCTCTCTTTGAATGGGTTTAATTAGTTAAAGTAATTCAATCTTGAATTCACATAGATAAGATAAATTCGGTTCCTTTAGATTGTTCTGCTGTTTGATATGATCATACAAGTGTTGATCAACCTGTACTAGTATGCCTTAAAAGTTGGCCTGGAGTTTTGTAACACAAGCAGCTGAATAGTAGAATTGGGTTTCGTATTCTCCTATGCCAACAGGGAATTCAGGCCACTTTTTGTAATCCCACATGAGAAAGAAAGGGAAAATGTGGAAGAAGTAATTGGAGATGATACCAGCATTGTGTTCATAACAACCCCTGGACAGGTATGTATATTTTCACTCCTCATTTCCAAACATACAGCACACAAACAACTTTGGATCAATAATGTAGCTTGCTGCAATATAGGATGAGGAATGATCTATGTACAAACTTTAAAGGTACCCCTTTACGATCTCTGATCTGTTTCTGTGTGATGTAGCTTGCTGCTCTAATCAATGACTCAGCCGGTGTAATAGCTACAAACACTGCAGCTATCCAACTTGCAAATGCTCGTGATAAACCCTGGTACATTATATGTCAAGTTACTAATTTGCTAACGTTTAGATGAGCGCTTGTTTCATCATGTGTCATATGCTTTCCTTTTATTATTGAACTCCCATCATTGAGATTCATGTTTATGCTGGCATTCTCTTGCAGCATCGCTTTATTTGGCTCCCAAGAAAAAGGAAAGCTCTTTGTCCCTAATGCAGAACAGAAGAACTGTGTTATTGTATCATCCAAGACTGGAAGACTAAAGGATATTGATATTGAAGCTGTAAAAAATGCAATTCCATTATTCAACATGTCCCTAGCTTTAGTCTAAGTGGGATCAAACTCACTTTCATTAGCGATTTAATTCTCTCTGTTCATGTTTCAATACACAATTCTTCCCTAATTTGTATACGCAACAAAATTTATAGTGTTGCTGCACAGGTTATCAAATAACACAGTTCACCAATCATCACCAAAAAAGTTTTGTAACTTTGACGCCTCAAAATTGATGCTAGAGATATCAGAAACAAACTACGGAACAGAACTTGAAAATTGGATGACATGCAGGATTAATCAAGTAATATCACTACAACAATGTTATGGCAGAAGATGAAGAGAAACTAAATTCAACATGAATAATAAGGCTGGATAAAGGAGGAAAAATAATTGTACTGCCATCTCAATTGAACACTCGGGCTGGTAGGTATTTGTAAACACCACAGCTTCTCTGGTCTAATTCATTTGCTGAATCATGATAGCAGCTTTGCGCGAGTTGCAGGATCTTCCGTGGATTCAACATGTATCATAAACACATATCCCAACGTCCACAAGAAAATATATAGAAAGGGTACCCATGACAGACATGCAAAAAGACTTAAGATGCTTCCAACATATTGAGGATCTTTTATATACCCAAATGGAAATTCTGTCACCCAGGGTATGTTCTTTCCGAAACGAACTCCATAGTAAGTACCAGATTCGCCTAACAACTGATAAACCCTACAATTCAGAATAATCACATACAGATAAAAGAAACATGATCAATTTTCTGAAACCTCAAAAAGGACATATAGACCCAAATCCCCAACCACAGAACTGTCAGAGAAAACACACATATATGAAAAACAACTTCTGTTAACAGCAGAAGCATATAACTGCAGGACAGGAGTCCACTGGAATTGGAAACAAACGAAGAAATAACAAAGATATGTCACAGATGCATTCCAATCATCATAAAGTATAGTCTAGAAAGAGTATGGTCTGAAGAGAGCAAGGCGCATAGCAAAGCCCATTCATATGGAAATAATACATTTATATCACAGGCTAATCCTTCAGGAATTTATAATCTGTTGATCATATTTTGGAATTTAGGCTCAGGTGAATCTAATTCTCTTGATCAAGACAAACTTAACATTCACAACGAAACTTCAAATTTAGCACATCTATCTAAAAAAAGTACAAAACCAAATTGAAACATCAGTGTCCATTATTGCTTTTCCCTTGTTCTCAATATGCCTATCGCGCAATATCATTACTCTATTCTCAATATGCCTCTCAGCATATGAACTTCACATTTCTTCCACCTTACACTTGTAGATAATATGGTAGACAACATTTCTCAGTCTATTTTACTTGATGCAAATTCAGATATGTATTCCTTTTCATTTCTTAATAAAATTTGTGTCTTATTTAAGAAGAATTAGATCAGTAAATGGTAGCAAAGGTTGTAAACTTGTAACAGGGTATTATCTTTAGGGTCTAGAATAAGTTTAGCACAAAAACTTCTCAGTACAATCTTCTCCTTATCTCCCAATATTGCATACGCTACAAACCTAACTGACAAGGATCCCTACACATGCTGCTGCACTGAAATGCAGGGACATCCAACCAGACTCCACATCTGGGCCAGCTTCTACAATGATTCATGGACTGAATACTGGAACTATCACACTGATCTTTGAACGAGATACGTATAAAGGGGATATCCTATTGATGAATTTGTGCATTTCAATTTTGTCTGAATCCTTACACTTCCCATTTTAAGCGCACCATGAAGACCACACCCTAATACATTTCACTAGCCTTACAGAACCATTTCAATGATAACTTCTTTCCTCTCCCAGGTACACAGACGAACCCGTTTCCCAGTAACTAACTGGTCAGAGCTGGTTCCAGTAAGGATCCAAACATACGGAGATGCTTGTTTATCTATACCGGAAGCTAAAGTAGCATTTCAAAGAAGATGTTCAAAAAATATTCTCATGATTTGATCTAAATCAGCTCTTGTTCTAGATTTAATGGTTCTGGGAAAATGGTCTGGATGCTCTTGAGTGAATTCCCTCGATTGATTAGTGATGATGTCGAATGGGCCATATATTCTTCAAGCTTAATGTGGAAACATGGTGCATTTTAAACTAGTAAAACTACATTAAAGGGTCTTCTAAAAGCTATCTGTGTTAAAACAAAAGATAGCCAAGAACTGAATTTTCAAGAAACTTTACAGTTCTTGGCAAGTGTCATTGAAACTCAAAACAATTCCAAACAATTTCACCACCTGCCAAACACCTCACAAATTTCACATCCAAATAGACCCAAAATCTTGTCAAAGTAACTGTAAATGCTAAGAAAGATAGTTTCCAACACCACAACAATGAAGAACATATCTGCGTAAGGAAACATAATCACTAAAAGAACGGACCTGAAGTTGAGAAACTGGCCAAAGGCAATGAGGGGCCAGAAATAAAGAGGAGGAGGCCAAGAGATGGTCGAGACTGAAAAGAGAGAGAGGAACTGAATCAGCTTGAGGAAATGAGCTACATAGGACATCACTTTGCACGGGTCACGCCCTTTCCCACAGAGGGCAACCCATGTTTGTGGGGAGGTCCATAGCCAATAGTAGAATGGGAAAGGTGAAAGCACTCCTATTGCTGCTGCTATCCCCATTGTTTTTCACCTGAATTTCTCACCACTCCCTCGGGGAAATGGTTCAGTAGCTCCGCGAATCTGTGCTCTCTCGTGTGTGAGTGAGAGCTTTGTCCAAGTCCTAGCACAGGCCCAATGTTTAGCAGGCTTTACATTTTTGTCCCAACAAGTTAAACCAAAAAATGGAAGGAGATATGATTCAAAAAAAAGAACCCACCAACAATTCAACAAATGTTCTAAAATAATCACTTTATTTATGTCTTGGTCTAATGCTCACAGGAGTAAGAATCATGATTCTATATAGTGATAGCCTTTTAAGTTAAAATAAGATTATGTTTCAGAAATAGGAATCCTAATTCCATACAATGATAAGGTTCCAAGTTAGAATAAAATTATGTTTTCAAGTTAGCAGGCTTTTTGATTTTTGTCCAAAAAATGGATATAGTACAATACTATCAGTTTAACCAAAAAATAATGAAATTTTTTGATAAATGACCATATTTCGGTCTCCGTTGATTTATAACCTTATTTTCTCATTTAATTTGAAAACAACCTTTTAGCAGGATAAAAAGTCATTAAACTAAACTAGTTACCTCTTACTAAACTAGTTACCTCTTGCAATTCTTTTCTCTCATTCTTTATTTTTCTACAAACAACAACCCAACTTCTTTTATGATTAAAAACTTAAGCTCTCTTATTGATTTGGAACATTATCGAAAACCTTCTTGTTCAAGGTAAGTACATCGCTAATCTCTTTGATTTTCTTTTCTAGAATTGAATTATAATTTACTAGTCAAATAAAAGAATAATCATAGAATTTTGAAATTTCTTTTTTGAAGATTTAGGATTTAAGGGTTCTTAAGATTGAAATTGAATATTACAAGTTTAATTTATTTGCAAGTATGATCGCAGCACAATGCAAGTATGGATTGGTTGCTTCTTTCGTTTGTTGAAGCCAATTAAGGGGTGAACCCCATATACATGCTTCTTCATTATGTAAATATTAAATGGAAAGGATTGTCAAGGATTGAACACAAGGTCCGAATTCTGCACCAGGTTGTATACAAACAGATATTATAATCTTATATGTGGACATTAGTTTGATATTTTGATGTTTATTAATTTTCACTCAGCACTAAAAGATGAGTTTTCATATCCTCTCTAATAACGTAGGAAAAATATTGAAGATGGAAGAGTCGTTTTTCAACACCAACAAAAATGAAGGTATGGGTTTGTCCATGACCTTTGATTCCCCACGTTTGACAACATGCTTTCAATTTTTTTCCTAAATATATAGGCAGATAATATGAGATTTTAGTAAGGGTCTTAATGACTTTTTATCCTGCTAAAAGGTTATTTTTCAATTAAATCAGAAAACAAGGTTATAAATCAACTTGGTTACCAAAATATGGTCATTTATCAAAATTTCTCAAAAATAATAGGAGATAGCACAATACTATCCTAATTGAAAAGGAAAACTAGTAGGAGCCTAGCTAGGGTTAGGGCTTCCAAGGATGGGTAGAGGAGGTGCAGCGTATCGGAAGAGGGCGAAGAAGAGGGCAGAGGAAGGTAGGATTGCCTACTTGGCTCGGCGGGATAGGAAGAAATTCGACAAACTGTATGTTTGTACTTTTGAGTTCCACTTGGTTATTTCAAAGAATTCAATCGATACCGTGTCCACGCCATCAAATTGGACGACTTGTTCTCTTTTGACCTTATTCCGATTCCCATGTTTTCTTCTCACTCTGATTCTGACCTACAACAAGTTGTTGTTCTAGAGGGAGATGACATTCCCATCAATTAATATGGGTATTGGTGTCTTTGGCTCTCGAATTGTTCTAGCCGGCGGCGTGTAATAGTTTAGGAAAGTGCGCCCTACACAAACCTATGTTTAGAGACTGATCAAAGTGTGGAACCCAACCCTAGGTTCATCAGCAGCAGATGTATTCCTTTACGTAAACCCAATAGACCACCCTATGTGATTCCAGGATTGAAAGACAAAAATTTCGTCCTTGGCTAGGGGAGATCGATGGTAAGCTATATATATGCTCTCTCTAGTCGTGAATGCGGCCAAGAGGGTCCGACTTTCAATGTGTTTGACCTAAAAACCAAAGGATGGGCTTCTCTCCCAAGTCTTCCAACTCCAGACGACCTTTCCTGGCAAGCACCATATGCACCATTTGGCATGTACATGCGTGACACAAGGAGGAGTGTTCTAGAATATTCACTTTATGTGTGCTTTGTCTAATGCTAACAGGAATAAGAATTTTGTTTCCATATAGTGATAGATTACCAAGTTAGTGCATGATTATGTTTCCTTCTACACACCTAAAATGTGTTTTGTAATTCCCTATATAAAAAGCTTTTATGATTGAATAAGATACACAGTTCTTCGAGCCCGATCAATTTGTTGTCTTCCTCTCTTTAGTGTTTCTCCTACAACAACAAAGTAATATAGGCGAGGACAATATTATCTCTAACGTTTAATTTTGTTAGGATTTCTGCTAAGAGTTTTTCGAAGAAGTATCTATATATGTTCATCGTACCACAAAGTCGGAACTAGGGTTACGGTTAGGGTAAACTAGTAGGAGCCTAGGGTTAGGGTTTTCAAGGATGGGTAGAGGAGGTGCAACGTATCGGAGAAGGGCGATAAAGAGGGCTGAGGAAGGTAGGATTGCCTACTTGGCCCCCCGGGATAAGAAGAAATTAGACGAGGTTGAAGCTAAACTGTACATTTGTACTAATGAGTTCCATTTTGGTTATGTAAATGAATTCAATCGATACCGTGTCCACGCCATCAAACTGCGTGACTTGTTCTCTTTTGACCTTACCCCGATTCCCATGTTTCTTCTCAATCTGATTTTGTCATACAACAAGTTGTTGTTCTAGAGGGAGAAGACGTTCCCATCAATATGGGTATTGGTGTCTTTGGCTCTCGAATTGTTCTGGCCGGCGGCACCTATGAGTGTAGGGAAGTGCTCCCTACAAGAACCTATGTTTTGGAGACTGATCAAAGTGTGGAACCCAACCCTAGGTTCATCAGCAACAGATGTATTCCTTTACGCAAACCTAATAGACCTCCGTATGTGATTCCAGGATTGAAAGGATAGAAATTTTGTCCCTGGCTGGGGGAGATCGACGGTAAGCACTCTCAATACAAACAAAACAAACAACTACTCAACAGAAGTATACAAACCTTCGACCTAGTCGAACCTCCAACGCTCCCCGGAGCTCTGCCTTCGCTTCCCTGCTGAAGCAAAAGAATCAGCTCTCTCTCAAATAAATACAAAAACACAATACAAACTGAAACCCAGTTATCCTTCGAGCTACTCGAAAACCCTAACCCTAAGCGCCGCCGCCTAGGTTCTTCTTCAGAGCTCTCTGGACTCTACCCCGATTCCTCTCTTACCTCCCTTTGTTACTCTGCTCGCGTCCTTCCGTGAGTATCGATCGCCTTGTGCTCGTAAATTCCTCCTCTGAGGTGGCATCTGGAAACCCCTTCGTCTGATCAAGAAGTCAACCGCACACACCATAAACCTTTTCCTCGTCCGCGAGGTGGCACGCCCGCAGCACTCCCCCTTCTTCTTTGCTCGCTATTTACCTCTGCTCCGCGCGCTGAGGATCGTGACCAAAATATTGGCACGCCCAGTGGGACAGGGAGTACAAGCGAATACATCATAGGAAAACCAGAGGAAGCGCCGTACCGAAAGCCTCAGCTTTCTTGTCTCAAGCACAGATCGCTATGGTATAAGCCCCATAACAGCGCGGCTTGCTGATCTCTCACTCAAGAACAGATCGTTGCTCAGTTTGGTGACCCAGACTACAGCGAGACTGCCATGGTAGGCTCTCAGCCGACCCAAGATACAGACTCTGCTCCGTCTATGGAGCAAGTCTTCCAGATGTTCGCACAACTCTCAATACAAACAAAACAAACAACTACTCAACAGAAGTATACAAACCTTCAACCTAGTCGAACCTCCAACGCTTCCCGGAGCTCTGCCTTCGCTTCCCTGCTGAAGCAAAAGAATCAGCTCTCTCTCAAACAAATACAAAAACACAATACAAACTAAAACCCAGTTATCTTTCGAGCTACTCGAAAACCCTAACTCTAAGCGCCGCCGCCTAGGTTCTTCTTCAAAGCTCTCCGGACTCTACCTCGATTCCTCTCTTACCTCCCTTTGTTGCTCTGCTCGCGTCCTTCCGTGAGTATCGATCGCCTTGTGCTTGTAAATTCTTCCTCTGAGGTGGCACCTGGAAACCCCTTAGTCTGATCAAGAAGTCAAGCACACACACCATCAACCTTTTCCTCGTCTTGGCCACAATCCTCAGTGCGCGGAGCAGAGGTAAATAGCGAGCAAAGAAGAAGGGGGAGTGCTGCGGGCGTGCCACCTCGCGGACGAGGAAAAGGTTGATGGTGTGCGCTTGACTTCTTGATCAGGCGGAAGGGGTTTCCAGGTGCCACCTCAGAGGAGGAATTTACGAGCACAAGACGATCGATACTTACGGAGGACGCGAGCAGAGCAACAATAGGGAGGTAAGAGAGGAATCGGGGTAGAGTCCGGAGAGCTCTGAAGAAAGACCTAGGCGGCGGCGGCGCTTAGGGTTAGGGTTTTCGAGTAGCTCGAAGGGTAACTGGGTTTCAGTTTGTATTGTGTTTTTGTATTTGTTTGAGAGAGAGCTGATTCTTTTGCTTCAGCAGGGAAGCGAAGGCAGAGCTTCGGGGAGCGTTGGAGGTTCGACTAGGTCAAAGGTTTGTATACTTCTGTTGAATAGTTGTTTGTTTTGTTTGTATTGAGAGTTGTCTTTTTCTGTAAACCTTTGAGCCATTTGTATAGTGGTTCGACTTGAAACCCTAATAGCACAAGGGCACTGTTACGTCCATGCGAACCAACCATCTTGTGACACATGTCCAGTTCGCACACTTCATTCCGCGCATAGGGCATTGCTTCCGCGCCGCCAACTGTATAGTCCTATGCGGACATAAATTCATCCCGCGGGCTGTCACAGGAGACTATCTCGCGTGCTCCTGAAGCTCGCTTCCATTTCGCGGGCTATTGCAGCTTGCGAGCCTTAAAAGAGCCACAGGGATTGGCCCGAAGCATGTCAAAGACTTATAAAAGTCTTCAACGATTAATGTGGTGCGCGCGGACTCCGCCTGTTGCTTCCTCGCGAGCCAGCTCGCCAGCTCGCCTTGATGTATTCCGCCTCGCCTAGGACTTTTACGCGAAGTACACTTACGTCTCGCCTACGCGAAGTGTCAATCTCGCCTCGCCTACGCGGAGCGAGCTAGTCATTCCACGCGAAGTCGTTTGTACGCGAACTGTGTAGTCCGCCTATGTTCATTCCGCGCGCGAGCTGCGCGAAGTCCAGTTCGCACGCGAACTCTGTAACTCAGCTCGCGTGGTTTTACTGGCAAGCTATCACTTGTAAACTTAGAGAAACTTGGCCTCGCCGGTATGACATGGACCAAGAAATAATTAATATTTACATAGATATTTACTGTCCAGTAAAATATTAATTTAGGCGTAAACATTGCCCCCAGCCTCGAAGTCATGAATGTCAAAAAATGACTGAAGAGGTTTATGTTCATGCTGCTCCAAAGCCACTGGTATTGGCTCGGGTAATAAGATGAGTGTGAGTAGACAAGCCTGTGAATAGGTTTTGAAACCTAAGCACCCAACAAGGCATTGGAGCGAAGCTGCTGCACGGCTCGCCTAGGCACCTTGGACTTGGACTTCAAATGCATTCGCCTGCTCTTTACCTGCATTTGCTTGCTTTTTGCTTACGTTCGCTTGCCCCTAGCCCGCATTCGCCTGCTCAACTCAGAAGACATGGAACATTGCACATATCGCGAGCGAATGTAGCTCGCATGGATGTATCTTGAGCAGACGTTTGCTTTGACTAGATTCCAAAAATGGCCCTTCGCGAGCTTTTGGTGATAAACATTGAATGACAATGGCTATGTACTTCGCTGCCCCCCAGTATGAACCAATGAGAGACAAACAAAAGAGTCGGCGAACGGCCGTATAAAGCTGAAATTTTTTTAAGAGGCCATGCATTTCGCTGCCCCCAGTATATACTTCGCTGCCCCCCAGTGCGAACCAATGAGAGGCACACAAATGAGTCAGCGAACGGTCGCGTGAAGATGGCGAACCAACCTTGGAGATTTGGAGGCCATAGGGATTGGCCTAAATAATGACTAAGACACTTGAAGAAGGTCCAAAGTCTGAAATAACTGGAACACATCTACCCAATGTGCCCCCCAGTTTTGATGTCTGTTCGCCGATGCTTGAGAAGAAATGAAGGACATCAAAACTTTAGCATGCCCCCCAGGGACAGAGTTGTGGTACCGATGCCCCCCAGTGAGGAAAGCAGGCTACGAGGTCATGAAAACACATTGAAAATGCACATTGCAAATCCGCGCGTATCCTGACCTGTCTGCATTCAAACTGCCATAACTCTCTCCAGGAATGGCAAAATGACGAACCGTAAAATTCTCTGGAAATTAGACATCCAGGGCTTCCTATTGATATAAGGCGCGCTGACTAATGCTTCCTGGATCATTCCAATGAAGTCCGCGAAGTGGACTGTCTGGTAGTAGCTGGTGCAACTTTTAGAATGGCAAACTAGTTGTATTGCCTCTCTGACTTGACTTCGCTGGCAGTAACTCGAAGGCATGCGGAATGCCTGTTGTCGTCAAGCCTCAGGGATAGGTTCCTAAATGAAGTTCAAGCCTTTCAGAGGCAAGAACGTTGCCTTGCATTTCAGCAAGACCAAGGATCTCTTTTTGGGTTTTCTGCTTTTTGTTTTTTGTTTTTAAATGCGAGAAAGAAAGGAACTGAAAGAAAAACCAGAAGTAAAGGCTGAAGTAAAAGCGAGGAGCAAATAGAAGATGGAATCATAACTTGATTAGGTACCCTTCGTTAGGCCACGGGGGAGGCCTCCATCGCTGCACTCCAAGCCTCGATGCCGTTATGTTCGTGGCATGAGACCTTTTTTGTTGAGAAGTTCCAAGTGTGGAGTTGAGATGTTGGGCGCCAACAACCTGAAAACTTGAATAAAGCAGCTCGTAGGGGAGGCGAGCTACGCAGGACAACGACTAGTTCGTAGGGAAGCCATGCAACCGTCCAACAACTAAGTTGGATTGATCAAATCCTCGATTATGATCAGATCCAGCAGCTTCTTGACTACCACCTTCCTCGATAAGGCCAGAAACCCCTTCTTTATTGCATGGGATAAACTGAACACACATGTTTTCTTCACGGCTAGTAGGATCAACCTCTCGGTGAGGACGTTTGAGGATACGAGTTTGCCCCCCATGTGTTTGACCTGTGTCCACATATCTGTCCCGCACAGGAAGATTGTTTGCTTGGTAAAACCTCCTATGGAAGTGTGGTTCGCCATCAGTGTTTGAACCAATCTCTTCTTCTAAGGTGGACTGTTCTGTCCTACCTTCCAGTTCATCTTTTTGAGGAACACCGTGAAATTTCGAGAGGGGATTATTATCTATAATCTCGCCTGCCTCAACCTCTAACTCCTTGTCATTGATTGACAAAGTAGCTTCTCCTTTGGACGTAGGTTCATCCAAAGAAAAATCTTCACCATTAGATTGGCTGCCAGGCAACTCAATCTTTTTGGCAAGGACATGCTTATCAGTTATAGCAGGGGTCATCTTCAAGACATTCGTGGTTTGCCCCAACTCTTTTTGGGTTCGTTGGAGGGACCCTTCAAATATGTCCTTGTTATCCTTGATGTTATCTGCAAACGGGCTAAACTCCTGATTGAGGATATCTAAGTTTCCCTTGAAGTCTTCAGTGATTACGGTAAGGTTGTGTTGGTCTACTTTCCAAAGGATCTTATCCCCTTTGGCTTGTCCAGCAAGGCCGTCGACCTTCACAATAAGGTCAATGACGCTTTGTTGAATGGCGGAGCTCTGGGTCGTCAAACCCTGGATCTGCCTCGTGATTTGTGCGAACATCTGGAAGACTTGCTCCATAGACGGAACAGAGTTTGTATCTTGGGTCGGCGGAGAGCCTACCATAGTGGTCTCGCTTCCCTATGGTGAATCGCTTGTACTCCCTGTCCCACTGGGCGTGCCAATGTTTTGGCCACGATCCTCAGCGCGCGGAGCAGAGGTAAATAGCGAGCAAAAAAGAAGGGGGAGTGCTGCGGGCGTGCCACCTCGCGGACGAGGAAAAGGTTGATGGTGTGTGCTTGACTTCTTGATCAGGCGGAAGGGGTTTCCAGGTGCCACCTCAGAGGAGGAATTTACGAGCACAAGGCGATCGATACTCACGGAGGACGCGAGCAGAGCAACAATAGGGAGGTAAGAGAGGAATCAGGGTAGAGTCCGGAGAGCTCTGAAGAAAGACCTAGGCGGCGGCGCTTAGGGTTAGAGTTTTCGAGTAGCTCGAAGGGTAACTGGGTTTCAGTTTGTATTGTGTTTTTGTATTTGTTTGAGAGAGAGCTGATTTTTTTGCTTCAGCAGGGAAGCGAAAGCAGAGCTTCGGGGAGCGTTGGAGGTTCGACTAGGTCGAAGGTTTGTATACTTCTGTTGAGTAGTTGTTTGTTTTGTTTGTATTGAGAGTTGTCTTTTTCTGTAAACCTTCGAGCCCTTTATATAGTGGTTCGACTTGAAACCCTAATAGCACAAGGGCACTGTTCCGTCCATGCGAACCAACCATCTTGTGACACATGTCCAGTTCGCACACTTCATTCCGCGCATAGGCATTGCTTCCGCGCCGCCAACTGTATAGTCCTATGCGGACTGAAATTCATCCCGCGGGCTGTCACAGGAGGCTATCTCGCGTGCTCCTGAAGCTCGCTTCCATTTCGCGGGCTATTGCAGCTCGCGAGCCTTAAAATGGCTTTTTATATTAAAAGGGCCACAAGGATTGGCACGAAGCATGTCAAAGACTTGTAAAAGTCTTCAACGATTAATGTGGTGCGCGCGGACTCCGCCTGTTGCTTCCTCGCGAGCCAGCTCGCCTTGATGTATTCCGCCTCGCCTAGGACTTTTACGTGAACTACACTTGCGTCTCGCCTGCGCGAAGTGTCAATCTCGCCTCGCCTACGCGGAGCGAGCTAGTCATTCCGCGCGAAGTCGTTTGTACGCGAACTGTGTAGTCCGCCTATATCAATTCTGCGCGTGAGCTGCGCGAAGTCCAGTTCGCACGCGAACTCTGTAACTCAGCTCGCGTGGTCTTACTGGCAAGCCATCACTTGTAAGCTTAGAGAAACTTGGGCTCGCCGGTATGACATGGACCAAGAAATAATTAATATTTACATAGACATTTACTATGAGTGTAGGGAAGTGCTCCCTGCACGAACCTATGTTTTGGAGACTGATCAAAGTGTGGAGCCCAACCCTAGGTTCATCAGCAACAGATGTATTCCTTTACGCAAACCCAATAGACCTCCCTATGTGATTCCAGGATTGAAAGGACAGAAATTTTGTCCCTGGCTGGGGGAGATCGACGGCAAGCTATATGCTCTCTCCCTGGCTTTCAATTTATTTGACTCCAAAACCAAAACATGGGCTTCTGTTAGGGAAAAGTCTATTATTAACCTTTCCTGCTATCAATAGTAGTCTAGTATGCAAGAAGGTCTCATGTGCTGTGCACATGTCTTATTAAGTTGTTAATTTCAGTTAGTCGTTAATCAGGATTAGGGTTACATTAGCTTTATCCACTCAGTGCCTGACATGTGGCAGCGGTGGTTGGATGATTGTGGCTATATGTATTGTCTGAACCCCTTTTTCCAAGCTATCTAAGAAAATATCAGTTTATCTTCTTCTTTCTTTTCTGCATTTATCTTTTATTTCTAGGTTAGGGGTTTTACCCTAACAAGTGGTACCAAGAGCTTGTCGATCCATGGTGCAATTGAAACCCTCATCTTCTGATGAGCCAACGGTTTCTGGTGAGCTCTCGCATTTGGAGGATGAGCCACCAGTGCTCGTTTGGACTCGATGGAGGTCTCGTTGCAAATTAAGCTGCAGGAATCACTTAATTCCTCACTTGCTAACTTTCAGTCGAGCTTGTTGGCTGAATTAAAGCTTTTTAGGGTGTTTACTTCTAAGGAACAGCAGATCCAACCACCTCCGGAGTTGGCCGGCACCGCTATCACTCAACCGGACGGATCTGTGCGTTTTGGTTCTATTCCACCTCCTTTGGTTTTTCAACAGCGCGTGGTGTCGAGCTCCATCGACGGCGCTTCTGCATCGTCGGCTACACTGGCTAGATCTGATGGTAGTTTTTTAATCCTATTCCTCCTCAAAATTTTACTGCTGATTTTGGATTGAATACTATGGTGGGGAGAGCTAGCATTGATTCTAGGGTATTTGGTGATTCTATTCATAACACTGAGCATGTTAATGTTGGGATGCAACATGGTAAAATATCATCTAAGGTTGGTATGGATACTAGTGAGAATTACATTGGACCTTTGCCAAATATTTTTGGTGGAGTGGCTTCACAGGTTGTTCAGCAGCAGAAGGGAGGATCTCAACAGATTGGCAACTCTGTTTTTCCTACCTTTAATGTGCAGAATAACATGCATAAGAGCTCTATTGCAGGCATGAGCTACCCTGCCAACCAAAATCCCTTCTCTATGTCCTATTCTGGTCCACATGCTTCATCATCTTTCAGTTTCACAAACAGTCCCAACACCTTCACTACATCACCTCATTTGTCATCCACAGCCCCCCAAATGTCCGACACTTCCAATGTCAACTCCTACACCTCACAGCCTAACCCAAACCATAGTTCATTCCCTAATGTTCACATTAATGCCTCACAGCCAAACCAAACTCAACTCATTTTCAAACCCTGGTTCATTTAATCATGCTCACACATCCCCTCCCCCATCTCCAACCAGCCCTCATGATCACCTCTTACCAACCATGAAACAAATGAGGCTTGAGTTTCAGACATTCAGCGGTGGGGATCCGACTGAATGGCTCAACAAGGCTGAGCAATATTTTGAGTTTTATCAGATACCAGATGAGAGGAAACTATCCATTGCTACAATGCACATATCCGATAAGGCAGCTGATCGATGGTATATGTTCCGTCATGAATTTTCCAATACTTGGAATGGTTTAGCTGATCTTTTGATGAGGGAGTTTAGCTGTTACAATAGGTCTGAGTATCAAGCGGCCTTGGCATGTATGAATCAGACTGGTTCTGTTGATAGCTATATGGATGAGTTTACCAAACTTTCTCGTAGAGCCCCAGGATTCTCACAAGAGTTGCTAGTTTCATTTTTCATTGGAGGGCTGAAGAGTGAAATAAGATGGAGTGTGCATGCATTAAAACCTAAGTCCTTATATGAGGCTTGTGAGCTTGCTAGGGCATATGAAACAAGGAGTGAGGGTCAGAAAAATGTTTACAGAAACACCAGCCCTAAATTTTCTTTTTCACAGCCTCATTTCAAAACTGGTTCACCTCAACAGCTTCCCAAGAGTCCCTTCAATCCTACATTCCCTGCTAGTGCTAGCAGACAACAAAATCCAGTTAATACCTCCCAAAATGTGCGGGTTCGTATGTCTGATGCTGAGTTTGAGGCTCGGAGAGCTCGCAATCAGTGCTATTTTTGTGACAAGGAGTACACAAAAGGTCATAACTGCAGAAAGAAAGGGCAGTTAATGAGTATGGAAATAGTGCCGTCTGATGGAGAAATATTGGAAGGAGGAGAAGAGGTGATGAATATAGAAGTACCCCCAGTTGCTCTAGTAGCTCCTATTGACTTAGATGAGCCTTTGATTCGTCTACAAGTAATGGGAGGAAGCCATTCTGATACAATGCAATTGAAGGGAGTGTTGCACAAGAGAGTGGTGCATGTGTTGATTGACTCCGAGGCCACACATAATTTTATCCATCCTCAGTTGCTAAAAGGAAGTAAGTTCAAGATACAACACTTCTCTCTTCTCAATGTGTTGCTTGCTTCAGGAGCAAAAGTTCAAACTATGGGTGAGGCCACTGTACAACTACAACTACAGGATTATACATTCACTGATGATTTTTATTTGCTTCCTGTATCTGGTTGTGAGATTGTGCTAGGAACTAAATGGTTGAAGTCCCTAGGAGATATATTGTGGAATTTTGAGCAGATGAAAATGAAGTTTTATGTTGGAGGAAGTGAAATTCAGTTGCAGGGAATAACATCAGCACAAGGGTCCATGATAAGCTGTAAAGCAATGACTAGATTGCTTAGGAAGGAAAAAGAAGCCATGCAGTATAGGTGCAAGCTATCAGCGCTCAGAAGGAAGAAATGGTTGTTAACACCAAAATTAAGGTCTTACTTGATAAGTATGCAGGATTGTTTGCAGCTCCAACATCTTTGCCCCCACAAAGAGAACAAGATCACACTATTGAGTTGCTTCCTAACACTCCACCAGTGAGTGTCAGACCATACAGGTATCCACACTTTCAAAAGTGTGAAATTGAGAAAATAGTGTAGGAACAAATTGATAATGGAGTAATCAGACCTAGCAAGAGCCCTTACTCCTCACCAGTGTTGTTGGTGAAGAAAAAAGATGGTACATGGAGGGTGTGTGTGGATTATAGGTCACTCAATTCAGTTACAGTTAAAGATAAATATCCAATACCTCTTGTTGATGAGTTATTAGATGAAGTTCATGGTGCCACAATTTTTACAAAACTGGATTTGAGGTCCGGCTATCATCAAATAAGGATGCATCCGAAGGATATACACAAGACTGCCTTCAGAACTCATAGTGGTCATTATGAGTTTTTGGTTATGCCATTTGGTTTGACCAATGCCCCTTTGACTTTTCAGTCAGTTATGAATGATATTCTCAGGAAATATTTGAGAAAAATTGCATTAGTCTTTTTTGATGATATTCTGATTTTCAGTGACCACATTGACTCTCATTTGGAACACTTAGAACTGATTTTCAAGAAATTGCAGCAGCATGATTTAAAGGTGAAGATGAGTAAATGTAGTTTTGGAGTGTCCTCAGTTGAGTACTTGGGGCATGTCATTAGTGCAGAAGGAGTTTCTGTTGATCCTGCAAAAATTGAATGCATCAAGGGGTGGAAGAAGCCTTCAACCTTGAAGGGATTGAGAGGGTTTTTGGGTCTTACAGGTTATTACATAAAGTATGTTAGACACTTTGGTATTATTGCTAAACCACTTACTGACATGTTGAAGCTGGGAGGATTTCAGTGGACCAGTGCATCAGAAAAGGCTTTTGAGGACCTCAAACAAGCTTTGATGTCAACACCAGTGCTAGCCTTACCAGACTTTAACAAGGAGTTTGTCATTGAGTGTGATGCATCTGGTATTGGTATTGGAGCCATTTTTGTCTTAAGAAGGGCATCCAATAGCCTTTTTGAGCAAAGCCTTGGCTCCTAGACATGTTGCATTATCAGTTTATGATAAAGAGATGATGGCAGTGGTGTATGCAGTTCAGCAATGGAGGCCCTATTTGTTAGGAAGACATTTTAAAATTTTCACTAATCACAAAACTATTCAATATTTCTTAGTTCAGAAAATCTCTACTCCAACTCAGCAGAAATGGTTGCTGAAGCTAGCTGGCTATGATTATACCATTCATTTCAAGGCTAGCAAAAATAATGCAGGACCAGATGCATTGTCAAGGAGAGAGGAGTTGGGGGCAAGTGAAAATGAAATTGTTGAGAGGTTTGGAAGTCTCAGTGCACTACAATGGATTTTATCTCCTGCACATTTGTTTTTGCAGGATATTCATAAAGTGTTGAGATATAAATCTCACATCGGGAATATGAGACATTGTCTGTGGGTTTATAAGGGTTTGGGCCACTCCATCCTTTGACAATTAGTTTTGGATGTGAACTTCAAACTATTTTATTATGGTATCAGAGCGGGTTACCCACGTCCACGTGTGAAGCCTAAAAGCCATATGAACTCCACGTCATCCCAAATGTTGTTCACGTGTTAGGCTTGAAAATTCGTCACATATGATTATTGCTCAACTGCAATCAGATGCAAGTTCTCAGCATCATTATAAGCTGGAGGGAGAGCAACTGTTGTCAAATCACACTATCCTAGTTCTCCCAAGTCTTCCAACTGGAGACGACCTTTCATGGGAAGCGATTCATCCATCCAATGTTGCAGTTGTGGACACCAAGATCTTTGTCACACTTTGCACAGAGGAGACAGAAGGCCAGCTACTGTGCTTTGACGTGGCTGACCCCAAGGCAACATGGTCTGATCGTGAACCCCGCATTCGGGACGATATGGGCGTTTTCCCAGAAATTTTCAACAAGGTTTTGGTCGTGGACTCGAAGGAGGAGGAGGATGAGAATTAAGCTAATCTTCACCTTTGATTATGAAAAGATTATAGTCTCCCGCATGGTGCTGTCCGCTCAAGGTGAAATTGTAGACTGTATTGAACTAGTAGCTAAGATAAGTCTGTCTGGTCCACTTGAAGGATTTAAAGGAACCGCATACAGTTATGTCCATCTGGGAGGTCAACAAGTATGCTTTGCATTCTTCTGGGTGACAACTCTTTATGTGCTCACTTTCAAATATTCCTATTCAAAACCTGCAGGTAGTCCTCCTCTTCTTAGTAGCAGCGCTGCTGCTAGTGATTCAGATATTTTAACTTGGAACTCAATTTCTGGATCATTCTCTGTCCAAACCCTGGGTCTTCGCCTGTTCGAATACAACACTAGTCAGCTTCAGGATATGTGTGCTCAACATGGGTGGTTGCTTTTTGCTGTAATTCCATCACTCTGTTATTCATAAGCATTCCATATTTCAGTTTCTATTACTAGTTATGTTCCTAGGCTGGGATGTAGATTTCTTTTCATCAAGCTTTCACAAAACTTGGGATAGCTAAATTTATGCACATGGTTCGCTGTGCTTGATATGCAAGTATCTAAAGTAGAACAATATCAACTTAGGCATATATACAGTTTTTAATTCCTATCGTCGCCCAAGATGTTAAACTTGAGTTAAATGGACACTAATAGAGTCATCAATGTCAAAAAGTATAAGCCATACACCTATAATCTATCATCTTTCCTATCACCAAAAATAAACTGTAATCCATCCTCTTGGTTCATTTTGCATCCTTAATCAGGGGTAGAGCTAGAAATTTACGTTTAGGGAGGCCGGCTGATATACGGTAAAAAGAATATCAAAACTTTATTGATATATTAAATCGAATATAATTTTTAGTGTACATTAATATATAGATTGATAATCATTTCCCCTCAAAGTAGCTAGATACGTTATAAAAATGGATAAACCGTAAATTTACACATGCTAACAAGATCTACTATCCATTCAGGCTCCACCCATGTCTATATCTCAAGATTTTTAACGTATCACAATTTATGTTTTAAAACTTAATGTACTGAAATTCGCAGTGAACCTACTTCATGGACTGTTCATAAAATTTTCTCTGTTGTTAACTATGCTCTTGTGAAGATGGATGCAGGGAGGACTGTGACTGCTACAGACGGCGGCAGGAAAAGTAAATTATTCCGGTGATGGATCGGACAACTTGTCCCATGTGATCCCCCAGGTGCCAAGGAAAAAACCTAAACCTTTTCCCCCCTTTGGAGTATTATATAATATAGATGCTAGCTATTGCCTGCCACTGCACGCGTTCTGGGTTTGATAAAGAAATCGAGCTGCAGACTCATGCATGCACCATCGATCAGCCTTCGGCCAATGCTTATCTCTCTGCTAGCTTTCTCGGGTCTGATTCTCTAGCTATATTATTCGCAGGAGATTCCAAGCTTTACACAGGCTTCCATTTTAAACCAATATGGATATATATCATAGTTAATTGACTTAATTTACATAAAAATTTGATAATTAATCATCACTCTATAGGCTATAGCAGTAATGCTGCAATTGAAAAGCCAACAACTCGATCTCTAAATATATCCTCGATCCGTTGATGCATGATCTATAAGAATGTGTCTCGTCGTCATCTTCGATTCTGAACTGACTGGAAGTATATATGAGACATGCAACTTGGTTTCTACGCAACCTGTACTTTTCATGAAGAATATATATTATCACACAATTAGGTACGTACATGTGTGTGATTAACTGAGAAAGAAACTAACAGATCTTCAAAACGAGATATATAACTTTTATACCATATTACTAGCTAGGTTGTTTAGTTTATCATATATATCACTTGGAATCCTCGAAGTCTCCAATCATTTGCTTTGAGGAACTTGAACCATGGAGTGAAACATATATAGAGATTCTATATAAAGGAAAACTGAATCAATTCCCAGGGCCAGGTATATATTTTGCCTTTCGTTTGTTCATATAGAACTCAATAGTTCTCGCTCGTGGCCATCAATAACATCGATCAAACTTCATTCTCAGCTTTAGTTGATGGTTTTATTATTATTATCTTGATCAGAATCATTTCCTATACACCGTTTCTTTCACTTTGCCTCTAGCTAGCTAACACCACGACTCTTTGATTGTATCATGAAATCTCAGACTCAGAAGTTCAAGTAACTATAAGCAGCGGCCATGCAATTGGTGTCATAGCAGTGCTTCATCATACTTACATTCTAACATATATCACTGGATTTTCTTATTCTATCTGAAATTAAAATATAAAAAAAGGATTTTATGGCAGAGATATATATCACTCTTTCTCTTTATGTCTTAGTAGTAAAATTGAGCATGTGGATAAGATTATACAAGTCAGGTAATTTTGATGATGCATGTTTGTACATACATACAAGATACACAACACATGCATTCCAATAGTAAAAGGGGGAAAAGATAGAAGGCAATTATCAAGAGCATGTTTGGTGCGAGTCACCACATTTCTAAATCTAGGTTCGAGTCTACTTATTGTAATATGTAGACGTGCCACGTACGTATGCATTTTTTTTCCCTGCTCTTCTTGTCCAAGAAGGGAGATTAAGATCATTACTTCAATACAAGTAAAAAGGAATTGTAAACGCATAATCTCTCTCTCTCTCTCTCTCTCTCTCTCTCTCTCTCTCTCTCTCTCTCTCTCTCTCTCTCTGTTATAGAGAGCAAACATGAAAGTGCTCTATACATCGGTATGGATCGGACCTTATAATCGCCAAATAACTGTATCTTCAATGGTTGAAAAGTTAAAAAGAAATATTCAAGTTTTCCATTTTCTCAATTTAACTCGACCTAAAATATATTGAATATGAACATGTATATATGACACGTTTGAGCTGCAATCTCATCTATATTGAAGGGGTAAGGACGAGCTTTCGGGGTCCTATTTGTGACTAGCTATTTCATATATATTTTGGTATGAGGGTGCGAAACAAATGGCGTGGGAGCAATGTGTGTCGACTCTTGTCTTTCCAATTTGGTGTATGCATTCATGTGTCAACTTCTGAGTTTGTCCTAGCCTTTTCAGTTACGACATTCTCATTTCTGGATGTCATAGTGTCTCTTTTCTGTTTTCGAACCATTGCCTTCAACAATCCAAGTAACCAATATATAAACCAGCTCATCGATCATCAATTTCAGATAAAATTGTGTTTCCCAAGTTAGGGTTTGTCCACCCAGAAAATGTAGCTTCCCCTTTTCAGCTAGAACGTGCTTCTTGTCCAAGTGCTTTTGTATAAAATATCATGTTTCGCATTTAAAGGACAAAGTAAGCATCCAGGAACAGAGCACAGCATATCCAGGAGCTAAATCTTTTGGCTTAGCCAATTATAATGCCAATTATAATTTGGTAGCTAGTACACTCATATAATTGTGGATCGAGTTGAGGAGCTAGCATCGTTTTCTTTTTGGTGGCAATGGTGATGATCACACGCACAGGACAATCCACATGCCCATCCACAACCAATTGGTTCTCGCATGCTCCAGCTCTCACTAGCTACTTCATGAACCGATACGATAATTGGTGCAAAGAAGAAACTAGCTAGTTTTATATATATCTACATACATGGCTATCTTAATTATAGTAATAATAGTCTCTATAGGAGTCATAAAGCACACGAATTTGGTGTAGAGTAAAAAGGATGTGTTTCCATTATTTAGCTAGCTAGCTAGATAGTAAGAATAATCTTCTCCCTAAAATATTTTCTGTTTAATTTGTTTTCACCCAATTAGCTATATATATATATATATATATGGTATAAGAAATACGTTTAGACATCTTAGCAGCATTATATACTAAGAGTAAGTCCAACAGGTTCCCTAAATTCTTTGCTGCGTATATTAATTATTGACCAACTCTGCAAAAATGAGATGCATATCTTCTTAGTGGATATATCGATTAATTGGATCATATGGAATGCATGGAATCCTAGTCGCAAATCAAATTGAAAGTACGTAGGATGAGTGCTGCAATGATACATGACCTAATGAGTGATGACCAATATATATAATACTAGTACTTTGTATGATCAATATGATCATTACCACCATCATCAATTGTTCATCATCGATCGTCTTCATGAAGGGATCGATCATAAGTTTTTTTTTTTTTTTTTTTTTCAGATAACAAGGTAGTGATCAACTAGTGATCATATATAAGTTGACACTACGTAGCTAGGTACTCCACAAGTCCACATGATAATTTTAGACTTGTATATTTGATTGTATATATATTATGTTTCAAACTCTTTTTAATTATTGCCGACCTCGCAAAGGAGGGTTTTATATATGAGCCAATAATTGAAAGTTTGAAACAATATATATATCCGGTCAAATTCACCAAAGGAAAAGATGAAATAGTGGTGGGTGCGTGCTACATCAGCTCACCTCTACTTATAAATAGAAACAGAACTGAAGCATAGAGAAGCACAGTAAGCAGATTGAGGATAACAGTAGTAGTATGGTGCTAAAGATAGCTGCAGAGGATTCACCGTCGTCAGCGACTCTTGATGAGGTGTGCATGGTGGTGGTGAGGGAATACAATGAAGAAAGTGACAAGGTGGCGGTGGAAGAGATGGAGAGGCTGTGTGAAATGGCTGGGCAGCGTGGGGGAAAGCAGCCTTCTCTTGTTACTGATCTCTTGGGTGACCCCAAATGTCGCATCCGCCATTTCCCGACCCACATAATGCTGGTCAGACTACAATCTCATTACTTGAATATCTCTACCTGTGATCACTTCAGGCTTCGAATGTTGAGACTTTATACTAATGAAATTGACCGTGCAGGTTGCAGTGTACGGAGAACAAAAGGAAATTGGGGGTGTCATCATGGGTTGTGTAAAAAAGGTAACAAGAGGTAATTCAGTGTTTGTAAAGCTGGGTTATATCCTGGGACTAAGGGTTTCTCCCATGCACAGGTTTCTCTCTCTCTCTCTCTCTCATCATTTCAGTAATACTTCAGTACTCTTCTGTAGTTCTGTTACTGTTATTGCAGCTTAGCCAATTAATATTATCATGGCCATATTTATAATGTTTGCGCATGCATCTTTTGCTCGGTTAACACTGAAAGTAAAAGACACGTACAGTTCATTCCATCATTCACTTTCTGTTACGTGCGCTTTCTTCATGCGCGCGTGCTTGTTCTGATCGATCAACTATATATTTTCTGGTTTGTGTGAACCATGTGTTGCTAGCTAGTCGATCGACCTCTCCATTTTAGATACCACAAATCAAAGAAAGAAATTGGAAGTGAAAGCTAGCTAGAAAGTGAGAGGATTCTATTGCCATTCATTCCCGCCCCACATAAAGAGATTAGATTCTCACATAAAAGAGAAACGAAATATTATATTCCTCGTATCATGGAAAATAAAAAATCATGCAACTAGCTAACCTGGCTTGGGCGTACGCATCTGTCCAAAGAGGGTTGATTATTCCCTACTGAACCAATCAAACAAATCTATTTGGGATATAGAGAATGTACCATCTTTAACTCAACAATCCAATTAATAATACGCATTGTGACATACATATATATATATATATATATATATATATATATATATATATATATATATATATATATGGTTATTTTACCCTTATTATGCAGACCAAAAGAAAAAAGAAAAAAAGAAAACTATTCTTATGTTGCATTTCCGCATCCACACAGTGCCACCCACAATTGCTCCTTTGCTTTTTACATATTCTGGTTCCCCTTTATTTTGTTTTCTTCCTCCTATATTGAATTTCACACCATGCAATAATAAATTAATCGAATTGCTATCAAATACTTTCATGGAATTCTAATTGTGGATGAGAAATTCTCTTTTTCTTATTGTTCATACCGCATGCAGGAGGCTTGGCATTGGTACAAAACTAGTGAAACATTTAGAAGAATGGTGCAAGCAAAAGGGAGCAGAATATGCATACATGGCCACAGACTGCACCAACGAGGCTTCAATCAATTTGTTCACACTCAAGTGCTCATACCAAAAGTTTCGCACACCGACCATCTTAGTCCAGCCAGTTCACGCCCACTACAAACCAGTACCTTCCACCATCGCCATCGTTCGACTACCCGCCTGCCTAGCCGAGTCGATCTACCGCCAAATCTACGCCAACTCGGAATTCTTCCCGGAAGATATAGACGCCATTTTATCTAGTGCCCTAAATCTAGGCACTTTCATGGCCCTGCCCAGAAAATACCTTCTGAAATGGGACCCTAAGAAAAGCACTTTCCCCCCTGGAAGTGCTTTTGCCATCCTCAGCGTTTGGAACACCAAACAAGTGTTCAAGCTACAAGTGAAGGGAGTGTCCAAGTTGACACAGGCATGTTGCGTGGGAAGTAGACTAGTGGATGCATGGCTTCCATGGCTCAGACTGCCTTCATTTCCAAACGTTTTCAATCAGTTCGGGGTGTATTTTATGTACGGGTTACATGCCGATCAGGGCAAGCACGGCTTGCGGTTGATGAAGGGTTTGTGCAACTTTGTGCACAATGTGGGAAGGGATGACCATGGATGCGCTGCCGTGGTGGCGGAGGTGAGCCAGAGAGACCCAGTTAGAGAGGCAATCCCACATTGGACAAAGCTTTCATGGGCTGAGGACATGTGGTGTGTCAAGAAGCTCACAGAAGCCAAGCAAGGACTGTCGTCGCCGTCGGATTGGATCAACTCTCGACCATCTTCACCGATGATATTTGTTGACCCTCGTGACTTTTAACAAGGCCTACTGGTGATCATGATCTACGTTCTTAGTATGTTTAATCTACACAGAATGTCAATTGTTCATAGTCTGCTTACATCTTAATATTAGTTCGGAACTGGTAATCTTAAGATCCCAAAATGAATGAACTCTAGCTAACCAGTAGTTTCTATCAACATTGTCTATGTTTGGCATGAAAGCTAGCATAGCGGTAACGGAATTTGTTCAAAATTTAACTACTTGGGTTAATCCGTAGCACTGAAAATTTCTGCACATAAACAGCACAAAGCATAAGAGACTGCATCCCTAAAACTGACTACAAAGCTTAATAACGAACTCTGAACCATAAGGAAATTCTTCAGTGCTACAGCAGTACCACATGGCAACCATACATGGTTCTACATCCCTACTATATTCTGACACGTCTATTTTTACTATCAGTAAAAATAAAATTTTACATCCTGAACCTGGTAAAATCTGTCCATTTACAGCCTATCCATTAAGAATAATCTTTTCTTTCCAATATTATATGACAATCAAATATTCAACTAAGTCTTGATTCCAGTTCGGATTATTGAAAGCTAAGAGCAGAAAGTAAAAGAAACGTTAAAAGAGATGAATGCTACATTATGAGATATTCTCATCGAGTAGAAAATGTAAGGTTACAATTTGAACTACCCTAGAGTAATACACTCCTATAATCCTAATAATATGGCCACTGTAATAGCATCATTTTGTTCCATGTGGTTAGCATCATGTTTTCACATAGATGACCATCCAGATATCAATAAATACGTCTTTTATACCACTACGAATGTAATTCTAAGTCTATATGTCTAGGATACGTTGTAATCTAAGAAAAGGGTTACTTCCAGTTTTGTGCTTTCAGCTTCAGAAGCAGTTGAAAAGAAGTCACTTACATATTCATTCATCATATGATGCTTATCTTCATAGAAGTCACGTCACTGTATTTACCATGATATTAATTGGTTCCTGAGTGACGTTGAGGATTATGCAAAGGTACTACCTTGCAATGATATAGCTTCTATTGTAGGTAAACCTTGCCGTTGGCAAGAAGTCAGCAATGAGAACAGCTGTACTTGTTGGCTCATCACATCGTAGACGCTTTAGCAAAACTGGAAAATCTGGAGAACTCATTGTGTAAGAGGTCCTGCGGATTTCCCTGTTCAACCTACAGATGGGACAACCAAGGAGGTATAAGTATTTTCCAAAAACATTCAACCAGTTAATGTAAAGGACCTTAGAAGTTGGAAAAAGATAGTCCGAGTCATCACATAGCATAGTTTTCTTTTTCCTCAATTGGAATATTGCATGATTGTTTCAATTTATATGGTTGCCCTCAACTATAAGTCAGAGAGTATTCATCATTGGGGAAGTAATCAAAGTATGAAACACATGCCACATGAACAATTCAATACAGTTTTCACTTTTCTTTCAAACAGTTCATTTCTTCATGCAAATTATTGATAAAAGAGAATGGCAAAAATAGAAGTACACAAGGGTACTGAAAAACCCATATGACTTACCAGGATACCATGATCGAGGATCAGGACATTGTCCATATTCAAAACGGTGGAAATACGGTGAGCAATTGTGATAACTGTCATGCCTCTGCATTCACTAGATATGGCTTTCTGTAAGGTAGATGCTGTTTGAGTGTCCACATTAGCTGTGCATTCATCCAAACAAAGGACCTGAAAATTTAGTGTCAGTCTGCATCTGTAAATAAAATAAAAATTTGATCCCTAACAGGAACCATGCAACAGAACATCTCCTGCATAACCACATCCAAATTATGTCCACTTATATATATGTTGCGAGGCCAAACTGCCTCTATTTAAGTGGTAAAATTGTGGATTGATTAGAGATTTAAAAAGCATTCTCCATTTAGATTCTCAGGATAACAGTATAGACGTGTAAATTTGAATTAAGTGCACTTTAAGAAATTATAGTTTGCTCAAAGAGAAGAATTAAAAGAAGCGATGAGGTCAATATCTCTGAAACCTAGAAGTTCAATCAAAGAAATTTAACAAGATTGAAATGGTTGCAAATGCGACTAGGGTGGTACCACTGATGCATGGTAAATGGATCCTTGGTACAACAAAAGTCTGAGTTATCCGTACAGAGTGCAATAAGGTACTTCTTAGAAACAAGAAAACTTTTGTGTAAAATTGAACAAGAAACTTCGAGAAGTGCTTTGATATTTAAATCGCAATTCAAAGTATGGTTATTTTATTGTGCTCCTCTTCAAGCATTATTGCAATCTTTGTTAGTGTAGAAAATGTGGAACATCTTACCTTTGAAGATTTGAGAAGTGCACGCGCAAGGCAAAGAAGCTGCCGCTGCCCTACAGAAAAGGACATCCTAGATTCGCTTAGGTGAATATCTAAACCTCCTGCTGCTTCTACTTCCACTTTGACATGGCATCTCTCCAAAGCCTTCCAAATTTTATAGTCATCACTCAGCCTGAATGGGTCCAGATTGTCCCTACAAATTAGGATGACATACATGCCGATTTACTGATTAATAGTAGAGTAGTCAATGTAATCAAACAAAATGTATTACTGGTCATAGCCTTTTAGCTAACAGAAATTATAAGAGCCAGCATTAGTATCAAATGAAAATGAAGAATCTTAAGTACATGACACTACCAAGTACCTTAATGATCCTTCAAATAAAAATGGAGTTTGAGGAACAACAGAGAAATGCCCACGAAGATCCCTGATAGGAGCAGTAGCTATGTTTATATCATCCACAAAAATATATCCTGTGCATATTGGTGTGAGGCGGAAAAGAGCATTCAAGACACTAGATTTTCCAGCTCCCGTCCTTCCAACAATACCAACCTGATTAATAATCAAGGGAAAATGAATAGACAACCAAATGAACTTTGACAGACAAACACATAATCATTGAAATAAATTGGACAAGATGAATTCAATAGCAGGTACTGTTTGCTCTTACATGCATCCCTCCGTCAATAGTAAAACTTAAATCACAAAGTGCAGCTGGAAAAGATGGCTTGTATCTCAAAGTAACGTTTTGGAATTCAATCCGTCCTTGATATGGCCAATTGCAGTTCAAAGATTGAAGTCCATGAACTTCTTCTTGAGGAACCTCCATATACTGTTAAGTGTTAACTGTAAGTCATAAGTAATTAGTAGGAACATAAATTAGACGAAGGTTCATCTTTGTACCTCAAGAGCTCTTTCAATGGAAACCATTTCTTTCTCTGTTTCAGTGAAACTTGTCAAAAAGCTTCCCAGTAAGTTCACAACTGGAGCTGCGTAAGATAGAGCCAAACCAACCTATAACAGAATGCATAACCATCAATCCTCAATTCAATTAGGACACGAGGGAAATGATTACAAGACTTCAGCTTCTTTGTCTTTTTTTCACCCCTTAGGAGCAAGCTTTATGTCAAATATATGAAGTTCAAAAGAGCTTACCAGCCCTGGGGTACTGAAACCAACTGGTAATCCACCATGAGATCCAAGAACAGCCATAATAGCAACAAATGAGATGATAAATGCTGCTAATAACTGAAAGAACATCTCATGTTAGTTAAAAAATGTTATGCTAAACTCTATTCGGTTACGTACACTATCCCAAAAGTTGAAGCTGTTAGGATATGGGCTAAAAATTATTGTATATTCTAAAGCTCCCCCCTATAATAGGTATCCCGCTACTAGAGCTGACCATAGGGTTCGACTCATTTTTGCAATGTAAGGGATTAGCGATATCTGTGGTTTTACCTCTGCTTTTAACAGGTTCTGTTCATTCTATTTCTCGTAAATTTAAAAAGACTATACATACCACTCTTCTTTTAAGCAAACAAATCTTAAGCACTATATATAACCAACCATAGCTCTTAGAAAGAACCATGAGTTGCAACTAAACTCGTACCCAATTTGCTTTAGATAATAGGAATATACTTTAAATGTGTACTACTTTTGGATTTGGCTTAGTAAAGTATTTATTAGATACACGGTTATACCTGAAGACGTAGGGAAAGCCACAAACTTGCATTTAACTCTGTGTAGGAAGTTTGTTGATACAATTTCACCTGGTCAGTGAATCTGGCCAAAAAGAAGTCCTGTGCACGACCAGAAGCAAAGTTAAAGAACCACCAGATGCAAGAAGCATAAGCTGTTATAAAGTGGGTCAACAATGTGTGTCAATGTATTATCCTCCTACAACCCCACCAAGGAAGAAAGGAGTAAGGACTGCAAAATTTCTAACTCAAGGTCTCATACAGAAAACCTCCTACAAGCAGAACTTTAAACTTTTATACCATGTTAGAAAACCCCTAGACTAGAAAAGCTCAAGATGTTAGCAAGTCAAAATTATTCATCACGGTCATGGAATTAAAAAAAAAAAAAAAAAAAAAAACAAGGCCACATTGGTAGTTCGCAAACAGAGGTACAATGTCCACTCTAAAAACAGTAAGAAAAAATCAAAGATGTGTTATACTAAGGAACGAGAATAAGTTGTATCATTCTAGTGATACTTTGAAATGAATACATGAAGTGAGACCACAATAGAACTTAAATAGGCCCAAAACTTGTGAAGTTACCACTACTTCCACTAGGGCCATTACCAGCTCTCCCAACCTTGTCTCTAGCACCCCTCAATCATCTTCTTTTTCCCCAGGATCGTTGGCTGGAACTACTCAAAATTCATGAAAGTGGTAAGCTATGTCTCCTTAGAACATATCAAGTCTAGAGGGTGGTGGTAGTGCACCTTTGTATGTGCATGGGCACCCCATAGGTTTTTCTATATTTTTGCCCTTTGAAGCAACTGTACAATCTAACCCAATGGATGAATAATGTTAGTTGTTACTTCATTCAGTTCATGATCTACCTCAGACTTGAATGCCCGTATAGTTGATGATCCATCAAGTGTCTCTGTGAAGGATGTATATATGGGAGATCGAGACACACTGTCCAGCCTTCGCAATTCTCGAGATGTTGACCTGTAAAAGAACTGTAAAATTTGGCTGGTTAGAATAAGTGTAAAGTTTCATATTGACCAGGCAGCTCTAACTTTTATTCTAGTTCAAAATGATTCTCACATTGATTATTGGAAGAATAGGAGTATGGTAGTTATCTTGTAGATGAAGTTTAGCGTGATGGTGTGTGATTGTGAAGCATGTGCTTCACTGTAGCAGCATGGTAATGCTGCAGCTCACTATTGCAGCATGGTTACTGTTGCAGAATGGTGAGCATGGTGATGATTGGAGGTATGGCTATATGGTATGGATGTGTTCAATGAAGTATGGTGTTGGAAGTGGAACCATGGTCATGTCCTTTGGAAGTATGGCTGGAGTTATGTCTATTGTCCTCAGGATTTCCAGCCTTACTTATCACTGTTCAGTTTACATGCATAGCTTATCTTTGTGTGTTCTCTCTGTCAAATAATAGTGTCCTTTGTTAGCTTTGTTTCTTTAGTCTAGGATTAGCTGTGTACAAGATGTAAAGGTGATGATGAAGTGTGTTTCATCACTCAGACACTCAAACTTCTCCTATATATAGTATAGGTCTGTAAGCTTTTGACTCATCAAGAAATATGGAAGAAAGCTTCCGCATTTTTTGTGTTTAGTTTTTCTGAAGTGTGTTTCATGACTCAGACACTCAAACTTCTCCTATATATAGTATAGGTCAGTAAACTTTTGACTCGTTAAGAAATATGGAAGAAAGCTTCCGCATTCTTTGTGTTTAGTTTTTCTACATTGATAAAGATCTTAGAGATCAGAGAAGCAATCTATCACATTTGTAGGTCTAATCAGATTAAGAGTGGGCAGTTTGAGATTTAACTGCCAAATTTATGCTTTAATGGTCCAACCATGTGAAATCTTGTTGGTTTACCATACTTCCCCAATGGATAGGTATTAGAAATTTAGCATGCAAGTCAAATTGTCAAATACATTAACATGAACAATCAAGGTATGTATAACTATTCTTTGATAGATTGCTTAATATTTTAACATGAACAATCAACATCAAAGAGTTGAAGTACAAAATGCGGTGTTCCCAAAAATTGGAATCTTGGGACTTTCCATTCACTGAGAAATAAAGATTCAAATTCTTGAAAAAAATTAGTCCTGCAAAAACTTCGGAGTAAAGTTTCTGCTCCTTCAACTATTATGCAGTTGCCTAGAATGGAAAGTTTCTGCAAAAATTAGTTTCTGTTTCTTAAACTTTTCATTCACCTTCATTGTTGTTTACTAAAAAAATACTCGACGACAATTTGGGAATATCAAGGGTCATTAGTTAGTGAGTTTTAAAACACTATTTTTTTTCCAGAGTTAATTTATTCCCACCTATCAGAGTCTGCTGATTCTTCTCCTATGCAAGGAACTTTCCCAGACTTGTTTAAACTATAGCTCCCAACCATATTGGCATTTGGATAACTAATAGTTCTCATCCTACTGTGAAGGATCACTCTATTTCCTCAGATAACACATGAAAGTTCTATTATAGTGACACATTCGACTAAGAGTGAAGATACTGTATTCTATTAACATCAAGTATAATTTTTGACATATGGTTTGAGAAATTTATATCTGCACCCCGGCTCTGCCAATGAAATTATTTAAAAGACATGAAGAGTACCTGAAGTTTGGTGTAGATATACCAAAACGGCAATAGGAAAAGCAAGAAGAAGACCTAGAGATTGGCATAAACTGTTTAGGACAACATTTGATGGCAATGGAAAAAAAAGTTCAAAATTCTAAAGAAAAAGTTTAGACAATAATAAGTTTGATCTTCAAAAATCTACACCATACCTGAACATATGACAAAACTATTGCAATTCCCAGAAGGCCCACAAAATTTGCCAGGAGAATGTTAAGCATGAAGGGAAGAGAATCATCAATTGTGTATAGATCTGAAGATAACCTACAAAATAAAAAGAATAAGTAGAAAATTGAAGTTCCGTTCATAAATGAGGAACAGCGGAAAGGAATTCTAACCTGTTTAGTATCCTTCCACCTGGTGTCTGATCAAAGAATTGAACAGGCGCATTGATAAGCCTATTCAGCAGGGTATCATGCACCTTAACTGCAGCTCTTAAGCCACCATATGCAAATGAGAAGGCTCTCACTAATGTAAGAATTGAATTTGCAGTGCAAAAGATACACAGTATAACCTGTATAATTAACATTTTCAGAACAAAAAAGAAAAGCATCTAACTAATAGATTCAGGTTCCCACATGTTTTTTTTCCAATAAATGCATTATCTGTTATCCAGATTGTAGCAGTATAAAAGGTAAGTTCATCATTTAAACTTTCAACCGAAAACAGTAAATGTAGTTAAACAGTAAATCCGACCTTAGTGAACAAGATTTGTTCTAAAGATCGTACCTCTGTGTCCTTGACAGAATTACATTGTATTTGTAAACACTATGACACAATCCAAGAAAAAAAATACATGCAGATATTGTTTAGCATTATATAAGTGATAGACGATAGGGAGAGAACCATAGAAAACCATTGAAAGAATATTTGCATCCTAAATTTTAATTATGGTTTTAACTTTTTGATACAGTGTTGACCAAAAATGAAACTACACCATTACAAGACGGCTCTAATGACATTAGAAAACAATTTTTTTTTTCTTTTCCAAAATCCTAATAATAATTTAATAGAAGAATGACAAATTTGGAATTAATCGTTGGATTCTTGTTTATCATTAAGTACAAAAACTGGAACTACAGGGATCCAAGTAGAAAATAGCCAAAATCACAGGAAAAACATTAGAGACAGAGAAAGAATGATTAAGTGCCTAGTTATACTACAAATTAATTCTTCTTACACCACAATCTGCTGATACAAGTCTGTGAATTTGATAAAGTTGTCTTGCAAAAGCCTGTTAATTTATCTTTTAAAATCTTTTACCATTTGAAAAACCGTACACGGACTCTGGAAAAAGCTTTCAATCCATCTGTTTCAAGGAAATGACAAGTTCATGCCCTAATATAGAAGACAGGGGTAGCGGTGTACCAGATAAAAGGATGTAGAGTATCCTTCCTGGCTACTTCTTGTTGCATCAACCCAATATGACAGCCACAGATCATTTCCATTACGAGAAGCTTGCATTAGGATTGCTGACAGAAATATTACAACAGAAATGAACCAACCAGTAAAGGTGGCATAATTCCTGCAAGAAAATAATGCAAACTTAAATTTGGAAAACCCAAACTATATCAATAGCCACAACAATCTTTTGCTTTTTGCAATATCTGACATGAAGGGATGTTACCCATAAACTTTCCAAGAAAAGTAAAACTAAAATGACTAACAAATCATCAAAAGAAAGTAATAAACTAATAGATGGTGAAAATGTTTACTCACTTGTAGACAGAGAGTTCTACTTTTCCCTCTTTCCGTGCCTCAACTTCAATAATATCTTGTCCTCCTTCTGAAGCAGGCACAATATCTTTCTCTAAGGGAAGATTTTGTTGGTCATTTCTGAGAGTATCTGCAGCTCCATTGCACCCTTTTCCTTCATTGAGTGAGAATTTATCAAATTCATTCAGTGGAGAGAATGCTGAATATAAAGAAGCTGGCAAACACGCAGAACGTCCCACCCACTTTACATGTCCCTTTTCCATAACAACAATTGTATCAGCAGAAGATATTGCCTGTACAATAAAAAAAACACATTTTTTCAAAGTTCCAATAAATGGAGGTATACACAGAACAATACAAGAAGTTTCTCCTTGCTAATCTACTCAGCATTTTCTAAATTACACACAGAATAATACAATAATACTAGTTACAAAAGGTTTGAATCTAGAAAATCGACCCGCAGAAAATCTACAGAAAATGAAATAAGAATAACCCACTTGGAAAGCTGGAGCTTATATTTACGAGAATATGAAAGAAAGGAAAATAAGCCGACTTATCAGACTATTACATAATGGAATTTATAGATTCCTCAGAGAATTCCAACCCTATTAACATTCTTAAGTTGATAGTCATATTCTCATAAGACAAATTAAATTGGTTTGAACTTTTATGATTGTGATTTACATTCAAACTGCATTACTCGTTTATGTACGAAATTTCAAAGACTATTCCGAGAAATGTCGTCCTAGTGATCTTTCTATGTTCAAATTAAGTAAACTGTCCTAGTGATCTTTCTATGTTCAAATTAAGTAAACAAAACAAAATTAGAAGAGAACAAAAGGCAACCAGAAAAGAAGAGATAACCTGAACGTTATGCGTACAAAGCACACGAGTTTGTTGTTTCATCAGTGGGCCCAAAATTGCATTGTATAAAATACATCGAGCAACTCTTGCATCAACTGCGCTGAGGACGTCATCAAGAATAAACATATCGGAGCCATTATAAATAGCCCTGCAATTCCACAATGTCCAAATATAATTAGTCGAAAAAAAAACACTTGGTAGGAAGGACAATGCGGGATTGGAGCTGAATCCTAGCTAGACACATTCGGTATAGTTTTGAAATAACCTTGCCAGAGCAATTCGAGCTCTCTGTCCACCTGACAAGTTGACTCCTTTTTCTCCAATATAAGCCATGTCACCTCCAACCATTATTGAAATATCAACGTCTAGAGCACTTGCCTCTAAAGTATCCGAGTATCTATTTATATAAAAGAAGGTTCACAGTTAGTAAATTGGATAAACATTTCCCTTAAAGATAAATATAAAAATCTTATCTGCTTCACAGAAAAATGAAGAATCATGTTCCTAATTAGGAAGTGAAGGCCTGGCTACCCTATATTGTTGAGTCAAAGATCTCCTGAGCATAGCTATTTCCTAGCTCAGCTGTATGTGATTGGATTAATAATATCTCTAAAGTCTTATCTTTATATCTAACGATCCAGTTCTATGATTAGTCACTTTTCTGTTTTAATTGTCGCAGTATTTTAAATTTCCACATATGATTATTGCTTTAAAATGATTGAAAGTACTGTATTTCTAAGCAACCAAGAGCAGAAATCCCCAATATTTTATTGCGTTAGTCCCAAACAGTTCAGAAGCATCCTCTTATTAATCTCAAACTATCAAAGACGAGTAGGAACCTGAATTGTGGATACCAAAAATGTAAAATATAAGGAAATTATATATGACTACTGGAACATACAGTTAGGAATTATTGATTTCTTTTTGGGGGAAAGGACGGATCTCACATTATCACGCAAGTTCATTATTCAATAGAATCATACCTTTTGGGATCATATTGCTTTCCAAACAGTATATTGTCACGGACTGTTCCTGACAGAACCCATGGGACCTGCAATCTCAAAACAGAGGCAAGCTTGATGAATTATATTTCTCAAGAATTGAGGTCCATCAGCACTCGGACTAGTCTACAAACCTGTGGTACATATGCTATAGATCCACAAGAGTATACTGATCCATGGACTAGCTGCATTTCACCCAATATGGAATTTAACAACGATGATTTACCTGAACCAACCTGAGAAATTGTAAATGCAATTGATGTTAAACTGAACTCTATATGCCAGAAGAAAGGTTTATACGAATATTTCAATATTCAAGAAAACTTTTCATTTATCTACCTACTAAATTGTGTTATTATATTTAACAAATGTGAAAGAAATTTCTTGCCTTAGCCAAAGCCTCAATTTTCTACAACAATAGAGGAGTATTGCCTAATTACTATAAAAATCCATCAGAGAACTGTAGCATAGGGATAATAAGTCCAAACTATTATCAGTATTTAACAGTTGACATATATAAGATACCTAGACTTGGTCATTGTTCTTGCCTCTTAAGCACCAAATTGCATCATCAGAACCTTTATTACATAAAGTAGGACAACTTCACTCTAGTACTCGCAGTTTTTAGGTTTTACATGGAGTTGGTGGGAGATATTTAATGAAGTACACAATTGACCTTGTCTTAATGTAATCATACAAAATGGAGAAATCAAGCCTAGTCCCCTGGTGCTATTTAACTATAGCGGAAGATAATGAAAAGGAACTCCTATATGAGCCACAAGAATAGATATCCTGTCTGACTTGTAACAGAAAACTTTTGTGAACCTATAGTAATTAATGTTATCGGTACATTGTTTAATGCATGCCAACAAGTTACCAGAAATGAAGTAATTAAATTTATACACTTCTCCTGACCTCTCCAATTACTGCAATGAAGGAACCCTTTGGAATACCTAGAGTGACATGATTCAGCACCAAATTCAATTCCTTTTCGTCGCTGCTGGACCAGGAACAAGATGAATCATCAAACACAACAGCCATATCTTCAAAGGAAAATTCAGACTGATCATTGGAGAAATGTGGTGATGAATCGGATGTCTTTTCCAGCTTTGACTTGCGCTCAGAGCAAGACAGGAACCTGCTCAACCGTCTAACAGATATGACCGCCTATTATAGAGTAAAGAGAAGTATGATTTCATCACACAATTGCAAAAGTTATAAGAAATATAAATAAAATAAAAGGATACTAAATAAATAAAACCTTGACATTAGAGTTTAGACTGAAGCGAATATGAAAACTTACATCAATCAACCCATTGATGACCCATGGGAATGAGTTTAGAGGAGATATCAAAGTGTTAAATAGAGCAACACAAGTGAAGACCTGCAGTTGGAATTTTACAGAGATAAGCTTTTCTTCAAATTTTATCAGGCAGTGTCCAAAGAATAATAAAATATAGCAAGGATACAACTTCACACTGGATGTATTCTAGGAATTGGTCACAGAGAAATTAGAAGTTTAGAACACTCCTGCCTCAAACTAATGCACTAAGGAATTCTTAAAAGACCTAACTGACAACATTTTATCATTCAACATTATGAAAATATATATACAGAGCCGTTCCAAAGAGGACGTCCGCACAGTCCTTAAAGTGCGGAAGTCCCTCCGTTCTCCACCGGACGGCTCCGACGATGTCGCGCCTCCACCCGAGTGGACACCAGCGGCGTCCCCGATCACTTTCTCTTCCCGGCGAGATCGATTTGAAGGTCTGGGCAGCAACCGCCACCCAAAACTTTAGACAAGATCGATCTCGCCAGAAAACTGGAATTCGGCGGACTCGCCGGGGAGAGAAAGTGATCGGGGATGCCTCTGGTGTCCACTCGGGTGGAAGCACGCCGTCGTCGGCGCCGGACGGTGGAGAACGGAGGGATGTCCGCACTTTAAGGGCGTGCGGACGTCCGCCTCTGATCCGGACTAATATATGGAGACTATATATATATATATATATATATCTCAAAATCAAAAGAAACCTAATATTGCATTTGCGGTTTTCATTTCTTATATAAGGGAAAATTCATAGTTAAATACTTTTATAATTGGAACTTGGCTCCCACATCAAATGCATAGATAATAAAATTCATAAGATCCGAGTATGTATAAGCTAGCAGAACAGTTAGTACCGTTGCAGCATCAAGTTGATGCCCCATCAATGCGAAAAGTCCAAATGTACAAAGAGAAAAAAGAGTTGGTGTCGTGGCCCAAAAAAATACACACCAAGCATCCAAGTACTTCCGTGTCTGAAAAATGTAAGAAAATCGAACATTATTTCATGCAGCAAGCACTAAAAGAAAAGGAACAATATCTCATTACTTGTATTTCTCTTGGCTACTCCAAGAATTAGAGTAGAACCATACAGTTAAGTGCATAACTTCTGATGATCTCGTCTCCATCAACCAACTAGAAAACAGGAGCTCCCAGCCATACATTTTCAAAGTGCGGATATATGTCAAAAGTTCCCCCGTCCTTCTAATCCTGCCAAGTATGTAGCTTTGGCTCATTGACTAACAGCTTACACTATTGGGGTTCAGTGAACGCCAGAGATAGATACAACATTGGAACTACAAGGATGGAAGTGCAAAAATGGAAAATCTGACATAGCATGTTTTCTCCAGATAACATTAGAAATTTTGTAAACAGGCTCCTGAGTCATTATATTCATAGAGGTATTTCATACAGATGTCAGAGTCTGTTAAAATAAAATAATATAACCTATGTGATATAATATATGAATATTTTATTCAACTCAATAATAACTATTTTAACATGCTTAACCACCATGATTCTAAACTAAATGTAACCTGATTCCATACTGAAAGAAGTTTCAAATTACAGTGATCATGGAATTCACAAAGTGAAGTGTGTTCGCCGAATAGCCTCAGATGCATTGTTATTTTATTAACTTAGGGGTCGCAGCAACTTAGAGGGATATCGGGTTGTGATTAGATGTTTACAATCTATTCATTGTGGTAACTATCTGAGGTTAGTATTTCATTTCCATTTCAGGTGTCTCAAAACACATGCATTTCCATCCCACACATGAGGTGGGAGTGATGGTAGCATTTTCCATTTGTTGGTTTTAATATACCATTGTTTAACCACTTCCTATAAAATTAACTAACGTAAAAACTATTACTGCATGCTACAAATCTAATTTCCTCGAAGCAACCAATATGTTCTGAGCAAGCTTATACTGTCACATAAATGAGAAGCAAAAATAAAAAATAAAAAAGTAGTGCATATACCTCTCATCCTTCTGCATCATCATTTTTACTGTAGCCCTCGCAATCAACGTAGATATCCATTTATTCACTACAGAACAAAAAGTTCAATCAGAACAAAACTACATCAAGTGATTGACTACACTATTAACATATTTCCAAGTACCAACACATCCAAGCCATCCACAGGTAGAAAGGATTAAAAGTCCATTGTGATTGAGATTACGAACCTATATGTAAATCTACCCAGCCATACAACTGTTACTACAAGATAAACCAAGCTAACTCTTTACATATTGATAATAACTTTTATCCACACACTGCATATATAACTTTTATAGAAAGTAAAATGGTCTTTTCATTATTGCATAAATGTTTTGCATGAGCTCAAGTGATTCAATAACTTAAATGCTTAAATAAATCTAAAACTGTGGCTGCTGATTCCAAAAACCATCCAAGAATCAAAGGTACCTGGTATTAATGCAACGGTAATTGCAAGCCCAGAAACAAATGCAAATTTGACTTGTGTATACAAAAGGAATAAAGCCACCCCAATTTGTAAAGGCAAGCTGAAACATTCATGGAAATAGGCTGGTCAGTAAACCATAAATAGGGGATCAAGCCACTAATTTACAAACTTCACACAAGGATACTGATAACACAATGGGCTAGTGATATCATCTCAAGAGAACAATTATAAGACATGATAAAAGTAATAATAACCTTAATTAGTTAGTAATTCAACCTTATAACTTACAAAAATGAGTATCTTTATTAACTGAACAAAAACTACCACTGGTAAACTACAATACTCATTTATAAAAACAGGAAAACAGAATCATATCAGGGTCTACACAACATTGAGCTTTTCAGAATGGTGATTACAACCCGCTGATCCCTTCTCCTTTTTTCAGTAGCTGAAAGAGTAATCAGTACAGAAATCTTTGAATAGACAGAAAAGAAAAGACTTCAGCCTTATTGACATGGTAGATAGGGTGTGGAATATCATCACTCATTGTACCAGCTATCGTATAACATGTGAATTGTCTAGTGTGTTTTTAAGTAGACACTTGAGTATACTTTTGTTATTGAAACGTACTGTAATTGTCACTTTGTTCGTAAACCGGTACAAAGGCCCATGAAAACTTGTGTTGCCACTTTCAAGCTCTTTTTCCATGGACCAACCTCAAATAAATTGTATTGTCAAAACAGCCTATGCACGTAATCACTTCCCTTGGCATGCTATAGAATCTTGTTGCTTATAATTTACATGAGGCCGCATTTAATACTCCAAATCACAAATCCCACTGAAGGAAGTATCTAATAGACAATGCTAAGTTATAAAGAAAGGGGAAAATAGTATTATTGTAGGTGACACACTTAGATCCTCCATTAATCTTCGACTTTATGAAATCCAATGAATGAATAAACATAATAAATGATACATTAGTAATACTTTAGAAAGTACATCCAGAAAGTAAAGGCATAAGATATGCGACAAACGGAATAAAATAGCTCTTACCTCCACATATCATGGAGACTGTTACTTAAGTTGACAATACGATCAGAATCTATGGCCATAAATGTCTGGATTTCACCCTCAGTAAACTTCGATCGCTCTGCTAGGTTAATACATAGGCACTGGGAGACAAAATAAAACTTCTTTATTTTTAAAGTGAAACAGCTTTATTGTAAACATACATAAAAGCATAGTAGAACAAGGCCGACAAGGAGTCCACAAAAGAAATGATAAACAGCCAGCCTGGACAAAGATCCTAGACTACGACTGCTTTCCACTATTGTTATATAGGATACAGTATTGGACTTTGGCATAATAAATGATAAAGTGAAATTCTTAAAAATCCCTGGAAACAGAAGCCTAAAGGAGACGTCCAGAATGCAACTCTCTCTCTTCAGCACTATAAGCTTAAAAAAATTTCTCATTTCTTTCCATCCAAACCACCCAGAGCACGCTAATACCCCAAAACACCAAAGACTTTGGCCTTTTTTCCTCTGCCAAAAGCAGAAGGTTTCTCGCTTAACAAATCAATCCTCACCATATTTGCAACAACAATGCCCAAAATAAACTTGAGATAAAGCAAGGGAGTAAAGTAGATAAAAGACCTAGCTCGGTAGGAAACGGAAGAAAAAGAAAAACCCACAGATGCATGCACTCAATTTTGGAAGCTCACCAAATTTCCAACAACATTTCCCAGTATACAGAGTTCAGATTAGCACATACTACTTAAGCATCATTACATAAGTGATTTAACTGATAAAACTCTACAACAGATAGGAGAATGAGATGCTGGATAATGCAAAGCATCATTAATTCAACCTGAAAGCATCAACTCTACCAAGTACGTAAACTAATATAAATCAACTCATGAGAATTACAAAGAAGAAAGGTGGATACAGTGTTAAGTTTACCAACTTTTGTATTGCCTTACAAATCACAAACAAATAGTACTAATTTTTTTTTTTTCTGAAATTCTACTGATAATTTTTGAGCAACTAAATATTTCCCTCAGTCCTAAAGGTACATCTAATGTATTTGAATGTGGAATGATGTGCTTGTCGTCATCTTGAGACATGTAAATTAGAGGAACCTTTCAAATGATATGTTACCATAACTCTCTTTAGACCCAAAAATGAATGAAGATTGCGTTCAATACTAATTTCAAATAATGAGGAATTGAGGGAATTATATTTTTCTTTTCTGTTTTTTCATATTTAAAAAGAGAAAGGGAGTTATCTTTTTTCTGTTGCCAACACCTTGTCCTTGTCCATTTTCTTATATGATGCTTTTTGTTCAATTAGCTAATTATCTTCCAAACAAAAAATCATAGCACTAAGACTGCACAACCATTTTCACTCAGTTGTATAATTGCATGTCCAAACAATTCATGGTACGGACAGATAAAACGCATACCTTGTGATGGATAACTGTCATGATACTAGATCGTAGCTTTAACCTCAATTTCGAAAGATGAAAAGTATATTGTGTATCCAAAAACGATCTGAAAAATTGGAAAAAAATACAAGTATTCAACTTTACTGTTAGAAACAAAAACGATTTGAAAAATTGGAAAAAAATAAAAAATATTCAACTTTACTGTTAGAAACAAAAACGATTTGAAAAATTGGAAAAAATAAAAAGTATTCAACTTTACTGTTAGAAAATGTTCCATCCACAAAGAAAAAGGTCTTCTGTATAGATTAACTGTAAGTATACATCTAATAAAGAAAAGATATCAAAAGCAGTCACTCTTCGGGAACAAGTTTTGGAACAAAGAAGTAGGAGAATAGGGAGAATAGGACAAAAACTAGGTTTAGTATAATCCACATATCACTTTTGTTTGTTGGTGACAATAGTTAAATAGGCATTCAGCAATAATTTACTTGTGCAACCTATGCCAGAAAGTGAATATACCTAAAGTTCAATTTACCAATAACAACCTGAAGATTTGAACCTCCATTCACCAAAGATTGGAGAGTTACACTTAATGGAGAGCTCTTCAAAGAAACATAAACAAGGGAGTTCTGCCCTCAAATGGTATCACATCCACTTAAATCGGTCTTCATTTTACCCATGATAAAAAGAGAAAAAGTGGATGTACTTATAGAGGTTGACAATTGTCTTGTTCTAAAGTATTCGGCACCTAATAATAAGACCGCAACGTGCTCTATGGATGTGATACTAATCATGAATCAAGAAAACAAGGGAGATCCGAATATAATGGAATTACTCATACGATTGCTCACTTTCTGTTGCAGAAGGGAGATCCATTTTTGGCTAGAGGAGGTGCCCCATTGGCTCATAAATGCTATAGATAACGATTACTATATGCCCTCTATTTCCTATGGTTTAGGCATTATGTCCGCTAGTACTCTATTTAATCTAATACTCATTTATGCGAGGCTGGAATAGGTTCCTTGTTTCAACAAATATAAGAAAAGCACTAGCTGCAATATCAAAATGTAGATGTGGGTGGGGGGTGGGATGAGGATCGAAGAGGCAGAGGGGGAGGGCGGAGAACAAAAAGAAGGAAAACAGTAAAAACTGCATTAACAATGTCATTGAAGTTCAAGGATCAGAGTGTTACTTAAAGATAGATATGAGGCCCAAAGATACTGCAAGAACATAGCCATCCAAATTCTGAGAACCTGAAAGAAACAGAAAAGTGACAAATTCTGTGAACAATAAAGTAGCATGTTTAAGATTATACATGTTTTTCATCCAAGATAAAGATTATAAGTATATTCAACTGCTTGTGACAGACCTTGTTGCAGGAAGCGAATTAGCTTATTGAGAAGCAACGGTCCAGCAAAACCAACAGAATCATTAAGCACCTGGAGACTGACGATTCAGAATATTATATTTGTAAGAAGCCAAGTCTTTTATTTGCCAGCTTATGAGAGTATGTAGGAAATTGACAACATTAAGATATCAAGCTTCATATTTCATTAACAATCAGATTCACTCCAAAAGTTCACTGTATTAAGTAGCAGCCATGTAAGTTCCAGTAAATTGGTCTTTCTCTTTCTTGCAATGTCAGCATATTGAACTAAAGATCCCTATAACTGAAACAAACTGTAGACCTTGGACATCCCAGTAAGAAACAAAAAAGGAATACCAATACACAAGTGAGGTGTCTTAAAATTCTTTCAGAATTTATAATGCAGTGTCACTCACACAATGCTGCAAAAAAGAAATAAGCAGGAAACTATTTCTACAACTAACAACATTCGAAGAACATATGCCCAAAAAAAAAAAACAATTTCTGAATGTAAGACAGTTTAAAAAGAATAGCTTACTTTTTCTGCAAAGAAAAACTTGTCATGAGCTAAAAGCAGCGGCAAATTATCTACCATAATATGTACAAAACTATATACCCCATCTATTGCGATACATGAAGCAAAAAAGGGAGAATCCCGTCCACCTGAAAAAAAAAATTACCTTTAACAATCCCAGACGAACGTATGGCCATCCATATGCAGAACAGATTGCCCTAAATAGGGATGGGTCAGGGGAATTACTCAATTGGGATTTCCAACAGCTAAATAATGCATCATGACAGGAACAAGGGTCCATGTCAGTGGGAAGTAGAAGCAAATCTTCAAATTCAAGCTGCTTTGTAACACCATGATTCATCACAGAAGTGATAGATCTGAATGTCATAAGATCGAAATAGCTTTGACCGTCTCCCTTTGAAAATTAATACAAGATGGTGAGTATGAGCGTACTACAAAAGAAGACTGAAACAAATAGGACCGAGGAGGCATCTCGCTCTCAACAATTTCAACTTCAACATGACAGATATTAAAGTACATGACCAGCATTAAATATTTCAGATCAATAGTTCTTGGTTGCCTGGAAGTTCTAAATGTAATTATCATTTTGGATTTACACTTTGATCGAGTTACTGTACAAGGATATGTTCCTAGAATTTGCTTGTCATCTTTCTATTTTCCTCTTCTTAATCTATGAGAGGAACGATACAGCTTTCCCTTTTTCAACAAAGACTCATGAAGGGTTTGTCAAAAAAGAAGAAATCACATTCTTGCACTACCATATTATATCTTATGCTCACTGATAATCCATATAGATAGATATTATGACCCTTGCAGTTATGGTTGATTTGCTGTTTTCTATGCATTGACTCAGAATTTATCTTCCAAAAAGTATGCATTCATCTAGAATAGCCATCCTTATAGAATTTGTGCTTAAAAGCATATCAGCATCTACATTTATACTTACGCAGTGTAAAGCAGAACCAGAAAACAGCATAGAAAAGGTTTGAACAGAACAGAGAATATGATCAAGTAGTTTGGTGGCATATAACTTACAGAGTCCTTGAAAGAACCTTCCTCGAGGTCCATGTCAGACGAAAGTAGTGAATCTTCCATTGAACTGCAATTAGTTGTAGGATTTCATTTGCACAAAGAAATGAATATGTTACATTATACAAAAACTAAAGAAAATATAAATATGAAAAATTAAATTAATAAAGAAAACTATGAGACAAGCAATTGTTTGACCACTCATATATCACATTTATTATTTAACTCCCAAAAATATGGCATTTTATTAGGACTTTTAACAAAAGAAGTAAATAATTCAAATTTCTTTATTTTTTACAGATATATAAAAAGGACACTAAGTATTCTACAATAAGCTAAGAAATAAAAATCACTGAAGCAAACCCAGGGTATGACCCTACTGGCTATCGGATTGTAAAAGTTGAAACTTTTCCATTGGGGTTCGGGATCAAAGATGGTATGATCATAGAGTAACTCATCGACTGCAACTACATCAATATATAGGTCATCCAGATAGGTTCTTTGTCTGGATGACAATTAAATAATAAGATCTCAATCAACCCCTACTCCATGAGGAGCTGAAAGGTATGAACACTCGGCTTTATATATTATTGTCTATGAAGTTAGCATCGATGTAATTTAACCAGTATATTAATATATAGTGGGAACTGTCAATATAACCTATGTAATTATAATCGTAAAGAAAGGGTTTGGGTAGTAATAATAAACAGCTCACACCTTCTGTTGGATGATGCCCTCTTTATTCTGATGATGTTAATTGATATACCAAAGATGACGTCCAATGAAACAGTACAAATCTCTTTAAGAGACAACAAGACCTGTCAGAGAAAGGAGTTCATAACAGAAATCTATTTACAAAACATGATCATATTACCCCCTCTCGTTTCATTATTAAACATATGTAATCTAAAGTCGAGTTAGATTCAACCACACAAATCAATGGCATCATAAGTGGTGAAAAGTGAACTGGTCTGGACAGATCTTATATTCAAAACTAACCGATTACAAAATGGAAAATTCTCAGACAACATCCTTTAAACTTTACAGTTAAGTAATATCTTCCTTTTAAACTTAACGGCCTTTTACTGCCCACCATGGACTGGAATTTAATCAGCCATAAGAAACCTCTACACAAAAAATGTACCTTGAATGAAGGATATGTTGTGCACAAATGAAGCACTGCCAAAAGCATTTTCAGAAGCCACCAGAAAGACAAGATGCGGTTGCAAAAGATATGGCAAGCACTGAACCACCTTGAGAAGAGTATGACAACTGTCTACATATTTGAAATAGCCAATGAATCAGATGAAACTTCTATTAAAAAAAAAACATAATCTACCATGTAATTCCCAATTAAGTTATAACAGAAGAAGCCCTTACCCAGACTGCAAACTGGGAACATCTGAAAAACCATTCGTGTCTAGTGATTAAGACACCAGTACTATCTTTCTTCATGAGTAAAGCAATGTCGAAAAATGCTAAACAAGCCCCGATGGCAGGAAGCACGTGCAAAAACAACCTCTCGGAAAAGTTCATCTGAGTAAAATTTTGTAAGCCCATCATTACATACTATCTATCATCCGTACAGAGCGAATAAACTGATAGTTCCAATCAAAAACAAAGAGCAAATATCAATACAAAACCCACCCTCAAGCTTCTTCTGCCAGTCCTTGCCGTGATTCCAAGCACGAAAATCACAGCAAGAGTGACTACATTTGCAGCAAAGCCTAACAGAGTAAGGATTGTAAATTAAGGAGGAGCAGTTCTCCATTATATTATGAAACAGTAATTTACACAAAACAGAATATAAGGATATATGTCCCCGTAGCACTTGGAAACTCCATTCCCATCCCATACCTGTGAATTCACAATCACCAATAAACAACTCAATCACTTATATTTCCACGAATTCAAAAATTGAGTGAACAAGAGAAAATCAAAATACGAAAAAAAAAGAGAGAGGTGAAAATCAATATTACGAAACAAAACAGAAAGGTGAAAATCAGCAGAGAAAGAGAGAGCGGCTTACGGATGGAGAATCAGGGCAAATCAGGTTGATGAAGTCGTCCATTTCTGTGCTGCTTCAGTTTGCCGAGAGAGAGAGAGAGTCAAAAGCTGCGAAGTGCCATTTGCATGCACTTTAAACATTTTAGTGGTGATCAGATAAAGTGTGATCTCACGTGGACGCCATTTCTAATTTAATAAAACGTAAATAACATTAAGGTATAAATAATAAAAAAAATAGGTCAATGATAAAAAAATACATTTAGAGGTAATAAATAATAAAACAGTTAATAAATGTTCATTGATGATAAAACAGTACACCCATTAAATCTCTTAAAGCGTTGCCTATGAAAATAAAAAAAATTACGATCTATGCCACTGAAATCTCTTAAAACGTTTCCCTTAAGAATAAAAATAACTACCAATTATGCCACTGACGTCGTTACCCCATCCATGCCGTTACCCCCATCTCTGATTTTCATTTCACAAATCATTTCATTCTCTCACTCAAAACTATCGAAACCGCTCTTCTCTCTCACTCTCGCTGAAAACCCTAATTCTCTGTGTCTCCGGCGAATCCATCATCCATCTCTCTCCGGCGAATCCGTCGTACTCCCCAGTAACTGTCGACACGAGGATCATCTTCGGCTCGAGGGCGGCGTCGAGAACAATTCCTCCACAATACCAAAATTCAAAAAACCTCAGGTAACAATCTCTGCCTCTTGCTTTTGATTCCTTTTGGCTTTCGATTCCTTCTGATTACACAGTATTATAAGCTCGACTATTTTGCATTTTGGTTCAGTAAATCCTATTAACAGAATTTGAAGGTTTTGAAGATCTAGGGTTCAGGAATAGGATTAGGGATTTGGGGGTTTGGGAGTTCGAACTTTGATATCGGTGTGGTTTTGAAGATCTAGGGTTCATTGATATTCTGTTCATTAGTTTTTGCTTCATTTTTTTCGTTTGATTAATGTTCGTTATTCATTGCTTTTGTTATGTTTAGTTTGGGATTATGAAGTTGTTTTTGGTGTGTATTTTTTGTTCTGATTCTACAGTTCATAGGTATGCATCTATGATGCAGGGACTTAAGTTATATTAGTTACATGGATAGTTACATGCTTAGTTACATGCATAGTTACATGCTTAGTTACATGCATAGTTACATACATGGACTTGTGATGCAGGGACTTGAGTTGTATTAGTTACATGGATAGTTACATGCATAGTTACATGCTTAGTTACATGCATAGTTACATGCTTAGTTACATGCATAGTTACATAAATAATTACATAGATAGTTACATACATGCATAGTTACATGGATAGTTACATGTAACTATCAAGTAACTATCCAATACTACTGAGACTTTTGTTTTTTTGTTTGATTACTGTTCGTTATTCATTGTTTTTGTTTTGTTTAGTTTAGGATTATAAAGATAGCTATTGGTGTGTATTTTTTGTTAGGATTCTACAGTTCATATGTATGCATCTGTGATGCAGGGATTTGAGTTGTATTAGTCGTTTTACATGTAACTGCCCATGTAGTTTTGAAGATCTAGGGTTCACTGATATTCTGTTCATTGGTTGTTAGTATTTGTTCTTCATTGGATTTTGCTTTGGTTTTTGCTTCCTCTGATTTGTGTGTAAATATTGGATTCTAATGTTTGTTAGTCCTTTGCTTTTGTTCTGTTTAGTTACAGGATAGTTACATGCTTAATACATGCATAGTTACATGTTTAGTTACATACATAGTTACATGCATAGTTACAAGGATAGTTACATACATGGATAATTACATGATTTGTTATTGTGGATGATATGTTTGTTTTTACACAACAAAAGTTTCTTAATGTTTATATGTTGTTTATTTGATGCAAGGAAATGGATAAGCGAAGAATGAACACAGTTAATGAAGAAGGAAAGAAGAGAAAGAGGATAGTTGATGAAGGAGCAAAGAAGAGAAAGAGGACAGTGAATGCAGAAGATGATGGTGTACTGCTGTCCAAACTATTTCTGGGACAGGAAAAAAGAAGTAGAAAACAAGAGAAGAAAAATAAGATAGAGGAACCAAAGAAGAAGAAGGCCTTGAAGAAGACATCTGAAATAGAGGAGGAGGAAGAAGAAGATGAGACATAGAAGAAGAAATCAAATTAGTTCAGATCAACATGGCCTGAAATGGACAGTTTTAGAGAAGTATTAGATGAAGAAGCACTATATGAGCTGAGAAATGACCCATTGGTTTAATTTTTGAAGGATTTTATGAGCATGTCAACAAAAAGCACTTTGGGAAGTCGAACAAGCTCATTGAAACAATCGCTGACACTTAATATGAAAAGCTTGATGCATTTGTGATTAGGGAAGGAAGATACAGAATCTTAAGCAAAGATGTATCTGAGATTCTAGGAATTCCTAGAAAAGGTGGCTGCTTTGACATAATGCAAGTGGAAGAGAATGCAGCATGGACATTGTTTGGGACAAACAAAAGAGTGACAAAAAAGTGTGTGATGGACGCTTTAAGAGAGCTGAAGGACCAACAGCCAACAAATGATGAAGAAAGAAGAAAGAAGAGAAAAAATTTGGTTAGGCTGCTGATTTTAGAAATTTGCATAAAGTTTCTATTTGCAAATGGGGGAGGGAGTGTATCAAATGAGCTGATAAATGCAATATGAGGGAATATAGAGAGATGTGGATGGGCTAAAGAAGTTGAAAGATTTTTGTCGGGTTGTTTAAGACAACGACTAAAATCAAAGGCTAAAGGGTTGAGCGGGTTGAACACAGGAGGCTGTGTGCACTTAATTCTGGTATGTATCTTTGGTAACTAACTGTTTTTGGTAAGAAAATCATTTGGTAACTAACTGTGTATTTTTATTTTTTTGTGTGCTAGTATTGGCTTTGTGAGAAGACAAACGTCATAAAGCCGATTGAAGGCACAAAGGATGAGGAACATAAGATGAGGAAATGGGACCTCACAAAGCTACCAAAGAAAGTTGAATTCAAAACGTTGACGGTATGGGTTCTTATACGACTTAATCAATATATGGACATTTCATAGTAATCAATCAATCTTTGCTTATATATACATCTTCAATTCTGGTATTTATTATCTGCTGAAATATAGAAGTACATCTAGCATGTAACACATTTAATGTAGGCAGGTTAATGTAGTTACACAAGTGTAGCATGTATGTAACTACCCAGGTAACTATCAATCTGTAGTTACATTGATAGTTACATGTAGTTACATTGATAGTTACATGGATAGTTACATGGATAGTTACATCGATAGTTACATTGATAGTTACTTTTTTGTGCATAGTTACATGGATAGTTATCTGCATAGTTACATGCATAGTTACATGAATAGTTACATTGCTTACATGAATAGTTATATAGATAGTTACATGCATAGTTACATTGAAAATTGATAGTTACATTGATAGTTATATGCATAGTTACATGGAAAATTGATAGTTACATGGATAGTTACATGGAAAATTGATAGTTTCATGAATAGTTACATGCATAGTTACATGGATAGTTACATAGATAGTTACATTGATAGTTACATGCATAGTTACATGGAAAATTGATAGTTACATTGATAGTTACATGCATAGTTACATGTTGAATTGTGATAGTTTTCAAAACAATACACCTCATATGTTTGACTTGATCAGTTTTTCAAGTGTCTTGGAACTATGTAACTGCCATTGTAACTGGTAGTGTAACTATCCATGTATCTGCTGTGTGTTTTGTAACTATATAACTAATAATTTTTTTTTTCTTTTTATTACAGCAGCTGTTCGCTGGAATCAAGTCTGATCCAGAAAAAACAGATTGTGAATCTGAAGCAGAAGAAGAAGAAACAGTGCAGAAGAAACTGATGGATAAAGAAGAAACATGGCAGGCAACAAAGGAAGGAGAAAGGCAATCGTCCTCTCTAATATCCGATCAAAGCCAAGAAGGAAACCAAAAAGCAAAGGAGGTTGAATTGAGACAGCTAACAGAGGATAATGAAAGGCAGCGCTGTCAAACTAAATGCTTGAAAGAGGAAATGAGAAAGATGGAAGAGGAGTATGAATCAAGGTAGACAAAACTACAGGCGAAGTTGGAAGATGTTGTACAGGATTTGATGGTTGAGAGGATAATTAACAGTGAAACAAAGGTGAAGAATGAAAAACTCAATGAAGAACTGAAGAAACTGCAAGCTTTAGTAGTGGCATTAGCACCAAACTCTCAAGATGAAAGAGCTTTGAAAAGCAATGAAGATGATCAGGATCCTGAAGGAGGAGCAAACAAGGGAGGAAAAAATGATGAAGATCTGAAGGACAAGGAAGCTGATAAGATAGCTGAAGAAGATGATGATAGTAGTGGCATTAGCACCAAACTCTCAAGATGAAAGAGCTTTGAAAAGCAATGAAGATGATCAGGATCTTGAAGGAGGAGCAAACAAGGGAGGAAAAAACGATGAAGATCTGAAGAAAAAGGAAGCTGATAAGATAGCTGAAGAAGATGATGATAAGGAAGCGGATAAGGATCCTGAAGGAACTGGCAAGGAAGATGAAGCAGCTGAGAAAATGGAGGAAACAAAAGAGGAGGAGGTGACGGCAGACAAAGATGCCAGTGCTGAAGAAAAGAGTGAGTCCGCAGAGAACATAGCTCAGCTTCCGATACAAAATTCGGAAGAATTAGATCTTTAGCATTAGAACAGGTTGAGAGAGAGCTAAAAAAGAATTCAAAGAACATGGCCGATGAGGATAAAGAGAAGGAGGAGGCAACATAGAAAGATGCAAGCGCTCATAAAAAAGAGATGAGTGAGCCTCAGATTCCAACCCAAAATTCAGAAGACTTATATGTTGAAGAATTAGAATGGGTTGAGGAAGAACTTAAAAAGAAGTTGGACTTGAAATAAATTGTTTAGAGTTTTCAAATCAGATTTGCACAAAAACATATATATGTATGATTTTAAAAATTCTTCTTGAGAATGAACATATATATGTATGATTTTAAAAATTCTTCTTGAGAATGAATTGTGGTTCATGTTCAAAGAATGTTTTTTATATTGTGAATGTTTTCAAAATCATAAGATGTAACTGTGCATGTAATTACGGATGTAACTATGCATGTCTATGTGACTATCCATATGCAACTGACATGAAGTGGCTGGTAAGTAACATTATTTATTTTCTACTATGCAGCTTATTGTGAGCAGCCACCAGAGTCACCACCAAGGAGGACGGTTGCGGAAGAAGTGTGTTGGTTGCCCAAAACACCGGTGACCGAGATGTCTTCTTTTAATTTGGGAATCTATCCATAGGTATCTTGGAATAGCCCGTTGGTGACTGGAATAATAACCATTCCAGAGAAGAATTTCAATACTCCCTCTAGCCCTCAAATCATTGACCTTACGATGATGGAAAGAGAACCTGCAAAATACCAGATGATCGTATCTTCACAAGTATGATATTGTGATTTTTTTTGCATTCTATGTAACTACATAGATAACTGTCAACCTGTAGTTACATGGATAGTTTCAGGGGTAGCTTAACATATGGTTCTTTTCTCAACTGATGCCTTTATGAATTATTGGTTTATCAGTGAAACTATTTAGGGCTATGTAACTCTCCGTTTAACAAGTTATATATGATTGTGTCTCCACAGGTAGCAGTTCCTGTCATTAATCTAGATGAAGAGGAGAGTGATATTGAGATCGAGCTGACAGAGGAAGACTCTGGAAGGACAACATCATCCTTGGGGATATATTCATATGTTGCTCGGATCAAGAACAAGCAGAGAAGGCCGGCAAAAAAAGATGATATATACTAGTGGGGGGAGGTTAAAAACACCAGAGAGAAGAAGGCCAGAGAAATAGCAGAAGAAAGAAAGAAAAATTTGGAGTAGAAGAGGAAGATAGAAAGAAAAATTTGGAGCAGAAGAGGAAGATAGGTGAAGAAGAAGCACTGAACGAGTATGGAGATGTAATTCATACTATTAGTGATGATGAAATGGAACCGATGCCAATACAGATTGTGTCAACCACCGCGAGAGCAATACGGGCTATGACTAAGAAGGCGGTTTGGACAACTTCCAAAGCATTCAAGTGCATGGATCCATTGACAAAGAAAAAATGGACAACTTGCTGGGAAAGCTTAGATGACGGGTAAACTCAAATCACTTTGAAATTCATTTTTGATATAAAGTTTTTCATATTAGATTTGGTTGTTTAAATGTCTAGGTGACTAGCATGTAGCACACTAGTAAGGCCTTCTGTTAATGTAGGCAGGTTAATGTAGTTACACAAGTGTAGCATGCATGTAACTACCCAGTTAACTATCAATCTGTAGTTACATCGATAATTACATGGATAGTTACATGGACAGTTACATGGACAGTTACATGCATAATTACATGGATAGTTACATGCATAGTGTTTATGCCAGATCCCGTAGACCTTGAAGAAACTCGTCATGGATCTGTCTTCTTGCCTGCAAAAGGATACTGACCGGGACTTTCCGGTCTTTATCTCTCCGATGGTAAAGTTAGTTTATCGGTAGGGGAGTATTTAAGTGTAAGGAGATGTTTTCTTACCCTTTTGGTTGACTTCACCATTATACTTATAGCCCCGGGTCGTCTTGCATTTCAAACATTCTTCGATGTGGGACAAGTATGACTCCCGTATAGTCGTCCTCCCTCCCGGGCGGGACCGTTACAACTGTTTCTGCTTCGTAGCATCACGGGCCGGGGAAGGTATTTGTCGACTACCGACTACAAGTCCCCCCAAGTTCCCGTTCAAGACACGTCTTGAGTGGGGACTTCAAGAAATGGTCCGTGATGCCGAATTGTTAACGGGTACCCGATCATAGTCCCCCCAAGTTCGTACTCAAGACATGTTTGAACGGGTTGCCGTTGGGATGGAAGGTAGCGAACCATTCCACGTTAGTTGTTGCTCGAGCGCGGGGTATGATCCCCGTGTGTGTTATCAGGCCACTATTCTCCATGTGAAGGGAATGATACAGGCATGCCCAACTCCCGTGTTTCCGGAGTCGTACAAGGGGCTTACACCTCTCAAGGCTTGGTTGTTTCAACCTTGCATTCAACCGGTGGTACGCGCGGGGCGACCACAGCTCGCGTGTCAGTTATGTACGCGGCGCGAACTTTTCAGCCTGCGTGAAAGTGTTGCCTACGGAGTGAACGCAGCTCGCGTGTAAGTTAGGTACGCGGAGCGAACTCCAGCCGGCGGTTCACGCGGGGCGACCACAGCGCGCGTGTCAGTTATGTACGCGGCGCGAACTCTTCAGTTTGCGTGGTCACTGGCACGCGGAGCGAACCCAGCTCGCGTAAAAGTATTGCACGCGGAACGAACCCCACAGCTCGCGTGCTAGTCATGGCACGCGGAGCGAAGTCAACAGCTCGCGGGGAAGTCGTGGCACGCGGAGCGAACTCGCGTGTAAGTATTGAACGCGGAGCGACGTACTCAGCTCGCGTGACTTGTTCAGTCGTTTTGCGCGGGGTGAACTCCTCACCTTGCGTGGAGGGGACCCTGGTGGCTTGATTGATGGGTCTGCGTAATCCCCGGGATCTCGGTGACCACTGGCGAGTGCTACCGGGTAGTGTTGTTGTGCAATAATGGTATGTCCGCCAGGTGGCGCTGTTGGGAGGGTGAAGGGACGTGCATTTAATGCGAGGCGTGTCACGCCTGTCGTGTTGGAGAAGCTACTCGGTAGTGGGGCACGTGTCTGGATCCTACGGAGGGCGCGACCGGTTGGATTGCTTCGATGGGAGGGGGAAAAACGAGGCGTCCCTTCCCCGGCTTCGTACATAAGGAAGCGCTGCCTTATCTCCATTCCCGTCTTGCCGTTGAAGCGTGGAGGAAAAAAAGGAAATTCGTACGCCTGGGGGAGTGCTGCTGCTCTGCTACAGTCGATCTTTCGATTGCGAGGTGCTATCCGTTTGCTGCTCTTGTGTGTCGTCGGCCTTCGCTATCTGGTTAGTTTCCCTTCTCTAGCGTGTAGTTGTGTGGCTGTGAGTATCTAGTAGGGTGTGGATTGGTAGATGTTTCTGGGTTTCTAGGTGGCAGAAACGGGTGGTGTCAAAACTTCCCGGCGGCGGTACGCGGTGTAGATATCTGATAGGGGTTTTTTTTATAGGGTTAAAATGGAGTCAAGGGCTTCCGATGCGAGCGTTTCTGATTCGTTTCGGCTGGCCCGTGCGGATGAGGACGAGAGGATGAAGGGGTATCTGCGCCGGGAGACTAATAGGGATGCCGAGCGGGCGAAATCAAATTCTGGAGTCTCCAGCTCGAGCACCGAGTACCCGGTGATGGAAGCGATCCCGATCCCGATCTCTCGCGTCCTTCACCGTTTGGAGGACGGGAGGGTGTGTGATGAGCCCATATGCAGTTACACGCCTGAGGAGATCGAACAGTTGAGAGAGGAGTGGAACATTCCTCCCGAGATCCCTATGCGTGGCTTGTACCCGGGAGAGCTTGCGTGCGCTCCGAGAGATAAGTATGTAGCGGTGCATGACAACATGTTCAGGAATGGGTTCTCCGTACCGCTACCCCAATGTGTGCAGTACATACTGAGTATGCTGCAGCTCGCTCCCGACCAGGTCCCGTCGAACCAGTGGCGTCAATTGCTGGGACTAGGTTGTCTGTATTTCCTTTCGAACTTGGGCTGGCCGACAATCAATGAATTTCGCGCACTCTACAGGCTATCATACTCGAAGAAGGTGGGAAGCTCCGGGTGTGTAGGCTTTACCGCGCGGGACTATGAGTCAGTGATCACCGATCTCCCTTCTTCGATAAACAAGGAGTGGAGGGCGAAGGTAGTCCTGGTGGGGGGGCCCTGGCAAAGAAAGACGAGGCGGCACACGGTTCCCAACTACTTCCGGGCTATTGGGGATCAGAGCTACTCGTTGACAGCGATCGAGCGGGAGCGGATTGCCCGTATATTCGCTGCGTGGCCCCACGACGAGGATCGTAGCTCGTATCACTTGACGCGGTGGGCCGTTCTCGCATACTGTGAGATGGGTAGAGTGCCCGGTGGGTTCATCTTGATTTCCGCTTTATATCTGAAGTCCTTAGTATGCCCAGTGTAATTAATGTCGTCCTTTGGTGTGCAGGAAAGATCCCTAGGCGTGTTCCGCGCCCGAATCATCCTCTTGACATGGAGAAGGATCAAGCTCTCTTGAAGAGGCTCCTGACCAAAGGGGATCTGGCGTTGCGCACTGAGGTGGACGTGGACACGCATACGGTATGTGTCTTGAATAAACAGAAGGTGCTGGATGTTCCCGAAGAAGTATACAGGTCAACGAAGACTCCGCCGGTACCTCTTCCTGCAGGCTCGCCGATCACTTTGGGTGAAAGGAAAAGGCGCCATCATCACTCGAGGAGAACTCAAGGTGTCGAGGAGCCCCTGGTGACAGACACCGGCAGGGTCGTGTCCGGGAGTCACGTACCAAAGCCGAAGAAGCATAAGGCGGCTCCCGGGGCATTTACGTCGACTCCCACGCTGTCCATACTTGCCTCTGCGGTTCCGAAGATTTCGAAAACTCCGATCAGGCAGGTTCTTGATGAGTATGGTTATGCGGACGAGAAGTTCGTCCGGGCGATGGTTGGTGACCTGAAGGGGATTGATCTGGACCGGGTGAGATTCAAGGAGAGCTCTCCCTCCGAGTCCCGAAGGATAGCACGGGAGCACCTGATGAAGGTAAGCGTACGGGACGCTTGTGTTTTGTTGTGAATTGTGTTTGGGGACTGATATTTGTAGGCTCATTTTTTGTACTTGTAGGCTTTGTTCGCGGTGTATTCCATTGACGCCAGCGAGGACACTGTTGTACTGAAAGAGTAGGTGGCGAAGCTCAGCGGACACGTAAGCTACCTTTAGACTGAGAAGGGGTCTCTCGAAAGGGAGAAACAAGCTTTGGTCGAGAAGCTGGCCATGACTCAACAGCATGTCCGGGAGGTGGAAAGCAAAGCGGATCGGGTCCCGGAGCTCGAAGCCGAATTGCAGTCCTTGAGGGCGGAGGTGGAAAAATATCGCCCGCTGGAGGATAGGCTTCGTAAGAAAGAGGCCGAGATAGCGGAGTGGGAGAGCTTGGTTCCCGCGCGCTGTGAGCAAGCTGTTGCAGCGTTCAAGGAGTCGCAGGAGTTCAAAGGTCTGCTCCAGTCTGCTCGGGATGAGGCCATCACGGAGAAGTTCACAGAGTGGAGTGTGCACGGGTACCTCGACAAACCCCGGATGCTCGCGGATCTGCTTGCTGCGCAAGAGAAGGGCGAAGCACAGGGCTCCCAGGCTATCCACCCGGAGGGTCTCGTCGAGGCCGATCCTGAATGCGCTGGGGCCGAGGTGCATGTGTCCGAGAGTGAGGGCGAAGAAGATACACCCGACTCGGTCGAGAATGACATGGTATAGGGTGTTGAGCTGAGCGCAACTGGACTAATTTTTTGATTTTGCTGTGGAATGGCTTTGTGTCGGCCCGTGGTCCGGTTGGTATATTTGTAATGTGTTTCAAGTGTCCATGTTGAATTCTCATTGTTATGCCTTTAAATTGTGTGTTGCCTCTTTGTGTTGCCCGTTGGAATCCGGTGTACCACACCCACAGTTTTACTCCAGTGTTACGAGTTTAACTGTACAAATGTTGTGAATTTAACTTCTTCATTTCTGCAAGTTGTTAACAAAACAAATGAAGGCATCTTTCCGGGTCGACTTAACCAGACCCGGTAGGCATGATTTACAATTCCTGACCTCGATTAAACGGGGTAGAATTTAAGGTGTTCGGTGTTCCACGGGTGCCCGGTGACGATGCCGTCCCTGTCTCTTAGAAAGAATGTTGCAGGGCCGACTTCCTCCACGATCTCGTAAGGGCCCTCCCAGGTCGGATCAAGGGCCATTGGTTGGGCCATCACCCGCTTCATTACCCAATCTCCGAGACCCAAGGTGCGCGGTCTGACCTTGGAGTCGTAATGCCGGGCGACGCGCTGCTTGTAAACTTGGTTGTGTATGTCGGCCCTGTCCCTTCTCTCCTCAATGAGATCCATGTTTAAATGTAGCCCCTCTATGTTGGTTTGTTCGTCGTATCCCTCGACTCTTCCAGTCGGTATCGTCACTTCGATGGGAATGACAGCCTCCGTGCCGAAAGCCAAGCTGAAGGGTGTCTCTCCCGTTGATGCCGTAGCAGTAGTTCGGATGGCCCACAGAACCTCCGGGAGGGTTTCCGCCCACAAGCCTTTAGCGGCGTCTAACTTCTTCTTCAGCAGTTTCTTGATAATCTTGTTGACCGCCTCCACCTGCCCATTGGTCTTTGGGTGTGCTACCGATGCGAACACCATCCGGGTTCCCATGTCCTTGGTGAATTCAATGAGCCTTGGGTTGTTGAACTGCGTGCCATTGTCGGTTATGATAGTCTCCGGGACACCGAATCTGCAGTAGACATTTTTCATGAGGAACCCCATCACGCTATCGGTGGTTATCCGACGAAGCGGTTCTGCTTCAACCCATTTTGTGTAGTAATCCACCGCTACGATGGCATACTTGTACTGTCCGGGAGCGGTAGGAAACGGCCCGATCAAGTCCAAGCCCCACTGTGCGAAGGGCCATGGAGACAGCAGGATTGAGAGTGCAATGGGCGGGGAATGGACCGCGTTAGCGTGTTGGTGGCATTTATGGCATCTTGCTGCTACTTGGTCCGCCATCTTCCCCATGTTGGGCCAAAAATACCCCGTTCTGAGTGCCTTGAACGACAGGGATCTCGATCCGGAATGATTGCCACAAACACCCTCGTGGATGTCCCGGAGGATCGTTTCACCGTTTTGTACCGATACACATTTTAAGTTGGGAAAGCAGTAACCCCTGCGGTACAGTGTATCGTTGATGAGCGTGTATCTGGCGCATCTTGATTGCAACTTCCTTGCCTGTTGCCGATTCTCCGGGCGGATACCCTCTTTGAGGAACTCAATGATGGGGTCCATCCATGTCGGTTCTGCGGGACCGGTAGTGATGGCGAAGATTTTCGAGATCGTCTTGTCGATACTCGGCCGGTTCAGGATCTCCACTTTCATTTCTTCGTGTCTTTGCTGACGGGTGCCGGTGGCAAGCCGGGCCAAAGCATCGGCATGGCTGTTTTCCTCCCTAGGGATCTGGGCCATAGTTGCCGACTCGAATTCGCACATGAGAGCTTTTGCGAGTGCCCGATAAGAATTGAGGTGCGGCTCTTTAACTTCAAATGTCCCGTCTACTTGGTTCACCACAAGCTGCGAGTCGCTGAACACCTCGACTCTTTTGACCCCAATCCCTAATGCCAGCTGTAATCCTCCGATCAATGTCTCGTATTCGGCTGTATTATTGGACGCAGGGAAATTAAACTCCTGGGCGTGTGTGTATGCGAACCCGTCTGGGCTAACCAGGATGATTCCCGCTCCGCCCTTCTCTTTAGTGACGAAGCCGTCTACGAACAACTTCTAACACGGCTGGACGTCATGGGGAGCCTCCGTGTCCTCTTGCTCTGCCGCTGAGCACTCCACGACTCTTTTCATGGGGGTCAATTCGAAGATAAAATCCGCCGCCGCTTGCCCGTTGATGGCCACTCTCGGCACGTAGTGGATGTCGAACTCTCCCAGTTCTATCGCCCATTTGGCCAGTCTCCCGCTGGTCTCTGGCTTCTGGAGGACTTGCCTGAGGGGGTAGTTGGTGAACAGGGTGATGGAATGAGCTTGGAAGTAATGCCGCAGCTTCCGGGCGGTCACGATGAGTGCTAGGGCCAACTTTTCTAAGTCCGGGTATCTGCTTTCAGCCAGTGTGTAGCCCTTGCCAACATAATACACCGGAAGCTCCACGGTGTCATCTTTTCTGATCAGAGCTGAGCTTACTGCCGTATTAGATGCTGCAAGATAAAGATATAGCATCTCCCCGGGAGTTGGTTTGGAAAGCTTCGGTACGGATGCCAAATATTCCTTGATATTCCTAAAAGCCTCGTCTTGCTCCGGCCCCCAATTGATCAGCTTGCAATGCTGGCTCTTGAGGAGTTTGAAAAACGGTGCACACTTGTCCGTGAGTCTGGAGACAAACCTAGCGAGAGCTGCGATCTTACCCGTTAGGGACTGCACATCGCTTCGGACCTTCGGGACCACCATATCCATGATGGCTTGGACCTTCTCTGGGTTCGCTTCAATTCCCTGCCGGCTAATCACGTGGCCCAAGAACTTCCCTTTGACAATCCCGAACACGCATTTTTCCGGGTTCAGCCTCATACGGTACGCGAGTATAATATCGAAAGTTGTTTACAGGTCACTAACGTGCTCGACCGCAGTGAGACTCTTGACTAGCATGTCGTCCACGTACACTTCCATGGTGATCCCCAGCTGCTTAGCGAACATCTTGTTCATCAGGCGCTGGTAGGTCGCTCCTGCGTTCTTTAGTCCGAATGGCATCCTTTTGTAGTAGTAGACCCCCTTGTCGGTCGTGAAGGCAGTATGTTCCTCGTCCGCGGGGTCCATCATGATTTGGTTGTAGCCCGCATAAGCGTCCATAAAGCTCAGCATTTCGAACCCGGAGGTGGAATCGACAAGCTGGTCGATTCGAGGCAACGGGAAGCTATCTTTGGGGCACACCCTATTAAGACTGGTGTAGTCCACGCACATCCTCCATTGCCCTACCGCCTTCTTGGGGACCATGACCACGATGGCCAACCATTGCGGGTATTTCGCTTCCTTGATAAATTGGATATCCAGCAGCCTCTGCACCGCTCCCTTGATGACGTCATACTTGGCCACATCGAATGACCTCCGCTTCTGCCGTACGGGGGGTACGCTTTTACGGACGCCCAACTTGTGTGTGACTATATCACTCGAGATACCGGGCACGTCAGCGTACGACCAGGCAAACGCTTTGATGTTTGCCTTCAGAAAACGTACGAGTTCCTCCCGCACGGCGACAGGTAAACCGGTCCCAATCTTCGTGGTTCGAGCTGGGAACTGGTCCGAGATGCAAATGAGCTCTGTTTCCTCAACCGACCCTGGTCTCTCGGATTCAGTCCCTTCCGTTGCAGCATTAATTCTGGGATCCTCATAAACATCCGACATGAGTCTATTCGTACTTCCGGAGGTTAACACCTCTGCTCTTTTCCTGCCAGTATCCCGGTCGATAGCGTAACATCCTCGTGCAGCCACCTGATCGTCGCGGATGGTAACGATGCCTGTGGGGGATGGTAGTTTCATCATCAGCATGTGACCGGCGATGAACGCCTTGAGTTTCCACAAGGCCGGTCTCCCAAGTATCCCGTTGTATGATGAGTTACAGTCGACTATGATGAAGTCTACCGTTGATCGCAGCGTGCTCCCCTCTGAACCTCCGAGGAGCATAGGTATGTAGTCAGATCCGAGAGGTTGCACCACGTCTCCGGAGAAGCTTATTAGCGGTTCATTATCTTGTGTAAGCTTGCTGCTCCCCCTCTTTAGTGCATGCCAAGCATTTCTGAACAGTACATTCACGGACGCTCCGGTGTCGATCAGAATTTTCTTACAGAGATAATGATCCAACTGTGCAGTGATCAAGAATGGATCCTCGTGAGGCAGCCTGGTCCCTTGTTCCTCTTCTTCTTCGAACCTCACGGATTTCCACCTCAAGTTGACATTCTGGGCGCTACAGCTCCTGAAGGCGTATACCTCCCGCCCATCTCTGATCCCGGGGCATTGTTTCTTGGCCCTGTTACTTCTCTGGTCGATCGGCTCTCCCCCGCGGATCGTGTTGATCGTCCCGTACACGGATTCCGCAGGCGCTTGCCGTTGTCCTGACATGTACTGCTGAAGCTTTCCTGCTTTTAGCTGGCTTTCGATCGTCTTTTTTAGCTCAATGCAGTTATTTATCGCGTGCGTCGCTTCCCCGTGGTATCCGCAGTACTTTCCAGTATCTTCCCTCGTTAATCGGGACGACAGAAACTTTCTGGTCGCCGGTCCCGGGATCGTTTCCTTGTTCTCGTTCCATACTACCTCGGGGGTTGCTGTTAATGTGGTGAAGCGTTCCTTGGCTACAGGAATTGTCGCTCCCAGTCCGCCGTCCCGAGAGCTCCCTCTGCGTGGACCCCCCAATGACTTGGTTTGCTTCATGCCCCCGTCCTTGAACTTCTTGCTCGGGGTGCATGCTTGTCCCTCTGGGTCCCCTTGCCAGGTTCTTACTTCTTGGATCGATTGCCCTCGGGATTCGGCCCTCCTACCTTCCTTTCTTTTGTTCGCATGCCGATCCCCATACGTGTCGTGGTCTGCTTGGGCATGTCTGATCACCATTTCCATCAGCTCATCATAGCCCCATGGGTTTTCAATCCGTACTGCGTATAAGAACTTCCCAGGCAGTAGGGCCTGGACGAAGGCTTCCTCCGCCACCTTCTTGTCGAAACTCCTAACCTTGGCCGTGGCTCCCTGCCAATGATTCACAAAGGTCTTTAACCCCTCGGCGTGCCCTTGTTTTACCTTGAAGAGTTGGGTGGTATTCTGCCCGTCCGTACGCAGTATGAATCGGTTCACGAATCTGTCCGCGAGCTTCCTAAAGCAATCTATTGAGCCGGCCGGGAGCTCATAGAACCAGCTCAGCGCCTCACCCGGCATCCGAATAACCCTTTGCGTTTGTATGGGATTTAAAACTGTCGAGGAAGAGATGCGGGTCCCCTTCCCCCCCGTAGCTCAACTTTAGAGGCTTTGCTGCGTGAGAACGTACGGTCTGCGTAATGGTCCGCGTGAACGGTCCCCTTCTTTCTTCGAATCCCACACCGGGCGGGTTGTGGGCCGCCCGTCTCTCCGCCTCGTCTACCCTCGTGGTCAGGTTCACCACACTGTCCCGCATTGCCATTAGGGCCGCCTCTATGCCTGTCGTTTCCGATCTTCCATCCTCGATAGGCGTTGGGGGCGGTGGTGGGCCCTCTCTCTCCATAACTTCTGGGAACAGGTTTGCCCCGACAACGACCGTCCTGCGGGCGATCATAGGCGGCGTCATCGGTGAACCCGACCCTTCGCCTTGCGCCTCGCGGGATATGGCGGCAGCCCGCTCGATTGCCTCGTCTCTCTCCAGTCTTCTTGATAACGCGCCCATTATCGTCGCGTTATCTTTCTCCAGCTTTTTCTCCCGAGCAGTTGCTTCTAAGCGGTCCCGCGCTCTCTCTCTTTCCATACGTGCCACGTCCGCTCTTAACCTCCCTACCATGTCCTCCATTTCTTCCTGCGTGGGATCGCACATCACCCCGTCCGGGGTCCTTTGCAGATCGTTTGTCGCCAGCGCACGCTCCAGTCTCTCATCCGTTCCTCCCGTCCTAGTATTGCTTCCTGGTGTCCCATCTCTACTGAGGCCACTGTGGTCTCCTGTCGTCATCCTGCTCCCGACTTCTGCTTCATTTGTCTCGGTCATCATGACACTGGCTTTTCGTAAAGACTTCCCACAGACGGCGCCAATTGTTTCTGCCAGATCCCGTAGACCTTGAAGAAACTCGTCCTGGATCTGTCTTCTTGCCTGCAAAAGGATACTGACCGGGACTTTCCGGTCTTTATCTCTCCGATGGTAAAGTTAGTTTATCGGTAGGGGAGTATTTAAGTGTAAGGAGATGTTTTCTTACCCTTTTGGTTGACTTCACCATTATACTTATAGCCCCGGGTCGTCTTGCATTTCAAACATTCTTCGATGTGGGACAAGTATGACTCCCGTATAGTCGTCCTCCCTCCCGGGCGGGACCGTTACAACTGTTTCTGCTTCGTAGCATCACGGGCCGGGGGAGGTATTTGTCGACTACCGACTACACATAGTTACATAGAGATTACATAGATGGATAATTGAGTAACTGCTGATGTAACCTGTAATCTAACCAGCTTAATCCTTTCCTGCAGAGACTTCATATGGGAAGGCCCGTTGTATGGTTCAGAGATTACAAAGCTTGATCTGTTGGAGGTTATAATGAACAAAGTAGTGGCATTCAATGTAATAGACTGCTTTGGTGCTATTATAGCTGACGAAATTTCTCAGCAAAATTCTCAGTCTGTCGTTGTTCCTAGGGTTATGCATACCATGGCATGGGTAAGGACTGAAATTATTTTCATCTCTATTAATAATTGATAATATGGATAGTTACATTGATAGTTTCTGTGTCATTTTAATAGCACTCAACAAATCATCTTCATGGAAGGAACATCCACCACTACTTCCTTGATAAGTTGTATGACTATTTGGGAGAAGCGACGATGATTTTCTTTCCGATGACAACTGAAGTAAAGTTTCACCATACACTCCTTGTTTTCCAAGTTCAACCCCCCCCCCCCATTTCTACCACCTAGATTCAATGAAGGGAAGAACAGCAGATGAGAGTAGGGGATAGACATGGAAAGATGCCAAAAAAATGGTAAAGATTTTCTCTTGTTATCTGTTGTGAAGCTTTAATGTAGCTATAGGGATTGCTTTGCTTTCTTTTGCATTCTGTGTGAGATGTAACTACTCAGGTAACTACCAATCTCTAGTTACATGCATAGTTACATGGATAGTTACATGCATAGTTACATAGATGGATAGTTACATAGATGGATAGTTACATGCATAGTTACATGGATAGTTAAAGGCATAGTTACATGGATAGTTACATGCATAGTTACATAGATGGATAGTTACATGCTTAGTTACATGCATAGTTACTTAGATGGATAGTTACATGCATAGGCAGGTCAATGTAGTTAACCGTAGGGAAACTATTACGTAAGAAATTGACTGTTTGTTCAATGATTTTGTTGTGCAGGCAACTATGGTTGAGTTATGGATGGCTGCAGTCAAAGAACAAGCAGATGACATGCTGAAGAAAGGCTCCTGCAGAAAAATGGATATGAACATGAGTAGTTCAGAGAAGCTTGTAATGAAAAAAGAAAAGCTCACGGAGAGAGAGAGAGAGAGAGAGAGAGAGAGAGAGAGAGAGAGAGAGAGAGAGAGAGAGAGAGAGAGAGAGAGAGAGAGAGAGAGAGAGAGAGTCCATACAATGGGTCAAGAATAACTATATTGAAAACATCCCAATCAGTTGTCAAATCAATGGACCACTACCTCAGCAACATCCCACATCGTAAGTTTTAAAAGTTTTCAGTTCAGATTTAAAGTTTTAGTTAGGTAACTACCCAGGTAACTATCAGTCTGTAGTTACATGGATAGTTACATAGGCAAATACACAAGTGTAGCTTGTATGTAACTACCCAGGTAACTATCAGTCTGTAGTTATATGGATAGTTACATAGGAAAACTATTATGTAAGAAATTGACTGTTTGTTCAATGATTCTGTTTTGACTTGAATTTTTTTTGAAAAACAGATTGGATTGTGGGATATTTGTTATGTAACTATATGGACAAACTTTCCAAGGAGGAAACGTTTGACAGAACATTGAAGAAGGATGATGTTTTGAAGCTTAGAGCACAAGTGGTGAAGAGGTTTCTTAACCATAGGAATAGTTGGTACTCAATACGTCATCCGCAGTAGGTTCACCAAGTTTAATATCAATGTTTCATCAATTGTATTTGAACAGCTAAATGAAAGATTATTTGAGTGGAACATATCTATATTAATACAGATTGCTTTGCTTTGCCATATTATGTGTTCTGTGTGAGAAAAAAAGTGTAGCTTGTTATAGATTTCTTTGTTTTGTCATATTATGTGTTCTGTGTGAGAAAAAAAGTGTAGCTTGTTACAGATTGCTTTGTTTGCCATATTCTGTGTTCTGTGTGAGAAAAAAAAGTAGTTACATGATTGCTTTGCTTTGCCATAGTTACATGATTGCTTTGCTTTACATTACTTAGCCATATTCTGTGTTACATATTGCTTTCCATTTCTTTGTTACAGATTACTTTGTTTTGCTTTGCCATATTTTGTGGTTTGACAGATTGCTTTGCCTTGCCATATTGCTTTGCCATAATTGCAGCGTGTCGCTGCACCGCAACGGCAGCGTCCCGCTGCATATTAGAACAAAAATCTATTAAAATTCATGTAACTAGAATGTAACTACCTAGGTAACTAGCAATTTATAGTTACATGGGTAGTTACATGCATATTTACATGAATTTATTTAATAATAATTGCAGCTTGCCGCTGCACCGCAACGGCAGCATCCCGCTGAGTAGAACAGAAATCTATTAAAATACATGTTACATAGATAGATAATTACATGAATAGTTACATATATGCATAGTTACATGAATTTATTTAATAATAATTGCAACGTGCCGCTGCACCGCAACGGCAGCGTCCCGCTGCGTATTAGAACATAAATCTATTAAAATCCATGTTACTTAGATGGATAATTACATGGATAATTACATACATTGTTACATGGATAGTTACATGGATAGTTACATAGATGGATAGTTACATAGATGAATAGTTACATGGATGGATAATTACATGCATAGTAACATGGATAGTTACATAGTTACATAGATGTATAGTTACATAGATTGATAGTCACATAGATAGTTACATAAGTAGCTTAATGTAGGTACACAAGTCATTTATTTAATAATAATTGCAGCGTGCCGCTGCACCGCAACGGCAGCGTCCCGCTGCGTATTAGAATAGAAATCTGTAGTTATATGGATAGTTACATGCATAGTTACATAGATGGATAATTACATGGTTGTAACTAGCAATGTAACTACCCATGTAACTAGAAATGTAACTACCCATATAACTGCTGCACAAAATGAAACTTGAAACAAACAAAGCAATGAAACTTGAAATAAACAAAGCACTTGGAAAAAAAAAAATGAGGTTTGCATTAATATTTGCAGCGTGCCGCTGCACCGCGAAAAATGAGATACACAGTTTCAACTATCATAATAAAAAGCAACAGCTAAAAAAATGAAACATCCAACAGCAGAATTGTAACTCTGCATGTAACTACTGAATCCATCAATGTAACTACTGTATCCATTAATGTAGCTGTCATATGTAACCAAAGGCTATATTGGAGCTTTACAACTCGTTCTGTTATGCCCGTCGTATTTCCCGCACCTGGAACACTTGATCTTCCTTTTTACCTCACTCCTACTTCGGTACCTTCTTATTTTTGGCCTTCCAGCAGGTCTTTTAGTCAAAGGAGGCTGCAATGGAAATGACGATCGAGCAAGATCAACATGCATTGAAATGGAAGGGATTAGGTTAATAGTGTGAGAGTAGGTTTCTCAGAATTTATCCACCTTGAAAAACAAGCAGTTACATGATTAGTTACATTAGTAGTTACATGATCAGTTACATTGAAAAACAAGCAGTAGGACATGTTAGTTAACAAAAGCATGAAACAAGAATAGATATGGAGTAAAAAGAAACAGAATGAGTAAAAGAGTACCTTATATTAAGGGCTGACATATAAGTAAGGAGAGACACCATGTTGCTGAATTGCAACAAGGGCATGTGAACAAGGAAAACCATGACATTTCCATTCCCCACACGAACAAACGAAATCCTCTCCCAAGTTCACCATTACCTTGTACTTTTGACATTGAACTTCATAAACATATGTATCAGATCTCATAACTCGCCAATGTCGCCCAACCGCCAAGTTATTAATCAATTTCTTTTCCATGTTTAGACACAAAACAGTGACCCATTCCTTTGACCCTTCCTTCCGCTCAGCAATTCTCTCCATAGACTTGGTTCTAATACCTTCATTCAGATCATAAATAGGAAGACTCTTCAAATCCCCAATTGTTAAAAGTCTCGGCCAAATTGTTGGTCATTTTACCAAACCTCTCCCCGTTAAAAAAGCCGAACACCAGTTCTCCTTGGGAATGTCCTTTAGAAAATCTTCAACAATAGAACCCCCTTCCTCCTTCAATTTTGCAAGGTTGGTCTCATACGAGTCCGGGGTGCGAGAGTAAGCACAACACATGAACAAATAAGGAACAGATTTATGAAGGGGTGACTGACTTGGATACTTTTTGGAGAGATTGTCTACAAGGTGCCTAAAACAAAAACCATGTGGATTATTGGGAAAGACATGCGGATATGCACTAAGAAGACCAAGATTCCGATCAGAAATGAATGTCACTTGCCTCATAGGGTGTCTTGACAACACTTCAGATACACACTGAAGGAAAAATCTCCAATTACTTTCAGTTTTAGAATCAACAATAGCATAAGCAACTAGATATAAACCTGCAAAAAAGACGAATGAATAAATGAAAGTTACATGAACAGTTACATAAAAATGTCAAAGCCATCAAAACTGAAGCCCCTGGAAACTATGTAACTATCACAATCAAAGAAACAATTCATAGGTATGCATCTGTGATGCAGGGACTTGAGTTGTATTAGTTACATGCATAGTTACATGGATAGTTACATATATTGATAGTTACATGGATAGTTACATATATTGATAGTTACATGCTTAGTTACATGGATAGTTGCATACATGGATAGTTACATGAATAACTAGTCAAGTAACTATCCATCTGTTTATAGTTACATGGATAGTTACATTAGTAGCTTAATGTAGGTACACAAGTCATTTAACTATCCATCAAACAGTTACATAAAAATGTCAAAGCAATCAAAACTGAATCCCCCGGAAACTATGTAACTATCACTACCACAAAAAAGGCATCAGACCACAGCCAAAAAACGTCGTCTGATTGTTCAGATTACCGTTGTCTTTTTACGTGCCGTCTGATGTATTGTAGAAACGTCGTCTGACTGCTGTCGACAACCATGGGATGCCGGCATATGTCGACAGCGTATCGACATATTTTTTGTCGTGTGACATACAATCACATCACGGTTTTACAAAATAACAGTTGTGTGATCACTGATCATAGCACACTTGTTCTTATAACCGTTATATGATATGGACTCAGAAGTCGTTTTTAGTGAAAATTTTCAGCTTAAATTTCTTTTTAATTATACATATATATATATTATTTTTGCTAAAATCCAGTTTTGTATTTGGAAAAAAATAATTTCAATAACAATAAATATTCATTGCATATTTATTTCAATTCCACTATACAAAAAATGAATTCAATAAGTTCATGACCTATTACATTTCACAAATGTTTATACATGAAATCAGAGAGCATTTGTTCCTTCCATTCAAAGCTTCATCTATTTTATCTAACTAGTCTCCTCATAAATATAAGTTCACGAGTGAAGGCTTCCGGTGTTCTTGCAACTATACTCTTTTCGATCTTTTCTGGATAGTCATTGAAAACGGCCTCGCAACTACCATAGTCCTAGTGTTTTCTCTTCAGCTAGTTAATCTTGTTGAGGAGCACTTGCATGCAAGTAGCCTCCCTAATTCACCAATATGTAATGACTGACTTTCATCCCAAAACCCTGTCAAATTTGAAACATGTATTTAAACTTTAAAGAGTGTAGTAATTACAATGCATATATATGCAATTTGGCAACTGATGTAGGAGCATGAAAACAATGAACTAAGAAGAGTATAGAACTCACAATGATATAGGGAAGTATAGATCAATATATGGCATTTAGCTACCACCATGTCCAATACTACAAAATTTTGAATTAAAATTACATCATTCACCAACTTCAAAAGAATTACTCAATTCATATGGACTTGGATATAACTAAAACAAACAAATAAACAGCAAGTATAAAAACAACATCACTTGCTGAACTGAAGGCACAAAACATCTATTTATAGAGAATATTACCTGCTTAACTGAAGACACAGCTAAACAAGGAATCACCTGACATCAGTATCAATCATTGAAGCCCTTAGAATGGAACTTATCTGTGATCCAAAGCAACTTCAGCACCCATAGATAAAAGGATTTTAGTAAAGATATGAAGTGGGTAAAATATGTACTTTTACAATCTCATAAACACATGAAAATGACACCAGAATCTCTCTCAGTCAATTTAAGCACATGGAACTGGAACACCCTCTATTTAGTTTCCAAATGGCATTACTCAATAAAACACAGAACTCCACATATTGTAATGAATAAAACTACCTCCTCTGTCATGGCTAGAAGCATCTGCCATAGATCATCTGCTTTTACATCTTGAACAGAATCGTGTTCACCCTTACATTTCAACTTTCCCAACTTTGACACCTACACACAAAGGAGAAGAACATTGAACTGTTGCCTTCCAAAATTAATTGGCAGGTATGTGAAACAGAATAGAGCTATGAAAAGAGATAATAAAAAAAAAAGTATCAAACATGATGACAATATATGCAAAAAGGAACCTTAGTCTCTCCTTCTACAATATGACGAACAGTAGCACCAAACTCCTCCTCTATCCTTTCAAAGGTAACAACATTGGTATCTTCAACTGTGTCATGTAGTAAACCAGAAGCAACAGACTCCCAATCCAATTCCTAGAACAAAAGATAGACAGATCATATAGCAGCATAACAATAGCCACTGGATGCTTACATTAGCAAGAACTATATGGGATATATCTTTCAGATATGTTTCCAGAAATATGTAATGATTCAAGAAGAAAGAATTGCTATACATAGAGGGAAATGTCTTCACGCACAGTCAGTTAAAAATATGGAAATCAATTTAAAATTGAATCCAATCAAACTGCAAATTTATAGTGCAAGACCTCTCTCTTCTAAGCATGTCTTTCTCAGATCAAGTAACTATCAAATCAATGTTGGCAGGGTAAACCAAAGTAAAATAAAGGCTATGGTAATTCCAAGACGAGCAATTGGGTGATTTTGTATACCAAGCAGCTCTATTGCTATATGCCTACACAAATAACCAGATTCAAGTCAATCCACAACATATCAGACAAAGACTAACTTATAAGGAATTGGAAAATTTCTCACCTTTGGATCCCTGGGATTCCTTCTCAAAGCTTAAGTATAATATCTAATAGCCTTCGGGTACTTCTGCTGCTTGAAGACTTCATTGCCTACACATAATTCCATTATTATTTTTCACTACAACAGAATAGGCACTGATGTAAACACAAGAGTTTATACAGAAAACGAAGTCATTGGTTTCATCGGAGCAATTCTGTAACAATGATGAACAATTAGAATCACACAGAGAGCAATTCTGTAAAAGAAATTATAAGAATCCAACTTAGAACTTGGGCTAACCTCTTCATTTTGATATTCTCCATCAATGGCCTTCAGAACATAACCAAAACACAGAAAACAAACAGACACTTAAAAATTGACATGATATCAAGAACAAGAACATTGAGTGTGTGAGAGAGAGAAGGGTACCATGGTATCAGCCTCACCTCCTTCGTTTTCCCGTTCTTCAATTTCGAGCTCCGAAATTAAAATCCCAAAATGCTAGGGCAAAGAGGAGACGATGACCCCCATCTACGACCAGAAATTGAAATTCCCCCATCTTCGACCAGACGTTGGTGTGAATCCATTAAACAACCCAACACAAAAGAAGAAATACTTAGAAATCCCTAAACTAAAAACCGTAGAAATTTCTGTAGGTTGCTTGGTAACCGTCTCGAGAGATTTGAATTGGTGTATGGGAGTGAGTGTGGTGGGGGTGTGAATTGCAATCCTCTTGGCGGGGATGTTGGATATGTACCGAGCTCGTTGGTTTTTTATGCGACTCGGTGTACAGAACGGAGGAAAATGCAGATGCTGTTGGGGTTTTCAACTCTAGTGGAGATGAATTCTTGAGATTTCCGTTTCTACCTAGCACCACGTTGATTGCTGAAGGGGAATTGACTTTCCATACGTCAATCGGTAATTACGCATCTTCCTCACCAGAATTTTTTAGACAAATTATTCATGCAAAAGATGTAGTTAGTACTATATGCTTAATGACTATATGCTCTTTGTAATGATTTTGATACTTCTTCTATGTCACCAAGTGTTTACTTTTCTTGCCTTGTTTAATCTGACAAGTTATCATGTTTGTGATACTTGTAGTCTAAAACTTTGGGAGATGACGAGTCTGAACATACTGTCGAGTTCACTGGTGGGAATGTGAACCTCATCACCACCATAGAACAGTGAGATCGATGAACTTACTGTAAGTTGATAACCAATTTGGTTAATTCAATAGAGTTGGTGCTATTGATGCTGATGGTTTGATGTGTCCAATACATTGATGCTGGTTTAGTTCTATCATAAGTTGTTTAATGGTAGGTGATTCTAACATTCAGTTTTGTATGGTGCAAGATTTCAGAACTTCATGGGATATCAAGGCCACTCCTACTTTCTTCTTCCTCCGAGATGGTCAGCAAGTTGACAAGCTTGTCGGAGCCAACAAGGTAGAGTTGCAAGAGAAGATAGTTGCCATTGTAGATTCAGCCCCATGTAAAAAATGACTACTATACTGGTCTGTTAGTCATTCAAATATTAGTGAATCCAAGAAGATGTCAGATAGACTCAATTTACTAGTGTTTCTGATCAAATATTATGTATTTTTTTCAAATTTTCAATGAAGAAACCTTTCACAGTATGAATGATTGTGCTGCATTTTGATTGTTTCAGTTTTGAATTTATGAGAGAACTGATCAATAAAAAATATTGCAAGTAATGCATGTAATTTAAAACTGAATAGAGATGGAGCACAAACACAGAATGCAGTTTCATTTCATCTGAAAATGACACTATCATCTCAAATTTACCATTTTTCTCCTGTTGCACTAGATTGAACAAAATATTGTCATATGCTCATAGCCACTATACAAAATGTTGTCATAGCTACTATACAAAATCTACAAATTTGTCCCAACAGCTATACAAAATGCCACTACAAATCTGCCAATTTTACCAACAGCTATACAAAATGACACTACAAATCTTGCCATATGTCCCAATATCTGCTCCCAAAATCTGCTTCAAAAGGCATCAAAGACATCTGGTTTGACATATTGGAATGATTCAGATGTAGTAATACTAGTAATACAATCAGATAACCAAAAAAAAAAAGGTGGATATATATACAAACATGAAAGATGAAGGTCTCAACACATCAAAAATTTTAGCAGATGAGCATGGCACCCCATCTATCGGCCAATCCATTTTAAAGAGAGAATCTGTTGCAGAATGTGCCCCAGACTCCACTGCACTTCTTGAAGATAAAAACAATAGCAGAAAAACAAACTTTCAGTTCTATCTGGGTTACCAATTTTAGATGAGTGGACCAATTTTAAATGGCGTAGCAAAAACGTATTCCAGAAGAGATATTTATTTAACAACCAAAAGTAGATTTTCAAAAACCTAAAAAGGAACTTAGTGTAAGATACCATAGACTAAATTAGGTAAAACAAGCAGGTTACAGGCTTCTGTTAAATATGAACAAAAGCAACACCAAGCATCCGATGAAAAAAAAATACAGTATCTGTAAGTGATACTCTCACATTATAAGGATAACAGAGTATTGTCAACCATCATAGGAGAGTGGATGGGTACCTGTAAGTGATAGTAATGAATCCCTTTGCATACTATAATTTTTTCATACTCTTTTTATACAAAGAGCAAAGAGTGAATAAACATTATACCTGAGATAATTGTGAAAGAGGTAATGAAGATTCACTACATAACTCTATGTTAGCAGCATCGTTTGAAATTCCAATGACCTATCAATAATATCAATAACCAATATATCTGAGATGCCTATTATACCTATTATACAAACTGTTACAAGTTAATCAATAATATCCCAAGTTACAAAAACATATACAAACTTTTCATTAAACCTATTATACCTGAGATGCCTGCGAAGAAGGTACATGAGATTGGTCGTTTGCTGCACTATGTTTCTGTACTGTAGCACCCTATCATTGTATTAATTATTAGAGTACTTATATTCAAAATAAAAAAACATGCCATAATAACTTCAACCAAACCCAAATATACATAATAATATCCTCACCTGTGCAGGCTTCTTTTTGCTTTTGCTTAATGCAGCTTCAAAGTCACCTTTAGCTCTGCGTTTTCCACGATGGGTAGATTCTATCTTTTTGAATCCCTTTGCATTAGAGCAATCAGCCAATATACTCTGGTCTTGATCTTCCACATCTTTATCATCGTTTATTTCTAGACGTAACACATCTTCAACACTCTTTACTAACTTATCAGCTTCCATACATGCAAGCTCATATGCCTGCTCACTCTCAGATGCTCTTGATGCTACTCGAACAAATTTAGAACATAAACTTCTATATCGAGAAGTTTGTTTCAGTCTTGGATTCTCTACAATCTGGTGCCCATGCATGTCTTCAAGAACATTATCAACTCTTGTATTTTTGGTCCACCTCTCTAAGACATATTGCTCAGGTATCTTTTTAATTAGTGTAGTTTCTCTGCCTTCTATCATGACTTTGATACAATGCCTACACAAGACACCTTCCATCTCAAACATTCTACAGCTGCAAGAAACTCACCTTCTCTTATCACTACCCGCTCTTTAGTGAATCCATCTCTAACAATAGTGAAGATAAACTTTTCACCATTGGACACACACTTTATTATGGAAGATTTTAAAAAGTCTTCAAACTGAGCTTGAAATATTTTATAGATCGCTTTGGTATAAACTTCTCGTGCATGTATCAAGATGCTTACCTCCATTTTGCAGTGAACAATTCGGAACATCAGATCATACTCGGCTTCCAATTCCTTATACCGCTTATCATATACCATTCTTTCAAAGTGAGTAAAAAACTCAGGTAGCTGGAGGTCTGATTTCAAATAACCCTTCAAACTAGCATTGAAGCTTTCACTCAATTGTGTACTATGCATTCCTGCTGACCATGTCCACTTCACATATGCATGTACCCATTTTTTTCTTATTTCAAATGTTGCAGCCAACCAAGTATCATCATGTGCATTATACTGATAAAGAAATTTGTTGAACACATTACCTTCCTTCTCATCGCCATTAGAGTTTCTAAATAAGAAGCCTACTTTTTTTGCAGCATTTTGCATCAAATGCCATATACAAAGTCGATGGTACGTATCAGGCATCACATGTAAAACAGCCTTGGCTATCGCTGCATCTTGATCAATAAAACATGTTTGTGGAGGCTTCCCACACATTGCCTTCAAAAAGGTTTCAAACAACCATATAAAGGATGCAGTAGTCTCGTCGTACATTAGAGCAGCTCCAAATACAACTGTCTCTCTATGGTGATTTAATCCAACAAAGACCGCAAATGGTTGATTTGCTTCATTAAGTTTGTAAGTTGTATCAAAACTTACCACATCTCCAAATATACCATAATCCATTATCATTTTAGCACCGGCCCAAAAAATTTTAGTGATTTGGTCCTCATTGTCCAACTGCATCTCATAAAAGAACGATGGATTTTCTAACATCTGCTTTGAAAAATATTCCATCAGATAACCAGCTTCTCCAAAATTCATTTTTCTTTGTCGGACAGTTCGAAGATAGCTCTTTTGGTCTTGCCTTGTAAAGCCCAATGACTCTCTTCCACCAGCTTGCTGACCCATTAATTCAAATGTTGACTTTTGCGGTACTCCTGAATTTGCAGTCAAGTCAATAAAAGCACTATCTGCAGATGTTACATTTCGATGGGATGGCAACCATTGCACACAGTCTTGTTTGACAAGAGGATGATTATGCTCTTCAGAGAAACGGTAAACACAATACTTTCCTGTATGCCTAACCAACTTAATCCCCATAATCGCTCCACATCTGGTCCTTGTCTGTGCTCTTGGATTTTTTGTCAAATCGTCTCTCTTATCTTCTTTTTGAAAACCTTCCTTACAACATACAAAAGTCCTTGAAGTGAGTATACCTTTTTTATCCTTGCCATGACCGTCTTTTCTAATGCTAAATCCTTCACTACGAGCATATGCGTTATAAAAGTTGAATGCGGCAATCTCAGAATCAAACTCCATGTAATATTTAGGTTTCAAATCTTCTTTTGATCTCTCCAAACTATTGTTACTTTCTCCCACAGACTTTTCCATTCTTAAGACCTATATTCAACAATCACAAGAACATACACAAAAGTGAGATTCAATCTCAAAACTATAATTCAAAGGGAATAAACACAAGCCAGCAGCCAATGCAATCAAATTAGATAAGAAACACATAAACCCTGGCAGCTGGAGATCAAACCTGAAACTCCAGTACTGAAAAATTGAGAGCTTGGGATATGGTGGAGGACGTCGTGGAGAGAGAGAGGACTTGCCGGTGTAACCGGTTGAAGAGGTCGACGCCGGCGGAGGGAGGCAGAGCGAGCGACGACAAAAGAGAGAGAACGAGCGACGACGGCAGAGAGAGAGAGAGCGACGGCGGAGGGAGGCAGAGCGAGTGCTGACGGAGGGAGGCAGAGCGAGCACCGACGGAGGGAGGCAGAGTCGTCGCTGGCAGAGGGAGGCTCGCGAGCGATGACGGAAGAGAGAGAGATTGCGAGCGACGACGGCGGAGGGAGGAAGAGCCCGCGACGGCGGAGGGAGGCTGAGCTCGCGACGGCGGATTCGAGAGAGAGGGCGGGTGCGGGGCGACGGCGGCAGAGAGAGAGAGAGAGAGAGAGAGCAGCCCGACAGCCCGATATTTTGAGGAGAAGAGGGAGAGTAAGTGAGTAAGTTGGGTAATAGGGGGTTAAAATTAACTAGGAGGATCTCAGCCATTGGTTCAAAATAAAAGGCTGAGATCCTCTCATGAGGAAATATAAGGATCAACTCATGAGGAGAGGATCGGGGTTCATGTGGGTTACCTAGCTGCTAGGTTTTTTTTTTTTTTTTTCTAAGTGTTGGTGGAAAGTTTAAGTTTGGGCTGAAATGTAGGGGGGAGGGTTTCGACATGTTGATGTTTAAGACAAACGTCAATTAGGTTTCATTCATTTTAATAGCCAATCACACAACATTTATACTATAAATGTGGTCTGACGCCCAAAATTTGAGGTTTTGACATTCCCTCCATCATGTTTCGTGTTTCCCCCTACAAGTTTGGGGTTGAATTGCGAGGAGATGTCAGAGGAAAATGATGGGGATATGGTTTTGCTGAAAATGTATACACTCACACCACAATTTTTTAATGAATCGTGGTATCACTCCTACATGTTGAACACCATTCAATGTGGGAAACCTAACACTCAAATTTTTACACTTTCACACGACGATTTTTTGTAAAACTGACATCTAAAAAGTTAAAAATCAATCATACGACGGGTTATCATTATACGTCGTCTGATAGGCGTTGTTTAAAGCAGTTTTTGTGGTAGCGTATCACAATCAAAGAAACTGCCAATGCAACTAAACATTTCACTAAAAAGGTACCTGATGGATTTCCTGCAAGTATACAGGGTGGATGTAGTATAGTGAATGGAAGAGAAGGGGTCGTCGTTCCCACGAGGATATTAATTTAATTCAAATTATGAAATACCTAAACTAACTATACTAAAACATAAATCACGATAACAATTTAAAGAAACAACCAAACAAGAAAATAAGTAAACAAACAATGATGAATGAATCTAGGGTGTCAGAATCAACCACTAACAATCCTATTCATGCTTTGATGTAACTAACAGACATTTTCGTTTCTCTAGATGACAATTCTCGTATCTAAGTCCAGGTACGACACTTAGACCATAGTTTTCCTTAAGTGTATGATGCTCTCCCTCTCGGGTAAAGGTCGTATATCCTAGCTATGCAGTCTATCCTTCTCAGGTATAAATTTAACATGCATGACTCATTACGTACTAGAAAATAAGGGAATCAAGCAAACCTTTCTCAAGCAACAATGTAATTCACCATACTTAACCACAAGAAGCTATATAAATTATATTGCATCTCTGCTTCAAATTTATCTTCAAGTTACTAAATGCAAAGTCCTATGGTGATCAATCAAAGAACTTAAACATAAAGCATATATTCAAACAGTGATTAAACATTCATCATTATGAAGCTATAAATCCATTAATTAATCATCAAAAACATAAACAATCATGCTAGGGTATCATCCTAACCCTAGAAAAGGTTTAGTAAAATATGACTAAAGAAAACATAACGAAAACATAAAAAGAATGGAAAGGTGAAGGGTGGATGGATCTCTGCTCCTTTAGGCGTCTTCAATGTGCTCTCGAGACCTCCTCTCTATGTCAAATTCGTGCTCCTTTTTATAGATAAGTTTATGCTCATCTTTGACTTCAAGTTTCCTTGTAGAACTTGGATTCAGACTCCTTTCTTGATATGGAATGGGAAAACCTTGAGATATCTCTTGTAGAACTAGGAATACATGTACTCCTTGAGTCCTCATCTGCATTATTATCCTTAAAGCTTTAGGGTTGACAGTCTTGTGACACGGAACTTGAGTTATCCACAAATGCTTGTAAATCCGAACAGATTTTCTGATCTGACCTATCTTCACTCAAACGATCATAACTCAATCTAGATGTATCGAAATGGAGATCCGTAAATTTCTACATAAAATAGACTTCCGTAGCTTTCCAATATTGTAAGGCTCGTAGTCTGATTCGATATGAGTAATTCCCAGTAATTCGGCAAAGTTGGTTGTTCTGCACAGGCAGATTCTGACATGTGGGATTGCAGTCGCATTTTAATCCTTATTTGCTCATTTTAGCGCATTTTCTTCTCTCTATAACACAAACCTACAAAAACACTAAAATAACGTAAATCAATCACAAATAAGGAAACTTAATGTAAAAACAAAGATTATGATGCATATAAATATAGAATAATATGAGCACATCAGTACCTTGATTCTCATCCTTGGCAGACGCACCAATAAGCCGCCCTCTGTATTTGTTGGTAATGAAGGTAGCATCAATGAACAAAATGGGTCTGTAAAACTAAAAACCCTTCATCCACGCATCATAACACACACACATTCGTTCAAACCTGTGAGTTTCAGGTTCATACTCAATCTTGATAGTAGAGCCAAGGTTTGATTCTACTGCTTTTTGACCAAACCAAACTAACTGAGCATAAGAATCAGCATCACCACCAAGAAAAAATTCTCTAGCACGCTCTTTACCGTACCAAGCCGTACGATAAGATACCTCCATCCCATAATCTGACTTTATCTCATGGTATATATCTATAGCCTTCTTGTTAGGATTCTCACGAACCTTATCAAGCATTATAGACTTTATAATCTTGGAACCCATCATCTTATTAGTTTGCAAGCGAACAACACCATGACAGCTATGCTCATTCACTAGATCAGTAATGACAAAAACGATTATACTCTATCAAGGAAGCCTTCACACACCATCCACAATGCTCAGACTCTCTCTTAGAATAATAAGTAACAACACGTTTCTTAGTATTTTTAACATACCGATACTCAAATCCCATCTCAATTGCATACATACGCAATTTCAACCTAAACTCTTCCACACCACCTTGAAACTTCTGGTCCTTTGATTTGATATAATTCTCCCGCCCTTTGCTACAATACCTCTTTGCTTCCTCTGGTTTGTAGCATCCTAAATAATCATTTTCATCAAACGAAACGCTAGACTCTTCACTAACATTGTTACTCAACACACTTTCAGAACCAGAAGCACTAACATCAAAAGAGCAAGCATCCACATTAACAAAATCTGAACTATAACGGGCCAAAAATCTAAACATCATCTTCATATCATCTTCATTTTCAAGACGATAAGATACAACATCAGGAAAAACAATATACCTCAGCTTGACAATGCTTCTGCCCAATACCGGAAATCGTTCACGTATAGAATTAGCAAAATCAATATATGAGACGCTATGATCAAATGAAATTGCTGCTCCTTCACCAGAGTACACAAGCTTTGCAGATAGTTACTGTCCATAGTACCTGAACAGAAATATGTATAGTATTTCAGATTACAAGTAACTCATGACACATACAAGCAAAACAATGCAAACAACCAAAATAAGCAAAACAATGCAAACACAGAGTACACAATGCAAGTAACTCATGCTCATTCACCAGAGTACACAACCAAAATAAGCAAAACAATGCACACAAATCACTTTTTCAAAGACTAAAATCACTAAATTCCTGGGAGGCTGGGAATATAGCACAAATTGAGTCAAAGATTTTCAAATCCATAAATTCCTATGAACCCTAGAATTCACCGATCGACAACATATGAAATTGTAACGATTAAACACAGAAATAAATCAATCAAAACATCAAGATCTGAAAGAAATCAAAAACATTGTGTCTGAGCAAAGCATCGACCTCTTTTGCGTTAGAAGGAGGTGGATGCCGGAACTGATAGAGCCACCGCGTCACGGATACGAACGACGAAACTCAAGTGGCGCCAACGGGATCGAGATCGAGATCGAGAGAAAGCGAGAGAGAGATCAAGATCAAGATCGAGAGAGATCGAGATCGGGTACAGAGAGAAAGCAGTAACAGAGAGAGGAGCTGAGAGAAAGAATGTAACAGCCCGGCCTAGTCCATTGAGATATTGTCCGCTTTGAGCCCAACGACCCTCACGGTTTTGTTCTTGAGGTTTCACCTCAAAACGCGTCTCAATGTAAGGTGCTAGCTCTGCACATATAAGCATAGAAACTTGTCTCCCCCGGGCGATGTGGGACAGATGCACCTACTAGCTTGTCTGCCTAGTAAGGTGATCACAATCCACCCTCCTTAGGGCCCGACGTCCACGTCGGCACACTTCCGGCCGGGGACAGGCTCTGATACCAAATGTCACAGCCCGGCCCAGTCCATTGAGATATTGTCTGCTTTGGGCTCAACGATCCTCACGGTTTTGTTTTTGAGGTTTCATCTCAAAACGCGTCTCAATGTAAGGTGCTAGCTCTGCACATATAAGCATAGCAACTTGTCTCCCCTGGGCGATGTGGGACAGATGCACCTACTAGCTTGTCTGCCTAGTAAGGTCATCACAATCCACCCTCCTTAGGGCCCGACGTCCGCGTCGGCACACTTCTGGCCGGGGACAAGCTCTGATACCAAATGTAACAGCCCAGCCCAGTCCATTGAGATATTGTCCGTTTTGGGCCCAATGACCCTCACGGTTTTGTTCTTAAGGTTTCACCTTAAAACGCGTCTCAATGTAAGGTGCTAACTCTGCACATATAAGCATAGCAACTTGTCTTCCCCGGACGATGTGAGACTGATGCACTTACTAGCTTGCCTGCTTAGTAAGGTCATCACAAAGAAGAGCTGAGAGAAAGCAATAACAGATAGAGAAGAGAACGAGAGAAACTAACAGAATGGTAGAATCGTAAATCCATAAAATTTAAAAATGTACTTTTTTATCATAATTGACACTTAATCATAACCATTACATCATATTATATATAATTAAGTAACTATTTTATCATCTCATAACATTTGCGGTGACCATTTTAACACATGGAACAATTGATGATTTTTTTTATCATTTGTACCTTCAAATGACACTTGTGTTATTTGCCCTAAAAAAATCATCAATTTTCCACATGTTAAAATGGTCACCTTCAAAGGTTATTAGATGATAAAATAATTACTTAATTTTATATCATATGATCTAATAGTCCTTACTAGTTATTAATTATGATAAAAGAGTCTACATTTAACAAATTTGGAATGACTACTCTACCCCTTCTGTTATATACATCGTTCTTTTCTCTCTTTCTTTCATTTTCTCTCGTTCTTTTTCTCTCAACTTCTCTCTCGATCTCTCTCCTCCTTCTCTCTCTATTTCAGATCTAGAGCTTTGATGGCGGGACGCCGAAGTACAAACCGAAAACGTCGATGGCGGTGACGATCACGACAGAGATCCAGAGCTCCGATGGCGGGACGCAGAAGTACAAATTGAAAACGCCGATGGCGGTGACTATCACGGCAGAGATCCAGAGCTCTGATGGCGGGACGCAGAAGTACAAACCAGAAACGCCGATGGCGGTGACGATCACGGCGTTCAAGGACAACACATTCGAGTTCACGGTGAAGTCGCCGTCGGTGACGTGGTACTTGAAGAAGGCGACCGGGATAGAGTCTGAGAGCGGGAGGACGGGGCACATGACGGCATCTACGGTGTCGGTGAGATCGTGAAAGTGAAGTAGTCTAATCCGTACTGCTAGTACATGCCGTTGGAGTCGATCTGCAAGTCGATTATCGAGACGACAAACACCATGGGGATTCAGGTGGTCAAGGACCTGGAGCGATTTCGGGGGCAAAATCAGAATTCGGAAACCCTAGGTGTAAGACCTGGAAATTTCAAGTGTCCCTTTTAACGAATAAATTGTTGGTCGTTTCCTTTCACTATCGTAAACATATCTCAATATGTGTATTATAGACAATTCTTGCAATCCATATTTGCTACAGCCTATTGTTTTACTTTTGAGTTAAAGATAATACTCCTTTTAGTTATTGATTTTCTTTATATATATTTTTTTCTTAAGTTATCAATATGAGAAATTTTATTCACACTCCTAAATACTAAATACACATACCTTTTTTTATACATCTAACGTCAAAAAGTTTAAGTATATTAAATTACCAAAAGAGGTCTATATTAATTAGATAATATTATTGAAAACTTTAAATATACTATATCTCACTTTAACGTTTTCTTCTCTCTACATGAATGAAGTTTCAAACTTAAAACTTGACAATAGACATATTTTTAACCGCATTGATCGAGGATTAATCATGGTCTCATGGGTAATAGCTTAATGATTCATAATAATAGATTCCCCCAAGCAGATGAATGTTTTTGGTTGGCTTCGACCATGCAAAGACTTAGAATGGTGCCGTCTATCCTGCAAACAAGTGGAGTATCCATGCTCGAGGTTTTCAAGCAGAAGAGACTGGTGATCTAGTTTGGCATATGTTTTGCAATGATCTAAAACATGTTTGGGTGCAAAATGTCCAAAATAATGAATATGCAAAGGATTCTACATATATATATTGATCAATCATGGTGGAGCAGTTTGAATGCTCTTGAGTTTGCAAAGAAAAATAGTCTTCTTGTTGTTTAGCAAGGAGATAGAAAGTTTTTATTTTCTTTCTAAGTCGAGATGATATAACAAAATGAATAAATATGTATTTAGAAAATATATATGGTAGTATTGGTATATTTTGAATGAGGGTAATATAAGAAGTTTAAAGATGTGTATCTAGTAAAATGTTAATATTATAAAATTATTTGGTGGTGTATTAAGTGTGAGATGTGTATTTAGAATTTAGCCATGTGTGAATAAAATTTGGGAAAATACCCAAATGCACAAAAATATGGTTTCCAAAGCTCATTCTAATGAAAAACTTTTCCATGAGCCAATTCCAATGATTCTTAAGGAAAAGACTTTTCTATCCTGACCCTCATTCAACTCACCTCTGTCTCCGATCTGAAACTTTCCTCTCTCTCTCTCTCTCTCTCTCTCTCTCTCTCTCTCTCTCTCTCTCTCTCTCTCTCTCTCTCTCTCTCTCTCTCTCTCTCTCTCTCTCTCTCTCTCTCTCTCTCTCACGACACCACCGACGCAGCCTATACACCGATGTTGCGACGACGAGCAACGAGTATCAAATCTCTAACCCTACCTCTTCTTTCTCCTCTGCAACCTCCTCCACCACTGTCGGAAATCAACGCCGCTCGTCAACGTCCTCTCCTTCTCCAAGCCCCCTTATCTGACCCTGGCAACATATCCAAAACGTTGTGCTGCTCGCCAAACGTCGTCGCCATCTCAACAGTCTACAAGCAAGTTCTGCCTCGTCGGCCTTCGCCTCTGGCATGTGCTTGCTGGTGCCGCCTGATGTTCATGCCCGTCCGATCAATTCTCCTTCACGATTAGGGTTTGCAGAGCTCTCTGGCTGCTGAGAAGGTTGCCAAGGTCGTTGTTGTTGAGGATGTGTGGAGGGTGCCTGGTTGTTAAGTACCGAACCAACCGAAAATCCATTAATTGAAAGGTCAGCGGGTAATTGATATTTCCGACTTCATTTTCGAATTTTGAAGATTTTGAATCCATAATTGATTGAATTGAAATGGATTGGGATTTTGAGTTTAGGTATATACTGTGGAACGCGGAGTATATGATATCATTGATGAGGAATTTCGACATTTCTATGGAGAAGTCTTGAGGTTAGAAGTTTCTAGGGAGATGAGGAGGGCGAATGTTGAACCTGACCAGGTTGCGCTAGTGGCGTGTGCTGAAATTGGGGCTTGAGATTGGGTTTAGTAACTCGATTATGTTCTGATATTTCTTCTTTTCTATTAAATTAAGCTGGAATAAGTTGATTATTGGGGGTGAGCAACCAAGTTACTGGGGTCAGTAACTGATTATTGGGGGTGAGTAACCAAGTTATTGGGGGTCAATAACCAAGTTATTAAGGTCTGTAAGCCGATTATTGGGGTCATTAACTGATTATTGGGGGTCAGTAACCAAATTATTGGGGTCAGTAACCCAATTATTGGGGGTCATTAACTGATTATTGGGGGTCAGTAACCAAGTTATTGGTGGTAAGTACCAAGTTATTGGGAGTTAGTAACTGATTATTGGGGTCAATAACCAAGTTATTGGGGGTCAGTAACCGAGTCACCGGTGACCGGTGACTGGAATCCGGAAACCGCCAGAGAAATCCGACGGCTGGTGACTGGAGTCTGGTGAGATTCCGACCAAGTATACTCTCTTCCATTTTCTCTTTTTATGCATGTTTAAGGGGTGAGGGCAAAATAGTTTTAAAATAATATAGTTTGTTAAGATTTTAGTAAAGATTTGTTCATTTGGGCATAAAAAAGGTTACCTTATATTGGAATGGGCTAATGAAAAATATTGTCATTGGAATGGGAAATGAGGGGTTTAAATTTGTACTAAATTGACATTTTCCCATAAAACTTCTCTATCAATATTATCTAATCATTAACCACTTCAAGAAAATCCACTGCCGCCAATATTATCATTGACCCAATTCTCAAGATTTCTTCTTCATGAGGAAAGCCCAACTTTTCTGTGTCATAAAACAAAGAGAAAATTAGATAAAAACCTAAAATATTAGACCTGTTTTAAGATAAACTCATACATATTTCTCTTTCATTTTACACTCATTCCACATAAACAAACTTACCATATAGAGTAAATGTCTATAATTAATAGTTTTATTCATTTTTCGGTTTCTCTGATTTACCCTTCAGACAGTAGAAATCTAAATTTGGTATCTTTCTCAATTTTAGCATTAATTTGAAACTCAAATACTGAGTTAAAATTTAGTTGGATTTAACTTTGTCATAATCAATTACATTCTTTAATTTCTTACCTTGTTATTACTAACTTGAGCATATATATATGCTATATACAGAAATATGTCATTTGTAATATAATGATTTTTTTCATTCCTAAGCTCATATTTGGTGTCTCTCTACATAGTCGAAAAATGTTTAATTGTAAGGTACACGTTCTTGTTCTTTGATTAATTTTCTTATTTTTAGGTATATTATTATATCATTTCCAATCCTGATCGAGAGAACATTTTACTCTCAACTACTTACATTTCTAATATACCTATAAAGTAGGGTATGATATGATAATATACCTAAAAAGAAGAAACTCAAAATTGGGTTTAGGGTATAGGGTATAGGGTTAAGGTATAGGGTTAGGGTATAGGGTATAGGGTATAAGGTATAGGGTTTAGGGTTTATGGTTTATGGTTTAGGGTTTAGGGTTTAAAGATCAAAATAACTAAAGTGGTTTTTCATCATAGAAATCCACATGTCAAAATTTGAATGAAATAGAGGATTACGTCAGATTTCACATGGTTATACGCTAACAGTGTAAAATTTCTTCATTTTACTATAATAATCAAATATCTTATTTATATTATATTTTACCTTATGTATAGATCAGATAATGAATTCCTTTCACCTAGATTTTTTCATAAAAAATAAAGAAAACTGCATGATTCTTATAAACTGATTGAAAAATTTTAGTGTTAGAAGAAAAACTCATAATGAAGGTATTTAAGACAGCATCAATTAAGCTTATTTATTATGTTTATATGTTATAGTTGAATGGTGGCAATTATGTAAAATTTAGAAAAAATAGGACATAATATGTATCATAATTGATACATTTTAGATGTCTATTAAATACAAATATTAAGGTGGGTTTTATTTAAAACCACTCTTTAAAATCAGGTGTATATGAAAATCTACCTAAAACAAAACTTCGACCTTTTTCTTCTCCCGAAGCTTCCCTTTAGCCCTGTGTACATCAGCCAGGTTCCTTGCCTTATTACACCTAGATCAGAGCCTCTGATCGATTAGTGTCCTTCATAGAAGTTGTTCCTCATTGTCTCTTCTACGACATATCGGAAAATCAGCACAACCGGATCTGTATTGAAGTATGTATGCCGATCTAAGCAGAGGTTGCTCTGAAATCAGCATATTCCGAGTTTCAGCTTTCCTTTGTCTTCTTGCCTCTTCAGTCTTCCTCAAATTTCTTTGGAATTAATTCTATTAAGGGGTAAGATCATTGTTCAGTTTATATTATCTTATCTCCCTACTAATTTTAGAACTCAATACACTTTATTGACTATCCTACTCAATGAGGTTCTCTTGTTTTCCCTTGCATGTTTAAATTGGAATCGATGCTCTTTGACAAATAGCTGGGCACGGTCAAACTCGTCTCGTCTCGTCTACATATTTTCCAGTTGAATTTCATGAGGGACTCATCCATTTGTTTGACTCTGTGGTGAGCATCTCACTTTGCTCTCAACTTGGTTCTTAATGTGGTTAATGATATGATTGTTTGGTTTCTGGTTTTGTATCTTTACTTTTCAGATATGCTCTCGTGTTGCTTAGGCTCTATTTGAGAATTATGTTTACTTGATCAACCTCCTTGTGTGTTATACTTTTAACCATCTGCAAAATCCTTGGAATGAAATATGTTCTATCAAAATATCTCCTTGTGCACTTCTCTTTATCAAGGATTTGTTATGCCCTGTTTTCTATTCTCAAACTGCAATTACTGATTGTGTTTTTGTTTTATATTTCTTTGGTTTATGACTTTGTTACTTTAAACTGGGAACCTACTTGAACATACAAAAATGTCAATGACTACTCGTTCTGTTTACCTTCACCAAGTAAAGAACATCAAGCTATATTGATTTAGCACCTTTTCTGACCAGCTGAAATGTTTTGAGCATAACTCGCTCAGTTTTCGTTATTTTTACATGATTCTTTTTGGGATACATTTTATACACATTGAAGTTTATTTCTGGAAATCATTAGCCTTTTGGTTAGTGTTTACTATATGAGAAGTTTCTGAACGTAGAGTCTTAAAGCTGTCCAGTTTTACCAACTATCCTATTGATAGTTAGTGACACTTGTTTATTTCCGGATTAGGGCCTCTTATAACTCAAAGCAGATCTATGGACAATGGCGAAGCACCGATTGTTTATGCAACATCACTTAGCTTTGGACTCCAGGTAGGGGAAACTCGCCCTAGTTAGTGGTTTTCTATATTGTTTTATAGTTCAAATGGTTTTCTATGAATTTTCTGATTTGAGATTGAGATGATGACCTGAGAGTGAGAGGAGCATAGCGACTACCTTGGGTTTCGATCCCCTAAACCTCCGGAGGGGCTGTATGTATTGAAGAGTGTCTAACATCTTTTGAGGTGTGACACTTCTTGTAGGCGATACGAGTCAAAAGGAACCAAGAAATTATGAATATTGCGATATATTAACATTCTCCAAGAACAGAGTATATATACAAGAGATACAAAACCTATTAAGAAACTAACTATGACAAGATATTCCTAATAATAACACAATATTTACAATCCTAATATTACATGGTATGACTCACGTTAACACTCCCTCTCAAGTTGGCGCATACAAATCACCAATGTCCAACTTGTCAAGAAAGTCATGAAAGGCTTTACTTGAGAGAGCTTTCGTAAGGATATCAGCTAATTGTTCTTCCGTAGGGACAAAAGGAAAGAAAATAATCTGACCATCCAACTTGTTTTTAATGAAATGTCGATCTACCTCCACGTGCTTTGTGCGATCATGTTGAACAGGATTGTGAGCAATTTCAGTAGCAGCCTTATTATCACAATAAAGCGGCATAGCCTTCTTCTGCCGAAATCCCAAATCTCTCAACAAGTGTCTCAACCACAACATCTCACAAATTCCTCGAGCCATTCCTCTATATTTTGCTTCAACACTAGAACGAGCTACCACATTTTGCTTCTTACTTTTCCAAGTAACCAAATTACCACCAACGAAAGTGAAGTAGCCTGAAGTAGACATGCGATTTGTAATATTACCTGCCCAGTCTGCGTCTGTGTACCAAGAAACATCCAAGTGCTTGTTTTTTGAAAAGAGTAATCCCTTCCCTGGAGCAGACTTCAAATACTTCAAAATACGAAATACAGCTTCCATATAAGCCTCACTAGGATTATGCATGAACTGACTCACCACACTAACTGCATAGGCTAAATCTGGTCTGGTGTGAGACAAATAAATAAACCGGCCAACTAACCTCTGATATCGTGCTTTATTTGTAGGCACTTGATCCAAATACTCTGTTAACCGATGGTTTTGTTCAATAGGAGTATCAGCCGGTTTACAATCAAGCATACCCGTTTCTGTTAACAAATCTAGGACATACTTCCTCTGACTCAGACAATACAATCCTTCCCATGAGCAACTTCAATTCCCAAGAAATACTTTAAACTACCCAAATCCTTCATCTCAAATTCAGAAGACAACAAATCTTGTAACCTCTGAATTTTCTCACTATCATCACCTGTCACAACCATATCATCTACATAAATAATTAAAGTTGTCACCTTACCACACCGGTGTTTAAGAAACAAAGTGTGATTTGAATTACTTTGCCGGTATCCAATCCTCTTCATGAACTTAGAAAAACGTCTGAACCAAACTCTAGGTGACTGCTTTAGACCGTAAAAGGACTTCTTCAGCTTGCACACTGCCTGCTCTCCAGTTAAAGTACAATACCCAAGAGGCAAATCCATATAGACTTCTCATTCAAATCACTATGCAAGAAAGCATTCTTAACATCAAATTGTTGCAACGGCCAATCAAGGTTGGCGGCTAACAAAAGAAGTACTCGTATTGTATTAATTTTGGCTACTGGTGCAAACGTTTCATCATAATCCACCCCATACCTGTGAGTGTAGCCTTTCGCTACTAACCTCGCCTTTTACCTGTCCACCGAACCATCAGAATTATGTTTCACAATATAGACCCACCGACATCCAACCAGCTTCTTCCCGGGTGGTAATGGCACTAACTCCCACGTACAATTTTTCTTAAGAGCATCCATCTCAACTTTCATTGCTTGCATCCATCTTTCATCCCGTATTGCATCTTGCACTTTACTAGGAAGAGACACACTAGATAATTGATTCACAAATGCAACATATGGTTTAGACAACCTATGAGTTGACACATAATTAGCAACAGGGTACCGAGCTTTTGCACTTAGAGTAGGTTCATAATGTTTCAGAGGCTGACCACGAGTGACACGGTTAGGCAATTGTTTGGTAGGCACATTAGTAGACATAGAAGAAGAATTAGAAAATACCTCGGGTGATTCATGAGCTTGAGAGACCTGTTCAGGAGAGGGAGAGACATGGCTACTGTTCACATGAGGATTTCCATCAGTAATTTGCTCCCTTGCCGACGAACTAGATTGAGCTTGATTGTCAACTAGCACCGATTGACTGATTGCACGTGAAACCGAGTCTGTAGGATTACTACCCAAAACATTGGGTGTACTGATCAAATTCTCGGTCTCCTTACTGCCCAGAACGCCGGAGCCGGCGCCGGCCATGCTATTGTTTCCAGTGAATTGATTTGGTTCGCCGGAATTTGACAGACTGGGTCGTGATGCGGTTCGAACTGCCTGGCCAGGAAATTCTGCTCCGACCAGCGAATTTGGGTGTCCCTGGAAGTTCGACGTCTTTGTAGTGGCCGATCGGTCGGTTGGTGAGCTTGGGCGGTCTGCTGGTGAGAACGCCGAGAGGTGGGTCGGCGAGCACGCCGGGCGGTGGATTGGCAAGTCGGCCGAGCTCGCCGGTGAGTCTTGCAGGTCGGTCGGCGTATTGGCAGCGTGGCAGAAGTCAATAGAGAACGACGAAGACGACAAGTCGTGCAAGTCTTGTTTACTGCCTCCTTTTTTACTGTCTTGTAAAACTGGTTCACTGCATCTTTCTTTATTTTTTCCCTTTGTGGACTCTTCAACACTTTGACTCCCAATTAGCTCACTAAACAAATCTTCATAAAAACATGACTTCTCCCCCTGACGAGAAGGAGTTGCAGGAGGTAAAAAATAACATGCATCTTCATTGAAGGTAACAACCATGATGATATAAAATCTTTGGGATGGTGGATGATAACACTTGTAGCCTTTCTGATGGGAACCATACCCCACAAACACACACTTAAGGGCTCTAGCACCCAATTTTGATCTTTGATTTTTATATAAGTGGACATAAGCAACACAACCAAAGACACAAACATGAAGAGTTTTTGATGACGGAATAGGAACATACTAAGACAAGACATCGAAAGGAACACGACCTTGAAGAGGAGCTAACGGGAGACGATTGATTAGATGAGACGCACACAATACGGCTTCTCCCCAAAGGTACTTAGGCATGTTAGCACTTAAGAGGAGAGACCGTGCCATGTCCAAGAGATGACGATTTTTCCGTTCAAATACCCTATTTTGTTCAGGTGTTTGTGGACACGAAGTTTGATGTATGATGTCATGGTTTTAAAAATACTCACGGAAGGAACGATTGACAAACTCACCTCCATTATCTAAATGAAAGATTTTAACACGTGCATCATACTGATTACGAATAAGAGTATGGAAGGCTGTGAAGGCAGAAAAAACAGAATCTTTGGACTTAAACAACACCACCCAAGACAAACGAGTAAAATCGTCAATGAATAACACAAAGTAATGCATTCCAGCAAGAGTGGAATTTTTGGAAGGACCCCATAAATCCGAATGAATTAATTCAAAAGGCATAATACTCGAATGAAAATCCAAAGGATAACTAGACCTATGACTTTTAGCAAAGCACATGTGTCACAGTGTAAGGTAGACTCACTAATTCCCATAAACAATGAGGGCATAGACTTCTTCATAACTCCAAAGGATGGGTGGCCCAACCGTCTATGCCATGACCATAGCTCACTTAATCGATCAGAATTCAATGTCAAGACCAAAGGTTGCTTTGGTGCTTGTGTTGGCTCGGCGTAAATACAATCCAGGTGAAACAGTCTCCCTCTCAAGTCTCCCTTGCCAATGATCACCCTAGAACACAAATTCTAAAACACAACATACATTGGGTAAAAAGTTACAGAGCACTTATTTTGTGAACTCAATTAGGAGACAAACAGAAGATGATGAGATAATGAGGGCACATAAAGCACATCATGCAATATAATGGATGGTGTAACCTGAATAGACCCAATGCCTAAAACTGGAAAAGATGCACCATTTGCATTTGAAACATGAGATATAGAAGAGGATGACATGGACATAAAGAAAGATTTATCATAGGTCATATGATCTGACGCCCCGGAATCAATTATCCAAGTGTCATCACCAGTAAAGTTAGCAACATGTAAAACAACACCAATTTTACCTCGAGTTTCCGTAGTCAAGGTAACATTACCCTTTGAAAAATCTCTACCTTCATTGTCGTAGAAGGATAAGCTTTGAGACGCCCTACTCTTCCCTTCAATAGCTTTCAAATCCACCATTTTTCCTTCAAATTATTCTAATCACCAGACAACAAATTTTTCAAAAGAAATTGTCCAAGTTCCTGGATGTCACCGAACCGCCTTAGCCAATCCAATCACACAAGTTCACCTCACACAATACAAGGCCCGCTCAATGTTTTTTCTCCAGACGTTGACAACTTTACCGATCAACGAACACCTCAATCAATTAAACAAGCTTGCTCTCGATACCTCCAAACCAATTTAACAAAGCTATCTTCACAACTGAAAAACACCAAACTCAACGACCGAAACACAGAAAGAACTTCGACGATCTCAACAACCGAAAGGGCAGAAAAAAAAAAAAAAAAAAAACTTCAATGACCAAAAGAACCAAATTCGCGGCTGAACAAAACCAACCAAGTCCGATGGATCTTGATTCTGTTCTGATGCCAAGTCAAAAGGAACCAAGAAATTATGAATATTGCGATATATTAACATTCTCCAAGAACCGAGTATATATACAAGAGATATAAAAACCCGTTAGGAAACTAACTATGACAAGATATTCTTAATAATAACACAATATTCACAATCCTAATATTATATGGTATGACTCACGCCAACAATACGGCGTAAGTGGACACTCTCGCTACGCCTTGCCAGTGTATACGATAGTAATCGTGGTAAGAGTGTAGTTGGCTTTATGATCGGTCATCAAGTTTGTTACTTGGATATCTGAAAATTTGATTTCATTGAACATGTTTTCAATGTGGATTTTACCTAAATGTGATTTTTACTTGCTCGCCGGCACCTAAACTTCTATAAGATAATTGTTTTCAAACCTAGCTAGGGTAGAGACTTCTACTGGGCTAGCGAGGACGAATGCTCACCCCTACTTCTACTGGGCTAGCGAGGACGAATGCTCACCCCTACAACAGTTTGTTGTTGCAGGTACTATGCACGAAGACGGGACAGCTTGGACTGATGTTGGCTGTGGCATGCATTCTTGATTACGAACTTGTGTATTGAGAAGAATTTGCCTAGCTCCCTTAATAGTTTTGGTTTGTGAATTTCAGAATCTTATTCTCTGTTTCATATTTCTTTGTTATAGTGAGTTTGTAGTAACTGGCCAGAACATCTTTTCATTTGATTCGTGTCGGTCAAATGTTTGTTTTAAAGGATTGTTCATATATTGCATGCTATTCCTGGTCAGTTTGTTTAATTTAACTCTTTGAACTCTTTCTTCAAAATCTGTCACCTGTTAATTCTCAAGTGACAATACCTGGACAAATGATTTGAGAATTCATGAAACTTGGTTTTAGAAATTGAAGTTTATTTGAAATATTGCAATTGGAAAGTGTTTTCACCTAAAGTCTATCAACATCACCTCATTCACATTCACGCTTCTAGCATTCTACCTTTCATCGAAAAGAAATTTTAAATTCAATCTTTTTCAAATGCCTTGCGAGTCATTAGTTGTGTGGCTAAATTATCATTAGCTTATGCTCCTAATGATTTGCGGCACTGTAACGTTACCGATTTGAGGAGGTGCAAATCGGGGCGTTACAGAAAATGGTATCAGAGCATTATGTTTTCCGATTCCTTCTATGAGTAATTACTACCTCATTTGCTTAGTGATACCTAGTGTCTTTAGAGTGATGGTTCGAAGGCAGCGGATTCATTAGCATTATATGCTTGGGATGCTACGTTTATATTAAGTATCTGGGGTAGTTGTCCTTGTCCCATTTATCGACTGTTAAGTGTCGATTGATTTGTATTACCCGGGTTCAATTGTTTCAGGTTTTAAGGATTGATATATTTCTAGTGAATTTGGTTTCTCTAATTTGTGTTGTTATTTGTCGTTGGACTCGGTGTTTACTTCTTGTTTTGAAATATCAACGAGTCTAGTTTACGTGATTTCTCTTATAGGCTCGGTTGTTACATTTTGTTTGCAAGGAAGATACGAATCCAACGCAGCTGGTCTCACCTCAATCGGACGTCGGACGAATGAAATATGGCCGGAAAATGAAAAATGGGTTGGTGGGGTTTCTTGGTTGCGCGAGAGAGACTGGAAGGGTTTCTGAAATTCTTCTCCAAGATGGAAACTTTCCCCTCCTATTTCTAGTGGTTTCCATAACTAGAAGTTTCCAGAAAAATCAAGTCTCCTTTTCTATTAATAATAATTTCCTTAAACAGTAACTTCAGGTTTTTAGACTGTAACTTCTTCATACAAACTCCGTTTTAAGCGTCACACATGTCCACGAACTCCGTTTAACATCCTCTACGACTTTCATGAAGAAAGTTTTCCCAAATTTTAGACGAAGGAAAAGTCAACTTTTGGAGCCTTGAATAGTAAACGGTTACTCAAAACGGTAAAATGTCAAAGTAACAGAAAAGTAAATAACGGCAAATTAACTTAAGAACCGGGATGTGACAATTCTCCCTTCCTTATAAAAATTTCATCCTCGAAATTTCAAATCATGCAAGGGGCAGAGGTTACTTTCTTTCACCTCAGACTCTAATAAGCGTTAGGCTAAATTGTTTCATCATTAATGCTCTTCCAACTTTCTTCCACCACAAAGTACACCCTTTCACTTGTGAAAACAATTAACCGAATTTTTTTTCGCTTACATTGGCATGTCATAACTTATCTGCCAAACCCGAGGCGTGCATATGCTTTAACAGATCTCAAACTCAGGGTCAAATGAAATACTCCGTCAACGTTCCACATGGCACAACTCATATAATACACCTTGCTCCTTGACTTACCTTCCAATAATTGAGTGGCTTGCCCATTTATAGTTACTTATGATACTTAACCCCAAGTCACACGTGTGACTTCGACTTTCGTCAAGTCAAAATGGTCAATAAACTTCGTAATTCACAATACCATCGTACTTTCGTCATCAATTAATCAAGACATAACTCGATCGTTCGCACCGAAATTCGACATTCACCACCTATGTGGTTGGCCTCAATCGTTATGCTGATCGGCGAATATCTCCCTTGTCGCCTGATTACGCTAATGCGATCTATGTTATCAAACCCCTACACTAAATATCTCTTGTATCTCAAATCGTATCCGTACAACAATGACCTCCCAGGTCCTACACGGATCAAAAGTGGTCCCACCACAATATGATCACGTATGAATACGCATCACAAGAAAGTCATTTAACGTGTCCTGTCACAATTTACCATTGTCAACGTACTATCATGCTATGACTATAAATATTTCCCGAGTCATCGGGAATCTTTTCCCTTAAGGCTATACCACAAACCAATCATAATAGTATTTCCAACAATTATCAATCGTAAATTGATCATTACCAACCAATATTTGTGATTCTAAAGATTCATGACTTATTAAAATCCTCAGTCACCAAGTAGTTTCATAATTCCAACCAATAATAACCGACGAAAACACATCCCTCATTAACAATTCAACAATCACCACCAATAAATGACTTACAAGCACAAGAAAAACCTCACCCTAAAAAACAATCGATGTACCCAAAACTGGCACCTCCAAATATGAGGAAAAACACGATAACTTGGCATATGACGATACCTTAGAAGTTAAGAGTATCTCCTCGTACGAACCAAGTTCATTCTAACTTGCATGTAGTCAAGTCTTTAGGTTACAGTACCTATTCCACGAACAAGAAGAGATCAGTTGTTACTTATTTGCTGCGACAATTCATGGTGCTTTACCGCAACACATGTGTCTGCAATTATCACCTTCGCCTTAATAATACTAGTTTGTCGAATGAATGAAAATCGAAATAGTGAGTTTCACGCAAGTCGACGAAATTCGAAGATCACCAATGAAAGTTCACTACTTGATGACTTACAACTCACGTATTATCATGTATAATAGCGATTACGTAACTACTCAAATCAATGAACAAGAATTTCCGAGTAACGGCCCTGTCATTACGCATAACGTTAAGAAAAATCGTCTCCGAGTTATACTTCTTCCGCATAATTATGTGTTGCTAAAGATGCCAAAGATCACGAAAACCTACTCGTGTTTCCTGAGTAGAGCTTTGTCTATGAATTTCTCGTTGTCGATAACAAATGTCGAAGTCCCATAAGTAAATCGTACAAAATAATAGCTGCCAAAGTACGGAAATTCCCGCATCAACTCCAAAGTCGAATCATCTAAGTTACCCACCGGATAACCGTACTAATAAACAAAATACAAACTCAAAGTTGACCGAATCGAGTATCGGCACAGCTGATGTTGGCAGTCTATTAAAAAACACTATGTAGTCTGCTCTTGATGCCCCCATCTGATGTAAAGTGATTTCCTTTCTTTTATTTGATTGCTAGATCCGACTAGCTTGATCACGCAGGTCCATAATGTCCAAGGAAGATGAGAGCACAAAATTGGAGTCCAACGCTCAAGTCGTCGAAACTACTAGATGCCAAAGATAAATACTCCTCGTAGAATACCGAATTGTATGAATACGTACAAAAATCTAGAACGCCTTTCTCGATAAGATATGACTCATTAGCAATCCTGTGTTGAACCGCACCCTGCAAGGCCCGACTCTACAACTCGTGTCGAAAATTTACGTATGTCGAGAACAAGTCAGTCTTAGAACGCTCTAGGTATCGACGATACTCATCGATTGCCACGCTACTCCAGTAGTTTCCTCAAAGAATTTGGGGTCTAAAAATGCGCTCTAGTACACTCTACACATAAGTGAGACACCCTGAATCTCCTTAATTCATGTGTGCTAACCCTCAAGCAATGCGCAATTGACAGTCACATGCTCCATCTCAAGATTGTTCGTCAACCACATCATCGTCTGCGTAATGCTCAAGTAGAAGCATGGGATTGCTCGAACCTGACAGAGTCTCGGCAACTACTTCAAGTCCCAACCAGTCAAATTCACCACTGCAACACTCCAATCAGAAGCTACATTCGTTGGATAGACTACCTCAAGATCCACATATCACTCATCCTCTTAGTAATTATCCGCATAAGCTAACAGCAATAGCTAAAGCGAAGAACAATTATTTCAAGATCAACAACTCCAACTACACCGCTCTAGCTATCCTCATGTATCATCAAACACACTACTACTCTAAATTTATCCCGACACTCTTCTCTACTAACAATCACTCAACCCGCTATCACGATTTTCTAACCAACCACCACTTCAAACTTACAACTTCAACCTTACTTACACCAATGACTAAAGTTATCGAAGATTGAGATTATCTTTAGACGATAGAAGTTCGTTGGTAATCTCCTGCCACATTCAAAAGACCTAAAAGTTGGAACGAGTCGCTTCCAAACACTATTTTATCCAAAACTTGTATCAACTAACTCAAAACAATGCCGCTTAAAAAAAATATATGGACACCCATCCACGTTTCTTCAATCAATCTCTACAACTTTGGTCTGCATCTTCTGAATTGTTCTAAAACTCTTTTTCCCTATTGACAAAACTGACACCTACACACAAAAGCTGCACTTTCCCTCTTCTCCACTTCATTCCCCAAGATCAGTCACCGGTCAACAAAATAAAGCTTAAGAGTGACTCCTTCACACAATCGTCTCAGGAAACATTAGAAAATCCAACGACATCATGTATTAAATTCTCCATTTGTTGTCGTAAAGTCGAAGCGACCACAACCATCTCGCATTCGCTCTACCATTATATTTCAAAGTCATTTATACTTGGTGTTCCCAACACACTGAACAAATCCATAAACCTAAATTCAACACATAGAATTCCAGAGGAATCCATGACGGCCCCACCTGGCGCATCAAGTAACGTCCACAAATAATTAGCTCAAGCAATACCACTCTACTATTTATCTCAAAGCCAAACAACACTTACTTAACACCCTTATGATATCTCTTTTTTCAATACCATTCTTATCTAGAAATTGCCCAATCCTTCGTTCACATGCATGTCCTCTCTATCACTAGTACCCATAAAAACGCTCAACTCGCCACTTAAATATAAGCCAACAACTCATTAAATAAGGAAAAAGAACATTGCAAATACATGTCACCTTCTAACTCGTAACTCAACTCAAAATCTCGCAACCATAATAAAGCACAAAAGAAATGTGCAATCACTTACCTTTCTATTACTCGGAAAATAACCAAGATACCCTATGAGGTCGGCGTACGGAGACATAGTCTTGAAGATGTAGGCATTTATGGCACAATACTGTCCATAAATAAGACAAGAACAACTACCTCACAAGCCTAATCAACATATAGTATCTAAAGCATATAATGCTAATGGATCCGCCGCGGTCGAACCATCACTCTATAGACACTAAGTATGACTAAATATATGAGGTAGTAATACAAAGAGAAAGGAATCGAATAACCTAATGCTCTGATACTAACTGTCAGGACCCACCCCGGATTTCACCCTGAAATCCGGAATGAACCCCGCGGGGACCACCTCCAAAGGAGATGCTACCGAAAATTTGGTATAACCTCCCTTGAAAATGGACAACTCTTCCTAAACACACCTACAAACACACTTCTAAAATCATACTCCGACCTTGTTCTCCTGGGGCCTTCCTGCTCCCCAAGTTCATCATATCTCCCAAAATATCAAATACTAATCCAAAAGAATCCTACAACCAACAACAAAGACATTCAATAATTTACTAACTGAATTATCAGAGCATATCTAATAATGAAAGAAAAACAATGAATAATGAATAGGCGGAAGCAGCCTTTGACTGTGCCTTGACTCCATGTACGTTCGACTTCAAATAAACTTAGCCTGTAAACTGGGCATTTGAAACCGAAGGGCCCAGAGGAAAATAATTTAAAACGTTAGAGTGAGTGGACAAAAAAAAAAAACTAAAAAATTTGACAATAACGTAATTTAAATATTTTCCCACGTTTAAACTTTAATAACTTAGCTGCACGCAATTTTGATCATCCTTAAAACTTTAAATCCAGAATCACGTAAGAATTGACAAACCAACCCCGCTAGTTAATCAAATACAGAAATCTCATAAGAAGAGATAAACCAACCTCGCTGGTTAATCAAATACATAACTGAGAAAATAAAACAAAAGGGGAAGAGATATCACCATGTAAGAGGAGCCTCCCAGGCTCGGGTCGGAGCCTCCTAGGCTCTAGTAGCGTCCCACGCTAAACGCTCTACTCATCTATGGTGAGGACCGCTAATAAAGGTTAGCTAGTAATGAATAAGAGCGACCCTAGTATGGTGACTAAAAACATACGAAATCACTTAAATCCATAAAACTTCCTCAAGATCATGTGAATGGTACGGTTCCTAACCGTACTTGGAAATTAAAATAAAACTCAATGACATGTCTCACACGTCAAAATATTCTCAAATCCACAATTATAAGCGAGATTTAATTATCAAGTATAAATTGTAAATAATATCTCAACCCGAAATACTCGCTAAAACATTCTCAATGTCAAGATCGATAATCCACAAATAAATGAGAAAATTATATATAGAGAACTACCGAAAATCTCATTTTCGGTAATCTTTTATAAATCTCAAAGTCAACAAATAAAAACGATAATAACTAAATCCAGAAATCATAAAGAATATCAAAACTCAAATACCAAATTAATAACCCGAGCTCAAATCCATAAATCATAACCAACTCTTAATCAATACATCAAACCCAAATAAATTTCAAGACCATATCATAAACCAAAATTATAAGGGTAAAATATTGTATAGTTCTTGTGGTTTAAAGTCAACATCTGTTTAGTCCTTATGGTTTTCTTTTAATCTGAATAGTCTTTAAAGTCACGATTTTTAATCCAAATAGTCCTTATGATTTTATTTTAATCTGAATAGTCCTTAAACTCATGATTTTTCATCCAAATAGTCCTTATGGCTTTTAACTGAGAAAATTGTCGGAATGACTATTTGGATGAAAAATCATAACTTTAAGGACTATTCAGATTAAAATAAAACCATAAGGACTATTTGGATGGAAATTGTGACTTTAAGGACTATTCAGATTAAAATAAAACCACAAGGACTAAACAAATGTCGACTTCAAACCAGAAGGACTAAACAAATTTCAATTCAAATTATAATATAAGCTCGGAAAATATTACGATAATTTCCAAAAGATACCATGCATGCTTATTCATTTAAAAAAAAAGTGTCCACTCACAAATTTAGGCATAAGCCAGACGATACCCGAATCACCACCAAAGCAAGGTCTCCTCGTATCTTGTCACAATAACCATGCTTAGGACCAAACTTCAATTTCGGAAAAATAAATACTCAAATATAAACACCTAAAACTCTTTCGTTTTACCCACTACCCTTATTAGGGTTAAGCTTACCGGATTCCCACCAAACTCCACCACAACCTTAATTCATCGATTCTAACATTCTAGAATAAATACAAAGAAAATCCAACGGTTCGATCTTCTTAAATTACCTACCAACAAAACCAACTTGAAAATTCTCAAACTTCAACCAACTTCAACCCAAAATTTACAAACTTAACATCAATGAACTCCTCTCATCATACTCTACTAAATTAGCTTGAAAAACCACCCGGAATAGGCGGCACCGCCGTCTGCTCCACGGGCAGCGGCGGCCGGCCACCCCCATATTCTGACCACCTCCAATGGCTACCAAATTTTGAAAAAATCTTCCTCTCAACATTCCAAACAACTTTCATAACTAGCTCGAAGATCAATTTCAAGTCTAAACATGTCAATCGAAGCAAAAACAGAAAAACTCAATTTGAAAACCCTAGAACTTCAAACCTTCGATTCTCCTTACCTAGCTCGAATTAGGTTGAATCCTTCTGAGGGTTTGATATGCAAGGGAAGACCTTCAAGATGTGGGTAGGGGCGCCATCTCAGGTGGCCGGAGCAAGGAGCGGCGATCAAGTCGCCGAAATGGGTCCGAGCGGACTGTTTTTGGCTTGCTGGGCTCACCTTGGCTCAAATCTGATAGGAGTGACCTATCAATGGAATCTGAAGAGTAGGAAAGAGCTAAAGCTAACGTTAAAATGGATAAAAAGGAAATTGATTGATAGTTGATGGCTGCTCACAAACCCTAGAACAACCATATAAAGCATACAACTTGACGATAGGATTGCAGCACATGGTCGACATCCATTGGTTGAAGGAAAGGTCGAAGGAGCATTGGTGAGACCAAAAGACATCACCAGGAATTCATACTGACCGTTATGTGTTCTGAAAGCTGTTTTTGGAATATCTTTTTCAGCCATCTGAATCTGGTGATAACCAGCTCTGAGATCTAACTTTGTGAAAATGACTGAGCCATGAACTTCATCTATTAACTCATCTACTACCGGTATGGGGTACTTGTCTTTGACTGTAGCTGCATTTAGAGCCCTATAGTTGACACAAAGCCTCCATGTTCCATCCTTCTTCTTAACTAGTAAAACACTGGGGAAGAGAATGGACTGTTGCTTGGTCTTATGACTCCACTCTCAAGCATTTCTTGCACTATCTTTTCAATTTCTGTCTTCTGAAAATGAGGATACATGTAGGGGCGTACACTGGTTGGAGCTGTGTTTGGGATCAATTTAATTCGGTGTTCATGGGCTCTTGAAAGAGGTAAGGACTTTGGGGTAACAAAAACATCTGGATATTGTGATATGAGGTTTTGGATGTCAGGGTGCACATCTTGCTTCTTCTCTATAGTGGTTAAGGGATACATTTTCACTAACACTGCTTCCCTCTCTTTTTTTAACAACCTGGTCATACTCTTGCAGCTTACAAGTGAAGCTTGTGGTGTGCTAATTCCCTTCAAACAATATGTTGCTCCTTGTAGCTGGAACTGCATCATCATAGTCTCAAAATTCCAAATTATGTCACCAATCGTTTTCAACCAGCTTGCTCCCATCACTACTTCACATCTTGAGACTGGTAGCACAAAAAATTAGCATTCAAGGTTAACTGTTGTAATGTAATCTCTAGGTTTACCTCCCCCTTGATATACATGGTTGCTCCACTAGCCAACCTTACTCTCATAGGCTTAATTTGAACCACCTTGTGCATTGAAGTTTTGAGAACTGTTGGGTGTATGAAATTATGAGAAGCTCTGGAGTTGATGAGTACATGAACTTCTTTGCTCAAGATCCTACCCTTGAGCTGCATAGTGGAAGTTGAGCTTCCATCTCCCATGGCTCTCAACTTAATCTCATGTTCAGCTTCAACATGTTCCATTTCCACCACTTCAATAGCGTCAGGTAGTGGTGGTTGTACTACTTCATCTTCCATCACTTCCATGACCATGATGGCTTGGCCACGCCTGCAATTATGTCCAGGGCGAAAAATCTCATCACAAAAGAAGCACTGGTTTCGAGCACGCCGCTCCTGGTACTCTGCCTGCGTGAGCCGCCGATTTTCGCCCACATTCTTACCATCACCGGATTAGGTGGGGCTTGAACTCGTTGAGGTCCTTGAATGAGTGGCCTGTGCTGTACCCTTGGATTGAGTTCGGGTCCCCGGGTAGCTACTGCATAGTGAGCATAAGAAGAACTCCTGGAAAGCAAAGCATTATTCTCAAACAACTTTGCTAGCTCACAAGCTGCATATAAAGTAGTTGGTCTATGAGCTTTCACACTGATTCGTATGTGTTCCTTTAATCCTTCAATTAAAAAAGACAACAATGCTTATGAAGAGAAGCCGGGTGCACGCCTTGACAACTTGGTGAATTGGTCCATATAGACATCCATTGAACCCACCTGAGTGATACGTGCAAGAGCCGCCTGGTACTCTCCATAATTATGCACACTAAACTCCCTCATCAACAACTCTAACAACCCTCTCCATGATTGTGGAAACTCATGTCGGAACATAAACCATCAGTCGGCTGCTTTATCAACCAAGTGCATTGTAGCTATAGCAAGCTTGCACTCATCCGGCACTTGATAGAATTCAAAGTATTGCTCAACCTATGCAGCCATTCAATGGGGTCTCCACCCCCAAATGAGGCTAGCTCTAACTTCATTTGGCGCATAGAAGGCAAGGTGGGATCATAACCTAAGTGTTGCTGGCCAAAATTAGGGTTTGGAGTTTGAGTGGTGGTAGCATATATGGTTTGTGTTTGGGGATAAGGCTGTGTTTGATGATATGTTGATGCTTGAGGGTACGACATGGGAGGAGTATGGTGGAAAGGCAAGGGAATGGGTCCAAAAGAAGCAAAATTAGGGAGAGGGTCACTATTATGCATATGGAGCAGGGAAAAGAGGTGCACAGTACTGCACATGGGGTTTGCTCCAAAAGCCTGGCTTTGAGCAAAGTAAGAGCTTGGACCCTGGGTCATAGCATGATTCCCACCATCAGTATGCTGAAAATAATGTGCCATCTGCTGCCTGCCAGTGTTAAGGGTCCCCAAGGCACTCGTTTCTCCCCGCTCGTGAACATACATACCCAACGGACCACTCACTGCTGTTGGTAGTGACGCTTGAGAGATCTCAACTAGGCCTGTATCATACTCACTAGCAAAACCAAGTATGACCTGGTCCTCACTCAGATTAAGAGGGTGATGGGACTTTGACACATTGCTCGTTGAATTGGTCATAGCCATGGCCATAGAGACCCCATCAGTGGAGGATGGAGTGTCCCTCGAGCCTGCAGAGTCGGTGAGCCCGAGGTTGGTGGTAAGAAGCCAAAACGCAGCATCGGATTCTCCCCCGAGTCGGTTTTCTCCAGCAACGCCTTAAACTGAGCCATCATATCAACTCTGAGTGTCGCCACATCTTCACAATGCATGACTAACGATCACTCAACCCCAAGATCTAAGCAATGGTCTTAGCTCTGAGGACCTATAAGTCATATTTGACCGGAGTAATCTCAGAAATGGATACATAATTCGGTGGTGCTGCAACTGCACCTGTCACTGATTTGCTCTTAGCCATGGCCCTCAGATCGAGGGCTCTAATACCACTTGATAGGAGTGACCTATCAGTGGAATCAGAGGAGTAGGGAAGAGCTAAAGCTAACGCTAAAATGGATAAAAAAGAAATTGATTGATAGTTGATGGCTGCTCACAAACCTTAGAACAACCATATAAAGCATACAACTTGACGAAAACTCTTAAGCGAGATATATTTATTTCAACAAGTTTTCTTGACTTTTGAAATGAATGCCTCTTTTAGTAACAAAAGAAGTAAACAACAGATGGAACTAGAGATGATAAACCAGAAAAACTAGCTCTGTTGGTAATATGTGCAGTCATCGCAGTAGGAGTAGAAGGTGGTTCAGCTCCTTGAAATGTATAGGTTGATCTGTAACGGCAGTCCAAAGCAGCATGTCCCTTCAGTCCACATATTTGACAAGTGATCATAGAGTTAAATAGATAACTAAGAGGAATGGCATTTCTGTACCAGCAATTTATAGCAATGTGACATTTCTTACAAATTTGACACTTTGAAGATAACCCAAAGTTATTCTTATAGCCTTCACCATCATTCCAGTAATTAAAAGAGCCACTTCCTCTATTTTCATTATTTCCATTCCAAGTACTAGATTTCTATGCATAGAATTTTCCCTGATCATTATTGGGATTTCCTCCATATGGCTTCCCTCAATGATTCCCTTTGTAGTTTCTGACATTCTTGGTATTCCAACTTCTGTAACCTCCATTATTGTCATGGACCGAGTTTGAGTGAAGGAATTCCATGACACAAGTCCAATTCTATCATGCAAGGTCCAAGCTTAAGGAGGAAGCACTTGGACATTCAAGAACATGGTAGACATATATGGAGAATTCTAGAACCATCATGCAAAGTCCAAGTCTAAGGGGAAGCACTTGGACATTGGAGAACATGGTGGAAATATCTAGAGTAAGTGGACATACTTAGAGAATTCTAGAACCCTTTAGAATTCTCTAAGCTTAGATATTTCTTGTAGATAATTTGAGTACATTCTAGAACATAGAATTGTAACCATTGGATCAAATAAATCCTAGTCATCCATTGAGGAGGTGCTAGGCTATAAATAGGTGGTGAAGGCACTTAGCCAAACCATCCTAGAGCACCTTGGAGACATCCTAGGGAGCATCCTTGCAATCCTAGAAAGCTTTGTAAAGTGTTCTCAACATAATACAAAGTTCCTTTCTCCCACATTGTCTAAGTGTTTGCTTTGCATACTTAGCATACTTTTAGCATTCTTGCTCTTTGGTGTTGCGCTTGTTTCCGCTGCGTAGAGGAGAGGCTGACTTAAAGGGTTTGAAGAGGTGAACAATTCTAAGGCCGCACGGTTGGAAGAGAAGCAAAGTTCTCATCCCGTGACATTATATCCTTTAGCAGAAAAACAATAAGAGTTGTAGCCATGTGAAGTCTGAGGATGACCTCAAGCAAACATGGTACCTATGCATGAAGAGGAATTCATAAACCTTTCAACATCTCGCCCTGCTGCCAACAATTGAAGCCTGAAATCCTTTGCAGTGATAGGAGTTTCTCTATTGCGAATGACCATTTTCAGCATAGCATATTCATCGGGTAAACCATTCAAAGTGAGAATCACAATATAATCATCTGAGATAATAACTCCAACTGCACACAATTTATCTCTAGCTTGTTTGATTCTGAGCAGATATCTCTCAATAGAGTCACTTCCTTTCTTAATTGTTTGAATATCAGTCTTTAACTGCATAATATTGGCTCTGGAAGTACTTGAAAACCTCTCTTGTAAACACATCCATGCTTCCCTTGAAGATTTACTCCCAACAACAATATCCATTATATCATCATCTAGAGTTGCAAGAAGAAGACTAAGCAAAGCCTTGTCTATTTTCTTCCACATGTATAGACTGCACTGATCTCACATGTTACTCCTTCATTAGCAGTGATCGCATTCTTTGCAGGACAAGGAGTAATGCCGTCAATATAACCGAAGAGGTCTAGCCCCTCTAACAAAGTTTGAAACTGATAGCACCAAACAATGTAGTTATTGTAATCCAATCTTCTTGTCATCATACTAAGCAACATATAAATTTCAAAAGGAGTCTGACTAGTGGCCATATATGCTTTAATCAGATTTTGTTGTCACCAAAGTAATATTCAATAATCCAACTCCAAAATGAAACAACGAGACATCAAACTCACTAATCACCAACTGTACCACCAAACTTTTTGAATATGAATTGCAACATGAGTTTGTCTTTAAACATCACCATTCAACTCTCAGTAATATCACCAATCATCATAACTCTATTATTGCAAAACTTCAATGCTTCATAGAAAAATGCAATCCATCACAAGTAGGAACACTTCAACAAGGAGAATACCGTGAATCCATCACACATGTATAGCAGTAGCGCAAATACTCCAAACACGAGTAAACAAGGAGAATCAAAAAGATGTTACCGTGAATTTACAAACCAGTAGAGAATGACTGAAAACCTTGCCCAGAAGATGTTCGACGAAAAGTTTGATATAAATTCCAGCCCGTTGAGTAGCGTAACGTCAACACAAAAGTGATAGATCTCATAAACTTAAATGATCCTCGACGAAGCAGAACGAAGCAAATCAAAGCAAGAGGAACGCATCGAATCACAACAATTGAAACACATCAAACGCATAGGTAATCGATGATGAATTGTGCCCAAGCTTTGAGCAAGAATCCATGGCAGAGGCTTGAAGATTTAGAAGATATTGAATTTGGGGGTTAGGTTTGAAATGAGTGATTCATAGAATTGAAATTTAATTCAGATCAGAGCGGAAGCTACACATGACATAGACCACAGGATCAAGAGCCGAAGCTCTGATACCATGATAACATATCATTCATAACTCAAATCTACCGTATACTAAAAGCTTCTAGAAGCATATTATTACAGCTGGAAAAGCTAGCAAGGCAGCCACATCACATAAAGAGAATGACAAACATGGCAGCACAGATTTCTATCAGCAACGACATGTCAACACATTAAATGAGGATGGGAATTAGGGCAAATCAAGTCGTCCATTTCTGTGCGACTTACAGAGAAAGAGAGAGCGGCTTACGGATGGAGAATTAGGGCAAATCAAGTCGTCCATTTCTGTGCTGCTTCAGTCTGCACTTTGCAGAGAGAGAGAGAGTCAAAAGCTGCCAAGTGCCATTTGCATTTGCAAACATTTATAATTTCCGAGTTAAATGAGGATGGGAATCTGAAATTTCAGCTTCTCTTTTCATTCTTTCATTTTTAATTTTATAGTGCTTTCTAAAACCATTAAGGTCATGTTTGTTACACATGACTGCCTAAGGTAAGACTAATTTCTAAAACAGTCTTGGACTATTTAAGTTTGGCTTATGCTATGATAACACTTGACTCATGTTTGGTACTGCTTGGGACTAAAGAGCAGTACAATAAAAATAGTCCAAAAAGCTTATCTGAACTTATCAATTGAAGTAAAAAACTGAGTATTTGTAGACTTTCCTTTGCATGTCTTCTCCAATGAAAAATGAGTATCTAAGCAAACAAATTGACCAAGCTATTAGGTAGAGTAACATTCTGATACGTTAAGCAAACAAGATTCAATATTAAGGTACACTGACTTCATACATTAGTCTATCTCTTTATCAAGCTAAAGAAGATTAAGAACCAAATAATGGTTTAAAGATTAATGATAATTACAAGCAAATGAATGTATCTTACCTAATGTTTTTCTTTCAGAGTTTGAAAGGGTCTTAGTAGGCTGGTAGCTATGATACTTCTCTTCCTCTCCTCGATCTAAATTTTTTGCTGGGAAGCTCTTGTTTTTATCAATTGCACCATACATATCAATGGAAGTAAAAAACTGAGCATATCAAATGAACAGCCAGTAGGAAGTAATATGTCGTTCAATCAATAAAGTAGGACTGGTTAAGTCAGGTTAATCATAACAATATAAACTAGTGTAAGATTCTAATAAACAAGATATTTAGACTTCTCTGAGCTACTGATGTGGTGTATTTAGGGAATCTGGTATATAAATCAATGAACTGCTCGCAAAAAAAAAAAAAAAAAAAAAAACTTAGCCTTGAAATTCATCAATTCATAGCAGATCAAGCTACCCAGGCACCGAATCCTTCCTTAATCAATCAAATACATACATCCCATAAAAAATTTGCTAAGTAATCAATCTTTACTCAATTCCAAATCCTCCATGAAAAAGAAAACCAGAGAAGAGTTGAAGATGAGAGAGAAAGAGAAAGAGAGAGGAGATCGGACCCAAGCAGTGAGTGAAAGAGTCGAGAAATACTTCGCAGCTGGAGTACTGGGAAGCGTCTGCAATCGTTCTCCAACGTTTGCTTATGGAGTCCGCCCAATTTTGGGGCCGCTCTGTAAGAAGTGAGAAAGGGACGCAGGAACTGTATCCTCGTTTAATATGAGTCTCGAGTCTCACCAAGGCTTATTTTTTTGTCTAAGTTAGTCCAATCCTAGCTAAACCCATGTAACCCATTAGACGAAGGATAAAAGAACATGTTGGGCCAGGTGTATTATAGCCCGTTGGAGGATTGGCCCAATGTGAGCACGCCTCGGAGGTATAAATAGCAATCTAGTAGGGGCCGGCGGCATAACAGATGTAGGGTTAGGGATTCCAAGAAGGATGGGTAAAGGAGGTGAAGCGTATCGGACGAGGGCGACGAAGAAATTGGACGACGCTAAACTGTACGTTTGCACTTTTGAGTTCCATAATTTTAGTGCTTCTCTCAATCGATACCGTGTCCACGCCATCAAATTGAGGGAATTGTTCACTAATGACCTTACCCCGATTCCCATGAATTCTTCTCCATCCGATTCCAAGGTAAAACAAGTTTCTTCTCAATCCGATTCCAAGCCAAAACAAGATTCTTCTCAATCCGATTCCAAGCAAAAACAAGATTCTTCTCGATCCGATTCCGTCATACAACAAGTTGCTGTTCTAGAGGGAGATGACGTTCCCATCAATATGGGTGTTGGTGTCTTCGGCTCTCGAATTGTTCTGGCCGGCGGTAGGGGAGTGCACCCTTTAAGAACCTATGTTTTGGAGACTGATCCAAGTGTGGAACCCAACCCCAGGTTCATCCGCAGCGGACGCAAATATGTGATTCCAGGATTGCCAGGAGGACCGAAAATTCGTCCCTGGCTTGGGGAGATCGACGGTAAGCTATGTGCTCTCTCTGGTCGTGAATGCGACCAGGAAGGTCCGAATTTCAATGTATTTGACCCTAAAACCAAAGCATGGGCTTCTCTCCCAAGTCTTCCAATTGAACACCTTTCCTGGAGTGCGATTCGTCCATCCAATGTTGCAGTTGTGGGCACCAAGATCTTTGTCACACATCGCGCAAACTACGAACCAGAAGGCCGTCTACTCTTCTTTGACGTGGCTGACCCCAAGGCAACATGGTCTGATCGTGAACCCCGCATTCGGGACGATATGGGTGTTTTTCTGACAATGTACAACAAGGTTTTAGTGGTGGACTCAGAAGAGGAGGATGAGAAGCTAATGTTTACCTTTGATGTTGAACAGATAATAGTCTCCCGCATGGTGCTTTCCCCTGAAGGTGAAACTGATTGTATTGAACGAGTAGCTGAGATAAGTCTGTCTGGTGCCCTTAAAGGAGTTGAAGGAACCGCATACAGCTGTGTCCATCTTGGAGGTCAACGAGTATGCTTTGCATTCTTCTGGAGGGAAAATCTTCATGTGCTCACTTTCAATTATTCCTATTCAAAATCTGCAGCTAGTCCTCCTCTTCCTAGTAGTGATTCAGAAATTTTAACTTGTGAATCAATTTGTGGATCATTCTCTGTCCAAACCCTGGGTCATCGCCTGTTCCACTACAACACTAGTCAGCTTCAGGATATATGTGTGCTCAACATGGGTGGATGCTTTGTGCTGTAACTCCATCACTCTCTCTAAGCTTCTTTTATTTACTTATTTATAAGCTTTCCATATATCTGTTTCTATCACTAGTTATGTTCCTAGGCCGGTATATGGATTTCTTTTCATCAAGCTTTCACATCACTTGGGATAGCTATAAATATGCACATGGTTCACTGGCAGGAAGCACGTGCAAAGACAACCTCTCGGAAAAGTTCATCTGAGTAAATTGTGTAGGCCCATCATTACATACTATCATCCATACAAAGTGAATAAACTGATAGGTCCAATCAAAGCATAACGACAAAAAAAGAAAAAGAGATAAGTGGGATTTTCACAGCAAATATGAATACAAAATCCAACCTGAAGCTTCTTCTGCCAGTCCTTGTGGTGATTCCAAGCAAGAAAATCACAGCAAGAGTGACTACATTTGCACCAAGGCCTAACAGAGTAAGAATTGTAAATTAAAGAGGAGCACTCCCCGTTATATATTTCCAGGGTAGCACTTGGAAAGTCCATTCCCATCCCATACCTGTGAATTCACAATCAGCAATAAACAAATCGATCACTTATTTTTTTTTTTTTTTTTATTTCTGGAAAAATGGGGGCCAACAAAGAGACAAACACAAAACTTATAAATATCTGTTACAGTCCTAATTTTAGCAGAATCACACAAATCATCAAGTACAGCTTCAACAACTCAATCACTTATTTTTCATGTATATATATGGAAGGAACTTGAGAAAGAGAGAAAATTGAGTTCACCGCAAAACACGAAACAAAAACAGAATGCGAAAATCAGATGCAGAGAAAGAGAGAGCGGCTTACAGATGGAGAATTAGAGCAAATCAAGTCGTCCATTTATGTGCTGCTTCACTTTGCAGAGAGAGAAAGAGTCAAAAGCTGCCAAGTGCCATTTGCATTTGCAAACATTTCTAATTTCCAAGTCAAATGAGGATGGGAATCTGAAATTTCAGCTTCTCTTTTCATTCTTTAATTTTTAATTTTATAGTGTTTTCCAAAAACATTAAGACAATAGACGAAGGATAAAAGAACATGTTGGGCCAGGTGTATTATAGCCCGTTGGAGGATTGGCCCAATGTGAGCACGCCTCGGAGGTATAAACAACAGATCTAGGGTTAGGGATTCCAAGAAGGATGGGTAAAGGAGGTGAAGCGTATCGGACGAGGGCGACGAAGAAATTGGACGACGCTAAACTGTACGTTTGCACTTTTGAGTTCCATGTGGGTGCTTCTTTCAATCGATACCGTGTCCACACCATCAAATTGAGGGAATTGTTCACTAATGACCTTACCCCGATTCCCATGAATTCTTCTCAATCCGATTCCAAGGTAAAACAAGTTTCTTCTCAATCCGATTCCAAGCCAAAACAAGATTCTTCTCGATCCGATTCCGTCATACAACAAGTTGCTGTTCTAGAGGGAGATGACGTTCCCGTCAATATGGGTGTTGGTGTCTTCGGCTCTCGAATTGTTCTGGCCGGCGGTAGGGGAGTGCACCCTTCAAGAACCTATGTTTTGGAGACTGATCCAAGTGTGGAACCCAACCCCAGGTTCATCCGCAGCGGACGCAAATATGTGATTCCAGGATTGCCAGGAGGACCGAAAATTCGTCCCTGGCTTGGGGAGATCGACGGTAAGCTATGTGCTCTCTCGGGTCGTGCATACGACCAGGAAAGTCCGACTTTCAATGTATTTGACCCTGAAACCAAAGCATGGGCTTCTCTCCCAAGTCTTCCAACTGAACACCTTTCCTGGGATGTGATTCGTCCATCCAATGTTGCAGTTGTGGGCACCAAGATCTTTGTCACACATCGCGCAAACTACGAACCAGAAGGCCGTCTACTCTTCTTTGATGTGGCTGACCCCAAGGCAACATGGTCTGATCGTGAACCCGCATTCGGGACGATATGGGTGTTTTTCTGACAATGTACAACAAGGTTTTAGTGGTGGACTCAGAAGAGGAGGATGAGAAGCTAATGTTTACCTTTGATGTTGAACAGATAATAGTCTCCCGCATGGTGCTTTCCCCTGAAGGTGAAACTGATTGTATTGAACGAGTAGCTGAGATAAGTCTGTCTGGTGCCCTTAAAGGAGTCGAAGGAACCGCATACAGCTGTGTCCATCTTGGAGGTCAACGAGTATGCTTTGCATTCTTCTGGAGGAAAAATCTTCATGTGCTCACTTTCAATTATTCCTATTCAAAATCTGCAGCCAGTCCTCCTCTTCCTAGTTGTGATTCAGAAATTTTAACTTGTGAATCAATTTGTGGATCATTCTCTGTCCAAACCCTGGGTCTTCGCTTGTTCGAGTACAACACTAGTCAGCTTCAGGATATATGTGCGCCCAACATGGGTGGATGCTTTGTGCTGTAACTCCATCACTCTCTGAAGCTTCTTTTATTTACTTATTTATAAGCTTTCCATATATCTGTTTCTATCACTAGTTATGTTCCTAGGCCGGTATATGGATTTCTTTTCATCAAGCTTTCACATCACTTGGGATAGCTATAAATATGCACATTGGTTCACTGTGCTTGATATAGAGTGGAATAATATCAATGCATACTGTTTTTAATTCCTATTGTCGCCCAGTATCTTAAACTTGAGTTAAATGGACACTAATGGAGTCATCAATTTTAAATAGTTTCAGACATACAACTATAATCTATCATCTTTACTCTCACCAAAAATAAACTTTAATCCATCATTTTCATTCATTCATTTTGCATCCCTAATCTAGCTATAGGGTCGGTGTAATTAGGTAACAGTAATTGCTCCTTTTCAGCTGACATTCAACATTATGAAGCGTCCAACGTATAGTTTAATTGACATATGACTTGCTCACAACCTAATTGATTCTTGTTAAACTCTAGCATACAAAGCACGATTTGAAAAGTTCCATCTAAGTGTCAGCATAATAGTTCCAACTGACAAGTGTCTTGCCTCTCAGCTCGATAACCTTTTTTCACAATCCCGACTCAATCCCTCACCCTCCCTGCACCATTGCCAGTCATAACGTCCTTGAAATGGTCAAGGTGAACAGGAAGTTGAAACTATGATGAGAGTGTGAACACGACCTGAATACAGTACAAGCTTAGGGATTTACGTCTTGGAAACAGTTGGATCCATTTTTCCTTTTCCCTCTGTTTCTTTTTCTTCTTTAACACAAGTTATTGTTTTGTTGACAAGTTGAGATACATTGAAACAGAACAGTGATATAAGGAAACATGAAACTAAAACTAAAACAAAGCTGAAAAAAGCTAAACTACACAGATATTGCTAAAGCATCAGTCTTTAACACAAGTTGGAACTCACTTGCCAATCTAATCTGAATTGTTTCCAGTCTATTTTTCGGTTCATTCACCTGCAGTGTATTTATATTGTTTCTGTCTGTGAACGTAGATGAAGATGTAGGAGGAAGAGTCTTGTTGTATTTAAGGAATTGGAGTCCATTTATTTATTAGTTCATTGTCTGTGAAGGATTTTTTTTTTTTTTTTTTTTTTTTTGAGGAAAGTCTATGAAGTTTAATTTGGGGATTTTTCTTCTTTGGAACAGGTAAGCACAGATTCACCAAAAAAAAAAAGCACACAAGTCATGACATGCTCTGCAGGTGAATGAGATGGGCAAGTTGCTGCACCACCAAGGCATGCTTTTGCAATATATAAATGTCTTGTTTTCCTCTGATTACATCTTATTTAATGTAATGCCAGTTCTATGTAGCTCGACTCTTTTGCGTGTTTCTTGAAATTTATAATATTTGTTGCAACTATGATCTTTTAATCATTGATTTTGACAGACTATGTAGCAGAATTAAGATTAGCCAAAACAAATGTAGCATAATTAAGGACTGTTGTTTTGCTCCATCCAACTATGATCTCCTTCCGCTTGTTGGGGTATTTATGTTTTCTTTATTGATTGGGGTATTTATAAAAAATGAAAAATGTGTCTACTTTAATTGCTGCGATTTCGGTGATGGAGGTTGGAGGACAGCCAAGTTTCAGAGCTAGGCAGCTAGAAAGTCGCCTTAAATTATCTTTATCTTGATCAGTTCTGCTTTTCATAAGAGTATCTTCCACAAAGATTGATAAATTTAGCTAGAAGCTATATTTAGTTATGTAGCAATCTATTTTGAGAGTCATCTTTTAGCAAAAAACGTTGGAAGATAAAAATTAGCTATTTATTGATAAATTATCTCTCCGACGTTGAGAAATTTATAAGTCTTGTTTATCAATCTCTAAATCTGTCAGTTTCTTAGGTATTATGTTGGAAGAGATGCCCTATATTGACTCGTGTTTCTATTTTTTTGAACTAAAAGTATTTCATTCTCATATAAAGGATACATCATGAATCGATCCACCCTCTTGCAAACAGAGGATAAATAAGATCAAATGACACACGTGCAAGTAGCACCCTCACTACACACAGCTCTCATACCACCACAATTGAGCCTATACCCTAGGCAATCACGCTAAAAACAAAGACAAAAGACAAACTTATAATCTATGTGACCATAGTTTATAGGCAATTATTCTGAAAATAAAATACAACAAAATTAAAAGTGTTATAAATATTATAATTTATGTGACTATCCACGTAATTACTCATTAGTTATATACTCTAATGTAAACTCTACCTCTATATAAAGAGGCTAATGAAAATGATTGAGTAGACTTCTACCTCCTTTCAACTATTCTTTATGTATTCTTTTTTTCTTTACTTTACAATACGTTATCAGCACGACTCTACTCTTGAGTTGATAAGTTATGCTAATAACGACCAGCCCTAGAAAACCAAAATTGATTTTTGCCGTTCACCTTTACACGATCATACTTTGTTATTCTTCTTTATTATTGTACTCTATGATGATCCATGAGTCATATGGGGTGATTTTATTGCCTGGCCATAAACTCTCTTGATCTATGAGTTTTTCGATAACTTTGATAATAGTTTAGCCGATCTATGTTATCTTTAAATCTTCTATTAGTCAATCAATATGGTTAGAGACTCGTTTCAATTATTTTACTGTATTTTAATTTGTTAACATTTGGTGGTGATCCTGGTTTTGATTTTGTGACCAAATATCTGTATCTCAATTTGTAAAATTGCTTTGCATTTTGTGGGCGGTGATAGAAACATTTTTCGTTATCTGCTTCAAGAAACTTGTTTGACCCTTGTTCATGCTTTTCGTTTAATTGTGACTCTGCTCTTAGTTTTACTTGAGAAACCCTAAACCCTAAATCCCGATTTTGTCAGCTCTTTCTCTCTGCTAGGGTTTCCCTAGGCGAGAAAGTGATTGAGCAGCGGCGGCGAAGGCGGCTCCCTCCGGCTGCTTTTGGCTGGTGGTGGGCAGTCCAGACCGTGATTGGCGACGTGGGCAGACCTCAGGCGGCTTCGGGGGTATGAAGGCAGGTCCTAGATCGTGATTTGTTTGGGGTTGACGGCAGCAGGTCGGCTTGGCAGACGTAGACTTGTGGATTCAGAGGTTTCGATCTGTTAGATTGAGATCGGTGGTGGGCAGCGGCGGAAGCGACGCTGTCTGTGTATTAATTTGCAAGATTTGTGGGCATTTGGTGAGGCGTGATCTAAGGCGGCGACTTCATTTAGTTCTCAAGTCGGACCCGTGCTTCTATTTGATAATTGATTATATACATTTACACGTATTTTGCAACAAATTAATAACCTTGCAATAGATGCTCCGGATTTAAAAGAGAGAATTTATGTGTGTAACAAAAACATAAAACTTAACGTATCAAAACAAAAACATAAAACTTAAACTATATTGTTTCACATCGGATAAAGGAAAAAAGCTAAATTATCTGTTTGGTTACCAATAGTTGCTATATGATTTAGAACTATATATTATTTTATTTACTATACTATATATCTATTGATTGATCACTGTTTATAAGCACTGTTCATCTACAGTAAAACAGTGATTCCACTATCCGGTTCTAACAGATTTGGGCCTCTATGTTGGGCCTATTTTTTGTTGGTGGAACCTTATTTTTTGTCGGTTGAGATTATATGGGGGAGAGAGAGTAGTTCCCTTCCTCTCTTTCACTTTTGTCTCGAAAAACAAAGATCGCTTCTTTCTTCCTTCTCTCTTTCTGCACTTTCTGGATTCCAATTACACTAAGAAAGCAATTTCAGAAGTTTGTGAGATTTAGACTCGAGGTAAGCTTCAGAGAGACGGTCGTCGCTTAGAGGGATACCTACCAAACATTCTGGTAAGCTTCCTCTTCTCTGAAATCGTTTTTGATTTTGTCATCTCAGATCAGAGAGGCATAGCAGGGGTGTTGTTTTACCTGATTTTCTGAATTGATTCTGGATTGATTCTTTAATCTGATTATCATTGAGAAGCATAACGATGCCCAGCTGAAAACATTCTCCTTCTTCTTCACCGCTTTCTTCTTCATAGCAGGGGTTTACTTACTTGATATGTTGTGCTATTGATTCCTGATTTGGTTTTTTATTTAAGTCTGTTAACCTCAAAAAATTGAAACACTGTAAGAAGTTTCAGACCGTGTACCACAGAAGATGGACCTGTTATATACATTGTGAAGTATATATTGTCTTATAGGATTGTATGGTGGGCACAGTTTGTATTCCTTTCGTTGCTTTACTACTGTCATCTTCAAATGAGGTTTTGTCTAGAACTCTAGATTGGATATTATTCATATTAATAACAGGAAATGGCAGGCTAAGAAAATTCATGTACTGCAGAAACTTCAATTACGATGCTCAATTGGAATCCTCATTGGCTTTTATGTTACTAGAATACTTATTCCGCTGAACTCTTGAATATGCAAATCTCAAAGCTAAGGTGTAAATGTACTTTATACGATTTCAATTGATGAGTGGTATAGGCCAACATTCAGGATCTTCATATGATATTCCCCAGTAGTTAAGGCAAACATGATTTCAATTAATGAGTATATGGTATTGCCCTGTTATATGAATAACTATGGAGCAATATCATCTATGGTTTGCGCCTATATTACATGATTCTTGACTCTTAGCGCATTTGCACCCTATAGAAGAGCCAAATAGTGGATTATTGAATTTATGATTCCTGTAATTGAAGGCTCATCTGTTGCTTTCACATAGAGGATCTTATTTCCTGTATTATATCTTCTAAATAATTTGAGTTTACTTATTCTTTTGTCTTGGTAATCATGATGTTATTCTCGATCAATCAGATGATGACCAAGTTGTAGAAGTTTGTTTATCATATCTGAGATTCTTAGATATGTGTGACTTCTTTTACATTCATGAGACTTCTTTTGTAATTTGTTGCTAAATTTTTATTTTGTCTTTATATATACCAGAATTTTTTATGAATATTCCTCATTTCCTTTTGATTCACTTACAATAGAGATGGGTCGTTGGAACCGGATACTCTTAAGAAAACAGTGTTTACAGAACTTGGAAAATGAACAAAGAACTGATCACACTATCTCAAATGATAATTCAAATATAATAGGTATTCATACATTCTCATTCTATCTTTATTATCTCTTTATTGAGTCGAGCTATTATGTCTTTATTATCTCTTCATGATATACTTTGCAGCCCTTGTGTCTAGAATCAGAAGGTCCTCAAGAAAAAGGTTTTTTCAAAACTTGGATGTAGAAGGAACATTGGCAGATTTTGAAGATGGACGTGCATACGAATCAGGAGAATTAGATGGTGAGTTCAATTTTCATACAAATAAAGCTCGATACATAACATAATGTCACCGGTTTTCTTCTATCTTCTCCATTATGTGACTAATAGATATGCAAATTTTGTTTTACCCTGTTTGTTTGGTTAGCATCACATTTAACTCTCTCCAGTTTGCTTATTCTTTTGTCTTGGTAATCATGATGTTACTCTCGATCGATCAGATGATGACCAAGTTGTAGAAATTTGTTTATCATATCTGAGATTCTTAGATCTGTGTGACTTCTTTTACATTCATGAGACTTCTTTTGTGATTTGTTGTTAAATTTTTATTTTGTCTTTATATAAACCAGAATTTTTAATCAATATTCCTCATTTCCTTTTGTTTAACTTGCAATAGAGATGGGTCATCGGAATCAGATACTCTTAAGAGAACAGTGTTTACAGAACTTGGAAAATGAACAAAGAGCTGATCACACTATATCAAATGATAATCCAAATATAATAGGTATTCATACATTCTCATTCAATCTTTATTATCTCTTTATTCAGTTGAGCTATTATGTCTATATTATCTCTTCATGATATACTTTGCAGCCCCTGTGTCTGAAATCAGAAGGTCCTCAAGAAAAAGGTTTTTTCAGAACTTCGATGTAGAAGGAACATCGGCAGATTTTGAAGATGGATGTGCATACAAATCAGGAGAATTAGATGGTGAGCTCTATCTTCATACAAATAAAGCTTGATACAAAACATTTAAATATTTCTTCATGATATATCATTTAAGTATGTCACCAGTTTTCTTCTATCTTCCCTTTGATACCACTGACTTTTGAAGCAAAAACCAAAACCAGAAGCAGAAGATTAACTAAATGTGAACCACACTGTGTATATACTACTTTTGTTTAACTCATCGAAGTTGAAGCAGAGTTAACGCAGTGTTGACTGCATTTTTGACTAACAGCAGAGCATTTTGTACTGGAGTTAACTTTTTGATCATGCTCCACACTCTGCTCTTTGAATTGAAGCAAGAGTTAACTTTTTGTACTGGCTAACAATTAGAGCCTTACTACTTTGAACTAAATAACTCTTACTTCATTGTAATATATGTTCTTTGCTACTAAATGCTAACTTCTGATCATTTTATCTTCTAATCATTGTTGTCTTATGAACTTATGAATATCAGATGCCCTCCTGCTTTTTTTTTTGGCGCTCTGTACATCTGTTACACATTTTAGTCTATTGAGTGTTTTAAGATCTGTGTAATTCATTTTAGCTGATGGAATATGAGCATTAACTTGATGAAAACTAGGTTCATATTCTAACTCTGCTTTACTAAAATTTGGATGCAGGTTACCTCATTTTAAAGTTTAAAACAAAAACAGGTGCTTTCCTATTAATATTTTTTTTTTTAAAGTCAATTATGTAAACTGAATTATTCCATATTGGTAGCATTCAATATTATAGCCTTGATTGCATTCATTAAGGGTATATATTTGTACTATGAGTTGTTCATGATTGATTTGGGTTCGAATTAATTTGAAATGAGTTAGATGTTTGGTTTGTTTGATATTTCCATTTGTTTTATTTTGCAGAAAATCAAGGATTCAAAGGATTAATTCTCTGTTCAAGTCCCTTGCATTACCGAGACTGTTTGTATCGATTTTTGACCATCAAGATCATATTACAGATGAGAAGAACGCAGATAAGTGAAAGAATGAGGAAGCTGCAAGATCTTTTCCCAAACATGGACAAGGTAGTAAAGAATTTTCTACATTAATCAAAACTGTAATGTGTGCATGTTTTCTTAAATTTAGCTTTACATATTGAGTGTTGAATCCCTAGCAGCAAACAAACACATGAGAAATATTGGAGTTGGCAGCTGAGTACATTAAAGACCTGCAGAAAGAGGTTATTTTATTTGTTGATAACCATTATGACACTTCCTCTCTGATTTAAACTTTTTTCACTGGCAGCTCTCTACAATCAGGAACAGTTGAACTTCTCATCAACACAATCAAAACATAGAACATTTTGGTAACAACTATCCATTTTTACAATCGTGCTGAGCAATTTTGGATACTAAGTGCATCTTTTTAAACAAAATTGTGTTGTGCAATTTTGGATACTAAGTGCATCTTTTTACAATTGTGTTGAGCAATTTTAGATAGTAACTGCATTTTAGCAATTTTGCATATCCATTTTTACAATTATGTTCAACAATTTTGCATAGTAATTTGCTATGTCACCCGCTACAACACGCTTTGCCGCAAGGGATGATATAACATCTCTTTCACTTTGTCCGTTTAGATTGCCCTGAAATAGACTGAGCCGAATCACAGTGATTGTCAAAAATTTCCTAGCCCGCAGTAACACGCGGGTGATTGACTAGTACAATATACTATTTTCCGTCGGGGTCGGGTCCTGTTCACATGTACAGTATTTGTATTGTTTCTGTGAGCAGTGTTAGGCCTTGGCCTCGGTGTTGGACCTGCTATTGGTCTGTTGATTTTCAATTGTGCCCTCGCTTGAGAATACTAGAAGATTCAGGGATTCCAGAAATTTCGACATTTCTAGAGGGCACCGACATTTTCAGAGAGCAAAATCAGAAATTTCGACGACTGCTGATTATTAGGAGAGAGCACCGACATCTTTCAGAGAGCAATTTCAACACGAGCACCGACTATCTTTCTTAGTCTTCCGTTCAGCGAGAAATTCCAGAAGTTTGGACAACGATCGAGGTGAGAGAGAGAGAGAGAGGGGAGGAGGAGGAGAAAGGAGAGGAGGAGGGATTTGTCTGGGTTTGTATCTATAAAGGGTGAGTAACCCAATCCAATTCGTTTCCAGATTTCAAGATTGGTTTTCAAATCATGTTTATAGTTTTTATTTTCTGTAATCGATTAAAGCTTTTGATCTTGAAACCTATTTCATTCATGTGATTGCGTTTCAGTTCAGAGAGAGCAATTCCAGAGATTTCGACAACGATCGAGGAGAGAGAGGAGAAGACAAAGGAGAAGAGGAGGGATTTTGCGATTTGTCTGGGTTTTTATTTATAAATTGTAGGTGTGCATAGTAAGTACAAGAATCCAAATCCTTTCCCATATATCGTTTGCTTTCATTTTGTTAATTGTTTGCATTTTGTGACATTTCAATCTCTTCTAATTTAAGTGTTTTTTCTGCTTTGCTTTTGATTTCGCAGCGAGAGAGAAACCCAGAGCCTCAACAATTCAACATAGAAAAGAGAAAAGTTGAACTGAAAGTTGCCGGCTTTAGTTACCAATTCGAATTCTGAGAAAAACCCAGAAGCTTTCCAGCACTCTCAAGAACTTAAAGGTACAAATATAAACAACACAGCTACAAAAAAGCTCACTCCTTTTATGCTATGATTTGTTGTGAATTGATATTCAGTTGTAGTTTCAATTTGAAATATGATTTGTTCTTTAAATTCATCTGGGTGTCTCCAATTGAAGTGTAATTTTTTGTTATAGTTCATGGAAAGGGCAATTCAGAGAGAGGAGAAGGTGAAGAAAGAATGAGAAGTAGTACTAAAATCTTATCTTTGCCTCTACCCACCTAAGAAAGTGGTAAGTTTTCTTTCTGTATTGTTTCTTAAACTAACCATTATAAGCTTTTTTATTACTTTCTCTTAACTTTAGTTTCACAGTGAAATATTACTTCATTATAGTTTTTTGTTCCACTCCATTTATGCCTGTTCAGCATTAGGATAATTATATTTTCAGTACTTGATTCTTGAACATTTTTTTGGTCTCTGAATTCCCAGAGGTATACTAGGAGTGGTGTCGGAAAGTTTGATATTAGGTGGAAATGGTTGATTATATTAGGAGAATCAGTTTGTTTGTAGACCCTAGCTATAATGTGGTATTTTACAAGGGCAAAGAACATCAGGCAATCATAAAAAGAAGACATTTACTCTTTTCTTTAGAGTTCTCCTAATTTCTGCCCAATTTTAAATTCTTGGCAGAAAGGTTAAGCGAGAGGCACTCTGATAAAGTCCGGCAAGGTAAGATTAACATGGACTCATCACAGGTTACAAGGGTCGTACACGATCATCGGCATGTACTGTCACTACTATGCAACTATGCACTTTCTTTCTCACTGAATAGATTTATGCATAAACTTTTTGCATTTAGTGTATTCTTATACAAATGTTAGTTATTTGTGTTTTCCTTCTATCTATTCGTTGTATTATTCTTCATAATGAACAATGTTTAACAGTGCATTTTTAGGTTTTGCCCTCACTTTGGATGTGTGTTATTCCGCATGTACCCTCTACCAATGTCTTGCCGCGTGTTCTTTCTCTCATCTTCTGGCATCTTCTTCAGCTGTCCCAAATAGATAGAGAAAAATAGAGACCACAGAGTAGAGGAAAAAATGGAGAGCAGGTTGTTCGGAGCTAGAAGGTAAGATGCAATTGGTGTTCCTGAGTCCTGACTACTTCAATTACAATTGGTGTTCCTGAATGCTGCAATTCGCTTCTTCCCCACCTTCACAATTCGGAGCAAAAACTTTATTCAGCTCTAATGTACACAAGGTATGAAAAGGTTCAAAATCAATGAGTACAGGAAATACTTTTGAGCAGTGTAGCTAGATTGAATCATATGCATGTATTATATATATATATATATATATATACATATCTACACACACACTCATATATATATATATATATATATATATTTATATAATGAGTTCGGATCTAGAGAGGACCTCCTTAAACTCTTAAAGTAAGGATGTTTTTAGTTTTAGCATGTATTTTGACAATCAAAGACTGAGTTTAGTTTCATGTTAATGCATGTCATATGGCTGCACATGTCGACTCATACATATGAAGAACATAAGGATTTAGGAATCTAAATGAAGAGAAAACTTGGTTTGCCTATAAAAGTTCCATAACCCTCTTCTAATGACTTCAAAGGCTGCTAAGCATAGCCATGATACTCTGTAGTCCACAAAACTTGAATGAAGAACAGTTTGCAACCAAGCTAGCCTGAGAACAAGGTTTAATCCCTGCACAACATACATAAAATTGTTTAATACCAGATTAGGAGGCCATCAAACTGATACGAACTATTCTAAAACCTTGAAGTAAACCGTATGTATGTCAACATAAAAGCAATCAAATCATGTTTCTAATAATTGATTTATGTTTGCTCTCAACATTCTACAGGTTGTCATGATGAAGTTGGCAGACCAACTTTGTAGTCAGGTATTACTGAGCACTTAAAAAAGAAGTTTACTTTTTTTCTTTTTGTCTTTCTCAATTGCCCAGTCTTATGATAACAATAGCTTTCTTGCTTTACATAGGCCGATGCTCAGAAACCTGAGTATGCAACATGTTAATATTAAGTTACTGACAGTGGGCTATCTCAATGGAGTCCAGTCTTCAGGTACCGATCATTTTAAATCTAAGAAGTGCTTCTTCTTTAACACCGTTTTGTCTTGCAACATGTTTGATTTTTGGGTGCAGAAAGAGACCGAAAGAAGATATGAAATCATTGTTGGGAAAGACTGATTAGTCTTCATATTCATTTCTCACATATTTCATTTTATGTAAGTAGGTTTAAATACATTTTGTTAATCAAACCATGAGACGCTCCAATTTTCTATCCCGATTGCGCGGGTATCTTTCTAGTCTCTATATATTAAGCGAAGAGGCTGAGTTACTGTTCACGTGAACAGTACCTGGACCCGTCCAAATTGGGTTGACTTTTCCACACTTAGAGTTTGTTCATGATACTCATTCCGCCACGTATTGCCCACCACCATGCTAAAAGAAACTAGGAAAAAATCTATCATATTAACCTCCGGCCGCCACGCACACACAAAGCTCTGGTTCTAAAAAAATTAGAGGAGCACACAGAGAAGCTTTGGTTCTTCTTCCTAATCACACACACAGAGAAGCAGTGAAAAAAAGGGTTGGGGCTTTTTCTCCTTCACCTTCAGTCGAGTCGGAGAAGAAAAAAGATCAAAAGATGTGGCACGAGGCTTGGAGGTCGGAGAGGAAAGTCCACGACATGATGGATGCCGCTCGTAAACGAGCTCAATGCCGCGGTGATCCCCAGCAGTCCATCTAGGCCGTCGGCTCCCGGTGCCGCCTCTACTACGATGACGGCCTCTACCAAGCCATCGAGGACAGGTAAGGCCGGTAAGTGTCCTTCTCCCTACGCTTTACACCTTAATCCAAAATTGCAATTCGACTTTGTTTTTATAAATTTATGAATTCAAGCTCTGTTTGTATAGTTAGGATTTCTTGGAATGGGAAACATGACGTGTTAATTGACAAGTGAAATTAAAACTTCACATGGTTGATTTAGTTGGTTTAAAACTTTGGACTGATTGTGCAAGGTATTGCCTCTGAACTTGAATATTGATGTCCGGGTTTTTTTACACTTGATGTGTGTGTGTGTATATATATCTATGTGTGTGTGTGTGTTAGATCAAGATTCCCAGAATAATCAGTTAGGATTTTTTCCACCAAATCATAAAACGAAATTCAAAACTCGGTTAGTTCCGTAGTTGTAATTATTTAACAATTCTCTTTGTTCTTTGAAAGTGATATCTGTTCACAGGAATTCATGAAAGAATGAATTCAATTGCTGGGTGAGGGTGTATGGTTTTTCCCTTGTTCAGTTTTGGTTGCAGTACTGAGTATCTGTTGTTATTTACCGTGAAAAGTACGTTGCTAATAATGCACGATATATGTGTGTATTTTACTCATGTTTTCCTCTGAAACCTTCAGATATCCTTTCGGTGTATTGATGCAAGTCAGCTAGATATTGTTGATGCTTTTTGTAAAGGAAACTCCCACCTCGATCAGTATGCCCGGCCCTGAAGTGAAATTAGTAGCCATATGACTTTGAATTCATAATTCCAGTTTGTTGTATTCTCAGCTTATTAATTTGGATTGGCATGTATGAGAATTATGGTCAGAATTGTTAGAAATGCTAATATGATTGCTCAGATTTGCAACTATAGTTAAAACTGAAAGAATTGTAATTCAGGACTTAGTGAGAATTCTGTAATATGAAATTTAATAGCTTGAAATCAAGCTTTGCTCTAAAAGATAGATGAGTCCCTTTCATGTTAAAGCTTGGTACTATTTTTTATTTTTTATCATTATTGTCTTATTTTCAAGAGACCAGGCTTCTTTGGTTTGATTAGGTATAGATTTTTTTTTTTTTTTGGAAACTACATATCAGTTTCCCTACAATTTGATTTGTAAAGTTGCATTCCATAGCAGTTGCGTTGTTGTATAAGAAGAAAGATGGCTGTTTAAAGGTTGCAACTATCAGATTTGTAAGGTTGTATTCCCTAGCATTTTGTGATTGAAATTATTTGCATGTTTACATGTACAATGAATATATAAAACTTAGCAAAAAAGATGGTTTCGGTTATCGATTTGTAATTCAAATTATCTGCATGTCAGTGTAAATATATAACTAAAAATATATAATTAATTAGTAAGTTTAAGGTTGAGACACATTATCAACTGAGGGTTATAGACAATGGCATAAAAACCAAACATTTAGCAGGCACGGAGAAAATCCTTCTGCACGCGAAGCGCGTGTTGCAAGGCTAGTAGAATATTATCCAAAGAAAAATAGAACTATATGTATTAACTTGATAACGTTTGTACCAATTATAAATACACAACAAACAGACATTAAACTTGATAATATTGTACCACATCAAGACTTAAAAATACACATCAATTTAGACTTAAAAGTCTGTCTTTGGAGACAGATTTACGATGACTTTTCTTATTAGCAACCGTTCAGTCCATCTTCTTGATAATTAAACATGTGGAGTGGCGGTTTCGTTGACCTATTCAAGAGTAAAATAGTAACATTCATAATTCAGAAAAGAAAAAAAGTAGCATTCATTCATAGTTAAGATAATAAATAATGTGTGATTACGCATGATGAAAACACTTACCCCTTCAGCTAAATGAGCTCCGCGAAGGAAATATCATCAAGTTTTCTTAATTCCACAAATAATGTCAACGGCATCTCAGGAAATCGGGCTAGAATATGTCCTGTTACTTGATGCAAGGGCTGCGAACGGTTATATATAAATGTAAAGATTCTTTTCTCTTTAACATTATATCTGATTAAATTTGAAATGACAGAAAAACGTACCAGTCCTGTTCGAACGGTCTCATTAAAATGATGACATATAGTTTTGGCACAATCCAATGCTCCTTTGTATGTGTCCTTAATTTGGGCTCGATGAAAATATTTCTCCAGTTTCTTATAATTCTCCAAAGCTGGAAGACGTTGTCCAACCCCTGCATATACCAAATCCCCTAAATGTCGCTTTAATTCGCCACCAAAGTCCGCTAGAAGAGCCCAATCTAATAAAAAGTATCCCGTCTCTGACATGGAACACAAAAGCGGCTGAAAATATAACCGTGCCAAATCCCTTCAAAAAAAAAAGAAAAAAAAGTCAATTGTCCAATAATTAACTAGAAATTAAAGATTCACTGCATGCATGTAAATGTTACCAATTTTCAATTAAAAATGTGTGCATGCAAGGTATATGATGCACTAATTCATATTTCTTCGACAGAGCTCATGCAAAGCAACATATCAATATTGAATGAATGTTTGTTAAACAATTAGATACCAAAATTATATAATAAGAAACAACATCTAAAAATTAAATGTTCAAAAAATCCTGAGTCGTAAAAGTGCTCAACCTAATAATCACTTTACATATTCTCACTTGTGCACATAATGTAATATTTTATCATTCAGAATTTTTATAGACAGTAAATTAGATCTACGAAAAAGATCAAATATACTTACTCGGCGTATTTCCATTTGGGAAGGTCATAAAGAAAAAGTTGAAGCTCCTTGTTATTTGTATCATCACTAGCGAGCACTACAGTTATAATTTCGAAGAGCGACTTGTTGAGAAGAGTGTATTTGGCTTTATGGATCTTAATGTTTAACATGCCGTCTTCAATGGTAACATCCTCAATCTGGAAGTGAATGCGATCGTTGTTACCTGATGCAATATGATTATAACAGTACATAATCATATTGCTTTAAAAAAATGTAAAACAGAAATCCATCAGGAACATTTGGAATAAACAGTATGAACAAGTTTCCAAATTTGAAGCTGAACTTTGGTCTCCCAAATTTCCTCAATAAAGACTGATTAATAGCCACTAGAATTATTGGTGTGAAATAGAAATAGTAAGCCACTATAATTATTGGAGTGAAACCTAATCATATCTCCAATAAGGACACATACGCCCGACCAAAAGTTAAAGGGGACATTTGATTTTTTACTCATCTTTCTTAAAATAGTAGTGATGCTTTGACAGTATCTGATTATGGTTAATGACAACAATATGATGGCTATACAGGATAAAAGGTACATATTTTAGGGTAATTGTGGAGAATGAGGAACATGTGGTTTTTATAGCTTGAGGCATGGTTCTCTTTGCCTTATACAGGATGTCTCTTTTATATCATTGTATACTCGAATATATTTTGCTTTCAGTTTTCTACTCATACATATTCTTGTCTGTGATTTGTCTATTGTTATTCTTACTGAACAGCTCAGAGAAACGACTCTATCTGTTATTTAGCTTAGAGACGTGGCTTTTTTTTTGTTTGATTATATCATATAATAAACTGTCTAGAAGATTCTCAGTTTTAAATTTTATATATATACTGTCTAGAAGATTCTCAGTTTTAAAATTATATATATAACGATACATATAAATTATAGGTATATTAATCTCAATTCTATGTTCAAAATTGTTATGAATTTACCGTATAAGAACTTGTTTCTCCTGAGGAGGTCGCCCGCCTTCCCATTTTTTTTCAGATAAAGTAGAAAGGTAGGAGGGAAGTTGAACTATGTTGGGGGGTTCATAAGCTTGTGGAGCCACTCCATCGTTTAGGACATCATCGTCGCAATTGCCATAGGCGGCGATTTGTTCTGGAATGTCCACTTCAATGCTAAAACTATAATTTGCCTCTGGTGATATGTTCCATTCGTATACATACATTTCTGACAATATGAGATAATTGATTATCATTAAACGATTGATAATTAATATCTAGTATCTACTTAAAATGGTATATAAAAGCTTTAATTAAACTTTTGCTTCACCTGCAGGAGCTATAGAGCTTCCTTCTCCTGGTCCATGAGCTCCAGACCTTCCTCCTCTTGATCCATGAGCTCTGGATCTTCCTCGTGATTGTTGACGTCGGTTTGATGAAGAGTTACTTGAGTTTGATGAAGACATGCTACTTGAGTTTGATGAAGACACTGAGAAAGAAGTGAAGTGAAAAATGGTAATGAATCCTGAGACTATTTATAGGATAGATGTTTGAAATATAGTTATACAAAACATGGTTTGAAAGGATTGTTGGTCAATTCCTTTGACTTGTTAGGTGTACCAAAATTTGAACGATCTCCTAGAAGTTGGAGAAGGCCTATTGAAGAAGCCAGTGTCGAGAATGGTAGATTTCAGGCTTCCAATCATGAGACCAATGTAGAGGCTCTTATAAGGTATACAAATACTAACATATATTGGTTGTTAATTTCTCCAATATCTCTGGTATTATACTATTATTTTCTTTGAAATGCAACAAACAATATGTATTTCGTGTTCTTTTCTTGATCATTCTTTAATTCAATGATTTCAGTTTATTTTGTGACATATTGATCCTATTTCAAATATGTATTATTTATACATGTATAAATAAAGGGAACTTAGATAGCAAGAAAGAATTCTTTTGGCTTAGCTTCTTTGTATGTAATCACCAACCTAATAATTTATGGATCAAATGTGTGACCCACTTTAGTTAATTTACATAAATAAATTCAACTTAAAAAATGCATCAATATGGACTTATGAGCTGTTCATAAAAGTATGAAAGTGTTGTACATACTTCATATACACGTACAGCATTCAACTTTACAAAAGAAGAAGCTTAATTAGTTTTGTTTGTGATCTGGTTGATCGCTGTTTAGCTTACAGCGTTTTCTAAATACGAAGGGAATTTGCACATATTGCAATATAGTATTGTACGTGGAGATTCAATGATAAGCTAGCTAGCATGCGCGCGCGCGCATATATATATATATAATTCCTATCCAGAGCGCGAAGTTTCGCTCTGAAATTAAAGTGTGAAGTTTTTTATTTGACTCATTTTTTCGTCATATTTTCACATCTCCACCGTTCAAATTATTGATATTAATGTATAGATCATTCATACAAAATTTCATCAAGATTGATGATCGTTTGGGTTTTCGTAATCGTTATTTACACAAACAGTTCTGGTTAGACAAATTTATGGTCCGTTCATTGATTTGATCTAATAGATGAACATAATTCTGTCGAACTTGAACCGTTCATGTTTATAACAGAAAAACGCAGTTTTGAGTGCCTTAATGATAACCAAATTGGCTGAAATTTTGCATAGATGATCTATACATTAGTATCTAAATATTAGACGGTGGAATGTGAAAATTCGATGAAAAGTGAATGTAAAGTGGAAATCCGCACTGTAAGAATAAATGCAGACATCCGCATATGAGAAAATCTGTATATATATAAACCAAGGTAATGTAATTTCATAGCTAGGGTTTGGGTCCAGATTGAGCGTACTGGCTAGTTTTTATGTATAATATACAATCACACACACAGTTTGGCTAATGATCATGATGGCGATCAATATTATTGTTGACGCCTATGGTTGTCTTAAGAAAAAAAAAAACCATCAAAATTAAAATGGCGCCTCCAAAATATGCAAAGCTAACCTCAGAGATATTGTCTACCACCATCTGATTCTATTCAAAGGCATTGCTTAAAACTTATACAAATTCCATCAAATATTGTTTTCCCATAACCAACGCACCCTGAACACAAAAAGACTACCTATCAAAAAGACTCTACGCGCTTTGTACCGACAAGAAAATCATACAAAGAAAAAATGCCAACAAGAGTGAACAAGAAAACAAAAGATGACTAAATTTGACGACCTGGAAGCCATTTGACAAAGTGTATGTGGAACGATTGGTAGCCAGGGGCGGAGCTATGTTTGGGCTAGAAGGGGTCCGAACCCCAGCCAGCATTTGTCAATCTACCTATAATTACTACATGTACTAGTGCAAATGATCAAATCTTGTGTTAATTGAATCATTTGAACCCCCCTAATCAATGAAGACAACAATTAAACATATGAAATTAGAACTAATAGCACTTAATGGATAATAACTACACCCAACTTATAGAAAGAAATGCATAAATGTTGCTTAGATTAGAATATTTTATAAATATTATCATTGATATCTAGTCTATTTAATTGTTTTATATCTTATAGAAAATCAATAGGACATGCTAAAGGTATGTAATACATGCTAAAGAATACATTATATATAAAACCATCAATAGGAGTTATATCCTCTATACTCTCTTATTTTATCTTTTATGTCCGGACCCCCATAAGATCTAAATCCTGGCTCCGACACTGTTGGTAGCTTCCACCCGATCAAAACTCTATTTCCATGCATACTACGCACCAGTCCCACTGCATTCCAACGCCCAGTCTTCTTGGACCTCTTTATCCAACTATCTCTATCTTCTTCACTAAATTCACTTAAAGAAGACCAGTAGGTTTTAAGAAATGAGGAGACTGTCAAATAGTCAAAGTAACCAATACGAGAAAATAATGGATGAGCAAATGTTATACGCCTTTACAAACAAAGACTAGTAACAATATCGGATCTCTGTAATCATGTTCATTTTTGAAAGTTTAAAAGCAATGTGATTTACAGTTTCACTGTTTCAGATAAGTAATTTGGTTGGCATTCTGATGTAATATTAATATCATGTGTTATATAATGCATAGAGAGATGAATAACAAAGTCTTGGCAATTGAGGAAAAAGGAAAAGCGTGGACTGGTTAGAAGATTTGGATTGGATTTGAAGTGAAACAGGATGTACTTGGCATGCAACTCCAACACGATACAGAAGCTATGGAAGAGAGAATATGAGAAAGGGAAGATTTGCTCAGCTTTTCTTTCCATTTTTTTTTATTATGACCATTATCATTCAGATGCCTTCTTATAGTACAAGTTAAAGCTTGTTATAGTACAAGTCTTCCCTTTACAACTCTTAAAGCTTTTGTAATTAGCCATAGAGGAGATGTACGTAATTGAAACAAGAAAAGTTCAAAATGTATACATGGTATATGGATTTTTATTTAATATTTTTGAGTTTTATTTTTGGTTTGTTATCAATTTTATGTATTATTTGGTTTATTATGTAATATTTGATGTGGCACAGATTAGGTAGGGTAATAGATAAATAGTTAAAAACACTGAATAATAATTGGTCTACGTATTGAGTCTCCTACAAATACGAAATGGGTAATATACAGAACTACAAACCCACGAAGAATCGACCAGAAGACTATGGGTCTCATTTGACAGAGAGCCCACGAATCCCTTCATTTGTGGTAAAGTGACTAAGAGTATCTCCAGCATTATTGCTAAATCAATTTTGTTTTGAAATTTGTCAACTTTTATGATGAATAAGAGCTCCAATTTTGTTTTGAAATTTGTCAACTTTTATGATGAATAAGAGATCCAACAGTATGCCTAAAGGGTTGCTAAATTTAAAAAGTGCTAAACAAAATTGATAAATTTGTCAACCGAGTCATGAATTGCTAAAAGAACACCTATACTTTCCCTCCACTTTTTTCTCTACATGTCAGTTTTTAATTTGTTAAAAAATTATTATATAGCTTAGACATAGCAATAACTGCTGAAGTCAAATTCTTATATCAATAGTTAAATCTCATGAGCATCTCCAGCAATGTAACTAAAACTATAGTTAACTTTAGCAATAATTATGAAATTTAGCAATTGTTATAAGAATTTGTCTCCAGCGGTTATTGCTAAGTGTAAGTTAAGTAATATTTTTAACGAATTATAAACTGACACGTGGAGAAAAAAATGAGGGAAAATATAATTATTCCTTTAGCAATTCATGGCTCAGTTGACAAATTTATCAATTTTGTTTAGCAATTCTTAAATTTAGCAACCATTTAGGTATACTGTTTGAGCTCCTATTCATTCGAAAAGTTGACAAATTTCAAAAAAAATTTGATTTAGCAATACTGCTGGAGATGCTAAATTTAACTATAATTTTACTTATACTGCTAGAAATGCTCTAATGTCGATAAAAGGTGGCATTGTGGCTAAACACCCACGAAAAGAACTACGTGATATAATGTCACCTAGACCATTAGATATATGTACCAGTAAAACAACATGCCGTGTTCCTTCCATTATATACTACTATACTAGTAGCCACCATTAACATATAACTATTCTGTTATGACATTAATGTTTAACTCACCATGATATCATCTAGCTCTTTTTTTATTTGATCGTTCCTCCATTTTTCCTTAAGAAAATCATCAGGAACTCCATTTTTCCTTAGGAAAATCATCAGGATCTCTCTCCGCAAACAATAAACACTGCACACAATTAAAAACAATTAATCCATCCATTTTTTCATATATTTATGTAAATAATTAATATGAACATATGATTAAAACTAAAGGATATAACTGGATTCTGGATATATATGAGTCCGGATGTGGATTTCACTCCCGGAAACGAATCATTGAATCATACAAAAGAAAGCAACATACACCTATAAATATTAAAAATTCATATACATGACTATATCGGTTAGCTCACCTTCAAAAATCCACAATATGCTTCAAAATTTCAATTGCAAGAAACGTACATGTCTTTCTAACCAACTAAATTGGCTTTTTCTTTTTCTTTTTCTTTTTTACTTGTAGCTGTAACAAATTGGTCTTCATCTAACCAACAAGGATCAACATCGATCCTTCTCAACAATCAGTCTTCTCCCTCCTACTATCTCCGGCCAATTCCAACAAACGTCTACCCGCCTCCAATTAAGAGATCTACTTGAAGGTGTCATTCCCCAGCCGAGAAAGTCCAGCTTCTTGGAGCGCTGAACTGCTGAAGCCTCTTGCTTCTCCCCAAGTGATGAGTCGAGAAAGTCAGTTTAGGCTTTTAGCATCGCTAGTAGTTGTGGCGCCGGTCGACTTGGAGTGCTTTTGGAGGAGGCCCAGATTGAACTAGCTCGGTAGCGGAAGAAGAGGGAAAATTAACGAACTTGTACTTGTTCTTAACAAAATAAGTAATGAACTAATTCTTGTACTTGTACTCTTATAGCCTTGATTGGTCAATTCTTTTGACTTGTAGCTGTGGCTATGTTAGTTGTACCGAAAAAAGAAAGAAAAAGAATCTAGCATCGCAAATCTACACCATTGCTCCTAACCCTGTCTCTACTATAATCGGAATGTTTGGTGTCGGTCTTATCCTTAAGGGTTGTTACAACTATTTTCTCTCACAATGCAATGCATAGTGAATCAAAGTGTGTAAACAAATAACAAGTGAATCCTTAAGGAGTCCTCCATATATAATGAACTGGCTGAACATATTACAATCATGAAAAGACATACCAATGTGAACTACACAGTTTGGCTACTGATCAGGGTGGTGATCAATATTACACTCTGCGTTTTGAACTACTTAGCGTTTTGTACCGACAAGAAAATCATACAAAGAAAAGGGCAACAAGAGTGAACAAGTAAACAAAAGATAATTAAATTCAGTGTTGCAGACCTAGAAGAAATTTGAAAAAGTGTATGTAGAACGATTGGTAGCTTCCACCCAATCAAAACTCTATTTCCATGCATATTACGCACCAGTCCCACTGCATTCCAACGCTCAGTCTTCTTGGACCTCTTTATCCAACTATCTCTATCTACTTCACCAAATTCACTTAATGAGGACCAGTAGGTTTTAAGAAATGAGGACTGTCAAATACAAAGCAGCTCAAAGTAAACGAAAATATAATGAATGAGCAAATGTTAATCCGCCATTACAAACAAAGACTAGTAACAATATCTGAACTCTGTTAATCATGTCAATTCTTGAAAGTTTAAAAGCGATGTGCTTACAGTTTCACTGTTTCAGATAAAATGTCTGTACCTCCAAGCACATAATAGGGTACACTCATGACTCATGGAGCATGGCAGTTTTAGTAACTTCAAGTAATGGCTTAACGTACTACATCCTCCTGAAACCAAATGAAAACAGAGAGAACATCCACTGTTACCAACCCCAACAAGAAACTGTTGGATACATATGTCCAAATGGACTGCGTGCAAACATAAACCAGGAGAAAAAATTTGAAAATCAGCTAATTGGCACAATGGCTTACCACACCAACATGGCAAACTACAACCCGAAGCTTGTAGTTCTTTTGCAATTCTCTAATGCGGTAATATAGATAGTCCGGATGCAGCAGATGATGACGAAGACTGCAACAATCGGTTAACTTAGTACTCATTCGGATAAAAGAGTTAACTTACATACTACAAATGCAGTAAAAATGACAACCGATTAAAATGCATAAGGTATGTGTTCCACAGTCAAAAACACTTCAAACGTAAAATTAAAGAAACAAAGGAGTCCTGCCTGTCTACCTCTTGATTATTTACAAGGTACACACTGATTTCATCGTGAGATAAGCAGATGCCACTGTAGCTATAAGTTCAACCACCTTTATCCATAAACCATGGGGGAGCAACTAAAATTGTAGATGATAAATGGAGCAGACCACTCAACAGTCAATTATGAAAAATGTAGCACAACTACTATATTAATTAGGAAGGCAAAGTCTCCCACACATACATTCTAATGTCAATTATGAAGCACAACAAGAATCACATGAAACGGCCTTTCCATCAGTTTGCAGAAACTGCCCCTCTTTACACTTTTCATCAATATAGCACCACAAGGTAGAGGGTATGTGACAGTGACAGTGACAGTTGTATGGATATACTGCAGAGTATCCTAACTTTAGGCTCACATGTACATAGTAGTATAAAAAGGCGCAACATTCAAACCTTAGATAGAGAGCACATGAGCTTTGTCCGAGTAGTAGTCACAAATAATATCTGCAGATTCCCACCTCACATTTCTGATATGTTTGAGCAAGGGGTTTCCCTTCTGCAAGGAGAGATTAGATTTCCACTTAGTTCAAATATCATAGCTGCAAGCAATTGTGCTACAAGCTGCATAAGTTTGAAACTTCCAGCACATGAATGTTTGATTTAAAGAAACCTTTCCCCATTTTGGGCACAAAATATAATTTCCCTTTAGCAGTAATTATTTGGAACCACTCGATCCTCTCCTCCTGTTGAGGCTGCAACTTTAGAATATACATATCTAGACGCAAATCTACACCATTGCACCTAACCTGTCACTGTACTATAACCGGTATATTTGGTTTAGGTCTTATCCTTATGGGTTGTTACAACTATTTTCTCTCACAATGCAATCATAGTGAATCAAAGTGTATAAACAAATAACAAGTGAATCCTTAAGGAGTCCTCCAGATATAATGAACTGGTTGAATAGCAAATATTACAATCATGAAAAGACCTACCAATGTGACTTACACAGCATGGAGGATAAATTCCTTCTAGTGATACAATCAAACAGTTATGCTAATGATCATGGTGGTGATCATTACTAATAATGTTGACACCTATGATTGTCTTAAAAAAACCATAAAAATTACAATGGCGCCTCCAAAATATGCAAAGCTAACCTCAGAGACATTGTCACACAAAAATCTACCATCATCTGATTCTATTCAAATGCATTTCTTAAAACTTTTAGATTAACATCCAATCCATCAATTTTTTTTCCCATATCCAATGCACTCTGAACACAAAATGACTACCTCTGTCTGTTGCTCACAGAATTGGTAGGAGCAGATGACGATGGAAAATCAGATTGCCCAGTTTCCCTAATACAAGAAACAAACACCAAAAAGCATCATTCTTTCAGGTACCCAAACAGAGAAACACAAAACTTTCACATTGCCAACTACTTCAATTAGCTTAAGCTATTCCTTATTGGTAAGTTCATATAAAATCCCAAACACTTCCCCGTAAAACATTGCCCACTAAAAACAAACAATAACCCACATTTCTTCAATCAAAACCAAATTAGAGAAACCAAAAAAGGATTGAAATTGGCAAAAGGGTACCTTGAGTTGGAGGTTTCTGGGGGTTCTGGGGGAGAGTAAAACTTGAAAATATGTTTATCGATGCTGGTCTCAAAACCACAGGTATTTAACATCAGACTAAGCTAAAAGAAGAGTCTCAGAGAAGCATATATTTATAATTCATTCATTTTACGATTAAGTACGTATTTATAGTGAAAGCAGACAGAATAACTGGATTATCTAGGAATGTATCTACTATCTGTTAAGGATAATAGCAGGTAATGTGTCAAGCTAACCTTTGAACTTTCACCTATCTTTGAATAAGTATATAATTCTATTGAATAGAACTTACCAGTGCTCTTGGCGTGAGACCTGTATGAAAACAAAGTCGAGGAAGACGTGATTTAGGCTGAAAAATGGTAACAACATAACCCTCATGTTTGGGTAAATCAAAATTAATTCAAGAAAACATAACAGAGTACTGAAAGAGTGAATGTGGTGCCAATAAGACTTACTACATTTCAAGTACTCACGGAAACCTGCAAAATCCATTAGTCTAGCGTTAATAAGAGATTCAGAACAGAATCACCACTCTCAAAACCACTAATGAATTGGCAAATCAGACTGATAAAATCATTATCATAGAGAGAGGGGAAAAAAGAGAAAGGGTAAAGCCAAATTGAATCCTGATAAGTTAAGAACGTACTCACAATAGAGGGACTGGGTTCTTGTGTAGCAGTACTCATAGGGGAGAAAACTCACCCATGAAAGTCTAAAACCCTGTCTGAACTCGCCCATGGCATCATCATGACAGTTAAGAAAGCCAACAATAGCTATAACAAAGCATGTTAACCACACTGTCTCGGCATCCTTGTGAGCAATTAGATCATAGCAAATCAAGAAAGATGAAGAAAGAGAACGTATCAGTAAAAAGGTTTAGGCATTCTGAATCTGCAAAAACATTCTACGTACACCGACTATTTCACATAGATTAATATGACAACAAAACCAATAGAGAAACATCCCACTATCATTTTGTTCTGTGAATTACCCAAAAACAAAAGGCAAGGACTAGTTTTCAGACGCAGTTGTCTGCAACGGGACCATAATTAAAGATTAATATGTCATTAATGACCATGACTCCAATTAAAATAAAATAATTTGCAGACCCTTTCATGCATTCACCAATAGTCACCAGGGAGCTTCGAAGAATCTACTTACAAGAAAAAAGGGTCTTCCCTTGGAAAACTTGACTCTTGACTCATTCAATATCAATAAGAGATTGTATTAAAAAAGATGAACCATAGGTAGCCCGTTGCCAAGAATTTTATGTGCCTATTGATAAGTTAAGCATCAAAGAACTGATTGCAGATCAAGTCAATAGTTTAACAGAGGTTCTGCAAATGACTACCTGAGTTAATTGATTAGAAGCTACAGATAAAAGAAAAGATGAGGAAATTTAGATGCAGAGAGTATGTATCCAAAATTTAGTACTCAATGGTGGGTAAATCAGATGATGATGATCATTGAGACTTAACATGATGGAGGCTTGAGGCAATCCTGATTAAAGCTAAAGGGTAGGTTTGGACATGCGAAGACAGTCAACAAAGCCATACACACACATGGGAAAAAAGTTACACATACTAGAAAAAGTCAATGGTGACCAAAATGTGTTGATCCTCCAAGTCCATTTGATGAAGGAAAAATATAGAGTAATCTGATGAATCCAAATAAATTTCATTTAAATGTTAAACAAATAAAAAAGGAAGTCCTAGATGATCACAAGTCCCATTTACCAACCAGATACTCCTATGCTGATATAAAGAAGATAGATGACAAATGGATTCAAGAATAAGTAGGGTGAAGGAGCTTTTGGAAGTGTTTTCAGTGGAAAGCTTCCCCCCAACAGAGTTTTGGTCGCCGTAAAAGTCCTCAAGGATTCTAAAGGAAACGGAGAAGATTTTGTTAACGAAGTAGGAACCATTGCCAGAATTCACCATGTCAATGTGGTTCGCCTACTTGGCTTTCTGCTGAAGGAGGGAAGCATGCTCTTATATATGAGCTCAATCCAAAGAGCTCCCTAGAGAAGTTTTTATCTTCTGCATGATCCAAAGATACTCCATTTGATTGGATGAAACTTCGCAACATCATCACATGTATAGCAAAGGGAATTGAGTATCTACATCAAGGGTGCCACCAAAGGATCCTCCATTTTGATATCAAGCCTCATAATATCTTATTAGACCATGACTTGAGTCCAAAAATCTCAAGATTTTGGTCTCGCTAAACTTTATTCCAAGGAAGAGAGTATGATATCTATGACTGCTGCCAGAGGCACTGTAGGTTACATTTCTCCAGAGGTGTTCAATGGCAACTATGGAAATGTATCCTACAAATCGGATGTGTATAATTTTGGGATGCTAGTGCTCGAAATCATTGGAGCTATAACGGAATCTGCTGTTACATCTAACAACAGCCATGTGTGTTTTGCTGAATTGATCTATAAGTGTCTAAGTCAAAGGGGGAAAACTGGATTCAGTGATTTCTAAGCGACTAGCGATTATTGCACTTTGGTGTATTCAGTGGTACCCGGGGAATCGACCTTCCATGAAAGGGGTTGTGAGAATGCTAAAAGGAGCATCTGAAAGCTTAATCATGCCATCAAATCCGTTCGCCTCCACAATTCAAGCGGAACCAACAACAGCACACCCAACTTAATTAGAGCAATTGATTTCAGTAATTTTATTCTACATATCTGTAACACAAATAAAGATATACTACTAATATATGCTAAAGGCCAGTATAACTTCTGAGGTTTATCAATCTAAGAATTTCGAAAGGGAAGTTCTCCATTGATGTTTTAGATCAAAATTTTGGGTGCAAGCCTAAGTTAAACTTGCAAACGAAAAGTCAAGGAAACCATTTTGAGGTATTTCAATTAGATTAAGGGTTTTTTTTAATCTTATAACTGTTCTTAGCAACCTGAGAAGTCAATCAATCCAGAAGAACTATACTTTAACATGTTATATACCAGGAGTTCACTCTAAGGTCATTAGCTTTACAATAGAGACGACGACAAATCTGGAATTCCTTCCCTTTCCTTTCCTTGTCAAATCAACAAAATCAACAAACTGTCGCTGCCCAACTTCTGGAATTCAAGTTCCAACGGAGGCCGATACTCAACCAAGAAAAGACAGAAGATCGCCGGTGATATCAAAATAAAACAAAAATGACATAAGAACGTAAAGGACAGCGAGATGATCAACTCAAATCGTCGTCGGAATAGCAAGAAAAACCACGAGAATTCTCAAGCTTTCCTCAAAAAAATTTGAACGCCGGAAACTCGTCAGAGCTGCTAGCCTCGCCGGAACAGTGCTTTACCAAAAACCCAGAATTTTAAAAACTTAACCGATCACTAAAACTTGTAGAGCATGATGGTAGAAGCAATAAACTCACCACATGCAAAGGATTCGACCGCCGGAAACCGGAGATATGTTGCCGTGAAGTTTAAAGGCCGAAATGGGCGTTTGCGCAAACCTCACTGCATGCACGATATTCGATGCTCGGAGATATGGTTCCAACGGTGCCGATCACGCGCGAATTCGTGGTCGGACGGCGGAGATTGACGGCGGCGATGGCAGAGGTGGAAAATGGCGTTCTCTGCGTTGAATTGAGGTCGGGGAAAGCTTTGACCAAAAAGCAGACCCGCGCCTCTAATTAAAAGGAAACAGACGGCCCAGATTGATCCAAACTTAAATCCAACGTCCCAGAACAAATTCTCATTAAAATCCAATTTTCTGATTTTCCAAAAATACTTTTCTTTTCATCGAAACATCCCAAATTCGTAGAAATTAGCTCTGGCGTCTGAAAAACATTTTGAAAATACCCACGAATTTGTATCGATACTCTCTTCGGCATTGGGATCATAAATCCATTATTTACCTTTTGGTAAAATCTCGAACACTTACCCAAGTATTTCCTTTGAAATTTCTTCATTAACCCGACGAAAATAAACCCGATAAGGTAAAATTCAGCTACGTAAGGAGGTAACTAGATTCGGGATGTATCATTAAATTTCTCTGTATTTTTTGTTTGTGGTTTTAGTTGGTTATGTGCTCTAGTTGCAGCTTTTACTGGGTTTTAGTTTTAATATTTCCCAAGTTCATTTATAAAACTAATAGAAGATATGATTTATTTTTTAAATAAAAAAAGAAAGAAAAAAATGCAGATTCTTTAGAAAAAGAAAGAAGAAAAAAGGTAAAATTAATTAACAATATTGTTAATTATCATTAAATACATGTTTGTTAAATAACATGTATCATTAAATACATGTTTGTTAACCATGGTTAGAATGGTTAAACACAATAGACACGTGTCATTTATTTAGGTGAGTGGGGATATTGTTAATTATCATTAAATACATGTTTGTTAAATAACATCTATCATTAAATACATGTTTGTTAACCATGGTTAGAATGGTTAAACACAATAGACACGTGTCATTTATTTAGGTGAGTGGGGATCATAGTGGGGAAGTAAGGGTGGGGAGCAAATTTGCTTCTCTTCTGTCATGATCAAGTAGAAATTGTCGACCACCTTTTCTCCCACTGTGCTTTTGCTCGTAATGTGTGGCATAATTCTTCAAATGGAATTTTGCTAACTAATGCTTCCTCTTTTTTGACATGGGTAAAGTCTCTTTTTGATCAACCAGATAAATCTTCTTTACAACTCGTACTAATGATCTCCTGATCCATTTGGCATGTGCGAAATCAGCTTATTTTTAGACAAATACAAATAGAAGCAAAGCAGTGTTACTTTCATACGGTTACATTTTTATCAAATTATCTCTTTGTCAATGTTCCTACTTGCAAACCTCAGTTAGTAAGAATACCTTTCATTAAATGGCATCCTCCTAATCGTGGTTTTGTCAAGCTCAATTTTGACACCTCAATACAACATAATTGTGCGATTATTGGGTTTGTTTTTCGTAATATGGATGATCATCCACTTACAGTTGTTGCTAAATTCATTGGGGGCACCTCTGTTCTTCTGGCTGAGATGATTGCTTTTAAGGAAGATCTTCACACCGCATTGTTGCAGCATATTCTGAAACTTCTCGTAGAAGGTGATGCAGCGGAATTGATAACATTGGAATCCACCAACAATAGACTAGAATCCATAAGTCTTGTTTTCTCAAATCTACAAGAAAATTTGGAATCCACTAGAAGAGTTGAGAAAATCTCAAAGGTTTTATTAATATCAAAGATAACGACTACAACTGATTAAAGGTCCTTATATAGGAGAATAATCCCTAGGGCAACTAACAACCAAGCCTAGAAGCTCATAGATTACAAAGAAAACCAAATCCAAAACAAACTTAGAAAAACAAAATACTAAAACAATTAAATCTGCATTATGATGCTCTAAATGGACTCGGATTATGAGGCTCTAAACGGACTCGGATGGCCGAAAAGCTCATATGTCACCCACATTTGACTCGTATCGTCATTCTGCTTCTGGAAAGGTATTATAATTAGCAATCGGACACCGTATGCTAAATCTGGAGCAAAACGGGTTTGGACATGCAACGATCAATCTATTCTTCAATCTTTATCGCCATTTGTTCAACATGAGAAGGCGATTCTAAGATCCTCATTGACTGCATTAATGGTAAGGCTGCAATCCCATGGTGTATCAGTTCTTTTATTCAAGACATTTGTTGGCTGACTTCTCAATTTCAGGCGTGCTTCTTCCGACATGTTCATCATGAAGCAAACTTTGTGGTCGATAGATTAGCTTCTTTAGGCTTGACTGTTGTCACCTTTATGGTCTGGTTCAACTGCTTACCCATTTCTATGTCCCAAGCGTTCCATTTGGATAAGCTTGATGGGGGTGTTTCTAGAAGTTTTGTTTTGTAGTTTATGTTGTTTTAATCAATGAAATCGGAAAAAAGAAAGTATGAGTAATGAAATTGGTATCACGAAACACTCTCACGGTTGACAACAATGAGATTCGATGAGATTGTCGAAGCTGTGTCATAAAGCTTTGTTGTACAAGCTAAAGTTGGTTAATAGAGACTTCTCATCAAGGAACGAAAAATCGATAATATCCCCGATACTTCAGCGATATATCTTTGTCATCCCATGAATATATCGTTCGACATATTCGATATTTTGGGAAATTAGGCAAAATTCCCGATATTCTTGCAAAAACCATGACATTTCCTTTGAATTCAGGGGTAAATATGGAAAATTCTGTAAAATTTGAACAAAATACAATAGACGAAGACAAGTCTCGAACCTTGGTTGGCAAGTAGAAGGCTTAACGCCTTCGATATTCCCGCTATCATGGACTTGTGTTAATGCATGTACCTTTTAAAATATATAGATGCTTATAATATTCATTCTCTTCTTATATTTATTTTTCGATATTTTACCAATATTCTGGGTTTCTTATGTTTTTGCAATTACTGGCTTACTACTGTAGATTCTAGATTCTGGAAGTACAGCTTCAAAATTTTTAGTTTGAATGATGAAGGCTCACCAGTATAATGATTTTGGTTTCTCAAAATTGGTGTATTATCTCTGCTAATAAGAAGTGATCTTTACATTACCAAGTTGTATGTATTTCACAGAGGCAAATGTAACCTGTGATTTCGAAATCCTCATACATGTTCCGATGATGCATATCTCTTTCTAGCATTTAGCAAATCTAAAGAATGTGATCTAAGCTCTAAAGCATTGTCTTTAATAGGTAAAATATAGGTAACATATGCAAATCAACAAGTTTGCATAATGTTTCCTTAATTTGGTGAATTACGATGCACGTATCTGAATATAGTGTCTCACTAAATTTACAGCATCCGAGTCTCTGAAAGACATACCGGTTGCTACCACGTTCTCAGTTGTTTATATACTTGATTCTAACTAGTCAATGGGAAAACGTGTAGCTTTGAGAAGGTATGTCATAATCGTATGTCTTTATGGATGTAAGCTAATCTGTCACATGATGACTTTGCATTCTTTTGTAATCAGTTGCTCTGAATACTTGCAATTGATCTAATTTCTGTTTATTATGGTTGTCTTGTAGTTGGCTACTATTTGGTTGGAGCACAAAGATTCCTTAGCTGGTATATAATAAAGTTTGTCGAGGGTCGACACCAGTGGCGGATCTAGGATCCTGTAAGTGTCTAGGCTAATTAGACGTGGAAATTTTTTTTAGAATTTCTTGAAATAAAGTAGACTCATCAAAGGAAATTTCTTGTAAAGTAACACTAACGGAAGTGTAGGAGTATATGAGAAAACATTTTAAATTTTTTTTTATAACAAAATACTAATAGAAAAATAGATTATACCCAAGAAGGAAAGTGAACAAAATGAAAAGGGAAAAAACATGCAAAGTGAGGTAAATTAAGTAAAAAAAAATGAAGGATTTTCAGCCAATTCTGGTTTGTAGTCACAAAGAATAGAGGAAGAAGAAAAAATCTGGGAAAACTAGATAAAAACATGATATTTGACTCCAAGAGGACTCGAACCTTGGAGAAGGTAGAAGTCAATTTGGACAGATTGCCAACTAAATCAAAGGAACTTTGTTTACCAGTTGGTATTCACATGGTATATATCAGACATTTTGTCTGGGCTGCAGCCTAGATAGCCCACTACATGTATCCGCCCCTAGTCGACGCCGTTCATCTACATTGAATAACAATGTGTTTTCCTGTATGCCGTCACCGTTAGGTCGTGTAATTCCAGTAGTGCACTCGCCTGTTTTGTGTTTTCGTTATCTTTGTGTGTTTGCCATTCTAACCTATTGATCTGAATTGGTCTACGTGTTCATGTTTTTTGTGGGATTGATGTTTATTTTGTTTTGTTTTCTTTGATTTGATTGAAAAATGTTTTTCTTTTTTACTGTGATTGAAAAATGTATCAACAAGCCATAAACATTTTTCAATCAAATCAAAGCCAACAAAACAAAATAAACATCAATCCCACAAAAAGCATGAACACGCAGACCAATTCAGATCAACAGGTTAGAATGGCAAACACACAAAGATAACGAAAACACAAAACAGGCGAGTGCACTACTGGAATTACACGACCTAACGGTGACGGCATACAGGAAAACACATTGTTATTCAAAAACAGTGATTTCCGTTTGAGCCAAAAACAATGATTTCAGATTAATCTGAGAATCTACTCTTTATTGTGATTACTACCCTTTGGAAACAGTGATTGGTTTTCGTTCAAGGATAATCTAACTTAGTTAAGACAAGAACTTTTGTTTATTTGGTACAAGTCCTGTGCATTTTGCTTATTTTACATGTGCACTTAAACATAGTGTGTGGTTCTGTATAATAATTCAACATAGAGAACATTGTCAAGGCTTATTGATGACATGAAATTATAGAGCGCAGAGGACAATATCAACTGAAATACCATTATTACAAGCATGTTGCATTTGAAAAAGGGTAAGATAGATGACTGACAGTGGTATATTTGATTTTGCTAGGGCAATGAAATGATTGAGCTCCACACAGAGAAGCTTACGGTCATCTAATTCATCTCTTGCTGGTATTAAAGAGTCTGCAAAGTTCTTCCTATGCCGTTTTCCGTTTGTGCCGTAAAAATCTCCTTTTTTCTCCTTTGCAATGACTTGAGAAAGATGCAGCCTGAAATTAATAAAACAATTAATCACATGTATAATTTAACTGAAAACTATGAGGATGAGTTGAGTTCTACTAACCTGGTTTTCTCTATCATTCTGGGTAAAAGCTTTGGCCTATGCCATTCCTAATATTTCATTGTGCAGCTCGAAAAAATGGTACGAGAAGATCAGTAAACAGATCTACTTTATTTTTGTTTTCTCTTTGTTGCTCCATTAGCATTCATCAGTTTACATGCTCTGATATGTATTAAGGAAACACATGAGCATTTATATTGAAAGTCTTAATTGATTGAGAACTTGAAGAAGAATCAAATAAATAGCACTAATTTTGAGCCGAGACCACAAATAACTCGCATCAATTTTGAGCCTAGTTTGTATACAAAGGAAAGGGAAAAGGAAACAAGTACCTCATACGGAGAAAATGAGGAAGAGATGACGGCGGCGCCTTTGAGAGGCCTCAAGAGCAGCTTGTCAGAGATACGGCGGCGCCTTTCCTTTCCTTTCCCAACTTAGAGGCAGCACGTAAAACTCTTTTCTGATGAATCAAATTCAGCGAAATCCTTAAAGTCCGGTTAGAGCCCACCGCCCAGCTATACCACCGAGCAAACCCCGCACATGCAGTACCCTGATCAGGTTTAGGGTTAAACAACCGAAGGGAGGCACAATCCCCACTCAAACAATTCACCGGGCATAACCGAATAAAAACATTTGAAATCCAAATCTGGTCTTTCCATGAAACATTGCTTTTCCAAACCAAGTCAATCATTCAAGGATTTCTAAAAGAACTGAAATGCCATTTAATAGTAAGGTGAAGTCTGCCAAGAAGTAATTCATTAAATTGAATAACTTGCTGAGAAGGTAGAGCTTTAACGACTCAAAAACCTTTGTAAATCACATCAGTGGAAATACACGAGATTGGGGTTTAAAACAGTACTTGACAAGCTTTGAAATAAACATACTCTTGACAAGGAATGTGAAATCATGAGAAGTTGAGAACCACCAAACTGATAGTAAGATATGTATAAACTAGTTTACAACAAGAAACATAGCATGAAAACAATAGAGGCATACATCAACGGATCTTGGTTACTGAATAGGATGAAGTTTATAGGAGACCGAAAAGAAAATTCAGAATTGATTAAGAGTGGTAGTTTCATAACATAGATAAAAGGCACAGTTCAAAGTAAGTAGAGAATCTACTGTGAAGTACTATAGGCGAAATGATTCTACACACAACCAGACAGCAAGACATATAGAATAGGAAACAAACTCCAGTATAAGTTTTAGATTTCAACTTTGGTTTGACAAGTATACAAATACTGATAGAGAAGGACTCTAATATGAATCACTTATATGAATGAGTTGTAGCACAAACTGACATCAGGAATAGATCAAATTGTCAATAGAATATTTTCAATGATGTACCAAAATATATGGAGTCATGACTATTTCTTGACATGAGAAGAGAGAGAGAGTTTAGAACGAGGCAAAAGGACAAGGTCTGTTGTGCATGCTAGCATTTTCAATGAGATACCCAGAACTAGTTTATATTGAGATTAAGACATCCAAACAAGAATACTTGTTACCACGAACAAGATGGTAACTATGAATTCATAACAATATCAACAAAAGGGATTAAGAACCCAAAGAAACATCATATCGATGAACTCAGTACATATCAATTTGATAAGCCAATTGTTCTTCTCAAGATAAATTTAAGAATATCAATACTCCAAAGAGGTACATATATATCAATAAGCATCTCATCAAGTAAAGAAGGAGAACAAGTGAACAGATGAGATGAACAAAGTTACCAATGGGTCTTGACAATTCATGAATGAACAGATAAGATTCATAAAGAAAACAATACGATCACACCTAAACATAGATACCAGTATACCCAACTTGCCGTCATCTCTTCCTCATTTTCTCCCTATGAGGTACTTGTTTCCTTTTCCCTTTGTATACAAACTAGGCTCAAAATTGATGCGAGTTATTTGTGGTCTCGGCTCAAAATTAGTGCTATTTATTTGTTTCTTCTTCAAGTTCTCAATCAATTAAGACTTTCAATATAAATGCTCATGTGTTTCCTTAATACATATGAGAGCATGTAAATTGATGAATGCTAATGGAGCAACAAAGAGAAAACAAAAATAAAGTAGATCTGTTTACTGATCTTCTCGTACCATTTTTTCGAGCTGCACAATGAAATATTAGGAATGGCATAGGCCAAAGCTTTTACCCAGAATGATAGAGAAAACCAGGTTAGTAGAACTCAACTCATCCTCATAGTTTTCAGTTAAATTATACATGTGATTAATTGTTTTATTAATTTCAAGCTGCATCTTTCTCAAGTCATTGCAAAGGAGATTTTTACGGCATAGGAAGAACTTTGCAGACTCTTTAATACCAGCAAGAGATGAATTAGATGACCGTAAGCTTCTTTGTGTGGAGCTCAATCATTTCATTGCCCTAGCAAAATCAAATATACCACTGTCAGTCATCTATCTTACCCTTTTTCAAATGCAACATGCTTGTAATAATGGTATTTCAGTTGATATTGTCCTCTGCGCTCTATAATTTCATGTCATCAATAAGCCTTGACAATGTTCTCTATGTTGAATTATTATACAGAACCACACACTATGTTTAAGTGCACATGTAAAATAAGCAAAATGCATAGGACTTATGCCAAATAAACAAAAGTTCTTGTCTTAACTAAGTTAGATTATCCTTGAACGAAAACCAATCACTGTTTCTAAAGGGTAGTAATCACAATAAAGAGTAGATTCTCGGATTAATCTGAAATCATTGTTTTTGGCTCAAACGGAAATCACTGTTTTTGAATAACAATGTGTTTTCCTGTATGCCGTCACCGTTAGGTCGTGTAATTCCAGTAGTGCACTCGCCTGTTTTGTGTTTTCGTTATCTTTGTGTGTTTGCCATTCTAACCTGTTGATCTGAATTGGTCTGCGTGTTCATGTTTTTTGTGGGATTGATGTTTATTTTGTTTTGTTTTCTTTGATTTGATTGAAAAATGTTTTTCTTTTTTACTGTGATTGAAAAATGTATCAACAAGCCATAAACATTTTTCAATCAAATCAAAGCCAACAAAACAAAATAAACATCAATCCCACAAAAAGCATGAACACGCAGACCAATTCAGATCAACAGGTTAGAATGGCAAACACACAAAGATAACGAAAACACAAAACAGGCGAGTGCACTACTGGAATTACACGACCTAACGGTGACGGCATACAGGAAAACACATTGTTATTCAAAAACAGTGATTTCCGTTTGAGCCAAAAACAATGATTTCAGATTAATCTGAGAATCTACTCTTTATTGTGATTACTACCCTTTGGAAACAGTGATTGGTTTTCGTTCAAGGATAATCTAACTTAGTTAAGACAAGAACTTTTGTTTATTTGGTACAAGTCCTGTGCATTTTGCTTATTTTACATGTGCACTTAAACATAGTGTGTGGTTCTGTATAATAATTCAACATAGAGAACATTGTCAAGGCTTATTGATGACATGAAATTATAGAGCGCAGAGGACAATATCAACTGAAATACCATTATTACAAGCATGTTGCATTTGAAAAAGGGTAAGATAGATGACTGACAGTGGTATATTTGATTTTGCTAGGGCAATGAAATGATTGAGCTCCACACAGAGAAGCTTACGGTCATCTAATTCATCTCTTGCTGGTATTAAAGAGTCTGCAAAGTTCTTCCTATGCCGTTTTCCGTTTGTGCCGTAAAAATCTCCTTTTTTCTCCTTTGCAATGACTTGAGAAAGATGCAGCCTGAAATTAATAAAACAATTAATCACATGTATAATTTAACTGAAAACTATGAGGATGAGTTGAGTTCTACTAACCTGGTTTTCTCTATCATTCTGGGTAAAAGCTTTGGCCTATGCCATTCCTAATATTTCATTGTGCAGCTCGAAAAAATGGTACGAGAAGATCAGTAAACAGATCTACTTTATTTTTGTTTTCTCTTTGTTGCTCCATTAGCATTCATCAGTTTACATGCTCTGATATGTATTAAGGAAACACATGAGCATTTATATTGAAAGTCTTAATTGATTGAGAACTTGAAGAAGAATCAAATAAATAGCACTAATTTTGAGCCGAGACCACAAATAACTCGCATCAATTTTGAGCCTAGTTTGTATACAAAGGAAAGGGAAAAGGAAACAAGTACCTCATAGGGAGAAAATGAGGAAGAGATGACGGCGGCGCCTTTGAGAGGCCTCAAGAGCAGCTTGTCAGAGATACGGCGGCGCCTTTCCTTTCCTTTCCCAACTTAGAGGCAGCACGTAAAACTCTTTTCTGATGAATCAAATTCAGCGAAATCCTTAAAGTCCGGTTAGAGCCCACCGCCCAGCTATACCACCGAGCAAACCCCGCACATGCAGTACCCTGATCAGGTTTAGGGTTAAACAACCGAAGGGAGGCACAATCCCCACTCAAACAATTCACCGGGCATAACCGAATAAAAACATTTGAAATCCAAATCTGGTCTTTCCATGAAACATTGCTTTTCCAAACCAAGTCAATCATTCAAGGATTTCTAAAAGAACTGAAATGCCATTTAATAGTAAGGTGAAGTCTGCCAAGAAGTAATTCATTAAATTGAATAACTTGCTGAGAAGGTAGAGCTTTAACGACTCAAAAACCTTTGTAAATCACATCAGTGGAAATACACGAGATTGGGGTTTAAAACAGTACTTGACAAGCTTTGAAATAAACATACTCTTGACAAGGAATGTGAAATCATGAGAAGTTGAGAACCACCAAACTGATAGTAAGATATGTATAAACTAGTTTACAACAAGAAACATAGCATGAAAACAATAGAGGCATACATCAACGGATCTTGGTTACTGAATAGGATGAAGTTTATAGGAGACCGAAAAGAAAATTCAGAATTGATTAAGAGTGGTAGTTTCATAACATAGATAAAAGGCACAGTTCAAAGTAAGTAGAGAATCTACTGTGAAGTACTATAGGCGAAATGATTCTACACACAACCAGACAGCAAGACATATAGAATAGGAAACAAACTCCAGTATAAGTTTTAGATTTCAACTTTGGTTTGACAAGTATACAAATACTGATAGAGAAGGACTCTAATATGAATCACTTATATGAATGAGTTGTAGCACAAACTGACATCAGGAATAGATCAAATTGTCAATAGAATATTTTCAATGATGTACCAAAATATATGGAGTCATGACTATTTCTTGACATGAGAAGAGAGAGAGAGTTTAGAACGAGGCAAAAGGACAAGGTCTGTTGTGCATGCTAGCATTTTCAATGAGATACCCAGAACTAGTTTATATTGAGATTAAGACATCCAAACAAGAATACTTGTTACCACGAACAAGATGGTAACTATGAATTCATAACAATATCAACAAAAGGGATTAAGAACCCAAAGAAACATCATATCGATGAACTCAGTACATATCAATTTGATAAGCCAATTGTTCTTCTCAAGATAAATTTAAGAATATCAATACTCCAAAGAGGTACATATATATCAATAAGCATCTCATCAAGTAAAGAAGGAGAACAAGTGAACAGATGAGATGAACAAAGTTACCAATGGGTCTTGACAATTCATGAATGAACAGATAAGATTCATAAAGAAAACAATACGATCACACCTAAACATAGATACCAGTATAGAATCAAAGCTATAAAGAAAATTATGCTTTCCCTACCTCAATCTATGGATACCAGCAGCCAAGCAAGACAAGAGAGGAAAACAAGCTTCCCAATACAAGCATCCAATTTACATCATCGCCAAAGCAATCCGAGCTCAAATGCAAACACCCAATCTACTATAGCAATCCAGCCACCTATCAAGGAATTTTCAGATATGAATCATACTCCCCTCCATTTGGAAGTAGTCTAATAAAGGATGAAAATTATTGATGCAGCAAACCTACTGCTTCGATACCAGGATCAACAAGGGATTTAAACACACACAGAACACTTTTATATGGAAATCACTCCCTGGTTTCACACCAAATCCAGGTTTCTCATCCTAAAACTAGGCTTCACGCCAATCCCATCGAAAACTCAGAAACACGATAATTTTATTCATATAACATAGCATAGCATCCCTAGGTAGCCCTTACACTTATTTATACTTGAGATGGTAGCTCAAATGGACTGCACTAAAGACTCTTAAAACTCTTCTAAAACTGAAGCATTAAAGACTCATTAGGACCATCTCCTGAAACTGACGCATGACGCATTTAAGACTAACTTAAAGAGACCTTAAGACTTCTAAATTGAAATGGAAATATGAAAAGACACAGGCAGCTTAGAGACTTCAGGAATCAGACTTTGTTTCCCTCCAGGTGCAACAATTATTTTGAATGATTAGGTGCTTTCTCCTTCCATTTGTTCCTCTCATAAACCTTGAAAGGTTTGACTATGATGTCCTCATCAATTATGGAAGTTCAGAAAACTCACTTGCAGCAATAAAGCTGTGTCCATTTCAAAGGGAGAACTTCAGAGACTCTATCTTAGACAATGGGATTCACAGAAATCTCTTGAGAGCTATTGCTCAAGCGCAGCCTTTGAGTGAGAGAAGGAACACCAATTTCTTTTCGGGAAAGAGGAAGAATAGAAAAGAGAAGGGGAAGAAAGACCGACTGGTATGTTCGGGAGAAATCGATAAGGGACACCTGGAGGGAGAGGATTAGGCAACGTGTATTAGTCTAGACTAGAAAGGTAGCCCGCGCGCTGCTGCGGGATTTTCGATACTGTAACATGTCATTTTTATGGTCGATAAATGCTGTATCAGTTATCAACTTTGCTTGAAACAGAGTGAAATCCTTATTCTTAGCTTTTATTTTGACAATGCACTGTAATGTTCTTGTTTCAATGAACTGATAACGATCATTCTATAATTACAAAGATTTGTAAACTTGTTGATTGCAATTACTGATAGACAACAGCAAAAATATTACATCTACCTTGATACATGTGCATTGAGCTAGCATCTGCTGTGCTTGTTTTTAAGGATACTACAGAAAAATATAAAAGACAATCATCTTTCATCCTTAACACCTTTAGTAATGTTTGTGGCAAATTGCCTTATGTAATTAATAAAATCTACCCATGAGGAATATCATTGTTGTCCATTTTAGCTGTAAGCTAGTCAAACCCCACTATACAGAATTGTTGTTATATGAACATGGTTCTGAAATCAATTTGATCATGGCCATGGACATGGTTCTAGAATCAATCCATGCCCTGAAGATATGTAGACATAATAGTCATCCATTAATAAGCCACACTAAGAGTAGAATAGTTAGCAACAACAATAATAGATTCAGAAAAAGTATTAACATATACTGATGATATAAGATTGCCAATTTAATGGAAGTGATAAGAGTTACCAAAAATGCAAAAGGCAGCAAGCCAAATAACTAAAAACCACAGCAGAACTACAAATCACTCTTCTTGTTCATTAAAATTAATCAATAAGCTTAAGGGCACAAAAACTATGATTGTTTAGTAGAACAATTTATCCTGCAACTCAATGAAACTTATGTTTAGATTGCAATTATAACTGCATAGTTGTTATAGCGCAGATTAATTATAACCGGTAGTCTTTACCTCATCAACTGTTGGATCATGTATGTTTCAATCCATAATGGTTATCTTCTGCATAGACTTCATATTTGTCTCGCCCAGTCCATAGGAAAGCTGTTGTTGCCTCTGGAATTGTAAAACTGCATCATGAAAGGAAAAATATACGTAAAAAAATAGTAGCTTACTGGCTTTGACTTTTTAGGTATAAGAGCTGGAAAATGTATTATGTCAATTTTGTGCCAAAGCTAACAAACAATATCCTTTTCAAACTTAAAAATTTAACTAACAGATAAGATAGTAAATAATCTGTTCTAAAGAAATGCTCCAGTATTAGCAGGTAAAATATTTTCGATCAATAATTCTTCTATCAAATGCCTCATATGATTAAATATACTAACAGGCAGTAATATCCATTTCAAACTAATCAGGACCCAAAATATATTCTTCTAAAATGTCAATGAAATTGATGCACATATTCATGTACGTAGCCGAACCAAATACCAAAAAAAGAAAACGGAAAAGGTATATACTGTATATGAAAAAATAAGATCAAAATCAAATTGGAAGAGGCTAATCAAACCCTTTGAAGTATAAGTATTCACAGGTCCTGTAATTCGATTAAGACCCTTTTGGAGTCGTCGCGCCTTGCCCATCAAATCAACCTGAAAGAAGAGTTTATCTTTAATATAAGATTAACTTTCCTATTATTCAAATATCCAACAAAAATCAATTTAAGAATAGCTACATCTTCAGAATCTTTTAGTCATATACACTCAGACACCTTTTTCGAAATACAAAGAATTAAATAGCAACAATAAAAACCACTGATATAATCAATACCAATCTAACAACATATAACAAAAAAAAAATATACTACCTCTAGGGAACCCGTTTAATTCATTATCATTGCCATTGGCAGAAATTGGTGTGAGAAGTAGAATGAGAAGAAGGTTCTTACCATAAGCTTGCCACAGACCCTGCAATCAATTGCCCGAAACCACTTGTTCTGAATGCATGGAAGCAGAGGGCTACATTTGAAAGAGGGAGCTCGGTTCCAGTCTGACAAAAGCGAATATAGGAAAAATTAGGATTAGGATTGATGAAGCGGTGGAGCAGTGAGAGAGGAGAGAGAACAAAGCAACGAAAGATTGATCTCGGAAGAGCAAAAGAGAAGGCAGCGGCTGATCTTGGACCAGAAACTGGACATGATCTGCTCTGCGAACAGTGACGGTGAAAAATGGTATCGCACCTCTGAACCACACAGATTTCAACTGTAGATAAAGAGTAAAAATATGGAAGAATCTAGACATCAACTGTAGAAGAAAGAAGAAAAAGATGGAAGAATCTAGACAAAAGAACAGATGAGGGCACACGCGGAAATCTACCAACCAACAGCAGGGGCAATACCTGATAGAATATTTGATTGGTTAATCATGACATGAGAACTTAATGACATCTTAGGCACTAAGATAAGTATGAACTATGTCCACCTATCCTCCCTTTAATCTTCATCCACCAAAGGTCCTAAAATGAAATGAGAAAATCTCCGAGTTATTTTTTGTTTTTGGTCGTTAAAAATCTCCCAGTTCTTGAATATACATGTTAACAATTATGAGACACAAAATAGTAATTATGACAGAGAACACAGGGAAAGAAAGAGTCCAAAAATGGCCAAATGAATGAGATGTGTTGTGAGCTAGCCAGAGTGAAAGAGATGCAAATCTTGGCTTGCTTGGCTTCTCTCCACAGTCTCCACCTGACAACCAATGAAGTCATCTACTTAACTCTCTCTCTCCTCTCTCTCTCTCTGGGAACTCGCATCCGCAACCGCCTCTGAAACCAAAAGCCCCAAAACCACAATCAGCATTAGACACAACGCAATTCAACTCTAGGTCTCAGAAAAACGAAACAGCAACGCAGAAGCGTCGGGATATTGTGAGAGAGAGGTTGTTTACCGGTGAGATTGTTGGATTTGGTGTTGGCCTGAGCGCGGTTGGAGTAGAGCTCGGAGTTCTTTGGGGTCGAGGGCGATGGCCTGGGACCCCTGGGTGTAGAGGTCAACGGCGAGCTCGAAGTGGTCGTCGATGAAGGCCTCCTTGGGAGATCGGGAGCCACAAAAGAGAGGGAAGAAGAGCTTGAGATCTGGCTGAATCTCTTGATAGAGATGATTCGGCGGTGTCGAGAGAGATCGAGAGAGGAAGAAAGATGGAACTGGCTGAATGACATCGAGAGAGATCGAGAGAGAATTAAAGAGCGGAGACAGCCTTCCTCGAAGAAGGTCGTAGAAAAAGTGAAGAAGAGAGAAGGAAAAGGCCAAGCCCAAAGAGAGAAGAAAAAACCCAAGGAAAGAAGAAAAAGCCCAAGCCCAACTGACACTGTTCACGGGAACAGTGCCGCGCGCCAGGCGCTATAATAATATAGTAAATTAGTGGCTGGATGCTTCTAGTATAACTAGATATTTAAGAAGAGTTAACATATGTTTTTAGTAGTAGCTAATAACCCAAACACAAACAGTAAAATTCAATTATTATTATTATTTTATCAGGCAAAAACACAAAACAGACAAAGAATAAGGAAAACAAATTTTCCTAATGCAATTTAATTTAAGACTAGGTCATTACAGCCTAAAATCAATTTGAAACACCTAACCAATCCAGTAAACATTTCATGGATTATGGAAAAAAAAGAAACTTACAATGAACACATAGTTATATAGACTACAGTATACTACTAACTATCTTCAGTACAGAAATGCTTTATTTAAGGGTAAGCAATTAGAGATAGTGTCACTTTTGCACCTCTCATCTCTACTGATATTGCATCAAACATCTTCCAATGCCATTGCATATACACATCTTTTAACTATTAGAGAATTGATTTTACCAGCTTAGATGTTGGTTTTTAATTTGGACATCATTTGCCAACACTTTCAGGTAACTTCTCTTTACTGGCCCTCACCAAAAGCATACAAAATATATAGGAAACAAATATATTCAATCTCATACCTGTATGCGATCATTACATTCTTATTATGGCTTGCCAAAGCGCCACTGCTGAACCACTATTTTCTGCCAAATTTTCTGGAGCTTGCCTGGATGAACTAGCCTCATCAGGCTCCTCCTTGTGAGTGAAAAGAGAACCTTGAGAAAGATGGAAGGATCTGTTGCCACGGTCGTCTAAAGAAGTCCATCTCCAATTGGTGCTGGAACCAACAACATTGCGTGGAGGAGGCCTAACATATAAGTTCATATTAGCGAAGCAGTATGCCAAATAAGCTGGTCAGAAAACAGTTCCTGAGATTTTCAGCAATGTACCTTAAATTAGTGAAGCTTGTTTGCATACTGGAGTTCTGTTGACTTAAAAGGTTCCCGATAGCATAAAAGGAACCCTCCAAACTTTGGGAAGCACTACAACTTCGATCAGGTATGGTTCCAGCTCTATCTCTCTGAATTCTATGCATCTTCGAGAGGAAGCCCAATTCTGCTGCCATGCTTTTCAATGGAGACCCAAATGTTGCAGTACCCATACAACGAATGCCACTTTTCACCTTTACGGCTTTCCACCATTCTCATGAGACTCTGGTTGCCATCCTACCTAAAAAAATACTAAGCTTTATCAATGTTGCCATCACGAACTTTCTTTTACCCAGTACATCCAAGCCATGTTATTCCTATGCTCCATTTATTCAAAAAGATCCTATGCTCCATTCACAATCCACAACTCCCAGTCATAGTTTACTCTAAGAAGGTAAAACACACACGAAACCAGAAGTAACAGAGTATTTGACGCTGCCAAGATTTCCTTCTCCGTTAAAAAAAAATAAATATTTAATATATATATATATATTAGCTAATGATTACATACATAACAAGCTTCATCTCCATATAATAATAATTTTGAAACATTAGCAACGTCTAGGGATAGATAACAATAAGTAGAAGCCTACCAAACATCTTGTTTGTTAGCATGAGTCATGAAGTTAATTTAGGAATGTAAATTAATTTGTTATTGCTTTCTTATTTTATATGTGTAATACATGTAGTACATAGTACGTAGGGTTTGTACATCTTGTATCTCTTTATATAGCCTCTTCTGTGGGATGAATACATATCAGAAAATTCATTCTCCAAACCTTGTTATATTTGACTACATCTACCAAGTCTCATATAAGAATAATGTTGTCTGATAACATTGCCTCTGTTAGAAATACTTAATTTTACAGAGCAAACCACTGTTTACGGTTCATATTCAAATATGTTATATTGTCTCTAACTTAAATGCTCTATCGATCATTCGATTGTACTACCTATAATTCACAAAAGGATTGAGTTGGTGGGTCAGGGAAAGTTTGTCTTTTACCAATAATTTGTAAACAAATAACATTGTACAATATCAAAGAAATTCGAAATTAAGCACTTTGCATGAACAAGGTAACAGGAACGATATGCTCAAAATGTTTCTTTAACGCAAAAAAGAACAACAAATGACAACAATAATAGTTCATGTACATCCATTAGCAAAAAACAGGCTTGGATTGCATATTGGGAACTAGTTTACACATCCTAATCAAGTATTACCAAAAAGCAAAATCTTAGAAATGTTTCCTCTTCTCCCATGGGAGTAAAATCAGCATCTAAAGTAGTTTTGACAATAGGGAGATGGACAGAGGGTTTGGGAACGAATTCGATGGCCCCGATCCCAATCTACCAAAGACGGCCAAACACAATAAACCAATGGGTTTGTAATGCCCATCTAAATACTAAACACGCTGTTTGGTGAACAAGAATAAGAATCAGAATAAGAAGTCTCCATGTTTTAAAAAAAAAGAAAATAAAACCCCACGCGCGCTGACAACCGCGTCTCTTCCAACCGAGCGAGCGGACTCAAAGTGAAACTAGGGAAAAACCGGAAGACTTCTGATTTCGAAAAAGAGAAAATGGAGTTTTTAAGAGATTCCTTGGTTTTGTTGTCATTCCTATCAGATCTTCGATGACATTATCTTTTCATTATGCTCGAGTATCCATTGAGAAAATCTTGAATTCTTGATTGCTCACTTTTCCTTTTCTGTTTGTTAGTCTATTCATTTATGTGCCTGGAATCCTAGTCTTGATCAGTTGCTTATTGATTTCATCGAAATTGATTTGTTCTACTGCAGTGAAGTGATTCTATTGTTATTATCCGGCCTTGATTCTGTTCCTGTGCAGTTGTCTATTCGTTTGTTCTGAAATGATCGACTCATTGTAGTAAAAAGCAGTTCTGTGTTGTTATCTATCCTTGAGTTTATTCTAAATTTTCAGTAGTACCTCTTCAAGATTAATTCTATCTTCTGTCATATCTATGGTTTCTATAGTACATTCGAAGCATCTTTACCTTCACATTTCAGATGTTGTTGCTGGTTTAGAATCTTAGCTGTAACGATTATTATGTTGTACCTACTGAGCTTGTGAAGCTTATTCCCTACATTCTTGTTGTTTTCAGGTAGTCCATAAGTGGACGAGTTAATGATAGTGATGTCTTCTTGAGCTGAAGTTTTGGTATTATTCCGTGATGGTGTTGGTTGTGCTTCACTTGTGTCTGAGTGCTTGTGTTCTCTTGGACTGGATTGCGTTGTTACATTTGAATTGAGTATGTTGTTGATGTTACCTTGTTTTGAAAGTTAGAATTTCTATGTAGTTTTGAGGCAGCAATCTGGTAAAGGTTTTGGTACCAATGTGATGGATGGTTTTGAAATGTAAATATTGTATTGAACAAACTGTAAAGATGTATCTAAACCATTTCTTATCAGATTCTAATGTTTCTTTTGTATCTTTAAAAGCAAAGGAACAAAGGAGTTAAGTGTGTTTAAAGTTATATGCAAAACCACTACCCAGTTTTTAAAAGGTTTGGTTATGGAAGTACACAAACGTTCTTCTTGAGATGTTTATTACTCAAGTTCCTGCTCTATGTTGTTAATAGAGTGATTCTTCAGGTAAATATTCTTCAATCAGTTGGTTTTAAAAAAATAGTTATCCCTTCAAAGTTTTAGTGACTATTTCACGGTTCTTTATAAAAGTTCCTCATTTTAAAAGTTTATTTAAAAGAAATAAAAAAGTTCACAAATTTTTCTTTCGATTTATTCCATCACATTAGTCGTATCCTAAGGTCAGGGTGTGACATAGGCCCTTTGATTTGTTCCATTATTCTCCCGCTCTTATATTTAGGATTCATGGGTTAAACTTAAGGCAGGAATAAAATCTACAAATCTGAAATTGTGTTTCTGAAATTTTGAACCAGTTACCGTTTTTACTGAAAATGTACAGTTTCATTTTGGAATTTGAAGTTGGTGTCTTCATAAGAATTGCAGTAGACATCTTAAGGATCGTTTCAGAATTAGAATCTCCTGAAAACGATTTTCGTAGTATTATTTATGATTTTTCAAAGTTACAGGTCTGCTGCATAATTTTCTGAAACAACATCAGTACTAAGTTCTTATTTATGTTACTAGCTAGCTTTCTATTCAATCATGTCTGAAAGCACTAGTGTTCCAGAACTAGACATTCCCAGGTACTAAATGGAATCAAGTCCTTCTCCCTTTGGACTTCATACAATGATTTAAGTAACCATGAAGTGAGCTCTATGCATTAGTAGTTATGCTTGAAAGCGTCTCTGTTATTTCTTTCAAATATGTTTCAAAGGGACTATGATTTTCTTTATTTTGTTCCAATTATTTAGTACCAGTCACACCTTCAACTTAAAGAAAAAAGTTGGGGTAGAGATTTCCAGTTTGTATTGGAGGAAACTCATATGTACAGTCTTTCTTTGTTTTGACAGTGGAACCGCATTATTGCATTAGAATATTTACCTTGTGGGTATGAAGAATATATCAACGTAGAAACAGAGGCTATGTACGGCAATACATCTGATGACGACATTTCCTATGGGGAATGGCACAACATCCATTTCAATTATTGACAATCGCTTGAGAAATTGAACAAACCTCTCTTTTCTTGGATACACTTTGTTTTTGGTCAACTCAATATGAGGGAGCAGGAAAACACAAATCACTTCGGCTGATTTTTCTAAAACAGTGTGTTTCTTGGGCCAAATTATGTGGTGATTTCGACGATAGGATACTGGTCTATATATTTGCTTCTCTCTTTATGTCCATTTATATGAGAATCAAAGCAGCCAATGCGGGATTAGATTACACCTTCTGCAAGTCTTTGCAGTGACCTTGTATTGAACATGTTGATTGGTGGAGCATGAATCGCATGTTTTAACTGGACCTATCAGTTTTAAGTTTTAACATTCTGGATATATCAAGTTCAAATGGTAGGCATGAATCGCATGTTTAAGGTCATGAGATTCACATTTCAAAAAAAAAGTCATGAGATTCACAGTTGTAGCCATTTCGTTTGAGAGCTTTTAGTAAGACGATAGGACCTAGTTGTCAGTTAAACATCTTAACCAACCAAGACACGGCTCACTGACAACAATAGGACTCACTTCAAAGAATGTTATGTTAATGCTTCAAGGAGTAGTTTAACGGAGGGACTACCCATTTTGCCCTGTGTCAATTATAAGCCACCAATAAATTTTTGTCATATGGAATTCCACTTACAACACTGAACCACGTCTAACTATGTTAAGTTTTATTAAATTTAGTTTTTTACCAAAGAAAAATAAACTCGGCCATTTCTTCTCTGTCTAGGCTCCAGCCTTTTCTTCTTTCTTTCTACTTCTCCTCAACTTCATCGTCTATTTAAACAACAAAATTGTGTTCCAAAAAGTTTATTGGTGTGAATCGGAAGGAGAATATGGTGATGGTGCGGGTGTTGAGGGCGAATTCGTGAGTGAATTAGGTGGATTGAGAGACGATGCGGTGGAGTTTACCCCAGTTTCGAAGTCGACGTTGTGGCCGCCGCAGGCCCAGAGGAGAAAAATTAGGGTATAGAGATTTCAATCCTAGTTTAACCAATTAGTTATACGGATTCAGCAAAGAGAAAAATTCAGCAACGGTCTCTAAACTATTATACCAAGGCCAATTTGATACTCTGAAACGTATCAATGTGATACTTAAATACTTAAATGGGAATCTACGTGAGACCTCAGTCTAATTTCCTTAACGCCTCCGTCAATATGCTGATGTGGCAAACACAAAAGGACAAACAAAAACCTAAATGACTAATATACCCTTTTTGTAAGTTTCGTTTGTTTTTTGCTCTCTTTATTCTTTTTTACTTCTCCTTTCTGGGATTTTTTTCGGGGAACTTTCTAACTAAATGCCACAACCCCTGTCTCTTCCAACTCTTCCTCATTTAATTCATTGTTGTTGTTCGAAATCAAGGACGAGATAGTGGTAAGGTTGTTTACATCATTCCAGTTGTATTCGAACTCTTATCTTCGCTATCGGGAGGCTTTGATTTCTAGGAATTTTTGCCGGAAATTCTTGATCATTATCTGGAGCCGTGGATAAAGAACACTCGAATATGGCGATGATCATGAGACCCAATAATTCCTCTCCAGCTCTCCTTTTTCGTCGTCTCGGGTCGGATTGGATGATTCGGGTCGATTTGAGATGGGTGGAATCGATTCGGTTGACTCCACATTGAGACTTGGGATTCCGAGGAAGAGTTGGGTTAGGGCTGACGAACTGGTCGAGGTTGTCGCCCGCGGGGAAGAGTTGGTGATGAATGGGGTCGGGATGGAGAGAAATATGGACATATGGTGACTTTTTTTGGTTTTGGTACTCATTTCTTTTGTAATAGAAGTAGAAATTGGAAGAGGGCGAGTCTGAATTGAGAATTTCGTAGAAAGAGTTGCAGATCAAATCAATTTCTGGGTTTCTGATAGCGAAGTTGAAGTCGGAGGCGGTGTTTAGAAGAATGAGAAGGAAGAAGAACGAGAGCAGGGAGAGCTCTGTTTTATGTTTTTTAAAAAAAGAAAAAAAGAAAAAAAAAAGTTAATCCAGAAAGACTATACTGCCCTTGAGGAAAAAAGCAAATGTTTGACCTGTGTTTGCTAAGTCAGCAAATAGACAGAGGCGTCAAGAAAATTTGATGGAGGTATCATGTAGATGCTAATATAAATGTTTGGGTATCACATTGATATGTTTCAAAGTTTGGGTATCAAATTGACCTTGACAGAATAGTTTAGGGACTGTTGCTGAATTTTCCTCTTCAGCAAATATGATCAACCAAGACTTGTACATTTCACAAAACTGAAAAACCATTCTATTTTTTTTTGTTGAAGAAAGAAAAACCATTCTCGTTAAGATTGCCGAAAGCGAAAAGATTTACAAGTATACAACCACAGCTAATTCATGATTCTCTAATGACCAAGCAATGTGATCTGATGGTTTTCCTAAGCCATCTCGCCTCTCATTCTCCTCGCAAACTGAATATCCTTGGGCATAATGATGACCCTCTTGGCGTGAATAGCGCATAGGTTATTGTCCTTAAATAGACCCACCAAGGAAGTAGGCCAGACTTGATGTGAGTCTAGCGAGCCGGTCGACTCAGGGCCGAATATCAATGAGGCCCAGACTTTCTTGGCTCATGGATGTCATTACAAATGACGGACCCATAACTAGTTGTATTGATAGGGAGGAGTCTGATGGAGTTGATTCCACCACGGTATGTTCTTTTGATTTGTAATTTGTTTCTTTGAATAAATGGTTGTTTCATTCTATAAAAAAAACATGTCACGTAGACGACTTAACAAAAAAAACTATCGGATGTGTTATAAACGTAGAAATGAGAGAGATGATAGAGAGAGATAGAATGTGGGAGGAGGAGGAAGAAGTGTATCATTCATTCTCATTAGGTTCTTTTATATAGGAGTAAAGTTTACATCATAAGGACATAAGTAATGAGTATTTACGTGGACATTCACATAATTATAATATTTACAACACTCTCCCTTGGATGTCCAGCAATGAATGATATGGTGTTGGACGCGCTTATTGTTACCTCGTTAAAAACCTTGTCAGTTAATAAAAACCTTGTGAGAAAAAACAACACTGGTCGAAGGAGAAAAAGAGTGCAACACGCATATGTCCTAAGGTAGCATAATCTTGAATGCTCCCCCTGATGAGAATCTCTCTTTGATTGATTGATGCAAGCTCCAATATCATGTATGTGATGGATACATGTATCTCATGTATAATAGATATGACGTGTATGTTGATCATAGAAATGAGATAATGTGAACTTTGCATGAAAGGAACTTATCATGAATATTCAATCCTGCAAAGGTTAGGGTAATACCAGCAAAACTATAATTTTATGAATAAATTATACCTCACATGGTAAGAGACCAGATTCATTTGTTCAAATCTTTGATAAGACATTAGCTAAAGCATAAAGATATTAAGGAATATTAATTGACACATTTACTTTTGTGCACTATTCTTAAGCACCAAAATTTTAATATGACACACTTTAGCCATAAATATCAATTTATACAATTGATAATCTCATATAGGCTCAATAGGAGCTCTAGATAACTTCATAGAAGTTAGAAAAAATTGCAATATCATGATTATAATCATAATCAAATTCGATATCTTAGTTTTGTCATAATACTCATTGAGGCAATAAGTCATATCTTGACTATAATAGAATGAGTATATGAGCTCAGACTATACTTGATTTCATGAGTGCAGTCCCGTTCACCTGGACCATAACTGACCAAGTGAAATTTGGTCAGTAACCGTCCGATCTTGGCTTACTAGGATCCTAGGGTGGAGAACTAAACAAGCTTAATTAAACTAAAACTTGTGTGTTGTATTTTTTTAATTATTAGTTTTTACCAAACCCAAGACGTCTCCTTCTCGTCTTCTCCACTTCTGCTCATCGTCTTTCTCACAGACATAACCAGCACCCAAACTTGTATCGCCGGAGAGGAAGACTGTCGTGCCTGATTCTTCTCCTTTTCTCTGTCGTTTCCAAAAGACCCTTTAGAGATTAAACCAAACTCGTTTCGCCGGAGACGACAGAAACAAAAAAACTCAGAGAAGTTTCGCCGGAGAAGAGGAGACACAGTGCTCATGCATGGTTTCTCTCTTTTCTCTATCTTTTCTTACTACTAATTTAGGAGTAAGACAAACCAACCTTATTGGAGCATTATTTTATTTAACTTTGCATATCTTGTATTAGCAGTATCTCAAAGACGATCGAAGTCAAAGTTGCATAAGAAGGGTCTGTTAGCACTTAGAAGGATTGAAGATATATTCAAAGTTGTTTATTTCTGCAGGTACTTCGCTGTGCTCTCTTTGAAAGGTAACAAAGTTACCTTGTTTATTCTTATACTATATAATCATTGTTTAGTTCAATGATTATTGTTTATAATTGATCTTTTAAAATCTTTTACTAGTTTGAAAGACGTAGTCAAGCACCATGAAAAACATGGAAATTATATCAGAGGAACTGATGTTATTCCGAGGAGATACCCAGATGGCATATATCCCTGATGTTGAAGATGGTATGAAACCAAAAGCCGAGCAACGATTCGACTCATTAGATGCGGTGTACAAGTTCTACAATGATTATGCACGTAAGGCTGGATTTAGTGTCAGAAAAAGCGAGACAAAGAAGAATGGAATGGTAAATTGGAAAAGATATGTATGTTTTAAAGAAGGGGAGACAGATGAGACAAGGAGAAATAACAATGAAGTTGAGGAAAGAGACCGTAGGAATACTCGAACATGGTGCAATGCAAAATTAATCGTAAGCCATGATGGAAGCCATTATGTTGTCAAGACTTTCATAGAGGAACACAATCATCCACCTACAACACCAAGCAGGGTTCACATATTACCATCACACCGTAATATGTCGGTAGCAAAAAAGAATCTGATACAAGACTTCAAAAAGATGGACATTTCTTTATACCAGCAATTCGCACTATTCGAGACACAAGCTGGTGGGCATAAAAACATTGGCTGCATTGAAAGGGATTTAAGAAATGCGGTGCGAGATGAGAGAGAAAAAGTTAAGGGGCATGATGTAGACATTTTGTATGACCACTTCAAAGCTAAGCAAGAGAAGGATCCTGATTTCTTTTTTGAATTTCGCACTGATGAAGAGCAGAGGCTTGTCAGATGTTTCTGGGTTGATTCAACTGCAAAAAGAGCATATTCACATTTTGGTGATGTGGTTGTATTTGATACGACATACAACACCAATCGTTACAAAATGATTTTTGCTCCTTTTGTAGGCGTGAACCACCATGGGCAGACCACTGTTTTTGGATGTGTATTTTTGAGTGATGAGACTTTTGATTCATTTGTCTGGTTGTTGAACACTTGGCTTGTAGCAATGCCTAGAGGTGCCCCGAATGTTATTATCACTGATCAAGATCAAGCAATGTCCAAGGCAATTGCTCATGTTTTGCCAAACACATTTCATAGATATTGTATATGGCATATTTTAAAGAAATTTCCAGAGAAGACTAATGCAGCTTTTATGAAAAATTACTATGAGTTTTTCAAGACATGCATATGGGATTCAGAGTGTCCAGAAGAATTTGAGAAGAGATGGTTTGAAGAATTAGAAAATGGTGAACAAACAGATAATGAATGGTTGGGAAAAATGTATGAGTTGCGTGAAAAGTGGATTCCAGCATATGTCAAGAAGTACTTTTCAGCAGGGATGTCAAGCAGCCAGAGAGTGGAATCTGAACATGCATTCTTTAAGTGTTATTGTAGTAAAGAAAACAGCTTGATGGATTTTTCCACACGTTTCAATAGGGCAGTTGCTCATCAGAGACATGAAGAATTGGTTGAAGATCATAAAGATTTGAATGAGACACCTATTTTAAAGCTAGGGATGCCAATGGAGGTCCAAATGGCTCATTTGTATACTAAAAAGTATTTTCAGTACTTTCAAGTTCAGCTTCATGATGGTAATGGCTATTTTGTAGATGTCATAATGGAGGATAACATTCGTTGTGTTTACAAAACTAAAAGAGTGTTTGCTAAAAACCTTAGAATGCGGACGCTTGTACACGATAAGGTATCAAACATAGTGACATGCAGTTGTAGAATGTTTGAGTTTGAAGGTATCCCTTGCAGACATATTTTGGCTTTATTACGACTGAAATAGATTATGGAGTTGCCCAAAGATTATATATTGAGAAGATGGACAAAGTTTTCAAGAGTTCATAAAGAAACATGTCAAGGCCAAGATGGTGCAGATAGTTCATTGATAATGAGACACAACGGTATGTTCAAAATTGCTTCCAGCTTAATTGATGAGGCTGCTATTTCAATTGAGGGGACTGAACTTGTGAAGAAGTCATTTGAAGGGCTATTGGAGCAAATTAAGAAACTAAATCATTCTGTTGGGCAATCTTCTAACAAAAATTCCACAGCTGGAACTTCTCAAGAAAATCGTTTCCTAGATCCTTTTCAAGTGAAGACTAAAGGCAGTGGATTACGCCTAACATCATGGAGAGATAGGAAAGGAAAAGTCAGACGTTGCTCTATATGTCGAAGTACTAAACATACTAAAAAAACATGCACATCTGTTAGGTGCGTATTAGTACCTATATATTCGAAATTTATACCTTATTACTACCTTTGGTTAGCTTGTTTAGTTAAAATATATCTTATGTTTGCTAGGTCAAAGGTCGTAGAAGATGATGTTGACAAAGCATTGGGTGAACAAGATCATTTGGTTGATGAACTATAACTTTTAAGTTGTTCCACTTGATGCTTGAATGGTTTGCACTCTATGAAACTTCTCTGAAATTTGATCAAATTGATGCCTAATCATGGTGTTGCTTCTTGTTGAGAACTGAATTCATAGATTGATTTTTTTTTTTTGCAGCTGCATGTAACATAAGGATATATGTTTCTAGAAATTTGATGTTTATAGCTTAACAATGACTTCAGCAATGTGGTTGTGTTTTGAGATTTCTTAATGCATTTTGGACCTTGGTTCAGTGAAGAGCGTTTTGAAGCATATGTGAAGTTTTATCATTCTTGTTTCTAAACAAACTAGTTCTGGTCTTTGTGAGTTTTGATCAGTAGGTGGATTGGTGATTGAATCTTAGAATTCCTTTTACTTCAGCACAGAGATCAGATTTGTTGTTGTTTCTTCATAATGATTCAATATGATTTTCAGAGACAATTGTTATTGAGATACATAATGTGATTTACAAGTACATCATGACCTGTCTCTCTGTCCCTCAAATGTTAGATATTTTATGCTCTTTCTTCTTCTTCTTCATAAATTTTGTGCTTACTTGCTTGTCTATATGCCACAATTGAGAGATCGATCTAACGACTTTTATACATGAATATTGAATGATCAGTACTACATGAATGATTGAAAGGGTAAGACAATGTGTAGAAGCAGTCAAGCAGACTGGTTTATTTTCTGATATGCTTGAGTAATCCTTTACTCACAATCATAAAATCTGTATTTGGAACTCAATATATTCCATCTCTGGATACAACATGTTTTTTTTTATTTTTTATTTTTTATATTACAACCATGAAGTTCCCTTATTGTATCAAGACAACACTAAACACCATAGAAATTCATATTTTCCTTTGCTCTATCCTACTCCTACATTGCTGCTTTATCTTCTCTTTCAGTTGAGCATTTGTCTGTGCTCCTGTGCTCTATCCTACTCTTGCATTTTTAAGCACCTACTCCTGCATTGTTGTTTTATCTTCTCTTTCAGTTGAGCCTTTGCCTATGCTCTTGTGCTCTATCCTATTCCTGCATTTTTACGCATACTTCATAACAGAAACCTAAATAAGATCATAACAGATATGAGTACTAGAACACATATGTCCTTACATAAGTTACACAGTTACAAGAAGATATGTGTCCTTACACAAAAAGTTCAAGCATACAACACTTGCTTGTTACACTGACATGCATACAACACTCTTGTTTCTTAGCCTCCCGCTCTTTGTTTTCAAGCTCAATGGTACAATAAGTGCCAATGATTTCCCGCTAAAGTTTACGCTATGTGCCTGCAACAAAATGTTTTAGAGAAAAATCAATAGCTGAGCAAACAACCATGCATGTTAAATTGGAATTCTATTACCAGGTAAACTTCAATCACATACAAACAAGAACTATAAACCTTTTGAAATAAGCATCAGAATATCAGATACTATTGGTTCTATGCTTTAAATTCATGATGAAAAGGAAGCTAGCTTGATCCCATTTTTCTCCTTAGTTGTAATGGAAACCCCACTTGATGCTATTAGATTAGATCCTTGTAATGGAAACCCCACCTGATCATCATCTAGTACCTATAATTTGGATTTAGTTTTTGTCTAATTGAAATGCACCTCCTAACATGGGGACTACACATAGAACATGATAAATGAAATTTTGTTCTGTTAGTATAAACAAGAACTAAAAGCACCAAGAGAGCATGACTATCACATTCGAAAGCAACAACAACAATTGGTTCTACTCTGCAAACTAAACAATTTGTCCTAATAACAAAACAACAAATTATGTATATATCTACAGCTGAAGACAAATGAAGTTTGCGTACATTAAAATCTCTGACATAACTTTCATGTCCATATGAGAAACCAACAAACAGTATGCAGCGTACCAAATTTGCCGATTAACTGAAAAATTAGATATCAACTAAAACCAATGAGAGTGAAATTCTTGAACCCTTCACAATTAACACCATATTGACAATCTTCAAGATTCCAACTTCCCAGTTCATAGCAAGTGTAACCTAAAAAAGCATATGAACAAGTAAGGTTGACGATTGCTTACAACACCTGTAACATTGGATCCTCCTACAATCTGGTTTAATCTGTTGAGGGTTTTTGGGCAACGACAAAGAAGAGGAGGAGAGGAGGAGATTCGGGCAAAGATAGTCTTCAATCTCTGGCGATACGAGTCTGGGTCTCCGGAGAAACGAGTTTGGTTTAATCTCCAGAGGGTCTTTTGGAAACGACGGAGAAAAGGAGAAGAATCGGGCACGACAGTCTTCCTTTCCGGCGATACAAGTTTGGGTGCTGGTTATGTCTGTGAGAAAGACGATGAGCAGAAGTGGAGAAGACGAGAAGGAGACGTCTTGGGTTTGGTAAAAACTAATAATTGAGTGATTAAAAAAATACAACACACAAGTTTTAGTTAATGAAGCTTGTTTATTTCTCCACCCTAGGATCCTAGTAAGCCAAGATTGGACGGTTACTGACCAAATTTCACTTGGTCAGTTATGGTCCAGGTGAACGGGACTGGAGTGAGTGAGCTTCATGCTCTAGTATTCATGGAGTAGCCTTTGGCAATATCTATCCTTTAAGGATTTGATTAAGCAATATGCTTATAATGACACATAAAATTTGGGGATATGCGTTAATGTGTCTTTCCATCTTCATAATGAAACAAGACAACTTGTCATAAGCATCTCATTTATATAACAGCCTATGTAACACTGTATTTATAGAAAAGTTATCGTTTGGAGAAGAATGATAGCCCCATGTCTCTATAGAGAGAAATTATGTCATAGTGATTTCATTTCACTAAAATGTCACCCCTACATAATTTAGGAATTGTAAAGTCCAAGAATTTCATCACATTTTCAATGAACAATTTCATTGGAATTGCCCTCTTTCCAATTTGACCAATAATATAGTTTGTCGACATAATAAAACGTGGAATAATATACAGCCCTTGATGATATTAGTAGCTACTATGGATAAGATGTATCATTAATTTTCGATCTCACAGAGATATTGAGTACTCATGTCTCTAATAGGGCTAATATTTGTCTCTTGAGGACAATTTATTGAGAACGTGGATCTTTATATAACCTCATGAAAAATGTTATAGGGCTTGTATAATCTTCCCTTATAAGGAACTAATCACATTGAACTTAATTAGTAGATATATTCCACAACATAAATTCACACCGTTACATTAGTCTATTCTTCCTCTAACGGCGAGATGACTATTATTTTGACTATACGCAGATATGCGTTTTAAACAAATATTTATTTACCAATTGGTGGGTGGCGAGCCCAAACCAAAGTTTTAGGTCAAAATATATATTGTGAATTTGTCACTTTTCTCAATTAATTGATTGAGATTTCCTCAAAAGTAATCATGTTGCTTGTATGGTGGATAAATATTTCAACACCAATTTAAGAATAGACTATTCTCCCCCTGATAGAAGAGAATATATCACTAAAAGTCATACCCGCGAAACATGCGGTTATATTCCCTTGTATTTTACAATATTGTAACATGTTAGACGAGTCTAAGTGACAATATCAATAGAAATTGATAAAAATTTGTCATGCCAAAATAATATATCTGGTTATATACATGGAACACATGGTTCATATATACAGTAATGTACTATGGTTGATTAATACAACCAAATAAGGTGGAATTATCTTCACCAATATCTGCAAATGCAGTTAATATTGGTAACATGATACGAGCTCTTGGAGCCATTGATCAAGATATGAAATAAGAGCCACACCTTGGCGCACAAGGTGGCAAAATTAGCTCTAGGTTCTCAGTTGAATGTTAGTTGATTTGGGGATACCCTGGATTGTATCAGTAGTGTTGCCACTACTCTTATATGATTGATCATATATAAAGCTTCTCGTTCTCTCGTCAAAAAAAAAAAAAAGATATGAAATAAGAGGGGTAAATAACCACATAAGGATAAAAATGACAATAAATATAAAATCAATTACACGTGATTGAAGCAAATGTTATTTCTACCATATAATGCTAATATAATTACACGTGATTGATATAAATGAAGTAAATTCCAATAATAACCCCAAAATGATAACGATCCGGTTAAAGTAATTTCGTGTCATTGATGATCTCATTTAAGCAATTAAACGTGATTAAAACAAATGCTAATTAATAACATAATTAAGCATATAATGAATGGAACGTAATTACGTTTAGTTAGAGCTAAAACGTAGGCTCAAAATTAATGGGTGTTAAGAACACCGTCATTGATCATGTTGTCAACAAGTTTTCCATTATTCACAAAAAAAATTGTGTCTTAATGGATTGATATCCAATGGCTCAGATTAATCTCATAGAGATTGATTAATATATTTGATGTCATATTTCTTGCCTTTGAGTAATTTGAGTAAGGCTCGGTAAATTGCCACTAAATGAGAGAGCATGCGTCAAATCCGCAAAAAAAATGCTTATTGTAGGCAAATATTAGAATTTGTATGTTCTATATACAAAAGTTGATAGAATATCATAATCGAAATAGAGATTTCGAAGTATTCATGAATATGAACATGGATCCCATAGGACGAACACGAGAAAAACATTCGTGTGATCATGTCTTTAGAGCCATAGGTCTAAGACTACTCGGTCAGCAGACTCGAGTATTGACTATTGGAACAATGGTTCTCAAAGTCGTATCCATATACATATATAAAATAAACACATAAATAAAATTGATGCTCATAAGAAAAGAAAACCTCATAGATCATTAGCCTTGGTCATAAGCAATCATGTTGCACCATAGACTTGTAGATCATCATGGAGTTCATAGAAGAAGAAGAAAAAAAAAGAGCAAGTTTGTGTTGATAATGTATTATAAACTAAGAAATGAGAGAGATCATAGAGAAAGATAGAATATGGGAGGAGGAAGAAGTATATCATTCATTCTTATTACGATCATTTATATAAAATTAAGGTTTACATCATAAACACATAAGTAATGAGTATTTACGTGGACATCCACATAATTATAATATTTACAACAAGATTTACCATTTTATGTAATGACGTAATTTTTTATTATTATTATTATTATTATTTAGAAAAGGATACTTCATTAACATGAATCAAAGAAATACATTCTACTTCATTAATACATCATATTAACATGAAAGCCATTATGGCTCTTCAATACCTATCTAGAAATCCTATGAGCTGCTTCATTACATTTCATTAGGCAATGAATACATTCTACAGAAGATTAAAGATGAAATATCAACGTAATACTTAAGATACCATTCCAAGAAGTAAAACAATTTATAGGTACCAAACTTTCAAATTTTTTTTTTTATAGGTACCAAATAATACTCTCAGTTACCATTTTAAATTTTGACCTTATGGATTATCTCCGAGTTTCAAGGACCCATAACAAAAAGAGAAAAATTTTAAGAACAGTACATGTCACACCCCAATTTTCGAAGGATAAATTTTCAAAAGTTTGGGCATGATAACTCACAAAATTACAATTCCCAAGACCTGATCAACAACTTAAAGAAAACCAATCTAAATTTCAGAAATGTAATGTCAACACAACTCAACATCGAGTTAATATTACATTTCATTATTTACATGAACTTGACAATCAAGAAATGAAAACACTTGAATGAATTTAATGCTGCCTACAGTATAAAAATATCAAGTACACAACAAACTAAAAAACCCTGCCACTATGCCTCCGCCTCAACCTGCTGATCAACACCTGCAGATCTAACCCCTACACCATGAATTGGTGCACTGGGTTGTAAAATAACAAACCCGGTAAGCTAAAAAGCTCGTATGAGTAAACTCAAAAATAACACAACATCATCACATCCAACATTCCACAAGAGAGATTTGATCAATAATTAAAAATCACAAATCCAACACATTAACAAAGAAAATGTACCTATAAGTCCCAGATATTTAATAAATACCTCTCATGACCTACAACAACAAATTGTGTACCCATGGGTCCCAGATACCATAAAGTATCTCCCATGACCTACACAGACAGACAGACTAGAGCTCTATTTCTAACCGCAACCAATCACTGGGCCAAAGGCTTGGAACCCGGTTTGACTGTCCAATATCAAAACACAAAATAATAAATAGCATCAGAACCGTAACTAATCACCCAATTAAAGGCTTGGAACCCGGTTTGGCTATTTAATATCAAAACACAAAAATGATAAATAGCATCATAACCGCAACCAATCACCCGATTAAAGGCTTGTAACCCGGTTTGGCTATTTATCCAACAATCACAATATCACAACATAAATTACATCCTTCCACATAGATATATTTACCTGAACAATTATAGATATTCCACAAGAATAATCTATTCAATAACCAAAGACATTATGATCACATGAACCTTAAAAATAATAATAAAATATGAAAACTTGTTTTAACTTACCTATGAGCCGTTGGCAATCAAACTCATATATTTTAAAACAACAAAAACATAATTTTTTTAAATTATAATCATCATAATCATCATCAAAATCATTAACAAAAATCATTCATCATATCATCATAATCATTATCATCATCATCATCCTCCTCATCAAAATTAATCATCATAATCCTCATCATTAAATATCAATCATCATAATCATCCTCATAACAATTATCATCAACAAACGACCATAATTAAACTTGGTTCAAAAGTGAACCTTGGTGAGATTTACTCACCTTGAAATCCCGCTGCAAAGCCCCCAACACAACGAAGGCAAGCCAATCACAAAATCACAAATCACCTAAGATCACACAATTAAAAACTTTAGAAACCAAAATACTAAAGGATAACACAATACCCTTAAACTAACCCTTAGCTCAAGGGAGGACAACTTCCTAAAGTCATTGAACTCAACGACACAATTGAGCTGCCTCAAATCTTCAACACCTAAACTCAAACTCAACCAAGCCAAAACAAATAAACCTAAGTCCTAACATGCAAACCTTGCTCAAAACTTAGCCAAACTACCTCTCAACATGATCACAGCAGCAAGGACTAGCTAACCACAGGAACTAAGGCCACAAATCAGCCGGACGCGCCGCCACAAGCGGCGGCGAGTGAGCCCCACGCGCCACTCAAAAACTTCCGAAATAGGAGAAACTCACAACATGAAACTTGTAGATTGAAGTATGGTGAACAACTTTAATACCTGGAGTTTTGACTGGTTCGGCCAGGATCGGCCGGAAAACGCTCCGAAACTCCAAAATAAAACCAAAAACAAAATCTGCAAAACCGGCACAAAAACTTGGTTTTCAGATCACCAAAGACGTATAAACATCACTAGTGGAAGGAGAGGAGCAAGACTCACCTAACTCTCGCCCGAAACGCCGCTGAAATCGCCGGTTTTCCGGCTATACCGCAGCAGCTCCGCCGCTCCGTGGCGGCTTCCAGGCGGCGCGACGGCGAGCGGGACTGCTCCAGAAATGGAGAGGAGGTCCGTGCAGACCAAACGGGACCGGTGGCGTCCGGTTTGGTGGCCAGAGGAGGGAGAAATCAATTGGAGAAGATGGAAGAGCGGGAGGAGGTCGGGAGAGAGAGGAGAGAGAAAGTGAAGCTGATTTTAGGTTTCCAAAAATAACTCCCCCACATTTTTCTACTTATACAGTTTCCCAACCCGAAAATTAACTTTCTCTGATCATAACTTTCTCATACTACCTCCGTTTCAGGCGTGCCGCATGTCTACGAACTCGTATCGACGAGCTCTACAACTTCCATGAAGGAAGTTTTCGAAGATAACTTACGGAAAATAAAGTCAACTTTTTGGTCCCTTAAACGTCAAAGCACCTTAAAATAAACTCCCGAACTTCAACCTCGCATAAACCAATAAGAATTTCCATAAATATTCCTTTATTAAATATGAGAATAATACAAGGAAAAATGATATGAAAATCTGGGGTATTACAGTACATGACAAATGGTCTACTCTTAATTTTGGTGTTTCAAGTTTCAAAACAATCATAAAGGTACATGAAGTTCTAATCTCAACAGAAAATATGTACATGTCGTTATGTTGTCCGTCATCTTGTGTGCTTTCCGTTAAAATTTGAGGAACAAATCTGCCACTCTCTAATTTAGCAGTAATAAATTATTAAAATTAATAATTACTATCAAGAGAGAAATAAAAAAAAAATCTAATTCTCATTGTTGAACTAGTAATAAATTTTTTTAAGGAGCAATAAAGTCATTTTTAAGCACATAATATCTAATTCTCATTGTTGAACTAGTAACAAAACAACAATTTCTAGAAGACCAAAATTAAAACAGAAAATGGAATAAGATCTAGCTACTTGCAGACAGCAAAGTCATTAAGATTATGATCTGAGTTAACAAAATTAAAAAAATATATAAATAAAAAAGAGTAAAACAAATATAAAAAAAAAGAATGGAGAAAATCCGAAATCATATTTTAAAAATTAAGAAATTACATAGAGTTAACGTTATGTACTAAAAATATGTCGTGATTCTAATGTCATGTACGTTTATGATTATTTTGAAACTTTAAATACTAAAATTAAAAACGGATCAATTGTCTTCAAGTTTTTCCTAACAAAAACAAGAGTCTCTTTGAAAATTCCTTATCATCACCTCATCCATTTCCCTCCCACCACCAGTCCACCACCACCATGGCCTTCTCCTCTTCCACTCTCTCCCCACATTCCTCCACCAACCACCCTCTCATTCTCTCCCGCTCTCCCCTCTCTTCACTTCCCAAAACCACCACCGCCACTTTCCTCACCACCTCATCATCATTTCGACCTCTCCCATTCCACAACACCACAACCACAATCCAATGCGTCGACAAAGCTTCAAGTCTCAACCCCAAGACCGGAGTTGCAGTCTACAAGCCCAAGTCCTATGAGGTTCTCGTCACTGACGCTGCCAACTCGCTTGCCTATGCTCTTGAAGATGGCAAGACCCGCTTGGAGATTGACTTCCCGTAAGGCCCTTCTGCTTTTGATTGAAAAAAGCTTATGAATTTGGATCAAGAATGGTTTTTTGAGCTTAACTCATGTTTGGGTTTTCACATTTGAGCATGTTCTTGGCTATTAGAAATCATTCATGAACTGAAATGCATTGCTTATCCAATCAATATTGACCTGAACTTATAAAGTCACAGGCTTTTATGATTAGATCTTTCTAGAATGTTAATTTTATGCATGGATACTTGATTAGGGATGTGTAGAATTATTTAACTGAAGGAGAATCTAAGTTTGGTTGAAAACTTAAACATAGATGGCTAACAAAGAACATTTATTTTGGAAGTGGTGTGATGATAATGTACTATGAGATGTATTGTAGTCTTTTAGAGAGTGTTTTTCTCCATTTCTTTGTGCGCGCGATGATTTAGTTTTGTTAGTTTTTGGTTAGGCATTTTATGTGGAGTTGCTGTTTTCTTCTAATACCTCTTCTTTTTCATGGCATTTTCTGTGTCTCCAGGCCCCTTCCTAGCAACATATCTTCCTATAAGGTACTTCTCATGATATTATTTGTTGATGACACATAGCACGCGGAATACTTGTGACTTGATTTTCTCAAATTCCTAAAACATGTAAAGGGGTCTTCAGATGACTTCATTGATGCTAACGTTCAACTTGCCTTGGCTGTTGTACGGAAGCTAAAAGAAAGAAAGGAGACGAGAGTTTGTATTGTAAGAAGAATCTCCCTTTTCATATAGGTGTTTTATACATTTCAATTGTAAAGTATATAATAGTTTTTCTATATTCAGGTGTTTCCGGATAAGCCAGAAAGGCGCAGGGCCTCTGAGCTGTTTAGAACAGCTATCGACTCGGTAAAAATTAACTCACAATTCTATCCTTTAATTCATTTCTTTAATCAGTTGCATCATAGTCTCCTCAGCTTATGTAAATCCTTTAGACATAGGATTTTGGTATCACTGTACAAAGAAAAGGTCTAACAACCGTAATATGCAATACAAAATATCTACTTCAAGTAGTGCCAAATTTTATTTGTGTTTATACTTTCCATTTTATTAGAACCTATACTGACATGCTACTGCCACTGGTACACTTCAGAAACTAGAGTGGCATATAACTTCAATGTCCTTAAATGGGTTTTCATTTTTTACCATTTTCTTTCAGATTGGTGATATAACCATAGGTTCCCTTGATGATGTTCCTGGTGGTCCAGTCACCATGTTTTTCAGATCCATAAGGAACACACTTGATTTTGATTTCGAAGATGAAAATGAAGGTCAGTTACAGGACTCAAGCATTTCATGTTTCTGATGGCTTGTTTTCCTTTCTTAAACTTTATCTCAAAAGAAGTTACACCAATTTGAATTATCTTTTGTGTTCAATGCACATTATTCATCTTTGGAAGAGAGGATTAACAATCATCTCTTTGTTATCTCTTACATTATAGGTCGCTGGGCATCCAATGAGCCTCCTTCTCTTTATATGTTCATTAATTGTAGCACGCGCGAACTTGCTGGAATTGAGAAGTTTGTGGTATGGTCGTTTTCTTGTTAGTTGTCTCACCTATTTCGAATCCATTAATTTTTCTTCTATTGTTTCATGAGTATTACGCTGGATGGTTGTGTACACTGTACTTTTATAACTACAGTACTTGATAACTTTTGGATGATAATTACAAAATTTAAACATTCTGTTATATTTCAGCAAAATTGAGTTTCATATCAGCTAGCTGATCTTTTTAATGCTGTATATTTATTCATCGGAATCTAAAAACTACATATGTTTTATCTAGAAGGTCTAGAGCAGGGAGACTTATCAATGGATGTATATTGATATGTACTCACATCTATGGTTGAGCAGCTTGGTGTTTGCAAAGCCATTTCAAGACTATTTACTTTCAATAATGCGGCCTACAAATTGAATGTGCAAATGGTGATTATTTAGAAATCATTGACTATGTGCTATCATTTTCATTCTTGGATCTGTGGACAGTGATATTAAGTTAAAGGTTGAGGGTCTTTCACTGACGTATTGCATTCTAATATTGACTACCTCAGCTTATAAATTATGTGCTCCACTTTCTCCATATATTCAGGTTCATGGAGATTTCAATACCTGTGACATAGGAGAGGACCTGCTTTTTTGTCTGTCCCTCGTGGTGTTTAATGTGTAAGATGGTTCTGGATGTCTGAACCATTTGTTTTAGCCTTTGGGAAAGTAATTTTACGCAGTCTAATGTTACCAGTGGATTCTGTAAAAGATATGTCTTTGGGAGGGAGAAAAATGGATTGGGACTGGTGTAATGGTGGGTCATTTGGATGAACAAAAATATGATACTTTTCTGAGAACGTTTTGGGGGGGGGGTTGGAGCTTTCTTGGGAAAGGATTTCATTTTGGGGATCTCTGTGTGCGTCGTGTTCCTCAAAATTAGAAATAGTCCATTCCATGGTATTCTTTACCATTGTAATGCTGCTGTGGTTTACCTCTTTTGGACTTTACTGTTTTTGTGCTCGATGCTATTTTGAGACCCAGAGTCTGACTTAAGAGCTAGCTGATTGAGTGGGCATCTTGTTCTCCTGTGTTCTACTTTGCTTTATCTTTCAATAAAATTCTTCTTGCTAAAAAGTTTAGTGTGATTCTATTGATATGCTGGCTACCTCAAACTATACATGCACTAGTGAGGCTGATAAAATAGTTGCTGGTGGCCATATTAACATGTTCATGTGTTTTAACTGTTTGACAATCACATAACCTTCCTAAGTCTAACTTATCTTAATGTAGGGTATAAATATTTCAGGGTATTCTTATAACTTTGTAGTTGTCTGCAGCCTAAAGTTGACAATGTCTCTTGTTAATGATGAGAATAAATTTGTGGATAGCATTTCCAAATCCTTCAATTTATGTGAAAGTATTGTGGCGCTTCTTTGTTTACTGACCCTTTGGTATTTACAGGAACAATTTGCCATGTCAACCCCAACACTTCTATTCAATCTCGAACTCGATACGTTGCGGTAATCCATATTGCCTTCCTGACCTTTCTTCAAATTTTATTTGCTATTTGCTGAATATTCTTCTCAACTATGAATTAGACGCTGTTAATTATGCAGTGCTGACTTGGGTCTTGTGGGGTTTCCAACCAAGGATTTACATTACCGGTTTCTTTCACAATTTATTCCAGTGTTCTACATTCGAATAAGAGAGTACTCGAAGGTAAATTAAATTATAAACCTTAACTGTTTTTCCTTTCTTATTTCAAATTTTTGGTAATCATTTATTTGTCAACTCCTAAGACAGTAGCAGTAGCTCCTTATATCGTGAATTACAATGGAGCATTATTTCGCCAATACCCTGGTATGTAGTACTTTCTTAAAACCAGTCCTATATACCTGATTATTGTTCATTCCTGATCTTATTGTCAGTATTGATGACTGCGGTTTATATCTAATTTTGTGCTACAAACTAGAGCACAGTCCTTTGATTTTTACATTATGCACATATGAATCTCTTTTTAGAGGAACAATTAGGGAACAATCTGGACTTATTTATACAATGCTATTTCATACAAGGCCTATTATCTGTGTGGTCTGGACATGATGAAGAATACATTTAGATTTATGATATGGCATCCTAACCCAATCTTGCCTCAGGAAGGCTATTGCTATACTATCAGCTTGTCTGTAGTTGTTAACCATGATTTTCTTACACTTTATTCTTCTGCTTGTTGGTTTCTATTTCGCACTCAAATACTCTCTTCTTCAATATGTTTACGTGCTGCTTAATCAGGATGTTGTGGTATTTCTCTCATGTTTTTTAAGTTCAGGACCTTGGCAGGTAATGCTTAAACAAGCAGATGGTTCTTTTGCTTGCGTAGCAGAGAGTGCAACACGCTTCACTCTGGGTGAAGTATACATCTATCTGAAACTCCAAGCATCTTACACTGTTACTTGCTAGACATGGTTGTTATGCTTTCACGCTCATTATTTGTTTGCTCTTTAGACAAAAGAAGAACTGTTGAGGGTCTTGGGACTTAAAGAAGAAGAAGGAAGCTCACTGGAATTTCTTCGTAGAGGCTACAAGGTTACCCTCTCCTTACCTTAAACAGTTTATTTTAGCTGTTCAGAGTTTTTGAACTTGTTATGTCACTAGTTTCACTCTGTTTAAATGGTCAATCTCCCAACTTGACAATTTTTCCTACCTCTTCTTGTTATTGGTCTAATGATATACTTCAGACCAACAAAGAAAAACAGTTTCTTAGTAACTTGATACAATTTAAACTACCATTCCTCAATGTTGACACCCTCTCTCTCACACACGGGCACAAGAACAGTTACATTTGTTAGGGATTCTGCAGACCTATGGCTCTAGTATTCTTTGTATAGGGACAATGCAGTATCAGGTTCACTGCATACTCTCTTGTAACTGGATGTATGATAAGAAAAACATAGTTTGTGAAATTAGATAATGCTTCAGCTTAATCCCAATTATCCAATTAGGACCTGGTGATTAATACGAAATTGAAAAAAACTTAATTCATTTGGATGTGACCTTTACACTTGCCCAGTCAAGTCAATAAATCTTTGGCTGGCAATATCTCTTTGCTTATTGATAAGTTGTACTCTATATACCTTGTGTATCTGAGGTTCTTTCTTTATGTAACTCTTACAAATTTAAATCCAAAAGCATATTGTGAAACAATGAATAGCACTCCAAAATTCATCTACTTGTGTGTTCTGAACTGATATCACAGTCTGCTACTTGGTGGGAAGAAGATGTTGAGTTGGAATTGTCTTCTGCTTGGCGTAATTGAGCAGCAGAAAGAGATGGATGCAGAATGCGAGTGTTCCAATGGTTGGGTGGGAGGCCAGTGCCCCAGTCAATTGGACGGCAGATCAGTTCTCAAATGTAATCTGGGCGTGAATACTCTCTGGGATTTTAATGGTCTTGTGATCCTATGATGCCCATCAAAATGATTAATTGTACAAAATGGCGAGTTCTCAGAGGTTAGTACATAACCCCTTTCTGAAAAAGTGATAAATCTGTGCATAGTAATTTTCGTTTTCGGTTCATTATACCATAGAAGCCGTGTTTGTTGTTTATCTTTGAAGTATCAATTCATTTCACTTCTGGTTGGATTTGAGTTTAGCTTTGTTAGGGGGCAACTAGTTTGAAATGGTGGAGAATGTATAAAAAACTTGGTCCAAATATTATTGAACCGTCTCTAACATTCGTCCATGGTGCACGTTGTAATGTGCTCTTAGATGCACTGTCAACATTGCTAGTGTAAAAAGCTAGAACAGAAATTGTTCGGGTAGAAGTCCGTAGAACAGCTCAATGTCTTTGAGAGTTATAGTAACACAGTTGACTAACCCTTTGAATTTGCTCGGGTTGTCCTTCACAACTTGTTTCAACCCGTAATTTTTTATTTTTGGTTTTTATTCATACGCGGACCTAAGTACACAGAAAAAACATTACAGGAAGCCAGAGCCACTGAATCTAGCCCCTATATAGAAACAAACCTTCCCAAACCCCTAGAGACCCACTAAAAACGTTTCGAGTCTCTCACCCGTCATAAATCATAAGTCCAAATCTAAAAAAATAATAATAAAAAAAAAGGAAAAAAAATTCCTAAAAACCCAATGTATTGGGTTCGTTTCACTACCAAACCCCTCCAAAATGGGAAAATAAAAAACATAAAGCAAAAAAAACAGAAAGCAGGAAAGCTTAGAAGCCTAAATCGCTTCTTTATTCAGCCTGGTGAGATGAGCTCTACGCTTTGCAGTGAAGACAAACTAATAGCCGGTTTAAGAGCTCCCGTCAATACCAATCCAGCAGATTGCCAGTCTCTGGCAGAACAGAAGGAGCTCATGTTTGCAGTCTTCCCACTCTTCGGCAGAGAGGGTAGTGAGTCCATACGCTCTCAGCCTCTCTCCTCTAAGTTCTGACCCGGAAGAGGAGCTTCAACCATTGAACCCTCAATCATCTTAACCACCTCCTCGCTGCCAACCTTTATCACACCCTTCGCTGAAGGCAGGGCCGATCCCTCCACCATTGTGGGAGTCACATTTGGAGAACTGATCAGTTGGTCATCTGTACCAGAACCTAGAGATACATCCTCTAAACCTGGCGGCACTGGACCATATCCCTTAACCCAATTTCCATTTTTCCACTCACCACCATATGTGGCCATGAACCACTACAGCCCTGCCCACCATGTTCAAAGAAACCACAAGTTTTGTACACAAACCCCTCACATTCAGATATTCCACCTCAAGAAATCAACCCCTAAATTCTGAGTACCCCTGTTTTATATTATCCTTAATGTATATATTTATTCTTGCCATGCAGAGAACTTAATGATATCGTACGGCCTACACTAGCATTAGAACGAGGCTTTCTTCATCTTGAATTAGAATCAGATGCTCAAGCAAGTGTGAATCCAATCTGTATGTTACAGCGTCATTGTCAATCCGTAATTATGAAAATAAACCCTCCATTTTATTTTGAACCCCTGCATGCCAGCAACCTATTTGCCTATTCTTAGCCATCCACAGAGTAGTTACAATTTGAATCACAAACGAAGGCAACGTGCACAGAGACGTTTGACATGTATCAACCCATTTTTTGGTGTATGGACTGCAAGATGGTAAAGATGGTGATCATACTTGGTTGCACAGAAAAAACTTGTTCACCATACTCTTCTACCACAATTGGCGGGTGTGCAACCTGGTTTGAGATGACTTCAAGGATCATAGTCTCTCGAACTTGATGAAACTGAGTATGAGTGGCGTGAAGAATTCAGTAAATGGTGACTCTACACTGTGCGTATTTTCTTTTATCGAAAAAAATTCACTACTACGAAAATCATGAATGTATCAAAAAAAAATCATCACCATGAATAATCAAACAAATTTGTAATGGAGTTGGGTCAATTTTTCTGCTGCTCCTCTTGCACCTCTCTGTTACTGTTTATAACTGCTCTTGAAACACATGAAGCCTATTGGTTGTAGGCAACTAAGCCTGCCCATCCTCCGCAACTAATTTAGATCACACGTAATCTTACAACAATTTGGCAAGTAACCTTACATCGATGAAGGCAAGACAGATTATCTTCATAAAATTAAGGGAACAAAGATCATAGGTATGTACCATCAATTTAGGCAACAAAGGTTGCAGGTAATCTGGCATCATTGATGAAATGTACATAGAAGTCTTGTGGGTGAGTGTGTTCATTAGTAGATGGTGGTAATTTGTATTTTCTACTTTGAAGTTCAACTCTTGCTGCTTGCTGCTATAATATTTAGCCATACAATGTTGGCTTCTATTAATCACAACTTAAACTCTGAAACTGCTCCGAAAACTTAGTATGTCTGTATGACATCTTTTCTGTGAGTGCCCAAGTTGTATGTACACACCAGACTTGGATTTTCAATAGAGAAATTCGTTTGAATGGTATATAAACTTTTGCTCCTTATAAATTTTGGTACATCAAGTTTTAAAAATATCAGATTGGTATCTCATGTTTCCATCCTGATTTAAGATTGGTATATATAAATATTAAGATTACTAGTTTACCCTCAGATAAAAAAAGATGACAAATTTACCCTTAAATTCTTTTTTTTTTCTTCGTTTTTCTTCTTTGTTTTCAAATTCCAATTTTCTTTTTTTGGCTTTTTATATTTTTAGGAACGTAGAAAAAAATTAATCTCAATCATCCTTAAATGTCAACGACAACAACAAGATCTTTGAGTGTCAGCGGAAACAACAAGGATTAAATTTCTGTATGTTTCCCCTCTTCAATCTTCTTCAAGTTTATAAAAGCCAATTCAAATCATCAAATTCTAAAACCTCTTCTAATTAATATTTCTTAAATATGAAAACAAATAAAAAAAAACTAAGAAAAAAAGAGAACTTAAGGGTAAATTGGTCATCTTAATGGTTATATATACCAATCTTAGGTCGGGATAGAAACATGAGATACCGTTATGATATTTTCAAAACTTGATATACCAAAGTTTATAAGGAGCAAAAGTTCGTATACCATTCAGACGAATTTCCCTTTTCAATATCAAGTTTAAGATTTGATTACAGATTACTTATCATCATAAGCCGAGAAATCTGGCTCAGGGGGCTTCTGCAGCTTCAGTAGCTCCCTCCTGCCTGAACTGCGAAGCCTATGACCACGAAGAGTTTTTGCTGCAAACCGGGATGCAAGGATTGTGGCACCAAGCCCATATTTACCAGAACCGCCTTTAGAATCACCGCCACCACCACCACCATCATCGTCATCATCATCATCTCCGTCACTGTATCCGAATCCTTCCTCCTCTCTTTGTTTTTCCAACGCCACTCTTCTCCTGTAGTGGCGCCAAGCAGCTTGGATAAAGCAGGCTGCCCAAGTCCTCCATTGCTGTGAGTAGAACCGGAAGGTGTACTGCACCTGTCTGCTATGAAGGTGCCTAAACTGAGTGGAAACAAATTTCAACTCCTCTGCTTCCAAAGCAAATGCCTCAACCTCAGTTATAGCCTTCACTGTTCGAGTAGATGATGGTAAGTTAGAGCCGGCTTTCGGGTCCAGTGCCCATGTTAGGAGCTCTTCTCCACAAAAGTCACCTTCCTGGAGCAAACCTCTGTTGTAAAATCCAGTCCTGCCACCATCTGTGGTCACACTTTCTAGGCGACCTCGGATGATGAATAACATCTCACCAACAGGATCTCCTTCCCGGACTATAAAAGTATTCTCTGTGCATAAACTTGGTTTCAGACGCTCACAAATGGCATCAAGCAACCGCTCATCCATATTGGTGAAAAGAGGCACCTACAGTCACAACCAAATGAAGTTCGTACATTAAAAATTTGCAAACACAAAATGAACCAACCTTGTGGCCTATATGCTTCTTATGATTTTAACTTAGACCCGTTGAAGGAAGGAGATGAAACCATGTATGCTTACCCTTCTGACCAAGTTCAAGCAGAGATGCCGTTTAATGTCCCTCCTGAGATCTTTTGGGAGAGTCCTGACAATGCTCTCCTCATCTACACCTCGAGTCTCCAACCATTTATATTGATCGTAGCGGCGAACCCTTTCTCTAAGTTCCTGCGGAAGCCAGCGATGGTGCATCCACTGCTCAGAGTCACGCCGTTTTATTCTCATCTCCTCAAGACGAATCGTGAGAGACTGAAGATAGGTCTGTACAATGTTCGTTAAGCTCCAAAAGTCAGCAATAAGGCTTAAGGTTACAACCACAAAATAGTAGAAAGAAGAAATAAGTTCTGTAGCATCATTGCTATTTCAATAGAAGTAATTTCTGGGGAGTATAATCGGTCGGACAGGTTGATCCTCCTTTTCCATCCAGATTATAACCACTTTCCACCAGAGCCGAGGACATAAAATGATGAATCCAGTAGAGTGATCAACAGCTCACCTGTATATTTCCGATCAGAAGGGCAAAGAGGATGAGGCCAAAAGTGCCTACCCCTATGGAAAATATATTCTCCATTGGATACGAAGTGGTTTCAAGCCCCTGGCCAAGCGTACTGAAGAAAGTGAAACAGCAGTAATAAGTACTTGAGAACCCAAAGCAGAAAACTAGCAAATTTCTACAGTAATATGTAAGCGTTCCATTTAGTGCATAGTAATAGAATTGCATGTTATCAAAAGATACACACAACTATGTATTAGCAATGTCTCCGTAGTGCCTGTGGGATGTAGAAGAGCATAACAAGAGTTAATAGTCTAAATACTAGTAAAGTAGCTAGAGTTAAACTGGGTGAAAACTCTGCTATAAAGTAGCAAAGAGTAGTAAATGGCTTCCACATTGTTCAACAGAACATCTATGTTTACTATCCTGAAAGAATTCATCATTCCATCTTGCAACTAGTAGCTCTAAAACTATCTGTATTGGTTTCAAAATTAAAATTCAATGAACAATGTAATTCAAGTACTGAATTTGGTTCTGTGTTTTAATAATATATTTGGAAAGGCTATACTTAAGAATTTGGTTCAAAAACATCAAATGATATCTTGGTGCTAACTAACACTCATCAACATACGTACCATCATGATATTCCAATAAACAGAACAGACTTTGAGTATGCACAGTTTTAAACAGTTATAACTAAATCAGGTAGAACTAAAAAAAAAAACAATTATTTTAAAATTGATAACATACCTTAAACTTTTCAATCCAAACCACAAGCAATACAAAAATTTTTCTCCAAAGTTGGTGGATGAAATAATATCAGATTCTACAGCATCTTTGAAGATTCCATAATCAAATTCGGTGTTTTCACCTTCAGCGCTGCAGCCCTTCTGTACAACATCCTCTTTGACTTTGCTCCACTCATCGTATCCCGGCATACTCTCACTGCCACAGTACAAAAATTCTACTTTACATTGACCACCATTTTCTGCACACTTATCCCACCAGCATGAACCATAGCGTTCTACAGATAACAAGTACCAGGCAGCCCCAGTGACCTGTAAAGGTTTATCTATAAGTTCAACAAGTTGCTTATAGGCATTCTACAAGGAACTTCAACCAAGACTTACCAACAGTGGGGATATAGGGTAGTGCAGCAAAACAGCATGCTTACTTAACAAGATAAGAAACACTTACTTGAGCAGCAAGCATAAACCAAAGCATATAGTATGCAGCCCCAGCCCAAGCAGTTTCGGCAAAAGAACCCGCGCTCTTCTTAAGGTCTGCGTTTAAAGCTAATAAGCGGGCAAATCTTGGCAGTAACTGAAACCAGACAATATATAGCAATGCCTTTTTCGTAGTCAGTACCGCCGCACCATTTCCATGCAAATATACAAAAACCACAATCTGCAGATTTACAAAACAAACAAGATAAGTCTCAGTCTATTGTTTCTATCAAAACTAGCTTATTAAATTTAGCATGACACCATCACAATTGCACTGCTACAGGTAATAGCTAATTCGTAAACCATGAAGTGCGGGTATCCTTTTTATCAAAGACTTTTTCTCTTAGGCTTGTTATTCAGATTGGGAGAAAGAAATGGCTATAAAAGTTCCTCTATATTCATACATGCATGCAAACTAGCAGAAACTGAGCATGGCGTTTCAAACCTGTGGTGCGGGTAGCACAGACAAAAGATCAACAAAGAAGTAACGATGTAGATATCGCTGCGCTATCTCTGAAGAATCTATCACCAGTTCACCTCTTCCAAACACCCGAGAAGATGGTGCAATATAAGCTGTACGAAACTGAAAAGCCATGCGAATAAGGTAGAAAACATCTATTAAAGTTCGCACAGTTATACTTGTGACTGCTAAACTTTTATCGATAGAGAGGCATTCCTGTTCCTTGTTGAATATAGGGAGATAAAAGAAGAAAGGATCAATGGCTATTGCAAAGATACATGATATGACAAAAAGCCTGTTCCAGAACAGGAGCGACTTGTCTTGTGGATCAAATATCCTTTTATCCGAAACTTTAAGATCTTCTGGAAACACTGCACGGGTGACACCAGTTTTTATTGATCTACCAACTGTCATTATTCCATCTGATCCCCTCGGAAATCCAAACTTAACTGACTTTGATTTTCTTTTTCGACGATCAGTATAAGCCAAACCCTCTATATTAAATCCACATTTCTTCACTTTCCCGGTATCTGAACTTATTGACATTGTATCCAAATCATCCAACCTACAAGAGTCAACATATGCCAAATCATAATAAACAATAACAATAAGAATCTACAAGTCTGCTCTTTGAGAGATGCTAAATATCTTCTAGACCAGTTGATGTCCGAGTTGAAATATAGACAATGCACAAATACAAACCATACCACATCTAACAAAAAAAAAAGAAAAAAAAGCCATACCTCACAAATTTCTCCTTCTGACCTCCAATATACTGCGACTTGTACATCTTGAACAGTCGATCAGTCACATAGATATCAGACTAGAATGTGAAAATCCGCAGGCAAGTCCCAAATCGCTTCATCCGCTGAGTGGGGCAACATACAAAGTTCAATCAACCCAGGTTATGCCATCATAGTACAAAAATGAAAAGGCTGCAATGGCAGACATTAAAATAGTACAAAAATTAGAAATTGCATTTTCAAGTTTCAGAACTTGTTTTTCAGGACTGATAGATACAGATTGGCTGTTTGGACAGGACAATGAATGAAAGTAGACAAAATTAACGGTGTTGCTTTTTTCTCCAGAAAAGCCATAGTGCTTTTAGGTTGTTTGAGTTTATTTGATCGCAATTGAAACCTTTTTTCTTTTTTGGAAATGATATCGATCGGAATAGAAACTTGGGCGAACAGTAAAATGGATTCTCAAAGCATCTAGTATAAATTTGTTGTAACACATTGTTCATTCCAGAAGACATGATGCAACAAATCCATTATTCAAGTTTTTATGTGTTCTTGTCTTCCATTTTCTATATATGATCCAAGTTGTTGGCATTACTATGGATTGCAACCATACCCCATATCAGATTATGGCAGGTATCATGCAAAGAACAAAATGGAAACTCAACTTTCTTCCCTACAACAATGTGAAACAAGATGAGAACAGACAGACGAGAAATAACACAAGGAAGAAGGGAACTTACGTTGGTAAATGCAGCTTTGATTCTGTATCAATGATGTAATTGTTTGGAAGATAGTGTTGTCATTAGAGCTCGAGGAGGATAAAGGAGGTGGGCGATTCCGAGAGACGAACGCGGGAAATAAGGAATAGACGCTGATTTTGAGGAGAGTCAGACCATTGTAACGGTTAATTAGCTGATTTTGTTCCCTTTTTTCTCATTTTCTTCTTTCTTCTCCTGAATAAAATTAATTATTTGGGAAAAAACTAAATATGACAGCTTTTCCCTCAAAATTTCTAGAAATGGACCTCTTTGGACAAAGTCCAAATTACTTAAATATTTATTTAAATATTTATTTAGTTTTTATCAATTTTACCAGGAAAAAACTTGTGTCCGATCTAGTCTAGACGCACATGTCCGGACTCCTATGTGGTCCAATCACAGTATGCCGCATGTAATTTTTTTGTTTTGAATTTTTTGTTTTGTTTTTTTTAATATATTATACTTATGTAGGGATTTTTTTTTTTTTTTTTTTAAATCACTTACGTAGGAATTCTTTAATAGCTAAGGAGCTGGGTAATACTTAGGAAACTATTAATTACTACCTTTATAGTTTACAAGTTAGTTCTTGAAGATAGATACAAAGGCTCATATCGAAGCCATACTTTACAGATGTTTGAAGTGTAAGACATAGGAGATGATGCTTTATTCATAGGTCATGGTCATTCAGTGTCTATTCTAGCTTCAAATTAACCACCCGGGGTGCAAGCCAAAATTTATATACTACACACATGCAATACTTGGTGAGTATGGTGTTGAAGCATGTGAGATATGTATCTTCAATGTAGAGAACATAACCATCACACAAATTGATTCTCTAAGAAAATGGGATTCGCGTAGTTATGCGCCCCTTTCGTTCTTGCGTTCTATTGTATAGAGGACTGAGCACAGTCTTCATCGGTGTCTTTTGTTACTTCATTAAGTAATTTCAAATCAAGTGCAGTCACTGCAAGTTTTATTCTCGTTTGATGTTTTCATATTAAACACAAATAGTTGAGGTGGAAGCAAATGCGATGCATGTTTTCATGAATTAACCGCACCAACAATGTTTGCAAGAGCTTTGCACTTAGGTTTTTTTATTTTTTATTTTATTTTTTTATATTAAAGATTCCCTACATAAGCATAATTTATTAAAGAATAAAAATCAAAACAAAAAAATGACACATGACAGACTATAATTGGATCACATACGAGAGTCCGAACGAGTGTGTCCAAACTAGGTCGGACGCAAGTTTTTTCCTTAAAGTATAGAGAGAGCCTCATGCATCTTTAATTATATGAAAAAATGACACATGACAGACTAGAATTGGATCACATATGAGAGTCCGAACGAGTGTGTCCAAACTGGGTCGGACGCAAGTTTTTTCCTTAAAGTACAGAGAGAGCCTCATGCATCTTTAATTATATGAAAAGCTAAACATGCTCTCTAAATAGCTTAGGAGACACTATGTCGACCTCGGTGTTCGTAGGGTGAAGTTGTTGAGGGCAAGTCGGGCTAAATTTAGGTGTGGATATTTGCTTTCTGTTGGTTTTGGCTGTTAGGGATTCATTCATTTTGGTGGGTTTGACATGATGGTGATGGGGCAGTGAGGACTAGGCCGACCACCGGAAGGATCGACGGCGGCGGCAGCGAGCAGCGCTTTGAACAGGTTAAAGGCTAGGTGTCCAATCCTTTAGGTGACCTTAGCAGTTGGTCCTGGGCTCATGGCCTTGAGTTTGTATCTAGGATTGGGCCTTGTTCTATCTGGTACTTTGTTGGGTCAGATGGACTGGATCGTGCTCCTAGGTGTGTCATATCTAGGTAATTAAATACGTTGGGGAAATGTTTGGTTTCTTTCCGGTTCCTTCTTTAGCATCGCAGAGTCAAAAAATCGTCCATGTGATTCTTTGGTTTAATTCTGTACTGGTTGAATGTCAGGTTTCCTATGTATTGTTATATCTTGGTTTTAGGCTAATTAGGGTTTCCTACGGGTAGTTCAATGTTTTCGTAGCCCTTGATCAGAGATATTACCCTCAACAGCTTATCTTTCGAGCCAATTTTCTAATGGGATACTCAGTTCTGCTTTGTCTGTTTTGTTTCGGGAATAAACCAGATTAACAACCTAGATAAGGAGCTAGAGTTTGCCAAAAGGAAGAAGGATCAACTTGCTGCATATCTAGAAGGAGAGGAAGCAAAAGATCAACTTGTTGTTTGTATTATAACAAAAATAAAAAATAAAAATATTACTGTTTGTCCTTATATCATATGAGTTGATAATTAAAGTCAAATCAGAGTTAAAAATGATGGAGGTATATAAACTTTGTAGATTTGGAGGTGCAACTAGAACCCTAAAATGAATTTTTAGCAAATTTAACTAAAAAATGGCTAATGTTGCTCTAGCAAACATAACAAACGGATAGTTCTGGTTTAGTAACGGCGGCCATGCTCTCTCTCTGCCCTCTCTTATGAGAGGTTTCTTGGCAGCGGCAGGTCTCCGTTATCGACGGCCTTGCATCTCCGATTGAGAAGGGGAATCCTTCCTCTCTCTCGACAAAACAATGGTGGTGTTGGCGTTTTCGTACAGCGGCTCTCCCTAAATCATGGTTCTTTCTTCAAGAATGCATGGTTTCTCGCTTCGGGAACGATGACAGAGGCCACGGCTTTAGGTAGGGAAGGTTTGGTTGAGGGTGGATGGAAATTTAAGATCCAACCTTCATCAAGGGGTGATGTCGCTGGAATTGGATTGGGGGTGAGAGAGACTAGCAGCGGTTGTGTGGCTGCAGATCTTGCTCTGAAGAGGGAGATTGGAGCGCTCGGTGGTGATGGCAGCTGGGAAGCTCCACTGCGCGGTGGACCTCTTGTCTTGCCAGGCTGCCATGAATCAAGATTTTCTCCTCTCTGTGTTGGTGGAGAGGGTAGTGTTGATGTGGATGGTTTGATTCCGAGATTAGCTATGACGGCATTGCCGATTTCTGAGGCTGACGACGGCGGCAGAGGGATGGTGGTTGCTAAGGTGTCATTCTCTCCTCTAGCAATTGGGTTTGTTTGGGCCTGGTTTGGATCAGCTAGGGTTTCCCTTAAATGGGCCTTGGTGGATGCAATTGGGCTTGGGTCCCTAATTTAATTTTAGCTTGATCCAGGTAAACTAGTTTGCATTCGTAGAGTATTTGATAGTTTTCTGCGGATCCTAGTTTACTTGTAAAATCGTGCCTAATCGCTACAAGATAGGTGTACTTAGGATTTCAAAACTTATGTTTTAGCTAGTATAGGACTTGCAATTCTGCAAGACGATTTTTTTGACGACCCTACTGGGGTACGTTGTCTTTGTACTGCTTGCTCTGATTTAAATGGAATGACCTTTTGATAAAAAAAAAAAAAAAAAAAAAAACATAACATTTTCTTGCAACATAAGTAGTGAGTATTTAATTTTAGATTACGACTCCAATGTGCATAGAGAAATTTTATTCACAGATAACTAAATACTAATTAAATACACATCTCACACTTTATACACCACCAAATAATTTTATAATATTAACATTTAAATACATACATATCTTTAAACTTCCTAGATTACCCCGATTAAAAATATACCGATATTACCATATATATTTTCTAAATACACATTCATTCCTTTTTTCTATCATCTCGACTTGGAAAGAAAATAAAAGTTTTCTCTCTCCTCGCTAAACAACGAGAAGACTATTTTTTCTTTGCAAACTCAAGAACATTCAAACCTATGTTGCACGGAAACGGAAACGAGTTTCGGTTTCCGGTACGCGGAAACGTCAAATTAAAATATAGTCTGATACGAAACGTGTAGGAAACGTCAAAATTTTTTAAATAAATATTATCTATATTACATATAAATATAATTGAAAAAAAAAAAAAAGAATAATGATAATTAAATGACTTGACATTTAAAATAATAGTTACTAAGTTAATGAAAAGTGAGACTTTTTCACGTGATGATCTTGTGGAGTTATCCACTTATCCACATACAAAACTATGTCGTTTAACAAGAGGTTAGTTTATCAAACTAACCAACTATTATTGGTCGTCTTCTTCGTTCGTTCTTCTGCCATTAACCCATATCTTTTAGACTTTGACGACATAGAGATTAGAATGCAGTGGATGCCAGAGCCGAGGCCTGCGAGGCTCGCTTAGCACCGCTAGAGCCGACCTCAGAGTGACTCGTCGTCCCAGTACACACGTCCTCATAGCCCGAATTGTGCAGCAAGCCCTGAGAATACCCAACCCAAGGCGGTTGAGGATTCACGATGGGACTTTGGGAGGCGGTTGAGTTCTGCTAATTGACCTCAACATCCCTCGCGTTTCATAAATCACCTTTTATGGAAACGCGTTTCGGCGCGTTTTGAATGTGTTTCGAATCGTTTTTGTTTCTGATTAATCATCGATCTATTCGGTTAAAAATATGTCTATTGTTAAGTTTTAAGTTTTAAACTGCATTCATGTAGAGAGAAGAAAACGTTAAAGTGAGATGTAGTGTATTTCAAGTTTTTAATAATATTATCTAATTAATATAAACCTCTTTTGGTAATTTAATATACTTACACTTTTTGATATATATATTTTTTTGATCAGGACATTTTGATATTAGATATATAAAAAAAAAGCATTTCTCATGGGCATATATATATATATACATACCCATATACATATAGTAAATATATATATTTATGTGAATGCATACAAAAGACACAAGCCAAGAGATGATGGGATAATATCCAAACCAAAAGTGTCACCATGAAATCTGAGCTCCCATCTGGTGGACATGTCCCACTCATCACCAAACATCTCCCATGTTCTTTTGCTCCCGATCAAACTGGTCTGCATACATAAGCGAACTGTGAGAAGACCCCATAACTCCAATTTTCCCTCTCTCCTCTCTTAGCATTTCATCGCACAATCCACGCTTAAACTCGATTAGAAATGAAATACCCAGAAGGTACGTCGTGCTGCTAATAAAGGCGAGTGTCACGGTATTTCTTTTTCTTCTCCCCACCATTTGCACAATTCAGGCGGGAAACGTTATAGTGAAAACATTCCACATATAAAATTTTAGATGTTAAAGACTCCATTAATTGAACCCTTTTATCAAGTTGCCCACTTGGCATTGTGGCTTTCTAGTAGCTTATACGATCATATATTAGTCGATAATGTACGTGTTCATCTAACCATAGTCGAACATATTCTTTTTAGTTACTAAATGATGCAAATAATCCGGCCACTAATTAACTACATTGACGACACACAAACCCACCGTCCTCTCCTTCTCTCTCCGCCGATGCGTCTCGGTCTGGAAGAGTAGATCTCCCTTTCCCTCCTTGGTTAGCCTCATCTCCGATGGTGGTAACAGGCTCTCGTCTTTCGTCGGCGTACTCCCACAGCCCATCTTCGATTTGCAATTTTTCCTTTCGTTCTCCTTTTTGAAGTTGTCTTGTGGTAAGGGTCGGCTTTGGGCCAAGACGAGCCAGGCCCAAGTCTAGGGCCTCAAATTCTTAGGGCCCTTAATATATAAAATCTGATGTTAGTAAACATTGTGTGTAACTTGCTTTGATGATAAGCATTTGTAATTACTATTAGAGAATTAGGGTTCGAGTCCTTAAATGGTCATTTTTGTTATTTTTTTCCTTTGTTTTTTTGTCTTTATTTTATTTAGTTATTTATTATGAGGCCTCGAAAAAAATTTCGTCTAGGGCTTTCGAGCACACAGGACCGGCCCTGGTTGTGGTTTAGAGTTTGCCCCCAAATCTGTTGTGTTTCGTGTGTTGCCCCATCGGTGTCGATCCTTCTCTCTACTTGTGGTTTCGTTGGCTTATCTGTTCACTGGCGATTAGAGATGATCATCGGTGATGGTGGCAGTGTTATGGATATTGTTGGCTTTGTAATACTCACCCTTGACTTATCTGGGATGGTCTAGTCGGCCTCCACTTTTTCCCCTTTAGCTTCGGGTCTTTTTGCCAGTGTCTATCGGCGGTGCTGGGAGGCGGCGGATCAGTCTACGGCAGTTAGGTTATTACTTGTTGGGTATTCTCGTCAGAGTTCTTCGACTCGGGTCCGCATAAACATTTTGGTTTCTTACTTTTGGAATCACGTATTCAATCATATTCATTGGCTTGTTTTTCGAACATGTAATAATGCATCTTTTCTTTGTAACGTATCAGATTTCGTGTGTGAATCCAGTTCTCTAATTATCTGATCTGAAATAGCCAGACTGCCTTAAGTCTCAAATCTCATGTAATTTTCGTCTGTAAATGAACGTATCTTTGAATAAAAAATAAAAACAGAAGTCGAAGGCAAAGAGATGAGAGACGAATATCCTTTTGAAGGTCAGAAATGAGAGGAGTCTCCATCATATAATTCTATAGACAAAATAGAGAATAGGGACAAGGCATGTGAGGCTCTATGATTACTGTATTACACGGACCTTACCCCCACCTTATAAAGGTATTTTTATTTATTCAGTATGGATCATTTGGATTCTGAAAGATTGTACAGACTACAGACCAAATTTTACTGTTTTCATTTGCGAGGTAAACCTCAGCCAAGTTCCTATAGATCCTACTGGATACCATCTTTCCCTCCAATTTATTTTTATTGGTTTTTCATTTTGTTTTCTTCTCTGCAATCTGCCATGTTAAGACTGTCTGGCAAAGCTTTCTCTCTAGTCAAAAGCACCTCCACCTTGGGACCCTCCCTTCCATACCACTGTTTTCTAATCCTAATTTTCCAATCACAAAACCAAATATAAAAAACAACAAACAATCCAGAATCAAAACCCAATCATCAAAAACTTAAAAAAAGGCAAAGAGATTAGCAACAATCTCTGCCTAGATTATCCAACTGTAAAGCAAACCCACATTGGATACTGATAGACAAAGTCACAAACAAGAAAAAAAAAATGTAGGAATGAGAAAATGAGCATCCCCAAACCCCAATCTTCCTCAACCTTTAGCCTATCACAAACCCAGAAACCCTAGGACTCTGAAGTCTGAACCCACCTCACCAAACCATGCCTGCAAGACCATTCCCTCCTTCAAGTCCTCAACTTCCCATTGTAAGCCCACCCAATTTCTTCACCAAGACCAGGGTCTTGTTCTTGGCCCTCACAATCTCAGCTTCGTTAGTAATAATCTCATCCATTGTCTACTTTGTCTATCACCTCTGGCATTCCCTTGCGGACAGAGCTAAGACAATCCCATTTGATTCCAGTGCACCTTTGAAGCTTGAAAGATTCTCATTCAAGGAGCTTAAGAATGCGTCCAATGACTTTGATTCAGCCAATGTTATTGGCAAGGGTGGCTCTGGAACTGTCTTCAGAGGTATACTCAAATGTGGTAAGTTGATTGCTATTAAAAAGTTGGATGCTTTGAACTTGCAAACTGAGAGAGAGTTTCAGAATGAGTTGCAGATTCTTGGGGGGGTAAGATCACCATTTTTGGTGACCCTTTTGGGTTATTGTGTGGAAAAGGATTTTAGGATTCTGGTTTATGAGTACATGCCTAATAGGAGTCTCCAAGAGTCACTTTTTGGAGAAGGTGTTTTCAGTTTGGGCTGGGAGAGGAGGTTTGAGATAATTACAGATGTGGCTAGAGCACTTGAGTTCTTGCATTTGGGATGTGATCCTCCTGTTATCCATGGTGATATTAAGCCAAGCAACATTTTGCTTGATTTCGACAACAGGGCGAAGATTTCGGACTTTGGGTTGTCAAGGATTAAGGTGGATGGTGAGTTTGGGGTTGACATGTTTAGCCAGGACTTAGGGAAGAGTCAGGAGCTGTCTGGAAACTTTGCTGTGGATACTTCTCCGGCCATTGGTACACCTGTGGAGAGTTCTAATGAGGTAGATTTTGCTCTTGCTTTGCAAGCATCTTCATCATCGAAAAATAGTAGGAAGTGCTGTAATGTTAAAGCTTTGAACTTGAATTCCGTAAATTATAATGCTAACATTGCCTGTGAGAGTGAGGTTAAGAGTAGTGATGCAAAGGGCAAAGAGGTTTCGAGTGTAGATTTTGGTGGGGATGATTGGAATAACAGGTTTGTGCCTTATGAAGATGAACTTGATAGTATTGATCATAGTAAGGATTTGGGTTTTACTGCCGGTTCTGGTGTTGATGAAGCAGAGGATGCAAAGCAATGGGGGAAGGATTGGTGGTGGAAGCAAGATGGGAGTGGTGAATTGTGTAGTAAAGATTATGTTACAGAGTGGATTGGGAGTCAGATTTGCCCGTCTTCGAATCCTGATTGGGATGATGACAAGAAGAGCATCCCTGATCAGAAGACCGACTTAGATATTGCATCTCCAGTTGATAAACTTGAAAATGTAAATGGACCCCATGTACAACAATTTGGGTTTGGAAATCTCAGCAAGGAGTTTGAGAAGAATGAATCAAAGGGCAGGAAGAACCGGAAAAGGAAACCGAGGAAGATGCAAGAATGGTGGAAGGAGGAGCACCTCGCGGAGATTAGTAAGAAGGGCAGCAATCTCAAAAATCTTGAAACAAAGTGGAAGAAAGGCTTCAAAATGCAGCGTTTTGATCTTGGTAGATGGTATCACTTTCGCAGGAGAAAGAATTTTAGGGAACAAAGTCAAGAAAAGAATGATCACAATGGTGAGTTCAGTTTCAGAAGGGGATGGAAGAAAAAGAATGCACGTTCCATTGGCAGTGACATGTGGAGTGGTGATCTATTTAGCCGTGAGCTAAGCAGCACAACAAGCATGAGAGGGACTTTGTGTTATGTTGCTCCAGAATATGGTGGATGTGGGTACTTGATGGAGAAGGCAGACATTTACAGTCTAGGTGTGCTAATCCTTGTGGTTGTGTCCGGTAGAAGACCACTACATGTTCTTGCATCACCGATGAAGCTAGAAAAGGCAAATCTAATAAGCTGGAGTCGACAGTTAGCTCAAGCCGGAAATATACTAGAACTTGTAGATGAGAGACTGAAGGATGAGTACAATAAAGACCAGGCAAGTTTGTGTATAAATTTGGCTCTTTCTTGCTTACAAAAGATGCCAGAGTTACGGCCAGACATTGGGGAGATTGTTAAGATCTTGAAAGGGGAGATGGATCTCCCACCACTCCCTTTTGAGTTCTCTCCTTCCCCTCCTTCTAGGTTATACAGCAGGAGCAGGTCAAGGAGAAAACAGACGACAACTGCAGAGTAGGCCATATGCTTCATTTCAGTTTTCTTATATCTTAGAAGATTTTTCATTTGGAAAGTTGAGGCCTGAAAGTTGTGTATATCATGGGGATTTTCTTGTTCTGTGTATAGTAGATGGATGATTCTGCTTTCTTTGCCATTACTGGGTTCGTGTTGAGGTTCACTCGAAGAAGTCCCTTTGTTGTTTCATCCATGTAACCAGGATTTCTCAATCATAATCAGATCAAAGTTTCCGTAAATTTGTGCATTGGAATAACCAGTTAATCACCAAAGATGTGCAAATAGCCTTCCAAACATTGACAAAAACTACACAGCAATCCTATCAAGTTTGAAATAGATCATTATAATTGAAGCTTGAGAGTTGAGGTTACATGCTTTTACTTGATTTGATTACTGTGATTTCTTTATTCCATGAAGGTGATTTTTCACGAGTAGAGTGAGTAAACAAGAATTGCTCCACCATTAAAGCCAGGTAGTTTTAGTTCACCAGAAAATGATTGACCCCTTAATTCTGGTGGGAGTTTTTGTTTCTTCTGACTAGTCATGAACCACTGAAGTCTTAATCACGGGCGGAAGATAATCACTACTAAAGTATGAATTATTAGGCCACGAGAGGTTAAGACTAATCACCAAAAAGTATAAATCACAAAGTCCAGGATGCATATATTTTCATCATATGTGTTTCCCTGCTGAATTATCACTACCCTTTTTCCTTTTCTAGAAAGAAGAGAAAGAAAGGAAAAGTCACTAGCTATCTGGGCAAGCAAGAATTGGAAGTGTGATATTGGTGCTCCTCTTTTCTAAATGGACCACAAAAAAGACAACAGCAAAGGACTTTTGTACTATTTGAGTCATTGAAGAGGTTGTATAGTGCTGTTGCTTAGAGAACAAGCATCATGGCCTCTGCTCTTTATCTATTAATCTCAGAATTGCAGACAGCACTATGAAAACTTTTCCCTTCTGCCAACACTAGGAAAAACATCATTTGTTTGTGGTACACTATTCTTTTTTCATCTTTAGGATTTACTTTGTAACTTACTTGTACCTAACGTAAATCGTTAAGCATCCCTTTAGATGGCCAAAGGACAACTGTCAAAAGACATTGAAGAAGAATTTGAATAGATGTGCAACCATACAAAAGTTAAGATCCAGTCGATAAGGTTTGTTACATGTTCAAAAAAAATCTATTTCCCTGTTGTAAACACTGTTTAAGACTACCATTTTCGTCGTAATAATCCAGCACATGCACACTACCTCTTGTCTTCAACAGCTGCTATTAGGAAATCAAACTAGTCTGAGGTACCCAAAAACTGACTTATGCTAGTGGTTACCTCTCATTAAAGGTTCTTAACTAATTTGTACCAAAAAAAAAAAGGTTCTTAACTAATTTGCAAATCTTCAAACAGTGATTCACTTTTAAGACAAGAGATCGATGATCGGTAGTTGTTGTGGGCAGGGACTCTCTAGTTGTAATGTCTATTTTTGAGAGATTGACGACTGCAAACTATGGAGGCTTGTCCAATTCATTGAGTTGCTTTGTTTTGTTCTTGACAGAAAAGCATCCTGGTAATAAGCTAGTAATTACATAATTACACAGTATCCAACTTGATCATAATTGGACTTTTGAATATTCAGCACATTAGGAGAATCCTACTTTTCTACATATATCTCTCATACTCAGCGTTTTGATTTCAAATCTGAGTATGTCAATTTGTTAGTGCTTTCAAGAAAACATGCTGTTGGCTGCTCATGAATGTCTGATGGGAAATATCAGGAAAAAAGACATCATTTCTCTTTGCCAGAACCATAGTATTATAGAATAATTTTCAGAAATATCATAAGCTATATGACAGTATAGAAAACAACAACAACAATACGTACACCAGTGGCCAAGTATATAGCATAAGCTTGTGATCATATGAGTAGTTGTGCTACCTCTTTCATATGATGGGCCTCTCGTCCCGATTTGCTTTTGAGACACCTCCAGCTCTACCTGTTTGGCACATTCAACTACTTCTTTCTTGCATTCATCTTCTAAGTTGTTAACCTCCAAGTCGGTTCTTGCTAATGTGCCTGTGTTAGAAATCTGCTAAAATCTCAATGAACTCCCAAATTGCTACTGAATATCTTTCCTGCAAAAAGCTCAAGGAGTAAAATTCCAAAGCTATACAAATCGATCCAGCTCTGTAATTCATTACATAGCTTGAACTGTGCAGTTACGTAAATTTCATAAAAACCATTAACTAGAAAGTCCTCAACTAATGCTCATTTTAGAGGTCCTCATTACAAGGGTTTCCATCTAACAAATAGAAGAGTAGCCATGTCTACTGTCTGAGTTCTAAAGCTCAAATCTTTAGTTGCTAATAAAGATTACTGATTAATAAAACTTTCGGCTGCAGCCCAGAAAAAAATATATATACTTTTACATGTCATCCTTAGCCTGATACTCTTGTCAGCTCAGTTGGCTTACTGATTAATAAAACTTTGGACTCCCAAACCCATGACCCGGGTTCGATCCCTGCTCTCCTTTTCTCTTCTTTTCACCTTTTTTCATATAATATTTTTCTAAGGATGCGTCTATTGCCACCCCACAAATCATTTTACTCACAAATTTTACTTATCTTGAGCAAATCTGAATTTGACAAAATATATGAGGAGTGTAGTGTCAACAAAGTAGAATTGAGAAAAGAGTTTTTTAAGTATTGTTAATGGGTGAACAAACTTACAATTAAAATTATATGAGTGGGGTGTGAAGAAAATATGGAGTGAGCAAATTGGTTTGTGAGGTGACAATAGACGCACCTTTTTCTAGTTTCTATTTGTATTTATTACTTTCCTTCTTAATTTCTTTCCCATTGTTTTATCCATCTTAAAAAAGATGGGTTTAGTGAGGAAATTGTATACGCCTTGAAATATCATTTTGACAAAAAAGTTCGCACATATACAAGGAAAAAGATCGCATGTACTGTATAAGGAAATAAATTAGCCCAGGGTCTTAGACTAACTTTGAATCCTACATCCGTCACGGGAAAGTAGTGAATCTTCCATCTGTCTTACCATAGACAAAGCGTTAGTCTCTAGTCTCTACTCTCTAATGCTTCGTCTCGTCTATGGTAGTAACTAGAATTGTGCTACCACTGACTGTCACTCTTTCCATTAATTAAATAATGTGTAACTAGAATTTCAAACTTGAAAAATAGAATGGGATTTGACATGAGACACAAACAAAGCAAAGAAGAACGAACGATTACTTGCCCTGGAGTGCTGCAGTAAAATCCGAGAAACCAAACTTGTGTCGCAACTTTTATCAAACATATGGTGGGCATGGTACAGACAAGCGATAAACTGGAACGTATGAAGTGATGCATTCGATTCGACACACTCATTTTCTTCCTTCCTAAACACTTGTTTCCTCAATCAAATAAAGTGCAGCTTTTTTAAAGTGTAATCTGAGTTGCTAGATCTTATTTAATATGGAGATCTAATTTTCTATAATGAAAAATCTTACACAGTATTAAATGCGACTCTAAATGAGCACTATATATAAAACATGAGACACTGAAAGGAACAAGCAATTGTACAAAATATAAACATAGAGGTTTTTATCTCCAAAGTCCAAACCATCATGAGTACGAGAAATGTACTAATGTCAATGCTTCTTGCAATGCTCCTAGCTATATGTGATGGCCATGATGCTATTGCTGATAAACAAGTCCATGTTCATATCACTAATGATTTGTCTCCCGAAGGTGGAATCAACACCAGTCTCAGCGTCCATTGCAAAACACAGAGGAAAGATCTTGGAGGTCAGGAGATCGCTTACAGATCCCACTTTGAATTTGTTTTTTCACCAAGCATTATTAGGGGAGAAACAAGAATGGATTGCGATGTCGAATGGGACGGTCCAGTTCGCAGTTTTGTTGCATACCTACACAGAACAGGAAGAACAAACAAGCACTGTAGATCAGGAATTTGTCTTTGGGAGATAAGGCGCGAGGAGGCATGTGTTTATAACTACCAACTACTGCATATGGACTGTTTTCCGTGGGGGGAATAGTTGCTCAGTTGTATATAAGACAGTTTTTTTGTTAACAAATATAGATGAATGATGCTTTTGAAATGAAGAGATGAGCTAACAGCAGCCAACTGACTCAACTGAATTGAATCATTACTAGGACCAAACGTTCTTAAAATCCAAATGTTTCATATACGTATAAAATTCCAGTGTCAACAAGCAGTAATTGACTTCAAGAGCCTTAAGACTTCATATGAATCATAAAGCATGTACGGAAATCAGCTACTGTAACAAATAGTCTGTGTAGAAATATACCAGCAATACACATAGTTGAATTTCTACTGCCTAACATGCAACATATAAACAAAGTCCATATATTACATCCTCTTCTTCACCACTGATTACTTGTACCTATTCCTAAACTCGCATTAGTCACATAATACAAGTCATTAATGTGAGCCATGATATCATTCTTTTTGTTAAAGTAATTATGTAAGAAGTAACTACACTGCAGTTCATCTTTACAAGGGAGGCAAGAAAACTTCTGGGATCAAATTATTTAAGTAAAAACTAAAGACACTCTACACACTGATACTGGAATGTCATAGACCATCATAAAAGAGTTTCTAATATATTGTACATCAAATGCAAAACACAAGTAAATCACGTTTTTCTAAGAATGACAAAAAAAAAAACAAAAACAAAAAAAAACAGAAACAAATAAGGATACAAGATAATATATAACTCACCATTTATCTATGAATCTTCCCTGTAAGGTTTTTCTCATACATGGCAGTTCCAAATTTTGATATCATTCCAGAACTGGAAGTAGGCATTTCTCCAAGAAACCTTGAGCAACAAAGGGCCACAGAATCCCCAGAATCCTATGATGAATCCAAGCACAAGGCTAACATAGAACCCCAATGTTATTAGACCATCATCCTCTTCTTCTGTTTTATCCCCTTCAGCTCCACTAGTGCCTGCAGAATCTTGATTTGTTGCATCTCCAGGGCACCATGGAGTTAACGGTGGTCCACAAAGTCCAAGATTGTCCATGTATGAAGAGGCATTAAAACCCTGAAGTTGAGTACCTAGTGGAATTCTTCCTGACAAGTTGTTGTATGAAAGGTCCATGACACTAAGAAAGTTTAAGCGCGAAAAGCTTGCTGGAATGTTACCAGATAGCTGGTTTCGTGACAAATCAAGAGATTCTAAGCTCTTCAGCTTTCCAAAGTCACTAGGAAACACTCCGGTCAAATTATTTCTTGACAGGTTCAGAGAAATCAACCTCATCATACTTGTCATAGTTTCCGGAATATCCCCACTTAAGTAATTACTCGAAATGTCAATGCTTCTCAAGTGCTTCAGATTTTCGCCCCATTCAATATTTATTCCTTTCCAGACCAGTTGGACAAACCCAAGAATAGTGAGATCCTCCAACTGAGAAGACATAGAAGTGTAGGCTGTTATGTTATTGAGACAATGTGGCAATGCTCCAGATATGTTATTCTGAGACAGATCCAGAACATGAATAACAGGTAGACCACAAAGACTCGAGGGTAAGCTTCCATAGAACTCATTAGAATGTAAACGCAGAACCAACAACTTTGTCAGCGGGTGGCCTATCCATGCTGGTATTCTTCCGGATAATTTATTAGCTCCGAGGTCAACAACCCTCAGCTCTGTGCAGTTTTCAAGAGAAGGCAAATCTCCTGAAAGCTTGTTATCCTGTAAGCGTAACAATACAAGATTCTTTAAGTAGCCTACTGCGCTTGGAATCTTTCCAGAGAAACTATTGTTTCCCAAATTTAAGGACAGCAATCCCTGATACTTGACCCAACAACTAGGAAGTTCCCCTGATAGTAAGTTGTCAGAAAGGTCGAGATTCGACAACTCCTGAGCTTCTGTTGGACAAAAGGAAGGTAAGGGCCCTGAAAACATGTTTTTGGAGAGAACCAGAATGGCTACATTTGGAGGGAACGAGGGGAGTGGACCAAACAAGTGATTAGATGACAAGTCAAATGTAAAGTAGGTGCAATTTTTTGATGATAGATCAGGTAACTTCCCATGGATTTGGTTCATGGAGAGATTCAAGTCAAGTAAGCTGGACGATAGATCCCAAAACTCATCTGGTACTGAATCTGAAATACTTGCATTGGACATATAAAGAGAAGTGAGTTCTGTCTGCTTTTGAATCCACCTAGGAAAAGCTGGACCAATCTTGCAAGAAGACACATCTAAACTTTTTAGTTGAAAAGGTGGTAACCAACTGAAGCTCATGTTGAAAGACAAAGAATTGTGATCTATAGACAAAGACCGTAACCGAGACAGGTTTCTGAAGTGAGCTTCAGTGAGGGCACCAGTCAAAGAATTCCAAGAAAGAGCCAAATCTTCAAGGCTGGAAAGAAGCCCCATACTCTCAGGTATAGACCCGTTGAATTGATTGTTGGAAAGAAATAACAACCTTAGTGATGGAAGACCAGTGAAGTCTGGCAATGGACCGCTCAACTGGTTAAAAACTAAGCTCAAGGATCTTAGCTGGGAAAGTTGCTGGAAACTTTTTGGGAGAGATTCACTCATATTGGTACCATCAATATATAATTCTCTCAAGGATACAAATCTTGTCAGTACATCAGGAAAGGACCCAAAAAATGGATTCCCACTTAACAACAATGACTTGAGGGTACCCTTAGAACAAGCCAAATTTCCTACAGAGTCTTCAAGTCTGTCGGACAATTTATTTTCCCATAAATTCAATGACTCTAAGCTGCATATGTTTTGAAAAGATTTTGGGATCCCACCTTCTAGAAGGTTATAAGAGAGATCAAGAGATACTAGAGAAACCATATTTGCAAAAACATCTGGGATAGGACCTTGTAATTGATCTCCCATCAATCCTATATGGACAAACTTGGTGCTGACATTGGCTATCCAGTAAAAGATTGAAGAGTTGAGAAGATTATCAGAGAGCTCAAGGACTTCAAGAGTGGTGGAAGAATTAATAAAGGGAAGTGATCTCAAATCAACATTAGGAAGATTACATGAAGGTAACTGAAGTTCTATCAGTGATGGCAGCTTGCTTATAGACACTGGCCAATTTGCAGCCTCAGAAAAGTTTAGACCCGACATGTTTAGGTATCTCAAGGAAGAAAGATGAGTTAACCAATCAAGATTTTCAAAAGTTACCACATTCCATGCAAGATCAAGTGTATACAAGTTAGAGAGGTTCCCAAGTTGGGGAGGAATAGGACCAGTGAAACTAGCACCTGCGAGTTTCAGTACTTTCAACTGACTCATAGAACCAATAAACTTGGGAATCAGTCCTTCAAAGTGATTGTTACTGAGGTCCAAGTAACTTAGGTATTGCAATCCAAGTAGTGAAGGAGCAATCACACCTCTTAAGGGAGTTTCAACATTGTAAATATCAGAAGAATTATAGTAAAGATCGAGCATGATGACATGACCTGTTTGGTTGTTGCATGCTATTCCTTTCCACTCGCAACAGTCTTTCTTGCTTTCCCAAGAGGCAAGAACATTGGACTCATCTAGGAGTCCCTGCTTGAACTGAAGAAGTGCAGTTTTCTCACTCGCTATGCACCTAGTGTTAGGACTGATCCCAGTACATAGACCACAAAGAGCAGAGCTGGTGAGCAGGCATAATAATCTAACCAAGACAGACCTTAAGGTTGTGAATAACATGATTATGATCGGGTCAGAAGATGGTCTGCAATGTGTATCGGAATTCAGGAGAGAGCAAAGGATTTCCTGTTTAGAGAATCATTTGGTTTATCTGAAGCTGACTGCAGGAATATTATACCATTCTCATAGCTTCAGCAATAGGTTTCAAATTGGTTTTTTGGACAAAGGTATATCTTTTCAATTGTTAATGCTTATATGGCTCTTAAAGTCAAGCCGGATTGAAGTATAAGCTAAGCACTAAACACTTGAGCCAACCTGAAGTTAGTCAAGCTTGGACTTGTAAGGTGGATGAGGTGTTTTGAATTTTTATTTATTTTTTATATTTTTTACTGAGACGGCTTTGAAAATCTGTTTTAAAGCCATTTCGTTTGTATTGATTGGTGGGGGGAAGTTTCCTTGATAGACATGCATGAGACAAATTAAGGGTCCCTTCAAAGTTCAAACTTTGAAATAGATTAACAAAATTAATGAAAACTTTGAACAGGATTATTATAAAGAATCACAGCAAATTTCTTAATAAACAAGTTCAAAATAAATAAAAAAATACAGAAACTAAAAAAAAATATACTGAACTGGAGCTTCATAAAATTCCTTTAAACTTTGAAATCGACGACTATGAAGACTTTGGTGCAATGGATGGTGAAAATCGTGCAACAGAAAAATGCATTTTACCAATCATGTAAAATCTATAACAGAAGCTTATGGTCAGGCATTTATGGCAAAGGATTCCAAAGGAAGCAAATTACATTAGAGCAGGTTTCTTTTCACTTAACTGATAAACAGTCGGCCATCAGGGTTGGGTTACTTTGCCAAAGCAGCATTCATATACAACTAATTGACTTCCTACAGCACCAATTCCACAGAGCTGACTAGGTTAAAAGAGTAGGGGCATCAACATTTGACTAAAGCAAACCAGAAGGCGTGGAGGCTACCAGCTCATTAGAGGAGCAATAGCAGACACACACCTCGAACTCAAACCAGCAGCCTACATGCTTGGAAATGAATCAAGCCGCAGCAAGTTTGAAGAAGCAACTCTAAAACTGCCAGGCAAATATAGATATTCTAACGAAAGCGGCCTCATTTCCTACCTGATTCTAGCAGTCTTTTTATCTAACAAGTGCTTAAAGTCGTAGCTAAAGTGCATCTAGCAGTCTCATTTCCTATAATAAGGAAGTAGAGGCAGCATCCTTTCTCCTTTTACCCAATTTGTGAAACAGGAAGCCTAATGTGTAATAATAAATGCAATGAGATAGATGGTTATATATAGTCTGTTCCTCATCTTTTGTTTCACTACTTGAAGTAGAAAGCAAAAGACTAGGAGAGTTCAACCAAATCATATAAGATAAATATCCAAAGAACATACACCAAAAGCAAAGAAAACCTTAAAACTAAGAACAAAAGACGAAAGAATAAATTGTAAACTTCCCTGAGTTAACAGCTTCAACATCTCGTACAAAGCGCACCACAAGAACTAGACCCACGCACCTCCAAACCACATCACTGCCAAGGACGCCACCAAAACACGAAATCCCAGTCGTGGAGCCACCAGGCCAGCCGAGTCTGAAGAAGAATTCGTGGCTGATGGAGAAGCTGTTGGCGTGGGCAGAGGATGGACGAGCACAGAGACTTTCATCCCATTGAAGCACTGACCGTTACCGCAAATGAAGTAGTATCTCCCAGAATCATTGAAGAGTATGAAGTCCTTGCCACTGGTCCAGTTCCCTACAGCACTATCCAGGGTGCAGTTGTCATACCCGGTTTTGTTGACCATAAACACATTGTACTGGTTCTTCTGATACCTAAATGCTGCATTAAACAAACAATTAGTTCAATCTACGAAAATGGTAGTATTCAAAATGCTAAAACAGATCGCAGACTGTGCTATTCGCTTTCAAAAATGCAATAAATTTCTCTCTACCAAGACGTCAAATATTCAAACAACTAGAATGATGAAGCATGGCCTACCAAAAATAGCTACAGAACAACAAAAATTAAACGTCCTAAAACCGATTCTGCACAAAAATTCAAAGTGTTCATTTCACCATCAAAGTCTTTATTTTAATTTCTATACAGCATGATACAGTATACCTAAATTTTGAGTTTGAAGATTTGAAGATTCTAACTTTAATAAGGAACATAAACAAACAACCCAAAAAGTGAAAACCAAAGTGGGTTAAGGAAAGACAAAAGTCCTAACTGGGAATAGAAACATAGAAAGAGGGTTGTGCAGCTTACAGATATAGTCCCCAACATAGAAAGTGTGGTTGTTGGCCCAGAGGGTGTAGTTGATCCCTGGGTTCCATCCACGGTTAGCACCCACAATGTGGTCGGTTGCGATTATCGGAGCGATGAGGGCGACGCCGGAGACGAAAAGGAGAAGGAGGAGGAGGAGGTGGGTTGAGTTGTTGGACATTGATTGAATCACTTGTATGGTTTGGTTTCAGAAACTTTAAGGTTTTCTGGGTTAGAAGGAAGAGCTGTGTATTCGCTGGAGGCAGTTCAAAAGAGAAGGAGGGTTCTGGGTTGTGGGGAACCACGACAATAATATAGGATAGAGAGAGCCAGAGAGGCCCTTCCGAGTGTGGTCCACTGCTCACTGGTTTCTTAGATTTTGAATTAAAGTGTCAATTGTTAAGCGCTCTCTTGCCTAATTGGGAAACCTATTTGAATTTCAACGAGGGCTCTTCAAGTGGTGCTTCCAAACTGATGGTAAATCAGTCAGGTGAACACTACTAGATGGTAAATTTTGCAAAAAATGCAATGGTAGTTATTTTGTTGGCATTTTGTCTAAATTTCCCACCATTTTGAGTACGACAGGCTGACTTACGCAGCCATGTTTCTCCAGTCTTGGCATCCCCTTGCGTCGAGGGAATGAGGATGTATTACGATGCCTTATTAGGGAGTTTAGGCTGTCAAATTATGTGCAGCTTGACACTATACTATATTGAAATGGCATATGATTAGATATCGTGGTATAAAGATCATGAAATCCATTCATTTTTTACATTACTTTGGATTTCTTTTATCTTTTAGGGTCTGAATTATTTTGGTTGTTTGGTTCTGATGTCGGTGGTTAGATAGGAATCCAGTAAGCAAATAGGGCATGAAGACACCAAATAGTATAAATTTATTGAAGACAGAGAAGCAAACCATCACTCATGGCAAATGATTGACTCAATGCATGCCCATGGTTGGTCCGACCTTCTCCTGCAGCAGCATGTGGGATTGGTCCGAGAGGCTCCAAAGCCTCCAATGCCCTTCTCTTTTTCAGAATTCAGTCCTTTTTCTGCTCTCTGTTTCCTTTTTCCATGCCAGATTGATCATAGTTAACAATGACCACAACAAGAAAATTGATTATAATTAGAGTGACCATTATCGAGCCAAGGATACTCATTCTGCACAAGTAGCAAAGATGGCACACCGATTCAAAGCTTGTTTTGCCTTCAAGTTAGAGTCATATTAGAGGACTAACTTACAAGTCTATCAGGTTTCCCCATCTGTGAATCAACCAACCTTAAGGAAGCTTAACTGCCTATTAGCCTGGTGGTCATGGCGCGCTTAAGAATCTTCATTCTGTAGGGTGGCAACAGTTGCCCAGTAAATATTCATTCCAATTTTCCATGTTTCGTGACTTTGAATCACCTCATAACTTGATACCTGAAATAAAGCAAAAACAAATGCTTGGTTAGGATTTAGGAATAGGTACTAACAAGTAAGATCTCTTCTCATGACTTGACTAGACTAGAGTCTCCAATCTAGAGTGTTATACCATATACATCCAGCATTGTCCTATTTGTATTTGCTTTATATGATTTCTGGAGAAAAAATGGTATGAAAACTGTTTACAAAGTTCCAAACAAAAATACATATAGTCATGATCCTATGCTCCAACATATAAAAACATGAATCTGTGATCCGGTCAACGACTAGTGGGACAAAGCATTGGCCTGTAAGAACTTCTCCACTAGCTTAGCAAAATGAAAAGGTATCACCATCAAGTTTTTACACTACTAGTTCAAATATTGCAAAGTGGATGGAACTTAAATAATATTAGGGATAATATTACATCAACAATTCATTTCTAATGATGAGTTAATATGCAAATGATAGGTTCTACCTTATCTTAAACCTATTAAAAGATCAAGAAATTGCGAAGCTCCAAATGATAGGTTCTACCTTAAGGTTTGTTCCAACTGTTAAACACTTGTTTCACACTACACTAGGTTTAGTCTATCTTCAATGTGACCTCGTCTACAAGTCCAATTGAACAATTTGAACTTCAAACTAATTTTTCATGACATTAAATTTTATAGGCTGTAGGAAGGGGGAGTGGGGTGTGTGTGTGTTGGCGGGGGGTGGGGTGGGGTGGGGGGGGGGTGTCTGGGTGGGGGAAGGGGAAGGAACACAAACACACACAAAAATTAAAAATAAGTATCCCTTAGTATGAGCAAAGAAAGATCAACAAAAAAAAAAGAGGAATATATACATCCGAGTCATGTAAACAAACACAAACTGCAAATCAAATCAGTGAATCAGTTGGGAAAGGATGCATCTCCAGAAGTGCAATATGAAACACTGGGATTTTTATTGTGCGTACCAGGAACATAGAGAAACACATTGGGTCCGCAACAACCAGAACAATTAATCAAATGCTCCTCAGTAGTGTTTTACATTGTTCAAGAGGTCGAGTTCCTTTTCTTAAAAAGCCAAACCACTTTGGTTTCAATCAGTTGCCATAAAACTCAGATGGCGTCAGCTGTAAAGTTTTTAGGGCAATGAAATCTTGAACAAATATAATCCATGTCTTCCCAAGAAAAGCTGCAAGAGATAATCTTTTGCATCTTCATATGCAGTCAAAATTTAAGATAAGACTATTCACTTGATGTCTTCTTCTTTCTTGACTGACTTGGACATTTCTATCTCACAACCCTGTCTTGCTTGAGATTAATCCTTTTTGCTTGCTTGAGTTGTCTAACTCTCCGTTTTCCTTTAACACTACCTCCAATTGGCTTCTTCAAGAGCTTCTTAAGCTTCGGATCTTCTGAAAATCCATTTGACGTCATCTCAGCCAAAAGTTCCTTGGCCTTCGTGAACAACCCACAAATTGCCAGCCCCTTTACCATAGCTGTGTAGTGTGTGGATTCAGGCACTACTCCATGGTTCTTCATTTCATTCCAAATCTCCAATGCTTTCTGAGGTTGTTCTAATATGAAGAACTTTTCAAGAATAATAAGAAATGTATTGCCATTAGGACCTAAATTAGCTTTCTTCATTCGATCAAGAACTTCAAGAGTTCCCGTTGAATCTGCACTCTGGAGAAATGCATGGTAAGTCTCTACAGTTGGGCTGAGATTATCATTTATCATAGCACTAAGCATCTGTCGCGCCTCCTCTAGCTTCTTTGATTCACATAAAGGACCTATCATTGAGTTATAGGTGGCAGCATCTGGCTGCAAACCCATTTCTTTCACTTTGTCCAGTACTTTGAGAGCTTCTTTATAGCAATTCTCACGGGTTAGTACATAAATTAAGGAATTGTAAACCTTGAGACCAGGAACCCAATCCCTTTTCTTCATTTCATCATATAGTCTAAGCGAGTCGAAAAGGATCCCAACCTTTGAGTAGCAGGATATCATGTGTGTATAAGAAGTCGCATCAGGTGTAATACAGTATTTTGACATTTCTCTCCAAACTCTCTTGGCTTGATATACATCAACAGATATGTTACACCACCCATCAAGAACAATGTTAAAGCCCTCAACCTCCAGTGGGAAGAACTTTTTACTTACAAGCATGAATTCTTCAGCTTCCTCCATGTTTCCATTCTTACATAGTGCATTCAAGAGAACGTGGAATGCTTCTTGATCAGGGCTCAACCTGAACTTCTCCATTATCTGAAATGTCTTTATGGCCTTACTCGGATGATTTGCAGATGCATATCTGATTATCAGCAAAAAGGGAATCATATTCTTTGACTTAAACTTCTGAAACTCATATGAGTTTTGACACACGCAAAGTCAGCGATAATAAAACCTACAAACCAAGTATTCCAAGAAAAACCAGGACCGATAAGAACATTATATGTCCTAAACGATATACACCTAGGAAACATGGATACATAATGATATGCACATACATTATATCGTAAGCACCAAGAAGCAATCTTTTTAAAGAGTTCAATTCAACATAATGTAGAAATGAAAATGCCAAAGTTTGCAAAAGCTTTACCTATCGATCATAATAAGCATAGCACGTCGTGTATCCATCAGAGCCTGATTTAAGTCTCGTATCAAACACCAAGCAGTACTAAACTTTCTATGACTCCCCAAAACCCAAACCATCAAACTACAGGCCTCTTCATCGCAACACCCCCTTTTCTCACCCCATTTGAACCCCAAAAACGCCAGCTTCCAATCTCCCCTCAGCTCCCAAATCGCCAAAAGAACCATATCTCGCTTTGCCTCGACGCCGGACTCGTCGAGAAAAGCCATGGCGTCGGCCTCAGAGGCCAAACCAGCACTAGTTGTGAGCAATTCAAGAAAATGGGTGAGACCCAGGTTGTGGGTGTTATCTGGGTTGAAGAGTTGGGCATTGAAGCCTAATGGGTGGTTGAGGACTTGGCCGGAGAAGGGTCGGAGAGTGGAGAAATGGCGAGGGGTTTGGGAATTTTGGGATGGGATGAGAGGTGTGGGGTGAGAGAGATGGTGGTGGAGAGAATGTGAAGAAGAGGGAGAGGTGGAGATGGGTTGGTGGTAGAGTAGGGAGAGTGATATGTAAAGGGGATGTTTGGTTCGGAGACTTCTTGCTATGGAGGGAAGTGCCATCAACCCATCACTTGCACCTTTCTGTCGAAGAAGCCATTTAAAACCTCACCAATTTATTTCTTCTTTTTTTTTAAAAAAAATATATATATAAAAAAGAAAATGGATGTTTTTTTTTAAAGAGAAATAAATTACATTAAAAAAATCTCTAGAAGAACTAAAGTTTACGATGTCAAATAATAAAGCTCTCAAAGTCTCACGAGGAACCCTATCATTCCTATACAGAGACAATTACAAAAATAGTCAATATTAGCTATGACATCGGCTACAAAGTTAGTTTCCCTAAAAACATGTTTAAAAATAATGAAATCAAAACTAGTAGCTAATGTTCTAATGTCTTGCACTTGTTTGATTAATCTCTAAGGCGGTTCAATACGGTCATTCACTGCATCTATCACAAGCTTGGAATCTCCTTCAACTTCAACATTGGTGAAGTTTTTCTCCTTTACTTTAATTAAGTTGTCTATTAATGTCATAGCTTCAGCAATTGGGACTGAAGCACTTCTAATGCAACGCAACAAGAGGTAGCAGAAACTAGTCTTCCATTGTCATCTCGAATTATAAAGCCACAAGCAGCTGAATTACTTATGACTGATCCATCAAAGTTAATTTTAACAAGAGAGTTAGGAGGTGTTTGCCACCTGATAGTGGTACAATGGTTTTGAGAATGTATCTCGGTAACTCTTTCGCTAAGATTATTTTGACCTGAAATTGTTTCAGCTGCTGCTAAGGTAGTTGATAGAGGATTAGGAACAACTCCTATAAAAACAATGTCATTTCTAGCTTTCCAGACCTGCCAGCAGGTGGTAATCACTTTGCAAATAAGCCAGCATCATGAGGTTGTGAAATAAAGAGTTCCTTAAGGACATTAAGGAAACCCTCTTCCCAAATGTTCCAAACATTTTTAATTAAGTCACAATAACCAAAAAGGTTGTCAGTTGTTTCATTATTATTGTTACAAAGGGGACAAAAATTATCAGCAATGAAACCCAACCTGCATAGCCTATCTCTTGTCTTAAGCCGACCACTGATCAAGAGCCAACCAAATAGATGGGTTGTTCATCCCATAAAGTAACATCCTTTTTTTTTTTTTTCATCAAAAGAAAATGGATGTTACTTCATGGGACATACAACTCGTGTATTAATCATACGACCATATACTACGTCGAACTTGAAGATGTCCAAGGATAAGTCGTAAACAATGTGCTGCTCATGAATCATGTCTCTAATTTAAAAGAAACTACGTACAAAATCTATCAAAAGAACTAATGTTCAAAATTAGAATTATTATGGCTTGGAAAGCAAATAACCTACATAACCAAACCAAAGTACCCCAGCTCAATGAATCGAGGCCTAAGACTATATATTCTGGTATATTTTTCCATCAAAAAATGGGTCGACTCTTCGGTAGGTTACGTAAGGATCTTTCGGCTCCCTTAAAAAACCAACTTAAGGCCAATCCAATTGAGAGAAAAAAGAAATGAAGAAGCCCAAAGATCTGGCCCACAATGAAGCAAAGCTGCAACCTAGCAGGCTAAGACCCATAGGCCCAAACTACCTTTTCCTCTCTCCCGTCCAGATCGGACCAGCAACAAGCTAGACGGAGGAGCTTCCTACCACCACTTTAGTCTGGTGGTTGTATAGTCTTAAAACCTATAGTCATCGCTACCGGTCGCCGCTACTACAAGCGCTACCGTTGAGAACAATAAAAATACTCCTTCTCCTGCCTTTGGGCCTACTCGACACTAGATTCAGACGCGTCTCCACGCCCGAGAGGATGTTAGTTGAGCGCTCTGACGCCGATCCGCTACCACCACCTCCGAAAGTGATCTCACAATTCACTGTTGTTTTTAGGTCTATTCTCTCTGGCACAAACTCGCACCACTGCCTCACCAACGCGGATGAAGAACCACACTTTGATCACCTCCACATACATATAAGAATCCTGACCCCTTCTCCCAACGAAACGTCATCAAGAGAATCCTATAGCCGGAGTTCACCGTCATCTTGCCTACCAAACCCTAAGGTTGGAGCGAATATTTATGTCCTTACCCATTTATTTATCTTTATGTTTTCACCATCTGATTATAAGTATTCCTTAAGAACATTTTCTACAAAAACTTTTCTCTCTAGTCGTCGCTGCAAGGGTTCCAAAAACTTGGTCATTGTCTTCGTCGACGGTGCGTCTATGGTCGGGGTTGAAGAGATCAGTTTCTTGTTGGTCGGGGTTGCTTTGCTCTTGATCAAAGAGTTTGATGGCTGGTGGTAAGGGAGATCTGGGACGCCGATAGGTTTTGGTCGAAGGGTTTTAGATCGGAGTTGTGGGTCGATTTTCTAGCTGGGAGTGTGATTGGTGGCGAAGAAGGCAAGGGTGGTTGGCGTCGTGCCGATGGATTGATTACTGGCTCCAAGGAAATGGTGGCTGTGGATCTCCGATCACATCACGTCACCGGTGGCGCGATGTAGAGGGAATGATGATGAGAGATCTACAGTTTTTGGGCTGGGCTTGGTTTGGTGGATTGGACTTCTCTACTATCTGGGCTGGAGGTAGGGTTGGGGCTCATTTTTTGGGCCCTACCCAGGTTGTTTTTATTTTACTTTATGTTGTTTTGTTTTTTGGTTGTTTAGCTATGTTGCGTTTCTCACTAGCAATAAGTCCCCACATCAGTTGTGTAAGGGGAATCAGGTTATATGCTTGTGTGTGCACTCAAAGTATCTTGTTTACTCTAGGCAGGCGGCGAGTTTATTGTTTTGTCAAATGATTGTTGCCTCATAGTGGTAGGGTGAAGCTAAGTGTCGTCGGACTTGTTTTCTGTCGGTAACATAGTGGGAAAGCTGTGCATTTGGCAATTATGTTTCGCAGTAGTCGATTATCTTTCTGGTATGTCACCATTATATCAAAGCAAATAGAGTAGTCATTAGAGCACTTTTTGCTAATTGGTGTCTAGTTTAGTACATGTTTATTGGTCCTGATAATATTTCAAGTCTTTGTAATAAAGGGTTTAGGCTAAACGTCCCCTGACAGTTTTATTTATCAAGACTTAAGGGCAACCGCACCAGCCCTTTTATTTTATTTTTATAAAAAAAAGCAAAAAATCACAAATGGTCACTGACTTTTGACCCATTAATCACTTTACTCATTTACATTTCCAAAATGTCACTTAACTCACTCACTTTTCATTTTATCTCTCACTTAACTCACTGCTGTTAAACCTACCGTAAGAGTCGTTAACATTGAGGGTATATTTGTCTAACTACATAAAATATTTCTAACTTATTTTTAAATTTATTTCTAAAGTTATTAGATCATTTTCCAATTTTTTTCTTGAAATTTCTATGAAAAAGAGTAACTTTAAAAATATGAAATTATTTTGAAAAAAATATATTATTTGTAGTTCTTTTCATCGTAATAAAAAAATTACCTTATAAATTAATACATATTTAACTTATTTGAATGTTATTAAATTATTTTCAACTTTTAAAAAAAATTATGGAATTTCTTTTTCTTTTTGAAAGAAATTCTGGAATTTCTAATACAAAACAAATGTTTAAGAATTAAAATCTTGTTCTAAGATATTATATATCTTTCTAGATATTCTTTATGTGTGTCTTGGCCTTATGTCAATAGGATATGTAGTTTGACTAAATCTTTCTGCCTCATGGCACTATGATCCATGTCACGAACGCTCTTTATGCCCCAAAAGGGCATCGAACCTTGTTGAGCTTTAAGAACATTCGCGCTAATGGCTTTCACTTGGAAACTCATTGTAAAGATGGAACAAAGTTCTTGTGTATAACTTCTCATGATTACGGACCTAAACATATATTGGAGAAACTCATGAGTCAATTTAGTGGTCTTTACCTTACCACGATTCGGATTATTGAATCTCATGTAGTCGCCAAACAGGATCTTTGGGACTCTGACTCATACAAGCTTTAGCATGATCGACTTAGTCATCCCGGAAGGAACATGATGATCTGAATTCTGCGAAATTCTCATGGACATCCCTTCTTCAGATCAAAACGAAAATTTTTGGGAACTGATGTCACTTTGAATTATGGTGGTGACGCCACAACTGGTCATCACGGCCCAAAGGGGACATTGACGTCTCCTGGGCTCGGCACAAACTTCTTGGCTGCCGCTCGGCCGACCCCTCAAGCAATTGAGGCACGTCGTTCTTCCCTTGATGTGTCATTGACTCTTTCAAAAGCTCATCGTTCGTTTTGCAAAGCTTGCTCTTTAGCGAAAGTAGTATCGAGATCGTCTTACGCTAAAGATAACACCGAGAACATTCCATTTCTACATCGTATCCAAGTGACTCTAAACCACAGAGTGCGAATGTTATAAAGTTGCAACGCTCACTTTACGAATTAAAACAATCCGGACGAATGTGGTATACTCGTCTAAGTGACTACTTGATTATGAAGGGATATAAGAACGATGAACTATGCCTGTGCGTGTTCATAAAGAAGACAAGTTTCGGATTTGCAATAGTGGCCGTCTATGTCGATGACATGAACATTGTCGGTACTCTTGATGAAATCAAAGAGACCGCGGCTTATCTGAAATCCGAGTTTGAGATGAAAGATCTTGGGAAGACTTGATTTTGCCTAGGTCTTGAACTAGAGCACCGAGTCTGTGGAATTCTTATCCACCAGTCTGCATATGTCCAAAAGATGCTCAGGCGATTTAATATGGACAAGATGCACCCTGTTGGCACTCCCATGATTGGTCGAAGTTTGGATATAACTAAAGATCATTTTCATCCGAAAGAGGACGACGAAGAGGTCTTGGGCGCAGAGGTTCCATACCTTAGTGCAATAGGCGCATTATTGTACTTAGCTCAATGCACTCGACCAGACATTGTTTTCTCAGTCAACTTGTTAGCTAGATTTAGCTCAGTGCCAACCCAACGTCATTGGGCCAGAGTCAAGAACATCTTTCGATATCTTAAGGGTACCATTGACTTGGGATTGTTCTTTCCCTATACTGATTCAAGAAGGACAGAAGATGGTCCTATGGCTCATGGAAGTCACGACACCGATCTACCAAGGGACCGGATCGCTGCCATGAACGCCGCCAGTACGGCTGCTGGACACGGGTCCGACGCCGTGCACGTCACCACCGCCTTGTCCTATGCCGAGACACCCAACAATACGTTGGTGGGTTTCGCCGACGCCGGATATTTATCTGACCCTCATAAAGGATGTTCTCAAACTGGTTATGTGTTCACTATTGGGAATACGACGATATCTTGGAGGTCTACAAAGCAGACTCTAGGGGCGACATCTTCAAATCATGCAGAGATTATTGCTTTGCATGAAGCTGTTCGGGAATGTGTTTGGTTGAGATCAATCATTAAACACATTAGAGGGATTAGTGGATTAAATACTACAACTGATAGACCTACATGCATTTATGAGGACAATGCAGCTTGTATTGAGCAAATGAAGTTAGGTTACATCAAGGGTGATAATACAAAGCACATTTCAATTAAGTTCTTCTACAACCAACAACAACATGTGTTTCTTAACATTCAAGTGAACCAAGTTAGTTCTGAAAGAAACACAACAGACTTATTTACTAAGTCCTTACCTAAGTCTACTTTTAAGAAACATGTGAAAAGTATAGGCATGCGTCGGCTATCAAGTCTCTCTGAATAATGTTCACATCAGGGGGAGTATCATCTTAATGAAGTAGATTGGTGCGTTGTACTCTTTTTCTCCTACGATCAAGGTTCAGTTTTTTTTTCCCACATGGTTTTTGTGACTTAAGGAGGTTTTTGACGAGACAACATAACTGCACCATCGGCATAGCTGCGCGCAACACAATGAGGAGTGTAAACGGATATTCAATATCTTTTTAGATATTTTTTATGTGTGTTTTGGCCTTATGCCAATAAGATATTCTCAACAAAAAAAAACTAATTGGAAATTATTTTTTGGTGGTTAGACAAATATACTCTCTATGTTAACGGCTACTAACGGTTGGTTTAGTGAGTTAAGTAAAAGAGATAATTAAAAATGAGTGAGTTAAGTGACATTTTTGAAATGTGAGTGAGTAAACTGAAGTCAAAAGTCAATGACTATTTATAATATTTTGCCAAAAAAAAAATATATATATATATATACACGCAGTAGGGGCGAGCACTTAAAACCGAAATTCTCATCCCAAAAAAAATATGAAATGAACAAAATTCAAACACAAAATCTGAAACGACATGAGACTACGTATCCAAAAAAAAAAAACGAACGACAGGAGACTAATCCCGCAATACAGGGAACTCAAAAGCGGAAGACACCCAACAAATTGTCTCGTCTCTCTGTAGCTTCATCTGCGGTTCCCCAAACATCAGTAGAGACCACTTCATCTCTTGGAGTTCGATCCCCTGCAATTCTTCTTGCAAGTTGAAAACGAAGGTAATCAATTTCTAATCTTTTATCCTGTATATGCGATTCTCATTCATTTTGATAGTGGGTTCTACTTTTGTTGGTATCATTCGTTTTCCTTCTTGGTTTGTTTGGCCTTTGTTTCTTGCTAGGAAGTTGTTTGTTTAATCTGTGTGCGCTCCTTGTATTTGCATGAGAGACCCTGGCATTTTTCTATCTAGGCAATTCCACTGCCGGTTAATATCCTAATTACATGTGCGTGTGCATGTTTTTAATTTCATTATTGTCGTAAGTTTTTAGTAAGTCTAATTGATGATCCAAGAGGAATACAGCAAGGAATTGTAGAGCATCGTAGGAAAAATAGACCAAAGAAATATCTGGTCTTTGTCATTATGCTTTGTTCATAACTCTGCCTGTAATTGAGCTCACTCAGTGTTGTGATGGCTTGTAGGAGTATATAGCTTATACGTGCTTCCTGTCCATGGAATTTGGTTAATTCAATTTAATTTTCTTAAATAGGATGCTGTAGTGTTCACTCAACATCAACGCAAAAGCTTACACTGTCACCATGGAAAATCAAGTGGATGAATTCCATGCTAATTCTAATGATACTGAAGAAGCTATCGATCATGTAAACATAGGTTCTGATTCTGAGGATGTTCATATTGCGGAGGATACTGAGCAAACAGGAGGAGACACCAACATGACCAAAAGACCGGTGGTATTATATGGGGAGCCTGAAGTAGGTATGACTTTTGATAATGATGAAGATGTATATCATTTTTATTGTTCATACGCTAGGAGTGTTGGATTTAAAGTGAGAAAGCTTAGACAAAATCAAAACAAACGCGGTGAAATATGGAAAAGAGAGTACTGTTGCTCTTGCCAAGGTTTCTACACTAAAAAGAGAAGTCCACAGAAAAAAAGAGAAGAAAGAAGATTTGGATGCAAGGCAATGCTTGAGATTAGACTTAACCAAAGTAAAAAGTATGTTGTTACTAAATTTGAAGCTGAACATACTCATTCTCTTGCTCCTGCATCAAGTACACATGTTTTGTATAATCGGGACTCCTCTCCCATGGCTCAGTTTGGCGAGTTATGTCAAATAGCACATAGAATCACATCAGAGGGTGCAAAGAACAGGCATTCATACACTTTTGTGAAGTCTGAATTGTTAAAGTTGGAGGAAAGATTAAAAGCTCTTCAGCATACTGGACAAGAACATGCCGTAAGAAATGGCGATACAGGTTCTGGTAATCGTATGAATGAAGATGGTGTGCATCTTAAGTTGCAGGAACCAGAAACTCAGAAGTCTAAAGGCCGGGGGAAGGGTAAAATGAAGCATCTAAAAACTAAGGACTCCAAAAACGAAGTTTCATCTGAAAGAAAAGGTTAGTACATTAGTTGATATATTATTTTGGATTATTGAAAGTACGTAACTTGTGTTTTTTGTTAGCCTAGCTAATTGCATTTTTGTATTTTTAACAGATTCTCAGGAACCTAATACAAACGCTCATGAGATGACTGGCCCATCAAATTTATCGGAAAATGTTCAGGTTGTTTCTTGTGTATTTGAAGCTAAAAATTCAGCACCAAATTCATGAGATGAGTGGCCCACCGAAATTGAGTTATGATATTGATCATTTTGTTACCATTTAGGGATCAACTGGAGTAGGAAAAGAGGAGTTGATCAGATCATCCTTATGTCTAGGCGGACAGTTTCCTGGTGGGTTTCCAACTGTTTCTGGGGGACAAGCCTTGCCTTATCATCACCTACCTGGCCACCAATTTATACTTCCAAGGATACCCAATCCCTCATTTATGTATTCACAGGTTTGTCATCTTTATAAATAGCCTTGTATGTTTTTTTCAAACTTCCATTAGTCTCTTATTAGATTGTTTGATTAATTTATAACTATGTCAATCAAAAATGTGATAGGAAATTCAATCAAGTTTATCAAGACCTCAAGGACCAGCTCGTCAACTGAGTTCCTCAAACCCATCAACATCTTAGGTCATGTTTTTGCTGACTGAGGAATAGTTGCAAGGCCATAATCTGTTACCGTGTCCACTTTCAGGACTAGGGACCTATAGCAACTGAAATCAAGAGATGGAGTTTCATGTAAGAAAACCCTTTGAAATCAAGGCCTGGAAATCACTACTCTACATTCAAACAATCAGCTATACAAGGCCCAAGCAACAAATGTTCTCATATTTTTCTGATAGATGTAAGAATTTACATGTGAACATGTCACCTATCTATTAGCTTGGCCACTAATACAGCATTGCAACTCTAATCTCAATAGCCTGATCGATGCATATGAATTTGTCAGGACTCGGAGCAGTTGGGAGAGACGGAGAGTTGGATATGATCAGCAATACTGAATAGTACAGTTGCCCTGGTTGTCAAGTTATTCGACTCTTGGCGTCATTGTTGCTATATTGTGCATCTTTCATTGGCTTTCAGGTTAGGTCCAATGATGGCGGTGGCTGTGCAACTCAAAAATTCTGAGGTTAAGCATTTACCAAAATAACTGGTTGAAGTGACAGCGGTGACAGTTTAGATGTTCGGACACTTTGAAATTCGAATTAGGCTATGATCGGTTCTTTTTCGAATTTGGACCGAGTGGACTGGCGACGGTAACGGGATATACCGATATAGGTGGATTTTGTCCAACAAGATCAGGATTATTTTTGGTTTTATTCTTCCGTTTTCTTAACTTATTGGCTCTCAGCATCCACGAAGAGCTAGAGAGCTTCCACAGAGCTGTAAGGCATGTTGATTATTTGATATAAAATGCGAAGAAAAAATAATACATAAGACTAAGAGCAAATGCACTCATTTTAGATGGGTTAGACCAATTTTCAACCCGGGGTTGATTCATTGTTCGTTTTTATCAATCTTTAGTCCTTGGTTTAACAATACACCGAGGAGATCAATCTTAAGACTAAGTAAACAAAAAATAGGCCAGTCTAGCAATCTTTTCAATTAAACAAAAAAAAGTATCTAATGCTATGTACAAAAGTGTGTTTACGGGCCCAAATGTTGGAATTGGTTTAGACTAATATCTGGGTTAATTCTTACCTAGGCTTTGATCGGGTAAGATGAGGTACATATGGGACTCATGTCTAACCCAACATTTAATCCAACCCACCCAATTACACTATTGCAGCATCTGCTCTAAATAGGAGTTCAATATTAGTTGGTCTAGCGGCATAGTCTCCTCTTAGTAAGTGGGAGATTGTGAGTGCGACTCACACAGAAAAAATTGGAGGGTTTTTTTTTTTTTTTTTTTTTTTTTCCTGAATGGGTGACTTAATAGAAGTTTAAGAAACCAGCTCGTATCAGTAGCTTGCCCAATCGGAGTACCATTGTTGCAACCTTAAGTTCCAAAATGCCGTCGTTACAAGCTTTGTCGATCCAAGGCAGGATCGATCGCCGCAAAGCTCGAAACCGCCTCTTTCTCGATCCCGACTTCTCCTTTAGGCCATTGAAATTCTGAAACCCTAACCGTTGTTATGGAAGACACGACAACAACGACGCTCACCCTTGTAGACTACGACACCTATGTGCAACTCTCAAGTCGACCAGTCCTTCACCGCAGCCTCACACTACACACCGTCACCCAGCACCGCTCTACCCAACCGCTTTACCTCAGTTGAGGTCTAAAGCCTCGCAACACACTCCTTTCCACGAGAGAGGACGACTCCACTGAAGCATGAGCCAGAGATCATCGTCGCCTATACCCAAGAACTTAGGGTTGTTGGCTTCCTCGGCTCCGAATTTTCAAGAGTGAATTGCATATGCTTGAGTGTTATTAATGAAAGAACCATCAAAATTTAAAATCTTCCGAGTTTCCCTCAACTTTCATCTATAACTGTTATTGCAAGTTCTAGTATTTTGGGATATTGTGATCAAAATAATATTATTTTTTAGAATGTATCAAAATAATAAGAGAAATTTTATTAACACATCTTTAAATACTAGATACACATCTTCTTCTTTTTTTATACAAATTATATAAGTATTTGTGGGTATGTAAAATTACCAAAAAATACATTCATATCAAAAATAAAGAAACTTAGTTGAAATAAAATATCTCGTTTAAGACATTCATATTAACTACTGTACTTCAAACACTTTTTAATTTTTAGTTTCAATCGAGTACCAATATTTTGACACCGTATATGAATATTAAGCAATGGTTCCTAAAAATCGATTAATTTAGTTTTACACATGATTGAACATTCTAATGCTAAAAGTTCTGTCAAGGACTTTGGTGATGTATTATCTTGTTTTGTTTTGATTCAGTAGGCTCAAGAAATCTTGAAATCAATTTGAGTAAGATGCTCCTTGAGAAGAAAATTTGTCGAGGAAACCTGATAGGAGAAGATGTTATCAAAGGCAAATTTCTCGAGGAATATCTAAATTTGTCGAGGAAACCTGATGGGAGAAGATGTTATCAAAGGGAAATTTATCGAGGAAGATCTAAACAAGGTGAAATTCTTTAGAGAAAAAATGAAAACATTCGAGGAATATGTGAATGAGTGAAACAGTACAAGGAAAGATTAAACCTTTTGAGAAAAATCTCAGTACTATGAATTTTTTTTTTTTAAATAAATTGAGTAGCATATCTAGAAAAATATATGTAGTGAATGAGTTGTGTATTTCTAGTCAAAAAAAAAAAAGAGTTGTGTATTTAGTGAAAAAGTTGTGTAAGTTAAATGAGGGTATTGTAGGAAGTTTGTGTATGTGTATCTAGTAAAATGTTAATAGGTGGTGTATTAAGTATGAAATGTGTATCTAGTAATTATAGATGTGTTAATAAAATTTCTCAAATAATCAGCTCAAATAAAATCGAAAATGAGAAGAAGAAAAAAAAGGCGAGGTGTCTTACACGTGGTTAAGAGAGAACCCGGCAGCAAAACAAGAGACTACCCCAGAAGAAAGAACGACGCAGAGTTTGAGAGACAAAGATGAGCAGCAGCGAGGCCAAAGCCGGAAAGGGGTTTAGGGCGAAAATGGAGCACTACTTGTACAGCGGCGACAAGAAGCACGTCATGGCCGGCATCGTTCTCATCAGCGCCGTCTTCGCCGTTCCTTGGTACTTCATGACCCGAGGTCCGAATGCTTCACTTCTCTCAATCTTATGTTTCGGTTAAAACGGCACCGTTTTTGATTCTTTAGATGGGATAAAGAAGAGGGATTCAATTAGAAAACCTTTTCATATATCAATGCCAATTTTGGGGTTTAGGGTTTAGAGTTTGTGTTTGTTATTTCGACATCTATTCTACTGCGCAGCTCGGTTTCAATTGAAATTTGATCTCCGATGTGCTAGTAAGCTTCACAATTCAAATTGTCTATCAATTTACCTCAGTCTCCTTCTTGTAGTCTGTTAAAGATTTTCTTCTTGCTATGGCTACCTAGCTACTCAAGTAACATTAGAGGCCCCGATTGGATGGACTGATTTCGAGCACCGGGATTTAAGTTGCATTTTAAGTTAGATTGCAGGTCTCGTCATTGCAATTAGCGTGTCAAGATACGGGTTAGAAGACAGAAATTTCAAATGACTCCATGCATATGGCTATTTCAAATCCATGTCATGTAGTGCATCTAGTCATCGTACCAAATACATTGTAATGGTTTTCTCCTGAAATTGTAATCGGTGCAAATCCTTAATTTGAAATATTGATATCACTACAGCATAATGGAGTTTTTAGATGTTTGGCAAACAGGATAGTGGTAGTGTTTTTATTTGTGAATGTATGATGGTAAATCTTTCTCTTTGATATATCTAAGCTCGTGTTATGCAAGTTGTCATAAAAATTTTTGGTTAACCAGTATTTTCAGTAGCATTTGTTTTTCTCTGTTATTGCAAACGGAAATTGGGGACGAGCTGTCAACTTCTGTGTTGTTACTGTCCACATGATGAACCGGTTTAGATTATATTGTAGGGAAATAGATGCTGAAAGCCCTGGTTGGATATACTCCATCATCATACTTATGGTTCAGTTACCTGCTATCTGTGTTACGTGTGTATGGAATTTTGCAGCTGCAATTTATCAGCTAAAATCCTAATTCTATTACAATTGTGTTCTGCTATAGGGGCAAAGCATCAATCCCATCAAGATTACTTGGAAAAGGCTGATAAAGCAAGGAGCCAAAGACTGTCTTCAAGTAGTGCATCTTCTGCTAAATGATGTGAAAGTTTTCTGTAACTTTCCTCTTGAATTTTTGTATGGTTGGAAGGTGTAAGTGGTCTTTGCTTTTTGGCAGTGTGGTTACCTCTTCCATCTCCTCAGAGGAGTGGCTCTTTACGATCCTTAAGGACTACTTTTTTACTGTTTTATGTCCTCGATATAAATATAATCTCTGAGAAATACATTTCAATAACCAGCTAAAAGCAAACATCTTTCATTGTCATGTTTGGCTGCAGTAGAAGTGAATTTTTGTTGAAATCTTATGAATGTTTAGCGTGCATACCTTATCTTAGAAAACTGTAACTATATGCTTTTACAACTTGTAGAAATATTCATGCTGATCAAGTTGGAAATTAGTGTTTGAGACTGTCTGAAGTCTCAAAGGCTTTCGAGCTGCTCAAGTTACACCCCCCTCAATTACTAATGTTGCTTCCTCCATCGTCTCCACTTACCACGCAAATTCAATGTGATGGCTTCCCCTCCCAGTTCAAGTGTTCAAAATGCCATCAAATAGGTCAACACTGCCTCCGGTGCTGCTGGCTTTGTCATCAGGAACCATGGTTCCCCTGTGGTAGCTGGCAAACGTAGGCTTCATTCTTGTGTGCCTGTTGTTGAATGCTCTGCTCTTAGAGATTGTCTCTTAGCTGTAAGAAGATTCAAAATCAATAAGCTTGCGGTTCAAGGAGATTCATCAATCTCTAATTATTGGATGCGTCAACATTTTGCACTGCGTTCCCTGGAGACTCAAGTTTTAATATGCTCGCTCTTTCAATGCAATCTCTTCGAACTTCCTTGCTGATGCTCTAGCTTCTATTTGCCATTCCATCTCTTCTCCCTAGATTTGGTGTGGTGTGATCCCTCCCCAAGCAAGTTCTAAGATCCAGTTTGACTATGTAATAGTGTTTTAGCTTTCTTGTCCAAACAGAAAAAAGAAAAAAGAAATCCCAAGAAAAAACTAAAACAATGAAGCACTGCACAGGTTGTCCAAGAACCCAGGACTGGGGAAATAATCATCTTAATAGAGCTATAATTTTCAGGGAATTTACAGGGATTTGATGGAATCTCAGTTGATTTTTGAATCAAAATGAAATAATTGACCCAACCAGCCAACTTTGCGCTTTATCATCTGACTTCCTTTTCTTCTAATTTTAATTCCTTCATTAGAAGTTTCATTTTACATCTCTATAGTGGCATGAGTCTTCTATACTTGAAGAACCACACAAATGCAGAAAATATGCATATGCCAGTTACTCCTGTGATTACAAGTACCCACTTAAAAGCGGCAGGGTCATCAAACAACGGGATTTCGAAGTTCATGCCAAAGATTCCTGCTACAACTCCAAATATCGCAACCACAAATGTTGCAGTTGTTAGTAGCAGCTCAAATTGAATCAGCTGATTACGTACGTTATCCTGAAAGCAAAAACTTTACAACTTTAATTCTGCATTTCCCAAATATAGCTGTATCAAACAAGTTGAAAAATACATCTACTTCTGAATCAGCACGGTTAGTGGACTAAGAACAGTTTTACAGTTACTAAATAATTGAGTATTTAACCGTCAATTATCCTGATCTGATTTCCTTGAGGACGGAATCAATTTAGCTATGCTCCTAAGTTTTATCCAGACATGTTTTTTCTTTTTGTCTTCTATGATCAGTTGCTACCACAGGGCGTAATGAAGTAGTTAAAAGAACTACACTTATAAAGGAGAAAAAGAAATCAACAAAGCACATACCAGCTGAATGTTAATGAAATCTTCTGTGTCATCAATGTATTCTTTCAACTGAAACATAGGAGAGAGATGACATAAGATTCTACCCCCCTCAAGCAACTGCTACATATAGTGATGTCAGAGTTCAATAGGAAAGGTGCTATACATACCGAAGTCAGCTTATTCAGGGTGCTATCAATGACAACAAAGTATGCTTCCAGCAGCATCTCAAGCTCTTCTATACTCTCTGTAGCACTTTCTGAACTTCTCATGCTTTCATGTCGACTCCTTGCAATACTCAAGCTTTTCTCTAGTCTTCGACCATCGGGAGGTGAAGATACAGGGGAAACAGGAGCAGAAAGAGATACACCATCATTAGATCTATACCCCATCACAGATTGATCGCCATAAAATGTTGCCTCCATACGACTTTTCTTCTCTGTGAGATACATCTCAGCCATATCTCCATCATCATCCATGAGCTGCTCTATTTCATCCCGAACCTGAACGATGTATAGAGGTTAAAGTAAACTTTGGTCCCATTTGGATGCTCAGCCTTACCTTCTGAACAGAAGAATGCAGGTAATTATGTGACATAAGTATGCCACAGCCTTACCTTCTGAACTCTTCGAGTCAAGGCAAGAAGTCTGCTTTTCAATCGTCGAGCACGTTCCAAGTTCAGAGTACTGATTTTCGACGTAAGCTCATCAAGTAATGGATACGCTTCAATTTCCAGTTCAGCTGCCTTCAATATACCAGATTAACCAATTAGTTGCTAACTTACAGAGTGTTTAACCAACATGAAGATAATCTAACTTCTGAGACCAATCATGTACAAAGTTTCTGAAAAGCATTATTGGCCTTAAAAATATGTAATAAAGAATGCACATCACTTATGTAAGACACGAGATTTTACCATTGTTATAATTAAATTTAAAAAAAAAAAAAAAACATAGGATAAGAAATCCATTGGATATGAAAACTAGCAGATAACAAACAAATATGAGGATAAAATGCCTCCTATACTGCAAGGAGATTTGAAACCCACAAGGAAGACCAAAATTGTGAATCTTAGGCACAAAGCCTCACCCCCAGCCTCTGTCCCCTCCCCGTATGTCAGAACTCCTTATATTTCTCTCTATACACAGTACCAAAACACGACTGCCAATATCACCATTGTTTGAAAGCCTTCTCAATATAGCAAATTATGTGCATGTTCAAGCATCATATTATAAACAGTCATCACCCACACATCTAATATTGATAGAGATAGAAAATCCAAATTATTGTACTCTTCTACACACCTGAGAATCAAGGAACGTACAGGCAGCCTCCAGAGCAACTTCTAAAGCCCTAAATTCAAAGGGTAAATAGTCAGGAGATGTGCTCCCAAACACATTATCAAAACTTCTACCTCCCCTCCTCCTACTCATGTCAGAACCATCAGACTGCCAAACATCACCTACACCACTTGTTGTCAATCTTTTCTGTAGCTCCACCACATACTGCAATACATAGTTATCAAGGGAATTCAAAAGCAGAACCTCATCAGCCGTGATAATACAACGGATCTGCTCCAGATTAACTACAATAGCCTTCTCTCTGCCAAGGATGGTTGAGGGGTACACAAATAGAGGATCAAGCAAGCGCAAATCACGGGCAGGTAAATCACAACGTCGCATCATGGTGAACTTGTCAACCTCAATGATCTGAGAATTCCCAGATGTATCAACACGAATCCAGGACCGAAGGCCCTGGCCCCGCTTCTTCAGCCCGAGAACATCCACGCCTTGGAAAGGTTGCCTCCCAAAGGCCGATGATCGAAAAGATGAATCTCGAAGATTAATAGCAGATGCAGGTTTCGGAACTTTCGGCGGAAGCAGCCGCTCTTTGATGTCATCCATCTCTACAAGCCCCAAAATGCTGCAACAAATACCAAAGTTATTCTCAAAAAATCTCCTAAAATTTCTCTGCTCTTTTTATGCATTTGGTTCCTACTTTATCCCATAGCAAATACGCGCTGAATTTGATGAATTCCATACTGAAACATGACAAATAATTTCTAAGAATCAAATTGAAGGACGCAGCATAAACAATGAGTCATAAAACCTCAACCAATGCAAGACGAGTGCCTGAAAGCTTAGTCTTGACCTATTAATTAAGCAGAGATACAAATGTACTTGCACTGTTAAAGTAAAAATCACAAACGCAGTCATAAGTTGCAATTCTAAGTAAAATTCAGGTGATTAAAAACAGCAATAATCACATCTATAGTGCCGCAATTCCAGTTTCCAAACCACAAATACACAGAAATACATATCCAGAGTACGCGTATAGCCATTTGAATACATACAAGGACGCAGAATATGTAAACTCATAAACTGAAGAGCGAGAAAGAACACCTGGCGCGACTGAAGACTGATCCTCTGCTCCCTCGAACTGGAACTGAACGATTCCAAAGCACGAAATCGATTCTCAGAATAAGAAGCCCTAGATTTCAGAATCGGAGAGAGAGCGAGGAGGAGGCGTAAGGAAGAAGAGAGATATTGGACTTTGGAGTTGGCCCGAATTGAAGCTTCGGAGTAGGGGAATCAGGAGGTTTGTTGCAGGATATGGAAAAGGCAAATAATAATATTATTTTTATTTTATAATTATATAAAAAAGAAAAAAGAAATTGATGAATGTGATTTTGTACACATTTGTCTGGTTGTGTGTGTGTATCCCTAAAATGAACCGCTTAGGATGGCTCGTACAGTGCCACTGCACCTACTCTGGAAAGACAATCTCAAAGGGTGTTTGTTAACATATTCAAACCTTTTTTTTTTCTGTATAAAGATACGTTGTGCTATGTCGTTTAATAAGATAGCCAAATAAAAGTCGAAGCTGAACTTAACTACTCAGCCTAAAATGAAAATGAAGATTTATAAATCGGGCTAGCCAGCTTATAAGTAACAAAAAAATTTATTCACACATTCCTAAGTACTACATACTCATCTCAAACTTTTTCTTTTTTTAGGAAAAATGAAAAATCTCCATTGATTAACATGACGACCAAAATGTCAAACATGAATAGTCTGAATGTCATACAACTGCATAGCAAAACTAAATCGAATAAAGTTGATGTCCCAAATTTGCAATAGCGTCTGCAACAAAGTTTGCTTCCCGATGAATATGTGTGAAAGAAACTTGACCAATTTTAAAGGCAAGGAAGAGGATGTCTTTAACAAGAACTTGAATCTTCCAAGGGATAAGGCAAGTACCATTGATGGAATTAAGGATTTATGAATCTCCTTCAACTAAAATTTTCTGATAACCATGGATCCAGGCTGCTAATAAACCTGCACGTAACACATAAGCTTCAGCAGTAAATACATCATTATGACCAATATTTTTTGTAGATGCTACAGTAGGTTGACCATCTGCATCTCTAATGACAAACCCCGATGAGGTAGAGTGATTCTGAACAGATTTGTCAAAATTGAGCTAAATTGTTTGAGGAGGAGGAGCATGTCAACGAATAGGCTAAACATACCTGCAAGATTTCTTAGTGTAATCAGCATTAACAATAGAATAATAACGAAAAAGATTTGTTGCAGAGTAAATAACATTTTCAGGATGGACAACATCGTTTCTAAAGATAAGAACATTTCTTGCTTTCCATAGACGGTATGATGTAGTAAGTACTATTTCTAAAAGCGTTAAAGATGGTGGAGTAACAAATAAGGAATGTAGCCACTGTAGAAAAGAGTTCAAGAGATGAACTTGTAAGTTAGGAATAGCTAACTACCAAACTTGTTGTAAACCTGCAATGTTTTTTTTTTTTTTTTTTTTTTGGATAATTGTAAACCTGCAATGTAGGAATAGATGATCAACAGTGTCTATAGTATAATGACAAAAATGACAACTTCTATCAACATGCATTAAAGAGTCTATCTCTCGTCGGTCTACTTCTTATGAGTTTCCACGCAAAACCTTTAATTTTAGGTGGAACACAGAGCTTCCACATTTTCTTGAAAGTATTAGACTGGTCTGTCAAATTTTGTGTCAGTAAACGAGAGGCTGAGCTGATTAGGGCTGGAACCGGTACGGTAACCGACATTTTTTTGCCAAAACCGCCTACCTACTCGGTAGAAGAAATCTGACACCACAACATTTTTACAATAGAAAACGAATCAAGTATAACAACTAAACCAAATCAAAACACAATTTCTCAGTTTTGAAAAAAAAAAAAAAAAAAAACTGAATTAATCCTAAATTTCCAGAATTCCATCAACGCCATCTTGGTTCCAATTATATGCATCAAATCGACTGAGGAATTGTAGAGGATCTCGGCGGAGTAGACGGAGGGAGGAGAGGTGATGATCTCGGCAGAGGAGACGCAGGGAGAAGAGAGAAAGGGTGGGCTTTGATGGACTAGATGTGGAAGAAAGGGTGATGGTGGTCTGAGCTTCTTTGAAAAAGAGAGATTTGTTGATGATTGAAATGGAGCAGAGGAGAGAAGAAGAAGAAAGAATGGCGAAGTAGACTGAGGAAAAAGGGCGGCGAGGAGAGAAGAATCTATATGTAATGTGTTAAGTTCTGGTTTTGACTCAGTAAAGCAATAAATTTAGCTTTTGCATATAGATTAACAAGAAGAGCATCTGCTCTAGTGGTTGGAGGCGAGTCTCTTGGAGGTGTTGGGTTCGAGCCCCAACTTTGGCAAATTATCATGTATTTTGCGTTTGGATGCGTATGATATACTGGTATATGTATATCTCGGTCGGAACAGTATACCGATTGTGTAAAAAGTTGTGTACCGTAGCCAAGCCGAGACTCTCAGTTACCGACTAGTCGGCTACCGATTGTTGTTGGTTTGGCTCAGAACTCGGTTGGCTCGGTTTATTTGGGACAAAATGTCAGCCTTAGACCTGATGGTAAAATTTCTATGGCCAGATGCCCCAATTCAAATTATCATTTTGAGGAAACTAAAGGAGAGGGGTAACCCGGATATGATCTACTATATCTTGAGGTAAGATGGTACAAAATGGTGAAGAAGAAATGCAGTCTTTAGTCAGAAATGGGAAGTCCAAAAGTTAGAAAAATATAAAAAAATGACTAGAACAATTTTTCTTTTCTAAAGAAACTTCATCACCTATTTTTTTGCAGTGTAAAGCAAATAGTAATTTACCAAAATCTTTCACTTTTGTATCTCGACTGGATTATTACCTTTGCAAATTTACTTTAAAGCATAGTGTAAGCAAATTTTCTAGTGTAAGAAAGCAAGAGAAAACTGCCGGCGGCTAAGAAAGAAAAACTCTATTCTTGGCTGTCAATGACTAGAAAATTGCGCTTCAACATCTGCGTGTGGGGAGAAAATAATTTTCATCACAAAAGGAGCCATATGTGCTACAGAAGACTGTCTACCCACAAAATTCATGGCGGTATGTATGTATACAGGAACAGAACCAGGATTTTAAATTAGGCTAGGCTAAAAAAAAATATTTTGAACAAAATTATATATATTTTTATTACAAATTTTTTTTAGAAAAAGGGCCGATCTTGTTGTAAAATTGTTAAAAATATATAATAAATTTGCTACAATTAATTCATAGAACAAGTAGATTTTAGTCCTATGGAAGAATGTTGATCATGAATGGTTATCAACAGTCAGGGCCGGTCCTGTGTGCTCGAAGGCCCTAGACGGAATTTTTTTCGAGGCCCCATAATAAATAACCAAATAAAATAAAGACAAAAAAACAAAGGAAAAAAATAACAAAAATGACCATTTAGGGACTCGAACCCTGATTCTCTAGTAGTAATTACAAATGCTTATCATCAAAGCAAGTTACACATAATGTTTACTAACATTAGATTTTATATATTAAGGGCCCTAAGAATTTGAGGCCCTAGACCTGGGCCTGGCTCGTCTTGGCCCAAGGCCGGCCCTGTCAACAGTTGGCTTAATCAATTAGGATTAGGTGCACCATCGTCTCTAAAAAGTGAGTTAATTAAGTCTAACAAATATAAAATGAGTTAACGTTGCATAGAAAAAAAAAGAAATATATAGTGTTTAACTTGCCTGAGATGCTTTCAGAAAAAAGATCCATAAGATTTATCGTTTTAATGGAATTTTAGTTTTAATTTCTTTACTTTCTTATGCTACAGTTATGATTGGCTGTTTGACTTTTTTGACTGGGTTAACCTTAATTTGTTTCTCTAATCCATGATAATTATGCATGTCTAATTTGAATAAAGAAAAAAACTCTATAGGTTGTAACCTAGATAGCAATGTACTAAGATCCGTCCCTGTATGTATGGAACACAAATTTAACACTAACGGGCACAGGTCTATCATCGCCCTGCTACTAATACAATACACACATCACGTACAGCTCCCTTAGTAGTTCATCTGATTCTCTCGCACGAAGTCCTCGCATAGTGTAATGCCACCCGACAGCACATCAGCCACTACACCAATTATGTTGAAAGCCTCCTGCAGATCACTCGCTGAACTCTTGTCGAGCCATGACAACAACTCCTTTGAGAACTCTACCATCTAGCTCACATTCAGAAGCCTCTCTCTCGTCACTACTTCCCAGCCTTCCAAGCTTCCAGAATCCTCGTCCCCTTGAGACACTGGTAGAAGAACTAGCTTCTTTTCTGGCTGACAATTTCGCATTGGCTGCCGATATTTTGACCTTGAAGAAGCGTTGCAGCTGCTCAGTCAGGCCAGTGTAGACGAGCATCGGTCAAACGATATTCAAGAGGTCATCCGCACCCCCAATTTCTGCACTAGACTTGGGCTGGTATTTCCAGACTCTGTCCTGGCTCTAAAGGTAAAGATTCTCTTTCAGATCAGAATGAATAGACAAATTACTAAAACACAAAACATTTTAAGAAATAGACAATGACCCGAATGATACAAGATATCGTCCAGTATAAGGAAAAATAAAGATCAATGTCACTACTCAAGTGTAAGAAGCAAATTCTTGAGGACTTTTCATTTGTAAAATGCCAGGGTAAACACCTCTAGCTTGGGATATGTACAAAGGATATTTATATCCTTGCTTGGATTATATACAGGAACAACCATTCAGGTTGTAACGGATTTGGATGAAGAGTACGTGAACCATCTATTGATTAATTACAATTGGTTCTTCTTTAAATGTAAGGATTTATATGAGATGTGTAGTCCCTAATACCAGCTCCTTCCCATCCCATCCATTCCTCCCACATATCGTAATCTGGATCGTTCATTCCTCTCATCGAATCATCCTCTCCTTCATCATACGTCTCATACATCTGTATTGGAGTCGTTTCTTCTCTCAAGTTGCTCATAACAATCTGCATAAACAAATCATAGGAAAATCAATAAGATAATTGTTAAACATCATAATCAGGGAGCACACTATTCCTTTAAGACCCTACCACTTGTTAAAATATCCTAATAACGTACTTATCCAGGAACCTCATGACCTAATACCACAAAAGAATTTCTTTAAACATCTAAATAGATGCTGCTAGTTGATTGTGAATGATCTGGTGCAGTCCCATCACATTATTAAATCTTCACCCCACAATTCACAAGATGTTATGGATATAAATCACCATATTCCATTGGTTTACAAATTTTCTTCAAAACAGTCCATGGAATCCAACAACTTTATCCCAACTCTCTTATCATATAGATCATGAGTCCCATAGTAGCATTGTGACTCCACCGACTCTAAGTGAGAGAATGGGATTACCAATATACTTTCAGGGAAGTGGCTACGAATCACTCGCTCTCTCAATTTTGTTCTCGACTATGGATGGAGTAGGTGCATCCTACTTTATGCAAGAAGTTGGTAAAAGGGTCGTCTTCACAAACACAATCCATTTATGTTGAAAGAGAAATGAACTTTTGAACACCAATCGATCAATCAAGGTAAAACAAAGATGTTAATTTCAATGCAACTCGCTAGAATTGTTTAGAGAACTCCAAATTAGCAATCAATGTTTGCCCCCAATCGGTTTTCGTTAGCCACTAGTAGCGAAAGAAAACAAATCAACACAACCTATTAAGTTAATTCTCCAATCACCCAAAAACTCTAATGGTTCTGTACTAAAATTATATCCAAGAAATACATGCATGTGTACAAAACAGCAGGCTTGACACATAAATCACAAAGGCTGGCCATATGTGAAAACAGCAGAATACAAAACAATACGCCAAGAAGAAAGTCATGAGTACTTACATCATAAGCCTCGTTGATTTCGTGAAACTGAACTCCACAATTGTTTCCCCTACACACATCTGGATGATACTGCAATCCATAAAACAAACACAGTCATCAAACAGGGCCCAAAAACAAGCAATAAAATCACCAAATTAAATAGTTGTAAATTAATACAAAAGCATGTTCAGGATATCAAAAAGCGAAAAACGAAAAGATGGGATGAGATCAAACCTGCAAGGCAAGCTGTCGGAAAGCCTTCCGGACCTCAGATTCAGAGGCACCGGGTCGGATCCTCAAAGTCTGATACGGATCCATCACATTAGAAGAAACACAAGAAACCATAACCCGGTTCACAGTCTTCTTTTTCCTCGAAGACTTATCCCTAAACGAGTTAATCCAAGAAGACCCATTTCCTCCAATAACACCAGCAGCAGCAGCAGCAGCCATTTCAAATCTCACAAAATCAATCAAAACCTCAAGAACCCAAATCACCAAAACCTCTTCTCACCTGGGTCTTATATATAAAACCACACAACCCCAAAAAAGGTTATATATGTAAACAATGGCTATATCAGGATCTAGTTTCCAAATAGAACAATGGGCAAGGGAGACGGGTCTGCTCTCTCTCTCTCTCTCTCTTTTGCTTTGAAATTTCAATGATTTCTTTGAATAGAATAGAATGGGAAATATGGGGCTTTTTCAAAGACAAAGTGGGGGAGTATTTATAGGGAGGGAGGGAGAGAGGTTTATGAGGTCCTTATCCAATTGGGTCCGTTTCAAAGGTGACGTGTCTTGTCTACTTCTTCTTCTTCTGGGATTAGAAAAACCAGACCAGTGCTTATCTGGTTTGCTCGATTGGTCTGAGTCAGTTCAGTTTCGGTTTCGGGTGACTTTTGCTTTGGGTTTATCTTGGGAATATTCTGTTGTTTTTTATTTTGGGAAATTTACGTTTTTGGCAACACTGTTTGAAATTTTTACACTTTGGTCCTACCTTGAAATAGACTGATTCAACATTTCTCTAACCACTAATCAATTCGGTCTCGTTCACCTGGTCACCTTGCTCTCTTTTCAGTTTTCTCAATTCCTTAGGCTGAAGTCATTGACCCGGTTTTTAGAATTTTTAATATGTTGTGACTAAGCCTCTCATTCTTACATCCTCTTGATATCATTTTTGGTTTATAGTAATGGATCGTTTTCAACGTGTCAACAACAAGCTTGTATTCAACTTTGAAAATTTTAATTCATTTTATACGCAGATAAGGTAATCCGTTGTAATACCGATTCTACATTTTGTTTAGAAGAGAATGACCTGAATATTAAAAAAAAATGTTTCGTTATCGGTTGTGTATTAAATACTATCACTTTTTTTTTATTGGAAACTATTCTCTTATTTCTTTCACCAGCTTTCTTTGAATTATTTTTCGATTCTATTTATTATTTATGTATTCTTAGAAATTCAATTCTCGATTATTGTGTCAATATGTGAGATCAGAACACGTGTGGATAAGGACATCACGGCAACTAACATGATGGAGAATAATTGATTGATGAACAAGTAAATAGTAATGAAATTCTATGTTCATTGGTGCTATTGAAAGAAATATATACCTAATTACAAGCACTGAATCTTATCAAAGATGCATCTAGAGGGCTAGATCCAATAAGTTTATCCAATTTGGATTAGCACCTGGTTTTTGGCAACTTGTGTAGGAACGAAACGTTAGCTGTTGACGAAAAGAAAATATGTTAGCCACAATTGACTTATTCATGCAATCGTGCAAATGTTTTACGTTACATAGGCGCCTGTCCACTTTTAAGAAACAAAAATAATTATTAAAGTATTTAAAATATTTTCGTTTCAATTTTAATGGAAGAGGAAAATGCACCGCCGGTACTCCAAATTTTGTGACACGGTCAAAGTGGTACTCATACTTTAAAAACTATCAATGTGGTACCCAAACTTCTATTTCGCAACCAAGAAAAGGCATGAGGCCAATTTTCGTAACTGTGCCGTTAGTTTGCTGATGTGACCGACATGGGGCCCACTAAAAAAGGTGCAATGACAAAAATAACCTTCTAACTCTCACCAGAACCGTTTTCCCTCTTAAAGCTGTAAATTTTGAATTTTCCTGGATATCACATTGATCAATTCAGCAGAGTTTAGGCACTGCTGCTGTGTTTATCTGCTGATAAGAAATATTATGCAATAGCTGGAAATGTAACATAGAAATTCAAACATAGAACCAAAAAGGGTTGTCAATATTACTGAATTAAAACCAACATCAACATGAGAAACATACTATGCATCATAATTCAAGCTTAATTGGTTTCCAAAAACTCAAGGAACCACATTGTTTGCAAAAAATTGATTCCAAACCATAATGAAGTACACATTATGTTTCTCTAATTTAAAAGCCAACACATTTACTTTGTAGAACTCCTTGCTGCATGATTTTGGCTGCTTTGAGCAGGAGGCTGTTGTGAAGCCGATCCACTACCATTTCCAGCAAAACTACCCTCCATTGCCAACTTCATTTTCTTCCATCTATTTTTAGACTTTATGACCTGGTCTTTGATAGGTCTTGATTCCTTGGGTGAGGTTGGTGCCCTTTGGACCCGTGGAACACAAACAAGACATTTCCAACACAATTCAACAACTATTTTTGGCTTCACACTTTAACAAGACATTTCTAACACAATTCAACAACAATATTATTTCCAACAGTTAACAAAGCATTTCAGCAATAGTTGATTTCACAACAAGAAGAACAATCAACAATCACCACCAGATACATACATTTGCTCTCACTCTTTTCTTAGTGCTTACTCCACCAGCACATGTTCCTTCTTCTGGTTTGAACAAAAAGAAAAAACAAGTTAAGAATTATACAAATTCATAAACAAATAAATTTCATATTATTTGAGACTTTACTAGACACTTACTGCTTCAGCTGCTTTCTTGGCTTTTGTTATAGGACATCCAACCATGTTGTGTCCTTGTTGGCCACAAAGTTTGCAAGTCATGGTAACACCAGTTTTAGGCCACTTCCCCTCAGTTGGAGCTGGTGGTGATGGGTTACCTTTTTCTCCTTGTGATGGGATTCTCTTTTTCTTGGGCCTTCCAGGAAGCTTGTTAAATAAAGGAGGTGCAATTGGGCAGTCAACTGGTTCCCAATCATCCTCCCCGGCAATGAGATTTATAACTGGGGTATATGCTTGCATATAGGTGGTACACATGAGGTAATCATGACAATACAAGGCAGCCTCTTGTTTCTTGAATCTTATACAGCAAATGGCATGTACACAAGGTATGCCACTGAGCTTCCACCTCTTGCAAGTGCATGTATGGAGACTCAAATCCACTGCATGTTGGCTGTCATTCTCACCAAAACCAGTGACTTGGAATACAACTCACCACCTCTATGTGCTCTATATTGTGTTGCTCTTTGTCCAACCTTATCCAACATCTTCTTAATCCTTGGACCAACCACATCCTTCCACTTCTCACAAGCTACCCTTCTATTTGCATTCCTAACCATCATATCCATCCTAATCCTCTCTAACATAGCCAAAATACGCTTATCCCTAGCAGGTAAAATGGAGGAGTTAAAAGACTCACACAAATTGTTGAGAAGTATGTCACACTTGGTTTCCTCCTTAAAGAATGCTCTGCTCCAATGGCTTGGATTCTTGTCATCAAACCAGTCAATTGCTTTATCTTTTACCATCTTCATTTCATCCATGTGCTTGTTAAACCAAGGGACAGTGGTGCTCCTAGCTGCATTCCACATCAACTGTTTTAGGACCTCTCCCGGGTGCTTTTGCTTGAAATTGTTGTGGAGATGTCTCACACAGTGTCGATGCTCTGCATTGGGAAATAAAACTATGCAATAACAAATGACATGTTGGTTAGACAAAATAGTTAACAAAAAAATGTTGAGAACAAAACAGTTACCTTTGAGTGTATTATCCAATCCCTTTTGTTTGTCAGTTATAAACACATAGCTGCTATCTCTCTCAATCTTTACATCTTGCTGCAAATATTCAAGGAACCATGTCCAGGTTTCCTCGCTCTCTCTTTCAACCATATCATATGCAATCAGAAAGATCTCATTGTTTGCATCTATGCCAATTGTTGTCAAAAGCTGTCCAGGATGGTGCCCTTTGATGTGACATCCATCCAGCCCTATAAGAGGCCTGCATCCCTTCATCCACCCCTCTTTGCAAGCTTGGAAGCATATGTACATCCTTTTGAATCTCCTCACTGGTCCATCCATCTCTGTCATAATCTCTACAGTGGATCCAGGATTGCTTCTCAAAAGCTCTTTTCAGTATGCAGCCAACTTGTTGTATTGCTCTATGTAATGACCTTCAAACATCTTCCTTGCTGCCCTCTTACCCCTTGTGAATATCCATGTTATAGGTGTCCTCTATATGCGTGTGTATCCCCTTCCTAGACCAGTCCTCATCCACCAACAATTTGTCCTTTACCTCCTCAGCTACACTTCTATAAGTCAAGAAATGACTGGTTACCATAGGAGAGCAAATGTGCTGGGGATTCAATGTCTTCACAACCATGTTATCTGGACCAAGATTTTTGACATTACTTGCATACATATAAAAAGGGCAGCCCTATTGACATTTCACTTGCATCTTCTTCGTGGTATTTTTCTCAAACCACATGCCTATTTGATTCCTAATTGCACACTCCCTGATAGCTTCTCTTAGTTGCTCAACATTAGGAAATAAAAGCCCTAGCCTAAAACTTGGATTTTTAATCTCCAAAAATCTAATATAAGGGTAGAGTTTCATCTTACCCAACCTTGTAGGCATCTTGATTGGGTTCCCTTCCTCATCTTCTTCAGTCTCACTGCCAGCTAAGCTTTTCAACCCATCTGAATTACAAACCTCATCTGAACAATAACCTTCATAGCTCATTTCTTTAAATTCTGGAACAGCATCTGGGTCCCCATTGAAATTTTCATTAAACTCTGCATCATCAAAGTCATCATGCTCCAATTTGCAGTCTGAATCGGTATACCAGTCGCTTAGCTCTGAATCATCAGTGTCTTATTCCTCTCCAGGCTGAAAGTGCTGTTCTCCCTTATTCCTTGTGGTGTACCTTGCAGCTTCAGGCTTCCTCCCATATCCACTCTTCTTTGATTTTTTTTCCAACAACATGTTACTTCCCCTTTTTTTTTCTCATTCAACCTCTCCTCCAACTCATCAGCTAATTGCTTCCTCACTTTAAATGCCTCAGATGCCCTCTTTTTGGCAGCTTCTCTCTCTCTCTCTCTCTCTCTCTCTCTCTCTCTCTCTCTCTCTCTCTCTCTCTCCAGCCTCTTCTCTAACTGCTTTCTCTTCTGCTTCTCTTGGACTTGTCTCAATTTCTTCTCTGCTAAGTCCATTTCCAGCTTGGCTTTCTCTCAACTCAGTCTCCACTCTAGCTAATTTATCTAACTCTTCTCTTTCTCTCCTATCAGCTTCATCTTTTTTTTTTTTTCGTCTTATCTCTTCAAGTTCCCTTGCCAGGTCATCTTTAAAACCAAGAGGCCAAGGTCTTCTGACACAATGTTTCACCCTTCTTCCTCTTTTCTTAGCTACTTTCTCATTGGACTGCTTAAATGTTGTTTCTTCACCCATGTGCAAATCACCATCACTTTTTATCTAAATAAACCCCATATTTGCAGGGGTTTTTGGAACTTTGAAGTGATAGGATATTGCTGCTCCTTGTACCCTAATGTATATGCGATGTTGTTCATCTCCACCCATGAAATTTTCTCCGGATCCAACACATCCAAATAAATCTTCCCCCCTGTTTTGTTGAACCTGTGTACCTTGTACTTCTTCGTGTCATCCAATTGCTTGTCGAAATAACCTTCATGGAAAATCTCCATGGTATACAAGTGTACTGGAACTGAAATTCAAATAATACAGAGTATTTTAATCATTGCCTTTTTGAATTGGTTTTCCAGATAAAAAAAAACCCTAATTCGAACTCTTCAACAACAGTCCAAGAACAAAACTATTTAAAAACCCAGAACACATTGATTGATTACCTTCAATCCATTCTTTATTAACCACTAACCTGAAAATCCCTAAACTAATTGAAAAAAGAAAACCCTAATTCGAAGTCTTGAACAACAGTCCAAGAACAAAACCATTTAAAACCCCATAACACATTGATCGATTACCTTCAATTCATTCTTTATTAACCACTAACCTGAAAATTCCTAAACTAAATAAATCCCTAATTCGAAGTTAACCAATTTTTAACCCCAAATTCGATGAACCTTTTGATTATGCCAAGAGGAACAATACACGACGAAGACTAAGACAAGAGTCAGAAGAATACAAAAGAGAGATTCGAAAAGAGAGAAGAAACTTACTGTCTTGTATTGGGGGACCAGATTCCCTGAAAATCCCAAACATCTTTCTACTCTCCATGACTCTCTGCAGTCGAATCTCTTCAAAAGTAGCGAATCTCTGCTTCCCCTCCTTTGATCGAATATTTATGAGAAAAATTGATGAACATGCAGATGCGATTTAGTCCTGATATGGTTTCAGAGAAGAGAAGAGAAAAGGGAGTTCGAGAGGAGATGGGGGAGGGAAGTCAAGTTTTGACTCGATTTGGGTGCATACTGTGTAAAATTTCGTTTTTGCCATTTTTTTGGTGGACCCGACGCTGGCCACGTCAGCAAACAGACGGTACCGTGACAAAAATTGAGCTCATGCCTTTCCTTGGTAGCAAAATAGAAGTTTGGGTACCACATTGATAGTTTTTAAAGTATGGGTACCACTTTAACCGTGCCACAAAAGTTGGGGTACCGGTGCTGTCAAAACTTTTTAATGGAAATGCTATTATTAGCCATAATTTGAATTTTGTTATGTTGAACAAATTCTATCTAGCTTGCCACTAGTTTTAGTGTTACGAGAAATTCTATTCAACATTGCGTGACTGGTTGATGAGAATTTAAAAGATGAATTTGCTGTAGAAAACCTAAGTTTTTGTGTTTATTTACTCGCTATTTATTGAGCTTTTCGTTGATTTATAATGAGGTTTCTTTACACACTTTCCATACTTTAGTTAAAATATATATATATATATATATATATATATATATATAATATTGGGTGGTGTTATTAACACACATTTTTTTTGTTTTTAACACACCCTTATATACGGTGAGAACCAATTATCAATAAAATTCAAGTGACAAATTTGTAAATAAAAAAAAATGTGTAGATAAAAAAATAGATAAGGTGTGTTAATAACAAAAATAAGTGTGTTAATAGCAATACCCGTAATATTACCGTTTCAAACCGCTATAACCACAATTTGAAAAATTTATCACGTCACCATGTCACCAGCATAAATGCATAATTATATTAAGAACTTCACATGACTTGACACACACGTCTCGGTCACACCATGGCAACGTAGAAGAAAAACCCGATGCTCCGTCTCAATTAGCAAATTATTACACAGAAGATTTACACTAAAATATTTTAAGAACTTTTGTCATTTTGGTTAGACCAAACTAACCTCATTACCTCAACTAGGGGCGGAACAAACAGAATTACTCTATATGTAGGGCCCTCTATTAAAATTCCACAAAAAAATAAAAACACCAAAAGTGAATTATTGCTTTGCGCGAGGACACGTGGAGATCTGTGTGGCCACATCAAAGGCGTTGTGGCGTTTATCTCGTGGCTCGTAAATTAAGAAAAAGATATTGCTTTTGAAATTTCCAAAAACTGAGACACTGCGGGGAAATGGATAATGAGGGATATATGTGACTCACACGTGGCACGCGTACGTGGGAGTAGAATGGCAGCATATGAAATCCCTTCCCTTCAAATAAGGGGTGCCCATGGCCCTGTGGGAAAGGTCCGCAATAATGAAGCGAAGCGGGTCCCATATTGATGATTTCATGCTCCATTATTATGAAATTAGTTTTGTTCCACGTGCTTTTTATTATATGTTTGTATTTGATTCTATTATATGTTTGAAGATGCATCAACCACGTGCTTTTTACGATTTATAGCTATATAACTAGAGGAGGTCAGCCCCTCAAACTCGGGCTTCTCCTACTGGGGTCCTTTTTTCCTTAACCCTAGGCGCTTAGGAAGAACCTTAGAAACGTTACGGGCACACGGCTTATTCTGTATTTCTAGGTTCCCATGGAATCTTTTGATCTCTTCTGTTGTTCCCTCCTTTGAGAACAATCTTGAAATGAAAGGAAAAACATCAATGCTTTTGACCTTTTTGTATACAAAAACTCCTCAATCTTATTCTTGTTCGTAAAGGACCATATGACAGTAGTGTTTAGAATTCCATCCACAAAATTTGCAGACAAGCTGCAAGCTCCATCTGATCTGGAGAAAACTTGCAAAACTCTCGGAACACATGTACAGAACTCGAGCTAAACTACCGCACGAAATACCATGAACATGTACAGTTAAGAGGATTCAATCCAAATTCGAATGAATTTATGGTTCCTGAATCAACAGAGCCATAAATTTCAGATAATGCCTTCTTTCAATAGCCATCAGATGACTATGTCAACCTCTACCTAGCTTTTCCCAAGCTTTTGTCCTTCTCAGGTGATGGATCAGACGAGAGAGGCTTGTTCCCAGTGGAAGCCTTCTTGGGTGATGGATCAGACGAGAGAGGCTTATTCCCTGTAGAAGCCTTCCCGGGTGATGTATCAGACGAGAGCGGCATGTTCCCTGTAGAAGCCTTCTCCGGTGATGTATCAGAGGGAAACTTGTTCCCTGTAGAAGCCTTCTCAGGTGATGGATCAGACGAGAGAGGCTTGTTCCCAGTAGATACCTTCTCTAGTGATGGATCAGACAAGAGAGGCTGGTTCCCAGTAGAAGCCTTCTCAGGTGATGGATCAGATGACATAGGGTTGTTTCCAATACAAGCAGTTGAATTAACAGGATTCTTAAACTGAACCAAGATCATTGTCATGTTGTCACATCCTTCTCCGCCTGTTGAGGGCGCCAAGCACCTTTCAAACACTCGCTCACAAACCACCGACAGTTTATTTTCCTGCATCATTGGAAATGTATTTATGTTGCCCAAACAACTTGAAAATTGAAACATAAGGGAAACATGTAATGTTAACTTACATGCTTCAATTGTTCCCGAACATAATCCACAAGTTGTTGGCTTGACATGCAGTCCCTATAGAGAATGCACCGGCGTTTCAGCAAAGATGAAATTGACAAGAAGAGTTCAAAGGAACACATGACATAGCTTAGTGCAATGTTAAAAAATACATGCTACCACAACAATGTACTTCTAAAAACAACAGCAAGGAGGCACCAATGATTGAACATGCGGTAAGAAAGGGACACAATATATGGGACTGCATTCAACCATGCATCAACTACATTATCAAAATGCATGCAATTACAGGCTTTTCAAGAGACCCCGAGACGGTGATTATTTTCCGCAAAAAATATAACTGTCTTTCAGTGAATTCATCTACCTACCAAACTTCCACCCAAAGAATATTTCAATTTGAAAAGATATGAAAAATGGAACTTACACAAAGTGTTGACTACAAACAAGAAAATTTTCGTTAACTGATAGATATAGAGATGAATTTAGATATCAATTATTATTATTATTATTATTATTATTATTATTATTATTATTTTGAAATGAGATATCAACTTCTTGTAAAAAGAAAAGAGGAAAAGAAAGCAAGGACAGATTTCCTCCAAATGAACATCGATAGTAATCCAAAACATTTTAGGCCTGGCATTACGGGCTCACATTCAACAAGAGGAAAAGAAAGTAAAGACAGATCTCCTCCAAATGTCCCTTGAAAGTAATCCCAAACATTTTAGATCTGGCCTTAATGGCTCAAATTCAACAAGAGGAAAAGAAGCAAAGAAATCTGAGACAGTAACAAAATCTCCGGACATGTCAAGCAGCTCACATAATGACATGTAATATCTTGCAGCTGAACTATGTTTCACTTCATTTGCACCACATTTCTACACTTTAAATTAGGACCAACGCTTCTTTGTTTTCTAAAAAGAAACTATAACAAAAGGAGAAACTAACATACCATATCCCATCACAAGCTATGACAAGAAACTCATCATCATCACAAATCTCAACCTACATCAAGCAGGATAGAATTAGTTAAAATGAAACAGAGACGTGATGACAAGTATTCACGAAAGTAACCCAATTGTTAACTCGTGTTAGCAAATTTTATAATTAAATGCTAATCAAAGTCAAAACAAGAAGAAAGATCAATTTGTCCCATTAACTAGCTACTGAAAAAATTACCTCAAACATTAAAAAGAACGTCAAATTCTAGTAATGAAAGCCAAAATGACATATCACATACACTTTGTACATCTGGATTGGCAGTTACAATCTGCTTTTCAACAGGCAATTGTTTGTTTTGCTTGAATTCCACATCACCTGTAAGCAACAATATCAAACAACAATAAGTGAAAGGAAGTTCTTGACCAAAAAAAAAGTGAGAGGAGGTTATTTTCACTTTTCTATTCACCAGGTTAGGGAAAAGATGTACCAATAGCTCTTGCCAAGTTTAAACTTCCATTGACCCGTCCAACTTGGATAAATCCACCAGCCTTCAGAATTCTTTCCTTCTCATTCTCAATGTCAGGCTTATGATCTTTAGACAAAGGATATGCCTGCATTTATAACTTTGATAAGGTACACATCATCCTTAATAAGATTATCACTCAGCAGTACAACACCACAATGGCAAGAAGCCAAATTGATTTGATCTATGCCTAGAAACTAGCATAGAAGTTGGGGACAAGAGACCGGGGATGCTTATTCTTGGCAGATTGGGGACCATAACCATTCAAGTGTTTATCTTATTTGTTTGGTTTCGCTATCTTCCTCTCTTTGTTCAACACCTCTGACATACATACCAAACAAGAAGCAATCAACAAAAAATCATGGACAGGTGACAAAACCTGGCTACAAGTGCTCATGTCCCTGGCAAAGTGTTGGTGTGAAATAAATTTTATTACAACAGACAGACATTAACTTCTAGTAAAATTTGTACATCTAACACAAATTCAAAGCTAGACTCCAACATTCTTTTGGTGAATTAATAATGACAGGCTCTTCAAGAACCTAGATTCCTTTAGTTTACATGTTTAAGAATATGTTTATTTTCTACGTGAATATGCAAAATTCCAGACCCATTCTTGCAGATTAGAACACCTGCTCAGATTAGAACTTGATAGGCACATTAGCAGACAACAGCTAATTCTCCATTGTCGTATAACCTTCTTCTATCTACAACTATGCCCCATATGTCTTGTGTCAAATATATATGTAATACCAGTGCTGATGCATTTTGAATATTACACTAAATAAAGATCTTACCTTGGTAAAGACAATTACAGAAGTTTGGGAAACATAACATATCCTAAATCAGTGTCACTGCGCGTTGACATTAATCCAACAGCAAAACAAATATACCAAGTTCATACAGCTGGGGTAACAACGATACTTAAAAGTGAACAAGATCAGAACAGAACCCTTGCACTAAGTTCGGCTAAAAACTTTAGAGGAGCTGCATAAAGAGGGAGAAATACCTGACCCTTTCTGGATATTACACAACGCGAATCACCAGCATTGGCAACAACAAGTTGATTGTTTCGGATGATAGCAACACAAGCTGTGCTTCCAGAGGTTGGTCCATCAAAATCAGAGTGAGGCCCCTGGTTTCAAGAGAAAACTGTTCTTTTACAAAAAATGGAATAGCATAAAAAGATCTATCTTACAGCAACCATATTCTCAGAATAGAATATTCTGGTACTCAAATGAATTCACAGAATAGTATTTTACTAAAACACTAATGCCATCTTTGCTAAACTGAATGCAGAAGATGAACATTTCCAAAACAGATGCTCAAAGCTAATCAAAACCTTTCCATGATGATTACTAGGATCTACAAGACATTTCAATTGGCTCCTTCAACATTTTAAATGGAAAGAGCACCAGACCGAACTCAACGTCTGATGCTTAGTCATTAACAGTATCATCCTTCCTTCAGATGGAAGGAACCAAAAAAATAAGGAGTGAAAATTCACACAGAATTCTCTCACGCTCATACCTCTACTACTATACAGGGAATAGCTTGGATGTGTGCAACCTAGTAACGAACTTAATAAACCTCTTAGACTAAATCAGAATAACCTTGATGGAATGTAAATTATCTTGCAACTATAGGCATGATTTAAGCCGTAACTGTGCACTGACAAATGTACACAGTACACTACATATACCTTATATATACCACCCATATGAGTATACTGATAAGATAAATCCAATTTAGTTCTTAATAGATATACATGAAGGCAGATTTAGCAAGTGATCAATTAGCACCTTACCATGCACGCAATTGCAAGCAATTAAAGCCACTAATTTGAAATGGTCACATTTAAGAAATTTAACTCTTTGAGAAGTACTACAAGTCTGTTTCCATATACCACAAGCACTTCCATTATAAGATTATCACCATATCATATCCTCATTCAAATCAAGGAACCACACCAACGCTGCTCAAAAGGTAAATATGTAATAAGATTTTTAATTTTATTTTATTTTAAAACAAGTAAAATAATTATTGCTTGCACTTCAAACTTATTGGGTTTAACTGTCCTATGGTGAAAGTTAAATGCTATTATGAAATCATTCTGTATATATCTGATAGCTTATGTGTTACTTTATATGTGCAGTAAAGGTTACCTCCTCAGAAGACCACAGATCCATTTGATCATTGAATACACTTCTCTTGGCTTCAGCACTCTTGGGAGTAAAGATGAACCCTTCAATAAGGCCCGAAACTTTATCTATCTTATCACCCAATACAGCTAGTTCTCTCCATCCTCTCTGTCCACGCATCATCTCATCCATCCTGCATCAATCAGAAGCAACATAAAATGGCCAGCAACTCTTTCATAGATAATCACACCTCTAAATCCCATCTCTCTCTCTCCCCCCCACCAATCTACTTTCTGCAGCTTATTTTGTTTCACAATAGATATTAAAAGCTACATCAAAATCAATGTCTGCCAAGATATACCACAATATTCTCAAGTTTTATAAACATCTTTGTACCCTCCAACCACTGTGATCCCTTCTTTTCTGTACTGTAATAACCAGAAATATCTTATAAATTCTGAATGGTAATAAAAACAAAAGCTGGAGCAGAAACATGGTTCTCCAGAATTGACTACATGAGAAAAAATTATTCAACAAACAGGATTTAATGCAAGAGAAACACTGTAGGCGAATGAATACAATACAGTATGATAATGGTTGCATCGGTAGTAGAATCATGGCCATGATTCAAGGTTTGAAGTTTTTTTTCCTCTAAATATATTACTCACAGGAGAATGACACCTATCTGCACCCCGTGCTTGTGCAATGACATGATAGATGCATGCACCGATTAATTTCTAAATTGAAGTTAAAACAAAGGATGAAGTAACCTGAGAAAAGCTTTCTGTAAGGAAGTGCCTAAATCGCCAGTTAGATATGCTTCCTGGTTGAGCACTTGTAAGTGGAGATACTTGGCGCAGAAATTTGCCACAGCTTTACCTACATGCAACAGCGTTAATTTTGATGCCCCTGAAAATTTATAGTTTTACAAACCCAACTGCACAAGGAAAAGCAAGATAGCAAAACATAAGATGAGCAAACCTACGAACTGGAACACAGCTCACAAAATTGATTTGAATGCAAATAGGTTTCCATTATGAAAAGTACAAGATTTTAAAGAATAATCTCAAAGAAAATTAATCCTGGTTGAAGTACTAGGGCATCCAACATGACTGTTGAAACCGACTATAAATGGATCATGTTCTCAATTCTCACAATAATGATCAAGATTATCTAAGTCGATACAATAATCATATAGTATGATATAATTACTCAACTACAAAAGTTAAAAAGCTAACCTCCATGACCATCATAAACACCAAAGAAAGATGTTGAATTGTCGAGGTCTAGCAAAGCAGCATGCTGCAACAAAACAAGAACCTTTAGTGTGTAATAGGCAATACCGCAATATCATTTTACACCCTATTAGAACTACTTATAGCACCCAGTCCAATAGACTGAGGAATCAAATTGGGAACTGGAGAATACAACTTAAAAGTCAAGATACCTTTCATGAAATACGAATATAGCATGCCTTCAAACAAGTTGGCCAAATGAACTTTCTTCAATGACCCTAGATTAATAGTCCTAATAGGCTTAGGAAACCCTTATCCACCATGAATATGAATGCTAATAATCAAAGTATTCAAGTCTTTCCTCATCTATTCGAAGTTCTATCTGATTTCAGTTAAAATAGAAAATCAAACAAACGCAAAAACCAAGAAGAAGACAACAATTCAGGGTTATCCTGTGTCCATGGGGAAACACCTACAAATTTTGTATTATGTCAATATTAAATGGTACTTGCTGAAGAACTAGATAAGACGAGAACAGAACTCTGTACTGTATTAGCATTAAATGGTACTACGTGAATCTTAAGGAAACACTCATTTCTTTTCTTGCTATTCGTACTCGTCAATCTCCATGGATTATTGGAAGTATACAGAATAACATCGCCATTTAAAGATCATTACACAATGTACTCGCTACACTCTTAAAGAGATCATTACCAAACAGAAGTACTGGCTACATTCTCAAAGATATACCAGAAGCAAATAAACAAGAGGATCAAAGAGACTTACAGCATCTTCCATGGTGGAACGCCACCCCTGCATAGACGAAGCCCCGAATCGAAGTCTATCATTCTCACCATCTTCTGATACCTTATCGGTTTTCGGAGCGCTCAAATATATTCCCATATCCAGCTGGGGACACAGTATGAAACACATGATTTCAAAAAAATAAATAAATAAAGAATTCGTTGAACAAAATATTAACAATCATATCCCTCAAGAAATTGCAATATTCAAATCAAGAAAGAAATAAAGGCAACAGAACAAAAACTAATAAATGCAAACAAGACAAAATTAATTAATCGAAATCGAAACCAAACCCATTCAATTCAAAAACCTACCAACCTAATAATCCAATCAATCATGCACATGTGGTTGTCAAGATTGACTGAATCGAAGCCACTTGAGCTTTCCAGAATCGGAAACAAACAATTTCAATTTCAGTGCGGTTTCATAAAACCAGAAATGATCCGAAAGAGAACAATAAACTTAATCACGATAAAGTAGAGTAATTCAAGAAAGAAAGAAAGAAGAGAGAGAAAGGGGGCTAGGGTTTGTGGGGCACTTACTAATTGGGTTGATGATCGTCGCAAGTTGAGAGAGTGAGAGATCAGATTGGAAATTTGGAAAGGAATGATTTTGATTTTGGATTTTGATGTGAGCGAGGAAGTGGACTTGGATATATGTAGGTATTGGGCCGTCCAAGTGAAACCAGCGGGCTGACACGCGCCCTTCTTTCTCACTTCAGTCGCAAGAAAATTCTTCTCTCTGAATATGTATGTATTACATATTGTGTATACGAATATGATTCTGATGAGTAAAGTATACCAATAATGTAACCGGTATGCCCGTAATTAAGCAGGCCTCGAATCCAAACATAATCTCCTTTTATATTATTGTGTGTCTGCTCCTACTTGCCTAAACACGTAATTGTGGTACAAGTTAGCTGCAAATAGCTTCATAGAGAAAAAACTTATTCATAGAGACTTAACCCCAACTTTGAACAAAATCAAAATACAACCTTCTCCTTCCCTTTCGGGTTGGAGGTATCACCTATTGCTAGTTTCTCGAAGACTTCGATCAGCCACAAACCTGTGTGCGCTCTCTTTTCTTCTTATTTCTCTCCTCGTTCTTTTCATTCTTTTTTGTGGCCCATTTATGCTGTTGTATGATATCGTTCAAAATGAGTTTTGGGAATAGTTGTGTGACACCAAAACTATAAGGGGTTGGTGGGATGTATGAATTTGTAAGTAATATGTCACTTGTGTGTTTTTTAAGCTTAAGGTTGTGTCAATCCATTAATATTAAAAAGAAAGTTACATCATATGCATGACTCACCAAGATTACCTTGGTTATGTCAATAATGAGCGCTAGCCATGATATGCAAACCTAAGAAACATCATAGATTCAAGTAAAGCAAAGGAACCTTAGTCTATAAATCTAGAAAAAAATAGCCAATGACACTATCAAGGTAAACACCGGTCTCATTGTCAAGCGCTTACCTCGATTTATTTCTAAAAACCAAAAAGAACTTACTATTCTGCAAGTCCCAAAGGCAACAGAATCCAGGCCCAAACACAGACTCGAAGATAAGGCTAAGCCCAAACCCGGGTCTGAAATTTTGAGCCCAAGCCCACACCCAACCAACAAACTTTCGTCGTCTCCTTGCTCACCTAATGAATGGATCGAAGCCACAAGTATTACATTTTAAATGCTCTAATTATAACAAATTGAAATTGTTTCTTACAGTCGTATGAAAATTGTGTATTTGGTGAACGGCTCTGTTTAAATTTCCCTATCATATAATAGCTAGTAAACCATTATAAAATTTTATACAAAGATCAAAATTAAGTCTGAATGCCTCCCAAATTGCAAACTAAACTGTAAGCTTTGAATGAAATTGAAAATATTACTTCTAAATGGAGTCTCATATTAGTCAATAAAGTGCATCTATACAATTTTTTCATTGATCCGACACATTTGGCCTCTTATCCAATCTACTTAAGGGGTGCAAGAACTTGACTAGCTACAATTGAATTTGTAGAAACAAATTCTCAAGATACCACCTCTAATTATACATTGTACAATCGGATACAATTTTTGCTGAATTTTCCCAAGGTATGACTATAAGATGAAATACATCAACAAAGTTAAAATTTCTGAATTTGAGAATCCTCTAGCTACTTCTTCCAGGATGAGATGATATGCTTGAAGTACGGCTCCTTGAGCTATCATATCCAGACTGTGGTCGACTTATGACATCCTAAGAAAAAGACCAAGAAATTAAGAATATGTATATTTGTATGCATATATAAAAGGAGAAGAATATTTTGAGGTATATATTGTGAAATGTTCATTTTTCGAAATGGTATATATGCGGTTACTTCAAATTTACGGTAATGTTTATGACATGCAACTCACTTGTGATGTAGAATTTGAGTTTTGATATGGTGGGAGCACTCCACCTCCGCCAAATATAACACATTGCAAGCTATCTTCAGCAAAGGCTCGTAATCGGTTAAGCTCAGGCAACACAACCTTCCCAAGATCCGGTCGGTCTTTTTTCCTCATTTCAGCACACTGTAAAGAAAGCTTGGCAAACTTCAATGCTTCCTCAACTGGCCAATCATGAACAGCAGGATCGAGCATCTCAATAATTCTTCCCGTCTCGATAGCCCGCTCTACTTGATGAGTTAAACCCATAGGTGGTTTAGCTGTAATGATTTGTAGAAGCAACACACCCAATGAGTAGATATCAGATTTTGTTCCGAGCATGCCTGTCTGTTGATACTCTGGATCGATGTAGCAAAATGTTCCAGCTGTTGATGTCATGTGATACTGAGTGACAACATCTGCCACTGATGGAGGCACAAGTCTAGCCAGACCTACATCACTAATCTTGCTCACATAATTATTGTCTAGCAATATGTTGCTGGGTTTTAGGTCACGGTGCACAAGGGGTTCTGGCTTTGCTTGATGAAGGAATAAGAGCCCCGTTGCAATTTCTGCGGCAATCCGAAACCTTAGCTGCCAAGGGATAACCGGGGTGTTACCTCGGCAAAATAGACGATCCTCCAAGCTCCCATTACCCATGTATTCATAGACTAAACAACCAAACTCTGGACAAGCTCCAAGAAGGAGAACCATGTTTGGATGTCTTATGCAGCTCAATACTTCAACCTACATAACCAAGTGTACTTGTCACATCGATGCAACAATACATGATCTAGATAATTACTTTACCTGAACAATCACAACTTAAGAATTGATCGTTGTGTTGTACTTTAAAGTTAAACATAATAGTTAGAGTTTGTTTATGTGGAAAGTCACAAACCTCTTGCTGGAACTGTGATTGTCCTTGAGCTGCATCTGGACGTAGAACTTTTATAGCAACTTGTGTGTGATCTAGTTCACCTTTGTACACTGGCCCATAGCCTCCTTCCCCAATCTTGCGAGCTCGCGAAAAATTACATGTTGCCACTTCAATCTCCTCAATCGCGTACCTCCTGTACCTAACATCGTATGCCCTTGCTTCAGATGGCTTCTTCATTTCTTCAGATTCTTTACGGGCTTTATTATCTGCAGGATTCCACCTCTTTTGTGCTTTCAGTTCAGCAAGCCTTTTAGCTGATGCAGCAGCTTGAATCGCTGCCTGGCATTTTGTTTTCTCCCTCTCTACAAGTGCAAATTCCTCGGCTAGTCGCGCCTCTTCTAATCTTTGTCCCTCTTCTATTTTGCATCGGTTAAGTTCATTTTCCTGTGACAGTTATTGCTCAACGCTCACAAGTCAATTTACCAAGTTTTCAAAAGATGACACCTAATTTATGAAAACAAAGTTCATGCTCATATAAGATTTCATGTTAGATATACCTTATGTTTTGCTGTCCGCGCTTCTTTACACGTTGTATTGTACATCTCCATTGTTTGCTTGAGCTGTAGCCTGAGCCTCCTCATCTCAAGCTCCACATCATCCTATTATTGTCATGGAAAATGAAGTATTAATTACTACTCTCGGTGACAAAAGTTTATATATGTAGGTACTTCTAGACTTTTAACTATAATGATGAACTATCATACCAAGGTATTATTACTGTTTTGAGATAACCAAGAATCCCCTCTATCAACTGATGAGGATGATGAGTATTCAGGTTTCGGAAAGTTGATTTCCTTAAAATGTGTGCTTCTCGAGTGGGAAGACATAGAGCTTCCGTATTCTGATTCTGAGCTACTCAAATGTCGAGAGTTTCTTCTTGAATCCATACTATCTAAGAAAGAAGGATACATGCGATCCATACTTGGTCTTTCACTACTCACAATTGATATATCAATATCGGGCGAGAGGTCATATGATCTGTCCATCGAATGTCTTCCTCTTCTAGATGGTGACCTGTGTCATCATTTTTAGTGGTTATTACATATTCAACTATGTTTTCACTACAATATGTCCTTTATGACGTGCCAAATGCGCCGTAAATAACTTTTTTTGGACATACAAAAATCAAAATAATGTTGTAAAGCCTGCAATAAGAAAAGAGTATTATTGCCCTACTACCTAAGCTTTCCATACTGGTGTATATTTTAGACTTCATTCTATAAAAATGTCTACATTTTAGACTTAATATCGTTTCACATAATTTGTTTACCAAACTTGCTATAAAATGATGACATTTGTTAATCTTACCCGTTAAAAGAATGCGCATCAACGCTCACATGTATGTATTATGTAGTAAACAAAGTTCAAAAAAAAAAAAAAAAAAAATATATATATATATATATATATATATATATATATATATATATATATTGTTGACTGTAGTAGCACTTATGTATGTTCATTACATTTCCCTCTATAGTAAAGTATTATATGCGATCTTACCTGATCTCATCAAAATGTTGGTTTCCCGATTGATAATGCATCCTCTCTGCTGCTGCAACATTAATAAGAAAATTTGAGTAAAAGCAGTGAATAAACCCGTAACTAATAGGTTGATTTAATTACATAGATAACTAGCCTGCAAACCTTTGATGTTAGGCAACTGGGTGCGCATGAATTGTGAATTACTTGCTTCAGAAACATTGCTTGCATGGTCCTGCAGTTGAAGATTACTACTACTTGGAGGAGGTGGTGGCGGGGCTATAGTGGAGCATCGCATGTATGAGATCTTCCCTTTGGCAATGACATAAACAGAACAAAATTCTGGCGTCATTTTTACGACACTGCTCGGTACATCTGTAAGTTTGAATCTTTTACACAATAAAATTCGTGTAATTAATTAATTAATTAAGATGTATTAACACAAACTTGAGATAAGAAAAGCTAAGAATACTGCTTAATCACCCTAAAAGAAAGGATATTACCTAAGAATATTTGATCATATTTTTGTTGGAAAATCGAGATTGATTAATACAAATGTGAGACAAGAAATGTGGAGATTAAGGTAGTACCTGAAAATGCCACCTTTTGTTGGAACACCAAGTACCAAAATCTCAATTGAATTAGCTTTGACATACTTGATCAGTGCGTTTGGTATGTCATTGTCCTCGAGTACAATTTCAGTGCATTTTATCTGTGGAGTAGATCAAGTCATAAAGAGAAAGGAAACTAATAGACGTAATACATAATAATAAGTATTTGAAAATAAGGTAAAATACTGTATAGTCTTTGTGGTTTGAAGTCAATATATGTTCAGTCCTTTTGGTTTTATTTTAATCTGAATAGTCTTTAAAGTCACGATTTTTCATCTAAATGTCATTCCGTCAATTTTGTCAGTTAAATTGCTGACGTGGCTGTTAAGAATTACAATGTTTTTAATGAACAAGTCAGTATTCTAACAGAAAAATGACGGAAATACCATTTGGATGAAAAATCGTGACTTTAAAGATCATTCATATTAAAATAAAACTATAAGGACTGAACATATGTCGACTTCAAACCATAAGAACTAAATAAATTTCAATTCTTGAAAATAGCTTCACGTGTAAGGGGGTTTGTGGGTAGAAAATGTTTATTCAATGCATATACAATTGAGAATCTACGACATAATAATTTTGTCCGTAATGATGGATGATATTGTAAATTCAAATCTCATGCTCATTCATTATTAGACAGAATGCTTTTCATTCTCAAATTATAACACTTCAAATAACTTAAAATTACTTCTACTATTACTGAACACCTTTAAATACTATCAAAAGTATATGTACTATGATAAAATTTATAGAAGAATATAAAAAAGCACGACTCACATTCTTTTTTGCGCAAAAAGAACGAAATGAAATGAATAACTCATGTGATTGATGATCCTTTTGATTCTCCGTCGACGCATCTGCATCATCATAATGAGAACATTAGAAAATTTAGGGAAACATGGGCATGATCGGAGCATGCAAATAACCCGATTGTTTAAAACTGAAAAGTTAAAATCTAATGTAGAGAGACATTCACGTACTTCGGCCATGAATTGGATGTCTAACATGGAGCAATGTGAGAGCTTGCCCCTTGGTTAAGAGACTATTAATGGTCCATTTAATTGCATATTCACTTCCTTTGTCCTTGTCTATGGCCACTGCCACTGCCTGTTCTTTCAAATGTTGTTCTGCGAGCCCTCTGCCTCTCATATTTTTAACAAGTTACTTAATTTGGGAAATGATGATCACCAATCAATAACTCTCCTTTTAGAGAACCCAGACTAGAGATCTTTAGAGCTATTATGATTGAAGCGAGCTTGTATTTTCAGTCTCATTAGAACTCCAGACGAATAAACGCATCAAAGAGGAAATAAAAGAAGAAATATAAATCATGAAGCAACTAAGCTCTCCCAGAGACTTGTTTAAGAATCAATTCGATCAAGTTCATGATTCGGAAACAAAATGATCAATTTGAACCAAAAGGATCTGATCTAATGATATATAAGATGGAGGAACCAATTCTCTCATATGAGAGATTAAACAACTGACAAAAGCCTACATAATTTGGTATAAATAAAAACTGTTCTATTTTGCGGTTGTCCACCTACTCGCAAAACCAATTAATTACTTGTTCTTGGTATCTATATTTATCCATCTCTAGAGAGAGTTTGTTACCATATTAATTTGTTTCTCTCATCTCTTTTCTTTACTTGTATATAAAACTAACTGAATAGGTTTGCTACACTGCGTTGGTTGATGTTTTTTTATAACCATCATTTCCGATTTGTGTATTATCATAGTTGTACATAATAAATTAGTTGTGAAGTTAACTAATTGACACTTATCAAAGATTTTCATTGAAGAATGATTTATGCTAAGACAAATAGAAATAAGGAGTGAAACCCCTACTTCCTATCTGTTTTACGATCTACACTTCTTTTTTATTTTTTTATTTCAAATTTTTATAAAAATGCAAAAAGATACAATTTAGGATGCTAAAAGAGGTATATACAACGTAACTAGGGTTTCCAAAAAAGTCATTCCTCTCCGTCCGGTGACGCTATCGTCAGATGAGATCTAACAGCCCTCTAGGTTTGTGCTTTGGTCTCTGGTGGTTGACAATGGTGGGTGGGCCTTCCAAGTCGACGCAAAGCTGGTCCGGATTCGTGGGAGCGGTGGTGGGTCGGTCAGACTTTAGAGGGGATGACGGGTTGTGGTTTTGCAGGTCTGGTGGTGGACTGGAGGTGCTCCGCTCGTGGATGCATGGGTTGGCTCGGATTAGGATTTCCGATCTGAGTTGGCAAGTTTGATGCATGCTTGTGACCTTGGTGTCTTTGGTTTGCGACGAAACTTGTGATCGAGAACGCGATGGCGGCGTTCCGGCTAACAAGGAGCGGGGGTGCAGTGGATGGTTCTCCGGCAGTGAAGGTGGCAAGGTTGGTCTGGGTTGGTTGACTGCCTTGTTGTTCATGTCTCAAGATTGCTCGGGCTTGGGCCATGCTTGGTCATCATCTGTGGGCATTGCTTCAGAGATTGGGTTGGGACTTCCTTATTGGGCTTGGCTCTGTCTTTGTTTTATTTTTATTTATTGTTTTTCGGATTAGACTAGGTCTGCTTGCGGGTCTATAGCATTTTTCTAGTTAATGAGATTTGGTCTTTAATAAGGTTTGTTAATGCTCTGGGGTTGCCCCCTCTACGTAGGGTGGTCTCGGAAGTGGTTAATAATGATGGGTTGGGGACACGTCCCTTCCTACTTGTGCCTTGGTGGCTAGTTACCTGGTTCTTTTGCTACCAAGGCGTTATTGATTATACTGCTTATTCTAAGGTTTACAATATTAAGATGACTTATGTCATATAATTAAGTTGTTTTGTATAACTCCAATTTTATGTGGCCCGTGAGAATGAGAGTGTGTTATGTTATGTTGTACTCTTACATTTTATTTGATTAATAATATGACTTAGCATCATTCTTCAAAAAAAAAAAAAAAAAAAAAAAAAACAAGATACTAGAAGGAGTAAAAGTGAGTGTGCATTGTAAAATGAACAATGTAGATTTTAATTTTGGTCTTTCAGAAAATAAAAAATAAAACTATTTATCTATTACAGTATTTTTAATTTTAGTTACATCTGACAATCTGAAAATTTTTATCAATGTTGCAGTAGTTTGGATAACTAAAAAACTATCAGTGAATCTTTACAGTTAATTAAATATAATAATAATAATAATAATAATTTTAGATTTCCATCATCAAGATATATTAATTACACATCAAAAAATAAAAGAAAACCAAAAATTTATGTATACACGACAACACAATAAGTATACGATGCAATCTCAATCACTTATATGTGTGGGACTATCATGTATATGTATTAGTGTAATCTAATCTCAGTACACATAAATATGTGTGATGCACGCCGTATACTAAACACCTTTTAAAAACACCAATGTGTGTGTGTGTATATTCACATAGAAGAGTTAGCAAATCGATCCAAAGGATTTGGTGGAATCTGATGTGCAACACAGAATCAATGAAAATGAATCTTTATCGATGACACTCTACAATGAGATACAACTCTAAGTTTTTGATTCTATAAGTCTATTATTGCATTAGGCGGTGTGGTGTGTGTCACACCCCGGTCCCGGCGTCGGTGAGTTTTAAGCACCGGACGTCGATCCTAACAAGTGTTACAAAGCGGAACGTAAATAAACACACTAATTTCTAAGCTCTTCACTCTAGGCTCGTCGTCTACCCATTTTTCCGGCTCGGTACAACCTAAGTACTTTTCTGCAAAAAAAATATCAGAGATGGGTGGGTGAGCATAATCACGCGCTCAGTGAGTAGACTAATATAATATGCCCGCAAAGCCATGTCATTTTACACACACTACAAAATACGTATATCGTATACACATCACTTCAAGCAATTCATCACATCGCACAATCCCTTCTTATTGGATATCCTTCAATTTAGTGATCCCCACGGAAACCTAATGACCTTCAAGTCCTATATCTCCGTGTGTCACATCCTTACTTCGGCATAACCAATCAAGAAGTTTACATGTTCCATGACTAGTCAAATAATAGATCCAACACATAATTATATATAAACAACGCACAATTCGTAAATAGACATGCTTCACTCGAAAACAGAGAGATATTTCATAAATAGATCAAAATCATGTTTTTCGACTATTTTCATAACAAATAAAAATATTTTAAACATATTACACAAATCCACTCACCTCGTCGACACGAATTCCTACCAGGAACATCGATCGTAAACCGAGCCTCCTAAAACGAGCCATCTAGAAATCACAGTTGGATCTAGCCCAAACTTCAAGGATAGAAAGAGGACATTGATACAAACCCGTAGCTCTTCGCGGATTCAAAATCGGAGTTACAGATCAAAAGTTATAATCCGCCAAAGTTTAGTCGTAAATTCTAGAGAGAAAAAGCTAGAGAGATGAAGAAATGAGGAGAGAGAAAGTTTGTAGAGAGTGAGAGATTGAGTAGATCGCTGAACGGGGTAGCTATATATACACAAAGCTAAGCCGACTTTGAGAGTCGGTCAGTGGAATGGAGAAATGGAAAAGCAACATTTGTCAAGACATGGTTGATCTTCATCAACATCAAGTTCCACACGTCAACCATGGAAAGGCATGCTGCCCACTTGGTCAACGTGGTCAGCTGCTATTCTTGGTCACTAAGTAAAGATTGTGACCAATGGGAAGGGGCCACGTCACCACTTATAAGTTTCAACGACGAAACTTTGAAAAATCATTAAAAATAGCTCGGGAGTCCGAAAAATTCACCGAAAAATACGGCGAACTTGTGGCGACATCTACTTTCTATTTCTAAGAAGAAAATTCAATTTTAAGGAATTTTAAAATTCGGGATGTTATAGTGTGCTAGAACGGTGGGGCGCCTGTTAGGGCAAACGGGGCGGCGGCGATGGTCATTCCGAATCGGTTGCTTGATCTGGGATGGTCGGGTCTCATGCCTTGCTTTATTTGATGATTATGTACGGTGGGTGGTGTTCTACCCCTCTATGCCGCCATGGAGGCACATACAGTTTACTTGATGAGGCGGTAGCGGACGTCGACGACGAGGCGGCAGCAGGGTCGCGGCTTTGCATCCAGGTTGCAGCAATCTCTTTATGTTGGGTCAGTGCCTTACCTGTTGAGGTCCAGAGGATTTGATTGGGCTTGGGCCCTCTATGGGCCTAGGTCATTGGGTCATTTTAGTTTTCTTTTTTCTTTCTCTTGGTTTTTTAGTTTTGTTTTTTCAATTTTGGTGTTTTTTGTTTGTTGTCCCTCCTCTGTGGGCGAAGGTTTTAAGGTGTTTGTAGTTTAGTGTCGTTGGTAGTTTTAGTAAGGTCATGTTTGGTGTCATGTATAAAGACTATCGGTCTTATCATCGGTGTTTTCTTGTTGTTAATGTAATTGGGAGGTTGCCCCTGCATATAAGCTAGCGGTTTTGGTATATATAGTTCTTGATAGAATTGTTTCTTCTTGAGGTTGGCTGCATATATGTTGGCGGTTTTGGTATTGAGGCTTCTAGATGGGATTAGATGTAGGTTACATTTAGACTCATTCTTCATGCCCATTGTAATCGTTGGTGTGTTGGTAGGGAGGACTGTGGGGACTTGTAGTCCACCCACTGAGTTCTCTCATGGTTGTAACGTTTGTTGTTATCATATAAAGTTTTACTTTTCTAAAAAAAAAGAAAAAGTCTAGTACTGCATTAACATTTTAGCTTTGTGATTTCTTTGATTTTTTAAAGTTCATCTTCTTATGTTCACTTAGCTACTCATATCAGTTTTTCATTTATATTTCAGTATATACCAATAGTCCATGATGACAGACATGCACCGGCAAGGAAGCTCTACAAGTTCGAGCAACACAATCACTATTAGAAGCAATAATCTTAAGAAAGATGTGAAGTTGTCATTGCACATAAAGTAGATCAATATTTGAATGCCCCTTTTGAATATATTAATTATAGATTTGTTCCAAGTTTAATCGGAGTTGGAATTCTTCACTTCTTCGAACCCGGGGTACCTTGTACATGAACATCAAATATTCATACATACATAATATAGTGACAATCCCAATTAGATTTGGTACCTACAATTCATGAGATAAGCTAGGATTCATGGAAGTGTTAGTTTTAGGTGAGAGATCGAGTTGAGCATTGAAACCAACTCATGGTACCAAAAAAGAAAACTCATGGTAAATTGATCTCGAATAAATCTGAACGTCATATATATATATAGACATAGAGCAACCCATAGAGAGTAGTAGGAATGCAGCAACATATTGACATGATTCTTCAAACGCATTGAAATTAAAATTTGAGATGTTTATAGAGACCATGGTTGGGAGTCCCTCCTATAAACTCTATGACCCCGTTTGGTTAGCATGAATGTCAGAATAGGGCCAGGAATTGATTTATTTTCCTTTCCCGATTGATATGGAAAGGAAAAGATTCTGCCATATCCATGTAGGTGTTTGATTGTTATTGTTATTGTAATTGAATTAGTAATTTATTTATATTCCAATTACACCATATTTAATAAGTCATAATAATGAACTTTAAATCTATAATTTCCAATAACACCCTTTTACTAATTACATATGTGATCTATTTAAGGAAATTTAAACTTTTTAGTCGTCTAATTTTTGTAATTTACATTTGACGGTGTGAATGAAAATAGAATACCACCCCTAACTAGGTAATACCATTTAAGTTTTATGAGGGAGTCAATTTCCAGTCGTATCTCATTTTTTGTTTCCTTTCCAATCTTCATTTACAACCAAACAACACACTAGAATGAAAAATGAAACTAATTCTATTTTCATACCATGATTTCCCACCAAACAAACGGGGCCTATGAAAATGGAAGTTGAAGGCTTTGAATGGGAATCAAGAGGTTTTTTTTTTTTTTTTTTTTTTTTTTTTTTTTTGTGTGGAAATAGTTATGGTTTCTCTCTTTCCTTTTTTGATTTTTTTCCTAATAAAATTATTCCTTTAAAATAGTAAAAATCCATGTCACTAATTTTGATAAACAAAAGAGGTGAGTTGTCTTCCGCCACATCATTTGAGATTCATATTTTGTAAAATATTTTGGTGTGTGTAACATTACTCTAAGAAGATATGGTGAAAATTAATGAATTAAAAGAAACTAATGTTAGATTCCATATCATTTGGTATGTGTTTTTTTGGTTTAAAAATTTGTGATCTCTAGCGTTTTTCAAAAATTAGAAAATTTCATATAAGTCACTTTCTCAACATTTTATCCTACATAAGTCCACAGTTTTTCGAAAATTAGAAAATTTCATAGAAGTCACTTTCTCAACATTTTATCCTACATGTTTCTGTATAATCCCGGAGACTATGTAGAATCACGGTGAAACATATAAACAAGAGACAATCATGCACATGAGACTGAAGGACATATAGTGGTTCACCATGCCATCGGAGGACATGGCTATGTCCACTTACGAATCAACTATCATGGCCAATAGGCCTTTGGTGTTACAAGAGCTCTCCGAGATGGAGTGAGTAGGGATCGGGAGGGAGAGATTCAGTCAGCTCCCAGAGATGCCAGAGGGTTTCTACATATGGGAAGCCTTCATTTTATTGCTAAGGAAGGTTCCCTCACATATTATGTTTTCGATGTGGGACAAACTATACATAACTATTATCATGGTGTCTTCTTGTGGAGCTTGGAGGAACACCTTCCTGATGCGGTACCGATGATCTTTCACCATGGCGAGGTAGCCCGGATGTCGGTCTACCAGAAGTATGTCGGGGGCAGGACCCTTCGTCGCCGAAGAACAGTCCACTCGGTCGTTGCTTATGCTTGCGGTATATATACCAACAACATGTCCCCCCAACTCCCGAGTAAGAGGACAATCTTACTTGGAGAGTTAAAAATAAATTGTATGTCGCCAAGCATAAGTAACGACCGAGTAACGGCATACACCCCCTGTCCCCCTAGCTCTCCGAGAAAGAAGGTTCTCTTACTCGGAATTATTTCCCTCTCCCCCTTTCTTACGATTTTCTTCACTTTTGGAGTGGAGTGACAAGATTCACTATGTCCCCCCAAGTCTTGCTCGAAGATTGCTCGGGCGGGTAATGCTCAATGTGGCCCTTGGGTCTTGCTTTGTTGATATTCTCTATACATGGGGGCTACTCGGGTCTTGCTCTGTAAATAAAAGAGATAATCTAATTTTGTGATTGGATAACAGTATGTAATTTTGTTGAAGTTTAATATCTAATATAAAATTCTATTTAGGCTTCGGTGGACTTATATGGGTAAAATGTTTGGATGGACTTAAAATTGACTTATATAGAAGAAAATGTTTTAAAGTAAAGTAATTGGCTCTATAAAAATTTGGACTTCTTTGCAAAATTAGGATTTTTATTTCGAAAACTTCGCAGTAAATACGTTTTAGTTCACAGAGCAAAATTGGGCCGTTTTCCTTCCAGGCCGATTGTGCATACAACGCCTAGAACAACCCCAAAAGGCCAAAACTAATCGTAAGCTACAACGGTCATCCCTCCTTCAGTTTCAGAATTGGGGCTTTAGGGATTGTGAATATCAATTCGAGCTGCTTCTGATTGAAACTCGATTCAATCTGTAGGACCTGTATATATTTGTATCAATTGACTCTGTTTTGCAGCGCGGCAGCATCCGGGTCAGTTTTCCTTCAGAAACTTGATTTTTTTTTATTTCTGCGTTTTTTTTGTTGCACGAGAACCCTAGTATGCATTCCCGGCGTGCAATCAGGTTAGTGTAAATGGTGACTGGATGAAATTTGAATTTAGTTGCTTGATCATGAGTCGTTTGGAATTTGAACATTTGTTGAAATTGTCTTATGGTCCGATGCTTTCATGATATGATATTCAATCACCGTTATTGAATAGGAATATTAGTTCTCCATTACAAATTTACATCATTTATAATACTAAATCACTTAACTTGCATTTTCATATGCAATCAATCAGTTGATCTCTGTTGACACTTCCATCATTGTCGATCCATCGGTAGTAGAAGAAGTGTCTCCAATATCCTCTACTGGCATTTGTTGTGGATATAAGAAAGGCTTTGGGGGTATTTGGAGGCTCTCAAGTTCTCCTTCAAGCATCTCGACTACTTTTGTCATTGAAGGGCGTTCACTGGGCTTCATTTGTATGCACCACAGTGCTACTACAATCATCTTCTTTATGATTTTCATTTCATCCTCAGTGGCATCTTCTATCTCAATGTCTTTTCCTTCATTCAGTTGGTTAGATACCCATGAAGGAAAGTAATTTTCACTAAATTGGCTTGAATATTCTATCCCTGCATTCAAGTTCTTCCTTCTCCCAGCCATTTCCATCAATAGCATTCCAAAACTATATACATCAGCCTTGTAGGAAACACCTCCAATGTTCTTATAGAATAGCTCAGGAGCTATGTATCCTATCGTGCCTCTTACAGCAGTCAGAGACACGATGCTATTATCCAATGGGTATAGCCTTGCTAACCCAAAATCAGAAACCTTTGGAGTGAAATTCTCGTCCAGGAGGATGTTATGAGGCTTGATGTCAAAGTGCAAAATTTGCATATCACACCCTCGATGCAGATAGTCGATACCATGAGCAACTCCAAGCGCAATTTCAAAAATTTTCTTGAAACTTAAGGTGCTCACTCCTTGTGGAAGAAAAATGTACTTGTCAAGAGACCCATTAGGCATGAAATCATATACAAGAGCACGCTTGGATCCCTCAGCACAAAATCCAATTAGTTGCACAACATTAACATGGTGAATACTTCCAATGGTCGCAACTTCATTGATAAAGTCTTGCCCGTTAGCTTGGGACTTGCCCAACATCTTAATGGCTACAAGCCGACCACTACGAAGGGTTGCCTTGTATACCGTCCCATAGCCTCCTTGACCCAACTTTTCCTTGAAATCCCTTGTCATCTTGATGTCTGAGTAAGAGTATCTCACTGGCATGAGATTATTATTAGTCCGCAGGAAGTCTTCTATATCGTCGTACATCGACAAATGTCTTCTCCTCCACTTGTATATCAGTAATGCAGTTAAACAAGGAATGCCAATTACAAGTTTAGCTGCTTGTAGTATTGCTGTTGTTCCCAGAGATGGAATCATTAAAATTTAAAAAGACATTGTAGGCAAGCACAAAACATTTATTGAATGGCACTGTAAATGTTTAATCTGAATAAGATTTGGAGATCCATTTCTTACCGTAATAAACGGGTGCATTTAGAAGGAGCTGAACATGAAATTTAGAGTTATATAGGAGAAGTTTCCCTGCAATTGAGGAAAATGGATCATACAACTGGTTAAAGGCAAGGACATAGAAAACCTTAATTGGATTTTTATCTCTAAGATGATTAATCGAGGGGAAAGATTACAGGTTCTTGTACAGTTTATCAATCTACCGACACATCAAGTAAACTAATTCAATTAGTCTATGTTTGTACCAAACTAAGTTTACTTGATGTATCACGACATTAATGTATCGATCACTACCTTGATGTATGGTAGAACTTCTCAAAGACCACTTGTGAATGTAAAGAAAAACAGAGTAAAACAGCACTTGCCTGAAAACTTATTCTTTATCGGGTCATACCAGCGTTCTCCTAAATTGATGAATAAATCAATTGGGATTAGCATATGGAAGTCGAATAATGAAATTAGATGAAACATATGTATGACATTTTCCCCTGGACATGGAAACCAAAGAGATAATATCCAGATCAATGTACCTGAGGATGGCCCACTGCACTTGATAGTCTTGAGCTCCGGTGGGATGTCAAAGTCGTACGACGTGTCGCACACCTCATCAGATTTGCATTTTTGACATCCATAAGTAAACCATGAGAGTTCAAAACCATTCACTATTTCATTACATATGCTTTCACACGACATCAAAAAGCTGTTGTTGATTGAAGGGGATGTTAAAAGCATTTGTGTTACTTCGCAAGAACTCTTCAAATCAAATGAAGTTACAGAGCCAACCATGAAATAGTTGTATTTGGAAGAATCGATGGTGGTGCTGTTGAGGCATGAAGCTGTTTCAATAAAGAGAGTGGAATTCACCGGAGTTGCGCAGGTCACAAGTATTATTAGCACTTGTTCCATGTAAGGAGTGTACAAGGAAGAGAAGCTATATGGATAACTAGAGTTGAAGGTGGTCATAGAGTGTAGTCCGGTGGAGCAGTAGTTCCGCTTCTTCTGAACACCGGAATCCACGATTCGGATTGTGAAGTTATTGTAATGGATTGACTTCACATAATACTCTCCTGATTCCAAGTATAGTACTGCAGTAGTACTATTTGCCTCGCAAGACAGCTCAAACTTTTCGTTTCCACAGTTTTGAGGGTCTCCTTTCAGTCGAAATGGATAGCTTATGTAAATACCTCCACAAGAAGAGGTACAGATATCTAAAGGATTTCCGGTATCAGACGTTTGTGAAATAACTGTAAAAGGAAGGAGGAGGAGGAGGATGGTGTAAGAAGCAAAAAGGAGACTTCTTCTAGACATGGTGAGCAGGAAGAAGGCGTAATGAAACAGAGATGATAAGGGTAAATAGAAATGTCTATTTAGTCTGGAGCCCTTTAAATTGTCAAGCTCTATCAGCTTTCTTCAATCCAGCGTCAAGCCAATCACTTGGGAGATTGTTTATGTTATGTGGCTCTATACAAGTCATATGTGAGGACTTTGCAAGTCTCATGTCTCAAATAAGTCTTAAAACAAGCCAAGTCATCAAACACGACGCAAACATGGACCAAATTGTCACCGTTATATATACCGGAACCTTATCAATCAAGTAATGGAGACTAGTCAAATTGCAGACTAGTCAAATTAAGCGTTAACCATTTTCACATCAGAGAGATGGTGACATTGTGACTTGTTCATCTCAGATGCGGCCCTATCGCTCGCCTTCATCAAGTAAATATATGAACGAAAGAAGTTCTTGAGTGAGCTTTGTTGACTAGACAAGTCAAGCTACGCCATCCATGTAGTCTGGTTTATATGTAAGAGAAACATATGTGTGTGTGTGTGTGTATATATATATATACAATCAAACTAAGAGGAAACCAAGCCGCTGTGCATATCCAGTTCAGCTAATTTTAGTATTAGAAATGCAGAAAATGCTTCTGAATTTGTTATGCTGTTGGTTTCTCATAGATGTAGATATTATTGTGCATGGAGAATCAGTTGGCCCTGAAAATTGCACAGAGGTTCGATGTAAACGGCATGGCCCTGTGATCCGATTCCCATTTCGACTGAAAGGAATGCAACCACTCCATTGCGGCTACCCGGGCTTTGATCTCTCATGCACCACGGACAAGCAGACTGTGCTCCAGATCAACTCATCATCAGCTGACAAGTTCTTGGTTAAAAGGATTGACTACACTGCTCAGGAAATTGAAATATATCTTTATAATAGTCACTATGATTATTTCAATGATTTCCAGTATATCTGTATTCCTAGACAGATTTTCGAGCTCAGTTCCTCTCCATTCGAATTCTCAGACGCCCAAAGAAAAACTAACTATACCATATTCAGTTGTCCACCGTCAGATAAAAGAGATCCTTCTGTCCACTGGCAAAACTGAGCCCTTGCCTTGGCAATCATAGCAACAGGATGTATGCTCTTGAGGATGGATGTGCAGACCTTCAATACATGCCCCAACTGGTGTCATGTACCAAGGTGGAAGATTACATGTCAGTACCATCTGTCTGGATGCAGCCTGTGAAGCTCAAATGGACCAGACCATCGTGTAAACGTTGCGAAGAGATGGGCAAGAAATGTGGATTTCTGAATCAAGTTGCAGATGATCAGAAAACTGAAGAAACTCAATGTTTAGAGGTGCCTAAAGGTACGTAAATCATGTGTCTTCACTCTTAACTGGCTAGCTAGCTACCCTGTAGGCCTGTATACTCGTACACAAGCAATTACTTTTATATGGAGTTAATCAATACTCTGGTTTCCATTGATTTTACAGGTCCTAATCGTGGAAAACTAATCTTGGAGATATTAGGTAAGTTTTTGGAAGCTTTAGTTATTTATTTTTCAGAAATGGAGTCTATTCGTATTAATTCAAATGTTCTGTAGAAAATGCATGTCAATCTTAATGCAGGATGTCATATATATATCTGCAGGCCTTTGTGCACTTGCTACTGTTCTCATAGGAGTGGCTACTGTAATATATTATGTATATAGTTCAAAGAAGACAGAAGAAGAAAATCAACTGAGAATTGAAAAGTTTTTGGATGATTACAGAGCTCTCAAACCCAGTAGATATGCCTATGGTGATATTAGGCGGATAACAAATCAATTTGAGGACAAGCTGGGTCAGGGAGCTTATGGAACCGTGTATAAAGGAAAGCTTTCCTCTGAATTACTTGTTGCTGTGAAAATCCTCGACAATTCAAACGAGAAGGGGGAAGATTTCATTAATGAGGTGGGAACAATGGGTCTCATCCACCATGTCAATGTGGTTCGCTTGGTTGGCTTTTGCGCTGATGGATTCATACGAGCTCTTATATATGAGTATTTACCAAATGGCTCATTGCAGAATTACTTGTCATCTGCAGATGATAAGAACTCATTTCTTGGTTGGGAAAAGCTGCAAGATATTGCTTTAGGTATAGCTAAAGGAATCGAATATCTTCATCAAGGGTGTGACCAGAGAATTCTGCATTTTGATATCAAACCTAATAACATTTTGCTAGACCAAGAGTTCACTCCAAAAGTTTCTGATTTTGGTCTAGCCAAGTTGTGCTCTAAGGATCAGAGTGCAATATCCATGACTACAGCTAGGGGGACCATGGGCTACATTGCACCAGAAGTGTTCTCTAGGAACTTTGGAAACGTATCTTACAAGTCAGATGTATATAGTTTCGGAATCTTGTTGCTTGAAATGGTTGGGGGAAAGAAAAATTTTAAAGTTATGGAGGACTCCACCAGCCATATCTACTTCCCAGAATGGATTTATAACCTTTTAGAACAAGGGAGTGATCTACGAATCCATATCGAGGACGAAGAAGATGTTAAATTAGCTAGAAAACTAGCAATCATCGGTCTATGGTGCATTCAATGGCATCCAATAGATCGCCCATCCATGAGCAGTGTTGTTCAAATGTTGGAAAGAGAAGGTGACAGTCTAAGCATGCCTCCTTATCCCTTTGCCTCTACTTCAAATTGAAAAAGAATGAATGCCTGGTTTGGCAAGAAGCTCAAGTTCCTTGAAGACTTACCATGTGTCGTTTTACTTTGTTCTACTTCTATTTTAATTTGTACTCCTAACTTTTTTTAAATAGCAACTAGAATTAGAAAACAACTACTGGTTTGCGAGTTGAACTGATTAGTACTTTTGAGTAACAAAATGGGGGTGATTCTGTAACAGATTGTACATCCAGTTAATTATATACACAATTACTTCGAGAACAACCACAGCTAGAACAGTAGCTAAATCATATATCATAAAAAAGAATCAGAACTGGTGTGTGTGTGTGTATAACCAAATTGGGTGCTACAATAGACTACAGTGATGAGTGTAGATGCAGAGCAATCAAGAAACCTTTCCAAGTCTACCCAGGTGTTTTGACCAAAAAAAAAAAAAAAAGAAAAAAAAAAGTCTACCCAGGTGCATTACTGACTAGATATCAAGGAGCTTCATGTTTTTAATTAAAAAATGGGTCATCACATGCATGAAAATATATGTTCACCTTCGAAATGATGCATTGTTCTTTTCTTATGCAGTAGTACAATATGGATTTATTTTAGATAAGCTAGGAATTCCTTACTTCCTTAGGTAAAGGACTACCATGCTACAAAGCACAAGTTAACCCCGAGAACAAAGAATGCGGATTCTCTGCTTGGACGAGTTTGGATGTCTTATAACCATTAAATAGAGTAAGGATGACATTGACATGATGATCTTAGATTGTACTAAATCCAATGGTTAGAAATCATCCAAGCAAATCCAAGTAACATAAATCCAAGTAGAGAAGCCAATGGTTAGAAATCATCCAAGCAATATAAATCCAAGTAGAGAAGCCAAATTCGAGAACAAGAGAATATTTGTGGCCTTTCCAAAATTTGTAAAAGCATGATTCTCGGTCAATTATGGATATTATAACATTGGGAGCCCTTCTAGTGAGGACTCTTAAGTTGAGGACTAGTTGATGACTTTTCGGTTTATGGTTTAAAAACCTATTTTTCAATCACATTTTGACATCTCATCCGTTCAGTTTTTAGATTTATATGAGTAGATCATTTATACAAATTTTCAGCTAAATTGGTGTTCGTTAAGATAACAAACTAGATCAAATTAATGGACGAACCAAATCTGTCAAATAGAAACCGTTCAAGTTCATAATTGGTAAATCACATTTATGAATGCCTTAACAATTTTTAATATAGCTGAAAATTTGGAGAAATGATCTACTCATAAATACCTATAAACTGAACGGTCAAGATGTGGATATAAGATCGAAAGGTGGGATAAGCCGAAAAGTCCTCAACTTAAGGATCCTCATTAGAAGGGCGTATAACATGTACCAACTAACAAATAACAAATAGAAGCATGACGTATTGCATGACTCTCTGCCACTCTGTCAAACCGACAAGTACCTCCCATACATTGATCCACTGGTTTGGAAGGCTATATGGGGTATGCAAATCTCTACCTAAGGTTAAGATGTTTTGGCAAATATGAGCTGAGGAAATATGGTAGAGAAGATGGCCTTCTATGGCATGTTTTAGAGACATTTGACTAACAACATTGGATTTTGAACATTCATAAACACTATAAACATGCATAAACCTTTTTTTGCTGTATCAAACATAAACATTGAATTTCAAGAATCAAACCAGCATTAGTCCATCTTGTTTACTCAATCACCAGCTCTCTATGTTACTTCTATCTTCACACTTACTCTGATCTACAGTCACCACTAGTTGTGTAGCCAGAAATTTTGGTCTAATGGGACACAAAACATAAAATACAAAAAAATAAAAATTAATTAAATATAATTTCTATAAATTACAATGGTGTTATTGACGAGATTTCATATTTTGAAATCGTTGCGTGATAGTCTCGCCGTCTATACTAATAAAAATGTTTTTCTTGTTATGACAAATTAAACAATCATTCATAAATTGTTACTCATTCAACTCTGTAACGCAATCTTCACAGTGTTTAGAACAGAAAATACTCTCTCTACACTTATGTTCATAGCTCATGATCAAAGACATTGTTGGGGTTGACGGTACGTATATTGACACTGTTGTTTAGAAACGAGAAGAAAGTTATTGTTTATGTTTCAACCCTAAGGCACTAGAGAATGTTGAACCTATACCTACAAATGTGCGAGAGGTGGACATCCTTATGCTGGATGGTACAACATAAGCTTTTCATGTTACCTGATTTGTTCCAACACTGCCTTGCTAAGAGTGCCAAACTTTACACCTAAGTTCTCTGCTCGATCACTAGGTATGGTTGCTACATCAGGTAATGTTCTGGTTCTCAAAGAGGAAGTCCTTTGGAGTCAAAGAACAAGAACCTGTTGCAGCCCAAGAAGGTTGAAAAAGTCAAACAGAACACAAAAAGTTGAGAATTTTCTAATATATTGAACAAACCCCAAGTCAGGTATATATATATAAGCACAGTTCTAACTGTAGAAGGAAACTAATTACACTGAAAGATTTACATAATCCTAGTTGATTACAGAATATACATCTTCCTAATATAGTAGGATTGAGACTCGCGTTAACACTCCTTCTCAAGTTGGCCATACAAATCTTGAATGCCCAACTTGTCAAGTGAGTCACTGAACGCCTTGGACGACACAACTTTGGTAAGGATGTCAGCTAACTGCTCCTCTGAAGAAACAAATGGGAACGAGATTATGCGAGCATCTAGCTTTTCCTTGATGAAGTGTCTGTCAATCTCTACATGCTTTGTCCGATCATGCTGAACATGATTATGTGCAATTTCAACCGCAGCAGTATTGTCACAGTGAAGAGGCATTGACCATTCCTGCTTGAAACTCAAACTCTTTAATAAACTTCTCAACCATAACAACTCACAAACTGCTTGAGCCATACCTCTGTACTCAGCTTCTGCACTAGAACAGACCACCACATTCTGTTTCTTGCTTCTCCAAGTGACTAAGTTTCCACCGACAAATGTAAAATAGCCAGAAGTAGAACGCATGTCAGTGATGTTCCCTGCCCAGTCTGCATCAGTGTAACCACTAGTCCTCAAATGTCTATGCTTACGAAACACCAGGCATTTTCCAGGAGCAAACTTTAAGTATCTCAAGATTCTCATCACAGCATTCATGTGATCTTCACTAGGATTGTACATATACTGACTCACCACACTAACCACATAAGCAAAATCAGGTTTAGTATGCGACAAGTAAATTAATCTTCCAACTAACCTTTGATATCGAGATTTGTCAGTCGAAACTTGATCAGGATACTCTGCAATCCAATGGTTTTGTTCTATCGGTGTATCAACTGGTGTACAATCAAGCATATCAGTCTCTACTAGCAAATCCATAACATATTTTCTTTGACTCAGCATGATACAGTCCTTGTTCCTGGCTACCTCAATTCCCAAGAAATACTTTAAATTCCCAAGGTCCTTCATCTCGAATTCAAAAGACAACTGATCTTTCAATCTTCTAATTTCACCAATGTCATCACCTGTCACTACCATGTCATCTATATAAATGATCAAGGCAATAAGCTTACCCTGTCAGTGTTTCAGGAACAATATATGATCTGAGTTACTCTGCTTATACCCAATCTTCTTCATGAAAGACATGAATCTTCCAAACCAAGCTCTTGGAGATTGCTTCAATCCGTATAGGGACTTTTTCAATCTGCACATCACCTTCTCACCCGTAGAAGTATTATATCCTAGAGGAAGATCCATGTGAATTTCTTCATTCAAACTGTTGCAGGGGCTAATCCAGATTAGCTGCCAAAGACATGAGGACTCGAATGGTATTGATCTTTGCCACAGGTGCGAACATCTCATCATAATCCACCCCATATTTTTTAGTGTATCCTTTTGCAACCAACCATGTCTTATATCTGTCAATTGAGCCATCTGCATTACGCTTCACAGTATAAACCCATCTACAACCAACGGTCTTCTTTCCAGGTGGTAATGGCACCAAATCCCCAAGTACCATTCTTCTTGAAAGCATCCATCTCAACCTCCATTGCTTTAGCCCATTTCTCCTCCTTGATTGCATCCTGCACTTTACTAGGAAGAGACACAACATACAATTGATTCACAAAGGCTACATAAGGTTTAGACAATATATGAGTTGACACGTAGTTGGCTATAAGATACTTGGCTTTAGCTGACAAGAGAGGCTCATATTTTTGAGGAGGTTGACCACGGGTTAACCTAGCAGGCAAGACCCTACAAGATTCAAGGACATTGGAGGATGACAACGGAATAGTACAACGTACCTCAGGTGATGACGAGCCTGGAGAGATCGTTGATGTAGGGGGAGAGACTGAACTTGCATGTACATCTTCAATAACTGGCGGCTGATTACTATTTAATTCTCCTCATTTCGACGTGTCGGACAGTTGTTCGTCATGTCAAACACTTTCAGAATAGGGAACATACGCCTCAACTTGGGCAGGTTCAACAGATTGAACCACTTTTTGAGGTTCCAGAGTATTATCTCTCGGATTCTGGATCTGGTCGGTGACAGGCCAAAGATCCTTTTCAGCGGGGTTACTGTCAACAATTACACAATCTTCTAGTTCTCCAAATTGATCTTCATAAAAAACATGTTTATCCTCCTCACTCGAAGATACCGTAGGAGAAAAATAGCACAGGTCTTCACTAAATGTGACATCCATGGTGACATAAAATCGTTGAGACGGAGGATGGTAGCACTTATATCCTTTCTGATGGGATATGTATCCAACAAACACACACCCAACAAACACACACTTAAGGGATCGAGCCTCCAACTTAGATCTCTGATTTTTGTAAAGATGAACGCATGCCACACAACCAAAGACACGAGCAAGAAGTTTGTTGAGAGATGAAATAGTAACATGTTCAGACAATACCTCAAAGGGAACCCGATTCTGAAGAGCTGCAGATGGTAGACGGTTGATAAGGTGAGAGGCACACAACACAGCTTCACCCCATAGATATTTGGGTAGATTGACACTGAGTAAGAGAGCTCTTCCAATATCCAAAAGGTGTCGATTTTTCCTCTCAGATACCTCATTCTGTTCTGGTGTTTGAGGACAAGCAGTCTGATGAACAATTCCATGTTGCTGAAAATAGTCTCGGAAAAAGTGGTTAACAAACTCTCCTCCATTGTCAGATCGAAATATTTTCACACAAGCATCATACTGAGTTCGGATGTGACTATGAAAAGCGGTGAAAGCTAAAAACACAGCATCCATCTTTTTCAATAACACAACCCAAGTTAATCTTGTAAAGTCATCAATAAACAAAACTAAGTATTTCATTCCTGTCAATGTCAAATTCTTCGAATGCCCCCATACATCAGAATGAATCAACTCGAATGGTGCAGAACTAGAAGAAAAACTAGGAGAATAACTAGACTTATGACGCTTAGCAAAAACACAAGTTTCACAATGGAGACTTGACTCTTTTATTCCAAAAAACAAAGATGACATCGACTTCTTCATGACTCCAAAAGATGGATGACTCATTCGGCGATGTCATAGCCAAATTTCTTTTACTCGATCAGAACTCAATGTCAGGGTAACGGTTGGTGACGGTGCTCTTGCTTCCCCACTGTACATGCAATCCAAGTGAAACAGTCTCCCCCGCATATCTCCATTGCCTATTATCTCCTGAGATGATAGGTCTCGGAAGATAACATACATAGGAAAAAAGGTTACAAAGCATTTGTTTTGTGAAATCAATTTAGAAACAGACAATAAGTGATGTGATAGAGTAGGAACATAAAAGACTTTGTTTAACACAATTGTTGGAGTAACTTGAATTGACCCTATACCTAGGACCGGGAAGGACACCCCATTTGCATTAGACACTTTAGGTATGAGAGATAGGGACAAACTCGAAAAAAATGACTTATCAAATGTCATATGATCAGACGCACCAGAATCAATTATCCATGTATCAATACTAGTAAAGTCAGAAATTTTTAATGCAATACCAATTTGACCTCTTTTCTCCTGAGAACACATACCTGTGGTGAGGTCTTGTCCTCCTACTCCATAGAAATCAGGTTCACGGGAAACTTTAGGTTGATCACCAAAGATTGCAAGATCCATTGCAAAGAGGATTTGATGACAGTGGAACAAAACAAGTACGACAGAATTCGACAAAATCGAAAGCTTTCTTCGACACGTCGAACATATCAAATTGGGACAAGTTTAGAACAAATTTGCAGCAGAAAACAACAGGGTCAAATTACCAAGATTGCCAGGATCGACTTAGGCTTTGACGCCAAGTCAAATAGAACATAAAAGGTTGAGAATTTTTTTAATATATTGAACAAACCCCAAATCAGGTATTTATACAAGCACAGTTCTAACCCTAGAAGGAAATTTATTACACCGAAAGATTTACATAATCCTAGTTGATTACAGAATACACATTTTCCCAATATACTAAGATTGAGACTCGCGTTAACAGAAAAGAGCTGGTCTTTGGTGATTTACCATTAAGAGAGTGTAAATTAAGGGAGTATAATGATTGAACGTAGATAAACGGTTCCATCATTCCACCATTTCTTTCAAATGTTGCAAGACGAGGATCAACATAAATGCTTCAACTGTAACCAGTTTCATAGTTTCCTAGTACCCAAACTAGCAGAATTTGAAAGCTCCACGTGGACCTAGGCCAGGCAAGGACCCCTAGAGATCCGATCACGCTGACGTCATAACTAACGGACTCACCTACCACCGTTATAAACTCCAAACGAACCGACATTACGTCAGCATCCGGATGAAGAGGTTCAAAGCCAAACTCACCAACCCCGGGCGGACCCCACCGAGCACACACGTCGGCGTTGAAAAGTTCGGTTGGAGGTGGGAGAGGACGAACCCGGAGAGACGTGTCAAGAGTTGGTGGACTACTACTGCTGCTACTAATTACGATTACAGTGGAAATGGAAGAGGTTGGGCTGCCTCGAATCTTATCTGGGTCTTCTTCTTCTACTTTTGTTAATGGGTCACCGTCTCACCAACTTTCCATTTTGTATTGATCTAAACAATCACCAACTCACGCCAACAAAAGCAGACCACAACCGGAGAGCGCATCCTTCATCTTGTTTAAGAAAAGATCAGAGAAAGCCTCGTGTCCCTGTCTTACCAACTCTCTTGCTTCCTAAATCATGGATATTTATTTCTAATCAATCACATCACTTTCTTTTTATTCAACTAGTGTTATCAAACTAATGTCTGTGAGGCTTTCTTAGATGACTGTACGTGCTCTTCAATATTAAATAATTTACATATTTATATAATTATCACAAATAAAAAATCATAATTATACATTAACTTGTTTTTGTTTTCAATTTAAACTTATTTACTTTCCTAAAAAAAAAAAAAAATTTACCATTTCAAATTAAATTGTCAGAGCCCAGTATAATTTGGTCTAGCGGCATAGTCTCTTCTTAGTAAGTAGGAGGTTGCGAGTTCGACTTACAAAGTTAGAATATTGTTTACCTGATCAAAATAAATAAATTATACTGTCGGAAATAGATAGTTAAAAATTAACAAAATTAGTAGTAAAATTATTTTTTTCTAAAAGTAATGACACACTTCTAAACCGGTAGCCAGTGATAAAATTTTCAAACCATGTAAGTGCTAAGCAGTTCATTGTGTGAGAGTTTTCAATGTGTGGCGTGTATTTACATATCTTATGTAAACAGTTATGATTAGAAGTTATTAATATAGATACATGATGGTTCTAACATCTAAATAGTTTTGAATGTCTAAGTTTACCTATGTACTTGCACCGCCGTGTTTACAAACGTTTTTGGTTTCTTGTAAATATCTTTGAGTCGTAATCTGGTATATGAATTCACTAGATTTAAGAAGAACGCGTATTTTAAATTGTAAGCATTGAATAATGAAAATTGTTTTCGAAAACTTTAAATGAAATGAGTTTAAATTTATACAAAAGAAATAATTAGGCTACTAAATTGAGTATCAACATATTTATATTTTCATTAAATAATCATTCAAAACAATTGATATTGGAGAGTGTAAAATTGGGAAGGCCTTTTCTTTTTGGAAAGTAAACAAAACCGATTAGGAAGAGCGCATTTCCATGGAACTCCCATTTTTCTTTTTGGAAAGTAAACAAAACCGATTAGGAAGAGCGCATTTCCATGGATTGAATTCTGAGGTGGCATAGGGTAATTGAGAGAAAGTTGGCAGGCGCGGTAGGTGAGTGACAGATATGCTCTGGGCTTGATCATTCACGTAGCACTTTTACATAGTGCTTCATAACAACTCCAAACTCCCATTACCTCTTTTCTTCTTCTTGTCACCGACCACCATCTTCTCCTTGTGTCTCTCAAAGGTTCCTCTATTCCGGCCTCTGCTGCGTCCAACACTCTCTATTGTCTCTCAGGTACGTACATACATATCCATCATTTCCCATATTTCTTAATCCCACTTGAACTCGATCTTCCTCAGCGAAATATATATATGGTATTAATGTTTGATCATTTTGATATTATTTGGTTGCAGTAGCCGACAACATGGCGGTGGTGAACGTGACCGTTAAGGAGTCGACGATAGTGAAGCCGGCCGAGGAGACCACCGAGCCGCGGTCGCTGTGGAACGCCAACGTCGACCTTGTGATTCCCAGTATCCACACTCCCAGCGTCTACTTTTACCGCCCCAACGGCGCGTCCAACTTCTTCGACCCGCGCGTGCTCAAACAAGCGCTGTCGAAGGTGCTGGTGCCGTTCTACCCCATGGCGGGGCGTCTGAAGCGCGACGACGACGGTCGTATCGAGATCAATTGTAATGGCGAGGGCGTGCTGTTTGTCGTCGCCGAGAGTAGCTCTGTGATCGATGATTTTGGCGACTTTGCGCCGACTCTTGAGCTCCGGAAGCTCATCCCCACCGTTGATTACTCCGCCGGGATTTCGTCGTATCCGCTCCTCGTTTTGCAGGTACTTATAAGTACTGCAACCAGAAACTTATCCAAATGGTTTTTCACTATTTTAGAACCTTTGTTTGTTGATGCACTAATTAACGGAGTGATGCCTAGAAAACATGGAATTTGAACCCCTACATGCCATTTCATTTTCAGGAAATTGCTTAAAACTTGGACCAGACTTTTTGTAAGCTTAAGAGGTTCAATTTTTTTCTAGTCAAACAAGTGGTCAGATATCAGATGAAAGTTCTTGCCCAAGAAATATTATTCATTTCAACTATTCGTTGAAAATTTCAATATTTGACCTAGCAAATTTTACCCCCAAGGAAAAGTAGCAGCCTTGTATTGACGTGTTAAAGTGATAGATTAAAAGAACTTTTGAAGTTTGAACATGTCACCCATTGGACTTGGTTGCATGATTCCAGGTATGCTTATATGTTCTGTAACTATGTATCATTTCAATTGTCTGACCAATGATGTTCCTTACCATTAGTTCTTTATCTTTAGTCTACTTATTAACTCCTATTGGAAATCTTATTAGGGACCATTAGGTATGAGTGTATGACCACTTAACTTGAACATGGGTTACATGTTGTAGTATCCTTCGAGTCTTTTTTTATTGATGAATCAGCCTATGTCGATTGTAACACATTCAGAGTAAGAACTGGTGGTTTAATAGAGTATTATGATACTTCTGGGTTACATATGAATACAATAATTTGGTTCATATATGAAGAAATAGGTTGGTGTTGAAAAATATAGGGATGGTGCATGGTCATGACTCATGAGCTGTTTACACATTAGTTTATAACTTGCTTGCGAAAACTGATTATCATCCATTTGGTTACTTGTATAGAAGTACATGGATATATTGGTTTTTTTTATTCAGGGCATTGCTTTGAATTTGGAGAGTTGGTATGATATGCATAGTAGGATTCTTCCTTTTAGTTTGTCATTTTGCCATTGGGATAAGAACAATTCTTTTGAACCAACTAAGATCATCCTATTGTATGTTGATGAAGACGTTTTTATATTTGGGGTTCAGAATTACAAAACAGCTTGTGTTTATCATAAAATTTCAAGTACCACGCATTTTCTGGGTCAATTGAAAGAATATGCCAAAGTTTAACTCAAAGTTGGGGGATTATTAAACAGATAAGCTTACTAGGTCCTGGATTTTTTCTGTGCAGGTCACATACTTCAAATGTGGTGGAGTGTCGCTTGGTGTGGGCATGCAACATCACGTTGCAGATGGATTTGCTGGTCTCCACTTTGTGAATACATGGTCTGATATGGCTAGAGGTCTTGACCTTACAATTCCACCATTCATCGACAGGACATTGCTTCGTGCCCGAGACCCAGCTCAGCCTGAATTCCATCACATTGAATACCAACCTGCTCCCCCCATGAAAAATCCCCAGCAGAGCACAAAACCTGGTGCGGAGGAGACAACTATTTCCATCTTTAGATTGACTCGCGAACAACTCAACACTTTGAAAGCCAAGTCTAAGGAAGATGGCAACACTGTCAACTATAGCTCATATGAGATGTTGGCAGGTCATGTTTGGCGATGTGTATGCAAGGCGCGAGACCTTCCTGATGATCAAGACACCAAATTATATATTGCTACTGATGGCAGGTCCAGATTGCAACCCCCACTCCCACCCGGTTACTTTGGCAATGTGATTTTCACAGCCACACCTATTGCTGTAGCAGGGGATCTCCAATCAAAACCAACATGGTATGCTGCAAGCAAGATTCACAATGCTTTGGTGCGTATGGACAATGATTATCTTAGATCAGCTCTTGACTACCTTGAGCTTCAGCCTGATCTGTCAGCCCTTGTGCGTGGGGCACATACTTTTAGGTGTCCTAATCTTGGGATTACTAGTTGGGTTAGGCTGCCAATTCATGATGCTGATTTTGGTTGGGGTCGACCTATTTTCATGGGACCTGGTGGAATTGGATACGAGGGGTTGGCATTCGTAATACCAAGTGCAACTAATGATGGGAGTTTATCAGTTGCCATTTCCCTGCAATCTGAACATATGAAATCATTTTCGAAGCTGCTGTACAACATATAATGAACAAAGTGGCTGAGGATTCTAGTACAGGTTGGCCAAACATTTTCTGAAGTGGTTATGTTTCTCTCCTAGTGCTTCAGTCTTCATACTGGGTGCAAATCAGTATGGTACTTATGTGAGTTAACATTTTGTTGAAACCCAAAGTGGGACAAATGCTGTACACATATTAATGACTGAAAAAAACATTTGCGTTACTAATTGATATTGGGTTTACAATAAGTATCAATTTGCTAAAGCTAGCTACAACAGCACTACAGCAGTTGTAGTATTAGTTGTTACATGATTCGTCGGATTTTGGTCCGATTAGTCTGAATTTTATAAGAGAATTGCTTTAGTAGAATAATCTATCCGTGTCATGCAAGTAGTTCTGCAGATAGAGTTCTCCCACTATGGAAGTTCTCTTGGTAAAACGCAGCATGTTGAAGTCCTGCTCCTTTGATCCTTTTCTCAAGTCACAATACTTGCTTCAAACTAGTTTTCATTCTCGACGGGAGAGAGAACATAATATTACAGTACAACGAATCTCTTTGAGTAATGGAAAATACATGATAACATGAATATATAGCAAAATCCAGGAACCATTTGATCGAAAAACTTGCACGCCATATAACCTAGTAGCAACACGCCAGTGCTGCGAACTCATGAATGAAGTGAGATATAAACAATCTTCAAACACACCTAACAAACATGAAAAGGCCTTGCCATGACCGAGTTGATCCAATCAAGGACACTCAAATGCAAACTCGACTGTGTGTCATCAACTCATCATCAAAAGACCACTCCAAAAGAAACTGGGAGAAAATTTCCTAACAAGCTGATCACACTCGGTATATATATAGACCTGTTTCCAATGGATCAGAACCTCTTAGAGCAATTTGAAGGAAATAATCATTAGAACCAAACTGAAGCTTACGTGCAACATGGTTTTTGCAATGAGATAAGGGCGGGGTGTTGCACTACTTTTCTCTTGACGGGGGCGATGAGCAACATTTCCACCACCATATACTCCTGTCTTCCCTCTTTTTCCCTTTTCTGAAACAACCAAATCTCCTTGTTCTTTGTTGCTTCCTCTTCCATAATCTTCTTCTGATTCATTCAGTCTTACACCTTCAACTGTGTTGGCTGCTTCTGTTAGATTTATGAATGAAATTATAGGGGTATGTGCCACGAAAAACCACAACAAACTTACATAAGTTATGGATTGATTCTTACCATGGATAGTTTCTTGTCTTTGTAGCCTTGAGAGGTTAATTAAATCACCTTGATGAGGTTCCAATTGGAAAGAGCTATCTGTGATGGCCAAGCTTGATAGGATCATCAACAGCAACCATGCAAGTAATTTTCTCTTCATTTTTTCAAGTTTGGGATAGCTAGGGGTAGGAGTAGCTAGTTTATTTTGATAGGATAGGGACAGACAATTAAAAATTTAAAATGCTAGGGCCTCTAGCATAACTTTCTAGCTTGATGAGAGAATCATAAAAGTGAAGCAGCTGGCATATCAATCACAATTTAGGTATAATACCATTCCCAAACGAGTGTAGAAGGAAATCGGGAATGATGTTGCATATATCCAAGAGCAGCAGCATTTTGGAAATGGCAGCATTATTCCAAAACCATATGTACGTATATCACTTTTCTTATAGAGGAAGAAATTGTTGGTATTGTCAAGTTTACCAGTAGCATGACCATCAAAGACTCCACATCAATGTGGACAGGGCTTTTCGGATTAAAATTAGACAAGGAGGTTAATGTGGACAGGGCGCCGCCGACGTAAAGCTAAGCAGATTTTTGTTCAAAAACAACCAGAAAAATCAGATAATGGGAAGCAAGTGATGGTGGATAATACTCATCCGGCGATGAATGACCTTGAAGAAGGTCCGTCTTTTGCTGGAAAGTCTCCATCTCCTAATCCTATTGATACACAAGTAATGGAGCATCCATGAGGTACTGGTGGTGATTTAGTTGAGCATGAGCTGCTCACTTTGGTCGCTGGGGTTACTACTATTCAGCAAACAATAGAGGATAATCATAATACTACTAGTGTTGAGCAAAACATGGTAGTAGCACATGTCCCTCAGATTGTGTCTGAGCAGCGAGAGGGTGTAGATGAGCAAGAGACAATTGGAGAGCGAAATGAAATTTTGATTGACAATAATAACATAGATTCTGCTTTGGTCGTATCTAGTGTTCATCAAACCAAGTTTTGTTGGGGTGATTTAGACAATGAAGAACCCCTTGGTCATCATACATATGCCCAGACTGATAGGGTGAGTCCTCTGAGTTCCTGGTATGATGAGGGTGAAACTTTGGAAGATGAGAATCTGCTCAAGTCTCTCCCGAAGTCTCAAAAGAAAAAATTGAAGACCAAAAAGGATTCACAAGACCCTTACCCTGCCAGTAATCGGACTCCTGTTGTGTGCCTTGATCTTTGATGTGATCGGCTCTCTGCTCTTCTTTTTCATGTTTTGGTTGCCTTTTGGTTTTGCTATTTTTTTTCTAAGAGGTTTTGGCATCATGTCCCCCTCTTAAGTTATATCTTCTTTATTTAATAAAATTTTCTAAGAGGAAGTAAAACTTTGAACCGGTTCTTGTCATGATGACTGTCTTAGCAGAGGAATCGATCAGTTAGTGTATGCTAGTAGCCCAGTAGTCCTGCATAATGCAGATAGAGTTCTTCCGGATCCAGTGAGGAAGTTCTCTAGTAAAACATAAGTTCTCTCCTTTATGAAACATTTTCACAATCCTTCAACTAGTTTTCTTTCTCTAAGAGAGAGAGAGAGAGAGAGAGAGAGAGAGAGTACATAATATTACAATAGCATACAACCAATCGTTTTGATGTAGTTAATGGAAAATACATTATTAGCAAAATCCAGGAACCAGTTGTATATGTCCTGCTTCCTCAATATAATTAAAGTGAGATATAATCATTCTTCAAACATACACCTAACAAACATGAAAAAGCCTTCATAAGACCGATCGAGTTTTTGATCCAACCAAGGACACTCAAAACGGAAACTCAACAATCTGTCACCAATATTAAAATACCACTCCAAAAGAAACTGATAGAACAAGCTCTCACACTGAATGTATGACTGTGTTTCGAATCGATCGGAACATGTTAGAGTAATTTGAAGGAATGAATCAGAACCGAACTGAAGATTACGTGCAACATGGTTTTGGCCATGAGACAAGGGCGGGGTGTTGCACTACTTTTCGGGCGATGAAAAGAATTTCCACCACCATAAACTCCTGTTTTCCCTTTTTGTCCCTTTTCTGAAGCAACCAATAAATCTCCTTGTTCTTTGCTGCTTCCGCTTCCATCATCTTCTTCTGATCTATTCAGTCTCACTGTGCCCGGTACACCTTCAACTGCACGCCCAAGGTTTAGTTATTAGATTTTGAATGGAATAGGTATCTGCCTCCAAAAATCACTACAAAAGTACAAACTTATATAAATTATGGATGGATTCTTACCATGAATAGTTTCTTGTCCTTGTAGCCTTGAGAGGTTAACATCACCTTGACGATGTTCCAAATGGAAAGAGCCATTTGTGATAGCCAAGCTAGACAGGATCATCAACAGAAACCATGCAAGTAATTTACGCTTCATTTTCTCAAGCTTGGGGTATGGGTCGGGGGTCGGGGTGTCTAGTTATTTGGTTTGATAGGTAGAAAGAGACTAATAAAATGCTAGGGCCTCAGGCATAAGTCTAGCTTGAGAAAATCATAAAAGTGAAGCAGCTGGCACATCAATCACATTAGGTACAATACCATTCCCAAATGAGTGTAGAATGAACTCGGGAATGTTAGCGCTAAAAAGGAGCAGCCTTTTGCAAATGGCTTCATTTTATTCCGAAATCATATCACTTTCCTTCTGAAGGAATATTTTCTGATATCATTGTTGGTGTTGTCAAGTATGTATTCATGTGAAGAGGGCCTTTTCGAATTAAAATTGGACGAGAAAGGGATTGTTTAGCTGCCATTATTCCTTGCTCTGGTTCGCTGTTATACATGGATACCTCCTTCGCTAAAATGCTTGTCATCAAGTATTATTGGTTAGTCGGTTAATTAGGGTAACTGTTAGAAGTGACTTGTGCTATGTTGATTTCAACCTTGTCTAGTGTTAATGATGACTGCAATGAGATTGGCCGCATTGTGGATATAGAACCTTTTAATTTCATTCAAATGCAACAAGAAACAAGCAATTTCAGCCTTAAATTCGCTTAGCTTCGTGCACATGATATATGGTTTGATAACAATTGAGTGCAGTTATTGGGACCTCCAAATTTCTTCAGTATATTTCTCATGCTCTATACACCTCCAATTACTTTTAAATACGAGCATTTACTAACTAGATCTCAATTCAAATTTCTAAATATAATTCACATATATTTCAATATGTTACTCATTACACATTTTATCACTCGCTAGACCTCCATTTTTTTTTCTTTATCGATCATCAAAAACTCATTATCTCTAAAATAAAAATATACTCATTATAATTACTTTTCAGTTTTCACTCTACATATTTCAATTATAATTTCATTCCTTAAATTAAGAACATAAATCTCTTGCGAATCAAATAACACAAGCTAGGTATTGGGTTTCAGAAAGAAAACTTTTATCAACAAGAAAATTTTTCTAACATGAATTAGTTTTCCTTTTTTCTATTTTAACTGTGCTAAACAAGGATCAAGGATAACCATTTTTTCTCTATGTATATTCCTTTTTTTTTTTTTTTTTTTTTTTTTTTTTATGTACGTAACTCATGATAGATTATTTCGATAGTTATTTAGTTTTTTCATTATCAATTTTTACACACACACACACACACACACACACACACACACACACATATATATATATATATATATATATATATTCCTTCACCTTGTATATGTTTTCAACATGTATGATAATATAAATTTTTATTCCCCTTGTATAAATTTCGACATTGATCATAGTTTTAGCTCTTATTAGATATATAATTGTTTTAATAATATGTAGTAAAATTATAAAATAAAAATATATAAGAAAAATAATAAAGAATTCAATTATATTATTATTGAATTAAAAAGTCTACATAGATCAAATATTTTATTTCTTTTTGTATAATTATTGTCCTTAATAGTCATTATGTAAGAAGATATATCAGTCATTCAATAACTCATAATAGATTAAAGTCAATTGAACGAATTTAGAGATCCCAATAACCGCGTTCATAACAATTTTACTATAACTACACGGACGTAAAAGAATATTATAAGTTATAACCGCACTACGTACAAAGGGTTTAGCTATGGATACATGTTAGCCCCTTCTTTTTGTGCCTTTGAAATTTCACGGGAAGACGGGAAGTGCGAGGACTCTTCTGATGGGCGTCTTAATAGCTGGAAAGGATGCTTTTTTGTCAGCCCCACGGGGCAGATCATTATATGTACTCTAACGTCTGATCAATATAAGGGTTTGACCAATTATTTTAAAAAAAGCTATGGATACATGCATTAATGACGTTAATTTCTTTTTTTAACAGACGAGACAAATAGGCTGGCACTCAAGCATGACTAGTATTGAGGTTCAGCATGACACTACATCATGTTACCCAAAGCACGATACATCCTAACACTAGCAACGGATCTCACTAATTATATCCAGTGATCCGCTTTGATATCAAATTACTAGGATGACTGTGGTGTATGCTAGTGGTGTCAAGGAGAGTGGATTAAGCAAAAGTGGGTGAAACCTAGGTCGGCAAAGTTACCTAAGTTATTTCATATCGTAAGCAAGTATAAGTTTCCTGTTATTCCTATGATTACTTTACTTTTCCTTTCCTTGATAAGCTTCGAATATGATTCATGATTCAATAAAGATTTCTAGTTTCAATAGGTTTTGTTATTTCCTATTTCTATTCTAAATAAGATTTAGTCAGGAGTTAGAGCCTATATAAGACATCCTCTATTCAATAATATTTCAGAAAACACAGAGATTTATCTCACTTAATGACTTTAAATTCGGTGCGACGCTTGCCTACCGATCTCACCTTTCAACCTATACCTTTTACTGCGTTACCCCAAAGGAAGGAGAAGATATTAGGAGTTTTCTCATACTGGGATGTAATTGCTGGTCCAACTTTGCTAAACTCCTGTATAGATCAACATCTGACCTTTTATTTCGGAAGTTAATATTCCAATGGTCCTATGTTTCAAAATACACGAGTACCTGACCATGTACAAATCATCCTCTTCTTTTTTTCGATACAATTAATGGTCCATTAATTGGGTCTCAACACATCGATAGGGTTAGGGTTATCTCATAGTGTTTTGTGGCTTTCTCTAAACTCGAAAACTTTCTTATAACCCCTATGAAGGGTACGGTGTTTTGGACGTGTTTCGAAACAATGGTAGCAAATTTTTGAATTCTCGATATCAAGAATTGAAATTTGAAAACAAGTTTCCAGTACATGCAGACAAACAAAAGCTTCATGACTCGAGCGATTCTTGATATCAACTACATCTATTAGATCTAATGGATGCAGTTGATATAAGAAATCGCTCGAGTGAGGAAGCTTTTGTTTGTCTGCTTGTACTGAAAACTTGTTTTCAAATTTCAACTCTTGATATCTAGAATTCAGAAATTTGCTACCATTGTTTCGAAACACGTCCAAAACACCGTACCCTTCATAGGGGTGATAAGGAAGTTTTCAAGTTTAGAGGAAGCCACCAAATACTATGATCATTAAAAATAATTCTAACCCTAAACATGCCTATCTATGTGTTGAGATATCATTGAGAAAATAAAATAAAGGGAAGAGATATCACCATGTAAGAGGAGCTTCCCAAGCTCGGATCGGAGCCTCCCAGGCTCTAGTAGCGTCCCACGTTAAGCACTCGACTCACCTATGGTGATGACCGCTAATAATGACTAGCTAACAATGAATAAAAACCGATCGGAGCCTCCCAGGCTGTAGTAGCGTCCCACGCTAAGCGCTCAACTCATCTATGGTAAGGACTGCTAATAAAGGCTACCTAGCAATGAATAAGATTGACCCTATAGAATGGTGACTACAAACATACAAAAACACTTAAATCCATAAAGTTTTCCCAAGATCGTGTGAATGGTACGGTTCCCAACCGTACTTGAATATTATCATAAGAAAATAAATAAAAATCAATGACGTGTTTCACACGTCAAAATATTCTCAAAACTATAATTATAAGCGAGATTTAATTATCAAGTATAAATCGTAAATAATTTCTCAACCTAAAATACTCGCTAAAATATTTTCAATGTCAAAATCAATAACCCACAAATAACCGTGAAAATTATAAATAGAGAACAACCGAAAATCTCATTTTCAGTAATCTTTTATAAATTTCAAAGTCAACAAATAAAAACAATAATAATTAAATCCGAAAATCATAAAGAATATCAAAACTTAAATACCAACTTTATAACCCCAGCTCAAATCCATAAATCATGACAAAGATTAATCCATGCATCAAACTCAAATAAATTGCAAGATCATTTCATAAGCCAAAATTATAATATAAGCTCGAAAAATAGAACGATAATTTCCACAACAAACCATGCATGCTTATTTATTTACAAACAAAATGTCCACTCACAGATTTAGGCCTAAGCCTGACGAAATCCGAATCGCTACTCAACTGAGGTCTTCTCGTATCTTTGCATAATAACCATACTTGGGACCAAACTTCAATTTCGAAAAAATAAATACTTAAATATAAATACCAAAATCTCTTCCGCAATTGAGGATGGCGACAAATCCACATATAGAGGCTCCGGAAATGTCTCACGAACCTGAGATACATCACCCATTTATTAAAAGAAAATCAAAGATAGTTTCCCACTACCCTTACTAGGGTAAAGCTTACCAGATTCACACCAAACTCCACCACAACCTTAATTCATCGATTCTAAGATTCCAGAATTGATACAAAGGAAATTCAACGGTTGGATCTTCTTACATTACATACCGATAAAACCAACTTTGGAAATTCCCAAACTTCAACCAACTTCAACCCAAAATTCACAAACTTAACATCAATGGACTCCTCCCATCATACTTTACCTAATTAGCTTGAAAAACCACCCAAAAGAGGCGGCGCCGTCGTCTGCTCCGCCGGCCAGCCCGAACTCCATTCAGCCCACCTCCAATGCCTACCAATTTTTGACAAAATCTTCCTCTCAATATGTACAACAACTTCCATAAATAAGACAAAGATCAATTTTAAGCGAAAACATGCCAATTGAAGCAAAACAGAAAACCCCAAATCTCAAACCCTAGAATTCAAAAATCTTCAATCCTCCTTACCTAGATCGAATTGATCCAAATCCTTCTGAGGTTATGCTAAACGAGCCACCAGCTTCAAAACCTAGTACTTGGTTCCTAGATTGATGGCCGGAAAATGAAGATTCCGGCACAAGAAGGTTACTGTGCAGACGACGCTTCTTGACGGAGTTTCTCTCCTATGGTGGTGTTATGGAGTCGATCACCAACCCAGATCAATGGAGGATGTCCCAAGCTTCAGTTCGGTACCGGACTTGCCGGCCAACTCGCCCGGGCGGCGGCGAACGGCGACGGCGAATGCGCTGGTCAGAAGGAGAGAGAGAGAGACGCAGGGGAGAGGAGAGAGAGAGCAAAAATTTCTGATTTTTTCCCCCAAAATGGAAACTTTCCCCCCCCTCTTTCTAGTGATTTCCATAACTAGAAGTTTCTGGTAAAATCAAGTCTCCCTTTCTATTAATAATAACTTCCTTAAACAATAACTTCAGGTTTTTAGATTGTAACTTCTTCATACAAACTCCGTTTTTGACGTGTTATGTGTCCACGAACTTGGTTTAACGTCCTCTATGACTTTCATAAAGGAAGTTTTCTTAAAATTTTGACGAATGAAAAAGTCAACTTTTAGAGCCTTAAATAGTTCGCAAACAATGATAAAAGTTAAAATGAAGTGATTTGCAGTCCAACTGACGGTAAACGGGTCAATTAAGGTCCGGAGCGTTACAGTGTAGCACTCATTATGGCTGGTGTTAATGTATATAGCACTCAATCGACGATCATGAAGGGGAATATATCATAAATTCGGAAGAAAATATACCCCAAATCTGAAGGAAATTAATTGAAATCTATAAAAACCATCCGGTTATTACTTCCCAAAAAAATTCTAGCTTGAAGTTGGTTATTCCAGAAAGTTTTAGGTCTAATTGTATTGGGTTTTACTCGTCTTCTTGCACGCACATCTCTGGAATGGATTATTTTAATATTTTTTTTGTTTACATATATTCAGCGTGAGCTTGTTCGAATTTGATTGAGTTAACTGCTTGTTGAGTTCTATTATTTTACAGAATCTTCTGTTCATCATCCCAATGTGATTGTGTATGGCATTGCCGTAGGTTGAAATCTTCTGTGTTCAATCATTTCGTGCCGGGGAATTTGAGATGGTGATTGATGGGTAAAAACATCCCTCCTTATTTGGAAGAGAAGTCAATTGTCTCATGCCCATCAATCTACAATGAGGCAAGTTGCTATTCTATAGCTAGCATAGTTGGTGCAGCATGCATTTGTTGAAATGCAAGAGAGCAACCTATGCATATAGGTGTTGTGGGTGGCTGCAAAGATTGAAATGGAAGAGCATGCATTAATGTGGCATGGAACATTGAGCATGAAACAAGGAAGACTTATGGAATTCTCTTCCAAGTGATGGACGTGCATGAAGAATGCATGCATATATTTGCCTATATATAGAGACATTTGCAATGGTGCAAAATATAGAAGTACCGGTGAGTTCACCTTGTGCTATACAAGAGTGTGAGATAGAGAGAAAACTTCAAGTTGAGAGTTTGTGTGTGTAACAAAACAAAGTGTATGTGAGAGTGTATCCCTTCAAGAGTAAGTCTTGAAGTAGTGTTTCTCTCCGTGTAACCTTTATTAGTATAGTGGAGGTTCTTTGTTGTTGTTGCCCCGTAGACGTAGGCACTTTGTTGTTGTTGCCCCGTAGACGTAGGCACTTTGCCGAACCACGTTAATTCCCGGTGTTCTTTATCATTTTCTTTCCGCTACATTTTACATTTGTGGTTGTGAGTTTTTTCGATTCCATTCTACAGTTTATTCTTCCGCATAACCCAACAGTGGTATCAGAGCTCTTGGTTCTGACCAGGAGCTGCTAGAATGGAAGGATCACGGAGTACCATGATCAGACTCAACCACTCTAACTGGATTACGTGGAAGCTGAGAATGGAGGATATTCTCTATTGCAAAGATTTGCACTAGCCGATCGAGGGAGATGATGCCAAGCCAGAAGGAACTACACCAGCAATTTGGACGAAGATGAACCGAAAAGCCATCGGTCATATTCGTGAATGGGTGGACGACAGTGTGTTCCACCATGTTGCCAACGAAACCAGTGCGCATGAGCTATGGTTGAAGTTGGAATCCTTGTTTGAGAAAAAGACTACTGCCAAGAAAGCTGTTCTCATTAAAGAGCTCGTCAACATGAAGTATCGGGGAGGCGTTCGAGTGACTGAGCACCTCAACAACTTCCAGAGTGTACTCAATCAATTAGCCACGATGAGCATGAAGATTGATGATGAGTTACAAGCCTTGTTGCTGCTCGGGTCGTTACCAGATAGCTGGGAGACATTTGTTGTTACTGTAAGTAACTCTGCTCCTAATGGTGTATTATCTATGAAAAATATTAAAGATAATATGATGAACGAAGAAATTAGAAGGAGTTCTTCGTCAAGTTCAGAAAATGGTCAATTCTTCGTTGTGGAGAATAGAGGAAGGAGCAAGAGCAGAGGACCGAGAGGCCATGGAAGAAGTATGAGCAAATCCAGGACAAGGTTTAACGGAAAGTGTCATGATTGTGGTCTTCCAGGTTATATGAAGAAAAATTGTTACAAGTTGAAGCGGGGATACAAAGAAAGGCGAGAAGATGCTACTCATCAACAAAAGGAGGACACGAACAATGTTGCTGCTGCGGTGTCTCATGATGAGTGTGAGTTCCTGTCACTTGGAGGTGAATGTCTACTGGTAGATCATCCTGGAGTTCAATGGATCATTGATTCCGGAGCCTCGTTTCATGCCACGTCCCACGTAGAGTTCTTCACTACGTACAAAGCAGGTGACTTAGGTAAAGTGAAGATGGGCAACGACAACTACTCCAATATTGCTGGGATTGGAGATATTTGCTTGCAGACGGATGTGGGCCACCAGTTAATGCTGAAAGATGTGAGACATGTTCCTGGTCTACGTCTCAATCTTATGTCAACTGGTGTACTTGATCAACAAGGCTTTCATCATCATGGCGGTGATGGAAAGTGGAAGCTTACCAAAGGATCTCTTGTAGTTGCTAGAGGAAAAATGTGTTGCACGCTCTACAAGACTTATGGGAAGATTTGCAAGAGTGAGCTAAATGCAGTCGAGGAATCCTCTCCAAGTTTGTGGCATAGACGTCTTGGCCACATGAGTGAGAAATGACTACAGATGTTGGCGAAGAAGTCGCTAATTCCTGTTACCAAAGGTAACTCACTAGACTCTTGTGATTATTGTTTATTTGGTAAGCAGAAGAAAATCAGTTTTTCGAAGTCTTTCACAAGGAAAGAAAATATTCTAGATCTTGTACATTCGGATGTGTGTGGTCCGATGGAAGTCGAATCATTGAGTTTGCATAAGTATTTTGTTACTTATATCGATGATGCTTCACGGAAAGTTTGGGTTTATTTGCTGAAATCCAAAGACCAGGTGTTCCAGACGTTTACAATTTTCCACAGCATGGTGGAAAGGGAGACTGGAAGAAAATTGAAGTGCCTTCGCAGTGACAATGGCGGAGAGTACACATCGCATGAATTCAGAGATTATTGTGCGAAGTATGGCATGAGACATGAGAAGACGGTTCCTAGAACACCCCAACATAATGACATAGCAGAGCGGATGAACCGTACCATTATGGAGAAAGTCAGATGCATGTTGAAGATGGCCAAATTGTCAAAAGAATTTTGGGGAGAAGTTGTGAAGACTGCGTGTTACCTCATCAACAGAGCACCGTGTGTACCTTTGGAATTTGAGACTCCAAATGGAGTTTGGACCGGCAAAGATGCATCATACTCGCATCTGAGAGTATTTGGATGTAAAGCATTCACACATGTATCCAAGGAGCAGAGATAAAAGCTGGATGACAAGGCGTTGCCATGCATATTTGTTGGCTGTGGCGATGAAGAGTTTGGCTACCGGTTGTGGGATCCAAAGAATAAGAAATTCATAAGAAGCAGAGATGTGGTCTTTCATGAAAACCAATCAATTGCAGATTTCGACAAAGAGGTACTGCCGAGAAATGCAGCAACTGACAGCCGCATTTATGATTCACCATTGCAGCAAGAATCTAATGTTGGGCTACAAGGTGATAGAGTTGACGATGTACCAGACATTGTTTATGCTGAAGCCGAAGATAAGGGGGAGCTTGATCAGGGGGAGGAACCTGTGAATAATCAAGCAGCAGTTCGCAGAAGCACTAGGAGGCTGATTCAATCCACCAAGTATTCATCATCACAATATATTTTGATGACTAACGATGGAGATGATCCTTATGCAAATTACATCTTTTTGACTAGTGACGGAGAGCCTGAAAGTTATATATTTTGATGACTAACGATGGAGATGATCCTTATGCAAATTACATCTTTTTGACTAGTGACGGAGAGCCTGAAAGTTATGAGGAAGCAAAGATTCATCAAGACCACGACAAATGGAGGCTAGCCATGGAGTTTGAGATGAAATCTTTACTGAAGAACGGCACCTACGAGTTGGTGAAGCTTCCTAAAGGCCGGAAAGCACTCAAGAACAAGTGGGTGTTCAAGCTGAAGCGAGATGAGAATGAGAAGCTTACGAAGTACAAGGCTCGTTTAGTTGTCAAAGGATTCAGCCAGAAAGAAGGAATCGATTTTGATGAGATTTTCTCACCTGTAGTCAAAATGACTTCGATTAGAGTCATTTTGGGCATGGCTGCGAGCATGGATCTTGAGGTGGAGCAAATGGATGTGAAGACTGCATTTCTTCACGGTTATTTAGAAGAAGAAATATACATGGAGCAACCAGAAGGCTTTGAAGTCAACGGAAATGAGCATATGGTTTGCAAGTTGAAGAAAAGCTTGTACAGATTGAAGCAAGCACCAAGACAGTGGTACAAGAAGTTTGACTCCTTCATGGGGAGTCATGGGTACAAGAAATCGTCAGCTGATCCGTGTGTGTATATTCAAAAATCCGCTGGAGGTAATTTTATCATCTTACTACTCTATGTAGATGATATGTTGATTGTTAGCAAAGATACTGCTATGATTCAGCAGTTAAAAACAGATTTGTCAGAGTCCTTTGATATGAAGGATTTGAGACCAGCCAAGCGGATTTTGGGCATGGAGATTACCCGTGATCGAGGGAATAAGAAATTGTGGTTATCACAAGAAAAGTACATCGAGAAGGTACTGGAAGGGTTCCACATGGAGAAAGCAAAACCAGTTGCTACTCCACTTGCCAGTCACATGAAGCTCAGCTCAAAGCAGAGTTCTACAAGTCAGAAGGAGGAGGAAGAAATGGCAACAGTGCCATATGCCTCAGCAGTAGGGAGCTTGATGTACGCGATGGTTTGTACCAGACTAGACATAACACATGCAGTTGGCGTTGTTAGCAGATTCCTATCTAATCCAGGCAAGGAGCACTGGAATGCTGTTAAGTGGATTCTGAAATACTTGCGGGGAACTTCAAAGATGAGTCTATGCTTTGGAAGTGGCAAGTCTGAACTGGTTGGCTTCACAGATGCAGATATGGCCGGGGATATTGACACGAGAAAGTCCATATCAGGGTACTTGATTACATCTTCAGGGGGAGCTGTCTCGTGGCAATCAAAGCTACAAAAATGTGTAGCTTTATCAACTACAGAAGCAGAGTATATTGCAGCTACGGAAGCGTGCAAAGATATTTTGTGGTTGAAGAGATTCCTACTGGAATTAGGTCATGCACAACAAGAGTTTGTTTTGCATTGTGACAATCAAAGCGCAATTCGCTTGAGCAAGAATTTAAGTTTTCACTCGAGGTCGAAGCACATTGATGTGAGATATCATTGGATACGTGATATGTTGGAAGCTAAGGAGATACTGTTAAAGAAGATTCATACAGATAAGAACAGTTCAGATATGATGACGAAGTCTCTACCGAAAGAGAAGTTCGAGTTCTGCAGGAGTGCGTCAGGGATGACGCACCCCTCCAATTAAGTCGGGAGGGGGAGATTGATGGGTAAAAACATCCCTCCTTATTTGGAGGAGAAGTCAATTGCCTCATGCCCATCAATCTACAATGAGGCAAGTTGCTATTCTATAGCTAGCATAGTTGGTGCAGCATGCATTTGTTGAAATGCAAGAGAGCAACCTATGCATATAGGTGTTGTGGGTGGCTGCAAAGATTGAAATGGAAGAGCATGCATTAATGTGACATGGAAACATTGAGCATGAAACAAGGAAGACTTATGGAATTCTCTTCTAAGTGATGGACGTGCATGAAGAATGCATGCATATTTTTGCCTATATATAGAGGCATTTGCAATTGTGCAAAATATAGAAGTACCGGTGAGTTCACCTTGTGCTATACAAGAGTGTGAGATAGAGAGAAAACTTCAAGTTGAGAGTTTGTGTGTGTAACAAAACAAAGTGTGTGTGAGAGTGTATCCCTTCAAGAGTAAGTCTTGAAATAGTGTTTCTCTCCGTGTAACCTTTATACGTATAGTGGAGGTTCTTTGTTGTTGTTGCCCCGTGGACGTAGGCACTTTGCCGAACCATGTTAATTCCCGGTGTTCTTTATCATTTTCTTTCTGCTACATTTTACATTTGTGGTTGTGAGTTTTTTCGATTCCATTCTACAGTTTATTCTTCCGCATAACCCAACAGTGATCACCTTAGTTCTATGCTGAAAGCCACTGGAAACAGCACATCTGTTACAAGATCATGATTTATGGAAATGATACGCTAAAGTTTTTGATTGACATTTGGGAATATCACAACAAGCAACCGACAGATTCAAGAGCGGGTCATATTAATGTTCATATAGCTCAGTGCTACTGGCACTCATAGAAAGCGATCATTTTAGACTCATCTGCAATCTTTTTGTCAGCTTGTGTTTACTGTATTAATAATTTGGAGTCCGCAATGACTTTCTGGAAGTGCAAAAAAATGTATCATTTGCATTCGGTTTAGTTGATAACAGGAACTTGTATGATGCTGAGGCATTTTGGTCACCATGACAACAAAGTTGGTTAGTAGGCTGTGTCACGGAGCACAATCATGTATTGCTAATAATTATATTTATGATCGTTTTCTCTTTTGATGCCCTTTTATGGCTTTCACTTTTTACGGTCTCTGTTTTTGATCAGTTCAGTATATTTCATACTAATGATCTCTACTATGTCAGGCTAATAGGTTTTGCAAATATGCTTGCTGATGTTAGGGTCTGTGCTTTTCTGGTTATTAAACATAAAAAAATCCCTAACAAATTATACATAGCTTTGCTTTTCGTTGCTTCTTATCATTCTTTCAGTCTTTAACTAATTATTAAGATGCCATTTTCTGCAACTTGGGTGTCTTAGGCCATGCATACTTATCTTAGGCTCGATCACAATAATGACTACGAGCCATCACCCACTCGTCTTAATCGTCACATTGGCATATATAGGTGGGAAGAGCACACAGCATAGTGCTTCCAATCATCATTTTTAATTGATTAAGAATATGTTCCTGCAAAGAAAAGATAGAAAAATTATGCTAGCATGGTTTGTTTGGCTACGATTTCTGTTTTGTTATGAGAATACCAGAAAACTAGTTCTGATTGCTTTACTTCCATATCTGTTATCACCTTAGAGATACCATATACTGTATACATGCCATGTGTTTATACTAAGTTGTTACTGTAAATTTCAGTTTATCAGATTCTTGTACTAATTAATCATCACCTATGATCGATGAATGATGACTTGTTGCATAAGATATGCTAATTGGACTCGCAGAATTTAGCTATGTTTGTGTAGTGAGGACACCACTTCCAGATCCAACTAGCTACTTGTTCTTATCCTTTATAATTTAGAATGCAAGAGATTCTATGCAGTTTGCAAGATAATATTACGCAGTCGTCATAAGTAAATGACACAGCATCTCCATTTTTGTACAGAAGTTACAAGTTTTGATGCTAGTCGTCGTCTAGGGTAGATGAAGAAATTCCTAATGAAGAGGCAAATGTCGCAGTAGTATCCCCACCAAGATATCTCTTCAGCCGATCCAAATCATCTGCAGCATCGACCATTGTAGGCCTAGTCGAAGGGGACTCTTGAGTGCAGAGAATACCCAACTCTGTCATTTCTCCTATGGCAACATCCCACATCTTTTTCACCTCAGGTGACTGATCTCTAGAAGCTCTCAACAAGGAAGAGTCGACCACTTTGTCAATCCTTCCATGATAATGGTTCTTTACCCAGCTGTGCAGGCTTAGTCCCCCAACAAACATGTCATCTATTGGCCTTTTTCTTGTCACCATCTCTAGAACCAGAACGCCGAAGCTGTATACATCGCCTTTTGTAGATGTGCTCGATCCAAACCCATACTCTGCGTACAAGGAATTGAGTGTATGATAACTTTATCAATGGAGAAAAAAAAGAAAAAGAAAAAAAAAAAGAAATGGGACGTGGTTATCATGGAGCTGCATTTTGGACCCCATTAAGTACTTGGATTGCATTGCTTAGAGAGAGGAGGGATAGTTCTTTACCTGGTGCTATGTATCCAATAGATCCACATAATATATTTGCAGTAGAGTTCCCCATGTTCTCAAGACCAGCTGCATTTCCTCCTCCTCCTCCGGCTATCACTAATCTTGCAATCCCAAAGTCAGAAACTAAAGCAGTCATGTCATCGTTGAGAAGAACATTGCTTGGTTTCAGGTCACAGTGTATAACTCTGACCGGAGAGTAATGATGAAGATAGGCCATCCCTTCCGCAATGTCACTACAAATATTGATCCTCTGAATGAGACTCAGATCAGAAGAGCCTGAACCTAGACCGGCCTGTGAATGTGGATAGAGACGACTATCCAAGCTACCATTTGCCATATAAGGAAGAACAATAGCCTTGAAATCTGGTAGACTGCAAGCTGTTATGATCCTTATAAGATTCCTGTGCCTTATTCTCCTTAAGACTTGGCATTCTCTGTTAAAACTCTTTGTTGAATTTCCAGATTGTAAATGTAACACCTTCACTGCTATGGTTGTCCCATCTGGAAGAACTCCCCTGTAGACTCGTCCATAGCTCCCCGTCCCAATCAGTCTCTGATCATCAAATCCACCGGTGGCCTCTGACAAATCTCGGTATGTAACTCTTGGGAAATTCAGAATCACTTCAGGTTGTGTTGGTTTCTTTACAGTTGCAGCCTTCTGGGGTGAAAGCAATACCTTAATGCGGCGGAACGCAATCACACAACATATGATTGATAAGGATGTTGAAATGAATATCACAATGACGAATATTATTAAGAATATATGAGAACGAAACAAATGCTTTGTCCGAGGGCAAACATGTTTTGCAGCAACTTTTCCACAAAGATGCTTGTTGCCCAAGAAAGAGGTATCTGACACTGATTCAAATATGCCACCAGAAGGAACCTTTCCTTCGAAGTCATTATATGAAAGATTTAGATATGTGAGTGTCCGACTCTTGTTGAGGCTCATCGGAATCTTTCCGGACAGGTGGTTATCTGACACATCAAAAGACACAAGGTTCTTTAGCTCACCTATGGAATCTGGGAGGCTCCCTTCCAAAGCATTGTGTGAGAAGTTTATCAGAGTCAATGCGATACAGCTTGATATCTGTGGAAAGATACTCCCACTCAGGTTATTTGATGAGAGATCCATCTCTTGAACATCTTCTAGCTTGCTGAGCTCAATCGGTATAGACCCTTCAAGATGATTGTGTGAGAGGTTTATGAAAATTCTGATCTCACTCAAACCTGATAATTCCGGGGGGATTAACCCTGCCAATCTGTTGAATGATAAGTCAAGCCTGTACAGTTCTGTGCAGCGTCCTAATGCGGGAGGGATGGTTCCAGATAGGAGGTTGTTGTTGAGGAACAGATAATTCAGCCTGGCTAAATTTCCTAGACTGCTTGGAATATTTCCGCAGAACGAATTATGAGACAGATCAAGCAGGCCTAAGTGAGGAAGATGGCCAAGTGCTTCTGGTATGGTGCTGGTGAAAAAGTTGTGAGATAAGAAAAGCTGTTCCAAGTGTGACAACTGACTTATGTTTGCTGAAATTGTTCCATTCATAAGATTGGAGGTCAAATTCAGGACCACAAGCTTAGATATGTTACCTATATTTGAAGGAACTGATCCAATCAGTTGGTTTTCTTGCAGCAACAGATTTGTAAAGTTGAGACCAAGTCCTCCAATGGAACTAGGTAATGTTCCTCCAAGTCCCATACTCGCCAGTTCAAGCTCCTCTAGACTAGTGCAATTTGCAAGGGCAGTGAAGAATGGATCGAGATTGGTGTTTCCATCATGGCTTACCATGTCATTATTTGATAAGTGAAGATACAGAATGTCAGGCAAGTTCTCCACAAGTTTGACGGGCAATTCACCAGATAGATGATTGAACTCGACGTCTAGATTGACCAACGAGGTATTAGTCAAAGAGAAAGGAATTTCTCCAGTGAATTGATTGTTGTATAAATTGAGGGTCCATAGGTTTGGACAATTCCCGATTTCTCTTGGAATTTTCCCTGAAAGAAAGTTGTTGGAAATATCCAACACCCTTAAGTCAGAGCAGTTGGAGAAGAGTGCAGGTGGAACTGCACCAGAGAAATTGTTTTGCAAAAGAGTAACAACAGTGAGTTGTGAAGGAAGGACTAAGGAATCTGGTATAGAACCACGAAAGTTGTTCCCCTCAATCCGTAGATGATGCAGGCGTCTGAGCAAGGAAATTTCAGGAGGGAGAGTTCCGTAAAAGTGATTGCCTACAAGCTCCAAGTAACGAAGGCCGGTTAGATTTGAAATGATAGGTGAAAGCTGCCCTACAAGCTTATGATCATGCAGAAGGAGTTCAGTTACACGATGACGCTGTTTGTTGCAGCCTACACCGGTGAAGTTGCAGACATCAGTAGCTTCATTCCAATTAGCTAGAGTGGAATTTGGATCATATGTAATGGCCTTCTTGAGCTGTAGAAGAGCAGCCTTATCTCTTAATAAAGAGTGATGAGGAGTGTGGTGATGACCTATAACTGCATTACAAGATGTTATAACAAAATGCTGGAACAGAAGAAAGAAAATGGTTTTGATGAAGACCATACTGGTAAACAGAATTTACAGAAAGAGCCTGACAATGTTTTTCTTCTCTTCTACTCTCATTGTGATTCAGAACAAGTCAAGAACTCGTGCTATCGTTGAAGACTGGAGAACATTTTCGGAGTGTTGATCACAGTCATTGGAGATCAGAGAAAATGATAATTTTGAAGAGAATTCAAGGGGGTTGATTTGTGGAGGGACTGTGGAAACTCTATCCTTTTCTTAAAGGGGTAACATGAGTACATGACAACCATGATAATCAACTGGACATATATAAATTGGCAGCCATACATAGGGCCATTAAATAAGATGGTGTTAGATAATGGAAGATTTTCAGATATTTGTAGGGCATGCGCTGAAAATTTGTTAGAAGGTGAAACACACATTGACACATGAAAGCATAATAGAGAGGAGCGGAGTTGACATATTTATATATAGTCTCTTGCTATAGTGGCTGCTTGTGTATGCCACTGAGTTGGAGACTTTGAGGGCTAGTGAGCTCTCATTACTTGTTTGAATAGATATTGAACGTGAAAGATGATAGATGTCAGCCTTGATTCCACTTCAACTTTGTGGCTCCAATTGCTGATCAAGCTAAACCTTAAATCCTTTTCAGATACAAATTAGGTGTTGGTAAAGGAACAAATGCAAATGGAGATGCAGATGCAGATGCAGATGGTGGGACAGTTCGTTGAGGAAAGCCAACATTTGGATGGAGAAAACAAATGAAGAGAGCCGTATAATTGAATTTCGATTTTGTAGATTTTAGCTTTGAACTTCGGCGAGTCTACATTACACCAAACGTACTAATACAATGAGGGCACCCCTTTCGTGCAGTGGTTAAACCATTTCTTACCAGTGTGCGGTAAGTTACTCTATGAAATTGGGTATTTGATACATCACAAAATTCCCCTTTTTCACTGCTCGAAGTTGAAGTTACACAACCAGATTTCTGAAACCACATTTGGCAATGAATTCAGTTTCCATGGTGCCCTCCTTTCCGATACAAGGAGCAGTGTAGATCGCCTGACACCTACTTGTCTTAAATTGTTTGCATGTTTTCTTTTACACTTTCCATTTGAGCAAGCTAGCTAGAACCGTAGAAGCCTTGACATCCAAAATTATATATGTATTGCACTGGCCCCATATAGTGTGTTATTTAGTTGGTCTTGGCGCACTCAAAATTACCTTTACCAAAAAAATGGTGCTATTAACACACCCTATGTAAATTTTATAATATTATAGTTCAGTTTTCTTTAACTATTACCCATCTTACCCTCTTTTATTTTGTTTATTTTTTCTTTATAATTTATCTTGTCTCTCTTCTTCTGTTTTGCTTTTTCACGTCTCCTCTGCAAATGAGTTGGGTGTCTGTCTCTATCATTTCGACTTCAACACCATTGGAAGAACAAAGAAGACTAGAAGAGGGTTTGTCTCTCTGCAATGTATTCCTACCTTCCAAAGAACCCATCTTTAATTAGCTTCCCATCAATTTCTAATAACCCACATTTAATTAAAACTCATGCTTCATACCCAGATCAAGATTTCATCAATTTCTGAAAGAAAAAAAAAATCCAGAAAAAAAAAGGTTATGGCAGATTTGTTCTGGGTTTATTTTTTGGTTGTTAGTTTGTGAAGACAGTGAGCAAAAGATGATCATTGCTATGACTTCATTATTTCCAATTCATAAATCACGATTTCCAACCCAAATCCATGAAGTTCTACTAGAAGTAGATTAATTAGCAGACTCCTCGCCTTCTTCGCTACAACTATCAATACCTGCTCCGGTAACACCGCAAGGTAAGGCGCTGATGATGACTGAAAGGCGTGGCTTCGATCATGTGACGTTCGGAGGTGGTGATGATGAAGCATACGACCATAGAGATTCTATCCACCGCATAGCCGATGTGGAGGTCGGCGAGCACTGTGATGGAGAGGCCTTGGGTGGCGGAGACAGTCAAGTTGACGGGGTCACTGCATCGATCCCTTCCCGGCTTGAAGAGAAAGAAAAGAACTATAATTGCTATTCACACCTAATTTTTGAACGTGTGAATGTGTATTAGTTTATTGTGAGTCATTTTATCTTATTACTTTTGTTAGTATTTATTTTCTTCATTATATTATGGTCATTGATGTGCTACAACCACGAGGATGTTATGATTAGGTCTTTTAGCACTCTTATGTGTGACTAAATATATATATATATATATATATATATATATATATATCATCACTGTTACCATCGCTATTACAGAACCGTACATGAGATTTTCACCTCATACGGCTCCTTGAAGGCCATAAATAAATCTAAGGACCGGGTAAGTATTTTGATATGTTTGTAGGATGGATAAGGTCAAATTATATTGGACGGTCCAAAATTAGACCAATAGAATTCTGTCTGTTATAATTATTAGTTTTATATAATTATTATTTTAATAATAAAACAAAGTACTTTTGAATTGATCTCATACCTTCTTTAATAATTTCAATTATTCTTTGTTGAGTAATAATTTAATTCTTCAATAAAATACTTCTTGTAGAAATATAACTAACCCGTCGTTTTTACTTACGAAAAAGAGTTCCATATTAATTCATGAATTATGATACATATTCTATATATATATGAATATGGAAAAGGATAAAAAAGATATTTTTTTTTATTGGAATTGGGTTTCTTTCTCTTTTTTTTTTTCGTTTCTATTCTTCTTTCTATTTCTTAAAAAAAGAGGGCTTACAAAATAAAGGATTTTTTCGTTCCCAATAGTTATGTATTTAATCGGTGGATAGGAGCATACTCTGGATTGGAATCGTGCCTTGGGGAGTACTGCCTAATAATTTCTACCAACTTTAAGCCCCAATTAGTATTCGTTGTTTGTATATTATGTAAAAATGTCCTTTTGGATAATTTACATAATTTCCATTTCCATTACAAATCCGTTACATATCTTGGTGTTTCTAACCACCCACTCGTTTTTGTTCAACCCCCCGCTATGATAATACACGTATGTTAAGTTAATACATACAAATGATAGTGAAAACTCAATACGGTGGAGCTTTTGAGCCCGCTTCAAGTCAGGATGACTAATCAACCAATCTTGGGGTAAACGATTTATTATGTTTATGTTTATTTCCGTTTAACTCTTTAACTCTTATACATGGAAAATGAGACTCAATATTTTTACTGCGAATTTATATATTCTAAATTATATAATATATATAAGCTGTTTTCTTTCACTCATATAACTATTTGATTTAATTCTTCAATCCTAATAAGGAATAAAAAAAATGAAGATATCTAACTCTACTCAACTCATCCCACCGCTTTCCTAGAAAGGAAGAGTCGAGAAAGGTTTATGTCTATATATCAACGAATCGCACGTAGAGATATTGATAACACACATAAGGTTAATGGTATTTCATAACTAATTGATTGAGCAGCAGCTCGTAGACCACCTAAAAAGGAATATTTATTATTTGACCCGTATCCTGACATAAGAAGTCCAATGGGAGCAATACTTGAAATGGCAATCCATAGAAAAACCCCAATATTGAGATCCGCTAAAACAAGGCGATAACCAAATGGAACTACTAAAAAGCTTACTAAAATGGATATAACTGCTATGGATGGACCGATACTGAATAAACGAGTATCCCCTCTAGATGGAAAAAGATTTTCTTTGAAAAGAAGTTTTGTCCCATCTGCTAGAGCTTGAAGAACTCCCAAAGGGCCGGCGTATTCAGGTCCAATACGTTGTTGTATTCCCGCGGATATTTCTCTTTCTAACCATACAATTACAAGTACGCCTAGTGTAATTCCCAATACAAGAGTCAAAATAGGAATAAGTAACCATATAATTCCATAAACCCCTTTTAAAAATTCCAGTCTAGAAAAAGAATCGATTTCTAGTGTATCAATTATCATTTCAACGATCAACTTCTCCCATAATGATATCTATACTACCTAGTATTGTCATAATATCAGCCAATTTCATTCTTTTAACTAACTGAGGAAGAATTTGCAAATTAATAAAACCCGGCGGTCGAATTTTCCATCTCCAAGGAAAACCACTCCGGTCCCCTATCAGAAAAATCCCCAATTCTCCTTTTGGAGCTTCGACTCGTACATAAAGTTCTTGTTTCGGCAATTCAAATGTAGGAGAAGGTTTTTTACTAATAAAGCGATATTCAAAATCATTCCATTCTGGATTACTTTCTCTATCAAAGTATCGGATTTCTAAATTCTCATATGGTCCCCCCGGAATTCCTTCAAGAGCCTGTTGAATAATTTTTATGGATTCCGTCATTTCACCAATTCGTACTAGATAACGAGCCAATGAATCCCCTTCTTTTTGCCACTGTACTTCCCAATCAAATTCGTCATAACACTCATACTGATCAACTTTACGAAGATCCCATTGTATTCCGGACGCTCGCAGCATTGGTCCTGATAAACCCCAATTTATTACTTCCTCTCGACCAATAATGCCTACCCCCTCGACTCGTTCTAAAAAAATAGGATTGCGTGTAATAAGTTGTTGATATTCAGCAACCCTTATTAAAAAATAATCGCAAAAATCCAAACATTTATCTATCCAGCCATGAGGAAGATCAGCCGCTACCCCTCCGATCCTAAAATAATTATGCATCATTCTCATACCGGTGGCAGCTTCGAATAGATCATATACTAATTCTCTTTCTCTGAAAATATAGAAAAAGGGAGTCTGCGCACCAATATCCGCCATAAAGGGGCCAAGCCATAACAGATGAGAAGCTATACGACTCAACTCCAACATAATTATTCTGATATAGCTGGCTCTTTTAGGTACTTGAATATTTCCCAGCTGTTCCGGTCCATTTACCGTTATTGCTTCTGTGAACATAGTAGCTAAATAATCCCAACGTGTTACATAAGGCAAATATTGTATAATTGTTCGGTTTTCCGCAATTTTTTCCATCCCTCGGTGTAAATAACCCAATATTGGTTCACAGTCAATAACATCTTCACCATCTAGAGTAATGATAAGTCGAAGAACACCATGCATTGATGGATGGTGGGGACCCATGTTGACTACCATGAGGTCTTTTCTTGTAGCTGGTATATTCATAGGTTTTTCCTTAATTCATTTTTTCATGAATTGCTGAAAACGAAAAAAAGTTCATTCAAATTCAAGATCTAATAAATCAAATAATTTAAAATGCTTCTTCAAATTAACGAGTTTTTGATTCCCGAATATCCAACCGATTAATTAATTCTTTATAACCTATTCTATTTTTCTTTGACAAATAAGATAGCAGTCGTTGGCGTTTTCCCAAAATTTTACGCAGACCTCTCTGAGATAAATAGTCTTTTTTGTGTAATTGTAAATGTGAAGTAAGTCTTCGTATCCTATTGGTGAAACTAAATATTTGAAATTCAACAGAACCCCTGTTTTCTTCTTTTTCTTCTTGTGAAATAACTGAGATGAATGAATTTTTTACCATAAAAGAAAACCCCTTCTTTATTTTAAGATATTTTGATTGATAGATATCTTTATTGATCAGTAATAATAATGTCACTTGTTTTAGTTTGGTATAGACAATAATCTTAATTTCGCTTTAATTTCTAATTTGATTAAATCAATCCGATTTTAATTTCAAAATTAGATTTGAAAAGGTATACAAAAGGCTTATTATTTTCCGTACTCCAAAAAGATAAAAACGTAGTCCTAAAATCAGAATATTTTATTGATTCATTTCTTTTCTAGATCGAATTGATATGTCATTGAATTAGTATCATGTATCAGAATGGAATGTAAGACAATGAATGTGTGCACCTTTTTGTCGTCATAGACCCGCTGCGATATGAGAAAGATAGCAAAAATTTACTATTAATGAATTTTCAATCGCGGATACATGTGTATCCTTACCATACCGAAACGACTGCCGTTATTGCTATCAAACCAATACCGATTCATACAAGCTAAATCTTCTAATCGATAATTGGGCCACAGAAATAACTTTAATTTAATCAGTTTCCTTTTATATCCTTTGCTTTTATCCAAAACCTGATGGTTTACCTTATTCCCATTCCCTAATGCTGAATTTTTATGGATATCATTTCTATTCCTAAAATTGAAACAAATTAGAATTCTAAATTCTCTCCGAAGTCTCGGTGATAAAAGATTTTCAGGAACAAACAAATCATAATGATTTTTATCTCTATTTCCAGTCATCTTTTTATATTTGGTAATGACTTCATCAGAATTCTTATCAACATCGGTTTTTTCTCGGTATTTTTGATTAATTTTGTGTTTACTTTGATGAACCAATGAAATACCAATGGTTTGATACATAATAAATTGCCCATCATTTTTTATAGATAGACGAATTGGTTCAATAATCAAAATTCCTCTTTTGATGAATTCCGTAAGAGTTAAATTTTTTTGAATCATCAGAATATCAAGACTCATTTCTCCCCTTTGAATAGAGGATATAGTTATTTCTCGTGGATTTATCAGTCTAAGCAGGAGACAATATACTTTGATGTTATTGATTATTTTTTTATTTAAAATATCATCCCATCGCAATTGAAAATGAAAATACCTTTTTAGTAAGAAATCAAACTCCGCTTTTGTTTTTGTATTGGTCTTGTATTGCTTTTTATTATTATGTTTTTTCATGTCCGAGTCCGTATAATCTTCTTCAACATCTTTTTCTTGGTTTGAAAGAGTAGATTCAAGGTTTGCTTGGTACACGGATTCTTTTTGCTCTTTATTTCGTTTTTTTAATTCAAGAGATTTTTTTTCATTGGAGGGTATTGATATAAAAGTATCTTTTTTTTTATTTCCAGCAATGCTTTTGTTTTCAATATCAGTAGCGTTTTCATTTATATTAGAATCTAAAAGAAGTAATTTTTTTGGTATAACCCACGGTTTAGTTTTATACAAATTATAAAATATCAAAAATTCTGGGAAGAACCAACGTTCAAGATTTGATATGGGGTGATTTAATATTTCTTCATTCATTCCCATCCAATCCAAAAAAGTTTTTTGATTGGATAAATTAATTTCTTGATCTTGATGAATCGTGAGATAAAAAAAATTTTGCTTTTTTATTTTCTCAATTATTTGATAATATATATATATATATATATACAATCTTTTTCAGGTGCAGAGGTCCGCACCAATGGTTTTGGTGCGGATTTTCATTTTTGCACCACTTTTTGATCGAATTTCCTCATCTCCACCGTGTAGTATCTAGATAATATTGTGTAGATCATCTCTGCAAAATTTCAGCCAATTTGGTAATCGTTAAGGCCCTCAAACTCGAAAAACAAATTGACGGACTGAATTTTGTCAAACATGAACCGTTCATGTTTAAAACAAAAAAACGCAATTTTGAGGGCCTTAACGATTACCAAATTGGCTGAAATTTTGCAGAGATGATCTACACAATATTATCTAGATACTAGACGGTGGAGATGGAGAAATTCGATCGAAAAGTGGTGCAAAAATGGAAATCCGCACAAAAACCATTGGTGCGGACCTCCGCAGCTGAGAAGGCCTGTATATATATATAGATTTTTTCAGGTGCGGATGTCCGCATTTATTTTTACGGTGCGGATTTTCACTTTACACTAACTTTTCAATCGAATTTTCATATTTCCACCGTTTGGTCTTTAGATACTAATGCATAGATCATCTCTGCAAAATTTCAGCCAATTTGGTTATCATTAAGGCACTCAAACTCGATTAAACCAATGGATGAACATAATTTTGTCGAACTTGAACCGTTCATGTTTATAACAGAAAAACGCAGTTTTGAGTGTCTTAATAATAACCAAATTGGTTGAAATTTTGTTAAGATGATCTATACATTAGTATCTAAATACTAGACGGTGGAGATGTGAAAATTCGATTGAAAAATAAGTGTAAAGTAGAAATCCGCACCGTTAGAATAAATGCGGATGTCCGCAGCTGAGAAGCTATATATATATATATATATATATATATATATATATATATATCAATTCCCTTTCAGAGCAGTGTCCCGCTTTGAAATTAAAGTGTGGACCTTCTTATTTCGCTCACATTCAGGACGCATTTCCACATCTCAACCGTACAATGTCTAGAACACAGTGTGTAGATCATTTCTACAAAGTTTCATCCAATTTGAAGATCATTTGAGCTTCCGTAATCGTGATTTATACGAACGGTTCTGTTTGGACAAACGACACTTTTCACACAACGGAGCGGAAAAACATGGTTGTACAAATTTCAAAAATGCTTCATACAACGTTCAGAAATTGTCAGACGTTGTGTGGATAGTCTGAGATCATTCCAGATTTCTTTTTCTTAAACCGGTACAACACTTTGAATAATATTTTGTTGTGTAAATGAAGATGAAAATGAGGGCCATTTTGCGTCTAACCCCACTTTAGTTTGACTTATAACTGGGTTTCGTTACACAATAGTGAAACAAATAAATGTTGTGTGAAAGTATATAATTTAAACTATCACATAATACTTTTTATATATTTGTTGTATGATATATCTCTCATGGCAGGCTGTGCACTTCTCGTTTTCAAATTGGCTCTTACATACTCTCAACACCTAATTTTTTGTGTGAAAGATATCTTGGTGGTTTTGATGCAACAGTGAAACATTTAAACCTGTTGTGTGAGAGTATAATATTTTCAACAGTCGCACAACAACTTTTCAGTTTCGGTTGTATAATGTATATTCATGTCATGATGTCACTCTCTTACATTTGACAATACTATAAGTTCTTCATCCCACAACAATCAACTAAGAAATGTTGTGTGAAGGTATAATTTTTAAATATATCACACAACTGTTTTCGATATTATGTTGTATGTATCCTAACCTCTAACCCCTAAAATACCCTAAACCCTAAAAAACCCTAATATCTATAGCCAAGTTTCCTATCGTAGTGCCACAACAGTTGTTTTCTATACTGATGTGTGATGTAAAATTAATATTGTTGAATTTATGGTTGATCGATACTTCACTGAATACCTATTGCTATTTGTTAGCCCTTTTTTTTAAGCATGCAAGTATATGTAGGAGTTGAGTTATATGTGCAGCACCATGCTTCGAATTATGTGTTTTAAATAATACAGTGATTATGGAGGATGCTGGACTTATGGTTTTTTTGCAGGTAACTTTTTCTGGATGATATGGATCGAGGTATATATGTAGCAGCAGGAGAAACTAGCTTTGAATTATGTAGGTATGTTCAATTGAATACTAGTTGTGGATGTTGGACCGGTGGTTTCTTTAAGCTAATTTTGGATCTTCGACATGTATTAAAATAGGTGTGTGCTATATATATGGTCTTCTTTAATGTGTAATACATGTTATACTATTGTGAGGGTTCTTTTTGATTTGGAAGTAACTAAGCCAAAGTTAACTCAAAGAACTGGAGTATCGAATTTACCTATTTGCTTCCCCACAGTGAAACCTAATAAGGCAGCAATTTGGCAATTATGCGGAAAATAGATAAGAATTTAAGCTTATTACATGGAATGATCCCACCTCCCCTAATCTTCTGTGAGTTTCACTCATGCCCTTCTCAATCTTCCACATTTCTTGTCATGAACTACCAGGCAAAATACATCTTCGCTTGAATATCTTTCAGACTTTCACTAATAAAAGATTTCAAACACATTTTCAATCTACTTACAATTTCAAGTAAGCAGTACACTATTGAGACCAAAACAGGAATAGCAAGACTCTTTGCCATATTACTGGAATTCGAGAGATGACTCTAAGCAGCTATAAGAGCCGGTATATCCCTCTGTCACCAAAATTGAAGCATCTCATATCACACACAAGGTCATACTATCTTCCATGTCAAATGTCGGTACCCAGCCCAGTTAGCAGCAAGCCGAATTCCAATAGCTAAGGCTGCGCCTAACAAGGGCAATGGAAGCTTTCTGTTGGTGACTACAAGATCCTCCTTTCTTTCAGGAAGCTTCTTTGAATAAATAAAGATGGACAATGCCAGAAACAATGGTATAACCAAAACTCTAATCCATGGTTCTCCCACAGCAGCCAACACAGCTGCAGCTGGAAATGCAGATGTAACATCATCCCTCCTTTTAACAAATCGTGAGTAACCATACAACCCCACTAGAATCGTGTAGAAGAAAGGCTCTGAGATGTAATCAAACACAACTGCATAGCCTACCACACCAGATAACGTGAGCAGAATAGGTTGACAGTTTACAGAGTTTGGAACAACAGCTTCTGCAATAGCAAGAACAGCTGAAGCCAGCATGATAACTGTAGTCAACTCTGGAATTGGAGCGTACGCCACTATCTCAGAGTAGTAAGCGTGAATAGCATGGAAGATTGTTTCTACGAATCTGATCGTGTAGGTGATGGGATCGCCTACAAAATGAAAGATGACGGCCAAGCTAAGCTTCAAGAGGTATCCCACAAATTGGACAATAGCTAGTGCACCCTTTCTCCAGTTAGATAATTCTAACAAGACAGCTCTCCATGCATAGATGAGAAAGGCCGATGCTGCACATCAATAACATAAAATCGTTAAGGCAGCCACATATGTTATGTATTGTTTACCAGCAATTCAAGAAAGAATTCTTATCCCACTAAGGATTTAAAAGTTATACCAGGTTAGTGTGTGTTTTATGATAACATTACTGAGTTCATATAACATGAACTACAATGATCAACCAGCAATACCAAGAAAAACAACTGCAACCTTAATGTTTTTTATGATACCACTACCCAGAGTTCATATAGCAGGAACTAGAATGATCGGTTTACACTGACTCAAGAAACCAACACTTTCTTGACTGTACTAATGCGAGTTTCAAGATCAGGGAGAGGCTTGTAGCATGAGATGGCGTGGGAGCTGAAGACACGCTGCGGTGGTGAAGATTGGACTGAGCTTGGAAGTTAGATTTCTGGGAAGGGACTTGGGTTTCAAAGACAGAGACTGCAAGATGGCTAGAGAGGGGATTTTGGCTTGAAGGTTTGAAGGCATGAAGGCTGGAGTGTTTTTGGGATCTTTCTGGGTTGATTGCTTGATGCCCTTTATAGCTTCCCAAACCTCCCTTTTATAGAACCGAATTGGAGGGTTTTGCGATGGGTCGCGATGCCTAATCCACTGTGTAAAAGGATTGTCCTTCTCAAGTACATGATCTTGGCCTCAAAAGTTGGCAGAGAGAAGTTGACCTTGAGAGATGGAAGAGACAACTCGCTGCGGGGAAGCTGCGAGGACGGCTGCAGAGACGGAAATCCTGGGACAGAACGGGCCGAGTAACTTGAATCCCACAATCTCGTCATCCAAGGATGAAAGAGCTGCCTTGGAACCAGTTACTGACCTTCTTCTTCCTCGGATTGGGGAGTGGATGACACTTTTCCACTGTGCAAAGCTCCTCGTCGTACTACTGCGAGGGAGGAAGAGATGAAATGGCTGACTGTGTAGTCGGTAAAGAGGAAGGGAAAGAGGGTTTGGGCCTTTTTCTAAAAGAGAAATAAAAAGGGTGTTGGGCTTCAAACTCAAATGTGTTTTGGGTTTAAAGATGAGCAGTCCAATTCTCACGTTCTTTACCGATTCGTCGCCGGCTTAAGTCGTTGGGCTTGAGTTTCGGACCCAAGACCGAAACTTCTTAACAAAATTAAACCGGCGGACGAGCGTTACGTGCCTCCGTAACCATCCACACCATACCCACTTCTACAAGCCCCAATGATGCGTGTATGTGGCTTGGGCCCACACGAATGCATGAGTATGTTCGCTTGGGTTAAACCAGAGATTTAGCATAAGATAGCAAGAAATTATTGCGTGACGAAGTATTTATAGATCGCGTGATTTTTTGGGTATCAACAACTATGTATTCAAATATTATAATATGATCATATTTATAATTGTGTATGTTTATGGCTGATCTCTTACAGTTTGATCACTGTAAGAGACCAAATTCTAGTCTCTTGTGAATGCCCTCATTCCTCTTAAGAAGGAAACAAAGTATGCCAACTTCATTTATCTTGTAATGATTATGCTTTTGAGTATGCTACGAAATTTGATTCATTTATCCAATATTTGAAATGAGTTTTATTCCTGTACATGCTCTTGTAATATTCCTTTAGTTAAGAGGCTTGATGAGTGAATTTTTTGGTGTCATATATATCACAGGTTAAAGAGGCTATCAATTATATGAGCATGGATTGCTGGACTGAAAAATGTGCAGAAGTGAGCTTTCATTTTGCAATTCAAGTATTTGATGATTAATATAAGTGGATTCATGCAAACTAATTGTGTATCATGTACAACTTTGTACTTTAATTTCTTGTATGGGTAATAGGGCATGCTTCTAAAGTCTCATTTAAAACAATGGTGTGGATCCTTTCAGTCAGATTTTGATGATTTAAATGTGCTTTAGTTGTAATTGTTTATTTGGTAAATTAGTAGGACATACAACACATTAGTGGCCATCCAACGTTGTCTGATGAAAATGATTATACAACAATTATTTTGTAATGTAACATTGTGTGAGTATCTATACACACAATGCCTGTTAGCAAAAATCATGTCTACTCTTTAACAATCAAACAACCATGAAATCGAGAAAACCCGTTGTATGAACATCACCTCACTCAATAGTTTACAGTAAGAAAGCTATTGTGTGAATGTCGACAGATATTGTTGATTGCAATGCGGAATGATCTCGACATATGTCGATGAAATCTGTCGATATTCACACAACAACTCTTGAAAGGAAACAGTTATGTGAGTTGACAATCACACATAAGTGTTTTCACTGGAAAAGTTGTTATGTGATTCTCGGCAGATATCATTGACAGCTGACGAGAAGCAGCTCGGCATGTGTCGGCATGTATCGATAATATCTACCGAGAATCACACAACAGTATTCTACAAAAAACTATTATGTAATTCTCGGCATAATTCATTAACATATGTCGACAGCTGCCGAGACAGCTGGCGACACATGTCGAGCTGCTTCTCGGCAATTATCGATGATATCTGCCGAGAGACACACAATTGTTTTTATTGTAGCGTTGTGTGTAAGTTGGTCAGACAAGCTCTTTTTCGCCGTTGTGTGACATGTTGATCAGACAACGATCAGATTAAAAACGGTTTTGACCTCTATCAGATGACGCGTTTTGCCCGTCGTATGATGCATTATCTGGCGTAGTGTAGTCACATTGCTCTGATTGCACATCAGCCCATTGTATCCATTATGCAGGCCCAAACCATTATTTGACATCACTACATCCCGCCTGTGTCCACATATAGCTCGGACTTTATCACGGGGTCATCATTAAGAGCCCAATAACAACAATTCTGCTTACTACTACAACATTGAGTAAAGACCACATATCTTGTGTGGGCATTAGAGGTGTTGCATTTCCCCGTAAGTATGACAAATGAGGATATTTGTGAAGTATGAGGGAAAAATGCCGCACATAAAAGAATTGCAACACATCTAATGACCCCACTAGGTATGTGGCCTTTGTCAAATATTGATCCAGTACTGGATCCACTCCTCCAGGCAACACAACACCATGCCGGTAGATCCTCTCCGGACGCCCCTGCCTCCACTACTCGCAGATGATTTCCCAGACCATCATCACCGACATAACCCAGGTAGGTTGAAACATCTCGGAGTTTCGATTTTCTATTTTTGAAAGGAAAATGTTTTTCGAGCTATTTGTATTTCAATTTTTATTATTCTTTGAGTTTTTAGTAACTTTCGAAAATTATTCAAATTTTTGTTTTGTTAAAGTTTGTCTTTCGAGACTTCATATGGTTTTGAAGTTTGGTAATTTTAGTTACCGTGCTTGAATTTCAAGTTGGAGATCGGTGTGTTGACGAATTGGGAAGTACGGCCAACCATGATGATAGGAGCTAATATATATAAGGATAAAATACTGGTCACTCATCTTATTTTTTAGGGTTCGACAGTTTAGTCCTCTTTTTTTCAATTTCAACAGCTCACTCCTATTAATTTTCAATGTCATACAATTAGGTCCAATTTGGTCCAACTGTTAAAATTGATTGTTAAGTGTCCATATCGGGCTGTAAAATTCCTAATCTACCCCTAGCCTATTATACCCTTATCAACGCAGGAAAACCCAAGTGTGATTCTTCAAGAGAGCAGGTGTGATTCTTCAAGAGAGCATTGATTTCCTCAGCCATAGCCGAACGTCATTCCTTGGATTGAGATGCCTGGGTATAACAAGAATGCTCCATATCATTGATAACAGAGAGTAGAGCACGAGGAACCAGATATATACCTGACGGTTCCATTAGTGAGATTTCTGGGTTTTAAAATTCCAGAGCGAGATCGATTTTGGTTTTGGTGTGCAGCAGCAGTAGGTTGGGCTTCAAAGGGAGCCACCAGAGGCGGTGGTTCAGTCGGATCGAGGAGTGGAGTGTTGGAGACAAGCGGAGTAGCAAGACAAGCAACCGTGTGTGGTGGTTGTTCGGGCAGAGGCAACGATGGCGACGGAATAGACGGGGATGAGTTGGGGTCGAGAGTGGTGGAATCGAAGATTGGTGGTGGTGGGTTGGTGGCGCGGCGATGGTAGGCGCGCACGGAAGGCTGAGCGGGTAGCAGTGGGAGATCGGGGATGGGTTGGGGTCGAGAGTGGTGGAATCGGAGATTGGTGGTGGTGTGCAGCATCAGCAGGTTGGGCTTCAGAGGGAGCCACCAGAGGTGGTGGTTCAGTCGGATAAGGGAGTGGAGCGTCGGAGGCAGGCGGAGTAGCAAGACAAGCAGCCGTGTGTGGTGGTTGTTCGGGCAGAGACAACGATGGCGACAGAATAGATGGGGATGGGTTGGGGTCGAGAGTGGTGGAATCGGAGATTGGTGGTGGTGGGTTGGTGGCGTCGCGACGGTAGACGCGCACGGAAGGCAGAGCAGGTAGTAGTGGGAGATCAGGGATGGGTTGGGGTCGAGAGTGGTGGAATCGGAGATTGGTGGTGGTGGGTTGGTTGCGCGGCAACGGTAGACGCGCACGGAAGGCGGAGCGGGTAACAGTGGGAGATCGGGGATGGTGGTTTCTGGTGGAGGGGGAGTGGCGATTTGTGTTTGGGTGAGAAGGAGAGAACCCAGGTTAGTGGTGTCGGCAATAGGAGGTGAAGGGGAAGGAGTGGGTTGATGTATCAAATTAAAGGGGTTTCCTGCGTTAATAAGGATGTAATAAGCTAGGGGTAGTTTAGGGATTTTACAGCCCGATGTGGACACACTTAACGTGCCACGTCATCATATTAACAGTCAATTTTAACAGTTGGACCAAATTGGACCTAATTGTATGACATTGAAAATTAATAGGAGTGAGCTGTTGAAATTGAAAAAAGGAGGACTAAACTGTCGAACCCTAAAAAATAAGAGGAGTGACCAGTATTTTGTTCTATATATAATTGTGGTTTTTGGACATATGTGTTTTGTAGGAAGATGAAGTGGTATGTGAAGATTAAGTTTCTCTTATATGGATTGTGGAGTGGATTTGGAAATGAGGATTTAGGAGTCCAAAGTATAATAGGATTAGTGTTTGGAGTGGTATTGGGATACTATGGTATAGTCGACTTCAAAGATACGGAGAAATTGGTGGAGGTGGAGACGTATTTAGGTGTCCTTAGTGATTTCAAGGACTTGGTCGCATTCATTAGAAGTGATATGTCGACTCTTTCAGAATAAGGATTTGTTATGAGGATTGAATGCAAGTAGCAGGATTCCAGAAGCAGAAGGATGAAAGTTTCAGAAAGCGTGTGTCACGGTGTTACTAATTTTTTTTGGCGTCAGAAAACACTCGGATTCTAGGTAGGGTCTCTTGGGGAACCTTTCTATAAATTGATAATTAGATTATAATTGAAATTGGAGAATTGTGTGTCATTGAGTGATTAACTCTCAAGTTAAGCATGTGTTGATTTTAATTGTACGAGCAACGATGCTTATTGGCATATATAATGCATTATGAGAATAGTGAGATCGGTGATTATGGAGAGATGATAATGAGATTGAGAGAGAAAAAAAAAAGATACATTTTTGTGTAGTTGAGTTTCCTCATGGGGCACCCAAGATCCATGTCAGCCCACACGTGCATAATTTCGGGGAATGCAAAACCCTTCGAAGGCGGATGTTGATAAAACAATCTTACAAGTTTCGGGTTTGGAGATTATAAGTATAACAAGACGACTAACAAAAGAGGTACTGGCGTTTGAATATTACTGATTGTTAGGTCGTATATTCGAGACATCTATACGGTATGAGACGTGTAGGCTCATATGTCTTTGATGTATAGAGTACTCATTCAGTAATGAGTGGGGGGAGTTTGTTAGCATATATGCATCGAATTATTGTTATTTATATAACATATTATTTGATAACTTAAGAGGTTTGGCCCTCAGGGGGTAAACTGAATTTAATCCTAAGAATAACCTTAAGAGATTTGGCCCCACTGAGCGTAAGCTCACCCCTATAGATTCTTGTTCAGGTACGTACAACGACATGTCTTTTCTAGAAAACTAACTGTGACGTTTTGCTGATGTGTTCAAGAGTCAGTAAAGATTACGGAAGTTTCTAGTGAGGTAGATTGCAAGACCTTTTTTTCGTCTTTATAATAGGTTTTGTTATTGTAAACATTTATTTTTGACGATTTCTAAAAATGTATTTAAGTTTGTTTTATTTTTTTTTATTTTTCTCGTTCACGCCTCGGATTCGGTGTTAAGTTCTTGGAAACCACCGACATCGGGTTTGGGATGTGACATAGGTTGACTAGTTGGTCATAATTGTCAATGGATCATGCCGGGAGCTGAAGGAACCAACTTAGGGCTTCATCACTCAGGTTTCTTGGAAGACGTGACAAGCCTAGGGATCTGTGTACCGAGTTGAATCTATTTAGGACTGAAAAACCTCAGATGATGATACGGGTCTCCGGTACCGTTATGCTTCTTGATTTTGAATGGTTTGACTTCTAGAGTTTCTTCTTGACCTAAATATGGGAAGTAACGGGTCCTATTCTCTTGGCATGGTGTCGGCATTAAATCGTGATTCTAAGTTGGTAACGCTTTGGTTAAGCTGCACCAAGAGCTGAGTTTGAAAATCATGGAAGTTGCTGCTAGATATTGGGGATGGGACCGAGCTTTATCAGGGTGAGAATTAGGGGTGGGCCATTTAGGGATCGTGTATGAGAGGTGTACACACAGTCTATGGTTGGGACCCGAAAGGCTACATAACATTAATTGCGAGGACTGTTCCTGATGTTGCTATTTGTGGAGCCTTTCCCGGGATCATTAAATCTCGGCGTGAACATCTAAGAGCCCTTTCGAGAGCTTTTTATGGCTTATCTTTTGGCCCAGGGTTTCCTGGAGGATCTGTTGTTTATTCTGCATCTCTTGGAGTTGGGCTTGGAGGGTGGCATTAGCACCGTGTTCCCGGGCAACTTGATTTTTAAACGAGAAAAAGTCTCACTTTATTAAGTCATATGCTGCCGCGAGATCGGTCTGTCGGATACGGGATGTGTCTGGAATTTCTGGGAGGGAAATGGATACATCCTAGAATCTCTGAAAAGCTGGAATAGTCCACGTTAGTGGGTGTAATTTCGACCATACGGGAAGTCTTAACTTCAACTCACAACGAGAGCACTAATTGTTTTCGTTGTTGATCATTGTATCTACACTGATAACATGCCACTTAGAATGCGGTTTGAGTATCTTTTCTTGTCTTTTTCCTGTCAAAACAACCAAAAGTCAGAGGATAGACCTCATGTGCCGGCGTATAACACTCCGATGGTTAAGTCAGATGGGTAATGATGAGAGTAAAAGTGGAAGTGAGTACATTTTTTAGATTTACCTTATTTGGAAGTTTGCGTCTGTTTAGATAGGCTTGGGGTTGAGGGGATTCCCCTAACTTCTATTTCGATGTGGGACTCTTTCCCATTTCCTTTGGTGAGTTTTATCCTTATTGCCAAGACTTGCTCTTGACTTGCCGGCGATGTTTGGTAGCTGTGTTGCTTCCAGCCGCCTGTAGGTGGTGCTGGCTGCCCGTGACGATGGTCTGGGGGCCCTAGTAAGCCACAAGTTGGCCGGTATGGAGATTCTTTGGGGGCTCCTTGGTAAACATTACTTATATAATTCTAATTTGTACTTTAAAACTAAACAATTTCAATTTACAGATTGCTCGGAACATATAAATAATATGTAAGCAACAAAACACGACCAAAAGGTTCTATTGATGAGGCCCATATCTTATACGAAGCGTTGACATTTTGTTCAATGTATCTTTGAGATGTAGAATAGGCTTTTAATCAACTAGAAAGAAATCAGTAAGTGAGCAAAATTTTTGCAGAGACTTATGTTTCTGCTTATAATATCATTGACTTGAGTAATGTTAGGTAAATCGCATTCTTGTTTGCTGCCTCTTATCGGACCTAGCTTAATATCAACCTAAGATATACTTGCAATTAAGGTAGTAGATATATCTTGATTATGAAATCATCAAGTGACAATCAACAGTAAAATACAAATCTTTTACCATGGAAATCCAAACTGACTTGGACTTTCCCCTCTTATATCTTCGGATTCCTTTCTTATAAGATGAAGGCTACAATGTTTAAGGGTTAAATAAGGCCTCTAAGATGAATTTTGTTGAGAATCTTGGTATTATTTTAGGACATTCTTTTATGCTTAATATAATCTAGAGTTCATATGTTATGTCATCAAATGTATTCTGCAATAACTTTATTAATTAAGACTTGAAGACGAATCTACCAAGCCCATGAGACGAGAGAGCCATCAGAAGCCCAGGCCTAGAGAGAGCCAAGCCCAATTGCTAAGGACATCCAACGAATTGGGCACCCCAGCTTCAGTCTTGCTGTTGCCGCCTCCTCCCCCACCACCTTCTTCGGCGGACGGCGATGGCTCCACCACACCTTTCAGGCTCGGTAAATCAACCCTCTTAAGCCTGACACAACCGCCCAAAGTCCGATCCAGATCAAATCAGACCGAGACAATCAAACCATCAGTGCCGCAAAGGAAGCCGCCCAAGATCACCGCGCAATTTACATTATGATAATTTAAAACAAAGGGTCCTAAAACAAAACCATGCCTAAACTTCTCAAAAACAAGAACCGAAAAAACAAAATCATGCCTACATGAACATGAGTCTTCCCCGCATAGTTGACATTTACAATTAATCAAATTTTCAAATGTTTCTAAACTATGAAATTTGAAATTAGCGATTGGTTTTGCATGTGCCAGAAACAGTACGTGATTACAAAATAATTTGTCTACCTCCATCACTAGCGTGCTGTATCATTATTCTTTAATGGAGGAGCAGGTGAAGCATTACTTATCTTTCTTGTTGGCAAGTATAACACACTTCATATTGAACAACATACAGAATACAACAGTCAACTAATAAGCAAATAAACAGGGCCAAGCAGGTGAAGCATTTGTCCAGTGAAAGAGATACTTACGCTTCCATTACATAACCTAGCCTGCTACTGCTAATTACTGGATCTACAGAAATAGAGAGACAAAATTAGCATATATATCTGTATTTGTGGAAGTGTGGATGTGTATATATATATGATTCCTATGCCTACCCAGACAGCTCAGTCCACCCAGTAGCATGCCAAAGAAGATGAAGATGAAGATGAAGATGTCCATGCTCAAATCCATTTTCCTCATTGTTCTCATCAGCTCTTTACAAATTTCCTCGGGTACTAATTTGGTTGAATTAAGGAGAAGTTCACAAGGTCAGTCCATTAACGTACTGCATGCTGGTTTTCCTATATATAATGGACATTTGAAAGGCTCTGCATAATTCCTTCTTGCATGTTTATTATGAGGTCACTCAGTTGGTTGAATGAATATCATGTGGTTCTTGTAAACCTCTAGCTTTCAGAAAGCTTTCCACTTGGAGATCAATCTAGTGCTAATAATTCATGCTTCATTGAGAGCATGTACCTATAACATTATATTTCACAGCCAAACTGCATGGGTAAACTCTAATTTTCTGGTTAAGTCTTACAATTATGCTTTGATAAGAATTCGATCGGTATTGTTCAGGACCTTTTCCGATTCTTTTTGGTTCAAAAGGTACGCTCTAGAGAGATTGATAATCAGCTCAATATGTTTTACGAAAAATTATAATTATTAGCTGTTATCTTACTATTATAATGTCGTTAAATATACGTTGGCTGGTATCTAATCGATCTACTCGCTAGGATTTATAAAGTCATAATCACACAACTAATTCAAGTTTAATTTTTACATAGTGTATGCAGGTTTACAGAAAACCTGGTTTATGAAGTATGAATATAATGATTATGCCCCGAAACCTTCACCACCGCCACCTCCGAAATCTGGACCAACACCAGTACCAGTTTCAAAAGATCTTCTATCAGAGAGAGCTCCTCCAAGTCCATACATAGCTGCAGCTTGAATTGTTTGGCAAACTTCTTTGTAACTTCTTATTCGATGTCCGCTGCATCACATGATCATTACAGATAACGCCTGTTCCGTTTAATCCAATGTTTTAATTTTGAATTTTCATGTGTATTTCAATTTGTATCAGTTGTATGCTTATATAATAACATGTATGATTACCTATTTTTTAGTTGGGATTACGTTTGTTAAGTGATCAAAACAATGAAATAACAACTAGCTACAACCTAAGAGAGCACAGTGCAACTGGCGAATGGCGTCTTTCACACATGCACGGTAGATCAACTGACTTGTACATTATCACTAATTACAACCTAACTTTATAAAATTACCAAGTTTTCCTCACGAATTTAAATAAACGAGGAAAGAAAGACCAATATATATAACACTTAAATAGCTATAAATCTAGCATAATGGATCTAATTAATTAAGGCTTAGTTTTGTCATACAATATGATAGGTTCACCTGCTGCATTGGTGCTACGGGCAGCTAGCGAGTCCGAATATGCATGGCTATGAGGTTCAATGTATTTAGTCATCATAGTTTAATGTCATGGCTATGGTTAGTTGCAATGGCTGGTGCTGATATATAATCCCGCCAGGTTTGACACGATCGAGTTTCCTGTCGTCCTATATTTGCTAGCTGCTGAGGATTAATCTCCAGCCATCAGGTTGAGAGGGGATGATAAGTCTATAGCTTAAGTGATCGAGCTTGGAGACGTACATGTCAAGCTTACATCTGGTGATCAAGTTAAGTTATCAGTTGCGCGCAGCCAGACTTATCAGCTGGCATGGCTAGTATATATATGATATGTATTTGATCATCAGTTAGCATCTAGTATATATGAGTATTTAGTGAAAACACCAGATATTACTGTTTTTCCTTTCTCTGTCCCTTCGTCCACTACCGTTAATTCTTGTTTTCCTAGCTATATAAGGAAAAAGAATAACTTCACTGATAATTATGCGATAATATCACATAAAACTACGTCGAAGACCAAAGAGCTTAATGTCATGCTACCTCCACATATGAAATCCAAGCTTAATTTCACAATGTTTTGAAAAAATAGATTAAGAAGCCTCGCTCTGTATATGAAACGAAAGTGCGGTAGGCCGGTATCTTAATCTCAAGTAGCAATGTTATTCAATTAATAAGATTCTCTTCCTCAAAAAACAAAAAAACAAAACCAAAAAAAAAATTCCAGATACCAGCTGCTTGTTGTTTCTCTAGCCTAGACTTTGGATTAGATCGAAAATCAAATAATAAATATTACATGAACCCTCCCCACGCAGATATTCACACTTAGATTAATTAAACTGCCAGTAACTAACAATTTAAAAATTATCTAGTAAAATGATTTCGCATGGGAGACAGACAGTATAAATAATTATACGTACATAGCAAGTTGTATTTCTATCCCCATCACTTAATGGAGCAGTTAAGCACGTGTCGTCGAGGGTGATGCACATCTAATCTTCTCTTTGTATATAAAAATGCCTCCAGTAGTTGCTAATTAGCAAGCCAAAGATCGAAGATGGTCATTCTCAAACCCATTCTTCTCGTTCTTCTCATCAGCTCATCCTTACAGATCTCTTTCGGTATTTCTGCTTCAGCTGAACTATCAACTACTTCACGAGGTATGTAGCTTCTTGCTGGAAGTTAGTTTTGAATTTCTAGTTAGTAATTAACTAGGTCGCGATCGAAAGGTTTTGCTGAGTGCTGAGATTTGCTTAGTTTTACGCTATTGAAATCTCAGCACTTAGCAGGCCTAGCCTCTTTGATATATCTGCAGATAGATCTATCCAATTGTAATCATACATCCTCCCGAACTAATTGACTAAAGCAGATAACACTTCACAACTAATTACAAGTAACCTGCATGGCAAACACTAGTTTCGTAGTTGAGTGTCAATATTCTAGTCTGTTTTTATCTTCTAAGAACCACACAATAATTGATTAATTTCTATTTTAATTTGCAGGGTATGCAGGTTTACAGAAAACCTGGTTTGTGAAGTCGTACAAAGATAATGATTATGCCCCAAAACGTTCACCACCGCCACCTCCGAAACCTCATACGCCACCAGTACCAGTTGCAGATGACGTCCTATTCGAGAGAGCTCCCCCAAGTCCGCACATAGCTTCAGCTTGAATGGTTCGGTTATCGATCAGACAACATTTCATTCGTGGATTGTTAAGAGATCGATAGGGGTAGTGCCATCTCTAGTATTTTTGAGGACCTTTAGGGTACTCATCTCTTAGTGCTTCTACTCTCGGCCATGCACTTTTGATTTCTAGTTTGACGTACCGGTGCATATATAATTATATCACCAAACTGTTGATTGCGGATATCTCCTCTCTTTCTATTCATTAGCTAGGTTTAATATTTGTACGTGTGTAACGGTAACTTTGTATGCTTAAAATAAGAGCAACTCAGTGGCACCTTGAATTAATTTTTTTTTCTGATTTTACTAATGAAATGATCGACACCATGCTAACATATACAGCAACTAAGAGTACAGTGCAGCCTCCTTGTAAGATAATTTCAAAAATAGACTATTACGGCTGTCATCAATCCTTAATCAATGAAATTGTAGAATAAAATTTGGGGGGAGGGGGACTAGTACGTATGAACCTCAAATTACAATAAGTATGCTTAGGATATCCTAAAATAATAACATGAGTCTTCAAAAAAAAATCTATATATTCTAACAATCAAGCACAAAATAGCCGAATTTCGGTTTTGCGAATATATATACTGATGAATATTGCACTGACTTAGCAAGTTTTGCGCACGACATCTAGCTTCAATGCCAACTGATCGAACTAAACAAGTGCATAGCTTGAACCAAACAGAACCGCTTTGTAATGGATCAAACAAATTGGTTATCGAAAATGTCAGGTTCAAACTGATTGTCAACTTGCAGTACGTGTCTAATTAAGTTACATATGCAAGACTATATTATTCTATAGAATGGTGATATTTTAATTTAGATAACATTCATAAGCTTCGATTCTCAATCATTTAAATTCTGTAACTATTACATTTGCTCCTAGAGCTGCAAATGCAGTAGCTCATCATAGATTAGCAGGTATGGATATCGAGAACATATGATAAGCTGAGTGGCTTGATTTTTTTCCTTTTATGCTTAGGGTGTGGCTGCTGTGCCGAACGGTATGCCATGCCTCCTAAATCTAGTCCGCCCATTATTCAAGTAAAGTAATTTTATTTCTACTTTAAATGGACAAAAATGCCCTTATGTAATTTTGTCTTTTCTTGCCTACTACAAACAAACAACTTAAACTAAAGCCTGGTATTGCTCTAGACTGTTCCAGCTCCTTCTGCTCCACGATCTCTGCTCCACGAGGTGATAGTAATCTCCTCAAGATGCTTAGTAATCTCCTCAAGATGCTCATCTGCTCTGGTCTTTGTTTATTCACTTGCTGAGTTTCATCTTCTCATCCTTCTATCATGTTCAGAATGTTGTGAGCCTCTTCCTCATTTAGATTTTCCCAATAGTCATTGTCTGCTTCATCTGCTTCCATGGCTGCCAACATCTCCAAGCCTTCTCTATGAAGCTGCTCATAAACCTCTTTGGTAGTTTTACATTTTCTAACATTTGATTCTGGTTTAGGGCGGCTTAGTAGGTGCTTGCTATAGTGCTTGACATACTTGTCTTGATAAAGCAAATTGAGATGGCTATCATCCCAAATCTCATGGCGCACTAATTGGGGTCCTCTGTATTTCTGGATGTCTTCTATTGTAGGGCTGCTAGTCAGGATTGGTCCAGCTTCTGGAATAGTATGTTCTTCTTTCATGATGGTGATGCTATGTCTTGCTTGATCTAGATAAATGCTACTAGAGAATAATGCTGGAGCAATACTATTTACTTCTAAAACAATATTGCTCCCATTTCCTTCTAGATGTTGAACACATTGTAAAATAATGCTCTTAAGCTTATTTGGAAAGGAATAAATATGATAATCTTGCTGAAAAGATATTTTAGTTAAAAATTCATGCTCTAGCAGTAACCCAGGTGTTATAGCTGGATTGTTTGACTATCATGCTCAAAGTGAAAAGTTCTGTGCTCCATCATATTTATGTTTGCTCCCAAGATTTTATAATTAACAACTTCATTAGGATGACAACGTAGTGCTTCACTATGAATATCATATCCTGGTAGAGGATTCTTTAATAAATGAAAAAGGAATTGTTGTATAGCTTGCTGCAAATTATAAAGTTTTCTTTGCTCATGCTGACAGAAAATTGCTTTATTAACATCTGGATGCTGTCTAAAATTATCTCGAGTTAAAACTTGCAGAGTATACATGCTCACTTGCTCATTAAAATTAACAGGCCAATTTATATAATCATTCATGTAGTCTTCCCAAACATTTTCTACTGCTTCTGGTCTGTTATCTTTCACTGTTTTTCCTTGCTCAAAGTCTAATTGCTCTAGTAAGTTGTTCTTTTCAAAAGTAGTTATTCCATAAAGATTAACTAACTTTTCATGTTTTTCTACTAATTTATTATATGTTCCTAGCAAAGTATTATGCTCAGTTGACAAATATTCTTGATCTGCTCCAAGACTACCAATTTGAAAATGAAGGAGATTAATAGTCTTGTTATAGTCCATAAATTCTTGCTCCAATGCTCTCACTAATTTCTCAAGTCTTATAACCATGTTTGGTGGTTGGTTCCTAAGACTCCAGAAATTATCTAGTAAAACTTTTTGCTTTATCAGTAATTGCTCATGGGTATTATACCTGTATTCTGGATTCATGACTTCCTGAATATGTATATTACCATATATGTGAGTGGGAATTGCTGCTATGCTCATTGATTGGTAAGCTTGTGGAGGTGCTGAATTAAATGGTACAAAGTTGGATGCTCTCTTCTTGCTCGAAGATGCTGATGCTCTTGAGAATTGCATATTTGTATAAAAGAATAAGTCTTGATAAGGTATCTGCTAATGTATTATCAGTTCCTTTAATATGCTCAAATTGGGGTCTAAACCCATTTCCTGTTGTTTACGCCTGAATTAATATTTTATTGGACAGTAAATGTCTATGTAAATATTAATTATTTCTTGGACCATGTCATACCGGCGAGATGGAGTTTCTCTAAATTTACAAGTGATAGCCCGCCAGTGAGACCACGCGAGCCAAGTTAGACTTCGCGCGGAACGAACTGCATGCGAATTGAAACACTTAGCCTTCGCGCGGAATGGACATAGGCGGACTACGCAGTTCGCGTGAAACACTTAGCTCGCGCGCGGAATTACTATTCAACACTCCGCGAGGCGAGGCGAGATTGTCAGTCCGCATAGGCGAGGCGAGATTGTCAGTCCGCATAGGCGAGGCGAGATTGACTCTCCGCGTAGGCGAAGCGAGGCGAGCTGGCGAACTAGCTCGCGTAGAAGACTTCGCGAGGAAGCGACATGCGGAGTCCGCGCGCACCACGACAAACGTTGAAGATTTTTACAAGTCTTTGACATGCTTCGGGCCAACCCCTGTGGCCCATTAAATATAAAAAGCCCTTCTAAGGCTCGCGAGTTGCAATAGCCCGCGAAATGGACGCGAGCTACAGAAGCACGCGAGATAGCACCCTGTAGCAGCCCGCGAGATGAGGATACTCCTAATTCCAGTTCGCATAGGAGTCTACAGTTGGCAGCGCGGAAGCAATGCCCTATGTGCGGAATGGAGTGTGCGAACTGGGCAGGTGTCACCAATAGGTTGGTCTGCATGGACGAAACAGTATTCTTATGCTATTAGGGTTTCCGAATACAACTTGAAGTAGGATTATCTCTCTCTTCTGCCGCAAGTCAAGCTCCATTATATAAAGGGTTCGAACTCTCAACACTCTGGACAACTCTCAAATCAATACAACAAACAAACAAACACAACTGAAACCCAGTTCCCTTCGAGCCCCTCGAAACCCTAACCCTAAGCGCCGCCGCCTAGATCTTTCTCCAGAGCTCTCCGGACTCTGCATCCCCGCTTCTTTCTGAACTCCCTGTGATTGCTCTGCTCGCGCCGCCGTGAGTATCGACTCGCTTGTGCTCGTAAATCCTCCTCTGAGGTGGCACCTGTGACCCCCCTTTGCCTGATCAAGAAGTCAAGCGCACCCCCCATCAACCTTTTCCTCGTCCGCGAGGTGGCATGCCCGCAACACTCCCCTCTCTTTGTCTGCTAGAAACCTCTGCTCCGCGCGCTGAGGATCGTGGCCAAAACACCTGTAATAGAATCTACAAAATTTACCCATCTACGGGCTGCTTGCTTATTGGTTATAATTTTACTGTGATGAGAAATAACATTTTGACAATCAGTTCTAATTGTAAATATTTCATTATATAAGAATAAAGAAAATGCTTCAAGTGAATTAATTATGCCTAATATTTCTAATTCTGTTGCTGGTAATCGAGATTGTATCTCATTGAATTTACCTGATGCATATCTACAAATTTGCTCATCAGATTTTGGTAATTCTTTATGCTTTTTCTGATATAAAATTCATGCCCAACCTAATGTTGATGCATCGGTTTCTACTATTTTATAACTAGTATCTAATGGTAATGCTAAAGGTTTAAGTTGAGTAATCTCTTGTTTAATTTGCTGAACTAATTTAATATCTTCAGTATTAATATATTTTTGACCAGTTTTGCTAGTCTTGCTGTGTAAAACTGTTATTTTTCTTCCTAAGTATGCAATAAAATTTCTAGCATAATTTAGTAATCCTAAAAATGCTTGTAACTGCTTTTTATCTTCTAATCTATTAGGAAATTCTACAACTTTCTTAGCTATATGCTCTTGTAATTGTATTGTTCCTGATTTAATGTAAATGCCTAAGAATTCTATATCTTGTTTTTCTAAGTCTATTTTGTTTTTGCTAATAATGATACCATTATTTATAAATTCTTGCAAAATTATTTCTAAATGTTTGCTATGCTCATTTCTATTTTTGCTATGTATAAGTATATCATCTACATATACACTACAAAAATTATCATATTTCTTAAATATTTGATCTATTTTTCTTTGAAAAATAGAAGGTGCGTTATTCAAACCAAATGGCATGACAAGCCATTCAAAATGTCCTTCTGGACAAGTGAAAGCTGTCCATTCTGTTGATGCTTTCATCTAATCTAATTTGCCAAAAACCGGATTTGCAATCAAATTTGCTAAAATATTTGCTCTCTTGAATCTTGTTAATTAGCTCATCTTTGTCTGGTAATTTATAACTATCTTCATAAGTATATTGTCGTTTAATCTTCTATAATTATACACTATTCTAGCTTTACCTCTTTTAAGCTCAGAATGTTTTCTAACTATAAATGCTGCTGATCTATTTCTAGATTTTGAAGGTCTAATTACTTTAAGGTTCAATAATTCTTTTATTTGTTGCTCAAATTCTTACTTATCTAATAAATTTGAAGGCATATCTGCTGTTTTTATAGTTAAACCTGGATTGATTATATCTAATTTTGCTAATATCTTGTTTTTGCTCCAATGTAATTGTGGATCTTCTCCTATGATTCTTGTTTGCTATGCTAATTGCAATAATTCTTCTAAAGTTTTAGGTCTATCTATTTTTTTTTTTAATGGTGTTACTGTTCCTATGTTCGGATATTCAAGCTCAAAAATTGATTCATCATATTCAAAGGTGTTTTGGCCATCTAAATTTTCTTCTTCTATTTTTGCTCTTGACTCCTCAAGATTAATGCTACTATAAGCTTCTATTAAATTGCTTTGATCAGTTGTAGTTATACCTTTTCGAAAGAAAGTAATATCAGGTGGTATGTTTAAAATTCCTTGTAAACTTTTTAGAAAGTTTAATCCTAAAATAAATTGATAAGATCCTACAGGTGATATAAATGTTAAAGGTAGGGTAAATGTTTGCTTTTCTATTCTTATTGGTATATTAGTTATACATTGTGTTAAATAAATAGTTCTAGTGTCGAATTGTGAAACTCTACCGGGTTTAACTAGTTTTTGTCTTAATTGTGTTGGTACTAATTCTTCTTTAATTACACTCTTGATGCTACCTGTATCTACCATAGCTATTGTTTGAATTTTATGTTCTTTAGATAGTTCTAATTCACAGTTTATAGTTATTAATGAACTAGTTTTCTGATTTTCTATTTTAGTATTTTGTATGGTAATTTCTTCTTCTTCTATTGAATTTATCTCTAATGTTCTATTATGATAACAAAGTTTACAAAATATTATTTGCTAGTAAAATATTTTTCTGCTACTATTTTATTACATTTACTGCATGCTTGAGGCCAACCTAAATTAACATATTGAAATTCTTCTTGCTCTCCAAACATACATATATCAAATTCACTATCAGAATTATTTGAATAATCTGATTCAGATTTAGATTCAGAAAACATATCAATGCTATTTATGCTATAAATGCTTTCATTATCACTTAAGTTATCTAAGCTATATATTGATTCTAAGTCTTCATCATCTTCTAAATTAAATTGTTCAATTAATTGTACTTTTTTCTAGGTTGTTTTCCTAACTTTGGACATTTAGGTCTAATGTGTCCTACTTCATCACAAAAATAACATTTACATGTGCTCTTATCTTTGGGTGCTTTGTATTTTCTTATCCAAGGTTTTCTAGTTCTTTTCCGAAATTGCTTAGGTATGTATTTTCTCTTTTTAAAGGTTTTTGAAGGTTGTATATCAAATTTTTGGTGTTGCTTATAATATTTATGTTTCTTTCTATAGCTTTTCCTATAAGGTTTTATTTTCTTGTTATACCTATCTTTTCTATGACAACCATATTGCTTAGGTAAATCTATATTTTTACAGCTCATGTAAAATTGTTTCCTAATTTGTTTCTTTGCTTTTAGTTGTCTACATTTTTCTCGTAGTATGTCATATACATGTTGTGTTCTCGGTCCTATTGCTATATCATCTTTTCTAGGATGATTTTATCATTCTTTCCATATTTTTTCTCCTATAGGTCCTTTAATTTTAGTCATGTATGTGTTAAAAGTCCAATATCATTAATTCTACATGTTCTTCCTAAGTATTTAAAGAAATCTGTAGTATATTCTCCTATGTACTGCAAATCACAAATTTGTAATTGTTCTAAGTTTCGTATTGCTTTAATTTGTTCTTGCTCATTTCTACCATCTATTCTATTATGATCTAAAAACTGATACTTAATAAGTTTAACAAAAGTATCGATATTGAACATTTCTTTTGCTGCTTGATGTTGTTGTGGGTTTTTTACTATCCATGCTTGAAAGAAAACAAATACCATGCCATCTAAAGTATGCTCAAGGTAATCTAACATATCAGTTGTGTTATTAAATTCTAACATTATTGCTGCATGCACACATCCTTTCTCCCATCTTTCTATTGTTTTTTCCCAGTTTTGTGGATCTACATGATCTATGTTTAATATATTTCCTGCTAAGTTTACATGTTCTAATCCTTTATAAGGTATTCTATTTCTTTTAGGTCTAGTCATTTCGTAATCTACAGTGCTAGTATTTTATGTATATGTTTCTCTAGTTGATCTTAAGTTTTACTGATCAGTTCTACCTAGTCTTGGTTCAGTATGTATTCCTGAAGTTGTTGTTGAACTTTCTTCTTCTACAAGCATACATTCTACTTCTGTTAACATATTATTATATTTTTTTTCTCCTAAAATATTTTCTAATCCTATTTTTAATATGAATTGCTTCATTTCTTCATCAGTTAATCTATGTAGTCCTAATTCATAAGTTTTATACTTTTCTAAATATTGTTCTTCATTTATATTATCTATGTCTTCTATTAATTTATCTACTATATATGCTGTCAAAATGATGCTCAATCATATTGATTTCTAAATTATCAAAGGCCATATGTATTTCTGCTTCATTTTCTACGTCATCTATATTTTCTATTTGTCTATAATTACTAAATCTTACAGATGCTTCTCCTAAGTGATCTTCAAATATTTGTGCTTTATCAGGTTGTTTATTTTTTGATCCATATAAATTAGGTAATGACTATTGAGTTCCTTCTAAAAAACTACTATCTAAAGGTTTTGCTTCTATCATATTAACATGCTTACTACCAAAAGTTTGTACTAAGTTTTGAAATTCAACATTAAATTTATAGTTAAATTTATCTGATACTTTTCCTACATACATTAAGCTTACACTTAAATTTTTAAAGTCTCCTTTCATATTATAGTTTTTTGTTCTAATGCTTACTTTAATATATTTGCTGAATTCTTTAACATTCATTACATAATTTGGTATGCATCCTATAATTGCTAAGTTTGTGCTCAAATCTACTTCAGCTGTTGTTATAGCTGCTTGTTGGTGATTATCCCATCTATCATCATATATGTATACAAGTGCTTTACTTCCTACTTGTGCTCGAGTTAATCCTGCTATTCCGATTAGGATAGTTCCTATATGGATTTGTGAGTAGTTTGATTTTTTATGTTGTTCTATTGCTGAATTGCTTAACAAATTTAGTGTGACTTCTTTATCTATGCAACTAATTTCATATTGGCTTATGCTGCTTACTATACGGTTTGGATTTTCAAATCTACCTAGTTGATAAAGATTATGTCTATTTCTTTGTGATCTTAAAAATCCATTTCTAAGAAAATCTTGTGCTTCTTCTTCATTATGATATATATCTTCCGTTCTTATTATTTCTTTTCCTTTTCGTCGAAAAAGTTCCATTTGTTGTTATCAAAAGGATTTCTTTTTCTTTTTCTTATATGATTATTTGTGCTCAAGGCTAGGTTAAGTTTTCTAGTTTTTCTACTAGTGATGTTGGTAATGGAGTTGATGTACTTCCTAAACGTTGAGTAATTTATGCTAATTGTTCGTCTATGTGATCTACTTTTTCTGCTATATTTATTAAGAGTTGAATGATAAGATTATTTTGTCTTATGGAGGGATATTATTGCTTGGTACACTGGTTGTGAAATCTGAAAATCCAACAGGTTCTTCGTCTAAGTTTTTAACTTCATTCAGTGCTTTGATGTAATTTTTATTAGTTGTGAAATTGTTCATCAAACTAGTAATTTGTCTATTTTACTATGTAATTTTTCTACTTGCTCTATTAAATCTTTTTGTACTAACTGTATTTTTTGTACTTCTATTTTCAGTTGCTCTACGATTTCTAAAGATTGGAGTTCGACATGCTTCGGCTTACTATCGATTATGTCTATAAGCTCTTTTATTTCTTTTCTATTAGGAAATCTTTGTATATTTTTATTATTATCTTCTAGTTGAGATTGAATATAAGTTAAGTTTTGTCTAATTATTTGTAGAGAATTTTTCTGAAAATATTCTATTAATTGCTGTAAATTTTGATTATGCTTAGATTTTATATTTTCTGCTTGGCTTATTAAAAGGTCTATGACACTGTTGATTAGTGGATGTTCTTCACTATGTAAAATATGCTTATTATTTTTCTGTGGAAAATAACAAACTAAAGTATTTTGATCTACCGTAAGTTTTCTTTTTTGATGTTCTGTGATCTCTAGATTCAGGTAATCTATCATAAAATAGTTTTTTCTTGTTTTTCTTTTCTTTTCTTGATGTTTTTAAGGCTTCTGTCCTCAAGGTACGTTACTGTAATAATTATATTATTATAGAGCTAAACTAAAGCTCTGATACCAAATTTTGAAGGGGGTTGTTCCAATTATATGCATAGCATAAATACCTAGTAAAGATTGAGTCTTGAACATAGACAAGAGCTTAAAACTGCATACACAGCCAACATATGAGCTAAACACAAGCAGAAACAGAGGTTCTTAGACTCAGAGGTTCCCTGACTAATTTTATTAGTTATCTTGGCATGCATGTTAAGTAAAACAACAGTCTGCAAAAATAATCCAAGATCGTCAGTTTAGCAGAATAATAACATAATCATATCAGTGTTTCCCTGTTTTGGACTAGAAGTCTGCTAAGAAAACCATAAAATAAAGAGGTGAGAAACCTACTTGTATGTACTAGTAGCATTCACTACAGTCTTCTCTTCAAGTTCATCAAAAGACCAGGAACATTCAAACAAAAATTGCTACTGGAACATGCAAGGCTTGAATGACTTGAACATCTATTGTGCTTCTACTGCTTCTCTTCTTGCTTGAGGGACATGAACAGCTACTGCTTCATGAACAGCTACTAGGTGTGAACAGCTACTGCTTCTCTTCTTGCTCGAGGAGATTCAAACATAAAGGTGGATGGATATTACATAAACATATGTTCGAGTAGATATGTATATAATTGTGGAGATATGCATATAGAGTCGAGGGAATCTATATGAGATGTATGAGAGAAGATATGAACATATGCTTGATAGAGGAAATCTAAACAGAGAGTTTGTTATTGTGAACTGATATAGTTTTATTGATTCTGAAAAGGTTTACAAATTACAACTACAATTGAGAGATGAAGTTTACAAACTGAGAGATACAAACTGGGAAAGGGAGAGTTCTAAGCTTCAACGTACTGTCTCTTCTCTATCTCTCTTCCTCATATACAAAGTGATGGTTCCATAGACAGGTGTAACTTCTTCTATTTCCCATGCACCCTGCATGCCCAAGGTTTCTCTTCTAAGACACGTACTCTACACAAAAAAGCATGCATGCTTTTATTATATGAGGTCAAAACTTTGACTGGGTATTTCTGGTATTTGTAAAGAATCTGACCACATATTTTTATCCATGGTAAACTGTATGCTATGCCGAACGGTATAGCAGAACTTTCTTTATGCTTAAGGATGTCCTAATTAAGCTACGATCGTAATTACATTAGTACACTGGTTTACGTACTAGTGTAAAACGTGTTAAGAGTAAGATAGCTATGTCATAATAGTAAGTTAGAGAAACATGTAGTACCGTTCCGTACTCTACAATTAAGCGAAAATGTACGTACATACTGGTCCAACAGAATTTTTTTCAGTTCTTCCACTCTCTCTCTCTCGACTCCTTCTATCTTCATTCTTCTTGCTCATCTTAGGGCAACTCCAACAGGGGTTCTAAAACTGGGTTTCAGTTCTATATATGGACTTTTTATCTCCAACAGGCTGATTTACTGGGTTTTGGTTTTGGAAATATAGGACTGAGTTCTATTCTCAGTCTCAAATCTGAGACAATTTCAGGACCAGGACCTGGGCCCGCTTGCTTCTGGGCTGGGCCAGAGATGAAGAAGACGCGACGCGCGACACAGGGAAAGGGCGGGAAACGAGTGCTCCAGCTCCATGGAAAACGACGACGCGCCTAACGCGCGCTGGGGCGTCCTTCGCGCGCCTCGCTGCAGCGTCTGGGCCCCGACCACGTGCGGCTGTCTCCCAGTCGACCGTTGAGTAGCTCCAATGGACATGGAGCGAACGACCAGGATCGTCCCCCATAATTTGAAATGGACGGTGAACAAATGCAGGGAGGTGCAACGGGCAGAAAAGAATTACTCCGGCCCAAGATTTTTACCTCAAAAAAAAAAAAATTCAGAAATAACATAAAAAATGTATAGATCCGTTGGGAACTTTTTTTTGAAGAATTCTATAAATACCAACCCAAGACTTCACAAATTCCTCACACCAAAATCCTTTTCTCCTTCCAAACTTTTCATTTATTCACTACATCTTGTTCTTCAATTTATTTATTTTTTCCCAAGAGAAAAAATGGGCAAAAGAAAGGATTCATGGAAACACAATGAGGAAGCTATTCTTTGCTAAGCTTGGATCACCATCACCACATGTGGGAGCGTATATCGGCCGAGTACAATGCACAAAAACCGGTGACTTGCATAGAGAGATCATCGGATAGTTGCAAGGCTCGGTGGAAGGTATTTAGTCCGCTATATACGAAGTGGCATGAATCTCTTACCCAAGCCGAAGTGGACCACCGAAGCGGCGAAAATAAGGAAGACGATGTAAGTATATTATTCATATGTTAACAAAATTATTTATTCTTTGTCATTTAATTTATAGAAAACTATGGTGTAGCTAGGTTGCTAAGTGTGTAACTATGAGCATATGAGCATTTAATTTAACTCATGCTAAGACAATATATTTTAGTGTAAGTAATATATAAATTACTTAATTTGTTATGTAGCTCATGAGTACTAATAATTATTACTTTATTTTGTGTCTAGCTCATGAGAGCTAGGTCAATTTTCTACGACAAAGTTGGCACGGATTTTGTCTATGATCATTGTTGGCGATACTTGAAAAATACTATCAAGTTTGGGCAAACGCCTTCCACCGAAGCCATGAACTCGCGTATTGCTACTCCTATCAACTTGGAAGAAGATGGGACACAAGCCAATGAAGCGAAGCCAACTACAACAAGACAAGCACGACCTCAAGGACAAAAAGCTCAAAAGCTAGCAAAGAAAAAAAGCAAGCAACAAGATGCGGATGGCTTACGCATTCAAATGCAAAAGACTCAAGAACAGAGTGAGCGTGAATATCTACAAAGGCAACAACAATTTGAGCAAGTTAAACAACTTGAGCAATGCGCTTCGCATGATCGTATTATGATGGTTGATCTATCAACGTTTGATGCTCCAAGAAAGAGGGGTTATTGGGAAAGGAGACAACAAGAGATAATTGATAGGGAGGAAGCAAGCTCAAGCACTCAGGTGAACCCTCAAGATCAAGCCTCCACCGAGTATGAAGGATCAACCGAAGGAGACAACCGTAACTTGGCCAATTATGTTCCGGTTCATGAAACACATTGGATCAACTAGAATCATCAATTAGGAACTATCCATTTAATTAACCTAAATAAATGTTGTTATTTGTTTCTAGTTGTAATGTTTTTTTAAGTTATGAATAAAAATTTATCAACGTTTTTTATGGCACATGATAACCATTCATAAAAAGCAATCACTTGACATAAAAACATTTAACTTTTATTGAATAGTAAAAGCAAATGCACACCACACAACATAAGAATATAAAAGCAATCGCACACCGCACATTAAAGGCCATGAGAAACCGGCAACTTATTGAAAGTAATAAATTTAAAGCTCATCACTGGTTATTCTCATCAGCTTGCAGCTTCATGCTCCATAGGTGATCAACAAGATCATCCTGGAGATTTTTGTTCATCACTGGACATCTTACCTCCCTATAGCGACGCATGAATTGATTTAGCCGATTCGGATTGCGATGAACAGAGGTGTCTTGATCAGGGATTTTGTCATATATATGTGCCTTTTTTGGTATGGTGGGAATGTCATTCAGATCAAATGGCTCAGCTGCATCTTCGTCATGCTCATCTTCAACAATCATATTATGCAAGATAATGCACGTCATCATGATGAACTGAAGATTCTCCTTACTCCATCCACGAGCTGACCCTCTTATGATTGCCCAACGAGCTTGAAGAATATCAAAAGCTCTCTCCACATCTTTTCTGTATGCTTCTTGCATCCTTGTGAAATGTTTTGTCTGCGACGTCCTCGGGTTTTTGATTGCTTGAACAAATGCGGCCCATTTCGGGTAAATGCCATCAACAAGGTAATAACATTGCCCATAATGCCTATTTTGTACTTCATAGCTCACCTCAGGAGTTTCACCACGACACACATCATTAAACAAAGGTGATTGTCCAAAGACATTAATATCGTTTAGGGAACCTGGAAGGCCGAAGAAGGTGTGTCAAATCCAAGTATCATAGGATGCCACTGCCTCTAAGATGATTGTTGGTTTCCCCTTATAGCCAGTATACTGCTCTCCCCATCCAGTGGGACAATTTTTCCACTGCCAGTGCATACAATCGAGGCTCCCGATCATTCCCGAAAATCCTCTTTTTGCTGCCTTGTCGAGAAGCCGTCGCAGATCTGCCGGTGTTGGTCGGCGGAGGTAATGCTCATGGTACACATTCCATATTGCTCTGGTGAAGTGTTCCAAAATCTCGATGGCAGTGGATTTTACAATATCCATGTAATCATCAAAGAAGTCGGCTGTGACCCCATATGCGAGTTGTCTCATGGCGCATGTAAGCTTTTGTTCAGTGGATAGGCCGACTCTCCCATTCGCATCTCTTCTTTGAACAAAATATGAATCGTAGTTGGCCACGTCGCGCATTATCCTGTCAAAGACCCAAGGTTGCATTCTGTATCGCCTATGAAATATATTTGGTTCGTACCTGTATGGATCCGTGAAGTATAGAGCTTTCAGACATTGATCCATGATCTCTCTGTTTCTGGCGGTATATGAACGACCTTCTGAAGAACCACCCCATTGTGAATCCTCATCTTCCAGATCTTGGATTTGCAAGGCAGTAGCAGACATCATCATGGATCTTCGTTGGTTTCTCATAACGGCCTCTTCTTGATCTTTCATAAACCATTTTGTCAAATGATTCATTGTAGAAAAACAGTTTCACAAAATCAAAAGGAAACAATATGAAGATTTTGATATGAGAAGAGTGTTGTGAATTTGTGAGGAATGAGGATGACAATGACCTCATATTTATGGACAATTTGAGATGATATGAACAGATAAGAAATGACACGTGTCAGACAAATATAGCCCGTAATCTAGATAACCAATTAGTGTTTCACATGTGGCGACGATAATCACATCCGAACTCAGTTGTTTGTCGTATACACTGACACAACACAAGATAATATCTGTCAATAATTTGGTTGTTTGTCATATATGCCGACATAAAACGACAAAAAGTTAGTATGTATTTATTTATTTTAATTAAAATAATTATATTTAATTATAAGAATAATATAAAATTTTGTGATAAAAATAAAAATTGTGAAGTTTTATCAACTTAATAAGGTTATTAACATATTATTTAATATAATATTCATAAATATACCACCTATAACTTATTTTAATCAACAAAAATGAATATAAGACCTATTATAGGACTCATTGTTGAAGATGAAAAAATGAGTCCTAAATGAATAGTGTAACAAAGAGGTCTTATAATTGATATAGGACTCCAAATCCAAGACTATGGTTGGAGTTGCCCTTAGCACGATGCACAACCTGAGAGGAATTATTGTTTCAAACTTTACCTAATCTTCATTATTGATTGCCTACCTTTTACACAACCTTAAAGTCTACCTCGATTATGGCATTATGGCATACTGTTTTGAAGAACTGTAACCCATTTACTGAAAGACCAGCACATCGCAGTGCAGTATGTATGAATGGCTCAGGCTGAGAAACAGTACATGCTTCCGTACAATAGACACAGTATCAACTCCTGATTCCGAAGATCCACTTGATCGACATGCATGGTATCTAGAAACTTAATTTGCTGCACCTACGAAGCCAGACAATCGATCTGCAGGTCTAACAGAAGAGATTATTCACAGTACTCGATCGATGCTAATAAGAGTTAAACGAACGAGACCTAATTATTAAGCAGGGAGTAGGTGTTTGTGCTTCATAAGTTTCTGTTTGGTGCCTATATATTATATATGTTGGATTGTTTAATTTCTTAGTTTCTTCCTAATTGCTGTGAGAATCTAAGGATGTTTGTATTGATCATCATATATACGTCTGCGTTTGGTTAGATCATGATCTCACTTTGATCTTTAATAATTGACAAATGCTTTATGTTGCCATAAACAACTAGTATCAACTACCAATTTCACTCGACCTCGTATATACTATATAGGACTGTACGTTGCAGAGAGCATAAATTAGTTAAGGATTTAAAACCAGGTCTACCATGTCGAGTGTAGGGGACCGTTTTAATGAGAGAATGAGATGATGAGACATGGGATCTATGGTGGATTTCTATGATGCTGGCGATTTCACCTGCTCCATTCATGTCTCTGCCGCATTACTATAAATAAGACCCTATACAAATTAAGCAAATGCACTCCCAAGTTTGTTTGTTATCCACCACTTTATATGAAAATCAAAATGATGAACACAATCGTTATCTTTTCCATCTTGATTTCAGTTATTACTTCTCAAGGAATGTACTTGTTCCATTTCGGTTGAAGCAAGACAATAGCTGGTAATCTAGGTGCAGGGAATCCGCTTTAATATTTAGTTTTACTTTTATCTAACTAATTGCATGTTGGTAGGTAATTGTTTAACGGGAATTTCAGTATCAACTATTTTTGTAATCATTAGATTAACCGCGCGTCCATGCATGCAAGAAAAGGAATTTGGTTCTTCTCTTATATATATATATATATATATATTCTCAGCTGCGGACGTCCGCACCAATGGTTTTGGTGTGGATTTTCATTTTTCAACCACTTTTCGATCGAATTTCCTCATCTCCACCATCTAGTATCTAGATAATATTGTGTAGATCATCTCTGCAAAATTTCAGCTAATTTGGTAATCGTTAAGGCCCTCAAAATGGCGTCTTTCTGTTACAAACATGAACGGTTCATGTTTGACAGAATTCAGTCCGTCCATTGGTTTTTCGAGTTTGAGGGCCTTAACGATTACCAAATTGGCTGAAATTTTGCAGAGATGATCTACACAATATTATCTAGATACTAGACGGTGGAGATGAGGAAATTCGATCGAAAAGTGGTGCCAAAATGAAAATCCGCACCAAAACCATTGGTGCGGACGTCCGCAGCTGAGAAAAATCATATACACACACACACATGACCCTTCCACTAAAGGATCCATTTTTTTGACATATATGAGGGATGAGTGATTACACCAACTTTTCGATCACAAAATCACATCTCCACCGTTCAATATGTAGTTCTATATGAGTATATCACTTATGCAAATTTTCAGAAAATTTGGTAATCGTTAAGGCATTCAAAACTACGATTTATAATTATAAGCATGAACGGTTCATGTTTGGCAGATTTGGTTCGTTCATTGATTTAATCTTGTTCGACACCTTAATGATCATCAAATTGGCTGAAAATTTGCAGAATTGATCTATATATAACGACCAACAAACTGAACGGTGGAGATTCAAAAATATAATCGAAAAGTTGGTGTAATCCTCCATCCCTCATACAAACCAAAATAAAGGATCCCTTAGTGGAAGGGCCATATATATATGTATATATATATATATATATATATATATATATATATATATATATAGAGGCCAGATCAAGAGCGGACGTCCGCAGCGGCCTTAAAGTGCCGACGTCGCTCCGTTCTCCACCCTCCGGCGCCGACGACGGTGCGCCTCCACCCCAGAAGACTCCAGCAACGTCGCCGACCACTTTCCCTCCCCAGCGAGTCCGTTCTTTTCTAGTTTTCTGGCGAGATCACCCAAAACTTCAAACAAGATCAATCTCGCCGGAAAACTGAAAAAGAACGGACTCGCCGAGGAGGGAAAGTGGTCGGGGACGCTGCTGGAGTCTTCTGGGGTAGAGGCGCGCCGTCGTCGGCGCCGGAGGGTGGAGAACGGACGGACGTCCGCACTTTAAGTCGAGTGCGGACGTCTGCTTCTGAACGGCTCCGTATATATATATATATATATATATATATATATATATATTTACAATTATGTTCTTCTCTTGGTATTTTACTATTTTTTATTCATGAATGTTTGCGTGACCTAAATATATTGTCTCTGCTTAACAACGTTTTTGATACAATAATACTGACTATAATCTCATGGTCATAGCTAATTAACTATGGATTTTTATACTATACATATGTGTATAGCATACATCAAGCCGTGAACCGTCCGATCGTCTTTAATTTAAAATTCAAGACGATCGGACGGTTCACGACTTGATATATGCTATACACATATGTGTAATAGAAAAATCCATTAACTATAAGTTACTTTTAAGGATTATCTTGGTGTATGAAAAATGAGCAACTCGGAAAATGCAAATTATTTCATCACTTCATCGAGAATTACAAGTTTATGTGTTGAATTTGTAAACATTATATATATATATATATATATAGAGTTTGGATCTAGAGATGACCTCCTTAAACTCTTAAGGTATGGATGTTTTTAGTTCTAGCATGTATTTTGACAATCAAAGCCACTCATTCCCTAGTTACTTACCCACATATGAATCATACAAAAAATTAGCTAAAATAAAAAATGTTTAACCATTTGATTAGCACAATATTCGTTTTAATTTTATCTAACGGCCTACAAATGTTTACATCAATTTGAATGACCAAATGATTATGAAATTAGTTGAAATTTTGTAGAAATGTTTCTTGCATATGAATCTAGAAGATCAACGGTTGAGATCGTTAAAAGAAGTCATTTACTAATGTAAAATAATAAAAATCCTCAAATTCTTAAAGTAAAGATGTCCTCTTTAGATCCTTCCTATCCGGATCAAGAGAGGACCTCCTTAAACTCTTAAAATGAGGATGTTTTCAGTTCTAGTATATATTTTGACAATCAAAGCCACTCATTCTCTAGTTACTTACCCACATATGAATCCTACAAAAAATGAGCCAAAATGAAAAACGTAGCACAATATTCGTTTTAATTTTATCTAACGGTCTACAATCGTCTACGTCAATTTGAATGACCAAATGATTATTGAATTAGTTGAAATTTTGTAGACATGTTTCTTGCATATGAATCTAGAGGATTAACGGTTGAGATCGTTAAATGAAGTCATCTACTAATGTAAAATATATAGTATAAATCCTCAAATGCCTAAAATGCTTAAAGTAAGGATGTCCTGATAGGAGCATAAAATGCGACGATTTTATAGTTTAACCTTTGCATTTAACTTAGCTATTTTCCTTTAAAAAAATCGTTTTAACTTTGTTATTTTCTTAGGTACTTCGTGGAGCAAGATAATGCAAATATGTGTTCAAGTGATGCAAGCAAGGCTTCCAATACGAAGTAGAGATGTCAAGAATGGAGTTTGATCACTCACATGGTCAAAAATATCAAGGAAAGGCGATGGAACCACTTCACCAAAACAGAAGCTGCAAACACAAAAAGCTGAAAACTGGTTTCTGCTTATTTTCTCCGGTTTCAAGGCTTATTTCCATGCGGTTCCGAGAATGGTTTCACCAAGATGACTGCCCAGATTTGTAGAGGAGCATTTGTAGATAAATTTGGACTCAAGAATCATCCAAATTGGTGATGGCATCTTGGATTTATGAAGCGTCGAAGTTGGACAGAAAATCAGCAGTTCCGGGAAAGCTGTGCAGCAGTCAAGTTCGAGGAATGTTTGGGCTGGATTCTGAGAAGCTTTCTTGGGGGTTTTTGCACGATTTTGAATAGTGACATCATTAATATAATCTGCCCAAAAGCCAAGCCCAGATTATATGTGGAAGACATTCAAAAGATAGCCCAAACATGGATTCTAGTAAAAGAAGGAAACATAGTCTGAAAAGGAAATTTTGAAAGACTTGGAGACTACTAAAAGCAAAACCCTAATACCAGAACGACTCTAAGCCGTCATACTGCAAGAGAGCCTTCACGTTGCTGCATCGCAGAAGAATCCATCTAGGGGAAGTCGCCAAGATCATCGTCATTCCTTCCATTCACAGTTTTCTTCTTCCCTTTGTAATCTTTAACTTTCGAATTTAATTTCTCTGTGTGATTTCTACAACGATGTGTGGGTAGTTTATCTTAGTTAGGGGTGGAGGTTTGAAGCCCCGAATTATGCAATAAACTTTGTTTTACAACCTTGATTTCGTAATTACTTAGTTATGGATTGTCTATTTGGTTTTGGTTTATAGGGAACTCTTGCTTGTTTATGTTCATGGATGCATACATAGAACATTATGAACTTGTAAGTGGGGCTAGAATTAGGTTGTTTAATGTCCTAAACGGTTAATACGGCTTAATTCAAAGTAGTAAAACCTATAGGACAATAGGTGAAACCAAATAGAGAGACTTGCATGCTAGGTAGGCGTTCCACACTAGTTTTGCATACTTGTTCAATCACTTCCATTGATCTTAATACTTAGAATAATTTGTTGATAGGATAGCGTCTATACCTTGATTGGTTATTCTAAAGGCTTAGTAACGGTGCGTTCATCTTGCTTGAGTAGTTAAGGGAAGTAGTAAGAATTTACGCAGTGCGTTCACGGTTTATTCTTGATTGAACCTTTTCATGACTTGGTAATTGGAATCTTGGTTGTGTGGACTTTGTTTTGAAGCATATTCGGTGGTGAATTTCCTAAATCTCTAACCTCTTCTCTTTCTTATTTCTCAAACCACAAAAATCAATCTAGTTTTCTTATTCTTCTGTCTTCTGTTTTTCGTGATTTATTTAATATAGTAAACGAACTTCAAATCCCCTGAAATTTTGTGTACCTGTTCTTCTTTGTGTCTAGTTTAGGTCTATAAATTTTCATCTTCTTCTGAGTAGCGTAGGTTAGGTAGTTAAGTATATTTTCGTCTGCTGTTAGTTAGGAACAGTAGACACTTTTGTGACATTGTTTTTGTGTGTGAAATTAAATACCCTCAATCTCTGGCAATGAACGATCCTTGCTTCTTTATACTACAATTGACAATCTTTTGCAGGGTTAAATTGTGAGGCTATTTTAGCCGTAACAATTTTTGGCGCCGTGTCGCCGGGGATTGTAAAATTTTAGTTTTGCACATTAGTTGTTTAGAGTCGATTTTCTTCTTTGTTGCTAAAGTTTTTCTTTTAGTTGTTTTGCAGGAAACTTCAGTTGTGTATGCGCACAAGGAATAATGCGAAGGGTGAGTTAGTGCCTTTGAATACTGAGATAGAGAAGCTACTTCGAGAGAATAGAAGGCTGGCAAGAGGAGAAGCAGAAGCTGCTCAAGAAGAGGCCGAGCCCATCAGCCCCACTTTAATTTTCCAAATGGGAGACGTACAAAATGAGCAGCGGCAGCCGCCACCTCCACAACAACCAGTAGAACCAAGGAAGACCATTAGGGAGCTCTCAACGTCCCTAATAGCGGGGGGCATTCCGTCGTGCATTCGTTACCCTCAACCGGCTTCAGGAAAGAGAGGGACTTTCGAGCTGAGAACTGGTTTTCTCCATAAGCTACCCACTTTTCACGGGTTACCTAGTGAAGACCCTAATCTGCATCTCCAAGAATTCCAATTCATTTGCTCAAGCATGACACCGGAGAATGCAGATGAGGATATCATGAAGATGAAGGCTTTCCCTTTTTCTCTGATAGACAAGGCCAAGACATGGTTGTATAGGCTTCCAAATGGCTATATAACTTCATGGGACGTGATGCACAAGACATTCTTGGAGAAGTATTTTCCCACTTCAAAAATTATAGCGTTGAGAAAGCAAATTACCGGAATTGAGCAAAGATGGGACGAGGCATATCCCGAATACTTTGAGAGGTTCCAAAGCTTGCTTACTCAATGCCCTCAACATGGTTTGAGTGAGGAAAGCTTGTTGACTGCCTTTTATGGTGGCTTCTTACCCATAGAGAGAGATATATTGGATGCATCAGCTGGAGGATCGTTCATGGACAAGTACAATGAGGATGGAATGAAGCTCATAGCTGATCGTGCATTGAATGCTCGACAATTCAATAATTCTTCAAGACGTGTCCAGACATTGTCATCAAAGGGAGGTAATGATTCTGATATCAAAGATCAATTATCAAATCTAACATCTATGTTATCTCAGGTATTGGGTCAAAAGAAGCATGGAGCCATGGTGTGTGGTGTGTGCTCAATGGAGGGTCACCAAACTGATCGCTGCCCTCAATTATATGAGGATGAGGAGGTACATGTTGTAGGAAATTTTCAGCAAGGAGGGCAATATCAAAAGAACGATCCATATTTTCAGTATCCAGGATCAAGGAATCACCCCAACTTCCGATGGAGTAACAACGACAACGTCCTTGGACCTTCTCAAGCATCTCAAGGCAACAACCGTACACCACCAGGATTTAATCAGCGTCCTCAAGGGGGGTTTACACAAAGCTATGCGTCCCATCAAGCTTCAGGTTCCACAATGACTCTAATTTTGGAGAGGTACGACAAGATGTTAGAAGCTTTGACCGCCTCCACTCAACAGTTGATGCAAGGGCAACACAATCAAGACCAGGAGATCAAGGAGCTTAAAAAACAAGTAGGTGATGTGGTGAATGCTATAAACCAGCTCCGTGAGCCTGGAAAGCTTCCTGGAGGTACCATTCCAAATCCATCCTTTGAGCAAGCAAAAGCAATAACAACAAGTGGTAAAGTGGTTCATGACATCCCAAAGAAGCCAAAGAAGGTGCCCATGCATGTTAATGAAGAGGAGGATGTTATCACCATGCAAAAAGGACAAGAGAAAGATCCAGCAACATTGCATGAAGAATTAAAGAAGCCACCATCTTTGACCAAAGATTTCAACGCCAAAGGTGAACCTTCTGACCCTTCAAGTTTGATTAATACTAATTCTTCTTCTTGTTTGCCTTTTCCCAGTAGGTTTTCACAATCTAGGAAGGAAGAGAACGAACAAGCTATTTTGGATGTTTTCAAGAAAGTGCAAATTAATATCCCTCTCCTTGATGCTTTGAAACAAGTTCCAAAATATGCTAAATTCCTCAAGGAGTTGTGTACAACCAGAAGACACATTCGAGAAAAAGAAGTGGTGAAAGTTGGAGCCAATGTCTCTGCCATGATTGATAGAAAAATTCCTCCCAAGTGCAAGGATCCTGGTAGCTTTACAATCTCTTGTGTGATTGGTAACATGAGGTTTGAGAATGCTATGTTAGACCTAGGAGCATCTATCAACGTAATGCCTTATGCTGTTTATGCATCTCTAGGTCTAGGTGAGCTTAAAAAAGATAATGTTGTCATTCAGCTAGCAAATAGATCTAACGCATATCCGAAAGGTCTTTTGGAAGATGTTCTTGTGCAGGTTGATAAACTTATATTCCCAGCAGATTTTTATGTGTTAGAGATGGAGGATTCTCCCATGAATTCAGCATCACTTCTTCTTGGAAGACCATTCATGAGGACGGCAAGAACCAAAATTGATGTCTACGCAGGCTCATTGACCATGGAATTCGATGGAGAAGTGATTGGCTTCAACATTTTTGAAGCAATGCGGTATCCTTTACATGAAATAAATTCTTGCTTTTATGTTGATATCATTGATACACTTGCGCAGGAATTTCTCAAGGCACTGAAAGAGGACGTGTTGGAAACCACCATTGAGCAAGGCATTGGATTTACAAGCCATGACATCCCAATATCACCCAAAGAGCTCAAAGAGACATTTGGTGATGCTATAATTGAAACTGTGGCCTACCTTGAGGCACTCCCACGTTCAGAAAGGTATACTCCTCCCGTTCCAATTCAGTTATCAACTAATAAGATACTTCCGTCTGTGATTCAGGCACCATCACTTGAACTTAAGTTGTTACCGGATCACTTGAAGTATGTTTATTTGGGTGACAATGAGACTTTGCCTGTTATCATCTCTTCTAAACTTACGGCTAAAGAAGAGGAGAAGTTAGTGGAGGTGTTAAAAAATCACAAGACCGCAGTTGGATGGACACTTGCTGACATTAAGGGAATTAGCTCAACCACATGTGTGCATCGGATTCTTCTTGAAGAGGGTGCAAAACCATCCAGGGAAGCTCAAAGAAGACTAAACCCTCCAATGATGGAAGTTGTAAAGAAGGAGGTTATCAAACTCCTAGATTGTGGTGTCATCTACCCAATTTCAGACTCAAAATGGGTGTCACCAGTGCAAGTAGTTCCAAAGAAGTCCGGGATAACTGTTGTGGAAAATGCGGAGAATGAGTTAGTGCCACAAAGAACTATCACAGGCCATAGAATTTGCATAGATTATAGGAAGCTCAATGCAACAACAAGGAAGGATCACTTCCCTTTGCCCTTCATTGATCAAATGTTGGAGAGGTTAGCGGGCCATGGATTTTACTGCTTTCTTGATGGTTATTCAGGGTACAATCAGATTGCTATTGCCCAAGAAGATCAAGAAAAGACAACATTCACATGCCCCTTTGGCACTTTTGCCTATAGGAGGATGCCTTTTGGACTCTGTAATGCTCCAGGTACGTTCCAGAGATGTATGGTAAGCATCTTTTCTGATTACATTGAGAAAATCATAGAAGTTTTCATGGATGATTTTAGTGTGTTTGGAAAAACTTTTGATGAATGCCTTGAAAACCTTTCTTTGATTTTAAAGCGTTGCATTGAATCTAACTTGGTTTTAAATTGGGAAAAATGTCACTTCATGGTGACACGAGGAATTGTGTTAGGGCATATTGTGTCTTCTAGGGGAATTGAGGTAGATAAGGCTAAAGTGGATTTAGTACGCTACTTACCACCTCCCACATCTGTGAGAGAGGTTCGTTCTTTTCATGGTCATGTAGGATTTTTCGAGGATTGCAAGGCCCCTTATAATGCTGCTCCAGAAAGACGTCCCCTTTGTGTTTGATGACGAGTGCAAGGCTGCCTTTGAAAAGTTGAAGACATTGTTGACTACAACACCCATAATGCAGCCTCCCGATTGGTCCTTACCCTTTGAGCTCATGTGTGATGCTTCAGATTATGCCGTAGGCGCCGTTCTTGGTCAAAGAAAAGACAAAAAGCCATATGCGATCTACTATGCCTCTCGGACTTTGAATGATGCTCAATTGAATTACTCCACAACGGAAAAAGAATTATTAGTTGTTGTTTTTGCTCTTGAAAAATTTAGATCGTATTTACTTCAAACTAAAGTTGTCATTTATATTGATCATGCAGCTTTGAAGTATTTATTCTCAAAGAAGGAGGCGAAACCAAGGCTGATTCGATGGATTCTTCTTCTTCAAGAATTTAATGTCGAAATAAAGGATAAGAAGGGAAGCGAGAATGTTGTGGCGGATCATTTGAGTCGCATAGTGCATGATAAGGACGCCATTCCTTTAATTGAGACCTTCCCAGACGAGCAACTCTTTGGACTTGAGGTAACTACTCCTTGGTATGCTGATATTGTGAACTATTTAGTCTCTAAGAAGTTGCCAAACACTTTGTCGCATGCTAGGAAGGATAAACTGAAAAGAGATGCAAACCGTTTTGTTTGGGATGATCCTTATTTGTGGAAATTTTGTGCTGATGGTTTGATAAGACGATGTGTGCCTGATTCTGAATTTAATCATATATTGTCGTTTTGTCATACGGAGAATTGTGGTGGTCACTTTGGCTCTAAAAAGACTGCTCTCAAGGTGTTAGAATCCGGATTTTATTGGCCTACATTGTTTAAGGATGCATATACTTTTTGTATGACTTGTGATAGGTGTCAACGATCTGGAAACCTAGGACCTAAAAACCAAATGCCCTTAACTCCAATATTGGTTGTTGAAATTTTTGATGTTTGGGGTATAGACTTTATGGGACCTTTTCCTTCGTCCCAAGGTTTTCTTTATATACTCCTTGCTGTGGATTATGTGTCGAAATGGGTGGAAGCAAAAGCCACCCGTACTAACGATTCTCGAGTTGTTGCAGATTTTCTTCGATCTAACATCTTTTCTAGGTTTGGAATGCCAAGAGCTATCATAAGTGATGGGGGATCACACTTTTGCAACAAATTGATTGAAGCTCTGCTACGGAAGTACAACATTACACATAAGGTTTCCACACCTTATCATCCTCAGACGAGTGGACAAGCAGAGGTTTCAAATCGTGAGATCAAGAAGATACTAGAGAGAACTGTCAACCCAAACAGGAAGGATTGGAGCCAACGCCTTGATGATGCACTTTGGGCATATAGAACTGCATACAAGACACCCATTGACATGTCGCCTTTCCGGCTTGTTTATGGCAAGGCGTGCCATCTGCCAGTTGAGCTCGAGCATAGGGCATTTTGGGCTGTTAAAGAGTTCAATATGAACATTGACAAGGCTGGACTACACCGCAAGCTTCAAATTAGTGAGTTGGAAGAACTACGGAATGATGCATATGAGAGTGCACGAATTTACAAAGAGAAAACTAAAGCTTTCCATGATAAGATGATTCGTGGAAAAACTTTTAGTGTGGGACAGAAAGTTTTGCTTTTCCATTCGCGACTTAAGCTATTTCCAGGTAAGCTCCGTTCTCGTTGGGTTGGTCCTTTCATTGTTACTAACGTTTTTCCTCATGGAGCTGTGCAGATTCGTAGTGAAAAGAGTGGCAATGAATTCAAAGTCAATGGACACCGCCTCAAACCATATTATGAGGCTTTTCAAGAGCACAATATAGAGGAGGAGAACCTCTGCAATGCATCACCCCCTGTGGACTAAAGAAGAAACTCCGTCTGGCTGAAGACGCTAAATCAGCGCTTGTTGGGAGGCAACCCAACCGTCTTTATCTTCTGTGTTTTATTTGTTTTATTTTTGTTCGTTTTGATGTGTTTTGTGTGTGTGCAGGTTAGAGTTGAGAAAATTTGAAGAAAACTCCAAGTTATGCAAAAACAGTGCTCTTGCAAAAGCAGTCTGCCAACTATGGAGGGCTACTGTTTGCCGCTCACAAGACCTGGGAATATGTGCTTTATATTAACAGAAGGATCTTTGAGTCTAGTTTCTGTAGGATTTTACAGAAGTGAATTTGGAGATCTGAGTCATTCCCAGTTCGACTTTGAAGGAAGAAAGGTCACTGTCAGGAAAACAGAAGTTGTGCACTACAGCTGGAAAAAGGTCAAAACAGAGGATACTGCCGGCAATTCTGTAGAGGAAAGCCATATATGCCTAAACAGCTTGTTGAGTTAACTTCAACTTTGCTTTGAGGTACTTTTACATTCTGGCACCAGAACTCATTGGAAATCAGGTTTGAATGGGTAAAGATCTGTACTTCAGCTTTTCTGTTCGAATTATGTTTTTCTGCTAACTTCGCAGGGCTGCCATTTTTGACACATTTGGAGTTAGGACACGTACCATCTATGCACGAACAGCTAGCAATGCCATCTTTCATTTCCAATTGGAATCTCAGACATTGGATGCTGCAATAGGATGTTATATGAGCTTGAACTTGGCTTCAGAGCACAAAATGGGGGAGCTTTTCTGAACTTTATCTTCTTAGTCTCTTGTTTTGTTCACTTTCCTCCTTACATTTGTTATCATTGCATGATCTATATTGTTCTTGCATCGAGGACGCTGCATAGTTCAAGTGTGGGGGAAGGGAATGCACAGATTTTGTGTTTTGTTTTGTTTTGTTTTTGTTAGTCAAAAAAAAATTAAAAAAATTCAAAAAAAAAATTAAAAAAAAAAATTGTTTCTGTTTGTGTTTTTGTTTTTGGTTTTTGAGTCGTAGAAGCCCTTAACAAGTCTAGGATGATACTAATCTTCTGAAATCATGGCTAAAAGATGATCATTAAATTGAGATGATGACTATAACATTCTTTGGTTAATCGAGTCTTATGTGATGCATGCGTACTTGTAGTAGATATGGCTTGAGACTTTGGTACAGAATTTTTGAATATGCTATTTCGGATTGTGATTTCAAAATAACCCTTGTGAGATTATTGATCTTAATGCCTTTCTTTGGAGAGATTTTGAAATTCATTACTCAATTTTCAATGATATGCTTGTTGCTAAATCCAATTATTCTTTCATGATTGAATGCTTGCCACAGATTAAGTTTAATGGACTAGAGAGTTTACTAGAACTCGCTTTTGCCACCTTTCAAAACTTTTAGTCATGACATGCCCTGATTGGGGAAGGGATTGAGGCACTTAGGATCATCACCAAAGCCAAATCAGCCTATGTCCCCAGTTGTGTACCCAAGATGTACACCCCCTAGATTAACCCCATTGAGCCTACGTTTTAAACCTTTTTTGTAATCACCCTCATTATCTTGACCTTGAGCATTAGTATAGCTATATCTTTGCCCTTGTTCTGGAATCTAGTAGAGCTATACATGAGATTTATAAATAACCAAGGTGATATGAAGCTGATGAGAAAGAACAAGTGTGGGGGAGGACTCAAGCTGGATTACAATCCCTGGCAGCATAAAAAAAAATTGAAAAAAAAATAAATAAATTATTGCACGGCCAGGATGAGAAGATCAAGAGAAGAAAAAAAAAATGTGAAAAATCAACCTTGTGTTCTTGAGGTGTTTAAACTGAAGCAACGGCCCAACTCAATGACATTCGGCCGCATTTAATGACACAATGAAATTACAAGGAGACCTTGATGGTTGTAAGAGCACAAGAGGAATCTCTCTACATCAATGAAAGCTCTGCTAGGTTTCAGGATTCTTGTTTGAATTCCTATCCCCTTGTTTCTGTAACCCTAAGCTTAACCCCATTACAACCTTGAACAAGACCTACTTGATCCTTGAGATGGGCAAACTATGATCTGTGGAGTTAGGTGCAAAAGTTGAGCATATTGTGGTCCATTTGGCAAGTATTTGATTTCCTTCATGGGATTATAAATCATCTTTTTCGTTGAGCCTTTTTTCTTTCTTACGTATGTGAGCTATTTGTTGATTTTTATTTTGATCTCTCGCATACACTTGAGTGAAAGCTTTTAAGCATACCTTGAATCTTGAGAGAAGAAAGAGTGCAATCCTTGTGAGGTGAAATCATGATTTGTCTTATGCATGTTGAGCTCTAACCATCACCATTGTTCTCTCCCAAGTCTTACTTGTGCTATGTTGAACATGAGTCTTTATTAACTCTCGAATGTGAGCTAAATTCTTGGTTGAGTGTTATTCTTGGTACTATGAAAGTAGGGGATTTCTGAGACAATTTGTTAAGGGCATTAGAGTTGTTTTCGAGTCTAGTTGGGTTTTGAGTCTTTGATTTTGCTAGGGGACTAGCGAACGCTAAGTGTGGGGGAATTTGATAGGAGCATAAAATGCGACGATTTTATAGTTTAACATTTGCATTTAACTTAGCTATTTTCCTTTAAAAAAATCGTTTTAACTTTGTTATTTTCTTAGGTACTTCGTGAAGCAAGATAATGCAAATATGTGTTCAAGTGATGCAAGCAAGGCTTCCAATACGAAGTAGAGATGTCAAGGATGGAGTTTGATCACTCACATGGTCAAAAATATCAAGGAAAGGCGATGGAACCACTTCACCAAAACAGAAGCTGCAAACACAAAAAGCTGAAAACTGGTTTCTGCTTATTTTCTCCGGTTTTCAAGGCTTATTTCCATGCGGTTCCGAGAATGGTTTCACCAAGATGACTGCCCAGATTTGTAGAGGAGCATTTGTAGATAAATTTGGACTCAAGAATCATCCAAATCGGTGATGGCATCTTGGATTTATGAAGCGTCGAAGTTGGACAGAAAATCAGCAGTTCCGGGAAAGCTGTGCAGCAGTCAAGTTCGAGGAATGTTTGGGCTGGATTCTGAGAAGCTTTCTTGGGGGTTTTTGCACGATTTTGAATAGTGACATCATTAATATAATCTGCCCAAAAGCCAAGCCCAGATTATATGTGGAAGACATTCAAAAGATAGCTCAAACATGGATTCTAGTAAAAGAAGGAAACATAGTCTGAAAAGGAAATTTTGAAAGACTTGGAGACTACTAAAAGCAAAACCCTAATACCAGAACGACTCTAAGCCGTCATACTGCAAGAGAGCCTTCACGTTGCTGCATCGCAGAAGAATCCATCAAGGGGAAGTCGCCAAGATCATCGTCATTCCTTCCATTCACAGTTTTCTTCTTCCCTTTGTAATCTTTAACTTTCGAATTTAATTTCTCTGTGTGATTTCTACAACGATGTGTGGCTAGTTTATCTTAGTTAGGGGTGGAGGTTTGAAGCCCCGAATTATGCAATAAACTTTGTTTTACAACCTTGATTTCGTAATTACTTAGTTATGGATTGTCTATTTGGTTTTGGTTTATAGGGAACTCTTGCTTGTTTATGTTCATGGATGCATACATAGAACATTATGAACTTGTAAGTGGGGCTAGAATTAGGTTGTTTAATGTCCTAAACGGTTAATACGGCTTAATTCAAAGTAGTAAAACCTATAGGACAATAGGTGAAACCAAATAGAGAGACTTGCATGCTAGGTAGGCGTTCCACACTAGTTTTGCATACTTGTTCAATCACTTCCATTGATCTTAATACTTAGAATAATTTGTTGATAGGATAGCGTCTATACCTTGATTGGTTATTCTAAAGGCTTAGTAACGGTGCGTTCATCTTGCTTGAGTAGTTAAGGGAAGTAGTAAGAATTTACGCAGTGCGTTCACGGTTTATTCTTGATTGAACCTTTTCATGACTTGGTAATTGGAATCTTGGTTGTGTGGACTTTGTTTTGAAGCATATTCGGTGGTGAATTTCCTAAATCTCTAACCTCTTCTCTTTCTTATTTCTCAAACCACAAAAATCAATCTAGTTTTCTTATTCTTCTGTCTTCTGTTTTTCGTGATTTATTTAATATAGTAAACGAACTTCAAATCCCCTGAAATTTTGTGTACCTGTTCTTCTTTGTGTCTAGTTTAGGTCTATAAATTTTCATCTTCTTCTGAGTAGCGTAGGTTAGGTAGTTAAGTATATTTTCGTCTGCTGTTAGTTAGGAACAGTAGACACTTTTGTGACATTGTTTTTGTGTGTGAAATTAAATACCCTCAATCTCTGGCAATGAACGATCATTGCTTCTTTATACTACAATTGACAATCTTTTGCAGGGTTAAATTGTGAGGCTATTTTAGCCGTAACATGTCCTCTTTAGATCCTCTCTATATATCTGGTTCATAAGACGCAATTTTTTACACAAATTTTGACACCGATTGTGAGCCATTAGATTTTAAAATGCTCAACGGTTGAGATTTATTGTTTAAATGATGTCAACAGACTACCAAGTGAAGTGGAAATGACATGACATTATATATTTCTAATCTAAGTTAAATTTTCTTCATGGAAAAACTAAACTGAAAAAAAAAGTGAGAAAAAGTTGAATAGAAAAAGAAGAAGTCAACGTCGAACGATCGAGCAGAGAACCAGGTCTATTGAAACAGATCGATTGAATTCTAATTCTTCTAACAATCATCTCTTCAGTTGTGAGATATATGGGTTACCCATGACTAAATTTTGTTCCCTTTCATAAAAAGGCCATAGAATTGATCAACAAGGTTTATTCTTGATTCATGTTCAGCCAAAGTTCTGTAACTAGGGTTGGCTTCCATAATCACTAAATACTGATATTTGTTCTTCATTTCGCTGACATAAATTGAAGCAATGAATCTATGATGCTACTCTCCTTAATTCGATTTCGTTTTCCTTCTTCTTTCTTTGAATTTGAATATGGAAAATAGATAATTGAATTAAGAATACAATATGGATTTGAGGAGGCCTTCAATTGTATTCCTATCGGTCTCTGCTCGTTCTTCTTTTTCTATTCATCAACTTCTTCTCTTTTTTCTTTTTTATAGTTTTTGTTGGTTTGATTTTCCAGAATATAATTTTGTTTTTTTTATATTTCTAACAGAATATAATTTTGTTAGAAATATATAATGCCATGTTATTTCCATTTCGCTTGGTAGTCTGTTGACATCATTAAAACAATAAATCTCAACCATTGAACATTTTAAAATTTAATGGCACACAAACAGTGTCAAAATTGATGTAAAATAAAATGTCTCTTGAACCGGGCCCATATATATATATATATATATATATATATATATATATATATATATATATACACACACACACACACACACACAATCCTTTTCAAATAAGGACATCCTTACCTTAGTTAAGATACAGATTTCCTTAATTTGACTTACTTTCTGATCATATTTTCTCATCATAGCCGTTCAGTATTTAGATATACATGATTAGATCATCTCTGCAAATTTTTAGTTAATTTGGTTATTGTTAAGGTATTGAAAATATATTAAATCAATGAACGAACCGAATCTGTTCATTATGAACCATACGTTCTTTTAACTCTAAATCACAGTTTTGAATGCCTTAACGATTATCAATTTGACTGAAAATTTGTAGAGATGATCTACTCATATATACCTAGATACTGAACGGTTAAGATGAGAAAATGTGATCGAAAAGTGGGTCGAATAAAGAAATCCGTACCTTAGCTAAGGTAAGGAGGTCCTTTCCTGATCAACATTGTGTGTTTATATATATATACGTACGTATGTATGTATGTATGTATATGTGTGTGTATACATGACCATGTATTAAATCTGTAAACGTAGGGAGCCCGGCCGGCTCTAACCAGGATTTGTAGTGTTGCCTAACTTTCTATATTTTTCTGACGGGAGGCTAGCTAGGTATCAAAAATGCAGTCCGAAGTTCTTCGGAGCAGCGCATATGTTCTTTGCTTGGCACAGTAGATAGTTGCAACAACGCCAACAAGTTCTTTACTATGAAAACTACTGCTAGTAGCGGATACACCACAAAGTCACCACCACCTCCGCCCAAAGTAGCACCAACACCACGTCCAGCATCTATTACTGATCATCTATTTGAGAAAGCTCCTCCGAGTAGTACTCCATGCGCATCTTCAGCTTGATCGAAGAGTTCAAGGGCGCGCAGCTAGCAATGGATACTGGTATTAAATGTGGACTCAGTATTACCTAGTTTTTGTTCTGTAATGAGAATAATGATCAGCTCAGGTTAATTTCTTCAGTGTTCTGATACAACTGTATGAGAGCACAAAAAGCTCCAAGTAATCAAGCATATCCATTGTTATTTCGATCAATTGTAACTCCAAGAAGATGTACTTTCAACTTTCAATTCTAGTACTGTACGTGTTTGATTCATTGTAATACTTCAGCCATGCAAGTGCGCACCTTTATTTGATATGCACGCATGCAGTAGCTATATATACGCTTTGCTTGATATCACGAACTTGGAAAAAAAGAAAAAAAAAAAAACAGAGAACTGAACCATTTCGATCATTTCATATGTAGTTTATACCAGGTACCGTAAGTTGCATTGGAATATTTGATCCAAACGCGATTTATACCAAACCAACAAATGTGAAGATTAACAAGATTCCTCGTGTCATTTTCCCATTCTCCTACCTCGGTGCTTGATCATTTGCTACCTAATTATGAAGAATCTTCTCGATCAACTAAATTGTAACGGAAAAGTGCCAAAACCTTGGTAGCTCTATCTCTATATTGGCCGGCAGATTTGTTTTTTAGGGCAACGACTTGAGGTCTTTATATCTAACATGATATATATATATATATACATACATGTATTCTTAGAAGACTAATATTTCTGATTATATATTCCTGATTAAACATTACTACTCCCAAGTCTTTGTGATCGATAACTCTCAGATGCCCGTGTCAATAATGCATTCTACGTACGCTGAAAATGACAAAATTCTAACATACATGCTTACCATGTTAGATTGTTAGATAGTGAAACAAGTCGTCCATCAAGAAAAACGAGTACTTGACTATATATAGTTGCAAATTTTGAACAGGAATTCTTTATAAATTAATCTATACACTAATCATGGCTAGCTAGCTACAAGCTTAATTTTTGGATTTGATTAATTAATGAAACTTGCTGCCATAAGTAGTATTTCTATATAAATAGCTTAACTGCACTTGGCTCAAGTATCATTAACCAACATGACTTCTTCAACAAGGAGATGCCTCTTGTTCCTTCTTATGGTTATGTTTGCTATGGTTGGGAGTTACACCACTAGTGTTGCTCAAGCAAGGCCTCTAACTGCAGGTAAAATACACATCCACATATGCTTACGAATACGTACATATGGTTCCAAATCAATGATCGATGTTTCTACTATATAGATCTCTATATATATACATATATGGCTCTTCTTTCTTTTTCTACATCACGAATGAAAGTTCAGTATCGAAGATAATATATCTGTTTATTTATGTTTCAGTGACAAGAGAATCATTACTACGCAAAGTCATCGGCAACAAAGAACTGAGTGCAAGTTGGATGATTCTTGATCATCTACAATATTACATCTTTTTACCAACTCCATCTCCAGATGATGGTGGTCATGCGACACCATCGATCATTTCTAATCATCGATCATCAACATGAAATTCGTACTACTGGTCGAGGGTGATGAATATATATTTGATCCTAAAATAAGTGACGGGCTAGAATATACTACACAAAACCTAAGCTCGTTCTGATTTGTAACTAATTTTCTAGGTATTTTCTGTATCTAGATGGAATCCCAAATTAGTACCTATTGCCTTTCAGTATGTACTTTAAGTTTACTCATAAACTGTTTCCGTTTAGCATATATGTTAAAATTTCCATACAAAAATAGGTTAATTACTTAATTTGGTCTTCTATATATGAGTTCCCTTATGTATGTCAGTTATTTTTGTTCAAGGAATACGTTGGCTGCTGGTGGAGCAAATTAATAAATGTTCATATTGTCTTTGATCAAGAATGTAATTTTTTCATTAAAACCGAGTTTGAACCCAAGATTAACAACCGATATCACAGAAAACAGAAAATAAGACCTCGAAGACTTTACTCAACATTGCCCTTGCTATTGGTCGAGTTTGTTTGATTCATAATATGCAGCAATTAGAATAAACACCAAATTGATATCAAATCGTATGGTAGGAAAAGGGCGCATCAACGCACGAGTAGAACTTTGAATTGAAATAGAATACTTGTGTCTGCTTAATTAAAGCAATTTATTTTGGTGCATGTACTACACTACTACACACAAATGTTTAAACATATATATATATATATATATATATATATATATATATATATATAGGGCGGATCAGAAGAGTACGTCTGCACCGCCCTTAAAGTGCGGACGTCTCTCCGTTCTCCACAGTTTGGCGCCGACGAAGACGCTCCTCCACCTGAGCGGACACCAGAGGCATCCCAAATGACTTTCTCTTGCCGGTAAGTCCGCCGAATACCAGTTTGTAGCCGAGATTGATTTTGTCTGAAGTTTTGGTTGGAGGTTAGATCTTCAAATTTGATCTCCATGGCCTTCATCTTCATGGTAAAGTCATCGTGGATGCCTGTGGTATCTGCTTGTGTAATACCCTAGAATTTTTATACTATTTTCCTTGTATTATTCTCAATTTAATGAAGCAATATTTATAGAAATTCTTATTGGTTTATGCGTAGTTGAAGTTGAGAGTTTATTTAAGGTGCTTTGACGTTTAAAAGACCAAAAGTTGACTTTATTTTCCGTAAGTTATCTTCGAAAACTTTCTTCATGAAAGTTGTAGAGCTCGTCAATACGAGTTCGTAGACATGTGGCACACATGAAACGGACGTCGGATGAAGAAGTTATGGTTAGAGGAAGTTAGTTTCCGGGTTTGGAAAGTTTATAAGTAGAAAAATGTGGGGGAGTTATTTTGGAAAATCATTTCAGCCTCTCTCTCTCTCTCTCCCGAGCTCTCCCGCACTCTCTCTTCTCCAACTGATTTCTCTCTCATCCGGCCACCAAATTGGACACCGCCGGTTCCGTTGGGTCGGCACGGATCTCCTCTCCACTGCTGGGGCAGCCTTGCTCGCCGTCGCGCCGCCTGGAAGCCGCCACGAAGCGGCGGAGCTGCTGCTGTTCCGCCGGAAAGTCAGCAATTTTGACGCCGATTCCGGCCAAGTTTAGGTTTGGAATTTGTTTTCCTGGTTGGTTGCGGGGTGTTTTCCGGCGGGTTCCGGTCAGAATCGGTTGAAACCTTAGGTATTAAAGTTGTTCACCATGCTTTAATCTACAAATTTCATGTTTTGAGTTTCCTCAAATTGTGAAGTTGGTGGAGGCGCGTGAAGCTCACTCGCCGCCGCCTATGGCGGCGCGTGGGAGCGCGTCCGGGCAGAGTAGAGGCTTTGTTTGCTGTGTTAGCTAGTCCTTGTTGATGTTAGTGTGTTGTTGGTGTGTGAAGATTGAGTTTTGTTTTGCATTGTAGGTGCTAAGTTGTTTCTAGGTGTTTGTTAGGTCGGAAATTTGGGAAAAATTTGGTCTTGGAGGTAGTGTGGTTGATTGTCGAGTGTCCGATGACCTTGGGAGGTCTTGGAGGAAGGATTGCCCTTCTTTGGGGCAACCTTTAAGTTAAGGGTATTTTATTTTCTTGTGGTGTTTTTACTAAGGGTTTTGATTTGTTTATGTTTAGGTGAATTGTGAGTTGTTGGGTTTCTTGACTCTTGTGTTGCGGAAGAACGCAGCAAGAGTATTTTAGGTGAGTAAACCTCACTAAGGTTCACTTTTGAACCAAGATTTATTATGGTTATTTAAGGATAATGTTTAGGATGTGATTTAATATTTTGCTAATATTGGTTTTAAAAATATATGAGCTTGATCGTCAACGGCTCATAGGTAAGGTAAAACTAGTTTTTATTATGTGTTACTCTAAGGCTCTTATGATCATAATTTTATTAAATTGTGAGAAGTTATGTTATTGGAATAATTCTTATTGTTCATATAATTATATCCTTGTGAAGGATATAATTTTATGATGTAAATCTTGTTGTGTTGTTAATAATGTTGTGATATAATGATTGTTGGATAAATAGCCTAACCGGGTTCCAAGCCTTTAATTGGGTGATTGGTTACGGATAAAATGCTATTTATTATTTTGTGTTTTGGTTTTAGACAGTCAAACCGGGTTCCAAGCCTTTGGCCGGGTGATTGGTTACGGTTAGGAATTAGAGCTCTAGTCCGTCTGTCGGTGTAGGTCATGGGAGATACTTGATGGTATCTGGGACCCATGGGTACACATGTTGCTGTTGTAGGTCATGAGGGGTATTTACTAAATATCTAGGACACATGGGTACATTTCTTGTTATTGTGTGGTTTTTATTGATTGATCAAACTTATTTGGGGTATGTTGGATGTATTAAATTGTTGGATGTGTTAAATGTGGAGTTTACTTTTGAGTTTACTCATACGGACTTTTTAGCTTACCGGGTTTGTTATTCTACAATCCCGGTGCACCATTCTTGGTGTAGGAGTTAGACCTGCAGGTGAGGATCGGCAGGGGTGAGAAGGAGGCATAGTGACAGGGTTCTCCTTTCTTTTATCAGACTCTGTATAGTTGTAGTTTTGAATAGACAGTATTAAATCATGAGATTGTTCTCATGTCCTTGTTTTGCACTTTATAAAAACAAGAAGGTGTAATCTTGATTCAGTGATAGATCTTGTGGAAATTTCTATTCTGTAATTGAGTTTTGTTGTTGTTGTTGTTGTGATATGTTGTTATTGGAACAGGTTTGGATGTCAATATTTTAAGTTAGACCATGCCAAAATTTTTAAAAATTACCATTCGAAAATTGGGGCGTGACAGCTCGGGTGGAGGAGAGCCGTCGTCGGTGCCGGACGGTGGAGAACAGAGAGACGTCCGCACTTTAAGGATGGTGCGGACGTCAGCCTCTGATCCGATCTGTATATATATATATATATCCGGTTCAAGTGACATCTTTTTTTACACAAATTTTGACACCAATTTTCAGCCATTAGATTTTAAAATATTTGATGGTCTAGATTAATTGTGAATATGACGTCAACATACGCAAATGTGATGTGGCAAACAACATGACACTTCATATTTTTCATTACAAATTATAATTACAAGACAAAACAAAATCCAAAATTAAACCTTTTTTCATTAAAAGAAAACAGAAAGTTAAATTCTGGGGAATGCTAGACACAAAGTGTAACAGCCCGGCCCAGTCCATTGAGATATTGTCCGCTTTGGGCCCAACGACCCTCAAGGTTTTGCTTTCGAGGTTTTACACCAAAACGCGTCTCAATGTAAGGTGCTAGCTCTGCACATATAAGCATAGCAACTTGTCTCCCCCGGGCGATGTGGGACGGATGCACCTACTAGCTTGTCTGCCTAGTCAGGTCATCACAATCCACCCTCCTTAGGGCCCGACGTCCGCGTCGACACACTTCCGGCCGGGGACAGGCTCTGATACCAAATGTAACAGCCCGGCCCAGTCCATTGAGATATTGTCCGCTTTGGGCCCAACGACCCTCACTGTTTTGCTTTCGAGGTTTTACCCCAAAACGCGTCTCAATGTAAGGTGCTAGCTCTGCACATATAAACATAGCAACTTGTCTCCCCCGGGCGATGTGGGACGGATGTACCTACTAGCTTGTCTGCCTAGTCAGGTCATCACAATATGGCTAAATTATATAATTATATTAGTATGTATTCACACCCGTCTACTCCATGTATGTATTCGTAGAAAGGAGAGATGGTTGGCATCTCCCCTGACAGGGACGGGAACAGTCTTCGAACTTACCTGTTACCACATCCGGTTAAGGCTACCCACCCTTATGGTGGATCTTACCCCAATTTTTTAATGTAACAGCCCGGCCCAGTCCATTGAGATATTGTCCGCTTTGGGCCCAACGACCCTCACGGTTTTGCTTTCGAGGTTTTACCCCAAAACGCGTCTCAATGTAAGGTGCTAGCTCTGCACATATAAGCATAGCAACTTGTCTCCCCCGGGCGATGTGGGACGGATGCACCTACTAGCTTGTCTGCCTAGTCAGGTCATCACAATCCACCCTCCTTAGGGCCCGACGTCCGCGTCGGCACACTTCCGGCCGGGGACAGGCTCTGATACCAAATGTAACAGCACGGCCCAGTCCATTGAGATATTGTCCGCTTTGGACCCAACGACCCTCACGGTTTTGCTTTCGAGGTTTTACCCCAAAACGCGTCTCAATGTAAGGTGCTAGCTCTACACATATAAGCATAGCAACTTGTCTCCCCCGGGCGATGTGGGACGGATGCACCTACTAGCTTGTCTGCCTAGTCAGTTCATCACAATCCACCCTCCTTAGGGCCCGACGTCCGCGTCGGCACACTTCTGGCCGGGGACAGGCTCTGATACCAAATGTAACAGCCCGGCCCAGTCCATTGAGATATTGTCCGCTTTGGGCCCAACGACCTTCACGGTTTTGCTTTCGTGGTTTTACCCCAAAACGCGTCTCAATGTAAGGTGCTAGCTCTGCACATATAAGCATAGAAACTTGTCTCCCCCGGGCGATGTGGGACGGATGTACCTACTAGCTTGTCTGCCTAGTCAGGTCATCACAATATGGCTAAATTATATAATTATATTAGTATGTATTCACACCCGTCTACTCCATGTATGTATTCGTAGAAAGGAGAGATGGTTGGCATCTCCCCTGACAGGGACGGGAACAGTCTTCGAACTTACCTGTTACCACATCCGGTTAAGGCTACCCACCCTTATGGTGGATCTTACCCCAATTTTTTAATGTAACAGCCCGGCCCAGTCCATTGAGATATTGTCCGCTTTGGGCCCAACGACCCTCACGGTTTTGCTTTCGAGGTTTTACCCCAAAACGCGTCTCAATGTAAGGTGCTAGCTCTGCACATATAAGCATAGCAACTTGTCTCCCCCGGGCGATGTGGGACGGATGCACCTACTAGCTTGTCTGCCTAGTCAGGTCATCACAATCCACCCTCCTTAGGGCCCGACGTCCGCGTCGGCACACTTCCGGCCGGGGACAGGCTCTGATACCAAATGTAACAGCACGGCCCAGTCCATTGAGATATTGTCCGCTTTGGGCCCAACGACCCTCACGGTTTTGCTTTCGAGGTTTTACCCCAAAACGCGTCTCAATGTAAGGTGCTAGCTCTACACAGATAAGCATAGCAACTTGTCTCCCCCGGGCGATGTGGGACGGATGCACCTACTAGCTTGTCTGCCTAGTCAGTTCATCACAATCCACCCTCCTTAGGGCCCGACGTCCGCGTCGGCACTCTTCTGGCCGGGGACAGGCTCTGATACCAAATGTAACAGCCCGGCCCAGTCCATTGAGATATTGTCCGCTTTGGGCCCAACGACCCTCACGGTTTTGCTTTCGTGGTTTTACCCCAAAACGCGTCTCAATGTAAGGTGCTAGCTCTGCACATATAAGCATAGAAACTTGTCTCCCCCGGGCGATGTGGGACGGATGTACCTACTAGCTTGTCTGCCTAGTCAGGTCATCACAATATGGCTAAATTATATAATTATATTAGTATGTATTCACACCCGTCTACTCCATGTATGTATTCGTAGAAAGGAGAGATGGTTGGCATCTCCCCTGACAGGGACGGGAACAGTCTTCGAACTTACCTGTTACCACATCCGGTTAAGGCTACCCACCCTTATGGTGGATCTTACCCCAATTTTTTAATGTAACAGCCCGGCCCAGTCCATTGAGATATTGTCCGCTTTGGGCCCAACGACCCTCACGGTTTTGCTTTCGAGGTTTTACCCCAAAACGCGTCTCAATGTAAGGTGCTAGCTCTGCACATATAAGCATAGCAACTTGTCTCCCCCGGGCGATGTGGGACGGATGCACCTACTAGCTTGTCTGCCTAGTCAGGTCATCACAATCCACCCTCCTTAGGGCCCGACGTCCGCTTCGGCACACTTCCGGCCGGCGACAGGCTCTGATACCAAATGTAACAGCCCGGCCCAGTCCATTGAGATATTGTCCGCTTTGGGCCCAACGACCCTCACGGTTTTGCTTTCGAGGTTTTACCCCAAAACGCGTCTCAATGTAAGGTGCTAGCTCTGCACATATAAGCATAGCAACTTGTCTCCCCCGGGCGATGTGGGACGGATGCACCTACTAGCTTGTCTGCCTAGTCAGGTCATCACACAAAGAATATAAGCCCTTCCAAAAAAAAAAAAAAAAAAAAACATGAAGAACAGACGAATGAAGAACCTAACAAAAGAAAAAGAAAGGAAGAATGAAGAACGAGCAGAATGACAAGGTTTCTAGTTCCTATGTTCCTATTACTGTTAGGCCTTCAAATGTACGAATTTCCTCTTCATTCTCATAGTGAGTAGGAGACTTAAGGTTCCTGCCCTCGAGATATCTTTGATCTATGCATGGATATGAAGATTAAAAACTAAACCTGAATTGTGTTTGTTGATAAATTTCTTACGCTAGTAATTATATTGTTTCAAATCCTTGATTTGCTTCATTGAATTTGTATTCTCTAAGAAAAAAAAAACATGCTTTCAAATCACAAAGCCGCAATCAAATTTGTATTATCTGGAAACCAACACAATCAATTGAAATTATATCAATTGAAGAACAACGCAATCATACATGTTTCTTGTGGATGATTGTAGATTGTTTCGCAAATTTCGAAGTGAAAAAAATCTAAAACGCAAGCTTCCTTTATTTAATTTTGATGTTTGTTCTTGTGCTTTTTTTTCCTCTTCTCTTTCTTTTGGCTCTTGCCTTCTGCTCGTTCTTCCTCTTGGATATGTTGTTCTTGGTCTTCTGTTTTTGGTCGTGTACTATATCCTTATAAGAAAAGCATTCCCAGGTTTTAACTTTCTATTTTCTTTTAATGAAAAAGGATTGATTTTGGATTTTGTTTTGTAATTATAATTTATAATGAAAAAGGAGTGTCATATTGTTTGCCACATCACATATGCGTATGTTGACGTCATACTCACAATCAATCTAGACTATCAAATATTTTAAAATCTAATGGCTGAAAATTGGTGTCAAAATTTGTGTTAAAAAAATGTCTCTTGAGCCGGACCCTATATATATACATGACGCTTCTAATGAGGGATCCCTTTTTTATTCATTTTTAGGGATAAGTCATTTGACAAACTTTTCGATCACAAAATCAAATCTCCACTGTTCAGTTTGTTGGGCTATGTGAGTATGTCATTTCTACAAATTTTCAATTAAGTCATCCAAATGTTTGATTTATTTTTAATGATCTTGAATGGTGTAGGTTTGACATAAGTGTTAAGTTTTTTGTTTTAATCTCAGTGATCCAAGCCCATTAAAAAACAGATCTAATGGTATGGGCCTATCCCTAAAAGTGACAAAAAATAGGGATCCCTCATTAGAAGGGCCCTGATATATATAGAGTTCGGATCTAAAGAGGACTTCCTTAAACTCTTAAAGTAAGGATATTTTTAGTTTTAGCATGTATTTTGACAATCAAAGCCACCAATTCTCTAGTTACTTACCCACATATGAATCCTACAAAAAAATTAGCCAAAATGAAAAACGTTTAACCATTTGAGTAGCACAATATTCGTTTTAATTTTATCTAACGACCTACAATTGTTTACATCAATTTGAATGACCAAATGATTATGGAATTAGTTGAAATTTTGTAGATATGTTTCTTGCATATGAATCTAAATGATCAACGGTTGAGATAGTTAAAAGAAGTCATCTACTAATGGAAAATAGTAGAAATCCTCAAATTCTTAAAGTAAGGAGGTTCTCTTTAGATCCTCCCTATATATATATATATATATATATATATATATATATATATATATATATATATATATATATATTGCTTTTCAGATACGGGTCGAATCTGGGTATGAAACCAAGATCGAACTCGCCGCCGTAGAATGATTCAAAGAACCTTTACATTTTCTAATCTCAGCCGTTGTGGATCAATTTGGTAGATCCGAAGGTCGTCATTGTACATCCGTATTTTTGAAAAAGAACGGAGGCCCGTATCTGAAAAGCATTGTGTGTGTGTCTATATATCTTTAATTAGTATTTTTGCTCTGATACTTATAGCTCTTGATAAGGGTATAGTCTTCATCAGCATTGTACTTAATTCCATAGACATGACAAGTAACTTTGTGACTTCTTTGTGACCTGATTAACTGAAAAACAAATAGAAGCCATTGCTTTGAATGCCCACTTTTGACAACACTAAACCGAATCATTGAACTACATCAGTACTGTTATAACGAGTGCAAGAAAGAACACAGATTTACGTGGTTCACTAACAACGTGTTAGCTACGTCCACGGACAGAAGGAGAACAGTTTTATTATGTTGAGCAACAATACAGAATGACATGTACACAACACACAATAGGTTGTATATATACAGCCCTAAATCCGATATACTAGTCCTAATAGGTAACCATAACCTAGTATAACCCGAATAGGTAACCATAACCTAGTATAACCCGTCAGCACAGATTGGATGGTTCAAGGCATATATTAACAAATCTCCACCTTGACTTGAATCCTCTCACAAATAACAGATGTACCAGATGCACCATAGTGATGCCAGATGTACAGATAACTCCTTCTGCCTCAGATGTCGCCCCCAAAGGGCAACTAACAGCTTGTAACATTTAGCAAGTCCAAACAATGTTGGAACTTGCTGTGTGGAACCGACTTGGTGAACATATCAGCGGGATTGTCAGCAGTGCCCACCTTCTTCACCTTAATTCTGCTCTCATCTCTCAGAAAATGATACCTGACATCAATGTGCTTAGTCCTCTCATGATGAACTTGATCCTTAGCTAAACATATTGCACTCAAACTGTCGCAATATACTATAGCCTGATCATGATGCAAACCAAGACTACTGACCAGTCCCCTCAACCATATGCCTTCCTTTGCAGCAGCTGTCAGAGCCATGTACTCTGCTTCAGTAGTAGACAAAGTCACTGTAGGCTGCAAAGTAGCTTTCCAGCTAACAACAGAGCCACCAAGAGTAAAGACATAACCAGTCATAGATCTCCTAGTGTCAACATCTCCAGCATAATCGCTATCTGAATAGCCTGTTACCAAACAGTTTGTATCACCTCCATAAATGAGACCAACATCAGACGTATCTTTGAGATACCGAAAAATTCTCTTCACAGCCTGCCAATGCTCCTTTCCGGGATCACCCATAAATCTGCTGACAACACTAACAGCATGTGCAAGATCAGGCCTAGTGCAAACCATAGCATACATCAAGCTTCCTACTGCACTAGCATAAGGAACTCGAGACATGTATTCCTTCTCCTCAGCAGATTTAGGTGCAAACGCAGTAGACAGATGAATATTTGCAGCACTTGGAGTATCTAAAGATCTAGATGTAGACATACCAAACCTGGATAATATTTTCTGGATGTAGCCTTTCTGAGATAAGAAAAGCTTCTTCTGACTTCTATCCCTGTAAATCTCCATTCCCAAAATTTTCCGGGCTGCTCCCAAATCCTTCATCTCAAACTCTGCACTGAGAAGACCCTTCAACTTCTGAATATCAGACTTGTCTTTTGCAGCTATCAGCATATCATCTACATACAGGACCAGATAAATGAGGGAATCATTTGTTAACTTGTTGTAGTAGACACAACAATCATACGGACTCCTGATGTAGCCGATTTCTATCATATAGCTATCAAACCTCTTGTACCACTGTCTAGGAGACTGCTTTAGTCCATACAAGGACTTCTTCAACTTGCAAACATAGTCTTCCTTTCCAGGGACTTGAAAACCATCTGGCTGAGTCATGTAAATCTCTTCTTCCAATTCTCCATGTAAGAACGCTGTCTTCACATCTAGTTGCTCAAGCTCCAGATTATGATGTGCAACTATGGCTAGTAGCACCCTGATAGAAGTATGTCTGACCACAGGTGAGAAAATCTCATTGTAGTCAACTCCCTCTTTCTGATGGAACCCTCTTGCAACTACTCGAGCTTTATACTTGATGCCCTCAGCAGGTGACAACCCTTCTTTCTTCTTGAAAACCCATTTGCAAGTAATAACCTTTCTCCCCTGATCAGGTCGTTTGGTCAATTCCCAAGTCTGATTTTTCTGAAGTGATTCCATTTCATCTCCCATTGCAGCAAGCCATTGAGCTGACTCTGTACTTGTAACTGCTTCCTTGTAGGTGGACGGCTCATGAGGATCCACCTCTTCAGCAACCTGTAGTGCATAAGCCACCATGTCCTCAAAACCATACCTTGTAGGTGGTTTCCCAAAGTTTGATCTCCTAGATCGCTCATGAGTCAAACTATGCTGATTAGCAGCCATTTGTTCTGATTCTGAATGTAGGTATTGATCTTCTTGTTGTGGTTCACTCACATCTTCAGTGACTTGTTGCTCCACCTGTTTCTCAACACTACAATTTTCACAGAAACTAAAATCCTTGACCTTGTGACCACCAAGAAGATCATTCTTTGACAGAATTTGCATCCCTCTTTCACTTATATGACCAAGCCTCATGTGCCATAGCTTGGTCATATCATCCTTGTGAACCTCTGATGATGCAACAGCAGCCGAGCCTGACAGCGTCGAACCTTGCAGAATATATAAAGTACCTCGCTTGACACCTTTCAGAACCACATTGACACCTTTGTAGACATTTAAAATTCCACATGAGCCTTTGTACTTGAAACCTTTGCTATCTAGAAGACCCAAAGAAATCAGGTTTTTCGTCATGTGTGGAGCATGCCTAACATCATTCAATGTACAGAATTTACCATCATGTGTCCGTATTTTTATTGAGCCAATTCCAACCACCTTACTTGCAGAACTGTTTGCCATAGAAATATTGCCTCCATCTATCTGCTCATAGGTTGAAAACCACTCTCTGCGTGGACATATATGATAAGACGCCCCGGTATCCAAAATCCACACATCCCTGTGATGTATGTGTGCATCTGCAACCAAGGCCAGATCTTCTTCCGAAATGGTGTCAACTTCTGCTACAACAGCAGTACCTGATGCTTTCTCAGACTGCTTCTTCTTCTTTGGACATTCGTTTTTCCAATGTCCCTTCTCTTTACAGTAGTTACAGACATCATTGGATTTGGAACCCTTTGAAACTGGATTCTTGTATTTCTTCTTCCCCGAGCCTTTTTGTCCCAAACTTCCACTGGCTACCAACCCTGCAGCCTGACTGTCTGAACTAGTACCGGTCACCTTATGGCGCATATCTCTAGTATGTAAAGATGATCTAACATCCTCCAGAGTCAGAGTATCTCTCCCACCAATAAAAGAATCCACAAAATTCTCATACGACGAAGGTAGAGATACCAACAGGATTAGAGCAGCATCCTCATCATCAATTTTAACATCGATATTACGCAACTCTAATAGAACAGTGTTTAACTGATCTAAGTGATCTCTTAGAGATGTACCTTCTTCCATACGCAGACCGAACAGACGTCGCTTTAGAAGCAACTTGTTGGTTAAAGACTTCGTCATGTATAAACTCTCAAGCTTCAACCACAGACCAGCCGCAGTTTCCTCCTCTGCGACCTCGGTGATTATATCATCTGCAAGGCACAACATAATTGTCGAGTGTGCCTTCTCCTCCAGACTGGCCATCTCAGCGATTTCTTGATCCCCTGACTTCTTAACCAGCGGCGCCCACATCCCTTGTTGTTTTAACAAGGCTCGCATCTTGATCTGCCATAAACTGAAACTGTTCCTCCCTGTGAATTTATCAATCTTCACATTCAAACCAGACATCTTTCTTGGCGGAAATCACAACCAGGCCAGATAAACCTTGCTCTGATACCAATTTGTTATAACGAGTGCAAGAAAGAACACAGATTTACGTGGTTCACTAACAACGTGTTAGCTACGTCCACGGACAGAAGGAGAACAGTTTTATTATGTTGAGCAACAATACAGAATGACATGTACACAACACACAATAGGTTGTATATATACAGCCCTAAATCCGATATACTAGTCCTAATAGGTAACCATAACCTAGTATAACCCGAATAGGTAACCATAACCTAGTATAACCCGTCAGCACAGATTGGATGGTTCAAGGCATATATTAACAAGTACTATCTAGCACCAGTTTTGGATGCGCGCTCGGAGCTTGCCCTCCAATATTAAGGCCTCTAGTCTTTCCTGGTAGCTTTTTGCACTCTACACATGCACCTGTATCATCAATAGAGACCATGCCAGTATAACGTACTGAGACAATAACATATGATTGATAACTTGATATTATTTATTAATATCAAAATTGACACCCAGTGATATATAACATCCCAATGATCCCACTCGATCTTTGGCGTTGTAGTTCTACGGATATGCATGATGGTAATTTTTGATCCAAAATTATTCTAAGCAACTTAAATTGATAAAACACCAAAATTGAAGCTGCTGTATAACAGCTCAGTGCTCACCTTAGTTTTGGAAATCAAGGTGTACGTGAGATCGACTTGTATCACCACCATAATGTCTTCAATTGAAGACCTCTAGTCTCCCGCGGCAGCTTGTACTCTGCACATCTGTATCGACCAATAGTTAAACTTACACCATATGTTAGTATAATGCTTGAACAAATATTAGTTATTCCAATCATTTTTCCAAGGCTACTTATTAGTTACTACTGACATGAAATTACTTTACTATGTTATTCACGCAAAACAGAAAAACAAAAAACCAAAAAACAAAAAAAACAAAAACAAAAAGACAGTACGTGAAGAGGAGAGAATTGTTGAATAATTGCAATTGTATGGTTTTTAATTACAGTCATATTCTGAATTGCATCCAATTTACTACGAGTATGCACAATGTTCTTAGACGCAAGAATGACGCAATAAAAGTGCACATATATTTGGTTTCCAAAAGTTGAAGGCGCGCCATCAGAAGAAGATCAGTAGTGCAATTCTGGTCTAGCTTTGTCATTGCATATACTTTACTTCTTGGGGCAAGTATGGCGGCAAATAAGTAAGAGTGGTAATAAGATAGATTGCATGGAATCCTCTCTTAATTAACAACCAAGTAAGAGATCGAGAAAACAAAATATGATCACATCTTGCCCTACTTCAACAGCTCCAATCAATGAGATCGATATATAACGACCATAACCTAGCTTTTCTGGTCCGATAAAGACTAAAAACAGTCGAGTAAAGCATTCTACTTTACAAAATTGAAATTGACAATATCACTGAACTCTCTTTACAAACACTACACCTATATGATGAAGTCCGGAAGATTTATTTAATTCATGATCAGGTTATTCCAAAAGCATGTAACTTGATCATGTATAATCTAGAAACAAGAATCAAGCGAACCAACTTCCCAAAAGCACAAATGCAGTAATATCTGCTATATATATGCTAACTAATATGAAAAATTACTAGCAAACATATTTACATTATTAACATGTATTGAAAGTCATACCTTGAATATACATTCAGTACTTCTAGATCATGCTCTATGTCCTTAAGTGACATTAGGCTTGGAACATGACGAATTACTTCAAACCCTTCTCTGTACCTACCTCTAATCTTAAGATCAAGATAAAGGATTGATCTGTAGTTTCTTCTTGGATGATAGTAAACCAAGGCATCAGTATCCCTTTTAAACATTAACAGAGCCCCATCGGTTAAGTATTTCAATGGTATATACAAGCCCTGTGGCCAGCTTTGTCTTCCTCCAACATCTATATCATCATAAACCTTTTTCTTCCAAGACATTTGCGCACCATGATCTTCCACTTCCCACACATCGATTTGATTATCGTGCGTAGCACACACAGAAAGACTCTCTCCCAAAACCCCCATGCCCCGTTCAAGATAATCCACCTGAAAAGGCAATGGTGGAACTGACTGGAACAGCTCAGTGTCCAAGTCGAAAGAAGCTATGCTATCCAAACTGCGGTACCAATAAAGAGCACCTTTCAAATAGATGGGTGATTTCATATGTTCGGCGAAGGGAGAACTACCAACTTCTTTCCATGAATGAGTCCCTAGTGTGTGTATCTCTATATCAACCACCTGAATGGGATGATCTGCACCTTCATGAAGGACTCTTATCACCTTATACTTGTTAGTCTTCGGACTGAAACCAAATCCTCCACCAATGCATTTCTTGTGACTCTCGTTCTTCAAAACATGAGGAAGGTGTATGAACTCGCCAGTTATTGGATTGCACACAACAGAAGGTCCGTTGTGTTCTTCAGCCAAGCAAAGCAAGCCGTTACACGAATTCACCAACTCGTACCTGTGATCGAGTGGATTTATGTCATTGATGCGAGGTCTATGTTTCTTTTTAGCACCACGTGTCCTGTTAAGCATATAATCAACGAGCTTATTGTGATACTTGAATGCCTCCTCAGGATTGCGCAACGGAATTTTGCAATTGGTAATACTCATTCGCACAGGCCAGGGAATAGACTTCAATGTGCCATCGTCACCGGTATGGTCTTCCAAATCAATACCAGAGTTCTCTGCAGGCTCCACCAAGTATAGGGTTCTTCCCACACGCAACCTATGCCAGGGTCGGATCATAGGATAGGCTTCTTCTTGATTCAAATGAAAGTGCATATGAGTAAATTCAGGGTCCGAAATCACACCATGCCAAGTCTTGCACACAATTTTGCACATGAGAATGCTCTTTATTGGGAGCTTTAATAAAATTTCTTGAACGACAGACCTTGGAAGATCTGTTATAAAAGGACCATCCCCAATTTGTTGAATTTGTTCATCGTCGTTAATAACTATTTGGATTTCATCTTTTGGCTTCCTCCCTCTTTTCCTCCTCATGGCTATTCTATGAATCTATTGGTGAATGTAAAAATAAATAAAAAAAATTAGAAGACACCCTTGAATCTGACTCGAGCGGGACAACGGTATGATTGAAGAAATCAGGAAAATGATTAGTTATACAAATCAAGAAGATATATATAATCTTCAAAAAAAGAAAAATTCAAGAAGATATACATAATTAACCGATATCAAAGCTTGTACGGCGAGACAGGAAAAACCAAAATATGATAGAGTATTACCTGAAACTGCTGAAGTTGGTATCTTTTCTTTTCATTCCAATTGAAGAGTTGGGACAGAGTTGCTGTAAAAAGAGTTCAATTCTAACAGAAGAGAGAGATAATTTTCTTAGACCATGGATTCGTGTTGATTGTGTTTATCAAATTCTTACGGAGATTGTAAGAGCTTCTGTTCCATTTCACCAAGTCAACGACATGGTATGCCTTTATCTTCTTCAATTCCTAATCTTAATTTACTCTGAGGAGTCTATTGTTATATAGAAAAAACTTATGTGACCAGGTCTGCGACCAACACTAAGGAAAAAAGTGACACGTGAGTAGAAAAACAATTAAATATAAATGTCAATTATCAATAACCCCTTGCAATGTCTTTATAGTCAAACCTAAACTCTTTAACGGGACACGTGTCCCTTCATCATTGGTGTTGGTCACTTGTAAGTGATAAGACCTGGTCACCGAAGTCGATTCCTATATATATTAACAAGAATTAAAATTTGTTTAGTCCTTGTGCTTTGAAGTTGATATCTGTTTAGTCTTTGTGGTTTTATTTTAATCTGAATACTCCTTAAAGTCACAATTTTTCATCTAAATATTCCTTATGATTTTATTTTAATATGAATAGTCCTTAAAGTCATGATTTTTCATCTAAATAGTCTTTCCGACAATTTTCTCAGTTAAAGGTCATAAGAACTATTTGGATGAAAAATCATGACTTTAAGGACTATTCAGATTAAAATAAAACCATAAAGACTATTTGGATGAAAAATTGTGACTTTAAGGACTATTCAGATTAAAATAAAACCATAAGGACTACACAAATGTCGACTTCAAACCATAAGGACTATACAATATTTTACCCTATTAATAATCATAATTAAGGATTTGGATAGACTTTCGCTGCTGATTGGTACTTGGTACACTATAATGATATTTCAATCTCTGTTTTGGCCACACCAGTAATTCTGGGTATGCAAAGTCTCTTTTAGTCGTTGTGGGCGTGCCACCGCACGGACACAGAATGTAGTGGTTGTAGTAGCGGGGAGCCTGTAAAAGAAAAGGGCTAAGGCGTGATGCTTTAGCGTCGGGGGTTCAACTACATGTGTTGAGAGTTATATTGTATTGTTGTTGAGTTCTTGAGTGTGTGTAGAGAGTATCCTCGAACTCCTTTATATAGAGTTATTTTATGACTATAGGTATTGGCCTAAAGCATGTCAAAAACTTATGGAAGTTTTCAACGTTAATACTGTATCATAGGTAGTTAGACTCATTTGTCTCTTGATATAACTCTGCTAGCTAGGTAACGAGATAGTGTTTGAATACCTCGTAGAGACGCTAGGTAGCGAGATAGTGTTTGAATACCTCGTAGAGACCTAAAGGCCTTCTAAGCTTATCCTGATGGATGTGCATACGTATCATGTATACATGATTAAGGAATAGAATCAACCCCTTCTCATGCAAGCAACACGTGCACGTGTAGTCCCTCAAGCCAAGCATGGATAATTGTTTCCTTCTCCAATTGAGATACTATAGGCAGAGTCCTCATCTTTTCTTCTTTCACGCGAACTACCAGTCTTCGCATGCAAGCCACCTCATCACCTGTAGACTCCTCTTCGCCGATACTTCTTTAAAGAAAGAAAAGTTCGCTGCGTGTGCACCTCTTGGAGATGTGCATATACATGTCCTTAATCAAATAGAAAATTGCATTGCTATTGGACTACTCCACCTTCAGCATGCAACACGGACGACTAATTGGATATATATATATATATATATATATATATATATATATATATATATATATGAAAGCTTGATAATTAATAGTCTACACTCCTTCTCTTATGCGAAGTCTTCTATCTCGACTGCAAGAAGACCTCTCCGCATGCAAACCTTATCCAGCTCGCATGAAACTTCAATCCTTGTGTGCGAAGGCTTCTACACAGCTCGCATGCTAGTTTCTTCACATGCAAACTTCTAGACTCACGCGAACTTTACCGACTAGCTCGCATGCTTTTGCTGGCGGGCCATCATTAGTAAACCCAATATTTCGGGCTCGTCGGTGTGGACCATGAATTTAACTAATATTCACATAGACAATTATTGTCCAGTAAAATATTAATTTTGGGTGTAAACAATCTCATTATCTTGTTTTTTGTATATGTTTTCTCTCTTGCATTGTCCTTAATTTTACCTCATGTACCATTCTCTACTCCTTGTCATGACTCTGCGAACTTTGATACGCCGGCCTAGCTAATGCTGAAGATCAAAGTGTTTCCTTTGTAGTTGCTGACCCTCCTTGTAATGCTGAACTTCCTAGCTAATGGAATGCCATGTAAACGAGAACGTACAGTGATATATGAGACCATGCGCTTTTCTACTTCTGATGCTAAATGCATGAATATCGTTTCATGGAACTGTCGGGTTGTTCCCTAGCTGCATGCATCTATCTGACTATCTATGTATTGGGAAGTATATTAGCCGTAAACCTTTGTGAATAGTAGTTTTAGAAAGCTAGTGTATCAGCTTCTTGTTTTATGTAATATATAGCTATATTTTCTTATTACTTTCTCTCCTTCTTTCAGACCTCGTCTTGTATAAGGACTTAAAAGGGTTACACGATTTCAAAAGTTAGACGAGAGGATGAAAATATGAAGTTTCAGAACTAAGGTCCAAAGTTAAATAACGTAAACTGTATTCGATCGATCTTTATATCGATCTTTACACCTTAGTTATATCGTGACTCGATTACGTTAATGGTTATATACACAATATAGAGGCATGCTCACTTAATTTTGAGGTAGAAGTTAATCCGACGACTGAACAATACACTTCTTTTTTTTTTTTTTTGAAAACGGGTTAGGTCTCCCGTTAGGTTGAAGTAGTGTCCCTCCGCTCTATATTATTATTAATAATAGATTGAAAATACACCGAGGGGAACAAATACACATTTCTAAGTTTGTATAATTTTGAAGGTCATAATTTGATACATGTAATTGAGATAAAAATATCCATCACAGTCTTTTGCAACTTTCCGTTAGGTAAAACAAAAATACGTATAATTCTCTATACAAACTAAGATACGAGGAAGAGGGATTCCTATATCGCATGCTGCTATTATGGTAGAGTACGTAGGAGCACTTGATTAGCTGAAATCTAGCTCCATATATATCATTCCACAAATACGTACCCTAGCTAGCTACGTAGTACTACGTACTATTTATCAGGGTTGATCGATCCATTCCTTAATTAATATATGGGACAGAAACATATTCTTTAGAACATACCTTTTTCTAATATATATATATATATATATATATATATATATATATATATATATCATTCCACAAATACGTACCCTAGCTAGCTACGTAGTACTACGTACTATTTATCAGGGTTGATCGATCCATTCCTTAATTAATATATGGGACAGAAACATATTCTTTAGAACATACCTTTTTCTAATATATATATATATATATATATATATATATCATTTTTCTCAGCTGCGGACGTCCACACCAATGGTTTTGGTGCGGATTTTCATTTTTACACCATTTTTCGATCGAATTCCTCATCTCTACCGTCTAGTATCTAGATAATATTGTGTAGATCATCTCTGCAAAATTTCAGCCAATTTGGTAATCGTTAAGGCCCTCAAACTCGAAAAACCAATGGACGGACTGAATTCTGTCAAACATGAACCGTTCATGTTTGTAACAGAAAGACGTCATTTTGAGGGCCTTAACGATTACCAAATTGGCTAAAATTTTGCAGAGATGATCTACACAATATTATCTAGATACTAGACGGTGGAGATGCGGAAATTCGATCGAAAAGTAGTGCAAAAATGAAAATCCGCACCAAAACCATTGGTGCGCATGTCCGCAGCTGAGAAGGGTTGTGTGTGTGTGTGTATGTATATATATACATACATATATATATATATATATATATATATATATATATGGCCCTTCCAATGAGAGATCCATTTTTTTGTCCATTTCTAGGGATAGGGTATTTGACAAACTTCCCGATCACTGAATCATATCTCCACCGTTCAGTTTGTAGGTCTATATGAGTAGATTACTTCTGCAAATTTTCAGAAAATTTGGTGATCATTAAGTCATCCAAATGTTTGATTTATTTTTAATAATCTTGAACGGTGTAGGTTTGACATAAGTGTTAAGCTTTTTGTTTTAATCTCTGCCATCCAAACTCATTAAAAAATAAATCTAATGGTGTGGGTCTATCCCTAAAAGTGACAAAAAATAAGGATCCCTCGTTGGAAGGGCCATCTATATATATCCATAAAAACGGAAGCATTTAAATTAATAGGCATAAATTAAGAGGAGATTTATTGAATTTAAAGAGTTTACAAGCATGAATAGAACTTACTAGTTGAAATCAATGCATGAGTAAGAGCAAGAGTGCCTAATACATGAACTATCTATGGTAACTTAGGATTAGAAGGAGAAGTTCTGACTAGAGAGAGAGGGAGGAGAGCAGAAAAATGAAAGTCTGCCTACTACGAAGCTGGAGGCGTCTATAAATAGAAATTACAAAGTGATGAATAGTAAAAAGTAACTGTTGATGAATAGTAACTTGTCTGCCACGGATTTACTGTTGATGAATAGTAACTTGTCTACCACAGATTTTACTGTTGATGAATAGTAACTTGTCTGCCACGGATTTACTGGTGATACTTTCGATGGGAAATTTGACTGAGACTTTAATAGGCTAGAACTTGCTTTTGGGCCAGTCTTGGCTAGAGCTAGACAAACTCAACATATGGATCTTGACCATCTTCATAATCAGCTCACCTGGTTGGTTGTCTGGGAGAACTTTAGTGACTATGGGTTGATGACGATTCTGATGGAGAGTATTCTTCTTCATCATCTGCGGATAAACTGGCCGCCTGTTATAGTAATTGTTTTGCCAATTCTTTTAATTCATCTGCTTTGGAGGACGAGGATGAACTAGAGACTGTTTTCTTAGATGATGATGGTAATTGGGGAGTCTGAGACTTTAACTGAGATTTTGGAGATGTCGGCTGAATAGAAACCGAAGCTCATGAACTGGATGGAATGACTGAAAATTCTTCACTAAATTGGGATAAAACTCTTTCACAGTTGAATTTATCTCACCATTTGACTAAGAGTTGTCGTAAGACCATATGATATTCAGATTCAATTTTATATTGCCATTTGAAAATCCAAGGAATTTTATATTTAGCCATGAATTGGAGAGTGGGGGGGAAACCTTTCCTCATATTCTGAGAAGGTCATAACTGAAGCAAATTTGGTGACTGCATTCTGGAGATTTGAGGGAAGAAGGTCATAAGGGCATCCATGATTATTCCACCAATCTTCAAACCACATAAGGAATTGGCGGTTGAATTTTCTATCAAAATTGAGAAACCATGAATGGCTAAAATCTTCGGTTTGGTGGAGAAAGATTTTACTCCATGCTTCAATGTAATCATGATAAGTAAATGTGAGTGTGTCTAATTTGTGAGGAGCAAAGGGGGAATCACCCCATTGAGATAATGAAATGATACAGATTATGTAAAGGGAATGATATAATATTTTGGATGGATTTTTTGGGTCATGGATTGGTTTAATAGATAATGACTGAGATTTAAACAGAATGTCCTTATAGAATGCTAAAGGTTTACCGGAAAGGTAATGATAATTTGGGCCAAAGTAACTTTTTACTAAAGAGATGAGATTTTTTAAATGACTTATAGAAGGTTCAATAAAAAACAGGAAATATTCAACCCTGTCAAAATAAGGAGATGATTTTTTTATAAATGACTGAAGGGTTGGATGAGGAATCTGATTTGTAGGGGTCGTATTTGTAATACCCCGGAAATTTAATAGTAGTTTCTAATATTATTTGGAATTTTCGAGTTAGAAGTTAGTGTGTTTTGAGATTCGAAAGGAAGAGCGGAAGAGTTCGGTTGCATAATTTACCGAAGCGGTATTATGGTTTTGAAGGGTCAAGAGTTGACTTTTTAATCTGTTAGGTTTCTCGAGAAACTTCCTTCACGAAAGTTGTAGACCACGACGATACGAGTTCGTAGACACGTGACACACTTAAAACGGACTTCGTATGGGAAAGTTTTGGTCAGCAGAAGTTCGTGGCTTTACGGGATTTTTGGGTTAAATAAGAAAAGTGTAGAGTTCCATTTCTTTTTTCTGGGAACCCATTCTTCTCTCCCTTTCTTCTCTCTCGCGATACCTTTGGTATCCGAGTTATCCAGCCGACCCGACCCGGACCCGGTCAACCGACCCGGTTTTTCCGGCCAACTCCGACCGACTCAGGCGACGGCACCGGTCGGAGTCGCTTCATCTCGGCGACGTAACCTTCCCTGTGGTAGTGGCTTGCTTCGATTTGTGGTAGTTCGTGTTGTTTACGCCTAAATTAATATTTTACTGGATAGTAAATGTCTATGTAAATATTAATTGTTTCTTGGTCCATGTCACAGCCGGCGAGCCCAAGTTCTTCAAGTTTACAAAATGATGGCCCGCCAGTGAGGCCGTGCGGACTGAGTTACACCGCATGCGGAAAGGACCACACGGACTAAGTTATACAGTCCGCGCGCGGAACGTACTTCGCGCACGCTTAAGCAGACTTCGCGCGAGATGCGGATCTCGCGTGCGGGATGACTCCGCGAGGTGACAAGCGGATTACGCGAGGCGAACTGGCGAACTGGCCCGCCTGCGAGGCTCCGCGAACAAGTCTTGACATATGCTTCCGCGTGTACCACTTTTAAGGCTCGCGAGCTGCAATAGCCCGCGAGATGGAAGCGAGCTCGAAAGGCCCACGAATTGGAGTCAGAAGCCTATGCGAAGTGTGCGAACTGGACATGTGTCACAAGATAGTTGGTTCGCATGGACGAAACAGTGCCCTTGTGCTATTAGGGTTTCAGAGTTCGACTTGAAATATGATCATCTTTCTTCCGCCGCAAGTCGGATTGCTATATAAAGGGCTCGAAGGTTTACAAAAAAGAACAACTCTCTCTCAAACAATACACAAAAACAAATACAAACTGAAACCAGTTACCCTTCGAGCTCCTCGAAACCCTAACCCTAAGCGTCGTCGCCTAGGTTCCCCTCTTCAGAGCCCTCCGGACTCTATATCCCAGCTTCTCTCTGAACTCCCTATAGTTGCTCTGCTCGCGCCACCGTGAGTATCGATCGCTTGTGCTCGTAAATCCTCGTCTGAGGTGGCACCTGTAACCCCCTTCGCCTGATCAAGAAGTCAAGCGCACCCCTACTACTCTTTCCTCGTCCGCGAGGTGGCACACCCGCAACACTCCCCCCTTCTCTTTGTTCGCTAGAAACCTCTACTCCGCGCGCTGAGGATCGTGGGCAAAACACGTGTGAATCGAAGCCCAAAAGTTCGACTTGGAAACCGATCGGGATTCTCACCTCCGGCGGTGGCGACGAGGCTTGAAACCGGTCGGGATAGAAGCCCCTTGGCGTCCTGGTTCGACTTCGGGTAGTCTTGAAGCTCGACTCACGGCGGAGAGTGGTGGTGGCGGATTCCAACTTTCCGGCGAGTTTTCCGGCGTTTTCCGGCCGATTGGGGTGAAACCTCAGGTATAAAAGATGCTCCCCTCTCTGCAATCTACAAGTTTGATGTTTTGAGTTTGCCCAAATTCGGACATTTTAGGGTGGTGTGTGGGGCCCACTCGCCGCCGTCTGTGGTGGCGCGTCCGGCAGGGGTTGGGAGGTTAGAAGTAACTGTTAGCTTGTGCTTGTCGATACGAGCACATTGACATGTCATGAGGTTATGTTATGATCAAGTTTTGCATCTTAGGTTTAAGACTAAGTTGAGAATCGTGAGAGGTTGTTAAGCCTTGGTGTTTGAGCTTTGAAAATCTTGTTAACCTTTTTCAATAGGTTGGTTTAGGGTTCCTATGACCTTGGGAGGTCTCGGAAGAAGGTTGTCCCTTTTTTGGCAAATCTTGGATTAAGGCTTGTTAAGGTTGCATTGTTCTTTTATTTAAGTGGTTATTAAAGTTATTATCGTGTAATTTTATGTGACTTGTGAAGTGTGATTTGGGATTAGTTCTTGTGTTTTGTTGAAGACGCAGCGGGATTTTTGAGGTGAGTAAAATCTCATCAAGGTTCACCTTGTGACCTTTTTTACTTATGATGGTTATGATGATGATGATTTTAATGTTGATGATTTTAGTGATGATAATGTTGCTGAAAATGTTGGTGATTATGTGATGATGATAATGATCATGGTAATTATATGATGATGATTAAATGATGATTATGGTGATTATATGATGATGATTTTAGTGATGATAATGTTGATGAAAATGTTGGTGATTATGTGATGATGATAATGATCATGGTAATTATATGATGATGATTAGATGATGATTATGGTGATTATATGATGATGATTAAATGATGATGATTATGATGATTAAATGATAACGATGATGTTTTGATTTAAAAATTATGTTTATCTTTTGTTTGTTTTAAAATATATGAGCTTGATCGCCAACGGCTCATGGTAAGTGAAAACAAGTTTTCTTTTAAAAATATAATCTTTCAAATGGACTTTTGTTCATGTTTGGTGCCTTAGTGGTGAATGTGTGCTTTTGTTGTGAATTGGTGCCTTAGTGGTGATAATGTGTCTTAGTTGTGAATGTGTGCCTGAGTGGTGATTGTGTGCATTCGTTGTTGAATGGTGCCTTAGTGGTGATTGTATTGCATTAGTTGTGGATGTGGTGCCTTAGTGGTGATTGTATGCATTAGTTATGGATGTGTGTGCCTTAGTGGTGATTGTGTGTATTAGATTAGGAGCCTTCTTGGTGGACCGGGAACCAAGCCTTAGCCGGGTGATTGGTTACGGTCAGTATAGAGATCAAGTATGTCTGTTGGTACTTCATGGGGGATGACTAAGTGTTGACGAACCCATGAGTACACGTTTGTTTGGTTACTTATGGGGGATGACTAAGTGTTGGCGAACTCATAAGTAAGAGTAGAGAAATGATTGTGTATGGTTCTTATGTGTTGTCATTTAAATTCTTTGCTTTGAGTATCTCCTGAACTATGCTTGTCCGCAGGAGATTCTTTAATCTTAATTGTATGATTTTTAGTGGAATTCCTAAACTACGCTTTTTTGCAGGATTTCATTTATGATTTGAGTGATTGTGATTTGTTGTGTTTCTTTAATTATTTTTTTGAATTCTCTTGCTTTTCGGTGATTCCTGAACTAAGCTGCTAATGCAGGAATTATCAGTTTTATCTTTTGTTCATTTGTTTTACCTTGTTGGTAGAAGTATTTAGTTATTTTGAGATTTACTCATACGGGCTTTCTAGCTTACCGGGTTTGTTGTTTACAACCCAGTGCACTATTTCCTGGTTTAGGGGTTAGACCTGCAGGTGTTGATCAGCAGGGTTGAGGCGGAGGCATGGTGGCAGGATTGTAGTTTCTATGCACTTTATGTTATTGTGTTATGACTGTTGTTTTAAGCTCATGTGAGCAACTTAATTATTACTAGACTTTTGAAGTTAACGTAATTAAGTAGGTTTAATGTTTAACTCGATTTACGAGTTTGTTGACTTATACACTTCCAGTATTGTTGTTAGTTTGGAAGTTGTTGAGCAAGTTTTGGGATTTTAAGATTTTGAGTTATATCACGCCTAAATTTTTGAAAATTTATCCTTTGAAAATTGGGGTGTGACAGTATTGGTTTACTAAGGCTAACTGGTAATTAGGTTTAATTTGACTGAGGTTGCTACCAAGAGCACAATATCTATTGTCTATTGGAATGGGGGGATGACTTGCATAAGGAATTATGCTGGAGGGTGACTCAGGAGATGTTTTTTTGACTAGGGAAGGTGACTCAGATACTATTTTGCTACCCTGTAGAAATTCACGAGTTAGGAAATCTGGGATACGGTTGTCACTTCCTTTAATGAATGCAATTTGAAAATCAAAAATACTTAGGATTGTTTGCTAGCAATGTTTTGAACATCTTTTTCTAAAACATCTTTTGCACTTTTACAATCAACTCGGACTAAAAATTTTTGATTTAATAAATCATCTTGAAATTTACTAATACATAATACAATTAATAAAATTTCTTTTTTAATAGTACTATAATTTGATTGAGCTGGGTTCCAGATTCCAGAATGAAATTGAACAATTTGTTCTGGATGATTGGGAGAAACTTATTGTTTGAGGATACCTCCATAACCTATTTCAGATGCATTAGTTTCTACTATCTTATAGGAATCAGAAAGAGGGATACCTAAGCATGGTAGAGTTTTAACATGGCTCTTAATTTCTTTAACTAAGGATGTATAAATTGATGTCCAGGGGGAAGGGTTTTTTTGTAGCCTATCAAATAGAGGTTTGCAGTGTTTCCTAAGATTTTTGTAAAAATCAGCTACATAATTTAAAGATCCTAAGAATCTTTGTAATTGATTTTTATCTAAAATGACTTCTGGAAATTTATCAACAAATTGTATTGCTCTATCAATGGGTCTAATTTGGAGTTGGTGAATGTTGAATCCAAGAAAACGAATATTGGTTTGAAATAATTTGATTTTTGAAGCAGAAACAACTAAACCATTATTCTTTATTATAGAAAAGAATTGGTGTAAATGTTTCCAGTGCTGAAGATCTAAACATCATCAATGTAGACGATGGAAAAATGACTATAAAGATTTAATATATCGTTCATTATGTTTTGGAATTCGCTAAGAGCATTCTTTAGGCCGAATGACATAACATTTCATTCATAATGACCAAAAGGCGTGACAAATGCAGTTTTGTATTTGTCAGCTTCACTGATTTGGATCTGCCAAAATCCTGACTTCATATCAAATTTACTAAAGATGATAGATTTGTTTAACTTGTTAATAAGATCTCTTTTATTGAGAATAGGATACTTGATCCATTTCAAGACTGTGTTAAGAGGATTATAGTTAATGACTAACCGAAAAGTTCCTCTTTTAAGTTCAGCATTTTTCTGAACATAGAAAGCATGACAAAACCAAGGGGATTTACTAGGACGAATCAAGGAAGGTTGGTTCCATCCACACTTTAAGGACCCCGTTCAAAACCGTGTCCTTCCAAATTCTCTTGGCTACTGGACAATCCCACAAGGACTTTGCACCAACTTTCCAATTGTAATTATACACGTCTCTATATTACTAGATTTTTTTCATCACTGGGGTACGGGTAACAAACGTCACATTATTTCTCAAGCTTACAGAGAACCTGTAAATTTACATTGTATTAAGGAATCAAATTGAATGCTGAATGGAGTGTATATATATAATTTAGATTATATCACAGATCCATAAGTAGGTCATGAACAACAGGCGGAACCTATCAGATGGTAAACCATTGATGTGATAATGAAACAAGTGAGCCACTTCCTACTTGTTAAAGAACTTATTTTCTGAACTGAAGGGTTTATGGCAAAGGTTTGGGATGCTTTTCAAGAACGTACCAACAGTATCAGCACTATTAACAAGATAACCAGGCAAAACAACATCAATGAGAGATAACACACCCAGCCAATGATGAGGCCAAAACTTAACAGTCATGCCATCCCTAATTCTACAAATTAGACCTTGCCTTAGGAGGGAGGATCCATGAGCAATGCTCCAGTAATCTGCATCAGTGATGTTTCTGCCAGCAAGGTATATAGCATATGTCTAATCTTTCCTTACGAGGCAACAATGTTCAAACCCCATATGGGCAAAATCACTGAAAAGGGGCAACAACCGTATTAGCATAAACTCACAAAGCAACAAAAATCAACCTATAAGATAAACCGACGAAGCAACAATGGCTTGTAAATTTGCAATCTTTACAAGATAAACCGACGAGGCAGCAAGGGCTGGTTTGCAATATTTTTAAGATAAATCGACGAGGCAACAATGACTTGTTAATTAGCAAAACCCAACAAGGCAGCAATGGCTTGTTTCCAATCTTCATAAGATAAACCGACCAGGCAACAATGACTTGTTAATTTGCAATCTTTACAAGATAAACCGACCAGGCGGCAATGACTTGTTTGCAATTTTTAAAAGATAAACCGACAAGGCAACAACGGCTTGTTAATTTTAAATCTTTATAAGATAAACCGATAAGGCAAAAATTTCAGTAGGCTCCTCCAACAATGCTTTAATTCAGAGGCGGCAACTAGGGACCAACTCCCACTAGTCTTTTCAAATCTTTCACATACCCTCATTTCGATGGGATCAAATGGCAACCATGTCACCATTAATTGCTACCTTGTAACAATAATTAAGGGACGGATGAAAGAAGAAACCCCTCAGAATTCAAGGAAGGACAACATGAAACCCAGTCAAAAATGGTTCCTCAACCTCAAGAAAAGAGGGAGCACCAATATTTTCAATTGAGATTTCATGCATGTCTCAATCAGATTACTGGTTTCGTCTTCATCATACCGAAGGGACTGATCGAGAAAAACATCACTGAATGATGATCGAAGGCAACAATGAGAGATAACATACCCAGCCAATGATAAGGCCCAAACTATACAGTCATGTCATCCCCAATTCTCCAATATTTATATAATAAACTGACGATTGGACTTGTAAATTTGGAATTTCTACAAGATAAACCGACAAGGCAGCAAGATAAACCATTTGTGTTGACCGAGGAGGCAACAATTTCCGTAGTCTCCCCCCAACAATGCTTTAATCTCAGAGGCAACAGTCAGGGACCGATTCCCACAAGTCTTTTCAAATCTTTCATCTACCCTCATTTCGATGGGATCAAATGACAGCCTTGTCACAACTAATTGTTACCTTGTAACAATAATTAAGGGACTGATGAAAGAAGACACCCCTCAGAATTCGAGGCAGGACAGCATGAACCCCAGTCAAAAATGGTTCCTCAACCTCAAGAAAAGAGGGAGCGCACCAATATTGAGATTTCATGCATGTCTCTCTCAGATTACTGGGTTCTTCATCATACCCTGTAGATTTACCGACACAAATCCAAGGGGCTAAACAATAGCAAGTAAATCATTAGAGCAAAGCAAATCGGTAGCAAGTAACATGTAAATCAGATTTTTATCATGTAAATCAGATGTTTATGTTAATGTATTCCCTCAGATTCATTATATCATGTAAATGCATTCTCTACGAAGTAGATACAAAGTAGAGACATCTCAGATTCATCATATCATGTAAATGTGTTCTCCATTTATCAAATCACAAAATCATATCAAGTAAATGTGTTCTCTATTAAGCACACCTTAGGAGAGAGGATCCATGAGCAATGCTCCTCCAAGTGCATGAGAGTCTAGAAGGATGAGAGTAATCTGCATCACTGATGTTACAGCCAGTAAAGTATTTATCACATGTCTCCCCCAAAATATCTTTAATCCGGGGCAACAATTATGGACCAATTGCCACTAATCTTTTCAAATCTTTCATATACCCGCATTTCGATGGGATCAAATGGCAGCCTTGTCATTGTTACCTTGTAACAATAATTAATGGACTGATGAAAGAAGAAACCCCTCAGAATTCGGGGCAAGACAACATGAAACCCTAGTAAAAAATGGTTCCTCAACCTCAAGAAAAGAGGGAGCACCAATAATTTGAATTGAAATTTCATGCATGTCTCTCAAATTACTGGTTTCTTCTTCATCATACCGAAGGGACTGATCGAGAACACATCACTGAATGATGATCAAAGGCAACAATGAGAGATAACATACCCAGCCAATGATGAGGCCAAAACTATAGTCATGTCATCCCCAATTCTCCAATATTTTATATAATAAACCGACGATTGGACTTGTAAATTTGAAATTTTTACAAGATGAAAGAAGAAGCCTCTCAGAATTCGAGGCAGGACAGCATGTAACCTAGTCAAAAATGGTTCCTCAACCTCAAGAAAAGAGGGAGCACCAATATTTTGAATTGAGATTTCACGCATGTCTCTCTCAAATTACTGGTTTCTTCATCATACCTTGTTAATGTATCAGATTCATTATATCATGTAAATGCATTCTCTATGCAAAGTAGCGACACCTCAAATTCATCATATCATGTAAATGTGTTCTCCATTAAGCGGACTAAGACACTAATCCAGATTCATCATATCATGTAAATGTGTTCTCCATTTATCAAATCACAAAATCATAACAAGTAAATGTGTTCTCTATTAAGCACACCTTAGGAGAGAGGATCCATGAGCAATGCTCCTCCAAGTGCATGCGTAATCTGCATCACTGATGTTACTGCCAGTAAAGTATTTATCATATGTCTAAAGAGGCAACAACCGTACCAGCACAAACCCACAAAGAAACATTTCTCAACCTATAAGATAAACCAACGAGGCAGCGATGGCTTTTTTGCAATCTTTATAGGATAAATGGACGAGGCAACAATGGCTTGTAAATTTGCAATCTTTATAAGATAAACCGACAGAGGCAACAGAGAATTTTTTGCAATCTTTACATGATAAACCGACGAGGCAGCAATAGCTAGTGAGCAATCTTTATAGGCAACAATGAATTTTTGCAATCTTCACATGATAAACCGACAAGGCAGCAATAGCTAGTGAGCAATCTTTATAAGATAAACCGACAAGGCAACAAGGGCTTGTAAATTTGCAATCTTTACAAGATAAACCGACAGAGGCAGCAAATAATTTTTTGAAATCTTTACATGATAAACCGACGAGGCAGCAATAGCTAGTGAGAAATGTTTACAAGATAAACCGACAGAGGCAGGAATGAATTTTTTGCAATCTTTACATGATAAACCAACGAGGCAGCAATTGCTAGTGAGCAATGTTTACAAGATAAACCGACAGAGGCAGCAATGAAATTTTTGCAATCTTTTACATGATAAACCGACGAGGCAGCAATAGCTAGTGAGCAATGTTTACAAGATAAACCAACAAGGCAACAAGGGCTTGTAATTTGCAATCTTTACAAGATAAACCGACAGAGGCAGCAATGAAATTTTTGCAATCTTTTACATGATAAACCGACGAGGCAGCAATAGCTAGTGAGCAATGTTTACAAGATAAACCAACAAGGCAACAAGGGCTTGTAATTTGCAATCTTTACAAGATAAACCGACAGAGGCAGCAATGAAATTTTTGCAATCTTTTACATGATAAACCGACGAGGCAGCAATAGCTAGTGAGCAATGTTTACAAGATAAACCAACAAGGCAACAAGGGCTTGTAATTTGCAATCTTTACAAGATAAACCGACAGAGGCAGCAATGAATTTTTTGCAATCTTTACATGATAAACCGACGAGGCAGCAATAGCTAGTGAGAAATATTTACAAGATAAACTGACAGAGGCAGGAATGAATTTTTTGCAATCTTTACAAGATAAACCGACAAGGCAGCAATAATTAAGGGACGGATGAAAGAAGAAACCCCTCAGAATTCGGGGCCGGACAGCATGAAACCCTAGTCAAAAATGGTTCCTCAACCTCAAGAAAAGAGGGAGCACCAATATTTTGACATGAGATTTCACGCATGTCTCTCTCAGAGTATTACTGGTTTCTTCTTCATCATACCCAAGGGACTAAACGAGATCACATCACAGGGACCAATTGCCACTAATCTTTTGAAATCTTTCATGTACCCTCATTTCGATGGGATCAAATGGCAGCCTTGTCATTGTTACCTTTAACAATAATTAAGGGACTGATGAAAGAAGAAACCCCTCAGAATTCGGGGCCGGACAGCATGAAACCCTAGTCAAAAATGGTTCCTCAACCTCAAGAAAAGAGGGAGCACCAATATTTTGACATGAGATTTCACGCATGTCTCACTCAGATTCTTACTGGTTTCTTCTTCATCATAGACCCAAGGGACTAATCGAGATCAAAGGCAAAACCCATATGAAACCCACACCATTGAAACCCGCCACCGCGAACCGATCTGAAATTAAATCAAACGAAAACCGGAATCAAACCCCGAGATATGAAATGGAATAGAATCAAAGAGCGTTTGAATGGAATTTGATTACCGAATCTGAGAAGAACAAAACGACAGAGAGAAAGGAAAGGGGAAGGCGTGAGGGTTTTACCTTGCGGGGGAACAGCGAACCACGACGGAGCGGGCGGTAGAGATCTCACTCATCTCAGACCAATTTTGAATTTCAAAACTCTGTGAGAGAGAGAGAGAGAGAGCCGAGCTTGAAATTCAAAATGGAATGAGACAGAGACCACCGACGTTTCTAGAGAGAGACTCGTAGATATTTGTTTGTGGTTGTAATGGGTTTCTTCCTTTAGAAGACTCCTCCTGTCCTGGTTCAAAATAAAATTAAAATAAAAAATAAAAAAACCCCTTATTCAGCTAATTACACGGCGACACCTGTCTTACACCGGCGACACCTGTCTCTCTGCTTAACCCTGTTTTTTTTTTATTTGGTCTGGTTTGATTACGACAAACCTGGTCTGCTTAACCCAACCTTAACCCTTTGTTTGAATACGACAATTTACAGGCTTCAAATGAATTACCATTAAGATAAAACCATCATTTACACATTTTCAAAAAAATAAAATAAACCAACCCTTCAGAGTTCATACACTTAAATTCCATTAACTGTGAATTATTATATATGTAAAACTCGCTACTTAACTAGTGTTATTTTTCAAATAAAGCTGGAAAATATTTTCAACATAAAAGTGAGAAATGTTGCTCGACTAAAACAAGTAGAGCAGGCTTACCTGTTAATCCATTTACACGATGAATACTCTCTCAGGTGCTGCTTCTCTTCCTGTCCCATGGCCCTTCTATACACCAAAGGCTGTCCAGTCTATTCTAAACGCCGATATTGTGATTATGTCCTGAAGATAAACTGGAAATCTCATTTTTCTCAATACCCCTTGTAGCACCAGTAGAGGTTCAGGAACAAGTTGATGATTGAAATTTGCCAAAGGCTGCTTGTCACATCCCGACTCTTAAATTTTACCTTATTTACTAGCTTGGAATCAATAATAGTTTTACCGTCTTCGTAAATGAAATTATAGTTCAAAGGTCCCTAGAGGAGTGTTGGGGGACGAATATTTCCGAGAAATTATTCGTAGGAGAAATTTATGACGACAGTAAAAAATGGTAAAGTTTAGCTAGTAAAAGATAATTTTTATTGGGGTATTATTTTTGGAGTGTTAAATTTTAGAGTGGGTTAAATGGTGGTGGACCGGTTGGGCCAAGCCCAAATCTTTTTTTTCTTCTCTCTCTCTCTCTCTCTTTCTCTCTCTCTCTCTCTCTCTCTCTCTCTCTCTCTCTCTCTCTCTCTCTCTCTCTCTCTTCCGCTCCCCGAGCTCTCTCCCGCTGCCGGACTTCCCGTTGCCAGTCCGCCGCCGTCCGGCCACCGTTTGCCGCCGCACCGGTCCCAAACGGTCGGCCTCCGACCCAGCTCCCATTCTAGACTGGTGGCAGCCTCCCTAGCGCCGTCATGAGGGAGAGAAGCCGCCCGGAAGTCCCTACTGCCCAAAACATCCCGTCGCCGGAACTTCCTCCTCCGGCCGTCATAACCGGAGCTGCTAGGCTCAAAAGGAAGCCCTCCTCTCGTACGTGCTTCCCCCCAAAGGATTCGCTCCCTCTTGAGCTAGGTAAGGAGAAATCGGTGTTTGAAATTCTAGGGCTTTTGTGATGTTTTCATTCGATTGGCATGGTTAGGCTTAGAATTGGACTTTGTGCTAGTTAGGAAAGTTGTAGAGGAGGTTGAGAGGAAGATGTTGTCAAAATTTGGTGGGCATTGGAGGTCGCTGGAGTCGGCCGCCGCTGCCGGCCGAGCCGTAGCTGGCGTCGTCGCTGAAAAAGTGTTTTTAATAGGAAATTTTATGAGGAGTTTAATGGAATGAGTTTTAGCAGTTTTAGAGGAGTTTTGGATAAGTTTGGGAATTTTTGGCGGATTAATAAGTTAAAATCCGGCCACGTGATTATTTATGGTTACGAAGGTGGAAGGTGTTTTTGAGGATGTCGGTTAAAATTGTGGAGTTTTATGATTGACAGTGAAGTTAAGATTTAGGGCGATAGGCATGGTTGGGCGTGCGAAGCTCATTTTTAATTATGCCAATTTTCTTTAAGCGTCGGTGTTTTATTTAAGGATTTATTTATGTTTTTGGAACAGGACGTGAAAAGGCCTGAGCGGAAGAAACCTCCGACCGACATCAGGCTTAGGCCTAATTTGTGAGTGGACATTTATTTTAAATATTATGCCTGCAAAAGATTTATTGTTGAATATTTTACTTTTGTTGGAGAATAACCGAAATTGAGAATTTCGGTGAGTATATATGTTATATATGGATGAGTATGGGAATAGTGTGTATATAAATAAATGCTAGCTAGCTATACGTGTTTTTCCGTCATAATGAGGTAAAATGTCATTATGGTGTGACGTGAGCGTTAGACGCAATTGTAGTAGCCCCATACGAATATAATAATGATTCATAAAGGGAGTATGCAAGTATATAAATACACCCGTCTTTTCCGCGTAATGGGGCAAAATTCCATTATGGCGTGATGTGAGCGTTAGACGCAAGCGTAGTAGCCTTGTATGAATTTCTATTTTCTTATATTTCTTCATAAGAAATCATACAAGGAGTATGACGAGTGTAAATACATACATATATATATTTTAGCCTGAGAGGCTGTATTTTATTAAGTTTTGGAGACTAGCCGGAGCTAGTCAAGTTTTTGAGCTGTCGCATGCAGCATAGTTTCTATGGAAATTTAAATTGGGAAAGCATAAATATTTTCATTAAATTCATTTTTGTCCACTCACTCTAACGTTTTCAAATGTTTTCCCCTGGGCTCTTCGTTTTTTTAAATGCTCAGTCTGCAGAGTACGGGTTGGTACTAGTAGGAGGAGACGAGGCATAGTCACCCACCTTTCAGCAACTTTTCACCAGTAGGTTACCTGCTTAACCTACTAGGGTAGTTTCCTGCTTCCGTTGTTTTTAGTAGCTCTGAATACTCTTGGGATTATTGTATAATATTTTAATGAAGTGTGCTAAGATTCATGTTATATTATTTGGATTATTTTTATGGGTAATTCATGGATTCTCCGGTTTACGGTTGTCCATTTTCAAAGGAGGTTTGCCGAGTCCTTCGGTAAATTTTCCTTGGAGGTGGACCCCGCAGGACTTACTTCGGGTTTCCGGGTGAAATTCGGGGTGGGTCCTGACACTGCTTCTGATTGTAGCATCTCCAACCACTTTCTCTTCGCGCCAAATAAACAAGTACACATGTTGAACATAAATTGATAGAAATTGTTCAACAATTTCTTTTTATAGCCTTACACATATGTTAATCTCATATACCTGTTATGCCTAGGGGACATGCTTCGGAAAATTACTCGGGTCTTGCGGGGGTCTAAGTTTAAATCAGCCCATTTAGCCCATGTAGTGAGTCCTTTCTGGTATGCAACCATTTGATTCATACTTGTAAACAGAGATTGCCCCTCCATGTCTGAAATTAGTCATATCATTGCAAGTCGATCAAATTTAAGGTCCTGCATAATACTAGTATACTACCAGTACTTACTCAACACACTTGACCAAATACATACAATACTTGATGTCCCAATAGCCAACTTTTCCAAACAAAACCAAAAGAATGAAATTAGCTAACTAATCAAAGAAATCAATGAACGGTATGCATTTGATAAACTAATTTTGAGTACTGTCTTACGACGATGTTTTGTCAAGAGTGAGTCCACCAGTGAGCTGAATCAAAAACAAGGACATCAACTCCTCTCCAGTAGCTTGATGTCTCGTATATCTGTTATTTTACTTTTAATTACTCGTAACATTCATCTGAGATAAGTGACCATTTTTCTCCACTGTTTATAGCTTAACTTGATAGATAGTTTAGAAATCCATAAAGCTGAAAATCCTAATTCAGTGGTTTACATATGATTATTCTTATCTTAATTCTTGTTAACAGCCCACATCCATCACAAGCAAAATGGGTGTTCATTATATCATACAAGCCACATGAACACAATTCTCAAGCTCATGAATCAAAACGCACAAACCAAACCACAGAAGAACCCAAATGTGAGTGCAATTCAATCAAGTATGAAAACCCATTCGTATATCCAAACGACAACCCTTCCTGATGCAAAAATTGAAGTGTAAGTTGTCAAACATACCTTGTGTTGCTTCAGAAGTTAGCCGAAGCAAAATGCAAAACAGAAAAGCTGCAATTCGATCCCTTCAGAACTGGACGCCTGAATCCCTATGAGATGTTGAGTCTCTTTTGCGTTTGTATAACCCCAAAATCAAAACCAGAAGACATGGGGCTTGAATCCCTTTGAGATTGATGAGCACATTTTATATCATATTATTATCCCTAATTTATATGTGTTAGTTATTTGTCTTTAATTAGTTTGAGTTATTTAGTTTGTTTTTGTGTTCTTATAGATGTTTTGTCTAAATAAATAAAATGTTAAAGTTATGGAAGCAATTTACTTATTTTCATATAGTAAATTGAGTCTTTGTTTTAACATGAGTCTTTTTCCCTTTAATTAGATGAATAATTGCAACACATGTTCTTCTTATTCTAGTAGCATGTATGCATATATGCATGTGTTAAATTGGTGGATTATTTTCTCATGCATTAAGTGTAATGTGTGAAAATATTACCATGGCATCCATTGTTGAATTCACTTTTGCTTGTTTGATTCATAGGTATATAGATGCATTGAAACAAATGGAAGAGAGTATGAAGAATTTACAAGGACATGTACCATGAAACAAGGAGGCAAGAAGCAAGCAAACATGATTCTAGGAACTAAATCTTCAAAGATTGTGTACGTATCTTCTCTTCATTCACATGAAAAATGAGAGAAGGAAGCTATGTATGGAAGCATTTATGGATGGAGACTTTAGCTATCAAGCTTGAGAAGTTTGAAAGATGAAAAATCACATTCACATGGAGATGAAGATGGAATGAAGATCATTGTTGCCCTATAAATAGAGGTTGCTTCAAGTGAATAAGGGAGGAGGAGAGAGTAGAGAATTAGAGACACATTGTTGCTCTTAGTTCTTCTCTTTCTTTAGCTACTTTTTGTATGATGTTTTGTATTGTTTTAAATATGTTTTCAATTTGTACTATGTCTAGCTAATTTCCTTAACTAAGGTTAAGGAGGAAACCACATTATGAAATAAGTTTCTTTTAATTATCTACAATTCCCATAGTTATGTTATCCATGCCTATGACTCTTGCTTCAAAATGCATTAATAAAATCCTTGTTCTTTTCACCTCTAATGTCATGCATTTTTGGTAGTTTGGAAGTCAGTTTTATTAATCCATGCTTGGCTTTGTAAAATATTTAATATGAACTCCTTTGATCTCTTGTCATTCAAATGAGCTTGTTTCACATTTGATGCTTTGTAAACACTTTGATCTTTTGTAGTTTCAATAAGTTTGTGTACATGTGATGCTTTGATGTTCATAATTAAGAAGCGAAGAAGAGTCTACTTTAAATATATTTCATGTGTGCTTCATTGTTAAATCTTGAGAAAGCAGTAGATTGATTTCTAGATTGCTACTCCTAATTCGGGAATTAGTAGATAATATTTAGAGACTTATCAAGTAATGTGGTGGAATCCGATGCCTTAGTTACTTCGTCATCAAGGTAATCTTTTATCTATTTTATTTGTCTTAGCTACTTCACCATCAACTTTCATTCAACTAGGTTAATGTTAAATTAATTTAGATTCGATTAGTTTTTCTTATTTTCAGACATTCCTTGTGGGTTCGACCTCGCTCTTGCATATCTGTGCTGCAACTGATTCATGCGCTTGCGAGTAACATTTTAAAACACATCAAGTTTTTGGCGCCGTTGCCGGGGAGTGTAACGGAAAACTAATTTCATTTAAGTTGATTTAATTCTTCCACTAGTTATAGCTTAGTTTTTCATTCATTATAAAATTAAAAAAAAACTGCATCAATTACGTAGACACCAACTTGCATATTCATTGTAGTATTTTAGTTCTATATAAGCTTGCCTCTTTTGACTTTGGTATCAACTTCCATAGCATTGAAAACAAATAGTTTCTTGTGTTCTTGTTTTTCCAAACCTACGTTTCCTACACTTTTTTGTCTATTTTGTTTCATTTTGGTAACATAGGAATAGGAACAAACTTAAAAAAAAAAAAAAAAAAAAAAAAAATATTGTAGACTACATTTACGTTTTATATATCCATTGCATAGAGTAGTATTAGCTAGCTTCATTTCACATCATTTTGCACTTTTTAGGCTACTATTGTTCTTACTATTCTTACAATAGTTTATTTTCAAGGTACTTTTCTTGAGTCAAAGAAGGAGAGCTAGCCAAAGAAGATCAAAATTTGGAGGAACAAAGTGACAATTGATCGAAGAAGAGAAAGTTGTGGTTGCCATGCGGTGAAAACAGCGAGAGAAAAAAAATTTCTTGCCTCGGCAGAAATTTCTTCTCTTTTCCGGGTGTGTCATTTCTAAGTTCTCTACTTTTTGCCTCTTTGGTTATTTTCCTTTTGATCATTGTTGTACATTTTTTTGGTAATATATATATATATATATATATATATATATATATATATATTTTTACATTTAAATAATTAGTAGCATTCCCACCTTAAAGACATAAGGATTGGATTTCATCCTTAATTCCTTGCCCATCTAGGTTAACCATCTCATGCATTTGTTATAACTCAAGCCAAATTTAATCGTAAAATCTATTAGACATCGGTTTAGGTTTTCACATAGCTCATAGGATCCTCTTGCATAGTGTAAATTTTTGGTAACTCCAGTGAGTACCTTCCAAAAGTGTGATGTCTAGAAAAGTTCTTTAAGGAAACACCTTCAGTGTTTAAGAAGAATTGGGTTTTAAGTGGCACCATTGTGACCCCTCCAATCTTCCCGGAACTGACCTGGTTACATTTTTGGCAGCCCTTAACTGGTCATCCTTTAATTCACTCTAAAAGAGAGTAGGAGCTGACTTGTAATTAAAAATAATGAATAATAATAATAATAATAAATAGTGTTGTAGTTTATGTTTGGTCGTCGTTCACTCAGTTTAGAGTTGTTGCCTTACGACCCTGAGATTGAGAGAACAATTAGGAAAAAAATCGAGAAACTTGATTCTCAGATCACGATGGGAGAAAATTTAGAGACCAAAACTCTAAGGGAGTACTTTGCTCCCATCACCACAAATTCCCCATCATGCATAGTGTTACCGAACACTACTGCTGCTCATTTTGAGTTGAAGCCTCAGATTCTTCAACTATTGCCCAATTTTCGTGGATTAGATCGTGAGGACCCGTACATGCATGTCAAAGAATTTCTAGACATATGTTCCACCTTCAAATTCCAAAACTTTTCAGATGAGTCTGTTCGCTTGCGTCTGTTTCCCTTTTCTTTAAAAGATAAGGCGAAGGGATGGTTGAATTCCCAACCTCCAGGTTCCATCACCTCTTGGGACGAATTGGTCAGAAAATTTCTGTCTAAATTTTTTCCCATGTCTAGAACCAATTCCCTTAGGCGAAACATTTTTGACTTTAGGCAAAAAGATGATGAACAATTCTATGAATCTTGGGAAAGATTCAAAGATTTGATTTTGCGGTGCCCCCACCATGGTTTTGAAACATGGAGACTGGTACAATATTTCTATAACGGTCTGACCCAGTCGAACCGTCATATGATAGAGTCAATGAAAGGAGGAGCATTTCTAAGTTTGAGAGATGATGAAGCCTATGAATTTCTCGAAAACTTGTCTGAAAATTCTCAGCAATGGGATTTTTCCAATCAATATGATAGACAAGTGAAAGAACCAAAGAGAGGAGGAATGTATGAGGTGAGAAGTGGCTCTGATTTAGAGCTAAAGATTGAGAGTTTGTCAAGAAAGGTTGAGGCGTTAGCTTTAGATAAAACCATGAGTTCAGTCAACCAAGTCCAGTCTGAGGGTTGCTCTCTTTGTTCAAGCCCAATGCATTCAGCTCAAACATGTCCTTCCATGTGCGGCTACTCTGAAAGCCACCCTGAGCAAATCAATGCCTTGAACAATTTCAGGAAACCATTTGGTACTGCATTTTCGGAGCCCTACAATCCAAATTGGCGGAACCACCCTAATTTTTCTTGGAGAACAACCCCACCTCAATTAAACTTCGGAGGGAACCAAAATTCACAGAATAATCAATTTCGCCCTCCTAATCAACCATATCATTCAGCTCCTCAATCCAATCCACAATTTGCGGCACCACAGCCACAACAATCATCTTTGGAGGAATCCCTCCAAAAGTTCATGCAAGTTACTGGTCAAGCCATTTCAAAATTAGAACAACAAATAGGCCAGTTAGCGACTGTTGTTGGTGAGAGAGAGAAAGGGAAGTTTCCTAGTCAGCCGTTGCCTAACCCAAAAGGACAATTTCAGATTAGTGAACCTTCAAGTTCTTTAAATTCCCATGAGCAAGTCCAATCCATAGCCACACTTAGGTCAGGCAAACAGGTTGATAACAAAGTTCAGATGCCCGACTTAGATGAAGATGCTCCCACCAACAAATCCAAAGATGGAGAGGCGCCAATCTCTTCTGACAACCACTCTTCGAGTGTCCCAAAAATCCAAACTTTTCCTGTAGTTGAACAGCCTGTTAGGAATTATGTCCCAAAAGCTCCATTTCCTCAGAGATTAGTGAATCCTAAGAAAGGTGCCCAGTTTGGTGAGATCTTAGAAGTGTTTAAGCGAGTAAATATAAACATTCCATTCTTAGATGCCATTCAGCAGGTACCCTCATATGCCAAGTTTCTAAAAGACCTTTGCACCCTTAAGCGAAAAACGAATGTTCCAAAGAAAGCTTTTCTAACGGAACAAGTGAGCTCAATCATTCAACGGAAATCTCCTGTCAAGTACAAGGACCCTGGTAATCCTACCATTTCATGTACTATAGGAGATAATCATTTCAAGAGAGCTTTGCTAGATTTAGGGGCTAGTGTGAATTTGTTGCCATATTCTGTATATGCGCAAATGGGTTTGGGGGGAATGAAACCAACTCGTGTGGTATTGCAATTGGCAGACCGATCAGTGAAATATCCTAGAGGTATTGTTGAAGATGTCTTGGTTCAGGTTGACAAGTTTTACTTTCCTGTCGATTTCATAATCTTAGATACCCAGCCTGTCTCTAACCTAAGTGATGAAATTCCAGTCATTCTAGGTCGTCCTTTTCTAGCTACTTGTGATGCCAATATTAGTTGTCGGAGTGGTATGATGACAATTTCCTTTGGTAACATGACTTTAGATCTCAACATTTTCAGTATAAGCAAGCAGCCTTTAGAGAATGACGAAGTTGTTGAGGTCAATTTGATTGACAACTTAGTGACAGACACTTTCCACCAGTCTAGCATTAAGGACCCCTTAGAGGCATGTCTAGTTCATTTTGGTGCTAATTTTGATTTTAACAAATCTATTGAAGAGGTCAATGCTTTGTTAGATTCTGTCCCTCTTATAGATTCTGCCAATTGGAAATCGAAGGTAGAACCACTTCCTTTGTCTTCATCCCCACCAATCCCTTCCATTGTCAAGCCTCCAAAGTTAGACTTAAAACAATTACCTGATACTCTCAAGTATGCGTTTTTATGTCCATTTGAGTCATTGCCTGTTATCATTGCTTCTGATTTGAGTAGTACTCAAGAAGAAAAATTGTTGCAAATTCTTAGGGAGCATAAGGAAGCCATAGGATGGTCGATAGCAGATATCAAAGGTATTTCCCCGTCTGTAGTCATGCATAAGATTCACCTTGAAGATAATGCTAAGATTTCACGTGAAGCTCAAAGACGTCTGAATCCTGCCATGAAGGAAGTAGTTAGAGAGGAAGTGTTGAAACTTTTAGATGTTGGTGTCATTTACCCAATATCTGATAGTCAATGGGTGAGTCCTGTTCAAGTTGTCCCAAAGAAGTCTGGCATCACTGTTGTTAAGAATGATGACAATGAGTTGGTTCCCACAAGAATCCAAACTGGTTGGTGTGTGTGCATTGACTACCGTAAGTTAAATGTCGTCACGAGGAAAGATCATTTTCCTCTTCCTTTCATTGATCAAATGTTGGAAAGGTTAGCCGGTCATGCGTACTACTGTTTCTTAGATGGTTATTCCGGTTATAACCAAATCCCCATTGCACCTGAGGATCAAGAGAAAACCACTTTCACTTGTCCTTTTGGAACCTTTGCCTACCGTCGCATGCCCTTTGGGTTATGCAATGCACCTGCTACTTTTCAGCGGTGTATGGTCTCTATCTTTTTTGATATGGTAGAGCGCTTCCTTGAAATATTCATGGATGATTTCTCCGTGTTTGGATCGTCATTTGATGAGTGTTTACACCATCTTTCCCTTGTCTTGATGCGTTGTAAGGAGAAAAATCTTGTTTTGAATTGGGAGAAATGTCATTTTATGGTCAAAAAGGGAATTGTTTTAGGACACGTGATTTCCTCCAGTGGCATAGAGGTTGACAAGGCCAAAGTCAATTTGATTTCCAATCTTCCACCCCCACGGACCGTTAAGGAAATTCGGTCATTCTTAGGTCACACAGGTTTTTACCGTAGGTTCATCAAAGACTTCAGTAAAATCTCACGTCCTTTGTGTAGTTTACTTGCCAAAGAGGCTCCATTTGTCTTCACTGATGAATGCCTCCATGCTTTTGAAAAGCTTAAGTCACTTTTGACTTCTGCACCCATCATTCGACCTCCCGACTGGAGTGTCCCTTTTGAAATCATGTGTGACGCATCTGATTATGCCATAGGTGCTGTCTTAGGATAACAGATTGATAAACTTCCTCATGTCATTTATTACTCTAGTAAGACTCTCACTGATGCACAACTCAATTACTCCACCACTGAAAAGGAGTTATTGGCGGTTGTATTTGCGCTAGACAAGTTTAGGTCTTATCTCTTAGGATCTAAGGTCATTGTCTATTCGGATCATGCTGCATTGAAGTATCTTTTGTCTAAGAAGGATGCTAAACCTCGTCTTATCCGTTGGATTTTGTTGCTACAAGAGTTTGATATTGAGATCAAAGATAAGAAAGGTTCAGAGAATGTTGTTGCTGACCATTTGTCTAGATTGATTGTTGAGTATAGTGAGGATCCTTTTCCGATCACCGAGTCTTTCCCTGATGAACAATTGATGCATGTGTCTCCTTTGCCATGGTATGCCGATATCGTGAATTATCTTGTAACTGGTGAGATGTCATCTCATTGGAGCAAACAAGATAAGTCAAAATTCTTAGCCTTGGTAAAATACTTTTTTTGGGATGATCCTTACTTGTTTAAGTATTGTCCTGATCAAATAATTAGGAGATGTGTTCCTGATAGTGACCAAACCAATATCATCTCCTTTTGTCATGATCATGCATGTGGTGGTCATTTTAGTTCCAAAAAGACTGCTGCCAAAATCTTACAATGTGGATTCTACTGGCCTTCTCTTTTCCGCGATACACATGAGTATTGCAAAGCCTGTGAGCGATGTCAAAAGTTAGGAAGCCTTTCCAGGAGAAACATGATGCCCTTGAACCCAATTCTTATCGTTGAACTCTTTGATGTTTGGGGTATTGATTTTATGGGACCATTTCCTAATTCTTTTGGAAACTTGTACATCCTTGTTGCAGTTGATTATGTGTCTAAGTGGGTAGAAGCCTTAGCATGCAAAACAAATGATCACAAGGTTGTGATCGGATTTTTGAAAGAGAATATCTTTTCTCGTTTTGGTGCCCCTCGTGCTATCATCAGTGATGGTGGAAAACACTTTTGTAATAGGCCATTTCAGCACTTAATGAAACAATATGGCATTACACATAGAGTTGCTACCCCTTATCACCCACAGACGAGTGGTCAAGTTGAAGTTTCCAATAGGGAAATCAAGCATATCCTTGAGAAAACGGTTAACCCCACTAGGAAAGATTGGTCTTTGAGACTCACTGATGCACTGTGGGCATACCGTACTGCATTCAAGACCCCTATAGGAATGTCTCCCTATCGTCTTGTTTATGGTAAGGCATGTCATCTGCCTGTTGAGTTAGAACATAGAGCTTATTGGGCTATTAAGCGTTTGAACTTCTCTCTTGATAAGGCAGGTTCTCACAGGAAACTCCAACTCAATGAACTGGATGAAATTCGAAATGATGCTTATGACTCTGCAAAATTATACAAGGACCGAATGAAGGTGTTTCATGACAAGAACATTTTGAGGAAAACATTCACACCTGGTCAAAAAGTTCTCTTGTATAACTCTCGTTTGCATCTGTTTCCTGGTAAGTTAAGGTCTCGTTGGACCGGTCCTTTTCTTGTTCGTACTGTCTATTCTCATGGGGCTGTTGAAATTGAAAACCCAAAAAATGGTGATATGTTCAAAGTTAATGGTCAAAGGTTGAAGCCGTTTTTGGAGTTGAAAACCCCTGCAGTTGAGGAGGTACTTCTTGCTGATCCTGTTTATCAGGATTGATGCTCTTTCATGTGTCTTGTGTTTGTAGCTGTAGATGTTCTTTGTTTTTGTCAGTGTCTTTCTTGTTAGTCATGCTTGGTTTTCTTAATTTCTATTGAAAGTGCATTTATAATTGATCAATTACATTGCACTGTTGGAATGATTTCAAAGGAAATTGGAAAAGCATCAATAAGGTACTATCTTTCCTACTCTTACTCCATCTTATTTAATGTTGTCATGTTTTACATTTGTAACATTGAGGACAATGTTCGATTTAGGTTTGGGGGTAGGATATCAAAAGTTTGGTTACTTTTTGTGTAAAAAAAAAAATAATAATAATAAAAAAAAAATATATATGTGTAGTTCATTGTGAAGAATTCTGAGAGAGTTCTTGGCATTTTAGTGTGTTAATAGTCGGAGGGTAGAATTCTTTCAGTAAGTTCTTACTCTTGGGGTATATTGAGATACGAGCCACATAATACAATTTCACGTTGAAGAGTGAGATTTGAGTTAGAAATCTAGATGAATACCAGTGGAGACTTATAACCCATGTGAGACTTGAGCCTGTGTCCTATTTTTCTGAGGGTTATACACTATTCCGATCTCTTTTGTTCAACATTATTTTTTCGATGATCTCATTATTCATTTCATTTGATCGGTTACCGAGAACAACATCTACTTTGAATCACTACACCTGAGTTCTTTTAAGAGACTTAATGACCACATTAATCCTCAGATATCATTTAGGTCATGTTTGATTACATAAGCTTGAGCCTTTCTAGCCCTAGCTCCCATTGAATATCAATTTGCCAGAAAGCCTTTGAGCCTAAATAAATATGTTTCTTTGTTTAGCACATTCACCATTCCCTACTCAAATTGAGGAGTACGAGCTACTGAATAAACATCCAACACCCTATTTTTGAGAACTATTGTTAGAGTTGAGATAGTTTTGTGGCATTTTTTGTTGTTTCAAAAAAAAAAAAAAAAAAAAAAACAAAGAAGATAGAAATCTGTATTCTTCCACACAATAGGAAAGAGTACGAAAAAAAAAGCAAAAAAAAAAAACAAGAAAAGAAAGAAAAAAAAAAATATATATATATATATATATATATATATATATTATGTTTGAGAAATTTAGATCAATGCCTTGTTCATATGTGAAGACCTCTACATAGTTCTCAAAGAATTCTTGAAATCCTTCTTTTTCTTTGTTAGCTATTGCATTAGCCTTACATTACAACCATAAATAAATCCCTTTTTCAATTATGTGGAGACATGTGGTCAGAATGTGGAAAGTAAATTAAAGAACTAAGGTGTGTGGGATTCAACATTCTCAATGGTAACTGATATCCTTTCATGAGATCAATTTTACATTTATTTTCCAGAAAGAGCAAAATTTTCTTGATGCACATATGTGAGACGTTTGCATTCATCTATAATTATTCTTCCTCACATGTGAGTTGAGTGAAACACATAGCCCATCTCTGAGCGTTTCAATTCTGAGTGACTATTTGTGAGATTTGAAGTCGAAGCGAATTTTCAGAAAGAGATTTGACTTGGATTTAACTTAGATATAAAATGTTGTATTTGTGTTGGCGTTGCTCATACAAACTCCGAGTTAAGATACTTTCTGAGAATATTCTAACCTTTGTCTTTGCACACTAAAACTCTGAAGTACTCTAGCAGAATTTGTCCTGTCGGTCTAGCTGAGTGAATAAATTTGTAGTTGTGTTTTGTTTCTTGTTTTGCTCGAGGACTAGCAAAATATAGGTTTGGGGGTATTTGATGAGCACATTTTATATCATATTATTATCCCTAATTTATATGTGTTAGTTATTTGTCTTTAATTAGTTTGAGTTATTTAGTATGTTTTTGTGTTCTTATAGAAGTTTTGTCTAAATAAATAAAATGTTAAAGTTATGGAAGCAATTTACTTATTTTCATATAGTAAATTGAGTCTTTGTTTTAACATGAGTCTTTTTCCCTTTAATTAGATGAATAATTGCAACACATGTTCTTCTTATTCTAGTAGCATGTATGCATATATGCATGTGTTAAATTGGTGGATTATTTTCTCATGCATTAAGTGTGATGTGTGAAAATATTACCATGGCATCCATTGTTGAATTCACTTTTGCTTGTTTGATTCATAGGTATATAGATGCATTGAAACAAATGGAAGAGAGTATGAAGAATTTACAAGGACATGTACCATGAAACAAGGAGGCAAGAAGCAAGCAAACATGATTCTAGGAACTAAATCTTCAAAGATTGTGTACGTATCTTCTCTTCATTCACATGAAAAATGAGAGAAGGAAGCTATGTATGGAAGCATTTATGGATGGAGACTTTAGCTATCAAGCTTGAGAAGTTTGAAAGATGAAATATCACATTCACATGGAGATGAAGATGGAATGAAGATCATTGTTGCCCTATAAATAGAGGTTGCTTCAAGTGAATAAGGGAGGAGGAGAGAGTAGAGAATTAGAGACACATTGTTGCTCTTAGTTCTTCTCTTTCTTTAGCTACTTTTTGTATGATGTTTTGTATTGTTTTAAATATGTTTTCAATTTGTACTATGTCTAGCTAATTTCCTTAACTAAGGTTAAGGAGGAAACCACATTATGAAATAAGTTTCTTTTAATTATCTACAATTCCCATAGTTATGTTATCCATGCCTATGACTCTTGCTTCAAAATGCATTAATAAAATCCTTGTTCTTTTCACCTCTAATGTCATGCATTTTTGGTAGTTTGGAAGTCAGTTTTATTAATCCATGCTTGGCTTTGTAAAATATTTAATATGAACTCCTTTGATCTCTTGTCATTCAAATGAGCTTGTTTCACATTTGATGCTTTGTAAACACTTTGATCTTTTGTAGTTTCAATAAGTTTGTGTACATGTGATGCTTTGATGTTCATAATTAAGAAGCGAAGAAGAGTCTACTTTAAATATATTTCATGTGTGCTTCATTGTTAAATATTGAGAAAGCAGTAGATTGATTTCTAGATTGCTACTCCTAATTCGGGAATTAGTAGATAATATTTAGAGACTTATCAAGTAATGTGGTGGAATCCGGTGCCTTAGTTACTTCGTCATCAAGGTAATCTTTTATCTATTTTATTTGTCTTGGCTACTTCACCATCAACTTTCATTCAACTAGGTTAGTGTTAAATTAATTTAGATTCGATTAGTTTTTCCTATTTTCATACATTCCCTGTGGGTTCGACCTCGCTCTTGCATATCTGTGCTGCAACTGATTCGTGCGCTTGCGAGTAACATTTTAAAACACATCAGAGATGTTGAGTCTGACATTGAAGAACAGAAGAATGCTAAAGGTCTTATGTACTTGGTTTTGTTCTGATTACGGGTCTGGGCCAGCGATGAATATATGGGCTCGGGCTTTAAACAAAACTGTATTTAAGGCTCTGTTCTTCTGAAGCATCAACAATAAACAAAACTGGATCCAAAATTGATTTTCTTGTTTTGTTTCCAAATCAAAACTAATTCATGATTTGCATTGTATGAAAGCCCAAAGCTTATTAGACGGAAATCATAATGATGCAGATACTAAAACATCATCCAATAACAGATATTTTTCATGCTAACTGTAGTCGGTAGTCGACAAATACCTTCCCCGGCCCGTGATGCTACGAAGCAGAAAGTTGTAATGGTCCCGCCCGGGAGGGAGGACGACTACACGGGAGTCATACTTGTCCCACATCGAAGAATGTTTGAAATGCAAGACGACCCGGGGCTATAAGTATAGTGGTGAAGTCAACCAAAAGGGTAAGAAAACATCTCCTTACATTTAAATACTCCCCTACCGATAAACTAACTTTACCATCGGAGAGATAAAGACCGGAAAGTCCCGGTCAGTATCCTTTTGCAGGCAAAAAGACAGATCCAGGACGAGTTTCTTCAAGGTCTACGGGATCTGGCAGAAACAATTGGCGCCGTCTGTGGGAAATCTTTACGAAAAGCCAGTGTCATGATGACCGAGACAAATGAAACAGAAGTCGGGAGCAGAATAACGACAGGAGACCACAGTGGCCTCAGTAGAGATGGGACACCAGGAAGCAATACTAGGACGGGAGGAACGGATGAGAGACTGGAGCGCGCACTGGCGACAAACGATCTGCAAAGGACCCCGGACGGGGTGATGCGCGATCCCACGCAGGAAGAAATGGAGGACATGGTAGGGAGGTTAAGAGCGGACGTGGCACGTATGGAAAGAGAGAGAGCGCGGGACCGCTTAGAAGCAACCGCTCGGGAGAAAAAGCTGGAGAAAGATAACGCGACGATAATGGGCGCGTTATCAAGAAGACTGGAGAGAGACGAGGCAATCGAGCGGGCTGCCGCCTTATCCCGCGAGGCGCAAGGCGAAGGGTCGGGTTCACCGATGACGCCGCCGATGATCGCCCGCAAGACGGTCGTTGTCGGGGCAAACCTGTTCCCAGAAGTTATGGAGAGAGAGGGCCCACCACCGCCCCCAACGCCTATCGAGGATGGAAGATTGGAAACGACAGGCATAGAGGCGGCCCTAATGGCAATGCGGGACAGTGTGGTGAACCTGACCACGAGGGTAGACGAGGCGGAGAGACGGGCGGCCCACAACCCGCCCGGAGTGGGATTCGAAGAAAGAAGGGGACCGTTCACGCGGACCATTACACAGACCGTACGTTCTCACGCAGCAAAGCCTCTAAAGTTGAGCTACGGGGGGGAAGGGGACCCGCATCTCTTCCTCGACAGTTTTAAATCCCATACAAACGCAAAGGGTTACTCGGATGCCGCGTGCTGCAACATGTTTCAGGAGACGCTATCGGGTGAGGCGCTGAGCTGGTTCTATGAGCTCCCGGCCGGCTCAATAGATTGCTTTAGGAAGCTCGCGGACAGATTCGTGAACCGATTCATACTGCGTACGGACGGGCAGAATACCACCCAACTCTTCAAGGTAAAACAAGGGCACGCCGAGGGGTTAAAGACCTTTGTGAATCGTTGGCAGGGAGCCACGGCCAAGGTTAGGAGTTTCAACAAAAAGGTGGCGGAGGAAGCCTTCGTCCAGGCCCTATTGCCTGGGAAGTTCTTATACGCAGTACGGATTGAAAACCCACGGGGCTATGATGAGCTGATGGAAATGGCGATTAGACATGCCTAAGCAGACCACGACACGTATGGGGATCGGCATGCGAACAAAAGAAAGGAAGGTAGGAGGGCCGAATCCCGAGGGCAATCGATCCAAGAAGTAAGAACCTGGAAAGGGGACCCAGAGGGACAAGCATGCACCCCGTAAGAAGTTCAAGGACGGGGGCAGGAAGCAAACCAAGCCAATGGGGGGTCCACGCAGAGGGAGCTCTCGGGACGGCGGACTTGGAGCAACAATTCCTGTAGCCAGGGAACGCTTCACCACATTAACAGCAACCCCCGAGGTAGTATGGAACGAGAACAAGGAAACGATCCCGGGACCGGCAACCAGAAAGTTTCCGCCGTCCCGATTAACGAGGGAAGATACCGGAAAGTACTGCGGATACCACGGGGAAGCAACGCACGCGATAAATAACTGCATTGAGCTAAAAAAGACGATCGAAAGCCAGCTAAAAGCAGGAAAGCTTCAGCAGTACGTGTCAGGACAACGGCAAGCGCCTGCGGAATCTGTGTACAGGACGATCAACACGATCCGCGGGGGAGAGCCGATCGACCAGAGAAGTAACAGGGCCAAGAAACAATGCCCCGGGATCAGAGATGGGCGGGAGGTATACGCCTTCAGGAGCTGTAGCGCCCAGAATGTCAACTTGAGGTGGAAATCCGTGAGGTTCGAAGAAGAAGAGGAACAAGGGACCAGGCTGCCTCACGAGGATCCGTTCTTGATCACTGCACAGTTGGATCATTATCTCTATAAGAAAATTCTGATCGACACCGGGGCATCCGTGAATGTACTGTTCAGAAGTGCTTGGCAGGCACTAAAGAGGGGGAGCAGCAAGCTCACACAAGATAATGAACCGCTAATAAGCTTCTCCGGAGACGTAGTGCAACCTCTCGAATCCGACTACATACCTATGCTCCTCGGAGGTTCAGAGGGGAGCACGCTGCGATCAACGGTAGACTTCATCATAGTCGACTGTAACTCGTCATACAACGGGATACTTGGGAGACCGGCCTTGTGGAAACTCAAGGCGTTCATCGCCGGTCACATGTTGAAGATGAAACTACCATCCCCCACGGGTATCGTTACCATCCGCGGCGATCAGGTGGCTGCACGAGGATGTTACGCTATCGACCGGGATACTGGCAGGAAAAGAGCAGAGGTGTTGACCTCCGGAAGTACGAATAGACTCATGTCGGATGTTTATGAGGATCCCAGAATTAATGCTGGAACGGAAGGGACTGAATCCGAGAGACCAGGGTCGGTTGAGGAAACATAGCTCATTTGCATCTCGGACCAGTTCCCAGCCCGAACCACGAAGATTGAGACCGGTTTGCCTGTCGCCGTGCGGGAGGAACTCGTACTTTTTCTGAAGGCAAACAACAAAGCGTTTGCCTGGTCGTACGCTGACGTGCCCGGTATCTCGAGTGATATAGTCACGCACAAGTTGGGAGTCCGTAAAGGTGTACCCCCCGTACGGCAGAAGTGGAGGTCATTCGACGTGGCCAAGTATGACGTCATCAAGGGAGAGGTGCAGAGGCTGCTGGATATCCAGTTTATCAAGGAGGCGAAATACCCACAATGGTTGGCCAACGTGGTCATGGTCCCCAAGAAGGCGGTAGGGCAATGGAGGATGTGCGTGGACTACACCAGTCTTAATAGGGCGTGCCCTAAAGATAGCTTCCCGTTGCCTCGAATCGACCAGCTTGTCGATTCCACCTCCTGGTTCGAAATGCTGAGCTTTATGGACGCTTATGCGGGCTACAACCAAATCATGATGGACCCCGCGGACGAGGAACATACTGCCTTCACGACCGACAAGGGAGTCTACTACTACAAAAGGATGTCGTTCGGACTAAAGAACGCGGGAGCGACCTACCAGCGCCTGATGAACAAGATGTTCGCTAAGCAGGTGGGGATCACCATGGAAGTGTACGTGGACGACATGCTAGTCAAGAGTCTCACTGCGGTCGAGCACGTTAGCGACCTGCAAACAACTTTCGATATTATACTCGCGTACGGTATGAGGCTGAACCCGGAAAAATGCGTGTTCGGGGTTGTCAAAGGGAAGTTCTTGGGCCACGTGATTAGCCGGCAGGGAATTGAAGCGAACCCCGAGAAGGTCCAAGCCATCATGGATATGGTGGTCCCGAAGGTCCGAAGCGATGTGCAGTCCCTAACGGGTAAGATCGCAACTCTCGCTAGGTTTGTCTCCAGCCTCACGGACAAGTGTGCACCGTTTTTCAAACTCCTCAAGAGCCAACATTGCAAGCTGATCAATTGGGGGCCGGAGCAAGACGAGGCTTTTAGGAATATCAAGGAATATTTGGCATCCGTACCGAAGCTTTCCAAACCAACTCCCGGGGAGATGCTATATCTTTATCTTGCAGCATCTAATACGGCAGTAAGCTCAGCTCTGATCAGAAAAGATGACACCGTGGAGCTTCCGGTGTATTATGTTGGCAAGGGCTACACACTGGGTGAAAGCAGATACCCGGACTTAGAAAAGTTGGCCCTAGCACTCATCGTGACCGCCCGGAAGCTGCGGCATTACTTCCAAGCTCATTCCATCACCCTGTTCACCAACTACCCCCTCAGGCAAGTCCTCCAGAAGCCAGAGACCAGCGGGAGACTGGCCAAATGGGCGATAGAACTGGGAGAGTTCGACATCCACTACGCGCCGAGAGTGGCCATCAAGGGGCAAGCGGCGGCGGATTTTATATCCGAATTGACCCCCATGAAAAGAGTCGTGGAGTGCTCAGCGGCAGAGCAAGAGGACACGGAGGCTCCCCATGAAGTCCAGCCGTGTTGGAAGTTGTTCGTAGACGGCTCCGTCACTAAAGAGAAGAGCGGAGCGGGAATCATCTTGGTTAGCCCGGACGGGTTCGCATACACACACGCCCAGGAGTTTAATTTCCCTGCGTCCAATAATACAGCCGAATACGAGGCATTGATTGGAGGATTACAGCTGGCATTAGGGATTGGGGTCAAAAGAGTCGAGGTGTTCAGCGACTCGCAGCTTGTGGTGAACCAAGTAGACGGGACATTTGAAGTTAAAGAGCCGCACCTCAATTCTTATCGGGCACTCGCAAAAGCTCTCATGTGCGAATTCGAGTCGGCAACTATGGCCCAGATCCCTAGGGAGGAAAACAACCATGCCGATGCTTTGGCCCGGCTTGCCACCGGCACCCGTCAGCAAACACACGAAGAAATGAAAGTGGAGATCTTGAACCGGCCGAGTATCGACAAGACGATCTCGGAAATCTTCGCCATCACTACCGGTCCCGCAGAGCCAACGTGGATGGACCCCATCATTGTGTTCCTCAAAGAGGGTGTCCGCCCGGAGAATCGGCAACAGGCAAGGAAGTTGCAATCAAGATGCGCCAGATACACGCTCATCAACAATACACTGTACCGCAGGGGTTACTGCTTTCCCAACTTAAAATGTGTATCGGTACAAAACGGTGAAACGATCCTCCGGGACATCCACGAGGGCGTTTGTGGCAATCATTCCGGATCGAGATCCCTGTCGTTCAAGGCACTCAGAACGGGGTATTTTTGGCCCAACATGGGGAAGATGGTGGACCAAGTAGCAGCAAGATGCCATAAATGCCACCAACACGCTAACGCGGTCCATTCCCCGCCCATTGCACTCTCAATCCTGCTGTCTCCGTGGCCCTTCGCACAGTGGGGCTTGGACTTGATCGGGTCGTTTCCTACCGCTCCCGGACAGTACAAGTATGCCATCGTAGCGGTGGATTACTACACAAAATGGGTTGAAGCAGAACCGCTTCGTCGGATAACCACCGACAGCGTGATGGGGTTCCTCATGAAAAATGTCTACTGCAGATTCGGTGTCCCGGAGACTATCATAACGGACAATGGCATGCAGTTCAACAACCCAAGGCTCATTGAGTTCACCAAGGACATGGGAACCCGGATGGTGTTCGCATCGGTAGCACACCCGAAGACCAATGGGCAGGTGGAGGCGGTCAACAAGATTATCAAGAAACTGCTGAAGAAGAAGTTAGACGCCGCTAAAGGCTTGTGGGCGGAAACCCTCCCGGAGGTTCTGTGGGCCATCCGAACTACTGCTACGGCATCAACGGGAGAGACACCCTTCAGCTTGGCTTTCGGCACGGAGGCTGTCATTCCCATCGAAGTGACGATACCGATTGGAAGAGTCGAGGGATACGACGAACAAACCAACACAGAGGGGCTACAGTTAAACATGGATCTCGTTGAGGAGAGAAGGGACAGGGCCGACATACACAACCAAGTTTACAAGCAGCGCGTCGCCCGGCATTACGACTCCAAGGTCAAACCGCGCACCTTGGGTCTCGGAGATTGGGTAATGAAGCGGGTGATGGCCCAACCAATGGCCCAACCAATGGCCCTTGATCCGACCTGGGAGGGCCCTTACGAGATCGTGGAAGAAGTCGGCCCTGCAACATTCTTTCTAAGAGACAGGGACGGCATCGTCACCGGGCACCCGTGGAACACCGAACACCTTAAATTCTACCCCGTTTAATCGAGGTCAGGAACTGTAAATCATGCCTACCGGGTCTGGTTAAGTCGACCCGGGAAGATGCCTTCATTTGTTTTGTTAACAACTTACAGAAATGAAGAAGTTAAATTCACAACATTTGTACAGTTAAACTCGTAACACTGGAGTAAAACTGTGGGTGTGGTACACCGGATTCCAACGGGCAAAACAAAGAGGCAACACACAATTCAAAGGCATAACAATGAGAATTCAACATGAACACTTGAAACACATTACAAATATACGAACCGAACCACGGGCCGACACAAAGCCATTCCACAGCAAAATCAAAAAATTAGTCCAGTTGCGCTCAGCTCAACACCCTATACCATGTCATTCTCGACCGAGTCGGGTGTATCTTCTTTGCCCTCACTCTCGGACACATGCACCTCGGCCCCAGCGCATTCAGGATCGGCCTCGACAGGACCCTCCGGGTGGATAGCCTGGGAGCCCTGTGCTTCACCCTTCTCCTGCGCAGCAAGCAGATCCGCGAGCATCCGGGGTTTGTCGAGGTACCCGTGCGCACTCCACTCTGTGAACTTCTCCGTGATGGCCTCATCCCGAGCAGACTGGAGCAGACCTTTGAACTCCTGTGACTCCTTGAACGCCGCAACAGCTTGCTCACAGCGTGCGGGAACCAAGCTCTCCCACTCCGCTATCTCGGCCTCTTTCTCACGAAGCCTATCCTCCAGCGGGCGATATTTTTCCACCTCCACCCTCAAGGACTGCAATTCGGCTTCGAGCTCCGGGACCCGATCCGCTTTGCTTTCCACCTCCCGAACATGCTGTTGAGTCATGGCCAGCTTCTCGACCAAAACTTGTTTCTCCCTTTCGAGAGACCCCTTCTCAGTCTGAAGGTAGCTTACGTGTCCGCTGAGCTTCGCCACCTGCTCTTTCAGTACAGCAGTGTCCTCGCTGGCGTCAATGGAATACACCGCGAACAAAGCCTACAAGTACAAAAAAATGAGCCTACAAATACCAGTCCCCAAACACAATTCACAACAAAACACAAGCGTCCCGTACGCTTACCTTCATCAGGTGCTCCCGTGCTATCCTTCGGGACTCGGACGGAGAACTCTCCTTGAATCTCACCCGGTCCAGATCAATCCCCTTCAGGTCACCAACCATCGCCCGGACGAACTTCTCGTCCGCATAACCATACTCATCCAGAACCTGCCTGATCGGAGTCTTCGAAATCTTCGAAACCGCAGAGGCAAGTATGGACAGCGTGGGAGTCGACGTAGATGCCCCGGGAGCCGCCTTATGCTTATTCGGCTTTGGTACGTGACTCCCGGACACGACCCTGCCGGTGTCTGTCACCAGGGGCTCCTCGACACCTTGAGTTCTCCTCGAGTGATGACGGCGCCTTTTCCTTTCACCCAAAGTGATCCGCGAACCTGCAGGAAGAGGTACCGGCGGAGTCTCCGTTGACCCGTATACTTCTTCGGGAACATCCAGCACCTTCTGTTTATTCAAAACACGTACCGTATGCGTGTCCACGTCCACCTCAGTGCGCGATGCCAGATCCCCTTTGGTCAGGAGCCTCTTCAAGAGGGCTTGATCCTTCTCCATGTCAAGAGGATGATTCGGGCGCGGAACACGCCTAGGGATCTTTCCTGCACACCAAAGGACGACATTAATTACACTGGGTATACTAAAAAGACTTCAGATATAAAGCGGAAATCAAGATGAACCCACCGGGCACTCTACCCATCTCACAGTATGCGAGAACGGCCCACCGCGTCAAGTGATACGAGCTACGATCCTCGTCGTGGGGCCACGCAGCGAATATACGGGCAATCCGCTCCCGCTCGACCGCTGTCAACGAGTAGCTCTGATCCCCAATAGCCCGGAAGTAGTTGGGAACCGTGTGCCGCCTCGTCTTTCTTTGCCAGGGCCCCCCCCACCAAGACTACCTTCGCCCTCCACTCCTTGTTTATCGAAGAAGGGAGATCGGTGATCACTGACTCATAGTCCCGCGCGGTAAAGCCTACACACCCGGAGCTTCCCACCTTCTTCGAGTATGATAGCCTGTAGAGCGCGCGAAATTCATTGATTGTCGGCCAACCCAAGTTCGAAAGGAAATACAGACAACCTAGTCCCAGCAATTGACGTCACTGGTTCGGCGGGACCTGGTCGGGAGCGAGCTGCAGCATACTCAGTATGTACTGCACACATTGCGGTAGCGGTACGGAGAACCCATTCCTGAACATGTTGTCATGCACCGCTACATACTTATCTCTCGGAGCACACGCAAGCTCTCCCGGGTACAAGCCACGCATAGGGATCTCGGGAGGAATGTTCCACTCCTCCCTCAACTGTTCGATCTCCTCAGGCGTGTAACTGCATATGGGCTCATCACACACCCTCCCGTCCTCCAAACGGTGAAGGACGCGAGGGATCGGGATCGCTTCCATCACCGGGTACTCGGTGCTCGAGCTGGAAACTCCAGAATTTGATTTCGCCCGCTCGGCATCCCTATTAGTCTCCCGGCGCAGATACCCCTCCATCCTCTCGTCCTCATCCGCACGGGCCAGCCGAAACGAATCAGAAACGCTCGCGTCGGAAGCCCTTGACTCCATTTTAACCCTATAAAAAAACCCTATCAGATACCTACACCGCGTACCGCCGCCGGGAAGTTTTGACACCACCCGTTTCCGCCACCCGACGACACCTAGAAACCCAGAAATATCTACCAATCCACACCCTACTAGATACTCACAGCCACACAACTACACACTAGAGAAGGGAAACTAACCAGATAGCGAAGGCCGACGACACACAAGAGCAGCAAACGGATAGCACCTCGCAATCGAAAGATCGACTGTAGCAGAGCAGCAGCACTCCCCCAGGCGTACGAATTCCCTTCTTTCCTCCACGCTTCAACGGCAAGACGGGAATGGAGATAAGGCAGCGCTTCCTTATATACGAAGCCGGGGAAGGAACGCCTCGTTTTTCCCCCTCCCATTGAGGCAATCCAACCAGTCGCGCCCACCGTAGGATCCAGACACGTGCTCCACTACCGAGTAGCTTCTCCAACACGAAAGGCGTGACACGCCTCGCATTAAATGCACATCCCTTCACCCCCCCCCCACAGCGCCACCTGGCGGACATACCATTAATGCACAACAACACTACCCGGTAGCACTCGCCAGTGGTCACCGAGCTCCCGGGGATTACGCAGACCCATCAATCAAGCCACCAGGGTCCCCTCCACGCAAGGTGAGGAGTTCACCCCGCGCAAAACGACTGAACAAGTCACGCGAGCTGAATACGTCGCTCCGCGTTCCATACTTACACACGAGTTCGCTCCGCGTGCCAGGACTGCCCCGCGAGCTGCTGAGTTCGCCTCGCGGGCCACGACTTCCCCGCGAGCTGTTGACTTCGCTCCGCGTGCCATGACTAGCACGCGAGCTGTGGGGTTCGTTCCGCGTGCAATACTTTTACGCGAGCTGGGTTCGCTCCGCGTGCCAGTGACCACGCAAACTGAAGAGTTCGCGCCGCGTACATAACTGACACGCGCGCTGTGGTCGCCCCGCGCGAACCACCGGCTTGAGTTCGCTCCGCGTACCAAACTTACACGCGAGCTGCGTTCACTCCGTAGGCAACACTTTCACACGGGCTGAAAAGTTCGCGCCGCGTACATAACTGACACGCGAGCTGTGGTCGCCCCGCGCGTACCACCGATTGAATGCAAGGTTGAAACAACCAAGCCTTGAGAGCTGTAAGCCCCTTGTACGACTCCGGAAACACGGGAGTTGGGCATGCCTGTATCATTCCCTTCACACGGAGAATAGTGGCCTGATAACCCACACGGGGATTATACCCCGCGCTCGAGCAACAACTAACGTGGAATGGTTCGCTACCTTCCATCCCAACGGCAACCCGTTCAAACATGTCCTGAGTACGAACTTGGGGGGACTATGATCGGGTACCCGTAAACAATTTGGCATCACGGACCATTTCTTCAAGTCCCCACTCAAGACGTGTCTTGAACGGGAACTTGGGGGAACTTGTAGTCGGTAGTCGACAAATACCTTCCCCGGCCCGTGATGCTACGAAGCAGAAAGTTGTAATGGTCCCGCCCGGGAGGGAGGACGACTACACGGGAGTCATACTTGTCCCCCATCGAAGAATGTTTGAAATGCAAGACGACCCGGGGCTATAAGTATAGTGGTGAAGTCAACCAAAAGGGTAAGAAAACATCTCCTTACATTTAAATACTCCCCTACCGATAAACTAACTTTACCATCGGAGAGATAAAGACCGGAAAGTCCCGGTCAGTATCCTTTTGCAGGCAAAAAGACAGATCCAGGACGAGTTTCTTCAAGGTCTACGGGATCTGGCAGAAACAATTGGCGCCGTCTGTGGGAAATCTTTACGAAAAGCCAGTGTCATGATGACCGAGACAAATGAAACAGAAGTCGGGAGCAGAATAACGACAGGAGACCACAGTGGCCTCAGTAGAGATGGGACACCAGGAAGCAATACTAGGACGGGAGGAACGGATGAGAGACTGGAGCGCGCACTGGCGACAAACGATCTGCAAAGGACCCCGGACGGGGTGATGCGCGATCCCACGCAGGAAGAAATGGAGGACATGGTAGGGAGGTTAAGAGCGGACGTGGCACGTATGGAAAGAGAGAGAGCGCGGGACCGCTTAGAAGCAACCGCTCGGGAGAAAAAGCTGGAGAAAGATAACGCGACGATAATGGGCGCGTTATCAAGAAGACTGGAGAGAGACGAGGCAATCGAGCGGGCTGCCGCCTTATCCCGCGAGGCGCAAGGCGAAGGGTCGGGTTCACCGATGACGCCGCCGATGATCGCCCGCAAGACGGTCGTTGTCGGGGCAAACCTGTTCCCAGAAGTTATGGAGAGAGAGGGCCCACCACCGCCCCCAACGCCTATCGAGGATGGAAGATTGGAAACGACAGGCATAGAGGCGGCCCTAATGGCAATGCGGGACAGTGTGGTGAACCTGACCACGAGGGTAGACGAGGCGGAGAGACGGGCGGCCCACAACCCGCCCGGAGTGGGATTCGAAGAAAGAAGGGGACCGTTCACGCGGACCATTACACAGACCGTACGTTCTCACGCAGCAAAGCCTCTAAAGTTGAGCTACGGGAGGGAAGGGGACCCGCATCTCTTCCTCGACAGTTTTAAATCCCATACAAACGCAAAGGGTTACTCGGATGCCGCGTGCTGCAACATGTTTCAGGAGACGCTATCGGGTGAGGCGCTGAGCTAGTTCTATGAGCTCCCGGCCGGCTCAATAGATTGCTTTAGGAAGCTCGCGGACAGATTCGTGAACCGATTCATACTGCGTACGGACGGGCAGAATACCACCCAACTCTTCAAGGTAAAACAAGGGCACGCCGAGGGGTTAAAGACCTTTGTGAATCGTTGGCAGGGAGCCACGGCCAAGGTTAGGAGTTTCAACAAGAAGGTGGCGGAGGAAGCCTTCGTCCAGGCCCTATTGCCCGGGAAGTTCTTATACGCAGTACGGATTGAAAACCCACGGGGCTATGATGAGCTGATGGAAATGGCGATTAGACATGCCTAAGCAGACCACGACACGTATGGGGATCGGCATGCGAACAAAAGAAAGGAAGGTAGGAGGGCCGAATCCCGAGGGCAATCGATCCAAGAAGTAAGAACCTGGAAAGGGGACCCAGAGGGACAAGCATGCACCCCGTAAGAAGTTCAAGGACGGGGGCAGGAAGCAAACCAAGCCAATGGGGGGTCCACGCAGAGGGAGCTCTCGGGACGGCGGACTTGGAGCAACAATTCCTGTAGCCAGGGAACGCTTCACCACATTAACAGCAACCCCCGAGGTAGTATGGAACGAGAACAAGGAAACGATCCCGGGACCGGCAACCAGAAAGTTTCCGCCGTCCCGATTAACGAGGGAAGATACCCGGAAAGTACTGCGGATACCACGGGGAAGCAACGCACGCGATAAATAACTGCATTGAGCTAAAAAAGACGATCGAAAGCCAGCTAAAAGCAGGAAAGCTTCAGCAGTACGTGTCAGGACAACGGCAAGCGCCTGCGGAATCTGTGTACAGGACGATCAACACGATCCGCGGGGGAGAGCCGATCGACCAGAGAAGTAACAGGGCCAAGAAACAATGCCCCGGGATCAGAGATGGGCGGGAGGTATACGCCTTCAGGAGCTGTAGCGCCCAGAATGTCAACTTGAGGTGGAAATCCGTGAGGTTCGAAGAAGAAGAGGAACAAGGGACCAGGCTGCCTCACGAGGATCCGTTCTTGATCACTGCACAGTTGGATCATTATCTCTATAAGAAAATTCTGATCGACACCGGGGCATCCGTGAATGTACTGTTCAGAAGTGCTTGGCAGGCACTAAAGAGGGGGAGCAGCAAGCTCACACAAGATAATGAACCGCTAATAAGCTTCTCCGGAGACGTAGTGCAACCTCTCGGATCCGACTACATACCTATGCTCCTCGGAGGTTCAGAGGGGAGCACGCTGCGATCAACGGTAGACTTCATCATAGTCGACTGTAACTCGTCATACAACGGGATACTTGGGAGACCGGCCTTGTGGAAACTCAAGGCGTTCATCGCCGGTCACATGTTGATGATGAAACTACCATCCCCCACGGGTATCGTTACCATCCGCGGTGATCAGGTGGCTGCACGAGGATGTTACGCTATCGACCGGGATACTGGCAGGAAAAGAGCAGAGGTGTTGACCTCCGGAAGTACGAATAGACTCATGTCGGATGTTTATGAGGATCCCAGAATTAATGCTGGAACGGAAGGGACTGAATCCGAGAGACCAGGGTCGGTTGAGGAAACATAGCTCATTTGCATCTCGGACCAGTTCCCAGCCCGAACCACGAAGATTGAGACCGGTTTGCCTGTCGCCGTGCGGGAGGAACTCGTACTTTTTCTGAAGGCAAACAACAAAGCGTTTGCCTGGTCGTACGCTGACGTGCCCGGTATCTCGAGTGATATAGTCACGCACAAGTTGGGAGTCCGTAAAGGTGTACCCCCCGTACGGCAGAAGTGGAGGTCATTCGACGTGGCCAAGTATGACGTCATCAAGGGAGAGGTGCAGAGGCTGCTGGATATCCAGTTTATCAAGGAGGCGAAATACCCACAATGGTTGGCCAACGTGGTCATGGTCCCCAAGAAGGCGGTAGGGCAATGGAGGATGTGCGTGGACTACACCAGTCTTAATAGGGCGTGCCCTAAAGATAGCTTCCCGTTGCCTCGAATCGACCAGCTTGTCGATTCCACCTCCTGGTTCGAAATGCTGAGCTTTATGGACGCTTATGCGGGCTACAACCAAATCATGATGGACCCCGCGGACGAGGAACATACTGCCTTCACGACCGACAAGGGAGTCTACTACTACAAAAGGATGCCGTTCGGACTAAAGAACGCGGGAGCGACCTACCAGCGCCTGATGAACAAGATGTTCGCTAAGCAGGTGGGGATCACCATGGAAGTGTACGTGGACGACATGCTAGTCAAGAGTCTCACTGCGGTCGAGCACGTTAGCGACCTGCAAACAACTTTCGATATTATACTCGCGTACGGTATGAGGCTGAACCCGGAAAAATGCGTGTTCGGGGTTGTCAAAGGGAAGTTCTTGGGCCACGTGATTAGCCGGCAGGGAATTGAAGCGAACCCCGAGAAGGTCCAAGCCATCATGGATATGGTGGTCCCGAAGGTCCGAAGCGATGTGCAGTCCCTAACGGGTAAGATCGCAACTCTCGCTAGGTTTGTCTCCAGCCTCACGGACAAGTGTGCACCGTTTTTCAAACTCCTCAAGAGCCAGCATTGCAAGCTGATCAATTGGGGGCCGGAGCAAGACGAGGCTTTTAGGAATATCAAGGAATATTTGGCATCCGTACCGAAGCTTTCCAAACCAACTCCCGGGGAGATGCTATATCTTTATCTTGCAGCATCTAATACGGCAGTAAGCTCAGCTCTGATCAGAAAAGATGACACCGTGGAGCTTCCGGTGTATTATGTTGGCAAGGGCTACACACTGGGTGAAAGCAGATACCCGGACTTAGAAAAGTTGGCCCTAGCACTCATCGTGACCGCCCGGAAGCTGCGGCATTACTTCCAAGCTCATTCCATCACCCTGTTCACCAACTACCCCCTCAGGCAAGTCCTCCAGAAGCCAGAGACCAGCGGGAGACTGGCCAAATGGGCGATAGAACTGGGAGAGTTCGACATCCACTACGCGCCGAGAGTGGCCATCAAGGGGCAAGCGGCGGCGGATTTTATATCCGAATTGACCCCCATGAAAAGAGTCGTGGAGTGCTCAGCGGCAGAGCAAGAGGACACGGAGGCTCCCCATGAAGTCCAGCCGTGTTGGAAGTTGTTCGTAGACGGCTCCGTCACTAAAGAGAAGAGCGGAGCGGGAATCATCTTGGTTAGCCCGGACGGGTTCGCATACACACACGCCCAGGAGTTTAATTTCCCTGCGTCCAATAATACAGCCGAATACGAGGCATTGATTGGAGGATTACAGCTGGCATTAGGGATTGGGGTCAAAAGAGTCGAGGTGTTCAGCGACTCGCAGCTTGTGGTGAACCAAGTAGACGGGACATTTGAAGTTAAAGAGCCGCACCTCAATTCTTATCGGGCACTCGCAAAAGCTCTCATGTGCGAATTCGAGTCGGCAACTATGGCCCAGATCCCTAGGGAGGAAAACAACCATGCCGATGCTTTGGCCCGGCTTGCCACCGGCACCCGTCAGCAAACACACGAAGAAATGAAAGTGGAGATCTTGAACCGGCCGAGTATCGACAAGACGATCTCGGAAATCTTCGCCATCACTACCGGTCCCGCAGAGCCAACGTGGATGGACCCCATCATTGTGTTCCTCAAAGAGGGTGTCCGCCCGGAGAATCGGCAACAGGCAAGGAAGTTGCAATCAAGATGCGCCAGATACACGCTCATCAACAATACACTGTACCGCAGGGGTTACTGCTTTCCCAACTTAAAATGTGTATCGGTACAAAACGGTGAAACGATCCTCCGGGACATCCACGAGGGCGTTTGTGGCAATCATTCCGGATCGAGATCCCTGTCGTTCAAGGCACTCAGAACGGGGTATTTTTGGCCCAACATGGGGAAGATGGTGGACCAAGTAGCAGCAAGATGCCATAAATGCCACCAACACGCTAACGCGGTCCATTCCCCGCCCATTGCACTCTCAATCCTGCTGTCTCCGTGGCCCTTCGCACAGTGGGGCTTGGACTTGATCGGGTCGTTTCCTACCGCTCCCGGACAGTACAAGTATGCCATCGTAGCGGTGGATTACTACACAAAATGGGTTGAAGCAGAACCGCTTCGTCGGATAACCACCGACAGCGTGATGGGGTTCCTCATGAAAAATGTCTACTGCAGATTCGGTGTCCCGGAGACTATCATAACGGACAATGGCATGCAGTTCAACAACCCAAGGCTCATTGAGTTCACCAAGGACATGGGAACCCGGATGGTGTTCGCATCGGTAGCACACCCGAAGACCAATGGGCAGGTGGAGGCGGTCAACAAGATTATCAAGAAACTGCTGAAGAAGAAGTTAGACGCCGCTAAAGGCTTGTGGGCGGAAACCCTCCCGGAGGTTCTGTGGGCCATCCGAACTACTGCTACGGCATCAACGGGAGAGACACCCTTCAGCTTGGCTTTCGGCACGGAGGCTGTCATTCCCATCGAAGTGACGATACCGATTGGAAGAGTCGAGGGATACGACGAACAAACCAACACAGAGGGGCTACAGTTAAACATGGATCTCGTTGAGGAGAGAAGGGACAGGGCCGACATACACAACCAAGTTTACAAGCAGCGCGTCGCCCGGCATTACGACTCCAAGGTCAAACCGCGCACCTTGGGTCTCGGAGATTGGGTAATGAAGCGGGTGATGGCCCAACCAATGGCCCAACCAATGGCCCTTGATCCGACCTGGGAGGGCCCTTACGAGATCGTGGAAGAAGTCGGCCCTGCAACATTCTTTCTAAGAGACAGGGACGGCATCGTCACCGGGCACCCGTGGAACACCGAACACCTTAAATTCTACCCCGTTTAATCGAGGTCAGGAACTGTAAATCATGCCTACCGGGTCTGGTTAAGTCGACCCGGGAAGATGCCTTCATTTGTTTTGTTAACAACTTACAGAAATGAAGAAGTTAAATTCACAACATTTGTACAGTTAAACTCGTAACACTGGAGTAAAACTGTGGGTGTGGTACACCGGATTCCAACGGGCAAAACAAAGAGGCAACACACAATTCAAAGGCATAACAATGAGAATTCAACATGAACACTTGAAACACATTACAAATATACGAACCGAACCACGGGCCGACACAAAGCCATTCCACAGCAAAATCAAAAAATTAGTCCAGTTGCGCTCAGCTCAACACCCTATACCATGTCATTCTCGACCGAGTCGGGTGTATCTTCTTTGCCCTCACTCTCGGACACATGCACCTCGGCCCCAGCGCATTCAGGATCGGCCTCGACAGGACCCTCCGGGTGGATAGCCTGGGAGCCCTGTGCTTCACCCTTCTCCTGCGCAGCAAGCAGATCCGCGAGCATCCGGGGTTTGTCGAGGTACCCGTGCGCACTCCACTCTGTGAACTTCTCCGTGATGGCCTCATCCCGAGCAGACTGGAGCAGACCTTTGAACTCCTGTGACTCCTTGAACGCCGCAACAGCTTGCTCACAGCGTGCGGGAACCAAGCTCTCCCACTCCGCTATCTCGGCCTCTTTCTCACGAAGCCTATCCTCCAGCGGGCGATATTTTTCCACCTCCACCCTCAAGGACTGCAATTCGGCTTCGAGCTCCGGGACCCGATCCGCTTTGCTTTCCACCTCCCGAACATGCTGTTGAGTCATGGCCAGCTTCTCGACCAAAACTTGTTTCTCCCTTTCGAGAGACCCCTTCTCAGTCTGAAGGTAGCTTACGTGTCCGCTGAGCTTCGCCACCTGCTCTTTCAGTACAGCAGTGTCCTCGCTGGCGTCAATGGAATACACCGCGAACAAAGCCTACAAGTACAAAAAAATGAGCCTACAAATACCAGTCCCCAAACACAATTCACAACAAAACACAAGCGTCCCGTACGCTTACCTTCATCAGGTGCTCCCGTGCTATCCTTCGGGACTCGGACGGAGAACTCTCCTTGAATCTCACCCGGTCCAGATCAATCCCCTTCAGGTCACCAACCATCGCCCGGACGAACTTCTCGTCCGCATAACCATACTCATCCAGAACCTGCCTGATCGGAGTCTTCGAAATCTTCGAAACCGCAGAGGCAAGTATGGACAGCGTGGGAGTCGACGTAGATGCCCCGGGAGCCGCCTTATGCTTATTCGGCTTTGGTACGTGACTCCCGGACACGACCCTGCCGGTGTCTGTCACCAGGGGCTCCTCGACACCTTGAGTTCTCCTCGAGTGATGACGGCGCCTTTTCCTTTCACCCAAAGTGATCCGCGAACCTGCAGGAAGAGGTACCGGCGGAGTCTCCGTTGACCCGTATACTTCTTCGGGAACATCCAGCACCTTCTGTTTATTCAAAACACGTACCGTATGCGTGTCCACGTCCACCTCAGTGCGCGATGCCAGATCCCCTTTGGTCAGGAGCCTCTTCAAGAGGGCTTGATCCTTCTCCATGTCAAGAGGATGATTCGGGCGCGGAACACGCCTAGGGATCTTTCCTGCACACCAAAGGACGACATTAATTACACTGGGTATACTAAAAAGACTTCAGATATAAAGCGGAAATCAAGATGAACCCACCGGGCACTCTACCCATCTCACAGTATGCGAGAACGGCCCACCGCGTCAAGTGATACGAGCTACGATCCTCGTCGTGGGGCCACGCAGCGAATATACGGGCAATCCGCTCCCGCTCGACCGCTGTCAACGAGTAGCTCTGATCCCCAATAGCCCGGAAGTAGTTGGGAACCGTGTGCCGCCTCGTCTTTCTTTGCCAGGGCCCCCCCCACCAAGACTACCTTCGCCCTCCACTCCTTGTTTATCGAAGAAGGGAGATCGGTGATCACTGACTCATAGTCCCGCGCGGTAAAGCCTACACACCCGGAGCTTCCCACCTTCTTCGAGTATGATAGCCTGTAGAGCGCGCGAAATTCATTGATTGTCGGCCAACCCAAGTTCGAAAGGAAATACAGACAACCTAGTCCCAGCAATTGACGTCACTGGTTCGGCGGGACCTGGTCGGGAGCGAGCTGCAGCATACTCAGTATGTACTGCACACATTGCGGTAGCGGTACGGAGAACCCATTCCTGAACATGTTGTCATGCACCGCTACATACTTATCTCTCGGAGCACACGCAAGCTCTCCCGGGTACAAGCCACGCATAGGGATCTCGGGAGGAATGTTCCACTCCTCCCTCAACTGTTCGATCTCCTCAGGCGTGTAACTGCATATGGGCTCATCACACACCCTCCCGTCCTCCAAACGGTGAAGGACGCGAGGGATCGGGATCGCTTCCATCACCGGGTACTCGGTGCTCGAGCTGGAAACTCCAGAATTTGATTTCGCCCGCTCGGCATCCCTATTAGTCTCCCGGCGCAGATACCCCTCCATCCTCTCGTCCTCATCCGCACGGGCCAGCCGAAACGAATCAGAAACGCTCGCGTCGGAAGCCCTTGACTCCATTTTAACCCTATAAAAAAACCCTATCAGATACCTACACCGCGTACCGCCGCCGGGAAGTTTTGACACCACCCGTTTCCGCCACCCGACGACACCTAGAAACCCAGAAATATCTACCAATCCACACCCTACTAGATACTCACAGCCACACAACTACACACTAGAGAAGGGAAACTAACCAGATAGCGAAGGCCGACGACACACAAGAGCAGCAAACGGATAGCACCTCGCAATCGAAAGATCGACTGTAGCAGAGCAGCAGCACTCCCCCAGGCGTACGAATTCCCTTCTTTCCTCCACGCTTCAACGGCAAGACGGGAATGGAGATAAGGCAGCGCTTCCTTATATACGAAGCCGGGGAAGGAACGCCTCGTTTTTCCCCCTCCCATTGAGGCAATCCAACCAGTCGCGCCCACCGTAGGATCCAGACACGTGCTCCACTACCGAGTAGCTTCTCCAACACGAAAGGCGTGACACGCCTCGCATTAAATGCACATCCCTTCACCCCCCCCCCCACAGCGCCACCTGGCGGACATACCATTAATGCACAACAACACTACCCGGTAGCACTCGCCAGTGGTCACCGAGCTCCCGGGGATTACGCAGACCCATCAATCAAGCCACCAGGGTCCCCTCCACGCAAGGTGAGGAGTTCACCCCGCGCAAAACGACTGAACAAGTCACGCGAGCTGAATACGTCGCTCCGCGTTCCATACTTACACACGAGTTCGCTCCGCGTGCCAGGACTGCCCCGCGAGCTGCTGAGTTCGCCTCGCGGGCCACGACTTCCCCGCGAGCTGTTGACTTCGCTCCGCGTGCCATGACTAGCACGCGAGCTGTGGGGTTCGTTCCGCGTGCAATACTTTTACGCGAGCTGGGTTCGCTCCGCGTGCCAGTGACCACGCAAACTGAAGAGTTCGCGCCGCGTACATAACTGACACGCGCGCTGTGGTCGCCCCGCGCGAACCACCGGCTTGAGTTCGCTCCGCGTACCAAACTTACACGCGAGCTGCGTTCACTCCGTAGGCAACACTTTCACACGGGCTGAAAAGTTCGCGCCGCGTACATAACTGACACGCGAGCTGTGGTCGCCCCGCGCGTACCACCGATTGAATGCAAGGTTGAAACAACCAAGCCTTGAGAGCTGTAAGCCCCTTGTACGACTCCGGAAACACGGGAGTTGGGCATGCCTGTATCATTCCCTTCACACGGAGAATAGTGGCCTGATAACCCACACGGGGATTATACCCCGCGCTCGAGCAACAACTAACGTGGAATGGTTCGCTACCTTCCATCCCAACGGCAACCCGTTCAAACATGTCCTGAGTACGAACTTGGGGGGACTATGATCGGGTACCCGTAAACAATTTGGCATCACGGACCATTTCTTCAAGTCCCCACTCAAGACGTGTCTTGAACGGGAACTTGGGGGAACTTGTAGTCGGTAGTCGACAAATACCTTCCCCGGCCCGTGATGCTACGAAGCAGAAAGTTGTAATGGTCCCGCCCGGGAGGGAGGACGACTACACGGGAGTCATACTTGTCCCCCATCGAAGAATGTTTGAAATGCAAGACGACCCGGGGCTATAAGTATAGTGGTGAAGTCAACCAAAAGGGTAAGAAAACATCTCCTTACATTTAAATACTCCCCTACCGATAAACTAACTTTACCATCGGAGAGATAAAGACCGGAAAGTCCCGGTCAGTATCCTTTTGCAGGCAAAAAGACAGATCCAGGACGAGTTTCTTCAAGGTCTACGGGATCTGGCAGAAACAATTGGCGCCGTCTGTGGGAAATCTTTACGAAAAGCCAGTGTCATGATGACCGAGACAAATGAAACAGAAGTCGGGAGCAGAATAACGACAGGAGACCACAGTGGCCTCAGTAGAGATGGGACACCAGGAAGCAATACTAGGACGGGAGGAACGGATGAGAGACTGGAGCGCGCACTGGCGACAAACGATCTGCAAAGGACCCCGGACGGGGTGATGCGCGATCCCACGCAGGAAGAAATGGAGGACATGGTAGGGAGGTTAAGAGCGGACGTGGCACGTATGGAAAGAGAGAGAGCGCGGGACCGCTTAGAAGCAACCGCTCGGGAGAAAAAGCTGGAGAAAGATAACGCGACGATAATGGGCGCGTTATCAAGAAGACTGGAGAGAGACGAGGCAATCGAGCGGGCTGCCGCCTTATCCCGCGAGGCGCAAGGCGAAGGGTCGGGTTCACCGATGACGCCGCCGATGATCGCCCGCAAGACGGTCGTTGTCGGGGCAAACCTGTTCCCAGAAGTTATGGAGAGAGAGGGCCCACCACCGCCCCCAACGCCTATCGAGGATGGAAGATTGGAAACGACAGGCATAGAGGCGGCCCTAATGGCAATGCGGGACAGTGTGGTGAACCTGACCACGAGGGTAGACGAGGCGGAGAGACGGGCGGCCCACAACCCGCCCGGAGTGGGATTCGAAGAAAGAAGGGGACCGTTCACGCGGACCATTACACAGACCGTACGTTCTCACGCAGCAAAGCCTCTAAAGTTGAGCTACGGGAGGGAAGGGGACCCGCATCTCTTCCTCGACAGTTTTAAATCCCATACAAACGCAAAGGGTTACTCGGATGCCGCGTGCTGCAACATGTTTCAGGAGACGCTATCGGGTGAGGCGCTGAGCTAGTTCTATGAGCTCCCGGCCGGCTCAATAGATTGCTTTAGGAAGCTCGCGGACAGATTCGTGAACCGATTCATACTGCGTACGGACGGGCAGAATACCACCCAACTCTTCAAGGTAAAACAAGGGCACGCCGAGGGGTTAAAGACCTTTGTGAATCGTTGGCAGGGAGCCACGGCCAAGGTTAGGAGTTTCAACAAGAAGGTGGCGGAGGAAGCCTTCGTCCAGGCCCTATTGCCCGGGAAGTTCTTATACGCAGTACGGATTGAAAACCCACGGGGCTATGATGAGCTGATGGAAATGGCGATTAGACATGCCTAAGCAGACCACGACACGTATGGGGATCGGCATGCGAACAAAAGAAAGGAAGGTAGGAGGGCCGAATCCCGAGGGCAATCGATCCAAGAAGTAAGAACCTGGAAAGGGGACCCAGAGGGACAAGCATGCACCCCGTAAGAAGTTCAAGGACGGGGGCAGGAAGCAAACCAAGCCAATGGGGGGTCCACGCAGAGGGAGCTCTCGGGACGGCGGACTTGGAGCAACAATTCCTGTAGCCAGGGAACGCTTCACCACATTAACAGCAACCCCCGAGGTAGTATGGAACGAGAACAAGGAAACGATCCCGGGACCGGCAACCAGAAAGTTTCCGCCGTCCCGATTAACGAGGGAAGATACCGGAAAGTACTGCGGATACCACGGGGAAGCAACGCACGCGATAAATAACTGCATTGAGCTAAAAAAGACGATCGAAAGCCAGCTAAAAGCAGGAAAGCTTCAGCAGTACGTGTCAGGACAACGGCAAGCGCCTGCGGAATCTGTGTACAGGACGATCAACACGATCCGCGGGGGAGAGCCGATCGACCAGAGAAGTAACAGGGCCAAGAAACAATGCCCCGGGATCAGAGATGGGCGGGAGGTATACGCCTTCAGGAGCTGTAGCGCCCAGAATGTCAACTTGAGGTGGAAATCCGTGAGGTTCGAAGAAGAAGAGGAACAAGGGACCAGGCTGCCTCACGAGGATCCGTTCTTGATCACTGCACAGTTGGATCATTATCTCTATAAGAAAATTCTGATCGACACCGGGGCATCCGTGAATGTACTGTTCAGAAGTGCTTGGCAGGCACTAAAGAGGGGGAGCAGCAAGCTCACACAAGATAATGAACCGCTAATAAGCTTCTCCGGAGACGTAGTGCAACCTCTCGGATCCGACTACATACCTATGCTCCTCGGAGGTTCAGAGGGGAGCACGCTGCGATCAACGGTAGACTTCATCATAGTCGACTGTAACTCGTCATACAACGGGATACTTGGGAGACCGGCCTTGTGGAAACTCAAGGCGTTCATCGCCGGTCACATGTTGATGATGAAACTACCATCCCCCACGGGTATCGTTACCATCCGCGGTGATCAGGTGGCTGCACGAGGATGTTACGCTATCGACCGGGATACTGGCAGGAAAAGAGCAGAGGTGTTGACCTCCGGAAGTACGAATAGACTCATGTCGGATGTTTATGAGGATCCCAGAATTAATGCTGGAACGGAAGGGACTGAATCCGAGAGACCAGGGTCGGTTGAGGAAACATAGCTCATTTGCATCTCGGACCAGTTCCCAGCCCGAACCACGAAGATTGAGACCGGTTTGCCTGTCGCCGTGCGGGAGGAACTCGTACTTTTTCTGAAGGCAAACAACAAAGCGTTTGCCTGGTCGTACGCTGACGTGCCCGGTATCTCGAGTGATATAGTCACGCACAAGTTGGGAGTCCGTAAAGGTGTACCCCCCGTACGGCAGAAGTGGAGGTCATTCGACGTGGCCAAGTATGACGTCATCAAGGGAGAGGTGCAGAGGCTGCTGGATATCCAGTTTATCAAGGAGGCGAAATACCCACAATGGTTGGCCAACGTGGTCATGGTCCCCAAGAAGGCGGTAGGGCAATGGAGGATGTGCGTGGACTACACCAGTCTTAATAGGGCGTGCCCTAAAGATAGCTTCCCGTTGCCTCGAATCGACCAGCTTGTCGATTCCACCTCCTGGTTCGAAATGCTGAGCTTTATGGACGCTTATGCGGGCTACAACCAAATCATGATGGACCCCGCGGACGAGGAACATACTGCCTTCACGACCGACAAGGGAGTCTACTACTACAAAAGGATGCCGTTCGGACTAAAGAACGCGGGAGCGACCTACCAGCGCCTGATGAACAAGATGTTCGCTAAGCAGGTGGGGATCACCATGGAAGTGTACGTGGACGACATGCTAGTCAAGAGTCTCACTGCGGTCGAGCACGTTAGCGACCTGCAAACAACTTTCGATATTATACTCGCGTACGGTATGAGGCTGAACCCGGAAAAATGCGTGTTCGGGGTTGTCAAAGGGAAGTTCTTGGGCCACGTGATTAGCCGGCAGGGAATTGAAGCGAACCCCGAGAAGGTCCAAGCCATCATGGATATGGTGGTCCCGAAGGTCCGAAGCGATGTGCAGTCCCTAACGGGTAAGATCGCAACTCTCGCTAGGTTTGTCTCCAGCCTCACGGACAAGTGTGCACCGTTTTTCAAACTCCTCAAGAGCCAGCATTGCAAGCTGATCAATTGGGGGCCGGAGCAAGACGAGGCTTTTAGGAATATCAAGGAATATTTGGCATCCGTACCGAAGCTTTCCAAACCAACTCCCGGGGAGATGCTATATCTTTATCTTGCAGCATCTAATACGGCAGTAAGCTCAGCTCTGATCAGAAAAGATGACACCGTGGAGCTTCCGGTGTATTATGTTGGCAAGGGCTACACACTGGCTGAAAGCAGATACCCGGACTTAGAAAAGTTGGCCCTAGCACTCATCGTGACCGCCCGGAAGCTGCGGCATTACTTCCAAGCTCATTCCATCACCCTGTTCACCAACTACCCCCTCAGGCAAGTCCTCCAGAAGCCAGAGACCAGCGGGAGACTGGCCAAATGGGCGATAGAACTGGGAGAGTTCGACATCCACTACGCGCCGAGAGTGGCCATCAAGGGGCAAGCGGCGGCGGATTTTATATCCGAATTTACCCCCATGAAAAGAGTCGTGGAGTGCTCAGCGGCAGAGCAAGAGGACACGGAGGCTCCCCATGAAGTCCAGCCGTGTTGGAAGTTGTTCGTAGACGGCTCCGTCACTAAAGAGAAGAGCGGAGCGGGAATCATCTTGGTTAGCCCGGACGGGTTCGCATACACACACGCCCAGGAGTTTAATTTCCCTGCGTCCAATAATACAGCCGAATACGAGGCATTGATTGGAGGATTACAGCTGGCATTTGGGATTGGGGTCAAAAGAGTCGAGGTGTTCAGCGACTCGCAGCTTGTGGTGAACCAAGTAGACAGGACATTTGAAGTTAAAGAGCCGCACCTCAATTCTTATCGGGCACTCGCAAAAGCTCTCATGTGCGAATTCGAGTCGGCAACTATGGCCCAGATCCCTAGGGAGGAAAACAACCATGCCGAAGCTTTGGCCCGGCTTGCCACCGGCACCCGTCAGCAAACAGATATGCAGACTGAAATCATAATGATGCAGATACTAAAACATCATCCAATAACAGATATTTTTCATGCTAACTGTAGTCGGTAGTCGACAAATACCTTCCCCGGCCCGTGATGCTACGAAGCAGAAAGTTGTAATGGTCCCGCCCGGGAGGGAGGACGACTACACGGGAGTCATACTTGTCCCACATCGAAGAATGTTTGAAATGCAAGACGACCCGGGGCTATAAGTATAGTGGTGAAGTCAACCAAAAGGGTAAGAAAACATCTCCTTACATTTAAATACTCCCCTACCGATAAACTAACTTTACCATCGGAGAGATAATGACCGGAAAGTCCCGGTCAGTATCCTTTTGCAGGCAAGAAGACAGATCCAGGACGAGTTTCTTCAAGGTCTACGGGATCTGGCAGAAACACTAACCTAAACACATGAACATCAATATCTTAACATATATGCGTTCATAAACAGAAGAACATAATACATTGATTAGTAACATCTTGAGTTACGACAAAAACTAGATGTCAGAGTTGGCTGATGAAAACGACACAGTAGACCCCTTCCCCTTAATACATTTTCCCCTAACAATGCCGTCAATTTGGTTTCTTAGATTCAGTTGGTTCATAATTCTTTGCCATTCTACTTCTCATCTATTTCTGTAACCTTCATTGGTTACATTAGCCATGGATGCATTTGCTCTCAGCTCTCTGGGGTTTTATTTCTAAAATGTCAAGAAATATAACTAGTGTCTTTGCTACAAGCGTTCATTGCTCAGTCAGTCACCCATGGAGAAGCAGTAACTCCAACATACTACAGCAAGCTAAATTTTTGAAGAAATTTGGAAATTCTTGCTGCCATTTTCACTACTCCAAACCAATGTTTGAAATTATGTTATTTAACTGAATTGCTCAAGGTATCTTCAGAGGTTGAGATATCTGATGATGAAGAAGATGTAACATACTACCATAAAAATGATAGTTTCTAGTGTCTAATGATTCTGATCCTATTAGCAAACATACTACCATTCTATGATTTTGATCCTATTAGCAAACCTCTAGCATCAGACACTTGCAGCATCAGAGAAGCCATGTTTTTGAAGAAAATTTTTAGCTCTGGAGAAAGGAACTCTAGGTTCAGATACAATTAAAACATCAAACTCATATAGAGGAACAAAATGAGAAATAGCAGTTCTAAACTTCTTTCCCCCAGAACCACGCACATTCCAACATAACACTAAACATTTGAAGTTGTAGACAAGGTAGGGACTAATCCCATTCATTTTCAGAATCATATCTTCCACAACATGGGAAGGCACCTTTTTAACTTGTACCAAAAAACTGTTTTCAGCCGAAAATCATATCAACAAAATTTCAAGCCGCATTAGAAATAGTATCCTCCAAATTAAACTCTCCCCACACAACTTTCCCTTCAAAAAGACAATGGCTTGCACTGCAAGCACACACAGACTTTACACAATATTCTCCTGACAAATACCAGTACAATTAACCCTTCCCAATAAAACTAGGGAAAATTCTAAAGTGAGTTAATGCATGTTATGCATCAACTTTTTAAAATATTTTTGACCGTTTGATATAATAAAAATACGAATATATCTAACGGCTCAAATAATTCAATATTGGTAACCTGTTTACCCGGTAGCAAGTGCAAATCTTTTTCTTTTTTAAATTACCAATATATCAAGTGCAAAACCCTAAATTGAAAGAATACGAAGAAAAGATGAAGTAAACTAGAGACAGCTAGAAGAATTAAGAGAAAACTCGTCTTTGGTCCTGTATCAATTTTTCGTTATTCATGAAGAAAACCCTAAAGTGAGGGAGGAGAAGATGAAAGGAAGGAGGAAGAGGAAAAAAGAGAGAGATATTTAGGAGTAAGATGGATAAGTTTCTAGGATTCAATTTTCAATTTGATGGGATTTTGATTTGTAAAAACTACGAATTGGTGTTCACTTGTACCTAGCATAACCAAAGGCTTCAATCTAGATAGGTTCATTGTCTGTATCAGATTGAATTCATTTATATTGATCATGGAGATGAGTGAGATTGATGATGCGTTGTGCCTAACGATTGATAAGCCGGTGCAAGGTTATATGCTAAATGGGTGAAATACTGTGTTCATAGCCATATATGCAACTATGCTAGTAATTGTGAGTTGGACACTGATCGATACTACTAAATACTTTCACAATATATGAACATACTAGCTGAAACCTATGGAGGTCTTAGAGATAATAGTTCTTCTTACTTCTTCTTCTTACCCGGGTATTTGAACCAATAGAAATTTCATGCGAAGAAAACCCTAAAAAATCTAAATTTGGAACTCCTTTTTATCATCCCCTCCAATTTTGTTATATTTCTGATCATGTTGAGTAATAGTTGAGTGATTATCACTCAACCATTCCACCAAAAAATTCGCATAGTCGTCGTCATCGTCTTCCACCCAAAAAGTTCTTTCCATTTTTCTGGTCTTCTGATTCCTATAATCTAATGATACGAGAGGACTAAAATATGATAATTGTTTTTTTGGGAAAATGCTCATTAGCCCTAAATTTGAAGATGTTTTTGAAGCTTTATGGGTTGAATTTGCAGAGGATAAGTGAAGAAAACTGGAGAGATGTGTTTTTTCCTTCGATAAAATTGGGGAAGATGAGTTGTAGAGAGAGAAGGCATCGGGGATGGCAAACCAAATTGATTTTCTTTAAAGAAAGAAAAAAAGAAATACAAAGTTAGTCAAACTTCATCTTACAAGTTAGACAAATATATATACCAATAAAATAATAGATGTGTTGTTATACAAGTAAAATGTTATTAATATGAGTAAATTATCGTTGAGACCCTTATGATGTAATGAGGATGTTTATATTGTAAATCATGTCCTTTAAGAAGTTTTAAATTATGTGATGAGGTTTTTACATCGTTTATCGACAATTGAGGTGAAAGTAGTAATTATGTCGATTTCATGGTAGTTCTTTGTATGAGAACCATTTGATTCATAAGTCGACAAATTGTTGAAAAAGTAGTAATCAAGCTTGTATTTCTACTAATTTTTTCAATTACAAGTTCGAGAACTATTTTACCAATCTGACAACAAATTGTCGTAATAGTGGTAAAACTGATGTACATATGGTAAATAAGTTGTTTGTGTAATTAAGTTCTTTATCTAGTAATTAATACCTTGCTTTATGTAAATTTTGTTTTGATTGAGATAATTACTTATAATACAACGTGTTTTACTATAAATTACAACAACTAAGGTATAATTGGTAAATATAGTCGTATTCTTGATATTACTTGGAGTATGATACTTTTTACGAAAATAACGATAATTTTAACTCTAGTGACAACGAATATTGTAAATATTAATGATCATACATAAATTATCTGAAGTCATTAATCTTATAAAATAGTTTTTTTTTATGTAATTATGGTCCTTTTTTAAGTAAATTACACCATTCATGATATCTTTACTACAAATACCACATTTAACGTATTTAGTGATAATTGCAGTGGTAAACTAAGTAATTACAACATTTACAACCCTCATTACAAGTTTTTGAAAATTCACATATAATATAATTAAAAGGTCCTTAAAATTGTAATTTTTTTACACATGTCACAATATTACTGGATGACTTGTTTACCTGTATAACAGGTTGTTCATTTTTATATATTATTTTAAAATAGTTGATGCATACTATGCATCAACTCACCCTAGCATTTTCCTAAAACTAATATCAGAATTAGTTGAGACTTTTTTCTTAGAATAAGTTGAGATTATTAGTAGTGGTGGGGTGTGATAGATGATAACAAAGACTGTGATAGATGATAACACCACCACTTTCACTTGCCTGTGTATTGGCCATCACCATGAAACTCCTATATAAACATTTCATCTAAGCCTAACACTTTCAAAAGTCGTACAATAACATATGAAATCATGAACGTCATTATGATTTATGAAAGACTGTTCACAAGTGCATTCATAAAGCCTTAAAATCTGCCTAACCTTAGAACTAAAGCTGTAAATTACTAAAATTAACTCAAAACTTTCCCGAATGCAAAACCAACAGATTACATAAATTGAAGCTGAAACTGACCTCAGTGCCATGGATCCGGATCCTCTCCTCATATTGTCTCATAAGACAATTTTGACCGTCCAATTTTAATCAACGGTCAATATGTCCCTTAGTTTAGTTTGGAGATATTTTTCATCTGTCCGCGTCTCTCAGCATCTCCTCTCATCAGATTCTCGTCTTAGACTTCTCATCCTTTCCCTCTCTCTCATCGAGTCCTCCTTCCCAACTCTCTCTCCCTCTCGAATCCTCCTCCCCCCCCCCCCTCCGGATTAAAGGAACATTTTTAGATACAGAGATCGGAGTTCTTAACCAATGATGGGTACGACGGTGCCCGAAGTGGAGGTCGCCGGATCTGAAACTGTTCTTGGTCACCTACTCGATGACCCGGATCACCGTGTACGGCGAACGACCCATGGTTCAGAAGAGGCTATTTACAAGTAGAGACCATGGTTAAGACTTAAGAACTTGAGATGGATTCGAGTCCAGTAAGAGTTGTTTGAGGGGATGGAATCAATGGCTTCTTACTATGTTTTAAAATCTGTTCTGTTTGGCCTTCATATCACTTTAATGGTACGTGATATCTCATCATTTTGATCAAATTTGATTGCATTAGATTAGAGCATGTAATGTACCCGGTTTAGACAAGAAATAGAAGAGAGACAACAATACCAATTTGAAAATTGGTTTCAGGATTTGAATAATTTCTCATGGTGTTGGTGAGGTTGCAAGTACAGGAAATCATAGTTGGGTGCTCCTCGATGGTTTACGCACCAGCGAATATGACTGACTTAGTTCCAGAATGAGAGAGAGAGGGAGAGAAGAACTGAACAGTTTAACTTTAATTTGCAGTATCGGGATGAATGGTTGCATCAATTTGCATTGGGTGTCAAGGTAACTTCCTCAAGAGAGGAAGAGAGAGGGAGGGAAGGACTGGATGAGAGAGAGAGAGAGAGAGTAATGGAAGGACCGGATGAACGAGAATTTGAGAAGAGACAGATAAAAGAAACGAAATTATTTCTAAACTAAACAAGAGACATCTTGGCCATTAATTAAGAATGAACGGTCAAGATGGTCTTATGAGGCAATATGAGGAGAGAAATATGAGGAGAAGATCCGGATCCCAGTGCCATCATATAGCACTCTAGCCAAAATAAGTATCTTGATCACTATATCACATGACTATATATTAATCAAGCACTGCCAATAATAGATTCACAACAACCACGTATAAGGTCCTGCTATACAACAGACAAACCATAAACACATGCAGTTATAAAGTCACTTGACATGTGTAACTTGCCCGAGACCAAAACAACCAAACAAACAACACATAAAGGAAGGAAATCAAAGAAAAAGGAAGCTTCTAAAGTTACAACATTATAACTCATTGATTCATACTAGTCTTGACTAACCTCAAATTTCACAACTGTAGGATACATAAATGTAGATGTAGTGCATGACCAGATAAATATAAACCAAGAGGGTAGATACATTGTCCAAATTGAGTCGCAAAATCCCAATGTCAGGTCAACAGATACACGCAAACAGATTTTAGAGTAGCTAAAGTACCTGCAGCAAGTACTTAACAACAATTGAATTTGATACCGAGTTATGTGTGTACCTATATATATATCTTTAGCCACAACACAGCCATCATCACTTCAATATGTGGTTTTGATTATTGCTACTTTTTAACAGTTATTTTTAACATGGCATATTTAAGTAAATTCACAGTTATGCGTCACTTGTATACCATCACAGAGGGATAAAGTTTGAGACCAAATAATCATCAAAAGAACAAGAAATTAAAAGGAAACAATTGTATAAGATGACATATTCAAGTAAATTCACACTTATGAGTCACTTGTATATCATCACAGGGGGATAAAGTTTGAGACCAAATCATCATCAAAACAACAAGAAACTAAAAGGAAACAATTGCATAAGATACCTGCAAGCAGATTTTAGAGGCTAAGGTTGTCATAAAATCTAACGAGTATTAATTACACTGGAATATAGTGATCCACAACCAAGACATGCAAGTCCATAAATATAACTTAATGATAACCATGTAGCAGAGGTTTGGTTCTCCGCATCAGAACGACTTTTAGATTACTTTCCTCTAAATTTCAGTTCGCATAATGGTCTATGACAAAGGGTTTAAGATGTTAGACATTCAATAACACCTTACAACGTGTAGACAATTTCAATAGCCATAAACAAAAAATCGACCAAAGGTTGAAAATGAAACATAGGATCTATAGAAATGTCAATTACTGAATATAGTGACGCAACAACTAAAATGTCAAGCTATCAGATTGTGTCATATCAGACTAGATTATGACAATAAGCACCTAAAATTATAATGACAGCAAATCTTAGGTTGGTGCCCAGAGAAACAAACACAATCAAACATATATCCCATAGTTGCATTATCACATAACGTGATCGTATACATTTGATTAGAATAATTCTAATTAGATCGTTCACAAGACTTATCAAATGGAAAGCATACAGAAAGTTCTGACAATATTACCCCTCACATCTCTGTCGAAAAGTTCAAATAAAATGTCAGAAAACCCATAATAAGTATGATTCACCGTTGGTGAAACTTGTCGCAAAACAAAATGGTTTTGAGTATTCCAAATAACCACATAATCATGAAAATGAGACAAGTTTCCTCAAAACAATTAGAGAAAATAAAAGTAATCTGATCTAGTATAGTGCCATTCCAGTGTAAAAAGTAGGAATTGAAGCAAGTGACCAAACTTGTCTAGCAAAATGACAATGCATGAATAAATGATTTATAGATTCATCATCCTGCTCACGAAAGCATATAAGACATTGTGCTAACCTGATTCTAGTCTTCAAATGAATGCAGCTATATAGTAGATTTAACCTTTTGGAGGTATTAACTATTAAGTAGTAAGTTCCACATCTTGAGTAAGTTTGAAGAAGAGGAATAAGGAGGTGTAAACTATGAATTAACCAAGAAGCAATCTTAATTGCAGACTCACCTAAACTGCTAGGGAACCAAACAAATTCATCAGCATGAGGTTTAATAGGTAAGGGGATAGCCAAAATCTGTCGAACGTACAGCAGCAAAGCCTGGGAGTTCCTATGCTAAAAGAATGTTTCATAAAGCTGCAGGTTCAGGAATGAGTACAAGTCTTATACGATCTGTAATCTAAAAACAACTCCATTCTTGTCAAAAGAGAACAAAAAGGATATGAAAACTTGAAGCTGCTGATTTAAGTATGGAACTATATTTACATCATCTAACGTAATATGTTTTCTTGATACTTGGTAATATCTTTTTCTAATATATAGACTAGCAACGAAAACGATATCCTTGCAGACATGCGCAGCTTAAAAAGTTAGCTCAATGAAAGATGTATGATTGGGAAAATTAATCATGGATATCATAAAAGAAATAAATAACTGAAATATTAGATATGCAAAGAGGATCTGCATCCCCCAGCAGGCACATAGGAGTAAGAAAATGTCCACAGAAAATGTCACAGCAGCTGCAGAAAAGCAAAGAAGAAATCAAATAATGAAGCATGGAATTCTTTTTGAATTCCATTAGAAGTAGAAAAGGTAATACATAGTCTGGGGCCTCCAACCATAACTAACAGGCATAAATGCATTGATTCAAACGTAAAGCATATATAAGAGATCAATCACCGAGATATCGAAACATTTCGATCATTCTGATCAATCTCAGATAACAGGTTTCAGCATCTGATTATTCTTCTTTGAATTGAATGCAATGACAACCAAACCAGTTAGATGTGTTTGGAACTACACCACAGAAAAAGAATTATCAGTTAAAATTTGGGTTTGGAACTAGACCACGTCTGGTCATTGATCAGGCTTCCGTGCAGGTACTCCACCCTACTTCAGCCAAACTAATTCTAGCAGGTATATCATTTAAACTAAACTCAGCACAATATAAGATTCCAACCAGGGTCTAAATGAGGCTTTGGCAGGATACCCCAATTTGCATCCCTAGTGATATATGCGTGAGGGAACACCTAACTGAAATTGGACTATGGCATGTCCTACATATTTTTGTTAGTGAAAAGTTGATCATAACTTTTGAGGTCGCAATTTTTTTTGGTTAAAACAGGAACATCATCATGTTCTTATCTCAACTAATTAGATGTATGTTACTCCAAGAATACTAGCTAGTTCTATCACATAACCAAAGGCTGTGATAGATGATGACAACACCACTTTCACTTGCCTCTGTATTGGCCACGTACTACCATGAAACCCCTATATAAACCTTTCATCTAAGCCTAACACTTTCAAAAGTCCTACAATAACACATGAAATCATGAACTTCATTATGATTTACGAAAGACAGATCATAAGTGAAATCATAAAGCCTTAAAATTTGCCTAAGCTTAGAACTAAAGCTGTAAATTACTAAAATTAACTCGAAATTTTCCCGAATGCAAAACCAACAGATTACATAAATTGAAGCTGAAACGGACCTCAGTGCCATCATATTGCACTATAGCCAAAACAGGTATCTTGATCACTATATCACATGACTATATATTAATCAAGCACTGCCAATAATAGATTCACAACAACCACGTATAAGGTCCTGCTATACAACAGACAAACCATAAACACATGTAGTTGTAAAGTCACTTGACATGTGTAACTTGCGGACTTGCCCCAGACCAAAGCAACCAAACAAACAACAAAGAAAGGAAAGAAATCAAAGCAAAAGGAAGCTTCTAGAGTTACAACATTATAACTCATTGATTCATACTAGTCTTGACTAACGTCAAATTTCACAACTGTAGGATACATAAATGTAGATGTAGTGCATGACCATATAAATATAAACCAAGAGGGTAGATACATTGTCCAAATTGAGTCGCAAAATCCCAATGTCAGGTCAACAGACACACACTAACAGATTTTACAGTAGCTAAAGTACCGGCAGCAAGTACTTAACAACAATTAAATTTGATACCGAGTTATGTATGTACCTATATATATATCTTTAGCCACAACACAGCCATCATAACATGGCATATTCAAGTTAATTCACAGTTACGAGTCACTTGTATACCATCACAGGGGGATAAAGTTTGAGACCAAATAATCAAAACAACAAGAAATTAAAAGGAAACAATTGTATAAGATGACATATTCAAGTAAATTCACGCTTATGAGTCGCTTGCATATCATCACATGGGGATAAAGTTTGAGACCAAATAATCATCAAAACAACAAGAAACTAAAAGGAAACAATTGTATAAGATACATGAAAGCAGATTTTAGAGGACGCTAAGGTTGTCATGAAATCTAACGAGTATTCATTACACTGTAATATAGTGATCCACAACCAAGACATGCAAGCCCAGAAGTATAACTTAATGATAACCAAGTGGCAGAGGTTTGGTTCTCCGCATTAGAACTTCTTTAGACTACTTTCCTCTAAATATCAATTCTCATAATGGTCTATGACAAAGGGTTTAAGATGTTAGACATTTGATAAAACCTGACAACAACGTGTAGACAATTTCAATAGCTATAAACAAAAAATCGACCAAAGGTCTTATATGAGCACAAAGTGTTATGTTTATAATGTGTTTCCTACCCTATTTAGCTATGATATTCTCATAATAATGTTATTTCTAACATGTTTTGTGGTATTAGAGGCACAAAGAGCTTAATTGAGAAAAGAAAGCTAAATCGCGAAAATAAGAGAAAAATGCAGAAAGCCCAAAAGAAGGCCCAAACATTCAAAGTCTAAAAAGGAAGGAGAAAAGTCAAACATGTGCACCTAAAGAAGAAAAGTCAACCTTGTGCACCTAGTCCCACATCATTTTTGAAGAGAAGTTTCACCAAGGTGTTCACTATAAATAGAGGCTCTCTACTTCACAATTATCATCATTCATTCAGGCAAAAGTCAGGGAAACACTTTAGCTCTACTGAGCAGCCTCTCCCTCTCATTTATCAAGTTTCTTCTTCCCTTGCCAAAGCCTTGTCGGACGTTCCACAAGAGCAACGACATTGAAGCCTTGAAACTTTGAAGCCGGAGCACTTTCTAGATGTCTACAAGCTTTTTGAAGACCGATAAAAGTGTAACCCTACCTCTGTTTTTGTTTAGTTTTCCTTTACAATTTTCAGAAACATATTTTTGGTTTTCAAATATTGGATTTGGATGTTGTTTCGATGGTTATGTTGTTAGTAAATTCAGAATTTTAGTAAAGCATGTTGAAGTTTCGTTCATGATATTTTTAGCAGTATGATCTTGTCAACTCATAGGTTAGAAAGTATGTGTTGTTGTTTGATATACCTATGTTAGAATGCATGCTAACTAATGCCATGATTTATGCTAAGCCTCGTAGGTAAGTGTAGGTCTCTAGTGGTGGAAGTTGTGTCATAGATATAGCCGAATACGTATACTATGTAATTCCCTGTTGTGACGTTCATGATATAATTGTGTTCAATCTTGTTCTATAGATTCTAAGGACTAATGTTAAGTATAGACAGATACGCTGAGTATTGATAGCAACCTTGCATGAGATGTCCTAGTTCTAGACGTTCTGTGCTAAGGATTGTTTTGGCCACGTTCCTCAGCGCGCGGAGCAGAGGTCAATAGCGAGCAAAGAAGAGGGAGTGTTGCGGGCGTGCCACCTCACGGACGAGGAAAAGGTTGATGGTGTGCGCTTGACTTCTTGATCAGGCGGAAGGGGTTTCCAGGTGCCACCTCAGAGGAGGAATTTACGAGCACAAGGCGATCGATACTCACGGAAGGACGCGAGCAGAGCAACAAATAGGGAGTTCAGAGAGATCGGGGTAGAGTCTGGAGGTCTCTGAAGAAAAAACCTAGGCGGCGGCGCTTAGGGTTAGGGTTTTCGAGTAGCTCGATGGGTAACTGGGTTTCAGTTTGTATTGTGTTTTTGTATTTGTTTGAGAGAGAGTCTTTTGTTAGGGTTCGAGCCCCCTTATATAGTAGTTCGACTTGCGGCAGAAGAAAAGTAATTAGAATCCAAGTCGGACTCTAAAACCCTAATAGCACAAGGGCACTGCTCCGTCTATGCGAACCAACCATCTTGTGACACATGTCCAGTTCGCACACTTCATTCCGCATAGGGCATTGCTTCCGCGCTGCCAACTGTAGACTCCTATGCGAACTGGAATTAGGAATATCCTCATCCCGCGGGTTGTCACAGGATGCTATCTCGCGTGCTCCTGAAGCTCGCTTCCATTTCGCCGGTTATTGCAGCTCGCTTCCATTTCGCCGGCTATTGCAGCTTGCGAGCCTTAAAATAGCTTTTTATATTAAATGGGCCACAGAGATTGGCCCGAAGCATATCAAAGACTTATAAAAGTCTTCAACGATTATTGTGGTGCGCGTGGACTCCGCATGTGTCTTCCTCGCGAAGTCTCCTACGCGAGCCAGTTCGCCAGCTCGCCTCGCCTCGCCTACGCGGAGAGTCAATCTCGCCTCGCGGACTGGCAAATAGTAAATTCGCGCACGAACTCATGTTTTCACGCGAACTGTGTAGTTCGCGCGAAGTCCCCTTTTTGCACGCGAACACTGTAACTCAGCTCGCGTGGTCTCACTGGCGGGCCATCACTTGTAAACTTAGAGAAACTTGGGCTCGCCGGTATGACATAGACCAAGAAATAATTAATATTTACATAGACATTTATTGTTCAGTAAAATATTAATTTAGGCGTAAACATTGCCCCCCAGCCTTGAAGTCATGAAATGTCAAGAATGACTGAAGAGGTTTATGTTCATGTTGCTCCAAAGCCACTGGTATTGGCTCGGGTCATACATAAAATGAGTGTGAGTAGACAAGCCTGTGAATAGGCCTTGAAACCCAAGCACCCAACAAGGCATTGTAGCGAACTGCTGTATGGCTCGCCTCGGCACCTCGGACTTGAACTTCAAATGCATTCGCCTGCCCTACTTGTGCATTCGCCTGCTCTTTGCCTGCATTCGCCTGCTCAACTCAGAAGACATGGAACATTGCACATATCACGAGCGAATGTAGCTCGCATGGTTGTATCTTGAGCAGACGCATGTGACTTGAGTAGATTCCAAAAAACAGCCCTTCGCGAGCTCTTGGCGATGGCGGACTAACGTGGAATGACAATGGCTATGTACTTCGCTGCCCCCCAGTGCGAACCAGTGAGAGACAAACAAACAGAGTCGGCGAACAGCCGTATAAAGCTTAAAAACTTTAAGAGGCCATGCACTTCGTTGCCCCCCAGTATATTCTTCGCTGCCCCCCAGTGCAAACCAATGAGAAGCAAACAAAAGAGTTGGCGAACCAAGTTTGAAAATTTGGAGGAGGCCACAAGGGTTGGCCTAGATGATGACTAAGAAACACTTGAATGAAGTTGTTTTTTATTTAGGGCCTCTGGAATAGGCCCCAATCTTGTACTGGTCTGTTAGTTAGACCACGCACATTTACAAAGAAAAAACTGATGACTGAGAAACACTTGAATTAATTTTTGTATTTAGGGCCTCAGGAATAGGCCCCAATCTTGTACTGGTCTGTTAGTTAGACCACACACATTTACAAAGAAAAACTAATTGCACGCTTCTCCCTGGGGTTGCCCCCTAGTGTGAGGTGATGGAGCGTAAGTGTGACGGCGCGCGACACTAATGACAGTGGTCGCGGGATCAGGAGGAGGAGGAGGATCTGCGCGCTCCCAAACATCAGCGATGTGGCGCTTTAAGAAACGACCATTAATAGGATTGGGATGGATTGTACCGTCAAGGTCGCGCAAATGGTATGCCCCCTTAGGCAATATGCGATGAATGATAAAGGGTCCCTCCCACCGCGCGAACCATTTCCCGCGGCCTTCGGTTTTCTCCCCAAGTGGGAGCACAGCACGCCATACCGTTTAGCCTTCGGCATAACTCCGACCTCGAGTGACTTTATCATAAGACCGCGCAACACGCTGCTTCTCAAGGATGAGATTGTTGAAAGCAGTGATGCGATGTTCGTCAAGGTCTTCAAGCTCTTGCCACATTGCCTGGACGTAATCGTCACCAAGCAACTGGTGCTGCTCCTGGACACGAAGCGAGGCGATGTGAACCTCAAGGGGGAGGACGGCGTCATGACCATACATGAGAGCATATGGGGTGGTATCTGTCGGACCGCGCTTGGATGTACGGTAAGCCCACAAAGTATGGTAAAGCTCTAAATGCCAGACGCGGGGGTTCAACTCTAGCATCCTTCGCAGGATACCGAGGATAACTTTGTTGCTCGCCTATGCTTGACCATTGGATTGGGCATAATAGGGGGTCGAATGCAGAAGTTTGATACCATAGCCGGTGAGGAATGTGACTATAGAATCCGCCATGAAAGCTGCCCCCCGGTGTGTCACGATGCATTCTGGAATACCAAAGCGGGAAATAATGTTGCAGAAAATAAAGTTGCGGACCGAGGTCGCGGAAGCGACCTTGAGTGGCTCGGCCTCATCCCACTTGGTAAAGAAATCGGTTGCCACGATAAGGAACTTGTGCTGCTCGGCCTCAACCCACTTGATACATCCATGCGAGCTACATTCGCTCGTGGTATGTGCGATGTACTATGTCTTCATTTGATGCAGGCGAATGCGAGATAGAAGCAGGCGAATGCAGGCAAAGTTCAAGTCCATGGTGCCTAGGCGAGCCGTGTAGCAGTTCGCTGCATTGCCTTGCAGGGTGCTTGGGTTTCAAGGCCCATTCACAGGCTTGTCTACTCATACTCATTTTGTATGGCCCGACCCATACAGCAGCATGAACATAAACCTCTTCAGTCATTCTCGACATTTCATGACTTCGAGGCTGGGGGGCAATGTTTACGCCTAAATTAATATTTTACTGGATAGTAAATGTCTATGTAAATATTAATTGTTTCTTGGTCCATGTCACAGCCGGCGAGCCCAAGTTCTTCAAGTTTACAAAATGATGGCCTGCCAGTGAGGCCGTGCGGACTGAGTTACACCGCATGCGGAAAGGACCACGCGGACTAAGTTATACAGTCCGCGCACGGAACGTACTTCCCGCACGCTTAAGCTGACTTCGCGCGAGGTGACAAGCGGATTACGCGAGGCGAACTGGCGAACTGGCCCGCCTACGAGGCTCCGCAAACAAGTCTTGACATATGCTTCCGCGTATACCACTTTTAAGGCTCGCGAGCTGCAATAGCCCGCGAGATGGAAGCGAGCTAGAAAGGCCCGCGAATTGGAGTCAGAAGCCTATGCGAAGTGTGCGAACTGGACATGTGTCACAAGATGGTTGGTTCGCATGGACGAAACAGTGCCTTTGTGCTATTAGGGTTTCAGAGTTCAACTTGAAATATGATCATCTTTCTTCCGCCGCAAGTCGGATTGCTATATAAAGGGCTCGAAGGTTTACAGAAAAGAACAACTCTCTCTCAAACAATACACAAAAACACAATACAAACTGAAACCAGTTACCCTTCGAGCTCCTCGAAACCCTAACCCTAAGCGCCGCCGCCTAGGTTCCCCTCTTCAGAGCACTCCGGACTCTATATCCCAGCTTCTCTCTGAACTCCCTATAGTTGCTCTGCTCGCGCCGCCGTGAGTATCGATCGCTTGTGCTCGTAAATCCTCGTCTGAGGTGGCACCTGTAACCCCCTTCGCCTGATCAAGAAGTCAAGCGCACCCCTACTACTTTTTCCTCGTCCGCGAGGCGGCACGCCCACAACACTCCCCCCTTCTCTGTGTTCGCTAGAAACCTCTGCTCCGTGCGCTGAGGATCGTGGCCAAAACACGTGTGAATCAAAGCCCGAAAGTTCGGCTTGGAAACCGATCGGGATTCTCACCTCCGGCGGTGGCGACGAGGCTTGAAACCGGTCGGGATAGAAGCCCCTTGGCGTCCTGGTTCGACTTCGGGTAGTCTTGAAGCTCGACTCACGACGGAGAGTGGTGGTGGCGGATTCCAACTTTCCGGCGAGTTTTCCGGCGTTTTCCGGCCGATTGGGGTGAAACCTCAGGTATAAAAGATGCTCCCCTCTCTGCAATCTACAAGTTTGATGTTTTGAGTTTGCCTAAATTCGGACGTTTTGGGGTGGCGTGTGGGGCCCACTCGCCGCCGTCTGTGGTGGCGCGTCCGGTAGGGGTTGGGAGGGTAGGAGTAACTGTTAGCTTGTGCTTGTCGATACGAGCACATTGACATGTCATGAGGTTATGGTATGATCAAGTTTTGCATCTTAGGTTTAAGACTAAGTTGAGAATCGTGAGAGGTTGTTAAGCCTTGGTGTTTGAGCTTTGAAAATCTTGTTAACCTTTTTCAATAGGTTGGTTTAGGGTTCCTATGACCTTGGGAGGTCTCGGAAGAAGGTTGTCCCTTTTTGGGCAAATCTTGGATTAAGGCTTGTTAAGGTTGCATTGTTCTTTTGTTTAAGTGGTTATTAAAGTTATTATTGTGTAATTTTAGGTGACTTGTGAAGTGTGATTTGTGATTGGTTCTTGTGTTTTGTTAAAGACGCAGAGGGATTTTTGAGGTGAGTAAAATCTCACCAAGGTTCACCTTGTGACCTTTTTTACTTATGATGGCTATGATGATTTTAATGTTGATGATTTTAGTGATGATAATGTTGCTGAAAATGTTGGTGATTATGTGATGATGATAATGATCATGGTAATTATATGATGATGATTAAATGATGATTATGGTGATTATATGATGATGATTTTAGTGATGATAATGTTGATGAAAATGTTGGTGATTATGTGATGATGATAATGATCATGGTAATTATATGATGATGATTAGATGATGATTATGGTGATTATATGATGATGATTAAATGATGATGATTATGATGATTAAATGATGACGATGATGTTTTGATTTAAAAATTATGTTTATCTTTTGTTTGTTTTAAAATATATGAGCTTGATCGCCAACGGCTCATGGTATGTGAAAACAAGTTTTCTTTTAAAAATATAATCTTTCAAATGGACTTTTGTTCATGTTTGATGCCTTAGTGGTGAATGTGTGCTTTTGTTGTGAATTGGTGCCTTAGTGGTGATAATGTGTCTTAGTTGTGAATGTGTGCCTGAGTGGTGATTGTGTGCATTCGTTATTGAATGGTGCCTTAGTGGTGATTGTATTGCATTAGTTGTGGATGTGATGCCTTAGTGGTGATTGTATGCATTAGTTATGGATGTGTGTGCCTTAGTGGTGATTGTGTGTATTAGATTAGGAGCCTTCTTGGTGGACCGGGAACCAAGCCTTAGCCGGGTGATTGGTTACGGTCAGTATAGAGATCTAGTCTGTCTGTTGGTACTTCATGGGGGATGACTAAGTGTTGAAGAACCCATGAGTACGCGTTTGTTTTGTTACTTATGGGGGATGACTAAGTGTTGGCGAACTCATAAGTAAGAGTAGAGAAATGATTATGTATTGTTCTTATGTGTTGTCATTTAAATTCTTTGCTTTGAGTATCTCCTGAACTATGCTTTTCCGCAGGAGATTCTTTAATCTTAATTGTATGATTTTTAGTGGAATTCCTAAACTACGTTTTTTTGCAGGATTTCATTTATGATTTGAGTGATTGTGATTTGTTGTGTTTCCTTAATTATTTTTTTGAATTCTCTTGCTTTTCGGTGATTCCTGAACTAAGCTGCTAATGCAGGAATTATCAGTTTTATCTTTTGTTCATGTGTTTTACCTTGTTGGTAGAAGTATTTAGTTATTTTGAGATTTACTCATACGGGCTTTCTAGCTTACCGGGTTTGTTGTTTACAACCCGGTGCACTATTTCCTGGTGTAGGGGTTAGACCTGCAAGTGTTGATCAACAGAGTTGAGGCGGAGGCATGGTGGTAGGATTGTAGTTTCCATGCACTTTATGTTATTGTGTTATGACTGTTGTTTTAAGCTCATGTGAGCAACTTAATTATTACTAGACCTTTGAAGTTAACGTAATTAAGTAGGTTTAATGTTTAAATCGATTTACGAGTTTGTTGACTTGTACACTTCCAGTATTGTTGTTAGTTCGGAAGTTGTTGAGCAGGTTTTGGGATTTTAAGATTTTGAGTTATATCACGCCCAAATTTTTGAAAATTTATCCTTTGAAAATTGGGGTGTGACAGTATTGGTTTACTAAGACTAACTGGTAATTAGGTTTAATTTGACTGAGGGTGCTACCAAGAGCACAATATCTATTGTCTATTGGAATGGGGGGATGACTCAGGAGATGTTTTCTTGACTAGGGAAGGTGACTCAGATACTATTTTGCTACCCTGTAGAAATTCACGAGTTAGGAAATCTGGGATACAGTTGTCACTTCCTTTAATGAATGCAATTTGAAAATCAAAAATACTTAGGATTGTTTGCCAATGGGCAAAGATTTGTTTGCTAGCAATGTTTTAAAGATCTTTTTCTAAAACATCTTTTGCACTTTTACAATCAACTCGGACTAAAAATTTTTGATTTAATAAATCATCTTGAAATTTACTAATACATAATACAATTAATAAAATTTCTTTTTTAATAGTACTATAATTTGATTGAGCTGGATTCCAGATATTCCAGAATGAAATTGAACAATTTGTTCTGGATGATTGGGAGAAACTTATTGTTTGAGGATACCTCCATAACCTATTTCAGATGCATCAATTTCTACTATCTTATAGGAATCAGAAAGAGGGATACCTAAGCATGGTAGAGTTGTAACATGGCTCTTAATTTCTTTGACTAAGGATGTATAAATTGATGTCCAGGGGGAAGGGTTTTTTTGTAGCCTATCAAATAGAGGTTTGCAGTGTTTCCTAAGATTTTTGTAAAAATCAGTTACATAATTTAAATATCCTAAGAATCTTTGTAATTGATTTTTATCTAAAATGACTTACGGAAATTTATCAACAAATTGTATTGCTCTATCAATAGGTCTAATTTGGAGTTGGTGAATGTTGAATCCAAGAAAACGAATATTGGTTTGAAATAATTTGATTTTTGAAGCAGAAACAACTAAACCATTATTCTTTATTATGGAAAAGAATTGGTGTAAATGTTTCTAGTGCTGATCAATTGATTGTGAAAAGATCTAAACATCATCAATGTAGACGATGGAAAAATGACTATAAAGATTTAATATATCGTTCATTATGTTTTGGAATTCGCTAAAAGCATTCTTTAGGCCGAATGGCATAACATTCCATTCATAATGACCAAAAGGCGTGACAAATGCAGTTTTGTAATTTGTCAGCTTCACTGATTTGGATCTGCCAAAATCCTGACTTCATATCAAATTTACTAAAGATGATAGATTTGTTTAACTTGTTAATAAGATCTCTTTTATTGGGAATAAGATACTTGATCCATTTCAAGACTGTGTTAAGAGGATTATAGTTAATGACTAACCGAAGAGTTCCTCTTTTAAATTCAGCATTTTTCTGAACATAGAAAGCATGGCAAGACCAAGAGGATTTACTAGGACGAATCAAGGAAGGTTGGTTCCATCCACACTTTAAGGACCCCGTTCAAAACCGTGTCCTTCCAAATTCTCTTGGCTACTGAACAATCCCACAAGGACTTTGCACCAACTTAGGAGAGAGGATCCATGAGCAATGCTCCTCCAAGTGCTTGAGAGTCTAGAAGGATGAGAGTAATCTGCATCACTGATGTTACAGCCAGTAAAGTATTTATCACATGTCTCCCCCAAAATATCTTTAATCCGGGGCAACAATTATGGACCAATTGCCACTAATCTTTTCAAATCTTTCATATACCCGCATTTCGATGGGATCAAATGGCAGCCTTGTCATTGTTACCTTGTAACAATAATTAATGGACTGATGAAAGAAGAAACCCCTCAGAATTCGGGGCAGGACAACATGAAACCCTAGTAAAAAATGGTTCCTCAACCTCAAGAAAAGAGGAAGCACCAATAATTTGAATTGAAATTTCATGCATGTCTCTCAAATTACTGGTTTCTTCTTCATCATACCGAAGGGACTGATCGAGAACACATCACTGAATGATGATCAAAGGCAACAATGAGAGATAACATACCCAGCCAATGATGAGGCCAAAACTATAGTCATGTCATCCCCAATTCTCCAATATTTTATATAATAAACCGACGATTGGACTTGTAAATTTGAAATTTTTTCGAGATGAAAGAAGAAGCCTCTCAGAATTCGAGGCAGGACAGCATGTAACCCAGTCAAAAATGGTTCCTCAACCTCAAGAAAAGAGGGAGCACCAATATTTTGAATTGAGATTTCACGCATGTCTCTCTCAAATTACTGGTTTCTTCATCATACCTTGTTAATGTATCAGATTCATTATATCATGTAAATGCATTCTCTATGCAAAGTAGCGACACCTCAAATTCATCATATCATGTAAATGTGTTCTCCATTAAGTGGACTAAGACACTAATCCAGATTCATCATATCATGTAAATGTGTTCTCCATTTATCAAATCACAAAATCATATCAAGTAAATGTGTTCTCTATTAAGCACACCTTAGGAGAGAGGATCCATGAGCAATGCTCCTCCAAGTGCATGAGTAATCTGCATCACTGATGTTACTGCCAGTAAAGTATTTATCATATGTCTAAAGAGGCAACAACCGTACCAGCACAAACCCACAAAGAAACATTTCTCAACCTATAAGATAAACCAACGAGGCAGCGATGACTTTTTTGCAATCTTTATAGGATAAATGGACGAGGCAACAATGGCTTGTAAATTTGCAATCTTTACAAGATAAACCGACAGAGGCAACAGAGAATTTTTTGCAATCTTTACATGATAAACCGACGAGGCAGCAATAGCTAGTGAGCAATCTTTATAGGCAACAATGAATTTTTGCAATCTTTACATGATAAACCGACAAGGCAGCAATAGCTATTGAGCAATCTTTATAAGATAAACCGACAAGGCAACAAGGGCTTGTAAATTTGCAATCTTTACAAGATAAACCGACAGAGGCAGCAAATAATTTTTTGAAATCTTTACATGATAAACCGACGAGGCAGCAATAGCTAGTGAGAAATGTTTACAAGATAAACCGACAGAGGCAGGAATGAATTTTTTGCAATCTTTACATGATAAACCAACGAGGCAGCAATTGCTAGTGAGCAATGTTTACAAGATAAACCGACAGAGGCAGCAATGAATTTTTGGCAATCTTTACATGATAAACCAACGAGGCAGCAATAGCTAGTGAGCAATGTTTACAAGATAAACCAACAAGGCAACAAGGGCTTGTAATTTGCAATCTTTACAAGATAAACCGACAGAGGCAGCAATGAAATTTTTGCAATCTTTTACATGATAAACCGACGAGGCAGCAATAGCTAGTGAGCAATGTTTACAAGATAAACCAACAAGGCAACAAGGACTTGTAATTTGCAATCTTTACAAGATAAACCGACAGAGGCAGCAATGAATTTTTTGCAATCTTTACATGATAAACCGACGAGGCAGCAATAGCTAGTGAGAAATATTTACAAGATAAACCGACAGAGGCAGGAATGAACTTTTTGCAATCTTTACAAGATAAACCGACAAGGCAGCAATAATTAAGGGACGGATGAATGAAGAAACCCCTCAGAATTCGGGGCCGGACAGCATGAAACCCTAGTCAAAAATGGTTCCTCAACCTCAAGAAAAGAGGGAGCACCAATATTTTGACATGAGATTTCACTCATGTCTCTCTCAGAGTATTACTGGTTTCTTCTTCATCATACCCAAGGGACTAAACGAGATCACATCACAGGGACCAATTGCCACTAATCTTTTCAAATCTTTCATGTACCTTCATTTCTATGGGATCAAATGGCAGCCTTGTCATTGTTACTTTGTAACAATAATTAAGGGACTGATGAAAGAAGAAACCCCTCAGAATTCGGGGCCGGACAGCATGAAACCCTAGTCAAAAATGGTTCCTCAACCTCAAGAAAAGAGGGAGCACCAATATTTTGACATGAGATTTCACGCATGTCTCACTCAGATTCTTACTGGTTTCTTCTTCATCATAGACCCAAGGGACTAATCGAGATCAAAGGCAAAACCCATATGAAACCCACACCATTGAAACCCGCCACCGCGAACCGATCTGAAATTAAATCAAACGAAAACCGGAATCAAACCCCGAGATATGAAATGGAATAGAATCAAAGAGCGTTCGAATGGAATTTGATTACCGAATCTGAGAAGAACAAAACGACAGAGAGAAAGGAAAGGGGAAGGCGTGAGGGTTTTACCTTGCGGGGGAACAGCGAACCACGGCGGAGCGGGCGGTAGAGATCTCACTCATCTCAAACCAATTTTGAATTTCAAAACTCTGTGAGAGAGAGAGAGAGAGCCGAGCTTGAAATTCAAAATGGAATGAGACAGAGACCACCGACGTTTCTAGAGAGAGACTCGTAGATATTTGTTTGTGGTTGTAATGGGTTTCTTCCTTTAGAAGACTCCTCCTGTCCTGGTTCAAAATAAAATAAAAATAAAAAATAAAAAAACCCCTCATTCAGCTAATTACACGGCGACACCTGTCTTATACCGGCGACACCTGTCTCTCTGCTTAACCCTGTTTTTTTTTTATTTGGTCTGGTTTGATTACGACAAACCTGGTCTGCTTAACCCAACCTTAACCCTTTGTTTGATTACGACAATTTACAGGCTTCAAATGAATTACCATTAAGATAAAGCCACCATTTACACATTTTCAAAAAAATAAAATAAACCAACCCTTCAGAGTTCATACACTTAAAGTCCATTAACTGTGAATTATTATATATGTAAAACTCGCTACTTAACTAGTGTTATTTTTCAAACAAAGCTGGAAAATATTTTCAACATAAAAGTGAGAAATGTTGCTCGACTAAAACAAGTAGAGCAGGCTTACCTGTTAATCCATTTACACGATGAATACTCTCTCAGGTGCTGCTTCTCTTCCTGTCCCATGGCCCTTCTATACACCAAAGGCTGTCCAGTCTATTCTAAACGCCGATATTGTGATTATGTCCTGAAGATAAACTGGAAATCTCATTTTTCTCAATACCCCTTGTAGCACCAGTAGAGGTTCAGGAACATGTTGATGACTGAAATTTGCCAAAGGCTGCTTGTCACATCCCGACTCTTAAATTTTACCTTATTTACTGGCTTGGAATCAATAATAGTTTTACCGTCTTCGTAAATGAAATTATAGTTCAAAGGTCCCTAGAGGAGGGTTGGGGGACGAATATTTCCGAGAAATTATTCGTAGGAGAAATTTATGACGACGGTAAAAAATGGTAAAGTTTAGCTAGTAAAAGATAATTTTTATTGGGGTATTATTTTTGGAGTGTTAAATTTTAGAGTGGGTTAAATGGTGGTGGACCGGTTGGGCCAAGCCCAAATATTTTTTATGTTCTCTCTCTCTCTCTCTCTCTCTCTGTCTCTCTCTCTCTCTCTCTCTCTCTCTCTCTCTCTCTCTCTTCCGCTCCCCGAGCTCTCTCCCGCTGCCGGACTTCCCGTTGCCAGTCCGCCGCCGTCCGGCCACCGTTCACCGCCGCACCGGTCCCAAACGGTCGGCCTCCGACCCAGCTCTCATTCTAGACTGGTGGCAGCCTCCCTAGCGCCGCCATGAGGGAGAGAAGCCGCCCGGAAGTCCCGACTGCCCAAAACTTCCCGTCGCCGGAACTTCCTCCTCCGGCCACCATAGCCGGAGCTGCTAGGCTCAAAAGGAAACTCTCCTCTCGTACGTGCTTCCCCCCAAAAGATTCGCTCCCTCTTGAGCTAGGTAAGGAGAAATCGGTGTTTGAAATTCTAGGGCTTTTGTGATTTTTTTTCGATTGGCATGGTTAGGCTTAGAATTGGACTTTGTGCTAGTTAGGAAAGTTGTAGAAGAGGTTGAGAGGAAGATGCTGTCAAAATTTGGTGGGCATTGGAGGTCACCGGAGTCGGCCGCCGGCGGAGCCGCAGCTGGCGTCGTCGCTGAAAAAGTGTTTTTAGTAGGAAATTTTATGAGAAGTTTAATGGAATGAGTTTTAGCAGTTTTGGAGGAGTTTTGGATAGGTTTGGGAATTTTTAAAGTTTGGTATTTTTAGCGGATTAATAAGTTAAAATCCGGCCACGTGATTATTTATGGTTACGAAGGTGGAAGGTGTTTTTGAGGATGTCGGTTAAAATTGTGGAGTTTTATGATTGGCAGTAAAGTTAAGATTTAGGGCGATAGGCATGGTTAGACGCGCGAAGCTCATTTTTAATTATGCAAATTTTCTTTAAGCGTCGGTGTTTTATTTAAGGATTTATTTATGTTTTTGGAACAGGACGTGAAAAGGCCCGAGCGGAAGAAACCTCCGACCGACATCAGGCTTAGGCCTAATTTGTGAGTGGACATTTATTTTAAATATTATGCCTGCAAAACATTTATTGTTGAATATTTTACTTTTGTTGGAGAATAACCGAAATTGAGAATTTCGGTGAGTATATATGTTATATATGGATGAGTATGGGAATACTGTGTATATAAATAAATGCTAGCTAGCTCTACGTGCTTTTCCGTCATAATGAGGTAAAATGTCATTATGGTGTGACGTGAGCGTTAGACGCAATCGTAGTAGCCCCATACGAATATAATAATGATTCATAAAGGGAGTATGCAAGTATATAAATACACCCGTCTTTTCCGCGTAATGAGACAAAATTCCATTATGGCGTGATGTGAGCGTTAGACGCAAGCGTAGTAGCCTTGTATGAATTTCTATTTTCTTATATTTCTTCATAAGAAATCATACAAGGAGTATGACGAGTGTAAATACATACATATATATATTTTAGCCTGAGAGGCTGTATTTTATTAAGTTTTGGAGACTAGCCGGAGCTAGTCAAGTTTTTAAGCTGTCGCATGCAGCATAGTTTCTATGGAAATTTAAATTGGGAAAGCATAAATATTTTCATTAAATTCATTTTTGTCCACTCACTCTAACGTTTTCAAATGTTTTCCCCTGGGCTCTTCGTTTTTTTAAATGCTCAGTCTGCAGAGTACGGGTTGGTACTAGTAGGAGGAGACGAGGCATAGTCACCCACCTTTCAGCAACTTTTCACCAGTAGGTTACCTGCTTAACCTACTAGGGTAGTTTCCTGCTTCCGTTGTTTTTAGTAGCTCTGAATACTCTTGGGATTATTGTATAATATTTTAATGAAGTGTGCTAAGATTCATGTTATATTATTTGGATTATTTTTATGGGTAATTCATGGATTCTCTGGTTTACGGTTGTCCATTTTCAAAGGAGATTTGCCGAGTCCTTCGGTAAATTTTCCTTGGAGGTGGACCCCGCATGACTTACTTCGGGTTTCAGGGTGAAATTCGGGGTGGGTCCTGACACTGCTTCTGATTGTAGCATCTCCAACCACTTTCTCTTCGCGCCAAATAAACAAGTACACAGGTTGAACATAAATTGATAGAAATTGTTCAACAATGTCTTTTTATAGCCTTACACATATGTTAATCTCATATACCTGTTATGCCTAGGGGACATGCTTCGGAAAATTACTCGGGTCTTGCGGGGGTCTAAGTTTAAATCAGCCCATTTAGCCCATGTAGTGAGTAATTTCTGGTATGCAACCATTTGATTCATACTTGTAAACAGAGATTGCCCCTCCATGTCTGAAATTAGTCATATCATTGCAAGTCGATCAAATTTAAGGTCCTGCATAATACTAGTATACTACCAGTACTTACTCAACACACTTGACCAAATACATACAATACTTGATGTCCCAATAGCCAACTTTTCCAAACAAAACCAAAAGAATGAAATTAGCTAACTAATCAAAGAAATCAATGAACGGTATGCATTTGATAAACTAATTTTGAGTACTGTCTTACGACGATGTTTTGTCAAGAGTGAGTCCACCAGTGAGCTGAATCAAAAACAAGGACATCAACTCCTCTCCAGTAGCTTGATGTCTCGTATATCTGTTATTTTACTTTTAATTACTCGTAACATTCATCTGAGATAAGTGACCATTTTTCTCCACTGTTTATAGCTTAACTTGATAGATAGTTTAGAAATACATAACGCTGAAAATCCTAATTCAGTGGTTTACATATGATTATTCTTATCTTAATTCTTGTTAACAGCCCACATCCATCACAAGCAAAATGGGTGTTCATTATATCATACAAGCCACATGAACACAATTCTCAACCTCATGAATCAAAACGCACAAACCAAACCACAGAAGAACCCAAATGTGAGTGCAATTCAATCAAGTATGAAAACCCATTCGTATATCCAAACGACAACCCTTCTTGATGCAAAAATTGAAGTGTAAGTTGTCAAACATACCTTGTGTTGCTTCAGAAGTTAGCCGAAGCAAAATGCAAAACAGAAAAGCTGCAATTCGATCCCTTCAGAACTGGACGCCTGAATCCCTATGAGATGTTGAGTCTCTTTTGCGCTTGTTTAACCCCAAAATCAAAACCAGAAGACATGGGGCTTGAATCTCTTTGAGATGTTGAGTCTGACATTGAAGAACGGAAGAATGCTAAAGGTCTTATGTACTTGGTTTTGTTCTGATTACGGGTCTGGGCCAACGATGAATATATGGGCTCGGGCTTTAAACAAAACTGTATTTAAGGCTCTGTTCTTCTGAAGCATCAACAATAAACAAAACTGGATCCAAAATTGATTTTCTTGTTTTGTTTCCAAATCAAAACTAATTCATGATTTGCATTGTATGAAAGCCCAAAGCTTATTAGACTGAAATCATAATGATGCAGATACTAAAACATCATCCAATAACAGATATTTTTCATACTAACCTAAACACATGAACATCAATATCTTAACATATATGCGTTCATAAACAGAAGAACATAATACATTGATTAGTAACATCTTGAGTTACGACAAAAACTAGATGTCAGAGTTGGCTGATGAAAACGACACAGTAGACCCCTTCCCCTTAATACATTTTCCCCTAACAATGCCGTTAATTTGGTTTCTTAGATTTAGTTGGTTCATAATTCTTTGCCATTCTACTTCTCATCTATTTCTGTAACCTTCATTGATTACATTAGCCATGGATGCATTTGCTCTCAGCTCTCTAGGGTTTTATTTCTAAAATGTCAAGAAATATAACTAGTGTCTTTGCTACAAGCGTTCATTGCTCAGTCAGTCACCCATGGAGAAGCAGTAACTCCAACATACTACAGCAAGCTAAATTTTCGAAGAAATTTGGAAATTCTTGCTGCCATTTTCACTACTCCAAACCAATGTTTGAAATTATGTTATTTAACTGAATTGCTCAAGGTATCTTCAAAGGTTGAGATATCTGATGATGAAGAAGATGAAACATACTACCATAAAAATGATAGTTTCTAGTGTCTAATGATTCTGATCCTATTAGCAAACATACTACCATTCTATGATTCTGATCCTATTAGCAAACCTCTAGCATCAGACACTTGCAGCATCAGAGAAGCCATGTTTTTGAAGAAAATTTTTAGCTCTCGAGAAAGGAACTCTAGGTTCAGATACAATTAAAACATCAAACTCATATAGAGGAACAAAATGAGAAATAGCAGTTCTAAACTTCTTTCCCCTAGAACCACGCACATTCCAACATAACACTAAACATTTGAAGTTGTAGACAAGGTAGGGACTAATCCCATTCATTTTCAGAAATCATATCTTCCACAACATGGGAAGGCACCTTTTTAACTTGTACCAAAAAACTGTTTTCAGCCGAATATCATATCAACAAAATTTCAAGCCGCATTAGAAATAGTATCCTCCAAATTAAACTCTCCCCACACAACTTTCCCTTCAAAAAGACAATGGCTTGCACTGCAAGCACACACAGACTTTACACAATATTCTCCTGACAAATACCAGTACAATTAACCCTTCCCAATAAAACTAGGGAAAATTCTAAAGTGAGTTAATGCATGTTATGCATCAACTTTTTAAAATATTTTTGACCGTTTGATATAATAAAAATACGAATATATCTAACGGCTCAAATAATTCAATATTGGTAACCTGTTTACCCGGTAGCAAGTGCAAATCTTTTTCTTTTTTAAATTACCAATATATCAAGTGCAAAACCCTAAATTGAAAGAATACGAAGAAAAGATGAAGTAAACTAGAGACAGCTCGAAGAATTAAGAGAAAACTCGTCTTTGGTCCTGTATCAATTTTTCGTTATTCATGAAGAAAACCCTAAAGTGAGGGAGGAGAAGATGAAAGGAAGGAGGAAGAGGAAAAAAGAGAGAGATATTTAGGAGTAAGATGGATAAGTTTCTAGGATTCAATTTTCAATTTGATGGGATTTTGATTTGTAAAAACTACGAATTGGTGTTCACTTGTACCTAGCATAACCAAAGGCTTCAATCTAGATAGGTTCATTGTCTGTATCAGATTGAATTCATTTATATTGATCATGGAGATGAGTGAGATTGATGATGCGTTGTGCCTAACGATTGATAAGCCGGTGCAAGGTTATATGCTAAATGGGTGAAATACTGTGTTCATAGCCATATATGCAACTATGCTAGTAATTGTGAGTTGGACACTGATCGATACTACTAAATACTTTCACAATATATGAACATACTAGCTGAAACCTATGGAGGTCTTAGAGATAATAGTTCTTCTTACTTCTTCTTCTTACCCGGGTATTTGAACCAATAGAAATTTCATGCGAAGAAAACCCTAAAAAATCTAAATTTGAAACTCCTTTTTATCATCCCCTCCAATTTTGTTATATTTCTGATCATGTTGAGTAATAGTTGAGTGATTATCACTCAACCATTCCACCAAAAAATTCGCATAGTCGTCGTCATCGTCTTCCACCCAAAAAGTTCTTTCCATTTTTCTGGTCTTCTGATTCCTATAATCTAATGATACCAGAGGACTAAAATATGATAATTTTTTTTTTGGGAAAATGCTCATTAGCCCTAAATTTGAAGATGTTTTTGAAGCTTTATGGGTTGAATTTGCAGAGGATAAGTGAAGAAAACTGGAGAGATGTGTTTTTTCCTTCGATAAAATTGGGGAAGATGAGTTGTAGAGAGAGAAGGCATCGGGGATGGCAAACCAAATTGATTTTCTTTAAAGAAAAGAAAAAAAGAAATACAAAGTCAGTCAAACTTCATCTTACAAGTTAAACAAATATATATACCAATAAAATAATAGATGTGTTGTATTACAAGTAAAATGTTATTAATATGAGTAAATTATCGTTGAGACCCTTATGATGTAATGAGGATGTTTATATTGTAAATCATGTCCTTTAAGAAGTTTTAAGTTATGTGATGAGGTTTTTACATCGTTTATCGACAATTGAGGTGAAAGTAGTAATTATGTCGATTTCATGGTAGTTCTTTGTATGAGAACCATTTGATTCATAAGTCGACAAATTGTTGAAAAAGTAGTAATCAAGCTTGTATTTCTACTAATTTTTTTAATTACAAGTTCGAGAACTATTTTACCAATCTGACAACAAATTGTCGTAATAGTGGTAAAACTGATGTACATATGGTAAATAAGTTGTTTGTGTAATAAAGTTCTTTATCTAGTAATTAATACCTTGCTTTATGTAAATTTTGTTGTGATTGAGATAATTTCTTATAATACAACGTGTTTTACTATAAATTACAACAACTAAGGTATAATTGGTAAATATAGTCGTATTCTTGATATTACTTGGAATATGATACTTTTTACGAAAATAACAATAATTTTAACTCTAGTGACAACGAATATTGTAAATATTAATGATCATACATAAATTATCTGAAGTCATTAATCTTATAAAATAGTTTTTTTTTATGTAATTATAGTCCTTTTTTAAGTAAATTACACCATTCATGATATCTTTACTACAAATACCACATTTAACGTATTTAGTGATAATTACAGTGGTAAACTAAGTAATTACAACATTTACAACCTCATTACAAGTTTTTGAAAATTCACATATAATATAATTAAAAGGTCCTTAAAATTGTAATTTTTTTACACATGTCACAATATTACTGGATGACTTGTTTACCAGTATAACAGGTTGTTCATTTTTATATATTATTTTAAAATAGTTGATGCATACTATGCATCAACTCACCCTAGCCTTTTCCTAAAACTAATATCAGAATTAGTTGAGACTTTTTTCTTAGAATAAGTTGAGATTATTAGTAGTGGTGGGGTGTGATAGATGATAACAAAGACTGTGATAGATGATAACACCACCACTTTCACTTGCCTGTGTATTGGCCATCACCATGAAACTCCTATATAAACATTTCATCTAAGCCTAACACTTTCAAAAGTCCTACAATAACATATGAAATCATGAACTTCATTATGATTTATGAAAGACTGTTCACAAGTGCATTCATAAAGCCTTAAAATCTGCCTAACCTTAGAACTAAATCTGTAAATTACTAAGATTAACTCAAAACTTTCCCGAATGCAAAACCAACAGATTACATAAATTGAAGCTGAAACTGACCTCAGTGCCATCATATAGCACTCTAGCCAAAACAAGTATCTTGATCACTATATCACATGACTATATATTAATCAAGCACTGCCAATAATAGATTCATAACAACCACGTATAAGGTCCTGCTATACAACAGACAAACCATAAACACATGCTGTTATAAAGTCACTTGACATGTGTAATTTGCCCGAGACGAAAACAACCAAACAAACAACAAATAAAGGAAGGAAATCAAAGAAAAAGGAAGCTTCTAGAGTTACAACATTATAACTCACTGATTCATACTAGTCTTGACTAACCTCAAATTTCACAACTGAAGGATACATAAATGTAGATGTAGTGCATGACTAGATAAATATAAACCAAGAGAGTAGATACATTGTCCAAATTGAGTCACAAAATCCCAATGTCAGGTCAACAGATACACGCAAACATATTTTATAGTAGCTAAAGTACCGGCAGCAAGTACTTAACAACAATTGAATTTGATACCGAGTTATGTGTGTACCTATATATATATATATATATATATATATATATATATATATATATATATCTTTAGCCACAACACAGCATCATCACTTCAATATGTGGTTTTGATTATTGCTACTTTTTAACAGTTATTTTTAACATGGCATATTCAAGTAAATTCACAGTTATGAGTCACTTGTATACCATCACAGGGGGATAAAGTTTGAGACCAAATAATCATCAAAACAACAAGAAACTAAAAGGAAACAATTGTATAAGATGACATATTCAAGTAAATTCACACTTATGAGTCACTTGTATATCATCACAGGGGGATAAAGTTTGAGACCAAATCATCATCAAAACAACAAGAAACTAAAAGGAAACAATTGTATAAGATACCTGCAAGCAGATTTTAGAGGAGGCTAAGGTTGTCATAAAATCTAACGAGTATTAATTACACTGGAATATAGTGATCCACAACCAAGACATGCAAGTCCAGAAGTATAACTTAATGATAACCATGTAGCAGAGGTTTGGTTCTCCGCATCAGAACGACTTTTAGATTACTTTCCTCTAAATTTCAGTTCGCATAATGGTCTATGACAAAGGGTTTAAAATGTTAGACATTCAATAACACCTTACAACGTGTAGACAATTTCAATAGCCATAAACAAAAAATCGACCAAAGGTCGAAAATGAAACATAGGATCTATAGAAATGTCAATTACTGAATATAATGACGCAACAACTAAAATGTCAAGCTATCAGATTGTGTCATATCAGACTGGATTATGACAATAAGCACCTAAAATTATAATGACAGCAAATCTTAGGTTGGTGCCCAGAGAAACAAACACAATCAAACATATATCCCATAGTTGCATTATCACATAACGTGATCGTATACATTTGATTAGAATAATTCTAATTAGATCGTTCACAAGACTTATCAAATGGAAAGCATACAGAAAGTTCTGACAATATTACCCCTCACATCTCTGTCGAAAAGTTCAAATAAAATGTCAGAAAACCCATAATAAGTATGATTCACCGTTGGTGAAACTTGTCGCAAAACAAAATGGTTTTGAGTATTCCAAATAACCACATAATCATGAAAATGAGACAAGTTTCCTCAAAACAATTAGAGAAAATAAAAGTAATCTGATCTAGTATAGTGCCATTCTAGTGTAAAAAGTAGGAATTGAAGCAAGTGACCAAACTTGTCTAGCAAAATGACAATGCATGAATAAATGATTTATAGATTCATCATCCTGCTCACGAAAGGCATATAAGACATTGTGCTAACCTGATTCTACTCTTCAAATGAATGCAGCTATATAGTAGATTTAACCTTTTGGAGGTATTAACTATTAAGTAGTAAGTTCCACATCTTGAGTAAGTTTGAAGAAGAGGAATAAGGAGGTGTAAACTATGAATTAACCAAGAAGCAATCTTAATTGCAGACTCACCTAAACTGCTAGGGAACCAAACAAATTCATCAGCATGAGGTTTAATAGGTAAGGGGATAGCCAAAATCTGTCGAACGTACAGCAGCAAAGCCTGAGAGTTCCTACGCTAAAAGAATGTTTCATAAAGCTACAGGTTCAGGAATGAGTACAAGTCTTATACGATCTGTAATCTAAAAACAACTCCATTCTTGTCAAAAGAGAACAAAAAGGATATGAAAACTTGAAGCTGCTGATTTAAGTATGGAACTATATTTACATCATCTAACGTAATATGTTTTCTTGATACTTGGTAATATCTTTTTCTAATATAGACTAGCAACGAAAACGATATCCTTGCAGACATGCGCAGCTTAAAAAGTTAGCTCAATGAAAGATGTATGATTGGGAAAATTAATCATGGATATCATAAAAGAAATAAATAACTGAAATATTAGATATGCAAAGAGGATCTGCATCCCCCAGCAGGCACATAGGAGTAAGAAAATGTCCACAGAAAATGTCACAGCAGCTGCAGAAAAGCAAAGAAGAAATCAAATAATGAAGCATGGAATTCTTTTTGAATTCCATTAGAAGTAGAAAAGGTAATACATAGTCTGGGGCCTCCAACCATAACTAACAGGCATAAATGCATTGATTCAAACGTAAAGCATATATAAGAGATCAATCACCGAGATATCGAAACATTTCGATCATTCTGATCAATCTCAGATAACAGGTTTCAGCATCTGATAATTCTTCTTTGAATTGAATGCAATGACAACCAAACCAGTTAGATGTGTTTGGAACTACACCACAGAAAAAGAATTATCAGTTAAAATTTGGGTTTGGAACTAGACCACGTCTGGTCATTGATCAGGCTTCCGTGCAGGTACTCCACCCTAGTTCAGCCAAACTAATTCTAGCAGGTATATCATTTAAACTAAACTCAGCAAAATATAAGATTCCAACCAGAGGGTCTAAATAAGGCTTTGGCAGGATACCCCAATTTGCATCCCTAGTGATATATGCGTGAGGGAACACCTAACTGAAATTGGACTATGGCATGTCCTACATATTTTTGTTAGTGAAAAGTTGATCATAACTTTTGAGGTCGCAATTTTTTTTGGTTAAAACAGGAACATCATCATGTTCTTATCTCAACTAATTAGATGTGTTACTCCAAGAATACTAGCTAGTTCTATCACCTAACCAAAGGCTGTGATAGATGATGACAACACCACTTTCACTTGCCTCTGTATTGGCCACGTACTACCATGAAACCCCTATATAAACCTTTCATCTAAGCCTAACACTTTCAAAAGTCCTACAATAACACATGAAATCATGAACTTCATTATGATTTACGAAAGACAGATCACAAGTGAAATCATAAAGCCTTAAAATTTGCCTAAGCTTAGAACTAAAGCTGTAAATTACTAAAATTAACCCGAAATTTTCCCGAATGCAAAACCAACAGATTACATAAATTGAAGCTGAAACGGACCTCAGTGCCATCATATTGCACTATAGCCAAAACAGGTATCTTGATCACTATATCACATGACTATATATTAATCAAGCACCGCCAATAATAGATTGACAACAACCACATATAAGGTCCTGCTTTACAACAGACAAACCATAAACACATGTAGTTGTAAAGTCACTTGACATGTGTAACTTGCGGACTTGCCCCAGACCAAAGCAACCAAACAAACAACAAAGAAAGGAAAGAAATCAAAGCAAAAGGAAGCTTCTAGAGTTACAACATTATAACTCATTGATTCATACTAGTCTTGACTAACGTCAAATTTCACAACTGTAGGATACATAAATGTAGATGTAGTGCATGACCATATAAATATAAACCAAGAGGGTAGATACATTGTCCAAATTGAGTCGCAAAATCCCAATGTCAACAGACACACACTAACATATTTTACAGTAACTAAAGTACCGACAGCAAGTACTTAACAACAATTAAATTTGATACCGAGTTATGTATGTACCTATATATATATATATATATATTTATTTTTAGCCACAACACAGCCATCATAACATGGCATATTCAAGTTAATTCACAGTTACGAGTCACTTGTATACCATCACAGGGGGATAAAGTTTGAGACCAAATAATCAAAACAACAAGAAACTAAAAGGAAACAATTGTATAAGATGACATATTCAAGTAAATTCACGCTTATGAGTCGCTTGCATATCATCACATGGGGATAAAGTTTGAGACCAAATAATCATCAAAACAACAAGAAACTAAAAGGAAACAATTGTATAAGATACATGAAAGCAGATTTTAGAGGACGCTAAGGTTGTCATGAAATCTAACGAGTATTCATTACACTGGAATATAGTGATCCACAACCAAGACATGCAAGCCCAGAAGTATAACTTAATGATAACCAAGTGGCAGATGTTTGGTTCTCCGCATCAGAACTTCTTTAGACTACTTTCCTCTAAATATCAATTCTCATAATGGTCTATGACAAAGGGTTTAAGATGTTAGACATTTGATAAAACCTGACAACAACGTGTAGACAATTTCAATAGCTATAAACAAAAAATCGACCAAAGGTCTTATATGAGCACAAAGTGTTATGTTTATAATGTGTTTCCTACCCTATTTAGCTATGATATTCTCATAATAATGTTATTTCTAACATGTTTTGTGGTATTAGAGGCACAAAGAGCTTAATTGAGAAAAGAAAGCTAAATCGCGAAAATAAGAGAAAAATGCAGAAAGCCCAAAAGAAGGCCCAAACATTCAAAGTCTAAAAAGGAAGGAGAAAAGTCAAACATGTGCACCTAAAGAAGAAAAGTCAACCTTGTGCACCTAGTCCCACATCATTTTTGAAGAGAAGTTTCACCAAGGTGTTCACTATAAATAGAGGCTCTCTACTTCACAATTATCATCATTCATTCAGGCAAAAGTCAGGGAAACACTTTAGCTCTACTGAGCAGCCTCTCCCTCTCATTTATCAAGTTTCTTCTTCCCTTGCCAAAGCCTTGTCGGACGTTCCACAAGAGCAACGACATTGAAGCCTTGAAACTTTGAAGCCGGAGCACTTTCTAGATGTCTACAAGCTTTTTGAAGACCGATAAAAGTGTAACCCTACCTCTGTTTTTGTTTAGTTTTCCTTTACAATTTTCAGAAACATATTTTTGGTTTTCAAATATTGGATTTGGATGTTGTTTCGATGGTTATGTTGTTAGTAAATTCAGAATTTTAGTAAAGCATGTTGAAGTTTCGTTCATGATATTTTTAGCAGTATGATCTTGTCAACTCATAGGTTAGAAAGTATGTGTTGTTGTTTGATATACCTATGTTAGAATGCATGCTAACTAATGCCATGATTTATGCTAAGCCTCGTAGGTAAGTGTAGGTCTCTAGTGGTGGAAGCTGTGTCACAGATATAGCCGAATACGTATACTATGTAATTCCCTGTTGTGACGTTCATGATATAATTGTGTTCAATCTTGTTCTATAGATTCTAAGGACTCATGTTAAGTATAGACAGATACGCTGAGTATTGATAGCAACCTTGCATGATATGTCCTAGTTCTAGACGTTCTGTGCTAAAGATTGTTTTGGCCACGATCCTCAGCGCGCGGAGCAGAGGTCAATAGCGAGCAAAGAAGAGGGAGAGATGCGGGCGTTCCACCTCACGGACGAGGAAAAGGTTGATGGTGTGCGCTTGACTTCTTGATCAGGCGGAAGGGGTTTCCAGGTGCCACCTCGGAGGAGGAATTTACGAGCACAAGGCGATCAATACTCACGGAAGGACGCGAGCAGAGCAACAAATAGGGAGTTCAGAGAGATCGGGGTAGAGTCTGGAGGGCTCTGAAGAAAAAACCTAGGCGGCGGCGCTTAGGGTTAGGGTTTTCGAGTAGCTCGATGGGTAACTGGGTTTCAGTTTGTATTGTGTTTTTGTATTTGTTTGAGAGAGAGTCTTTTGTTAGGGTTCGAGCCCCTTATATAGTAGTTCGACTTGCGGCAGAAGAAAAGTAATTAGAATCCAAGTCGGACTCTGAAACCCTAATAGCACAAGGGCCCAGCTCCGTCTATGCGAACCAACCATCTCGTGACACATGTCCAGTTCGCACACTTCATTCCGCATAGGGCATTGCTTCCGCGCTGCCAACTGTAGACTCCTATGCGAACTGGAATTAGGAATATCCTCATCCCGCGGGTTGTCACAGGATGCTATCTCGCGTGCTCCTGAAGCTCGCTTCTATTTCGCCGGTTATTGCAGCTCGCTTCCATTTCGCCAGCTATTGCAGCTTGCGAGCCTTAAAAAAACTTTTTATATTAAATGGGCCACAGAGATTGGCCCGAAGCATATCAAAGACTTATAAAAGTCTTCAACGATTATTGTGGTGCGCGTGGACTCCGCATGTGTCTTCCTCGCGAAGTCTCCTACGCGAGCCAGTTCGCCAGCTCGCCTCGCCTCGCCTACGCGGAGAGTCAATCTCGCCTCGCGGACTGGCAAATAGTAAATTCGCGCACGAACTCATGTTTCCACGCGAACTGTGTAGTTCGCGCGAAGTCCCTTTTGCACGCGAACTCTGTAACTCAGCTCGCGTGGTCTCACTGGCGGGCCATCACTTGTAAACTTAGAGAAACTTGGGCTCGCCGGTATGACATGGACCAAGAAATAATTAATATTTACATAGACATTTATTGTCCAGTAAAATATTAATTTAGGCGTAAACATTGCCCCCCTGCCTTGAAGTCATGAAATGTCAAGAATGACTGAAGAGGTTTATGTTCATGTTGCTCCAAAGCCACTGGTATTGGCTCGGGTCATACATAAAATGAGTGTGAGTAGACAAGCCTGTGAATAGGCCTTGAAACCCAAGCACCCAACAAGGCATTGTAGCGAACTGCTGTATGGCTCGCCTCGGCACCTCGGACTTGAACTTCAAATGCATTCGCCTGCCCTACTTGTGCATTCGCCTGCTCAACTCAGAAGACATGGAACATTGCACATATCACGAGCGAATGTAGCTCGCATGGTTGTATCTTGAGCAGACGCATGTGACTTGAGTAGATTCCAAAAAACAGCCCTTCGCGAGCTCTTGGCGATGGCGGACTAACGTGGAATGACAATGGCTATGTACTTCGCTGCCCCCCAGTGCGAACCAGTGAGAGACAAACAAACAGAGTCGGCGAACGGCCGTATAAAGCTTAAAAACTTTAAGAGGCCATGCACTTCGTTGCCCCCCAGTATATTCTTCGCTGCCCCCCAGTGCAACCCAATGAGAAGCAAACAAAAGAGTTGGCGAACGACCGCCTAAAGCTGATGAACCAAGTTTGAAAATTTGGAGGAGGCCACAAGGGTTGGCCTAGATGATGACTAAGAAACTCTTGAATGAAGTTATTTTTTATTTAGGGCCTCTGGAATAGGCCCCAATCTTGTACTGGTATGTTAGTTAGACCACGCACGTTTACAAAGAAAAAACTGATGACTGAGAAACACTTGAATTAATTTTTTTATTTAGGGCCTCGGGAATAGGCCCCAATCTTGTACTGGTTTGTTAGTTAGACCACGCACGTTTACAAAGAAAACTAATTGCACGTTTCTCCCTGGGGTTGCCCCCTAGTGTGAGGTGATGGAGTGTAAGCGTGACGGCGCGCGACACTAATGACAGTGGTCGCGGGATCAGGAGGAGGAGGAGGATCTGCGCGCTCCCAAACATCAGCGATGTGGCGCTTTAAGAAACGACCATTAATAGGATTGGGATGGAGTGTACTGTCAAGGTCGCGCAAATGGTATGCCCCCTTAGGCAATATGCGAAGAATGATAAAGGGTCTCTCCTACCGCGCGGACCATTTCCCACGGCCTTCGGTTTTCTCCCCAAGTGGGAGCACAGCACGCCATACCGTTTGGCCTTCGGCATAACTCCGACCTCGAGTGACATTATCATAAGACCGCGCAACATGCTGCTTCTCAAGGATGAGATTGTTGAAAGCAGTGATGCGATGTTCGTCAAGGTCTTCAAGCTCTTGCCACATTGCCTGGACGTAATCGTCACCAAGCAACTGGTGCTGCTCCTGGACATGAAGCGAGGCGACGTGAACCTCAAGGGGGAGGACGGCGTCATGACCATACATGAGAGCATATGGGGCGGTATCTGTCGGACCGCGCTTGGATGTACGGTAGGCCCATAAAGTATGGTAAAGCTCTAAAGGCCAGACGCGGGGGTTCAACTCTAGCATCCTTCGCAGGATACCGAGGATAACTTTGTTGCTCGCCTCCGCTTGACCATTGGATTGGGCATAATAGGGGGTCGAATGCAGAAGTTTGATACCATAGCCGGTGAGGAATGTGACTACAGAATCCGCCATGAAAGTTGCCCCCCGGTCTGTCACGATGCATTCTGGAATACCAAAGCGGGAAATAATGTTGCAGAAAATAAAGTTGCGGACCGAGGTCGCGGAAGTGACCTTGAGTGGCTCGGCCTCAACCCACTTGGTAAAGAAATCGGTTGCCACGATAAGGAACTTGTGCTGCTCGGAGGAATGGGGATGAATAAGGCCGACGAAGTCTATCGCCCATCCTCGACTTGGCCAGGGTTTAACGATCGGCTGTAACGGAATGTTTGGAATGTGTTGCACTGGTCCGTGAGCCTGGCAGTCCTGACATCCTTTAGCGAAAGTAATACAATCCTTGAGAATAGTAGGCCAGTAGTAGTCGTGGCGATAGATTAACCAATGCATCTTTGGTCCAGCCTGATGCGAACCACAAACGCCGGAATGCACCTCACGCAGAAGCCGCTTAGCCTCGTTGCCATACACACAGCAGAAATCGTTACCATCCTCGCCGCGCCGGTGAAGCTCACCATTGCGAAGCACAAAGTTGAGGGCGAGAAACCTCATTTGCCGGGAATGGGTAGCGTCATGAGAGTGCTCGAGGTAGGCAATGAACGGTAACTGCCAGTCTTCATCGATAGGGTCTAAAGCAGCGACGTCAAGAGAATCTGCCTGATATTGCCCCCTGGTAATGAAAGAAGGAAGGGTACGTCGTTCGACCTTGAGGAGGCGATCGCGCACGCTGTCTCGCAAGCTAAGGCCAAAGGCAATTTGGGCAAGCTCATTCGCCGCGAAGTTGAACTCGCGCGGAATGTGCTCGATGTGAACGTCATCGAACCGGTCCAATACGTCAAACGCTTTGCGCAAGTATGGCTCGATAGATGAACTTAAGCACTTGAAATTCGCCACAAGTTGGTTGACAACCAATAAGGAGTCGCCAAAGACTTGAACCTCGCGGACTCCTAAGTCCAGCAAGATTTCCAGTCCGATGATGAGCGCCTCGTATTCCTCCTGATTATTTGTACATTTAAAGTCCAGCTGGAAAGAGTAAGAAAACCGGTCTCCTGCAGGGTTCTCGATGGCGATCCCGGCACCTGCAACGAGTTCAGTATGCGAGCCATCAAAGTAAAGAGTCCATGGAGTAAGGGAGACTACGGCGACCTCCAACTCGCGGAATGCTGTGAGTTCAGTTGGCGGGTGAAGAGCGAGGAAGTCCGCTATGGCCTGTCCTTTAACTGCCTTTTGCGGAACATATTGCAAAGAGAATTCAGACAAAGCCAATATCCATTTACCTATGCGTCCCTGTAGGATAGGGCGGGAAACAATATATTTGATTAGGTCGGACTGAGCGATCACCACCGTGGTAAAGGCCAACATGTAGTGGCGGAGCTTGCAACCTGCAAAGAATAGGGCGAGACACAACTTTTCCATTGGGGAGTAGCATGTCTCGCAATCTGTCAACACCCTGCTAAGATAGTAAACGGCGTGTTCCACTCCGTTCTCGTCGTCTTGTGCCAAGAGTCCGCCAATAGACAAATCAGCAGTGGCGATGTAGAGCTTAAGCGAAACACCAGGGCGAGGCGGAACCAAAACAAGTGGGTTCGTAAGATAGTCCTTGATACGATCGAAGGCCTCCTGGTGTTGTGACTGCCATACGAACTCGGTTGCCCCCTGAAGTTTTAGAAGAGGCAAAAAGGGTTGAACTTTCCCTACCGCGTTTGAAATGAAACGGCGGAGGAAGTTGATTCGCCCGATCAATTGTTGGAGCTCATTTTTGGTTGTAAGAGGCGAGGCATTTATTACCGCCTGCGCCTTGTCTTTGGGGATCTCGATACCCCTTTGATGGATTAGAAAACCAAGGAAGTCGCCTGCCTCCGCGAAGAAAACACACTTGGCAGGGTTCATCTTCAGATGATGTTTTCGCATCCGCGTGAAAACCTGCCGGAGGTCTTCAACGTGTGTCGCCCGCGTCTTGGTTTTAACCACAACGTCGTCGATATATACTTCAATCAGCTTGCCCAAAATGTCGTGAAATATAAGGTTCATGGCGCGCTGATACGTTGCCCCGGCGTTCTTAAGTTCGAAAGGCATGACAACGTATTCAAACGCACCTGCAAACCCTGGGCAGCGAAAGGCGGTCTTGTGATGATCCTCTTCGGCAACAGGAATCTGGTGGTACCCGGCGGTTCCGTCCATAAAGGATAGCACTTCATGCCCCGCAGCGGCATCAATGAGGAGGTCTGCAACAGGCATGGGGTATATATCTTTGGGCGTTGCGTTGTTGAGGTCCCGATAGTCGACACAGACGCTCGTTTTGCCGTTCTTCTTGCGGACATGGACGATGTTAGATAGCCATTCATTGTACTTGGCCACGTGAATGATACCTGATCGGTGCATGTTCTCAATTTCTTCCTTGACCACGATCTGGGTCTCAGTTTGCATGAATCTGCCATCTTGGGGGACGGGACGTCTGTCAGGATGAGTAGGCAGACGGTGACAGACTAAATCCGGAGATAGGCCAGGCATGTCTTCGTACTGCTCGGCGAAACAGTCCCTATATTCATGTAGTAAGGCGAGAAGGTCTTCCTTTTCTTGTCCCGCCAACTTGGCACTGATGGAGAGTAGCAAGGGTTTCTCTGCAGTCCCCACATCGACTTGTAAGGTGGGATCGCGGACTTGAGGCGGCGTGTCATCCAAGGCAGCGGGAGCTAACTGAATAACTTCCTCCTCGGTATCGGTATAGTCCACTATCTCATCTACATATTCCATAGTGGCAACCTTGTCGTAGGCTTCGCGTTCCGCCCAATGTGAGAGGAGTCTCTCACACAAGGACTCGCCAGCCTCGCGTGCTTCTTCTGAGGGTGTACTAATCATCAGAAGGTTGGAAATGGTCCATAATGGTGTAAGGACTTTGTAAGTCGTCCCTCGCCTGAGTGAGTCCCCATCGCGTTAAGTTGGAGGCCGTGACCCCATATGGGCGGCCTTTATAATCGACTCCTTGGACTTCCAATGGGCCCAAGTCGGTATTGTAGTAGCGAGCATCATTGAAGTTGGCGGAAATGGAGAAAGGATGCGGGTCCGCTTTGATGAGGACCGCCTCGCGTCTCTCATTATCCCAGATTATGAGCTCCTGGTGCATGGATGAAGGTATACAAAAACTCCTATGGATCTAATCGCGGCCTAGGATCATGCTGTAAGATGAAGCGCACTCGGCGACAAAGAATGTATAGACCCTTGAAGCCGGTCCCACCTTGACCCGTAAGAACAACAAACCTAGAGTCCTGGAGACTTGTCCGGTGAAGTTCTTGACTTTCAAGGACGTAGTTTGGATCATCTAGTGTGGGATACCAAGGAGTCCCATAGTGCGGGTGGTGACGACATTCACTGCAGCTCCCGTGTTGACCATAACTTTGTTTATCATAATTCCTTCAACTTCAGCCGTGATATACAACGGCCTCATGTGAGTGGCCATGTCCAGGGTTGGAGTGGAGATGGTCAGAGTCAACATGCGTGTGACGCTGCTTGTGGCTTCCAATGGTGCAGCGTGTGCGGGCTCCGCCGGGACCGGACTCATCTCACTGCTGCAAGGGGGGGATATGTCACAGACATTGTCGTTATTGTCTGGAATATCCGCCGCGTTGCATGTTGTATTTGGCGGGAGAGCGTATCTCTCAGATATGAAGAACACCATCCCGACCTGAAAAGAGAATTGTTCGCGGACTGGGACCAGTGGCGCCTCAATGCCCCCGTGTTCTCCGTCGAGCACGGCGAACGAATTCTCTGTGGGGCTGACTTCTTCGTTCTCAGGCCCTGCGGACACCTGAACCATGTTACAGGTGAATGATTCACCTTGTCCTTCTGTTTGGTCGTCTCCCAAGTCGATGCGAGGCTCTGAGTGAGTCTTCTCGTTCAGTGAATTTTCGTGAAAGCATTGGGCCATGAGTTCCGCGAGGTTGGGGCTGGAGGTGCTACTTTCGACCCCTGGCGAGATGTTACCCTCTGGCTGCCGTGGTCGCCACACGAGTTTGGTCGAGGGCTGTTTGTCCTCAGCTGAAAGCTTATCCGCGGCTAGAGGAGCTCTGGCATTGTCCTCTGCCTTAGACGGAGGAGGGACTGAGACCTAAGGCTCCTGTTTGGGTTGTGGTTGGGGCGGACCCGGTCGCGATAGTTCCTTTTTAGCCTCAGGTTCCTGGCGAAGAGGCTTCTGGTGATGTGATGACCGAGGCGGCTCGCGCCTTGGCTCGGGCCTTGATGTGGCGAACATTTTTCGCTTCGCTGGTGAAGACGGTTCTCGTCTTCTTTCAGCCTCTGGCGACTGCCTACGCCTTAGTAGAGATGGCGGGTCCCTTCGTCGTTCGCCTTCCGGCGACTGCTTGCGCCTTGGTGGAGATAACAATTCCCTTCTTCTTTCAGGTTCTGATGAAGGCTTATGCCGGGAAGACTGTGGCTCCCTTCTCCTTTCTGGCTCCGGAGATGATCTGTGCCTAACGGGGCGCGGATCCTGTCTTGGTGGTACGGTGAGGCGATAGAAAAGATTCGCCTTTGGAGCGGGGTCGTCTGCTACCTACGCACAGACACGTGGAGGCGTGACAGGTGGTCTTTGGAGTAGAGCGCGCAAGACTTCAGCTTCTCTCCACATCCTTTCGGGTGTCTGCACGAGTTGCGAGGGTCGGATGATGCCATCATCGGCCGCTCGCAAGGCACGCAAGATGCTGCCATACTTCTTCTGTAGCTTCCGCTTCTTGGATCTGCTGATGGTAACCGGCTTTCCCCCTTGCTGCGTGTACCAAATCCCTTCCTTGATCGCTGATTTGGATGTCGGGGGAATGTAGGGGTCGGTCAAGATACCTCGCTGAGGGCTTGAAGCCTTGCTGTCTTGGTGTTCGCTGCCGGAGTCGGAGATGTCCATCTTGCTTGAAGCTGGAGACGAAGGTACATCTTTAGTCTAGTGTGATTAGACGAAGGTTTCGAGGTGCTTGATCCTCTGTTCTAGCTCTTCGCGAGTCCTGGGACTCATGGGTTGATAGTTGTCAGTTGGAGACGGTGTATCCTCCTGCATGGTAGCTTTGCCTTTATCCTTTCTTGAAAGGCGATCGGGCTGTAGTCTGGCGGCTAACTCCCTTGCTGGGTAGTGGTTCCCATTTTGGTTTGCCAGAACGGTGTAGTCAATCGCCGGCCTCTTACGGTCTTGACCTGGCGGTTCGCGTTGGCCCGCATTTGGAGATAGGTCCAAAGTTAACGTGCGCTGGCCGATGCGGGGCCAGGCGATGTCCGCAATTGTGATCATGAAGCCACCTTTGTCCTCAAAGCGAATATACTTGAGGTCTAGCCAGTCCTGGACTTGTTCGCGGAGCTGGTAGCAATCGCGAGTTCTGTGTCCCCAACTGTCATGGAACTTGCAATGGACGCGGCCTTCCTTGTATTCGACATAGGGTAAGGCCCTTGATACAGTGACGAGTCCGCCGTCAATAAGATTGTCTAAAACCTCGTGCGCGAGGTTGACGTTGTAAGTGTACCGGCGAGATGGCTGATGTATGTCATCATTACCATCCTCTCGGTCTCGCTTAAGTGCTCGGCGCTGATTATCACGCTCTGGGTGTTCGGACAGGTCCAAGGTGAGTCTCCGCTGTCCTGGCTTTGGTGCGCGGCGGCGGCTGTTCTCCTCTGGATGGTCATTCCAGTTTACTTCGACCATACCAACCACGGCGGGGAAAGGATCCACATCCACCAAAGAGGCTGTGCTCTCCGGCGTCTTCATTTTCAACGCGTCAGAGTTTAACCAAGTTTGCAGCTGGTCGCGGAGCTTGACAAAGTCTTTGGTGTCATGATTGTAGACGTTGTGGAAACTGCAATATTTCTTGTCCTTTAGCCCCTCCTTTGGCGGGATCTTGTGGTCCAAACGTACGCACTTCGCCTCGATCAAGTCATTGAAGACAAGATGGGCGTTTTTCGCGTTATACGTGTAAGACTCGTATTCGGGCTTGGTCCATGCAAAAGACTGAATAGTGATTGGCTCACGAGTCATCTTGAGATTCTTCAGTTTGTGAGCCAAAGGCTTCCCGGTCAGTTCAATTGCTCCGACGTCGTCGACATATCCCATGCGCGGCCTCACTCTCCTCTTGCCTTTGGTAGTAAGGGTCGAACGTAGGGGATTGGAGGTTGAGTGCCCCTACTGTCCTGTTTCTCCCAGGTACGTATGTCCCCATGGAGGCATTCGCCTTCTCGTCCATTTCGTTGAGGATCAGCTCGTAACTGCCGACCTTGTTGATCAGGTCGCCCATAGACGTGAAGCGTTCCCCATGGTGCTTCAACCGCTGGCGATGCTCGAGGCCACGAACAACCAACTTAATGGCTTCCTGCTCGGGCAGGAGAAAGTCGCACTTGGCCTGTTGGATCTTGAACTGTTGAAGGAAAGAGACCCCTGACTCCATGCTCTGCTGGCTCATTTGGGTGAGAGAGTCAAGGCCGACCTCTGGCTCAATGGTACCGTATGTTTTCCGGAACAGTTTCTCCATGGTAGGCCAGTCCGTAATGGATCCTAGCTTCAACCTGGAGTACCAACTGAAGGCAGCTCCGGACAGAGAGGTCCCAAAGAGCTTGAGCTTGAGGATATCATTGTTCCCATACTGGCCGCACTGGACTTTGAAGCGGGCCATATGGGTTGCTGCGTCTTCCCTTGTTTCTCCAGAGAAGGTAGTGAACACAACGTTCTTGAACCCATGCGGGAAAGGGTACTGCGCCACACTATCAGGGTAGGGGTCGCGATAATGCAAGTTAGCATCACCGTTTCCGGTTTGCTCCTTGAGGATGGAGGAGATGAGCTGGCACCAGTCGGCTGTTGTCACAGGTGTAGGCTCCGCTCCCTCTTCATGGTTTGGCCATGCAGAGAAGCTGACGGCTTGTCCACCATTCTTGGGAATAAGGCTGGAGTAGGCTAGGAGCGGATCATCTTGTGTACCGACTCCATGGCGTAGAGAAGTATTCAATCCCCTGGAAGGAGCGAATGAGCCATGTGGGGGCGGACTCTTTGAAGTTCCTGCCCCTGGCGCGAACTGCGGGGCCTTCGGAGTCCCGACTTTAGGGTTTCCCCTCGCGCGCTCGTTAGGAGGGACGTATTTGGAAGTTCCTTCATTCGCGCTTGGGCCAGTAGGGTTTAGAGCAGGGTTCTTCGGTGCCTGCGCCCTCATCCAGTCTTCAACTTCGAGGACCCGCAAGTTCAGCCGGTCCTGTTTGTCCTTGAACTCGTCTAGCTTCTCCAGACTGTTCTTACTCCCAAAGAAGGAAGCATTCTGCTGGTTATGCAGCTTGGTGTCGTGATCGTCCAAGCGACGAGTTTGTTCATCCAACGTCGCGCGAGTGAGCGACAAGATCTTTGCATGCTGCTTTACGGTCTCCGCGTTCTGCTCCACGGTCTCCGTGTTCTGGTCCAGATCCGACCGGATCTGTTGAAGGCTACTTTCGACCAAGCCCTTGGTTTTAGTGAACTTGGCTTCAAGGTCGCCATAATTTTCACCGAGTGTGGTGAGTTTGTCATGGGTGGCCTGTAGAAGGTCTCTGTCTTGTTTGACCTGGGATGAGAAATCCATCATTTGACCTCGCAGGTCATTAATTGCTTGGAGGATTTTCTCCGATGGTAGAGCAGATCCTGCGTCTTGGTTTGGCTGAGAGCCTACCATTATGGTCTCGCTGAAGTCTGGATCACCAAACTGAGCAAGGACCTGTTCTTGAGTGAGGGATCGGCAAGCCGCGCTGTTATGTGGCTTATACCATAGTGATCTGTGCTTGAGACAAGAAAGCTGAGGCTTTCGGTACGGCGCTTCCTCTGGTTTCCCTATGGTGATTGCTTGTACTCCCTGTCCCACTGGGCGTGCCAATGTTTTGGCCACGATCCTCAGCGCGCGGAGCAGAGGTAAATAGCGAGCAAAGAAGAGGGAGTGCTGCGGGCGTGCCACCTCGCGGACGAGGAAAAGGTTGATGGTGTGCGCTTGACTTCTTGATCAGGCGAAAGGGGTTTCCACTGCAAGAAATTATTGCGCTATTGACACTACCGTGTTGAATCTGTGTAAAAATGTTCATCAAAATGGCACTTCTTTTTGTGATCTTCCTCAACATCTATGTCAGTATGGCGTCTGATCCGGATCCGGTCCAAGACTTCTGCATAGCCAACACAGCAGAATCTGCAACAGCAAGCAATGCCATCCAATGCAAGAATTCATCCCTTGCCACAGTAGAAGACTTTGTATATTCCGGCATCAAGTCTCCTGGAAAATTTGGCCAAACAGGTCTTTCTGCCATTTCAGTGAACTCAAATGTCTTTCCAGGACTGAACACACTTGGAATGTCATTTGTCCGAGCTGATTTTGAAGTTGGTGGTGTAAACGTGCCACATTACCATCCGAGGGCAACGGAGACAGCGTTTGTGCTTGAAGGAAAGATTTATTCCGGGTTTGTTGATACGAATAACAAGATTTTCGCTAAGGTGATCGAAAAGGGTGAGGTCATGGTGTTTCCAAAAGGTCTAGTGCACTTCCAAATGAATGTTGGTGACACTCCAGCAACCATATTGGGGAGCTTCAACAGCCAAAATCCTGGATTGCTAAGAATTCCCACTTCAATTTTCGGATCCGGCCGGGATCAAAGATGAGCTCTTGGAGAAGGCTTTTGAGTTCTAAGGAGATTACCAAGTTGAAAAAGAAGCTTGGTCCCCATTGATTGAGCTAGAGAATTGCATTTTCATTTTCCTATTCGTAACTCTACAGACATTTTTTCACGAGCAAATATATAAATCTTCTGAATTATGCTATCTCAATTTGGTTTCATCACTTTGTTTATTATTTTTACGTAAAAGCTAGGTATTCCATTTGTCAAATCCTGGAGATTTTGGTTGTATACCCGATAGAAGGATATACGCTAGGAAAACTTTATACAATTCAAATGTAGTATCATGAATTCTAGTTCAGAGGACAAAACGTTCTCTTTTTTTTTTTTTCTTTTTTCTTTTTTTTGAGAACTGACAAAACATTCATTTTGAGGTGCATGTAAATAAGAATTTGACCAAACTGATATAGCTTGACAGGGCTCATAAACTTCTCTATAATCATACAAGTTCTGTCTCTGTGCATGGTTCATTTTTCTTATGGTAATTGTGTTTTACATGTACGGCACTGAGGGCGAAATTAAGCAATGGACATAAAGTGGCAATCTATATTATATTACCAGACACATGATGATCCATCATTACAAGAATGCTGAAACTGCACTTGATATATCATCATGTGCTCTCAACAAGCTAGTGACTTTTTATAAAAGGAATGAGTGCAAATTAAAAAGAGACTTAAAATGAGTACAGTGAGAGACTTTGCTACCAAACATAACATATGTTGTCCTGATACAGATGAACACACTGCATCATGACTTATCATTACGTACACTCCCTTACAAGCAGTCTAATTAACAAGAAGTCTCTAACATGGCAGAGAAAGAGTTGTTCTAGCCACTTTACCTAACTAGTGTTCATGCAGTACAACTCTCTCAAGTCCCTCATACTCGGTTACGGTTAGAGCAAGGCACTCAACATCTCATTCCAGATATCAGGTACACCAGGAAGACACCAATGGCTGCAGTCCGATGAATACTCTCTCAGGTGCTGCTTCTCTTCTTGTCCCCTGGCCCTTCTATACACCGAAGGGTGTCCGTCTCTTCTAAACGCCGATATTGTGGTTATGTCCTGAAGATAAACTGGAAATCTTATTTTTCTCAATACCCCTTGTAGCACCAGCAGAGGTTCAGGAACATGTTGATGACTGAAATTTGCCAAAGGCTGTTTCTGATTGTAGCATCTCCAACCATTTTCTCTGCCAAATAAACAAGTACACACGTTGAACATAAATTGATAGAAATTGTTCAACAATGTCTTTTTATAGCCTTACACATATGTTAATCTCATATACCTGTTATGCCTAGGGGACATACTTCGAAAAATTACTCGGGTCTTGCGAGGGTCTAAGTTTAAATCAATCCATTTAGCCCATGTAGTGAGTCCTTTCTGGTATGCAACCATTGGATTCATACTTGTAAATAGAGATTTCCCCTCCATGTAGTAATCCCACCTGAAATTAGTCATATCATTGCAATTCGATCAAATTTAAGGTTCTGCATAATACTAGTATACTATCAGTACTTGCTCAACACACTTGACCAAATACATACAATACTTGATTTCTCAATAGCCAACTTTTTCAAACAAAACCAGAAGAATGAAACTAGTTAACTAATCAAAGAAATCAATACCGGTATGCATTTGATAAACTAATTTTGAGTATTGTCTTACGACGATGTTTTGTCAGAGTGAGTCCACCAGTGAGCTGAATCAAAAACAAGGACATCAACTCCTCTCCAGGACTTTGCATTCTCCTCGATCAAATCCAAATGCAAAATCCTCTTGTTTGCAGCTCCCTTGTTCAGTTCTACTAGGAGTGGAGCCCATGTAAACTCAATGGATACCTCAAAGTCCTGTATATGAATGATGAGCATTTATTTACTATTCATTCATCAGTGTTGTACTTCTGGATAAGTGATTAGTGTTAATTAAGCTAAAAGTTGGAGCTATATACCATTGCATGGAATGCCATAGAAGGACCATTGTAGGTGACTCTCTTTCGAGCTGTTGGAACAACTCCTTGTACTAAGCACACAAGAGACTCCCACTGATTCCTCATTATAGAATCACCCACCAACATTATTCTTTTCCTTCTCATTTTGCCAAGAAATTTCAATGCATCAAACCTGCATATCAAAAAAAGAAAAGAAAGAACCCTCTTTCACAATGTACACATGTACTGTTAGTCTTAGAGTAGCTAGTAGCTAGTTTTTGGTACCTGGGAATGGAGCAGCGGTTTGGCTTCCAGCGCCACTTTTCGTAGTTGGAATCCGGCCTTCCATTTTTTTGACAAGTGACGGCAGTGCTAAGATATGGACAGGTAGAGTCATAGAGAGGGTAGGATTGATCATAAACCCACTTTCCGGCCGAAAGTTGACACTTGCTTCTTGAACTGTGGTGGCTCTGAACCATGTTCACCCGATCATCTTCATCGTTAAGCCACGAGTGTTCATCATCCTCATCCTCCAGCTCAAACTCGGACGACTTGACAACGGATGCAAAGATGAAGATGATGGTCATGAAGAGCAGACATTGAAGCTGCTTCATCTTTGTTTCTCTCATTGAAATAGCAAGCAGCCTGCACAGACATGAAACAATGCATGGACAAGTTAAGAGAAGCTGATAGCTAGAATCGAAGAAGCTTTAAGGTTTAAAGCTAGCCTTATCGATCATCACCATCACCATCAAGCTAGGCATGCATGACTTGCGGTGGGATGGACCCCATGATAATTGCTCTTGGCTCTTGCTAGCAGCTTTTTCACTTTTGTGCGTTGAAAGGGGAAGCAATAGGGGTAAAAAGATGAGCTTTGCTCTCCGCGACTGAAGGATATGTAGGCCATCAATCTAGAATTATCGAGCGTGATTAGATAAACCAGGATGATCGATTCCACCAATTAAGGATCGATCACTTCTGGGTAGCTAGACTTACCACCAGTTAAGCATGTTATTAAGAATTTAAGAGTACGTTCACCTGGTCAGCTGATCAATGATGTTCACCAAAGGGTACATGTGATGAAATCATAAGCTAGCAGTTCACTCCAAGGGTAACAATGGGGGGTACCAACGTACGTACTCTAGACAAATCAACAACAATTTGAACTCAAATTTTATCAGACCAAACTTTTTTTTGTTGTTGCATGCAGCATGCAGGTTGAAAGTCCCTCTTGGCATGGTTTGCTATTTTGTTTGATTTTCGACAACCTCTAACCTTTGGAGTGATCGATCGGCGCAATCCAAAGGTCAGAGTTGGTTGGGAGCTAGAAGTCATATATTGGCGCGACGGTGTCGTCGGAGAGCGGACGACGGAGATATGGCGGAAGGAAGTCGGAGACGACGGAGGTTGGGTTACTCGACTTGGTGATTTGACCAATTTCGTTGACTCGGGTTCTATTTATAGAGAAAGTGGGACGGTCAGGATCAATAATTCTGGGTTAAAGATGACGGCCTAGATTAAATGGTTATTTCCAAATTCCAATAATTAATATCTTCCAAAACTCCCATATTTGTATTTCGTCAAAAAATAATATCCATTTGGTACTAATACTTGGGTCAGGTTGCCCATTCCAATGAAAAACGTTTTTCATTGCTCATTTTAATTATTCTTACCAAAATTACTTTTCTATCCCTAACCACCTAACTATTTGATCTTATCCCTCTCTCTCTCTCTCTCTCTCTCTCTCTCTCTCTCTCTCTCTCTCTCTCTCTGACGTGCTCGTTTCCTGGCGCTCAATTTAAAAACCCCTTTTTTATCAGAATGTAGTATTGGCAAATAGGGTTTGATCAATCCGGGGACTTATAGGGCACTCATGCAGTCAAGGTTACACTAAAGAGTCAGTAACTATAAGTATTTACAAGCATTCATTTACAAATATACATATGGTACAAGGTAACAGGGGGGTTTGCAGGTTTGTTGTTCTATGTTCCTGTTTACGCCTAAATTAATATTTTACTGGACAGTAAATGTCTATGTGAATATTAATTACATTCTTGGTCCATGTCATACTGGCGAGCCCAAGTTCTTTAAGTTTACAAATGTCGGCTCGCCAGGGAGCCACGCGAGCTCAGTTACTGGACTTCGCGCAGCTTGCGCGCGGGATGAACATAGGCGGACTACACAGTTCGCGTGAAATTACTATTTAACACTCCACGTAGGCGAGGCGAGATTGACTCTCCGCGTAGGCGAGGCGAGGCGAGCTGGCGAACTGGCTCGCGTAGAAGACTTCGCGAGGAAGCAACATGCGGAGTCCGCGCGCACCACTTTAATCTTTGAAGACTTTTACAAGTCTTTGATATGCTTCGGGCCAATCCCTGTGGCCCATTTAATATAAAAAGCCCTTTTAAGGCTCGCGAGCTGCAATAGCCCGCGAAATGGAAGCGAGCTTCAGGAGCACGCGAGATAGCATCCTGTGACAGCCCGCGGGATGAGGATATTGCTAATGCCGGTTCGCATAGGAGTCTACAGTTGGCAGCGCGGAAGCAATGCCCTATGCGGAATAAAGTGTGCGAACTGGGCAGGTGTCACCAATTGGTTGGTCTGCATGGAGTAAACCGTGTCCTTGTCAATTAGGGTTTCAGAGTCCGACTTGGATTCTAATCACTTTTCTTCTGCAGCAAGTCAAACTACTATATAAAGGGGCTCGAACCCTAACAAAGGCTCTCTCTCAAACAAACACAAAAACACAATACAAACTAAAACCCAGTTACCCTTCGAGCTCCTCGAAACCCTAACCCTAAGCGCCGCCGCCTAGGTTTCTTCTTCAGAGCCCTCCGGACTCTACCCCCCCGACTTCTCTCTGAACTCCCTATAATTGCTCTGCTCGCGCCGCCGTGAGTATCGATCGTTTGTGCTCGTAAATCCTCGTCTGAGGTGGCACCTGAAACCCATTCGCCTGATCAGAAGTCAAGATCTCGCACACCTGCAACCTTTTCCTCGTCCGCGAGGTGGCACGCCCACAACTCCCCCTTCTCTTTATTCGCTAGAAACCTTTGCTCCGCGCGCTGAGGATCGTGGCCAAAACATTGGCAGGCCCAGTGGGACAGGGAGTACAAGCGAATACATCATAGGGAAACCAGAGGAAGCGCCGTACCAAAAGCCCCAGCTTTCTTGTCTCAAGCACAGATCGCTACGGTATAAGCCCCATAACAGCGCGGCTTGCCGATCCCTCACTCAATAACAGGTCCTTGCTCAGTTTGGTGACCCAGACTACAGCGAGATCGCCATGGTAGGCTCTCAGCCGACCCAAGATACAGACTCTGCTCCGTCTATGGAGCAAGTCTTCCAGATGTTCGCACAACTCACGGGGCAGATCCAGAGTTTGACAATCCAAACCCAGGGTTTGACAAACCAAAGCTCCGCCACTCAACAAAGCCTCACCGACCTTGCTGGTAAGGTCGACGGCCTTGCTGAACAAGTCAAAAGGGACAAAACCCTTTGGGAAGCAGACCAGCACAACCTTACCGTACTCACTGAAGACTTCAACCAATTTGTCAGCGAAACAAGGGAAACCAAGGGCTTGGTCGAAGGAAGCCTTCAACAGATCCGCTCGGATCTGGACCAGAACACGGAGACCGTGAAGCAACATGCAGAGGTCCTGTCGCTCACTCGCGCGACAGTAGACGAGCAGACTCGCCGCTTGGACGAGCACGATACCAAGCTGCATGACCAGCAGAATGCTTCCTTCTTTGGAAGTAAGAACAGTCTAGAGAAGCTAGACGAATTCAAAGACAAACAGGACCGGCTAAACCTACGGGTCCTTGAAGTTGAAGACTGGATGAGGGCGCAGGCACCAAAGAACCCTGCTCTAAACCCTACTGGCCCAAGCGCGAACGAAGGGACGCCCAAGTACATCCCTCCCAATGAACGCGCCAGGGGAAACCCTAAGGTCGGGACTCAGAAGGCCCCGCAGTTCGTTCCAGGAGCAGGAACGTCAAAGAGTCCGCTCCCGCATGGCTCGTTTGCTCCTTCCAAGGGACTGAATAACACTCTACGCCAGGGAACCGGGACACCAGATGACCCGCTTCTAGTTTATTCCAGCCTTACTCCCAAGAACGGCGGACAGGCCGTCAATCTCTCTGCATGGCCAAACCATGGGGAAGAGGCAGAGTCCGTGCCCGTGACAACAGCCGACTGGCGCCAGCTTATCTCCTCCATTGTCAAGGAGCAAACTGGACACGGTGATGCTAACTTGCAGTATCGCGACACCTACCCCGATAGTGTGGCGCAATACCCCTTCCCGCATGGGTTCAAGAACGTAGTGTTCACTACCTTCTCTGGAGAAACAAGGGAAGACGCAACAACCCACATGGCCCGCTTCAAAGTCCAGTGCGGCCAGTACGGGAACAATGACATCCTCAAGCTCAAGCTCTTCAGGACCGTTCTATCCGGAGCTGCATTTACTTGGTATTCCAGGTTGAAGCCAGGATCCATTGCGGACTGGCCTACCGTGGAGAAACTGTTCCGGGAGACCTACGGTACCATTGAGCCAGAGGTCGGCCTTGACTCCCTCACTCAGATGAGTCAGCAGAGCATGGAGTCAGGAGTCTCCTTCCTCCAGCGGTTCAAGATCCAACAGGCCAAGTGCGACTTCCTCCTACCCGAACAGGAAGCCATTAAGTTGGCTGTTCGTGGCCTCAAACACCGCCAGCGGTTGAAGCACCATGGGGAACGCTTCACGTCTATGGGCGACCTCATCAACAAGGTCGGCAGTTATGAGCTGATCCTCAACGAAATGGATGAGAAGGCGAATGCCTCTAAGGGGACATACGTACCGGGGAGAAACAGGATAGTAGGGGCATTAAACCTCCAATCCCCCACGTTCGACCCTTACTACCAAAGGCAGGAGGAGAATGAGGCAGCGCAGAGATATGTTGACAACGACGGAGCAGTCGAACTGACCGGGAAGCCTTTAGCTCACAAACTGAAGAATCTCAAGATGACCCGTGAGCCAATCACCATTCAGTCCTTTGCATGGACTAAGCCCGAATATGAAGCGTACACGTATGACGCGAAAAATGCCCATCTTGTCTTTAATGACTTGATTGAGGCAAAATACGTGCGCATGGATCACAAGATCCCGTCCAAGGAAGAGCTAAAGGACAAGAAGTATTGCAGTTTCCACAACGCCTACAATCACGACACCAAGGACTGTGTCAAACTTCGCGACCAACTGCAAACCTGGTTGAATTCGGGCGCCCTAAAAATGAAGACGCCAGGAAGCACAGCTTCTCTGGTGGATATAGATCCATTCCCGGCCGTTGTTGGCATGGTCGAGGTGAACTGGAACGACTAGCCAAAGGAGAACAGCCGCCGTCGCGCCCCAAAGCCAGGCGAGCGAAGAATCACCTTGGACCTGGCCGAACACCCAGAGGAGGATAATCCCCGCCGGGCACTTAAGCGAGACCGAGAGGATGGTAATGATGACACACGTCAGTCATCTCGCCGGTACACTTACAACGTCAACCTCGCGCACGAGGTCTTAGACGATCTTATTGTCGGCGGACTTGTCACTGTATCAAGGGCCTTGCCCTATGTTGAATAAAGGGAGGGCCGCGTCCACTGCAAGCTCCATGACAGTTGGGGACACAGAACTCGCGATTGTTACCAGCTCCGCGAACAAGTCCAGGACTGGCTAGACCTCAAGTATATTCGCTTCGAGGACAAAGGTGGCTTCATGATCACAGTTGCTGACATCGCCTGGCCTCGCATCGGCCAGCGCGCGATAACTTTGGACCTATCTCCAAAGGCGGGCCAACGCGAACCGCCAGGTCAAAACCGTAAGAGGCTGGTGAATGACTACACCGTTCTGGCGAACCAAAACGGGAACCACTACCCAGCAAGGGAGTTAGCCGCCAGACTACAGCCCGATCGTCTGTCAAGAAAGGATAAAGGCAAAGCTACCATGCGGGATGATACACCGTCTCCAACTGACAACTATCAACCCATGAGTCATAGGACTCGCGAAGAGCTGGAACAGAGGATCAAGCACCTCGAAACTTTCGTCCAATCACACTGGACTAAAAATGTACCTTCGTCTCCAGCTTCAAGCGAGATGGACATCTCCGACTCCGGCAGCGAACGCCAGGACATCGAGGCTTTAAGCCCTCAGCGAGGTATCTTGACGGACCCCTACATTCCTCCGACATCCAAATCAGCGATCAAGGAAGGGATTTGGTACACACAGCAAGGAGGAAAGCCGGTTACCATCAGCTGATCCAAGAAGCGGAAGCTACAAAAGAAGTATGGCAGCATCCTGCGTGCCTTGCGAGCGGCTGATGATGGCATCATCCGACCCTCACAGCTCGCGCAGACACCCGAGAGGATGTGGAGAGAAGCTGAAGACTTGCGCGCTCTGCTCCAAAGACCGCCTGTCACGCCTCCACGTGTCTGTGCGCAGGCAGCAGACAACTCCGCTCCAAAGGCGAATGTCTTATGTCGCCTCACCGTACCACCAAGACAGGATCCGCACCCCGCTAGGCACAGATCATCTCCGGAGCCAGCAAGGAGACGAGATCCACAGTCCTCCCGGCACAAACCTTCATCAGAACCTGAAAGAAGAATGGAATTGTTACCTCCACCAAGGCGCCAGCAGTCGCCGGAAGCCGAACGACGAAGGAACCTGCCACCTCTACCAAGGCGTAGGCAGTCGCCAGAGGCTGAAAGAAGACGAGAACCGTCTTCCCCAGCGAAGCAAAGACTGTTCGCCGCATCAAGGCCCGAGCCGAGGCGCGAGCCGCCTCGGTCATCACATCCCCAGAAGCCTATTCGCCAGGAACCTGAGGCTAAAAAGGAACTATCGCAACCGTGTCCGCCCCAACCTCAACCCACACAGGAGCCTCAGGTCTCAGTCCTTCCTCCGCCTAAGGCAGAGGACAATGCCAGAGCTCCACTAGCCGCGGATAAGCTTTCAGCTGAGGACAAACAGCCCTCGACCAAACTCGTGTGGCGACCACGGCAGCTAGAGGGTAACGTCTCGCCAGGGGTCGAAAGTAGCACCTCCAGCCCCAACCTCGCGGACCTCATGGCCCAATGCTTCTGTGACAATTCACTAAACGAGGAGACTCATTCCGAGCGGCGGATATTCCAGACAATAGCGAAAGTGTTTGTGACATATCCCCCCCTTGCAGCAGTGAGATGGGTCCAGTCCTGGCGGAGCTCGCACACGCTGCACCGTTGGAAGCCACAAGCAGCGTCACAAGCGTGCCGACTCTGACTTTCTCCACTCCGACCCTAGACATGGCCACTCACATGAGGCCATTGTATATCACGGCTGAAGTTGAAGGGATTATGATCAACAAAATCATGGTCGACACGGGGGCTGCAGTGAATGTCGTCACCACCCGCACTATGGGACTCTTTGGTATCCCACGCTCGATGATCCAAACTACATCCTTGACAGTCAAGAACTTCACCGGACAAGTCTCCAGGACTCTAGGTTTGTTGTTCTTACAGGTCGAGGTGGGACCGGCTTCAAGGGTCTACACATTCTTCGTCGCCGAGTGTGCTTCGTCCTACAACATGATCCTAGGCCGCGACTGGATCCATAGAAGTTTTTGTATACCTTCATCCATGCACCAGGAACTTATGATCTGGGATACTGAGAAACGCGAGGCGGTCCTCATCCAAGCGGATCCGCGTCCTTTCTCCATTTCCGCCAACTTCAATGACGCCCGCTATTACAGTACTGACTTGGGCCCATTGGACGTCCAAGGCGTCGATTCTAAAGGCCGCCCATATGGGGTCACGGCCTCCAACTTAATGCGATGGGGACTCACTCAGGCGAGGGACGATTTACAACGTCCCCACACCATCGCGGATCCCCTACAACCATCTTATGATTAGTACACCCTCAGAAGAAGCACGCGAGGCTGGCGAGTCCTTGTGTGAGAGACTCCTCTCATACTGGGCGAAACGCGAAGCCTACGACAGGGTTGCCACTATGGAGTATGTAGACGAGATAGTGGACTATACCGATACCGAGGAGGAAGTTATTCAGTTAGCTCCCGCTGCCTTGGACGACACGCCGCCTCAGGTGCGCGACCCCACCTTACAAGTCGACGTGGGGACTGCAGAGAAACCCTTACTACTCTCCATCAGTGCCAAGTTGGCGGGACAAGAAAAGGAAGACCTTCTCACCTTACTACATGAGTATAGGGACTGTTTCGCCGAGCAGTACGAAGACATACCTGGCCTATCCCCGGATTTAGTCTGTCACCGTCTGCCTACTCATCCCGACAGACGTCCAGTCCACCAAGACAGCAGATTCATGCAAACTGAGACCCAGATCGTGGTCAAGGAAGAAATTGAGAACATGCACCGATCATGTATCATTCGCGTGGCCAAATACATTGAATGGCTATCCAACATCGTTCCAGTTCGCAAGAAGAACGGCAAAACGCGCGTCTGTGTTGACTACCGTGACCTTAACAACGCAACGCCTAAAGATATATATCCCATGCCTGTTGCTGACCTCCTCATTGACGCGGCCGCGGGGCATGAAGTGCTATCCTTTATAGATGGAACTGCTGGGTACCATCAGATCCCTGTAGCTGAAGAAGATCGGCACAAGACTGCTTTCCGCTGTCCGGGGTTTGCAGGTGCATTCGAGTATGTTGTCATGCCATTCGGGCTCAAGAACGCGGGGGCAACATATCAACGCGCCATGAACTTTATCTTTCACGATATCCTAGGCAAGTTGATCGAAGTCTACATCGACGACGTAGTGGTTAAAACCAAGACGCGGGCGACCGCGGAGGCAGGCGACTTCCTTGGATTTCTAATCCATCAAAGGGGTATCGAGATTCCCAAAGACAAGGCGCAGGCGGTAATAAACGCCTCGCCTCCTACAACCAAAAAGGAGCTCCAACAATTGATCGGGCGAATCAACTTCCTCAGCCGTTTCATTTCAAACGCGGCAGGGAAAGTTTAGCCCTTTTCGCCTCTTCTAAAGCTCCAGGGGGCAACCGAGTTCGTATGGGAGTCACAACACCAGGAGGCCTTCGATCGTATCAAGGACTATCTTACGAATCCACCTGTTTTGGTTCCCCCTCGCCCTGGCGTTCTGCTTAAGCTCTACATCGCCGCTGCTGATTTGTCTATCGGCGGACTCTTGGCACAAGATGACGAGAACGGAGTGGAACCCGCCGTTTACTATCTTAGCAGGGTGTTGACCGATTGCGAGACGCACTACTCCTCAATGGAAAAGTTGTGTCTCGCCCTATTCTTTGCAGGTTGCAAGCTCCGCCACTACATGTTGGCCTTTACCACGGTGGTGATCGCTCAGTCCGACCTAGTCAAATATATGCTTTCCCGCCCTATCCTACTGGGCTGCATAGGTAAATGGATATTGGCTTTGTCTGAATTCTCTTTGCAATATGTTCCGCAAAAGGCAGTTAAAGGACAATCCATAGCGGACTTCCTCGCTCATCACTCACCGACCGAGCTGACAGCATTCCGCGAGTTGGAGGTTGTCGTAGTCTCCCTTACTCCATGGACTCTCTACTTTGATGGCTCGCGTACTGAACTTGCTGTAGGTGCCGGGATCGCCATCGAGAACCCTGCAGGAGATCGGTTTTCTTACTCTTTCCAGCTGGACTTTAAATGTACAAATAATCAGGCGGAATACGAGGCGCTCATCGTCGGACTGGAAATCTTGCTGGACTTAGGAGTCCGCGAGGTTCAAGTCTTTGGCGACTCCTTATTGGTCGTCAACCAACTTGTGGCGAAGTTCAAGTGTTTAAGTTCATCCATTGAACCTTACTTGCGGAAAGCTTTTGATGTCTTGGACCGCTTCGACGATGTTCACATTGAACACATCCCGCGCGAATTCAACTTCCCGGCGAATGAGCTCGCGCAGATCGCATCCGGTCTTAGCTTGCGCGATGGAGTGCGCGAACGACTCCTCAAACGACGTACACTTCCTTCTTTCTTGCAAGGGGACAATATGAGGCAGACCTTCTTAACGTCGCTGCCTTAGATCCTATCGATGAAGATTAGCGGCTACCGTTTATTGCCTACCTCGAGCACCCTCATGACGCTACCCATTCCCGGCAAATGCGGTTTCTCGCCCTCAACTTTGTGCTTCGCAATGGTGAGCTTCGCCGGCGCGGCGAGGACGGTAATGATTTCCGCTGCGTGTGTGGCAACGAGGCTAAGCGGCTTCTGCGTGAGGTGCATTCCGGCGTTTGTGGTTCGCATCAGGCTAGACCAAAGATGCGTTGGTTAATCCGTCGCCACGGCTACTACTGGCCTACTATTCTCAAGGATTGTATTACTTTCGCTAAAGGATGTCAGGACTACTAGGCTCACGGACCAGTGCAACACATTCTAAACATTCCGTTACAGCCGATCGTTAAGCCCTGGCCATGTCGAGGTTGGGCGATAGACTTCATCGGTCTCATTCATCCCCATTCCTCCGAGCAGCACAAGTTCCTTATTGTGGCCACCGATTTCTTTACCAAGTGGGTTGAAGCCGAGCCACTCAAGGTCGCTTCCGCGACCATGGTCCGCAACTTTATTTTCTGTAACATTATCTCCCGCTTTGGCATTCCAGAATGTATTGTGACGGACCGGGGGGCAGCTTTCATGGCGGATTCGGTAGTCACATTCCTCAACGGCTATGGTGTCAAACTCCTACATTCGACCCCCTATTATGCCCAGTCCAATGGTCAGGCGGAGGCGAGCAACAAAGTCATCCTCGGTATCTTGCGAAAGATGCTAGAGTTGAACCCCTGCGTCTGGCATCTAGAGCTTTACCATACTTTGTGGGCCTACCGTACATCCAAGCATGGTCCGACAGATACCACCCCATATGCTCTCATGTATGGCCATGACGCCGTCCTTCCCCTAGAGGTTCACGTCGCCTCGCTTCGTGTCCAGGAGCAGCACCAGTTGCTTGGTGACGATTACGTCCAGGCAATGTGGCAAGAACTTGAAGACCTTGATGAACATCGCATCACTGCTTTCAACAATCTCATCCTTGAGAAGCAGCGTGTTGCGCGGTCTTATGATAAAGTTACTCGAGGTCGGAGTTATGCCGAAGGCCAAACGGTATGGCGTACTGTGCTCCCACTTGGGGAGAAAACCGAAGGCCGCGGGAAATGGTCCGCGCGGTGGGAGGGACCCTTTATTATTCATCGCATATTGCCTAAGGGGGCATACCATTTGCGCGACCTTGACGGTACACTTCGTCCCAATCTTATTAATGGTCGTTTCTTAAAGCGCCACATCGCTAGTGTTTGGGAGCGCGCACATCCTCCTCCTCCTCCTCCTGATCCCGCGACCACTGTCATTAGTGTCACGCGCCTTCGCGCTTACGCTCCATCACCTCACACTAGGGGGCAACCCCAGGGAGAAGCGTGCAATTAGTTTTTCTTTGTAAACGTGCGTGGTCTAACTAACAGACCAGTACAAGATTGGGGCCTATTCCTGAGGCCCTAAATAAATAAAAAAATTAATTCATGTGTTTCTCAGTCATCAGTTTTTTCTTTGTAAACGTGCATGGTCTAAGTAACAAACCAGTACAAGATTGGGGCCTATTCCTGAGGCCCTAAATAAAAAACAAATTCATTCAAGTGTTTCTTAGTCATCATCTAGGCCAACCCCTGTGGCCTCCTCCAAATTTTCAAACTTGGTTTGCCAGCTTTATGCGGCCGTTCGCCGACTCCTTTGTTTACTTCTCTTTGGTTCGCACTGGGGGGCAGCGAAGAATATACTGGGGGGCAACGAAGTGCATGGCCTCTTAAAATTTTTCAGCTTTTTGTTTGTCTTTCACTGGTTCGCACTGGGGGGCAGCGAAGTACATGGCCACATTGTCTTTCCATGTTGGTCCGCCATCGCCAAGAGCTCGCGAAGGGCTAATTTTTGGAATCTACTCAAGTTACGTGCGTCTGCTCAAGATACATCCACGCGAGCTACATTCGCTCGCGGTACGTGCCATGTACTATGTCTTCTGAGTTGAGCAGGCGAATGCGGGCTAGAGGCAGGCAAATGCAAGCAAAAAGCAAGCGAATGCACAAGTAGGGCAGGCGAATGCATTTGAAGTTCAAGTCCAAGGTGCCTAGGCGAGCCATACAGCAGTTCCCTACAATGCCTAGCTGAGTGCGTTGGTTACACGGCCTATTCACAGGCTTGTTTCTTCACACTCCTTTTATGTATGACCCGAGCCAATACTATTGGCTTTGGAGCAACATGAACATAAACCACTTCAGTCATTCTCGACATTTCATGACTTCGAGGCTAGGGGGCAATGTTTACGCCTAAATTAATATTTTACTGGACAATAAATGTCTATGTGAATATTAATTACATTCTTGGTCCATGTCATACCGGCGAGCCCAAGTTCTTTAAGTTTACAAATGTCTGCCCGCCAGGGAACCACGCGAGCTGAGTTACTGGACTTCGCGCAGCACGCGCGCGGGATGAACATAGGCGGACTACACAGTTCGGGCAAAATTACTATTTAACACTCCGCGTAGGCGAGGCGAGATTGACTCTCCGCGTAGGCGAGGTGAGGTGAGCTGGTGAACTAGCTCGCGTAGAAGAGTTCGCTAGGAAGCAACATGTGGAGTCCGCGCGCACCACTTTAATCGTTGAAGACTTTTACAAGTCTTTGATATGCTTCGGGCCAATCCCTGTGGCCCATTTAATATAAAAAGCCCTTTTAAGGCTCACGAGCTGCAATAGCCCGCGAAATAGAGGCGAGCTTCAGGAGCACGCGAGATAGCATCCTGTAATAGCCCGCGGGATGAGGATATTGCTAATGCCGGTTCGCATAGGAGTCTACAGTTGATAGCGCGGAAGCAATGCCCTATGCGGAATGAAGTGTGCGAACTGGGCAGGTGTCACCAATTGGTTGGTCTGCATGGAGTAAACCGTGTCCTTGTCAATTAGGGTTTCAGAGTCTAACTTAGATTCTAATCACTTTTCTTCTGCCGCAAGTCGAACTACTATATAAAGGGGCTCGAACCTTAACAAAGGCTCTCTCTCAAACAAACACAAAAACACAATACAAACTGAAACCCAGTTACCCTTCGAGCACCTCGAAACCCTAACCCTAAGCGCCGCCGCCTAGGTTTCTTCTTCAGAGCCCTCCGGACTCTACCCCCCGACTTCTCTCTGAACTCCCTATAGTTGCTCTGCTCGCGCCGCCGTGAGTATCGATCGTTTGTGCTCGTAAATCCTCGACTGAGGTGGCACCTGAAACCCATTCGCCTGATCAGAAGTCAAGATCTCGCACACCTGCAACCTTTTCCTCGTCCGCAAGGTGGCACGCCCGCAACTCCCCCTTCTCTTTGTTCGCTAGAAACCTCTGCTCCGCGCGCTGAGGATCGTGGCCAAAACAGTTCCTAGAAATAGAAAATAAGATATGTAAAAGTGATCAATTCATTCAACATTGCCAACAGAGATAAACTCGAATTCTACCACACATCAAGATCACGTCTCATTCCAGCAATCCGATTATCATGCAAGTTCTTAACAAGAGAAACAATCTCGGAACACAAGTCTGAAGAGGACATGTATTCTTTTAATTCTACTTACTTTATCACCTAAGCACAGAGAAGTCTAGAACTTAGATTATTTCATGTAAATTGCTGCATTCAATACTGAAGAGTACTTGTCCACAATAAACACGAATCATTAAGAATTGTAGAATTGAGATTGAACAACAACGCACATCCGAGAAGTCGTAACATGCATTTACTGTAGTTTACATTTTCAACTAAAACATAGTTTCCACCACTTAGAGAAACATACTTACTTGAAGAAGCTTAGCATGAATCATGGCAATAGCTAGCATGCATTCTAACTCTTTTATTTAAACAAAAGCGCAAATTTTCAATTATTAAAACTCACCAGATCAGATCGCCAGAAAAACATTAACAAAACATCAATATGTTTTATAAAATTCTGAATCTATTGAATACAAGAACAAGTAAAACATGCTTCCAAATCCTAAGTTTAGCACATGAAACATACCTATAAATTTGTAAAGAAAATCAAAACAAAGTAAAGGTAATGTTTACACTTTATCAAGTCACCAAGGAAACTTGTTGACATCAGAAGGATGCTTGACTTCAATGCTTCAAGTCTCCAACGTTGCCGCCTTTATGGAGAAGTCCTTCAAGGCTTAGCAAAGGAGGCAGAAGCTTGATAAAGGAGAGGGAGAGGCTGTTGCTGCTCTCTTATCCCTCTGGTTTTTAATTGGAATGAATGATGGTTTGAAAAGTACACAAGGCTGTCCTTATATAGAGAAAATCTTGGTGAAACTTCTCTTCAAAAATGATGTGGGACTAGGTGCACATATTTGACTTTTCTCCTTTAGGTGCACATGTTTGACTTTTCTTTTTTCTTTGTACTGCTTGGGCCTTCTTTTGGGTTTTCTGCATTTTTCTCTTCCATCCTTTCATTACTTGGGCCATCTTTTATAAATTAAGCTCTTATTGTCTCTACAATCACAAAACATGTCAGAAATAGTATTATTAAGGAAATAATATGGCCAAATATGCTAGGAAACACAATAAAATCATAGCATATTATGCTCATATCAAATTCCCCCACACTTAGCTTTTGCTAGTCCTATATATGACTTTTCTCCTTTAGGTGCACATATTTGACTTTTCTTCCTTCTTTGGACTGCTTGGGCCTTCTTTTGGGTTTTCTGCATTTTTCTCTTCCATCCTTTCATTACTTGGGCCATCTTTTATCAATTAAGCTCTTATTGCCTCTACAATCACAAAACATGTCAGAAATAGTATTATTAAGGAAATAACATGGCCAAATATGGTAGGAAACACAATAAAATCATAGCATATTATGCTCATATCAAATTCCCTCACACTTAGCTTTTGCTAGTCCCATAGCAAAACCATAACAACAAGACTCGATAACAATTACAACAATACAAACGTCACATACAATTACAACAGGTGATGAACAAATTCTAATGCCCTTAACTATTGTCTCAGAATCTCTAATCTCATGACATCAAAATTAGCACTCAATCAAGAATTATTCCATGAACTTTAAGAAGCTAATTGTCATGCATAGATCACATATTTACATGTAGGACATGGAAGAATAGTGGTGATGGTTAAGCTTAGCATGTTTCAGGCAAATATGATTCAATCTCACAATGTATGCACTCTTTTTTCACTCAGATTTTCTGGCTTAAAACACTCAAAAAGTATGCAAGAGAAAGTATTTTGAGGCATTCAAAAAGCTTGCATTTATATGAACAGAAAGAACGTGTTAAACATAAATAAAACCTCATGAAGGAATCAATTATTCACACAAATGAACCATACCATAGGCTCAACTCTTGGGACAAACTCCACAGATCAAATTTTACACATCTTTTAGATCAAAAGGAACTTTAAAAGGTGTTAATGGGGCTTGGCTAGGGGTATGAATTTAAGAACAAGTGTTGCAAAATTCCTAAGGACCTAGCAGAGTATCAAACACGTCTTATGTCGCCAAATCAAGGGCCACATACCATCTTGTTGGGCCCTTCGTTATTTTAACCACCTTACAATATCATGAAACAGAACAAAGGCCAAATAATTTCGTTTTTGGACCTTCCATTTACAGCAAAAACTCCCATTTCACAACATAAAGACAATGTCCAGATTTCTTCTTCTTTTCCTGCCGAAATTTTATTTTTTCTTTCTTTTACTGTTTACAGCATTTTCTTTTCTTTTACACAAGGACCAGTCATTTCCCCCACACTTGTTTCTGATCATCACTTCCACAAAATTCTTCACAAAATGCTCTACTAGGCCCAAAGGACAAGGGTAGAGATATCACTGTACTAACCTCAAGGTGAAAATTGCATGGGTGATGAATGAAAAGGCTCAATGTAGGCTCAAAGGGGGTTAACTAAAGGGGTGTGCAGCGCACACAAATACGGATACAAGCTTGTTTGGCAATGATGTTCATCCTAAAATGTTCCATTTATCCTTTTCAAAATCAGAGTGTTTTATGATAAAAGTTTTGAAAGTCCGCAAGAGTGAGTTCTAGTCATCTAGAGTTCATTAAAAGCTATGGTGAGCAATCAATCAAATTGAAAGAATAATGAGGGTTTCGAACAATTATGGCCAAGAAAACGAATCAGAATATTTCAATTAGCACTTAAAAAGAATGGCACATATAATGGCTCAAAGCTCACATTAGGGTTCATATGAATCCAAATTTGAATTAACATGCTCATTTTTTGTACAAAAGTTTCAAAACCACATCCACTACATTTCATATGGTTTCCATTCATTTCAATTAATCACAGAATATCAGTTGGAAATCATCTCAATCTTGTGATGATTAAATCCATAATGTAGAGAATTACAATCATCATCGACAGTTAAGGGCTCCTAAGACTCAAAAAAAAAACACAAGACTCAAAAGCAACACAAACTGTTTTTGGATTTTTCAAATTTTTCGAATAAAAATTCAACAAACATGTAAATCCCTTCCCCACACTCAAACTCTACATTGTCCTCAATGTTCACAAAATAATGTGTAGAATCAAAGCAAGAAGTAGGAACTCGCGACCCAACAAACAAAAACAAAACAAATAAAAACATAAAAGTAAAAGAGAAGAAGGAATGGAAAACAAATCTGCTTTGACGATTCCACCACATCTGAGTTGGGTTGTCTCCCAATTAGCGCCACGTTTATCGTCCATGAGCTAGACGATTGTACCACACATCAGTTATGTGTGAATGGTGCCTCTTGGAGGGGTACTTCCTCCACAGTGTATTCCTTGAACGCCTCATAGTATGGCTTCAACCAATGTCCATTCACCTTGAATTTTTCTCCGGTCTTTTCACTCTTAATCTGCACAGCACCATGTGGAAAAACATAAGTAACTATGAAAAGACCGATCCATCTAAAACGTAACTTACCGGGAAAAAGTTTAAGTCTAGAATGAAACAATAAAACTTTCTGGCCAACAACAAAAGATTTTTCACGGATCATTTTATCATGGTAGGCTTTAGTCCTCTCTTTGTAGATCCATGCATTGTCGTAGGCATCATTTCTGATCTCTTCAAGTTCATTCAATTAGAGCTTCCTGTGTAGGCTAGCATCATCAAGGTTCATGTTGAAATGCTTTACTGCCCATCATGCTCTATGTTCAAGCTTCACTGGAAGGTGACATGCCTTCCCATAGACCAGCCGAAATGGAGATGTTCCAATGGGAGTCTTGTAAGCTGTGCGGTAAGCCCACAATGCATCGTTTAGCTTTTGGCTCCAATCCTTCCGTGTTGGGCCCACTGTCTTCTCCAAAATTCTCTTAATCTCAAGGTTAGAGATCTCTGCTTGATCGCCTTTCTTCTGTAGCTCGCGTCCATTTCGCGGGCTATTGCAGCTCGCGAGCCTTAGAAGGGCTTTTTATATTTAATGGGCCACAGGGGTTGGCCCGAAGCATGTCAAAGACTTGTAAAAATCTTCAATGTTTGTCGTGGTGCGCGCGGACTCCGCATGTCGCTTCCTCGCGAAGTCTCCTACGCGAGCCAGTTCGCCAGCTCGCCTCGCTTCGCCTACGCGGAGAGTCAATCTCGCCTCGCCTATGCGGACTGACAATCTCGCTTCGCCTCGCGGACTGTTGAATAGTAATTCCGCGCGAAGGCATTCCGCGTGCTAGCTAAGTGTTCCACGCGAACTGCGTAGTCCGCCTATGTCCATTTCGCGTGCAAGCTAAGTGAAGTCAAGTCGCATGCAGCTCGTTCCGCGCGAAATCTAACTTGGCTCGCGTGGTCACTGGCGAGCTATCGCTTGTAAACTTAGAGAAAACTCCATCTCGCCGGTATGACATGGTCCAAGAAATAATTAATATTTACATAGACATTTACTGTCCAGTAAAATATTAATCTAGGCGTAAACAACATGATCACTGTAATACCTTAGATTTTCATACAATTTTCCTTATATTATTCTCATATTTAATAAAGGATTATTGATGGAAATTTATTTTTGGGTTATGCGTAGTAGTTGAGGTCTGAGCCGATCAAAATCTCAGGTAGAAGAAAGGCGGAGAAAGCAAGCATGCAGTACATAAGCGTCGAAGAAGTAGAAGATGAGATTCCACAAATCCAATCCATTTCTCGCACTTCAGCGTTCAATCGCATCTGCCCAAGTTCCCAAAGTACTTCTACTAAATCAACAGGCCGGCTTTCGGTGTTTGAACGTGTTGATAAGTCAACAAGTCGAAGCTCCGTCTTCAATCGTCTTGACATTGCAGCAACACGAACTTCTGTGTTCAAAAGGTTGTCATCATCAAATGAAGAAAGTAAACAGTTAAAACCAACTCCTCGGAAGTCGGCACTTGAAAGGATCCAAGCTCCTAAAGGCCAACAAGATAGAAAAAGAAAAGAAGAAGTTGGCCAATCGGAAAATAAAGAAATCCAAAGTCTCATCCCATCACGCATGAAAAGACGTTGCGTGCTAGAGGTGAATTCGACTGACCAACTTAAAGTGAGGCAACATACCTTCATACTCACCGGTCAAGATAAAGAAGACAATGATGCTAGTGGCGATGAGGATGATGTTATTCAATATGCTTATCACATCACAGTAGCCGAAGTAGAAGCTTATGAAGAGAATGACCATGAAGGCTTCGAATATGAAGTAGAGGCAGCTCCTCCAGAACTCGAAGGTGTGGAAACCTTGTGTGTCACATTGTACTTCTTCAGCAGAGCCTCAATTGATTTGTTGCAGAAATGTGATCCTCCATCGCTTATGATAACTCGCGGCATTCCAAACCTGCAAAAAATGTGAGAGCGAAGGAAATCTGCAACAACTTTGGAATCATTAGTTTTGGTGGATATCGCTTCCACCCATTTCGAAACATAATCAACTGCCACAAGAATATACAAATAACCATTTGATGAAGGAAAAGGTCTCATAAAATCAATACCCCACACATCAAAAATTTCCACAGTTATAATATGGTGTAAAGACATTTGATCTTTGGGTCCTACATTTCCTAATCTCTGACACCTATCACTAGTCTTGTCAAGACCCACCCTGAATTTCACCCTGAAACCCGAAGTAAGTCTTGCGAGGTCCACCTCTAAGGAAAATTTACTGAAGCACTCGGTAAACCTCTCTTGAAAATGGACAACCCTAACTCGAAAAATGCAAGAATTACCCATAAATATCCAAATAAAATAACATAAATCTTAACACACCACTATTAAAGTATACGCTACCCCAAGGGTAATCAGAGCTTTTATGGAAAAACTACAGGAAGCAAGAAATTACATTGGTAGGTTATCAGGTACCCTACTGGTGAAGAGTGGTGGATAAGTGGGTAACTATGCCTCGTCTTCTACTAGTGTCAACCCGGACTCTGCAGACTGTGCATTTTTAAAACGAAGGGCCCAGGGGAAAACATTCGAAAAACGTTAGAGTGAGTGGACAAAATAAAAAGAATAAATAAAGAAAATAAATAACAATATTTATGCTTTGCCAATTTAAATTTCCAATAAAGTCGAATGCGTGCTCCACGCGATAAATCTTATATCTCAAAAATATATATCAATATATGTATGTTTTACACATGTCCATACTCCCTATATAATTATATTATAGATTTAAAATAATTTATATAGGGCTACTACGCTCGCGTCGAACGCTCACGTCACACCATAATGCGGTTATATACTACGCCATTAAGGTGGACAGACACATATGGCTAGTTAGCATTTATATACATACTCTCCTCATAAAAATATTTATAATTTACCGAAAAATCCCCTTTTCGGTAATTCTTCAAACTAAATAAAACCCACAAAATAAAATGACCTCAACAGAAGAAATTGTTCAGCTCAGAACCATAGCAGGTATATTATTTAAAACAAAAGTCCACTCACAAATTAGACCTAAGTCTGATGTCGGTCCGAGGCCTCTTCAGCTCGAGCCTCCTCACGTCCTGTTTCAAACACATAAATTAATCCCTAACTATATACGAACGCTTATATAAAAATAGGCTAAATTAAATGTGGCCTTATTTACTCTCGTCCTTGCCCAACTTCGCCAATCTTAAAATCGATACGGTCCAAACTTCACCACAAATACCAGCGGCCTTAAACCAACCTTCTACAGCCAAAACAACAATAATCTAATGGCCAGATTCTATCCAAATTAACGGCCAAAATACCAAACTTTGAAAAATCCCAAACCTATCTAAACTTCCTCCTAAAATTCCAAAATTCACATCATTAACCTCCTCTTAATATTCCACATCTAAAACCATAAAAATCCCCCTAACAGCGGCGGCCGGCGGCCGGCTCCGGCGATCTCTAATGCCTACCAAAATCTAGCACAACAACTTCCCTAACTAGCACAAACACTAATTTCAAGCCTAGCTAGGGTAATCGAACAAAAATATCAAATGAGCCCTAGAATTTCAACTCCATATTTCTCCTTACCTAGCCCAAGAGGAAGTGAAACCTTTGGGGGGATGAATGTACGGGAGGAGGGAGTGAAACCTTTAGGGGGATGAATGTACGGGAGGAGAGCTTCATTTTGAGCCAAGTAGCTCCAGCTATGGCGGCCGAAGCAGGGAGTTCCGGCGACGGGGAGCTACGGGCAGGCTGGACTTTCAGGCTTGATTTCTCTCTCTCACGGCGGCGCTAGGGAGGCTGCCACCGGTCCAGAAAGGAAGAGGGAACAAGGGCCGACCGATTGGGACATGTGCGGCGGTCTACGGTGGCCGGACGGCGGCGGACAGGCGAGAAGAAAATCCGGCAGGGAGAGGGCTCGGGGAGAGAGAGTCGGGAGGAAGAGAGAGAAGTGAGGGGAGAGTTATGTTGGGCTTTCCAACCGGTCCTAACCCATTAACAATAAAACCTAACTCCAAAATTAACACCCCAAAATAATACCCTAATAAAAATTACATTTTACTACCTCAAATTTACAATTTTTACCGTCGTCACAATTTCCTTCTACGAATAATTCCTCCGAAATAAACGTCCCCAAAAACCCCTCTAAGGACTATTTAAACTAATAACTCATTAACGAAGACGGTAAAATTCTTATTATTACCAAGCTAGTAATTAAGGTAAAAATTTAAGAGTCGGGATGTGACAAGTCTTGCAATACATATAGGCATCCCTAAAAATTGTAGGCCAAAAGAAACCTACATCCAACACTTTTAAGGGCAGTTCTTCGAGATCCAAAATGACCTCCACATACTTCAGAATGGCAAAAGGTAAGAATAGATTTATGTTCATTTTCAGGGACACACCTCCTAATTATTTGATCTTGACAATGTTTCCACAAATAAGGATCATCCCAAATGTAATGCCTAGCCAATTTCTTAAGTTTTTCTTTTTGAGAACGAGGTAAAGTGTCCGGAAAGATCTTAGTCACAAGATAATTCACAATATCAGCGTACCATGGTTCACTTACCTCGATTCCGAAGAGTTGTTCATCCGGAAACGTCTCACACAAGGGCAAGGTGTCCTCTTCGCGTACTAATCTGCTCAAGTGGTCAGCAACCACGTTGTCACTCCCCTTCTTGTCTTTAATTTCAATATCGAATTCTTAGAGTAACAACATCCATCGAATAAGCCTTGGCTTTGCCTCTTTCTTTGTAAACAAATACCTAATGATGCATGATCAGTATAAACAATTACTTTAGATTGAAGCAAATAAGAACGGAATTTATCTAAAGCAAATACAACAGCAATAAGCTCTTTTTCAGTGGTAGAGTAGTTCAATTGTGCATCATTGAGCGTTCTTGAGGCATAATAAATGACATAGGGCTTCTTATCCTTCCGCTGCCCTAGCATAGCTCCAACAGCATAATCGGATGCATCACACATCAACTCAAAGGGCTCGTCCCAATTTGGGGGTAGCATCACCGGTGTTGTTGTCAACAATTCCTTCAACTTCTCAAATGGCTCCTTGCATTCATCATCAAAGTCAAAGGCTACCTCCTTTTGAAGGAGGCGAGTTAGGGGTCTAGCTATCTTAGAAAAGTCCTTGATAAACCTGCGATAAAAACCTGCATGGCCAAGAAACGAACGTATCTCCCTCACAATAGTGGGGTATGGTAAGTAACGAATAAGATCAATCTTGGCCTTATCAACTTCAATTCCCCTAGTAGATATGATATGTCCCAAAACAATTCCTTGTGTCACCATAAAATGACATTTTTCCCAATTCAGAACCAGATTAGTTTCAACACACCTTTTTAAAAGGAGTTCAAAATTTCCCAAACATGAATCAAAGTCTTTACCAAAGACACTAAAGTCATCCATAAAGACCTCAATTATATTTTCGATATAATCAGAGAAAATAGACATCATGCATCTTTGAAATGTACCTAGTTCATTGCACAAACCGAAGGGCATACGCCTGTAGGCAAAAGTGCCAAAGGGACTTGTGAGTGTAGTCTTTTCTTGATCTTCTTAGGCTATGCAAATCTGGTTGTAGCCACTATATCCATCCAAGAAGCAATAAAACTCATGAGCAGCTAACCGCTCAAGCATTTGATCAATGAATGGTAGGGGAAAATGGTCCTTTCTTGTGGTGGCGTTGAGCTTCCTATAGTCAATGCAGACTCGATGTCCAGTCACAACTCGTTAGGGCATGTTCACTTGTACTTTCTTAAAAACCTCCAAGATGGCTTGATCAGATTCTTCTTTCTTGGACTTTTGAAACCTGCTTGGAAATGGCACACGTGCATAGGGAGGATTAGTAATAACTGAACTTTGAAAGTTAGAATCATCACCTTTTTGTGGTTCAGTTGGTTGGGGCAGTTTTGCCTCAACTTTGGAAGTGGCAGGATCTACCTTCAAATCATTCTTGGTCATTTCAACTTCATCCTCCTCCCCTTGGGTCTTCTTTCGGACTTTCTTTGGGACCTCATTGAACACATGTCCACTCCTTGTTGCCACTATTTTTGCGGACTCAAAATTTGAGTTTGGATTTGGAACGGTGCTTGGTGGAAGCTTTCCACTTTCAGAAAATTTTCCCATGAAATCCACTATTTTCCCCACCTGGTTCTTGAGCTCAGCTATACCCTTCGTATTATTCGTTTGACCCTGCACAAGAGCTTGAGTAGAATTTGTTAAATTTTGCTGCCCTTGAAAAAGGGGTTCAAGCATCTTATCATATGAAGGAGTAGCATTATTAGAATTAGAATTAGAAGTAAAGTTTTGAGGAACCCGGGGCTTCTGAAAGAAGCCTTGTGGTCGTGGAAATGGGCCTCCAGAATATTGGGGTGGGTTCTGGACATTCTTCGTATTGCTCCATCTGAAATTTGGATGATCCCTTAGTCCAGGATTGTAGGTGTTGGAAAAAGGATTGTATCTTTGCTGTCCAATAGCATTGAGAGTCTCCCATCCACCATTTTCAGACAATTAAGGGCACTGATCAGTTGGATGCCCTTGATTTGAGCACACACCACAAGCTTTCACCTCTTGATTTTTCCCGAGCACAAGATGAGCTAATAATGCATCAATCTTACTTTCAAGAGTGGTGCTTGATTTTACTTCATTCACCTTCCGAGAAGATGCCAATGCACCAGCATATTGCTGATCATTTAGGACACGATTATCTAACAATGCCCATGCTTCTCTAGGTGTTTTGTCAAGGAAGGACCCCCCAGATGAGGCGTCCAGCAGCTGGCGCTCCAAAGATGAAAGTCCTTCATAGAAGTATTGCAGAAGGTTGTTTTCCTTAAACCCGTGGGAGGGGCAAGCTGCAACCAGGGCCTTGAACCGCTCATAATAGGCACAAAATGTTTCTTCAGGTCCTTGCTGAATCCCGGTGATTTGCTTTCTCATCACCGTGATTTTTGACGCTGGAAAGTACTTGGTCAGGAATACACTCATCATCTTTTCCCATGAGTCAATATGTCCGACAAGTAGATCAATAAGCCATGACTTGGCCCGGTCCTCCAGTGAGAACGGAAATGCTTTCAACTTCAAAATGTTAATATCTGTATTTCTAGGGCACATGCTCACACAAACAAATTGAAAAGCCTTCAGATGCTTGTTGGGGTCTTCGTTGCTAAGCCCATGGAATTTTGGAATTTGATGTAGAAACCCACTTTTCAACTCGAATTCTCCTTCCTTAGTGAGTGCCGGTTCAGGATAAGTGATACATGAAGGTGCATTACCTTCGGCTCCTGGTACTACCGAATTAGATAACTGTCTAATAGTCTGTTGTTCCATTTGTGGAATGTCTTCCTCAGGATCTAAAGGTTATGATGAGACTATAGACCTTGTTTGTACTTCTTCCTCTTCTTCCGACTCTGCGCCACTTTAAAGATCAAGAATCTGGGAAGGTTCACCTCCTTGCTTAATCCGCTCTAATCGCCTCTCCAAGTTAGTTAAAAACTCGTTGGTTAATCCAGGAATACGAATTCCCTCATCGAACATTCATAACCCTACATAAACGAAAGAACAAAATAAGAAACAAAATAAAAATTAAACAAAACCAAAATAACTAAAGTTTTAAAATGAGCTCAAACACAAAAGGCCATAGAACTAAGTAAACACTTCACATTTTACAAAGGTTCTAAATTACAACAATCTGTTAAACAGTTATAAGTTGTATTAATTTTCAAGCTCAAATCTTAAATGGTAAACCAATGGTGAATAGGTATGATCGTCTTGATACAAATGTTTCCTTGGTTTCAGAAGACTTTGATGGCCAAGGCGAAGTGAAGCGGGCTAGTAGGACTTCGTTTGTAATGGGCTACGGAGGTTAAAACCCCTATCGTGCTTACGCATAGTCTGTAACCATTTTAAGTCCAATTTTGGTCCCATGCGCTTACTAAGGCCTAGATACCACCCAAAATGTCCCTTACTTAGCTAAGAAACACATGTATGGTTGACAGTCGTACTTTAGTTAATAAGGTCCGCCCTCAACTCCAAAAGACCTTTGATAAGGTACTAATGAAGGGTTTAGGACCCTATTAACTAAAGTAACCTCCAATGGTTTACAAAACAAGATAAGTACCTGAAAATAAATAAAACAATCAACAATTAGTCAGATTTGTTAAAGTAGAATAAATATTTACAAATAAAAGTAACCGAAAACCCATTAGAGAATTATCAAGTCCCCGGCAACGGCGCCAAAAATTGACGTGCTCGTTTTCGGGCGCTCAATTTAAAAACCTCTTTTTTATCAGAATGTAGTATTGGCAAATAGGGTTCGATCAATCAGGGGACTTATAGGGCATTCATGCAGTCACGGTTACACTAAAGAGTCAGTAACTATAAGTATTTACAAGCATTCATTTACAAATATACATATGGTACAAGGTAACAGGGGGGGTTGAAGGTTTGTTGTTCTATGTTTCTAGAAACAGAAAATAAGATATGTACAAGTGATCAATTCATTCAACATTGCCAACAGAGATAAACTCGAATTCTACCACACATCAAGATCACGTCTCATTCCAGCAATCCGATTATCATGCAAGTTCTTAACAAGATAAACAATCTCGGAACACAAGCCTGAAGAGAATATGCATTCCTTTAATTCTACTTACTTTATCACCTAAGCACAGAGAAGTCTAGAACTTAGATTATTTCATGTAAATTGCTGCATTCAATACTGAAGAGTACTTGTCCACAATAAACACGAATCATTAAGAATTATAGAATTGAGATTGAACAACAACGCACATCCGAGAAGTCGTAACATGCATTTACTGTAGTTTACGTTTTCAACTAAAACATAGTTTCCACCACTTAGAGAAACATACTTACTTAAAGAAGCTTAGCATGAATCATGGCAATAGCTAGCATGCATTCTAACTCTTTTATTTAAACAAAAGCGTAAACTTTCAATCATTAAAACTCACCAGATCAGATCGCCAGAAAAACATTAAAGAAACATCAATATGTTTTATAAAATTCTGAATCTATTGAATACAAGAACAAGTAAAACATGCTTCCAAATCCTAAGTTTAGCACACGAAACATACCTATAAATTTGTAAAGAAAATCAAAACAAAGTAAAGGTAATGTTTACACTTTATCAAGTCACCAAGGAAACTTGTTGACATCAGAAGGATGCTTGACTTCAATGCTTCAAGTCTCCAACGTTGTTGCCTTCATGGAGAAGTTCTTCAAGGCTTAGCAAAGGAGGCAGAAACTTGATAAAGGAGAGGGAGCGGCTGTTGCTGCTCTCTTATCCCTCTGGGTTTTAATGTGAATGAATGATGGTTTGAGAAGTATATAAGGCTATCCTTATATAGAGAAAATCTTGGTGAAACTTCTCTTCAAAAATGATGTGGGACTAGGTGCACGTATTTGACTTTTCTCCTTTAGGTGCACATGTTTGACTTTTCTTCCTTTCTTGGACTGCTTGGGCCTTCTTTTGGGCTTTCTGCATTTTTCTCTTCCATCATTTCACTACTTGGGTCATCTTTAAGCTCTTATTGCCTCTACAATCCCAAAACATGTCAGAAATAGTATTATTAAGGAAATAACATGGTCAAATAGGGTAGGAAACACAATAAAATCATAGCATATTATGCTCATATCACTCACTCTCTCTCTCTCTCTCTCTCTCTCTCTCTCTCTCTCCCTCTCTCTCTCTCCCTCTCTCTCTCTCCGCCATCGTCCTCTGATATAGGTCTGCTCTGACCTCCAGCAGCAACCGTACGCACGCCTTCAATGAACAGAAGAGTAGTGCGGTCGTTAGAGTCGCGTCGTCGCCGTCCTCTAATCCGTCAACGTCGTCGTCCTCTGATCCGTCAACGTCGTCGTCGTCCTCGAACTGACCGACAAACGCCGTTGTTTCAGCCGGATATGGGACTTCGTCACCGCCTAATCCTCCTCCTCGCCTCGCCGATCCAAACCAGGATCTTGACTTATTCACTACCTCTCTCTCACACACACTCTCTCTGGCTGCCTCAACGTCAACGCCGACGACGCCTCAGGGACGAGGACGACGCACCGGCCAGGCTAGGGATTTGAAGGTAGGATCTAATCCTTCTTTGATATTGTTGGTAAATTGTGGTTGTTGTTGGCCTGGAGGTTAAATTGGTGTTGTGGCTCTCTCTCTCTCTCTCTCTCTGGACGACGCACCGGCCAGGCTAGGGATTTGAAGGTAGGATCTAATCCTTCTTTGATATTGTTGGTAAATTGTGGTTGTTGTTGGTCTGGAGGTTAAATTAGTGTTGTGGTTGGAGAATGAGAGAAGGTGAGAAGAGTAGCTGCCGTGATTTCATTTTGGATGCAGAGAAATGGTGCAAGGAAGTAGATCCAGTGAGTGAGGGTGCATGGTAAGAGAGTATATCTAATTACTGGGGTTAGTAATTTTCTGGCTTGGAAATTACTAGGGGTCAGTAATTTTTCTTTTGGTTTCGTTTTGGTTGGGAATTGCCTTCTTCTTCTATTTTCTTTGTTTTTCTGTGTTTTGACAGATTATTGGTGTTAGTACAAAGGTCAATAGAAAATTACTGGGGGTCAGTAATTTTTCTTTTGGTTCCGTTTTAGTTGGGAATTGTCTTCTTCTTCTATCTTCTTTGTTTTTCTATGTTTTGACAGATTATTGAGGTCAGTACAGAGGTCAATGATAGGAGCACAAAATGCTACATTTATAATGTATTTTCGACCCTATTTAGCTATGTAATTCCTTTAACAATATTCATATTAACTAAGTTTGTGTTTTTAGGTCATAAATAAAGCCGAGGAGCTCAAAAGAGACAAAAGAGGAGAAATCTTGAAAGAAAAGGAATCCATGTTGTGCAAGGAAAGAAATCAGAAAATATGTCAGAAATCGTCAGTCAATTTCGACAGAATATTGTGATCCTCTCACAACGATCCAGGAGATGTGCCATATATTAATGGAAAGCTACAAGAGTCTACTTTCCAGAACTTTTTACGGATCATCAATACCTATTTTGGAGAAGAAGTTATGACCGTTTGAGTGGCCGAAGGTCAGTCTGCCCGAATTTCTGATTTTGACCAAAACTTCTATTTCGAGGTCCAGACCACATTGGCAAGCCCATGGACGAGTTTTGAGGGTTTTATAACCCTAACAGCAGAAAAGAAGGGAGGACGAAAAGAAGGGGGGACGTGAAGATTAGAGGAGGCCAGCGATCTCACATCATCAGAACCTCCATAGTTGCGAACTTGCACAAGGAAGCCGCCAAGACATCATTGATCTCTCTATCATCCACGGTTTACCTTTCCTTTGTCATCTTTTATTCTTCTTGTGTGATTTGGCAGCCATGTGTGGCTGAATTCTCTTAGTTAGGGGCAAGGTTTGAAGCCCCAAGAATGTTTTAAATATTGTTATGTTTTAAATTATTGAGTCTTTCAAATTGTTTATTTGGTTTTGGTTTATGGGGAACTCTTGCTTGTTTATGTTCATGTATGCGCAACATAGAACATTATGAACTTATGAGTGAGGCTAGAAATAGGTTGATTAATCTCCTAAACGGTTAAAAGACCTGTTTCAAAGTAGTGAAACCTATAGGACAATAGGTGAAACCAAATAAAAAGGATTGCATAGGTAGGCATTCCACACTAGTTTTGCATACTTGTTCAATCACTTCCATTGATCTTAATGCTTAGAATAATTTGTTGATAGGATAGCGTCTATACCTTGATTGGTTATTCTAAAGGCTTAGTAATGGTGCGTTCATCTTACTTAAGTAATTAAGGGAAGTAATAAGGACTTACGCAGTGCGTTCACGGTTTGTTCTTGATTGATACCGATTTGTGACTTAATGATTGAAGCTTTGGTTGTTAACTTATCTTGAAACATACTTGGAGGTGGATTTCCAAGTCTCTAACATCTCATCCATCTGATCTTTTCTGATTTATTTTGTTTCTGTATTTTCTCTTGTTTATAATCACAAAACCCCATATCTCTAGTACTATCATCTTTTGTTTTATCTTATTTTGTAATTAACGTAAATTGTAAAGGTACCCTCAATCCCCGGCTTTTATAACAATATCCTTATTTGTTGTATACTACAATTGACACAAAAGGGTTTTTAATTGAAACGCCCGGTTTCTGTCGCTATCAGTCAATAGAAAACTACTCGGGGTCAATAATTTTTCTTTTGGTTTCGTTTTGGTTGGAAATTGTCTTTCTTCGTTTTTATGTGTTTTAACAGATTATTGAGGGTCAGTACAGAGGTCAATAGTTGATTACTGGGGGTCAGTAAGTTTACTGCCCCCTAGTAGAATTTTACTGCCCCCTTTACTGCCCCCTAGTAGAATTTTACTGCCCCTCAGTAGAAGTTTACTGCTCCCTCAGTAGAAGTTTACTGCTCCCTAGTAAAATCTCAGTAGAAGTTTATTGCCCCCCAGTAAAACATTTTTCATCATTACTGCCCCTTAATTAAACTTCAGCGATGGTGCAGTATACTTTCGGCAAGGTCCGGTGATATTTAAAAAAAAAAAATCCGGCCAGATTTCCGTCGACCGGCGAGATTCCGGTGACATTTTAAAAAAAAATCTGGCGAAATTCCGGCGACCTGCGAAATTCCGGTTTCTTGGGGAGTCAGTAATATTCTAGCGACCGGAGTCCATGGACCAGTCACCGGAGTCCGGCAAAGTCCTCTCTCTCTTCCATTTTCTCTCTCTAAATGTGTATAAGACACAAGGGTAAAAGTGTCTCAAAAATATTATTTTATTATGAATTTAATAAAGATTTGTGTATTTGGGCACAAATAAGCTAATCTCTTATTCAATTGGGGTCAAAAGTCTTATTGTCATTGGAATGTGGTTTGATTTTTATTTTTTTGTGTAAATGGGCATTTTCCCTTTCGTAAAAAGTATCTCGGACATCCGAGAATAATCCGAAGACATCTAAAGACTGGTGACAATGTGTTCTATAACATTGAAACCTTAAACCGAGAACTTGACATATTGATAATTTCTCGGGAGTCACTAATGATCAGTGGACTATTTTCCCTCTACTACTGAGACTGACCGACCTGCTAAGAATGTAATCTCGAATAATTCTTTAAAAATTATCGAATACGGTTACTTTACTTCGATAACTCTATTACAACTCACTAATTTTTTCTCAAGTCTCATAGGGGATGTGTAAACTTTAGGGGAGTCTAACACACATGCTATCATCAAATGCATGTAATGGTGTGTTGTGGTCCTTTGCCCTATGTTTATTTTTGAATTAAATTCAGTTTACCCCCCAAATCTTTGGTGCCAATTATCAGTTCAGTCTCATGTTTTTACAGAAATCCATGATCTCATGACTCATTTGGATTGGAAGAGCTTTAGTAGGGATTTGTTTCTCATTAAAATCTTTGATGTAAGGAAGAGAAACAATATGTTTTTTCCTATGCCCAAAGGCAATAGGAATATCAGAACATATTTGTTTGATAATTTTTTCTTCAAAAGTTTTGATTTTTTGCTGAAGAAAAGAGTTTTGGAGTTGATTTTCAATTCTTTTGAAATCAATTTCTTCTTGAATAAAGGCTATTTGTTTATTTTTTGCTTGAATGCAACTAAGGGTTTTTGAAAAATTATTTTCTTGAAATGCTTTCAGAGTATATGGATTTCAGTAAATTTAATTGGTTCATCAAAAGGGTAAGTAATAATACCATCATATTCGATGTTGAAGGGGTAAATTAAAGTAATGAAATGAAGTTCTAGAATTACTTTATCAGTTAAATTTTTTACTAAGACAGACGGAGTTTTGAAACAAACATTGTTTTGGCATATATGGACTTTAGGGATTCCATATTTAATATCAATTTTTGTTCCATTGGCTGAACGTAAAAATTCTATTGTTTTTTTCAAAATATTTTGAAGGTATTAAGCCTTCTTGGATGCAATTAAGATCTGCACCGGAATCAATAAGGGTTGTTATTGTTAATTGGAAATCTTTTATTTTGAGTTGGACAGTAGTGTACCATTTTTTAAGTTGGATTTGACGTATGATACTAATAGTGTTGTTTTAAGAAGTTTCAGCTTCATTATTTACGGGAAAAGGATTTTCAGGGGGATCCTGTAATTTAAGAAATTGATTATTTATTTTAAGTAAGTTTAATTCTTGTTTAATTTCTTTATTGTCATTTGTAAGTTCTAAATGTGTTTGTTGTAAAGCATGTATTTGACACTTGATTGTTTTTACTTCATATTACAAATCTTGGATTGTTATTTCCTTTTTGCTAGTAGAAAATTTTTCAAAAGTTGTAGTAAGGCTAATTTTTTTGTGAGAGATGATTAATTACATTTTCTTGGGTAATTAATTTTTTTAGTTTTTTAAGGTACTCAGCTTTAAGCTCAGGATTATTTATTTTACCTATTAAATCAATTAATAATTCTTCTTGCTCTTCCTGCTTGGAAAGAACATTTATTGTTTTACAATTATATGCATCCTTACACCCAAAAGTAATATCTGGGGAAGAATTTTCATCGGATTCAGGGAAGAAGATTCCATCAATGTGATGTCATATTCACTTATTTCTTTTTCTGAATCAGTATTTCGTAATTCTAAGGTTTGTATAAGTTTCTCTTTTTCTTCTTGACTGATTTTTAATTAATTAATAGTACTTTTAGTTGGACAGTTATTTGCAAAATGACCGGTCTTATTCCATTTAACATTTAGTTTTACTTTTATTGAAAGATTTACTCTTTAGTTGACGATTTGGATTTTTGGACCAATTTTTTCGAAATTTATTTTTGGAATAAAAGTTGTTTGGCTCAAAGTTACTTTTATAAGGTTTAAATTTTCGTTTTGAATGGTATGGAACAAATTTATTGCTTGCTTTTTTTCTCCTTGAGGGAGGTAAGGGAGGTAAGCCATATTGTTCGCAAAAATTTCCTAGTTCATATTTAGCTGTTTTCTTATCTGATTTCATTTGAGTATTTAGTTTCATATCTATACACATTTTTAATCCTTTTTTTTGGATAACTGTGATTATATTTTCATAAGTTAAAGAATCGTAGTTAATGTGACATGTTTCATTACTAAGAACTTGCCTGATTTTATGAGCAAATAATTTTGGAATACCATTTATGAATTTTTCTTTCCAAAACGGTTGGTTACTATCGTCTCTAAGCATAACTCGAGAAATGAATACATCTTTGTACCATTTGAAATCACTTAAGGTAGGACACCTAAGGTTACTGAGTTGATCATGAATTCTGGAAGTAATATGACTAGGGGTACCTATGAAATGTTGGATAATCGTGTAAAATAAAGTATTAACAGCATCAGAAATCCTAATTCATGTGCGATCGTCAAAGATGGGAGTCCTATCTTCATCACGTTTAATGACATGTTTAATGGATGATCTAGAATCAGGAGTGAGATGTTTTTCCCACCAGGAATGAAGCATTCCTGTAAATCCTATGGATAGTATGTCAATAATTTCAGGCTGGCTGAAATTATGATTAGTGACATAGTTATTGGCTGCCATAGACATGTGATGTAATTTATTTAAAATTTATTGTTCTGATAAATTATCAATGTTGCATTCATAAGTCTTATCAGCAGAAACTAAGAATTGATTATTAAGATGATTACTAGGTTGTATATCCAAAGGGAGGGGACGTTCTGTCCAAGTTTTAAAAGGTCGCTTCTTTGGATGAACTATTCTGTCTAATTTTAAGGGTTCTATATTTAAAGTTTGAAGTATTTGGTTTAATTCTGTAATTTGGCTAGTGTCACTAGAATCGCTATCGGATAAAGTGGATGAAGAGGTTTGTTGGGTATGAATTACTGCAATTCTACTAGATTCAGGTGTTTCAGTTTTTAATTTTTTTAACATTCGTTCAATTTTTTGAATGGAAGAAGTATGGTTGAGGGTAGGTTTATTTAATTCACTGAAATGAACTAAAGGAGTTTCTGGTTTGGATTGAGGTAGAATGTTGACTTTAGAGGATATGTTATCAACTTTTGTTTCTATTTTATCTAACTGGGCTCCTATGGTTACTAGGCTATGGTTTGTGTAATTATTTTGTTCAACAATTTTTTTAGTTTCTGGGTTAATTTAGTTTCTAGATCCTCTACGGCAATTTTAAAAGGTGAGGCTATGATTGGACTGTTAAGATGATCAATTACTATTGTTTCGATAGGAAAATGACTAGAAAGGACCGAGCTAGTGGATGTTTTCCATCTTGCTTTTGTTAATGTTTGAACAATTTTTTAGTTGTTTAGTTGATCTATAAAATCAAGAAAGAATATTTCAGATTTTGTTTCAAGCATAAATGCTTGCCAATCACTAAATAGTTGCTTTCGTTGATTCAAAAAAGGGAACTTCATCCTATACAGGTTTCTCCTAAGGATATTTTCTTTTTATTCAAGATGTTTATCTAATCTAGAATAATTAATTACGAAAGGTTGGGTAAGTGTACTTAATTGAGGATTTAGTGGGGGAGTAACTAAAAAATCAGAAGCAGTGGGAGAAGTTTGATCTTCATCTGTGACTGAAATATTTTGAGTTTCATTTTCTGTATAATTTGGGTAACTAACTTGGGAATTAGTTCTGATGTTTTTAATTTTGAGCTTTTGCAATTCTTCTTCTAATTCTTTAATCCTAATATTTTTAATTTCTTTATCCAAATCATAATATTGTCTAGACTTTGTTTCAGCTGTAGAGGAACCAGCAAATGAATGTCTAGCAGTTGCGAAATAATGTCTGGAGGAATTTCCTATTTCTTGAATTCTTGAGTTTTGACTTATCCTGGAGTTTTGAAAATTAATTCTTACTGTGCCATCATTAAACTGTTGAATACAGTCTAAATCAGAAAGACTATGTTGCACATTGGATGGGTGATTCTCATTAGTGAGAGAACATTGAGAATGAAGATGGACGTCTGACCATCTGATTGTGTGTGGAACACTAATATTAACGTTTTCTTGACTGCTTTGAATTAAGAGAGTATGGTTTTTGGGACTTTTACTAATAGCTTGGAAATTCATATTTGTGTCAGTGACTTTATAATAGATTTTATATATTAAGGCTAAAGGTTATGTTCCTTCAAGAACATGATAACCTGAAGTTTTAACATTTAGGGTTAAAGCTTTTAGGATATGAGAGTCACTAAGGCTAATGGTAAAATCTGAGAAACAATTGAAATGAACTGGACCATTAAACAGACTTGACTCGATTAATACAAGGGTACTGTCATTAAAATCAGTGAACCTTACATCTCTTAAACATAAGAGATGTAAGGTTCAAGAAATAGGAAATTCCTCCAGACATTATTTCGCAACTGCTAGACATTCATGCAAGGCTACTCCTTGTATGTATTTACATATATATATATATGTATGTATTTACACTCGTCATACTCCTTGTATGATTTCTTATGAAGAAATATAAGAAAATAGAAATTCATGCAAGGCTACTATGCTTGCGTCTAACGCTCACGTCACGCCATAATGGAATTTTACCTCATTATGCGGAAAAGACGGGTGTATTTATATACGTGCATACTCCCTATATGAATCATTATTATATTCATATAAGGCTATTACGATTGCCTCTAACGCTCATGTTACACCATAATGATATTTTACCTAATTATGGCGGAAAAGCACGTATAGCTAGATAACATTTATTTATATACATACTATCCTCATAATCATCCATATATAAATATATCCACCGAAAATCTCATTTTCGGTAATTCTCCAAATTAATGAAAATTGACAAATATAAAAGAAGCAATAAATATATGACTCCACCGAAAATCTCATTTTCGGTAACTTTCCAAATAGCGAAGTTAACAAATAAAAATATGAATAATCACTTTTGAAAATACTTCACGGAAACCATTCATAAAAGGAAATTATTCTACAAATTAAGATTCAATCAATTAAACTCAATCATTAAATAAATACTCATTGCATGCATTTAATTGAAAACAAACGTCTACTCACAACTTTAGGCACAAGCAAGCTCGTTGTAAACAAAAGGGGAGTCGTTCATACTGAAAAAAAGGCAGCTGCAAATGAAGCTGGAGCTGAGTACTTGGATGGTTACGTGAATTTTGCGTATGTATTTCTTATTAACCTTTGATTATAATTGTGTTTCATTGTATAGTTAAATGAAACAGGAAATCACAACTTCACTTTGTTTTTTTTAACGATGAACATAATACGAGATGAGCTAAGAGCGAGAATATGGTATTGGGTAACTCAATACTATGCGGCCTCTGTTACCGGCTCGACATGAGGATTAAGTTATGGTATTCTCTTCTTGTTAGTGTTTAATTTCATGTTTTTCTTTTATTTATTAAACATTATTTGATATTTGTGTAGTTTATAAGTTGGTGGAAAATGATTATGAAGAAAAATGTATTATCAGACCACTTGATTTCCAACATTGTTACCCATGAACTATGTGATGAGTCCTCTATCCTCTTCTTCGTCTATTCCACGGAGCATTGCCAGCAGTTCGTGTCAGAGTTGAAAACATTATGGTCAGTCTTCTGTCTAATTGAATAATTGAACTATATTTGTTGAGAAGTTAACAAATTTTTGTTTTTAACAAACCGGCCAGTTGGATAATTGAATTATGCACACTGCATATCTAGGCTTAGAGTGAGAATGTATCACACGCATTACAGTATATCCAACTCCAACCTAAGGAGAAGACCCTTAGCTGCTGAATTTTTATATTTAATTAGTTCAAAATTTTAACTTTGAGTTTGATTAGCCATGCTGAAGGATTTACTTGATATTTTTTTTTATCAAAATAAATTTTTTATTAATACTGATGGATTATACATCCCAAGGGCTTAATGTGGCCTCATTAAAAACCTTACCTGATCTAACAAGTAAAAGAGTACCACACCCCTAACATAAATTATATATGTTCATCAAAAATTACATCATATAACCATGGAGGGCCTGCTTCCTTCCAAAATTGAATTCCAACGATTCACAAAGCATGCTTTGCAACACAGTATACAACAACATTGTTGCATTTGCATAGGATCTTCTTCCAAGTGATCTCTTCAAATGCAGCCTTGAGTCGCTTTATTTCTTCAATTACAACTCCAACATGGCTCAAATCAATATCTGCTTTATATATAGCTTCGACAACATTTTGGACATCAGATTCAACAATAATAGCTTTAAAACCTTCCATGAGACAATAGCGCATACCTGCCAAAATAGCTAGAGCTTCCAAACAATAGTATCCAACTTAAGAAATCAAACTTGCTTTTGTTAGAAATCAAATTTGGAATATTATTTTAAATTTTCTTTCTTGTTTTTTATATTTTCTAAATTTAAAGTTGTTTCTGCACAATCCTGAATAGTGCTTGCAGAAGCTGATGGTGGGTTATCCTCCTCTCGGCCTGCAATAACAAAGGCGACCAGGATGTTCCGGTCTTTCCTCCTCCGAAGCTTTAGTCAGTATCTTGGTGAATATATTTGATGAGGGTAGTTAATCATACATGACAAGCTGGTGGCTGGGCCATATTTATGGCCCAGAGCAGGTTCTCTTTTCTAATTGAAAACCGATGTGGGACAATTGCCTCTGCTGCTACTTCAAATACCCAGCTCCCTTATGCCTTCTAGAACCGCTCCCGGCCCAATGCCGCCAATGAGGTCGGGCCCGGCCCATACAAACGGACGGGATGGGAACCCCAAGGTGGGCTTGGCTGTCTTGACCGTGGGGTGCTGGTGCTTGCTAGTTTACGGGCTTGGGAGGTTGTTTTATGCATAACCGACTACAAGTCCCCCCAAGTTCCCGTTCAAGACACATCTTGAGTGGGGACTTGCTAAAATAAGCTCGTAGACCAGTATATAATTTCGGATGGGTCCCGCCCATAGTCCCTCCAAGTCCAGACTCATGACATGAGTTGAACGGGTGTTGCGAATTCCGGGTCTACTTTTCTTGTTTTCTTCGCTCAGGACTAACATTTACCGGGCGAGCTGTGGAATTCGCTTCGCGCACAAGGACTATAATTGTCGCGCGAGCTGAGAAGTTCGCTCCGCGGACAAGGACGATCTCGGTGACATACGCGAGATGGGTCTTGTACCTGGGTGTTACATCATGTGTTACTACTCGAGTGACGAGGTGTTAACGCCGTCCGTGGTTTATCAAGCCACTTGCTCCGTTTTTAAAGGGATGATATAAAATTCGTCTGTCGGTTGATTAATTATGCCTATTGGTGGAACTCAGCCAAGGTGGTTTTTGTTTTTTTTTGTTTTTACTTCGTTCGATCTCGGTGGCTCTCACCAGAGATGGATCTTACACTTGGTCCTACGATCTCGGTGACATTCACCCGAGATGGGTCTTGCACTTGTGGTCTCGGTGACTCTCACCCGAGATGGATCTTACACTTGGTCTTATGATCTCGATGACATTCACCCGAGATGGTCTTGCACTTGTGATCTCGGTGACGCTCACTCGAGATGGGTCTTACTCTTTGTCTTATGGTCTCGGTGACTTTCACCCGAGATGGGTCTTGCACTTGTGATCTTGGTGACTCTCACCCGAGATGGATCTTACACTTGGTCTTATGATCTCGGTGACATTCACCCGAGATGGGTCTTACTCTTGTGATCTTAGTGACTCTCACCCGAGATGGGTCTTACTCTTGGTCTTATGGTCTTGGTGACTTTCACCCGAGATGGGTCTTACACTTGTGATCTCGATGACTCTCACCCGAGATGGATCTTACACTTGGTCTTATGCTCTCGGTGACTTTCACCCGAGATGGGTCTTGCTCTTCTTGAGGTTTGTGCGTTGCTGTGGTAGGGGCATTAAATGCATGTTCGCCAGATGTCGCGATATTCCTGGTGATAACTGCCAAGCAATTAATGCATGTCGCTTCATTCTTTCCTTCTTCAAGAAGCTACGGTGTTTTAAGCCACGTGGCATCATCCTGCGGTTTGATCGGATGGCTAGGGGTGACTCGTTTTTGTTTATTGAGTTTTTTTTTAATGCGTCGGTTCGTGGATCGAGGCGATTGCTCACTGGTTCAATATAAACTCTTCCCCCCCCCCTTTGTGTCTTCACTTACTCACTCTGGTCACTTTGTTCACTCGGTTTCTCTCTGCTTTCTCTCTACTTGTCTTTCAGTTCTCTGCCTTCACCGCGTCCTGTCGCTCTGCCGCCGCCGATCCTACGATTGCGAGGTGTTACCGGACCTCTGAGTTTCCGGCGTTACTATTGCGTCGACAATCTGGTAAGTTTCTACTATACTTTTGCTTCGTTCTGCTGCACTTTGTCTAGGCCTCTGCTTTTACCTCTGTTTTTGCTTCTTTGCGCTGTGTTGCTTGTGTGTTTTTGGGTAGAACTGGGAATGTTAGCATTCTATGGATTTCTGGGTGGAACCTGTGTTAACTTTGTATTAATGTGTACTCCCGGCGGTGCATACTGATAGATCTTAGGGTTTGTTATGCTAGGGTAGATGGACTCCCAAAGTTCAACCGATCTAAGCGGAGCGAGTACATCCTCACGGCCGATAGTGGACAACAACGAGAGGATGGAAGAGTACCTTAGTCGATCAACCCGCCCGGGGGAATCATCTCCAACCGAGCCTGCCGTGTTACACAAAGGTGAACCCACCAGAGATGTCGATTGGGTCTCGGGGGTTTTCCATGGCGTCCCGATGACCAACGTCGCAAGCTCGGTAAGGCGATATATCTTGGAGGATGACACCGTGTGCGACGAGCCCGGGGGTAGCATGTCTCCGGCCGAGATAGAACAATTTCGCGAAGACTGGGGGATCCCGCCCACGGTTACCCTGTGCAGCTTGAACAAGGACGAGCTGGCGTGCTGTCCGAGAGACGGTTTCGTGGCGGTGCACGAGCACATGTTTAGGAACGGTTTCTCCCTCCCGCTTCCTCAGTGTGTACAGTACCTGCTGAGCATGCTTCAGCTTGCTCCCGGGCAGATTCCCCCCAACCAATGGCGCCAGTTGTTGTCTCTATGTTGTCTGTACTACTTGTCCGAGATGGGTTGGCCGACCATTAACGAATTCCGCGCCATGTACCGTCTCTTGTACTCGAAGAAGCGGAACTGCCGAGAGTGTGTTTCGTTTGCTGCCCGGGATTACTTGCCTCCCGTCACTGATCTCCCAACGTCCATAAATAACCATTGGCGTGCAAAGGTCGTGCTTGCCGGCGGTCGATGGCAAAGAAACTGTTCGATGTACGTTGTGCTTCTCGCTGTCAGAGATCGAGAAGCGACGTATCAGGCGGATATATGTGGCCTGGCCCTCGGATGAGGATCGAAGCTCATACAACCTGACCCGGTGGGCTGTCCTGGTTCACTGTGAACTCAGCCGTATGCCTGGTGGGGTTCCAAATTAGTGTTGCTTGTTTTCTGTTCTCGCTTTTCATTGGCCTTTTATTCTTGGTACCCGTGATCTTGACTGTTGGTTTTATTTTCAGCTAGAATACCCAGGCGAAAACATCTTGAGTCACACCTGAGCGATATGGAGTCCAACATGGATTTGCTGAGCAAACTCTTGGAGGTCGGGAAAAAGGCCTCCCGCACTGTGGTGGATCTTGCAGACGAAACTGCTCGTGTCTTGGATGAAGCTGTGCTTCTGGAGATACCCGACGAAGGATATGGGAAACCGCCTTCGGACAAAGAAGGGCCCGCCAAGACCGGTGAAGTGGTCAACATCCATTTGGGCGAGAAGAGGAAGAAACCGTCATCTAAGAAATCGAAGTCCCAGCGGGATGAAGGCGTGATTTTGACGGGATTGAGTGTCTCTGGCACCTCGCCATCTCAGAAGAAGCAGAAGAGTGCCAGTTCCTCGATCGGGAACCCAATTTCAATGAGCGCTCTCGCTCCGGCACTTCCTCAAATTTGGAAGACCCCCATCCGGTAGATCCTGGACGAGTATGGGTGCGCGGACGAAAAATTTGTCCGTGCCATGGTGGGCGACCTGAAGGGTATTGAGTTGGACGGGATCAATGTCGGGTCCAACACTCCTCAAGAGAACCGACAGTATGCCCGGGAGGCAATGATGAAGGTAATCTTCTCCCGAGTATTGTTGATGTTCGATCACTGTTCGGGATGTTGAACTAACTTTATTTTCTTGCAGGCTCTCTTTGCTGTCTATGCCATTGATGCCAGCGAGGATTCCAATGAGATGAAAGAACGTCTAGCCAGTCTGAAAGGCCAGATCAGCTATCTCGGGGCGGAGAGGAAGAAAATAGAGAAGGACTTAGAGGCCGAGAGGAAGGAGAAACGCTCGTTGGCCGACAATCTGGCCAAACTTAGCCTCCAAACCAAAGAGCTGGAAGGAAAAGCTGAAAAGGTGACCGCGTTGGAGTGCGACAAAGACGCGCTTCAGTGGGAGAACGCGAAGCTGCGGTCTAGGCTGAAGGAGAGGGACGACTAGATAGCGGATCTGCAAAGCCAGATCCCCGCTCAAGGCGAGCTTGCCGTTGCCCGGTTCAAAGAGTCGGATGAGCTGAAGGTTATGCTCAAAGCCGCCCGGGAGAGTGGCATTACCGAGAAATTTTGTGTCTGGAGCCGCCTTGGGTACCTGGACAAGGCCAAGATGACGGCCGACTTGCTCGCTGCCCAAGAGGCCAAAGAGAGGGAGGCCAACTCCAATGCCGCGGCCGAGAAAGATCCTGAGACAGGTGAGCCGTCCGGGAGAGTTGCTGAAGAAGAAATTGGCGGAGAGGATGACTTGGCTGAATCGTCCGGGTATGAGGGAGAGGATCTCGGCCAGTCATAGGCTGTAATTCATTTTGGTCGCCCTTGCTTTTGTAAAACAATGGCCTCGTGCCGTATCCCGGTGATCACACATCCCGGTTGATTTTGTAAATACCTATTGGTGGCATACCCCCGGCATCCCGGGTTTTAATTTATTATGTCTTGGCTAACCTTATTGCTTGCGTCGCCGTGTTATATACAATTTGTATTATGCCTATCCCGTTTGGTGTTACTGTGAGATTTCAATAACTTTTGCCTCGAGGATGATTACTTATCCCCTTCGACATTACTCGGGATTGTATTGACTTATGCCTCCCGGTGGATACCTATCATTAGAGTTTGAATTGAACTTTCCACTCTTATATTCATTCAAAATGAATGGAGGCATCCTCCGGGCGTGGGTGTTTCTTTTCTTCTCCCGGGGACAGTAACACTTACAACTGCACTTATTACAAAAATGGAATGGACCTCGGTCATTCATACGGGGTAGAGTTTGAGGTGCTCCGTGTTCCAGGGCCGCCCGGTGACTACCCCATCCTGGTCCCGGAGAAAAAAAGTTGATGGGCCGACCTCTTCAATGATCTCGTACGGTCCCTCCCAGGACCGCCGTCTTTGTCATGATTGTTTTCATTACCCAGTCCCCCAGTCCCAATATCCGGGTTCTGACCTTCCTATTGTAATAGCGTGCCACTCGCTGCTTATAGACCTGGTTGTGCAAGTCTACTCTCTCCCTTCTCTCCTCGATGAGATCGATATTTAATCGGAGGCCCTCCTCGTTGGTGGCGGCATCAAAATTCTCCACCCTTCCCGATGGTATCAATATCTCGATTGGCAAAACAGCCTCCGTGCCGAAAGTCATACTAAAAGGTGTTTCTCCCGTTGCTTCAGTTGTCGTGGTCCTGATTGCCCACAACACCTCCGGCAGCTTCTGCGCCCACAGACCCTTTGCGTCGTCTAACTTCTTCTTCAGTAGTTTTTAATGATTTTGTTAACCACCTCCACCTGACCGTTGGTCTGAGGGTGCGCCATCGAGGCGAAGACCATCTTAGTGCCCATGTCCTTCGCGAACTCGATGAGATGGTTATTGTTGAATTGTGTGCCATTATCAGTGACAATTGTCTCCGGGACCCCGAATCGGCAATATATGTTTTTCATCAGGAAATTCTTCACACACTCGGTGGTTATCTTTCCCAATGGCTCTGCCTCCACCCACTTGGTGTAGTAGTCAACGGCCACTATCACGTATTTGAACTGTCCGGGTGCCGTTGGCAGAATCCCGATGAGATCAAGGCCCCACTGTGCGAAAGGCCAGGGTGACAACAATATGGATAGAGCGATAGAAGGGGAGTGTATCCTGTTGGCATGCAAATGGCATTTTCGGCATCTCGCCGACATCTTATCTGCCATGGCGCCCATGTTAGGCCAAAAGAACCCTGTGGGTAGTGCCTTGTGCGCTAACGACTAGGATCCAGAATGATTCCCGCACACCCCTTCATGTATTTCTCCCATGTTCGCTTCTCTTTCCTCCTCAGTCACGCACTTGAGGTTTGGGAAACTGTAACCTCTTCGGTACAACTTCCCGTTCATGAGCGTGTACCTCGCACATCTTGATTGGACTTTTCGTGCTTCACACCTGCCCTCCGGGCGTACCCCTTCCTTCATGAATTCAATTATGGGGTCCATCCATGTAGGCTCTCCGGGTCCCGCCTCGACCATGAATATCTCCGAGATTGTCTTACTGATACTCGGTTTTCCAAGAACCTCAATCCTTACCTTCTTCTTTCCTTTACCTGGCCCTCCAGTGGCTAGGCGAGTAAGGGCATCCGCATGACGATTTTCCTTCCGGGGGATGTGAGAGAGAGTGGCAAACGTGAACCGTTGTATGAATGCTTTTGAAAGCGCTTGGTAGGAGCTCAGCTGAGGCTCCTTTGCTTCAAAGCTACCGTTTACCTGATTCACAACCAGCTATGAATCACTGAACACTGCCACTATATCCACGCCAATGTCTCGGGCGAGTTGCAGTCCACCAATCGAGGCTTCGTACTCTGCTGCGTTGTTGGATGCCTGGAATTGAAATTCCAGTGCGTACTCGTGCTTGAACCTATCTGGGGTCTCCAATATTATTCCTGCCCGGCTTTTATTTCTCGACACCGAGCAGTCAACAAAGAGTTTCTAGAATGGTGCCGATGACTTCTCGGCTTGTACCTTTGCGTGCGGCTTGGAATCTGTTTTCTCCCAGCCGGGTTCTGATGACTCCCCCACCACTTTCATGGGCCTGAAATATGCCGGCTCCCCCATTACTACCATGGGCGTGAGCTCGGATATAAAATCGGCCGCTGCTTGGCCCTTTATAGCTATTCTCGGCCGGTAATGGATATCGAACTCTCCCAATTCAATGGCCCATTTAACCAGCCTCCCACTGATTTTCGGCTTTTGCATGATCTGCCTCAGGGGGTGGTTGGTATAAAGGGTTATCGAGTGGGCTTGGAAATAATGTCTAAGCCTTCTGGCAGTTACTATAAGGGCTAAAGCAAGCTTCTCGACGTCCGGGTACCTGCTCTCGGCCAGTGTGAATCCTTTCCCGGCATAAAATACTGCATGCTCGATGTCAGACTCTTTTATGATGAGCACCGAGCTAACCGCTGACTGCGATGCGGCGAGGTACAAGTAAAGCATCTCACCCGGGATTGGCTTTGACAAAACCGGTGCGGACGTGAGGTACGCCTTTATCTGCTTGAAAGCCTCTTCCTGTTCGGACCCCCACACTATCTCCTTACATCTCTGGTATCGTAACAGCCGGAAGAAAGGGGCACACTTATCCGTGAGCCGTGACACAAACCTAGTCAGCGCGGCAACTTTCCCGGCTAACGACTGCACTTGGTTCCTTAGCGTGGGTCTTTCCATATCTAAGATGGCCCTGATTTTCTCCGGGTTGACTTCGATTCCTCGCCGACTGATTATATGACCTAAGAACTTTCCTTTAAAGACCCCGAAGATGCATTTTTGAGGGTTTAACCTCATCCCGAACCTCATTATGACTTCGAAGACCTTCTCAAGATGCCCTACATGCTCCTCGGCCTTTAGACTTTTGACCAGCATGTTATTGATATATACTTCCATTATGTTCCCAAGGTACTCGACCAACATGACATTCATCAGCCGCTGGTAAGTTGCTCCCGCATTCTTCAGCCCGAAAACCATTACCTTGTAGCAATACAAGCCCCTGTCGGTCGTGAAAGCCGTGTGTTCCTCATCTCTTGGATCCATCCGGATCTGATTATAGCCGGCGTAGGTGTCCATGAAGCTCATGAGGTCAAACCCGGACGTGGAGTCCACTAGCTGATCGATGCGCGGGAGCGGGAAGCTATGCTTTGGGCATGCCCTGTTGAGATTCGAGTAGTCCACGCACATCCTCTATTGCCCAGTTAACTTCTTTGGAACCATGACCATGTTGGCCAGCCATTGGGGGTATCTGACCTCCCTTATGAACTCGATGTCTATTAGCTTTTGCACTTCCCCCTTCATTGCTTCATACTTTTCTAGCTTAAACGTTCTCCGCTTTTGCCGCACGGGAGGGAATCCGTCCTGGATTTCTAGCCTGTGTGTTACGATGCCGCTTGCTATCCCGGACATGTCTCTGTAAGTCCAGGCGAACGCCCCGCTATTTCTCTTTAAGAAGTCAATCAAGGCCGCTCGCACCCCGGGTGACTGCCCCGTTCCGATGGTCAATTTGCGATCCGGGCACTCCTCTAAGATTGATACCGCTTCTGTTTCGTCTACTGATCCCGGACGTTCCTCATCCAAGTCGGCATCATCTCTGGGATCCATGTAAGGGTCTGAGGGTGATGTCGTTGGCTGGCTGGCTGATAGGACCTCTGACCTTCTCCTCCCGTTGTCTACCATATAGCAGCTCCTTGCCGCCCCCTTGTCGCCCCGGATCGTAATGATTCCTGTTGGGGTCGGGAGCTTCATCATCAGCATATGGCCAGCAACAAATGACTTCAACTTCCACAAGGCCGGTCTTCTGGAGATCCCGTTGTAAGACGATTCACAATCAACAACGATAAACTCGATTTTTGCTCGGGCGACCCCCTCCCGTCCTTCCAAGCTTACTCCAAAGTTGTCTGAACCGAGAGGTTGAAGAACATCTCCTAAGAAGCTAATCAGCGGCTCATGGTCTTGGAGCAACTTATTGCTTCCTCGATGAAGTCCTTTCCAGGCACTCCTGAACAATACGTTGACTGAGGCTCCCGTATCAATGAGGATCTTCTTCGTGATATAGTGATCGAGCTGTAACGTTATCAAGAACGGATCCTCGTGCTGCCTGATTCCCTCATCTTCCTCTTCCAGGAAGGTTACGGATTTCCAACCGGCGGTTACTCGTTGATTGTTACTACCAAAGGCGTAGACTTCCCTGCCATCCCGCTGTCATGTACATTGCTTTTTTGCCTTGTTGCTCTTGTGATCTATACGGGACCCGCCAAGAATGGTGTTGATTGTCCCATATACCTCGATTGCCCCCGCGTTCCTTGGCCCGGGCACATACTGTTGCAGCTTCCCTTCTTTTACCCTATTCTTTTACCCGGCGCTCTACTTCTCTTTTCAACTCTATACAACTGTTAATGTTATGTCTCGCCTCACTGTGGTATCCACAAAATTTTTCGGTGTCTTCCTTGGTGAGCCGAGAGGGTGGAAACTTTCGGGCCGGGGGAGGAGAATGGCAGTCTTATTCTCGTTCCATATCGCCTCGTAAGTGGCGTTGAGCGCCGAGAAATGTTCCGTGCCTACCGACACCCTTCTCGCATACCCGGTATCATGGTAGGATCCTTTGGCTTTCCCTTGCGCACTAGGCTGCTTCCCTGCTTTCCCCTAGTTTCTTTCCTTATGCCTCTTTCCAGCTGGGCCCGTGTCCGGTTCCCGCTCTCCCTTCCATGCTCTAACCTCTCGGATCACTTGCACCGGGGACCCGTCGTCTCTCCCTTCGTCTTTCCTTTTTCCAACCGAGGTTCCCTCATAAGTATCATGGTCTGCTTGTGCATGTCTGATCGCCATGTCCATAAGCTCGTCGTAGCCTTGTGGATTTTCGATTTTTACCGCATATAAAAACTTCCCGGGCAGCAATCCTTGAATGAACGCCTCCTCCGCAACCTTCTTGTCAAAGTTCCGGACCCTGGCCGTGGCTCCTTGCCATTGGTTAACGAAAGCTTTCAAGCCTTCTCCCCTATCTTGCTTTACTTTGAACAGTTGGGCGGTGTTCTGCCCGTCCGTCCGTAAAATGAATCTATTGACGAACTTGTCTGCCAGCTCCCGGAAGCAGTCGACCGAGTTCGACGGGAGTTCGTAGAACCAGCTTAGCGCTTCCCCTGCTAACGTTTCCTGGAACATATTGCAGCATACTGCATCCGAGTATCCTTTAGCGTTTGTGTGAGACTTGAAACTATCGAGGAAGAGGTGGGGGTCACGATCCCCATTGTAGCTAAGTTTCAGTGGCTTGGCCGTGTTTGGCCGGACAGATCAGGTGACCGCTCTTGTAAATGGTCCCCCTCTTTCCTCGAAACTCGCATGGGTCGGGTTACACATTCCCCTTCTCTCGGTGTCCGAGATTCGGTCTGCCAAACTCACCACACTGTCCTTGATTGCTCTTAAGGTTTCTTCCAATTCTCCCTGCCTTCCAGTTTGAACTTCTGGGATTGGCTCGGGCAAGGGCGGCGGTTCCTCATTCCGCATCTCGTCTGGGAACAGGTTCGTCGCTATGTGCACGATCCTACGGTTCGTTCCCACCGGGGTGCCTGTCTGCCGGGACGTGGCCGCCCGATCCAACTCACCCACCCTATCCAATGCCTCCCGGTGCTCAACCCCTCTGGCTAGCGCTCTCATGAGCGTGGCATTATCCCGCTCCAACCTGCGCTCCCTCCCGGAGGCCTCTCCCCGATCCCTAGCACTTTGCTGCTCTAGACGGGTGATTTGGGTCCTCATGTCTTCCAACATTTCCGCCACCTCCTAGGGATTGAGATCCTGCGGCACATACTCTGGTGTTCCATCCCGCAGGTCTCTCCCCGTAATTCCTGAACTCCCCCCTCCCGACTTCGGGGTCCGTCCGTATGTCACCTCCCTTCGCCCTTCCTGTCCCGCCTCCTGGTCTTGCTGCTCGGTTAACTCAGCCATCGAGTCACGCTGGCACTTTTAGTAATGGTTCCCACAGACGGCGCCAAATGTTTCTGCACAATCCCGAATGGTGCTTGCAGAAGCTGATGGTGGGTTATCCTCCTCTCGGCCTGCAATAACAAAGGCGACCGGGATGTTCCGGTCTTTCCTCCTCCGAAGCTTTAGTCAGTATCTTGGTGAATATATTTGATGAGGGTAGTTAATCATACCTGACAAGCTGGTGGTTGGGCCATATTTATGGCCCAGAGTGGGTTCTCTTTTCTACTTGAAAACCGATGTGAGACAATTGCCTCTGCTGCTATTTCAAATGTCTAGCTCCCTTATGTCTTCTAGAACCGCTCCCGGCCCAATGCCACCAACGAGGTCGGGCCCGACCCATACAAACAAACGGGACGGGAACCCCAAGGTGGGCTCGGCTGTCTTGACCGTGGGGTGCTGGTGCTTACTGGTTTACAGGCTTGGGATGTTGTTTTATGCACAACCGACTACAAAAGTCAAATGAGCCAAGCAGACCCAACTTAAGCTCGAGCTTGGGTAATAGATTGAGATGAGCCAAGCGTAGCTCGGGCTTATAGAAAAATATTTAAGCCGAGCTGAGCTTGAACATGAAAAAAAAAAGTTCAAACTTTAGCCTGGCTCAAATTCGATAAAAAAGAAATGAGCCGAACAGGAACACCTTAGTATTCGGCTCAACTTCTTTGTTCGGGTTGCAGGAATGAACTACCTCGATCTTCTTTGTTTTGATTTTCTATTCCAAGTGTGAATCGATCCAAGTGAAGGCCGGAAGGAGGAAGAGAAGGATGAGACGTGCCAAATGGTGAAGATCCGGCCAGGTTACCGGGTCGGGTCGCGGCTGGCAGAGTTGGATGTTAGGGTTTCAGAATTAAAATGGGTTCCCCCCTAAAATGGAATAACTCTCCTTCCTTTTTATATTAACATTCCTGAAATAGTAATTTCAGTCTTTAGACCGTAACTTCTTTATAAAAAAATTATTTTTGGTGTGCCACGTGTTCACGAATTCCGTTTAACGTCTTCATGACTTTGTAGAAGAAAATTTTCTCAAAATTCGGATGAAAGAGAGTCGATTTTCAAAATCAATAAAAACTCGGAACAAAAGTAAAAGTTACGACAATACTCGTTCACGATCCAAATGACATTAGGCGGTCAAATAAGATTCGAGGGGTTATAAATCAAAAGTTTATGCTAGCTATAGATGTTAGTACTGCTTTCGATGTAGGGTTTAAGAGGTTCGTGGTCATAACTTGCCTTAACGTGGAAAACTGTGTAGAATTGGTTGTGTTAAATGGAAAGCTCCTCCATGTGGCATATGGAAAATTAATGTGGACGGGACATTCAAACATACAAAAAGAAGAAGAGGATTGAGTTTGTAATTCGAGACTATACTGGTTATGTGAGTGCAGGTGGTGCAGCTCCTCTAATTAATGGTCTCATTTCAGCTGAACATTCTAAACTCTTAGCATGCGGCAAAGCGGTAGATTTTTTTGTTATAGAGCAATGCTTTCATTCGGTAATTTTGGAGACTGATGCACAAGAGCTAAAAAGACACTTGTCGGATGAGTGTATGCCTAACACTTTTGCACTTGGGAGAATTTTTGAGGATATGTGGGCAAGAATGAAAGAACATGGTAATTGGAAAGAAGCTTATGCTAATAGAAAAGGTGGCATGGCTGCACATCTTCTTGCAGATCATTCTTGCCCTTTAGAACATGTGTAATTTTATATTTTTACACCAAGCGTTATTCAAGCAGCCGATCATTATATTGAGTAATATTGAAATGGTTTTAATCTTTGATTAATAAAGATTTGTCATTCATATTCAAAAGATTAGCAAAACAAATAAAAACATGTTTATTGTTAAGGGATTATTTCATGTTTTTTGTCAGTCAAAAAGAAAAATGAGATTTTTTTTTTTAATAAAGGTCATTTCAGATAATTCTCATGGGGTGGCTACTTCACACAAGAAATACGGCACCACACTATACCACACTGGTTGAAACTGTATTGCAAAGCACATCAGTTGTAGTGGATTTGATTAGGATTAAAAACACCATCCCGCATGAAAGCGGACTGGTTCAAACCAACCCAACCTGTTTTATTTAAACTTGGCAAGTCTAATGTTTTTCCACTATATTTAAGTTTTTGTGTTGTTATGTTAGACTTAATTTAGACTAAATTTATTTGCATCGGTAAAGCTGACTCTCTTGTATGCTACTGGATAAAATACCATTAGACTAATCTCTAGATGGTGTTCATTTAATTTTCTTGTGTTAATGAAATTGTCTAGTATAGGTTTATTAGATAAACATAATTTAAACCCAATCTGAAACCACACAAAAACCAAACCAGAAAACGGGTCACTCATATATCCGATTTGAGTTTTTCGTAATGTAGATCTGGTTTAAAGAATTATCAAACCAAATAAAGTAAATTAGATTAGGTTTGAGCCATAACCCGCACACTGCAGCACACCAACCTGGCGCCCACCCCTAATTCTCCTAAACAAAACTGTTGAAGTGTGCAATTAAGCAAAAGTGAAGGGGTGGTACAAAATTCTTGAAAAGAAAAAGACTCTGGAACCAGGAAAAGTAAAATAAAATAAAATTAAAAAAAAAAAAAAAGCAAAAACTTACATCTTTTTACTTCAATTTGCGGAAGCAAACCAAACACGAATTAGGAATGAAGCAGAAGAAGAACAAGATGGGCGCCAGAGCCTCCTCAGTCTCAGTATCAGCATCAGAGGCTCTGCTGGTCCACCTGACCATCGGCTTAGGATTAGCTCTCTGTTTCTCGGTGGCCCATAATGTCCATTTCATCAGCCTCACCTCCCATCCTTCTCACGTCCTCGGTCTGATCTGGGTACCTCACTTTCCCTCGTCTCATTTTTCCTTTCTGTACCCATTTTCAAACCTCGGTTTCATTTCCTGTCTAATCTGTTTTGGGTTTTCTGTTTCCAAAGGCCTTTCAATGCCCAACCGTGATCCTTCTTTACAGCCGCTACCGGAAAGACCAAGAACGATGCTCCGTAAGTTCTTACAGTTTTGGGTGGTAAAATTGATCAAGTTTTGCTAGGAACAAGTCTTCTGTAAATTGAACAAGTCTTCTTACAGTTTCTTGTGATTGTTTTGATGGCATTGTGCAGTACTGGAAAGCTGTGGGACGTGGCCTGCTGGGACTGCCTGCTGGTTAGTCCACATTTGAACTTCATCTTGTGCAATTTTTGTGTGATCTATGTATGAAATTTAAGGTGTGCGTGGCCTATGATTAGTATTTTCTAATCCTTAATTTTCATTATATAATTGTTACATATGAAAGTTGTGACTGTTCTCTATGTATAATGGTGTCGAGCGAATATGGAAATATGTGTGGTTAATGATATTCTGTGTGTTTGTTTAGTGTGCTGTTTGTGAGTTATGGCCTTTCTGTTGAACTTATACCGGCAAAAGTCTCTTTTTAAAGATTTAACTTTTTTGGGGTAATGCTTGGTAAGAAAAGTCACCGTCTATTGTTTTGCACATTGTAGGGGCTGTGGTAAATGCATTAGGAGCAATTGCGTTGGGAGCACCTGTCGGCATCCAGTATGTGCACTGTGATCTCTTTAGGGAATGTTATTTACTAGCAGAACTCTGAAAGCAGAAGTCGCAGTTGAGGGTGGAATTTCCTGGTTGGGTCAATTTAGCTGGTATTTATGACTCCTTCAGGACAAACATGAATATTCAACCTCAACTGGAGTCCTGCTTTCGTAATTACCAAGGACCATACATTGTCCATTATAATTGTCCATTTGATACATTGTTCTTGTTAATTTATCCTACCCATTTCTTACATGGTCCATCTGATAGAATTTTTGTATTCAATTAGTTACAATTTTGTCGCGTTTCTTATTCTTAACAGGTATCTTCCAAAGACAGTTAACTGGTCTCTTATGATGTCACTGTTCACAGTAAGTGTCATCTTTCTGAGTGTTTCTTATTATTTTCAACTTTCTTGAAGTGTCATCCAACTGCTATTTATTATTGTTACTATAGGGCGCTCATTACTGCATGTAGTGCATTATAGTTGGCATATGTTAACGAACTGCATTTATACCGAAAGGAATCTTGCTAGCTTACTGATTTCTTCTTATGCTCTTTCACTTGTTCTGCAGATTTATTTTCATTTTTTTGTTTTCTTCTTCCCAAAGAACCATCAAATAATAGTATTTTTCCGATGAAACTTTCCGTCACTTTTTATGCTAAACTTTGATGCATTTTTTAACTTAGTTTGTGTGTTTTGGGCAGATTGTACCTGCAGCTTCTGTTTTTGGTTCTTCATGGACAGATTGGCAACGTATATTTTCATGTACAAAGCAAGTTTCCTACCATTCATTGCTCTTCTTTCTCTTGTTTTCCCATGTTTAATGTGTATAATTGATTTGCAATGTAAAACGATTAGTGGATGCAGTTGTTCTGAACTTGTATTCTCTCTATGCTCATTTATGCACTTGCAGGCCAAATGATCCTGTAGATTATATGATTTGTGTACCTGCACATGGAGTTGTTATCGGAGCTTGGTTAGGGGCTTGGCCAGTACCGCTTGATTGGGAAAGACCATGGCAGGTACTACTATCACCTTCCTCTTTCGTCTTTTTTCCTCATTGCTTCCTGGTTTGCTTCATGTGCAAAATTATCTGTGATGAATTTTCTTCTTCTTCCGTGGTCTCATCTGCTCTCACTTTTTCCAGAATGAATTGTTATGATTTGTTTCCACATATTATAAATCTGAACTACTGAAGTCTTTTATGTTACTTTGTAATGTCAGAAAATTCATTAGAAATTCACCTTGATTAGGTTACTATATACATTATTTATTGCAAACTGGCATCTCTGCAAATCAAGTGAAGTTCAAGGGCCATAACTGTCCATCTGTCCGCCAAACGAATGTTTATACGTTTCTATTTGGTTGCCTTCTCGATTTCTTTTCCTTTGTATGTCCATGTCTCTAAGTTATTTGGTCCTCCTCCTTTTCTATCTGTGATCCTTCTTAAGTCATTTGAATGCTCATACCGATCTTATATGACTGAAAATGTTGTTTTGGGGTAGAGGGAGTTGATGGAGGACAACATAATGTGTTCCTCAAAGAAAGCTCGAATCTAAATTAGTCTGTGACCAATTTAGCATGCATGTTCAATGTTTGAGAACTTTTATTACTTTGCAGGAGTGGCCTATTTGTGTAAGTTATGGAGCCATTGCTGGGTACTTGGTTTCTTTAGTGGCATCATTCGGATTTATATTGGTGCGGCAACATGTCAAAGGAGACTAAAAAGTGAGATGTCCATATTCTTTTGCTACAATCTATGCAGGAACTTTTGGGAAGTAATTTCATTCTCTTTCTAACAAAAAATATGGATAGAATCATTATTTCATTCTTTTGGCACATTAGATTGGATTGAAACCATGACCTCTCCAAATCCTAACCCTTTCCAATCACTCCCCACTACCTACCTTTAGTTCCAGGGGTTTAAAGCAAGTTCTGTTTGCGCTCAAGTTTTGTAGAAGTGACATTACAGGAAGAAATTGAACAAAAGTTATTTTGATAATACGTGAACTATAACTTTTACATGTGCTCCTTTACCATCCTTTTCTTTTTCCTATTCTGCATTGTGGATGGCTAAAATTTTCGTTTCTGAGAAATCTTGCATAACAGAGTTTAAGTGATGATAGCAAGCACTCTTTCTATAGCTATCATCAGAAAGAATGCTATAACGGCGGGAAATGAGTGGTCATGAATAGAAGATTACTTGTTTAGAGTTGAGGAACTGAGCCTCAAGGGTTAATACTGGAGTATTAATTGATTTGTGATATTTGATTGGCGAATAATCGCACACATCAGACAAGAGAACTCGACCCCTTACTTAGCAAAACCAACTCTTTTCTCACAGGGCATCTACAGCTTCCATGACAGTGCGTTTGGCGGCAAAGCGCTCGTTGCAGGACAGTGTTGAGATTGTGGATCTAGGAAATCTCTGAGGAAGGCAAAAAGGACCCCGTCTCTCCTTAAACCATTCAACAAGGAATTTCTTTGTGGCGCTTTACAATGTGGAGACTCGATGATTCTGTTGATGTGCATAATGGCAATCTAAGTTGTGTTGGGTACCTACAGTTCATGAGAGAAGCTAGGGTTGATTCATATCATGAGGGCTGTGCTAGCAAATTAGGGTCCTTTTCTTGTTTTTTTTTCTTTCGTCTCCTTTTTCTTTTTAAATGAAAGATTTCCTGAACTTATTTTCTTAAATTAGTATCCGCGTCTATAAGATTGATTAACAAAAGTCTTAGTTCCACTTTGGTATTGAGTTTTAGGGATTAAAATAACTTATAATCACCATTTTAGATAGGTTTTCTGTTTGGTAAAATCTTAAAACGTGCTTATCTAGAACTTTTTAGTTTAAATAACCACGATTTTAGAAAACAGATTAGGGTTGCTTATTTAAAATTGATTTTTTTTTTAAAATTGAGTTTTTAAACCATAAAACCAAACTAAGTTAAGCGGGATAACTTCTGCCACATCAATTTTTTTAGAGAACTTCGTTAGGCAAAGCTTATACGGACAATAGTTAAGCGGGAGATAAACTCATATACAAGCTTAAAAAGCCCTTATTTGATAGAAATGAAATACTAAAACTAAAGTCTAAAAATGCGGACAATCTGAAACTACAACTGAAAAATTTGGAGAAAAAAACCCTATACTCCTATACGATCCTAGGGCAAAGCAACTGTCCTGACTAGCTTGACACTACAAATTGCAAACCCAACCATTCTTCTCTCCCATCCAAGTTCGACCTGCACCAGGACACCATGACACCATGACACCTCCCCGTTGGGTCACTATCACTTGCTTCACGAAGTCTAGTGCTTTGGTATTACGCGGAGCAATGAGCTGTTTGAAAATTTCGCTTTTACCACGTCATTTGAGATTTATATTTAAGAAAATACCAATATGTTGCACCGCTCTAAAATTTAGACTCGATACACGTTCCAATTAAGTAAAGGCATTTATAGCCTCAGACCCATAAATTCCCAAAAACCCCGGGGAAGAGGAAGAGTAGACTATCTGCAACTGTCTCGCACTAGCGCTTATAAGAGCAAGACGCCACAGAGGACTCCAATTATGCCCACGTGGCACAATAAAGTGATCCTGACGGACCCCACACCGAATCCTTTAAAAACCTTGACACAGCGCCAAACCGAAACCCTCCGTCTCGTCAGCAAGAAATAGAGGAATCAATATTCAAAACACCTCCGCTTCTCTCTGCGTCGATCATCCCAACATCTCAGGTTAAACCTCCTTCCCAGATTTACCGTCGCAATTTCAATTTCTCATGTCCCTCATCTTCTCCGATCGAGATTCCTATCGTTATCTGTGAACCTCTTTTCTTGTGCGATTTTGATTTTCCTTTCGCCGACTAAATCACTGAGTAGGATTATAGTCAATGTGGTTTTAACTTTTAACCTAGCACCTCCGACGAGGAGAGTCGTCGTCTACGAGTCTCCACACTCTTCAATCTACTGTTTATGTTTCACTATTTTCCAGTATTTTTTTATTTGATTTTTATTTTTGGTCTGATCGTGTAGGATTTAGTGATTATCGCGGTGAGATTTGTTAGCGGTTGGCTGTTTGGGTTGGTTGAAATAATCCGGGTTCTTAGAGATCTTGAAATTCTTTGTTGCTGTAAGTTGATTTGTGATTTCGTTTGGTCTTTATTTATATCCGGAAGTGATATACATTTGGGAGTGATGGTTTTAGGGCTTTAATCGGGCAATGTGAGGTGTGTGTGGCTCATACTTGTATAATTTTACACTTATAAGAGTTCAGATTTTTGTTCGATTTTATAATTTAGTTAGAATCAAGCTTGAGATCATATGTTGTTGATTTCGGATCACTTATTTCCATCGGTTTGTGAGTTGCATGCTATCTTCTTTTTTTTGATTCTGTTGTGCACTCTGTTGGATATTTTATTGACTATCAAGTGTGTAAGTTCCTGGTTGATCAACTATCTTGGCATGCTTTGATCTTCATTTTTTCTAAAGACCTCTTTTGTTATTCTTGTTTCGTGGTTCTGTGATATTACCAATGTCTATAGTTCTTAGATTCTGGCTAATTTCAAGCTCCACAGTGTTGATTCGACGTTTATTTGGTTGTCCATACTCTGAAATTATTACAAGTATATGATTTGTTTCGTTATCTCTAATTAAAGATGGCTTATTTGAGTTTTATTGCTTCTTCTCACTTGATTGTATTCAGTGCTAACTGTAGTAATGGCAAATGATAAATCGAGGCATGAAGACAATCCCCCCGGATCTCCTTCACTATTACAATGGTTTGATGAAATTGAAAAAAATGAAGCTGCTAAGTTCAGGGGGCCTGTTAACAGTACTAATACTGTTGGAACTGATGGTAGAACTGTGCCAGATCCGCTAGTGCCATGTTTTCCTCTTCCTGGGACAGAAGGAACGTTTAACCCTTATGCTAAGAAAATGCCACTGCTTGGTCTTAATTTGATGAACGATTTCACTCCATCCATTAACTCTCAGAATTCTGTGCCTGCCGATAATTCTGTATACGGGAAGGGTCTTTTACCAATTTCAGATTCAGATTTTCTCTTTTGTGAAGGGAATACTGACTTTGGTTATTCAGTGACTCCTCATAGTTTGGTTGATGCTTCCTCCAAAGTCTGCGATCTTCAAAACCCTTATGTTGATAGGGAATTGGTATCTGCTACAGGTTCAGCTGCAGCCGTAAATAGTATTCAGCAGCATGGAGATTTAGATAGTAATACGAGCAAGCCTCAGCTAATTGATAACTTCACTAGTGATGGAGATAGCACCCCTATGTCATGGCCCACATTAGATGGGAGCTGCCTAACCCTTGGAATTGGGTGCAGGCCAAATGATTTATCGGCAAGAAATGTTGGTTTCGACTCTGAAAGGGATGTCCTTCCTCGATCGAACATATTTCACAGTCAAAACACCAACAGAAATTTGCACCTTTCCCCTGACGTACCGACCAGATTTTCTTCTGCTCAGAAGAGTGTGAGTAACAAAGTTTCTTTTTATAACAAGAAAATTACATATATGATGGTAGATCTAGGTCCAAACTGAATCCATCTTTTTTTTGCACAGATGCAGCAAATTGAGAAACAGCAACAATTTCTTGTGCCGGGAAACAGAAATGTTGAAGGGAACTGCGATGAAAGATCCTTTTATTTTGATGCTAATAACGGTACTCAGAGCTACCCAGCTGTTCCTATTCTACCATTTGATAATAGGCTAGCTAGGCTGCCTGATTCTGGATTGAGCAAGGTGAATGAGTTGCCATTGTCATCTTGGTTGAATATGAGTACTTCTCTACCACTGTCTGACCAATCACAGAAGCATCAAATGGAATCAGGCACAAGAAACACTTCCATGCACAATCAATCTGGTAAGTTTTATATTATTATTGTGCTCTCCTCTTGTCATCAGATATTCTAGAAAATGGAAGTTGCATATGTTTCAGAGGGTTCAAAAGTTTCTCTTCTAGCTGGTAATTTCTACATTCTTATCGCTGACATAGCTGGCACTTCCTACAAAAGAGCTCTTGTAGATAGAAAAACAAGTGTTAGGTACCAAAGTTTCAGAGGGTTCAAAAGTTTAATTCTGTTACATACTGATGTTCTTATTGGATGGGATCCTTTTGGTGTCTTATGAAATCATTTGGCCACTACAGTTAGGCTTCTGTGAAAAGTATCTTAGATTTCCTGCCTCCAAATTTATACACTTTGGCCTTATCTAGTGGATTGAAGTCATGAACTCATGATCATGATTTGGCCAGTAGGTTAGGTTTCCTGCCACTATGTCTTGGAAGAGAATGTATCTTCTTGGTGGGATGCATCCCATACAAGCTTTTACTTAATGTGAGACCATGCTTCGCATCTGCTCTTGTCAGTTGTCACTATTCATTGAGTTAGTTAGCCTGGTTTTGCAATTTGTGTAAACAATTTGCATAAGAAAAGCATGCTCGGGACAAGTGGTGGTCACCGTAATTTAGAACTGAAGTGCTTTCATTATATTCTGGATGACTGATTGTGTACTTACGTTTAGTAAGATGCATTTATAACCTAGCTTAGAGAAATATATTCCACATCAGATATAAATTGTTCTTTTCTTGTTCAAAGCATATAGTTATCGAGTAAATAAAGAAGCACTTCATTGCTTCTACAAAAGCTTGTTGTAGGCAAACCTTATGTCTTCCAACTCTTATTTTATTTCAATGCTGGAATCTTGATGAGATTGTACACAAGTCGGCTGATTCATGCTGATGCTACATAGATCTAACAGTTGTTAATTCATCCATGTGAGGCGAGACTCATCAGTGTGAACGAGGAAAGCATTATAGGAATTATAGGCAATGAGAGGACAACTTCATGTTGATTATACAGTTTATCGCTCTTTTAAATCTTACATGATAATCAAATATATCCATCTCTGAATGAATTGAGATGATTGACTGTAATTGAAATTATGGTTTTGTATTTTGTACACCCCTCTTCATATTGGGTAACCTTTCAGAAGCTTCATCGATCATATATGATTTCAGAACCCTTTGGTGGGTATAAGGGAATAGTGGATACAGTATTCAAATTCAATACATATGTTTTCTGAGCTCTTTTTTTTTTTTTTTTAAAATCAATAAGTCATCATGCCTGATATATCTATCTGGTATTTTATTATGTTTGTTATAAGATATAAAGAAATTGTTTTGTATTAGAAATTGAATGTGTGCAAACCATTTTATCTGACTTTGGTTGCAACAATTTTCAAATGCTTATGTCCAATAGTAGATTTTTGATAAACTTTACAATTTCTGTAGCTTCTCCGTTGACTCACTCTGCAACTCTCTTTAGGGAAGCTTTTCACAGCTAATGAGGGTGTTGCTGCATACGTTGCTGAAAGAGGTCTTTTTCCAGAAGAATTAAGGTTCAGCCAGCTAGCTAGTATGGTCATTCCACCTTTATTTTCTGCAATGCCTACTTTATATGACCAATTTCTTCCTTTTATGGGTGTCACGGTGTTTTTTTTTTTCTTAATTTTTTTGGGAGAGAAGAGAGAACAATATCTTTTGTGGACTTGATTCATGATGACAACTTATATATGCTTTCTTTGAAAATAATATTATTGTTCAGTACTCTTTGACTTATGGTAAAAATATAAAAATCCTAAATCAGTTGCTGAGGGGTTACCTTAGCCAAACATAGTGATCAAGTGAGCAGCTGTTTTATACACAATGCATTATTAGACATATTACAATCAGTTTGTTTCCTAGTTCCTCTATAGCCAATTGATATACAAAGGAATGAAAACAGAGGAAAATGATGATGTGAACAACAGTGATGATAATGCCAGAGTTCAACTTTATATTTTACTCAGAATAGCATCACATATGGACACCGTTTATTATTCCGATATTGATGCAGAACTTGTTCTAGTCTAGGATAGAGGCTGGCTTTCTGTCAGGAAGCTAGTAATCTTGTATAACGGTGGGAAATGGTGGTTGCAGGTAATCCTCATCAACCTGAAGTCGCTAGTGCTCTTCTTTCTTCTACAAACCTTCCTGGATCTGTGATAACCGGTAATTACTATATAAAATTATTGTGTCTAGACATGCTAAGATTAACACCTCTAAAATTTCTTGCTATCCTTGTAATTGCCCATTTCAGGTCAAGAAATGCCAACCACCAAATTTAATAGGGCTGTTCAACCTTCTAGAGCTCTTTTTGGAACATCTGTTAAGAGGGCTGCAGCAGAAACACTCACAGCTACTTCACATGCTGAAGCCAGTAAGACAAGAAGAACTCAATCTTTGACTGGTCTGTCTGTAGAAGTTCCATTCGGGGAAGTTTCATCACTCAAAATTTCATCCCGTGATGCTTCTTTTGCAAGTCGAGATCGCACTTCTCCCTCTCTCCTACACCAGGCCAAATGCACCAGACTGAACAAGCCCCAATCCCAGATGAGGTCGGCTCTTCCCCCCGAAGTTAAAGGTCTCTCATCCCTGATCCGGGATGCTCCCTCTCGCCCACTCCAAGCCAGAAGTGCTCCATTATTGCCACCCTCACCCTGGACTGCTTCATCTCTCCCACCCCAAGTCAGAAGTATTCCATCACTCTCATCGCTATCCCAAACTTCTCCCTCTCTCCCGCTCCAAGCTAAAAGCATTCCATTTATCCAATCCCTGTCCCAGACTACATCTCTTGTACCTCAAGTCGACATTTCATCACTTCCATCCCTATCCCATACTGCTTCTTCTATTCAGACCCAAGCCATGAGTATACCCTCATTACCAACCACAACTTCTTATATAGCAACCAAAACCAGAGGGAATGAATTACTTCAATACCAAGCTCAGATGGCTCACTTCCTCTTACCCCAATCCCAAACTACTGCATCACTCCCATTTTCATATATGACTGTTCCATCTCTCCTACCCATCGCCAATACTACATCACCCCCAACTTTATCCCAGAATTGTCCCTCTTGGCCACTGCAGCCCCAAAATGCTTCTTCACTTCCATCACAACACACAATTGGTCGACCACTGCCACCAAAATCCTTGAGAAGTTCACCCCTTCCACAAAAACCTCAGACTGCTTCCCCAGTTCCATGGAAATGTACTGCTCCACCTTCCTCAAGTGCACCCCCCACTACAGCACCAGTCACACAAAAAGTTAATGTTCGACCTCTGCCACCTCAACGCCAGACTGATCCAGTATTTCATATAAAATGGAATGGTATGTCTATTTCATCTATAAATAAGCCTTTACATTTCAAAAATCTACTTCCTATGTATTATACTTACCTTACAGTTCTTATATGGCTACTTTCTGGGAATCTAAAAATGCAGTTGTTTGAGAATATCAAGAATTTGACATTAGACCCAATTATAGTCGTAGTTAAGCTCTCTATCCATGTTTTTAAAAAGACATGTTAGGTCCTTTTCTGAAGCTATGCATCGGAGTTCAGATGATTCCTTTGTTTCAGTGTTTTTTTTTTTCTTCCCACATAATATTTTCTGTTCCATCACCTGAAATGAGTAAACATATGATTCTTCTTTTGAGTTTATAGGAGTGTAGGAATATCCCATGATCAAACAAGATCTTTCATCCCCAGTTTTGCCAAGATTTTTATGCTCAGACGAGTATAGACTTTCAAAAATTGATTTGGCTCAGGTCTAATGGAATTGTTTATGATCAGAGTTTCCTTTGTAATACTAAGTGAATTCTAACACCATATATTAATTTAACCTCGAAGTCTCAAAATCCCTGAGCCTTCATTTGCAATCTATGCCAGTGTTGGTGTTCTATTAATTTGATAGGTCTTACAAGGAATCAAGGATTAGCCTTATATGATGATGATAAAAAGTCTTTTCTTTTGCAGCTGATGATGAAACCCAACTGATTGGGCACAAATGCTTGATATGCAAGAGGGATCTTGCCTTCACACCAGAAGGCCCTGTTTCTGTGCCACCTATTGCACCAATGGTTGCTGTTCTACCATGTGGGCACACCTTCCATGACCATTGCTTGCACCTCATCACCCCGAAAGATGAAGTTAAAAGTCCTCCATGCATTCCTTGCGCCATTGGCGAGAGTTGAGTGTAGCCATGTATATTCATTTTCAACTCTCTAACCGTATTGACGTTTGCCCAATGAGTCGTCAAATCTAGGGAGGAGATGTGAGTGAAAATTTTGAACTTTTCACCATACATTAGTTAGGCTCACCTGTATAGATTGCTGGCAAAGGTAATCTTGTTTATGACTAGGTCATAACAAGTGTGTATATATGGTAGACGGCCTCTTTTGCTAACCTGCTGGATGCAGTGCTATAGTGGTATTAAAAGTTGTCAACAGAGTATTTGAGATCTTTTTATAGATTATCCATTGCCTATAGGGTATTTTTCTCTCTTCTTTTTTTAGATTAGGTTTTTTTGTTTTTTTTTTCTTTTCTCCACAACCCACTGATTTGGGGTCCCTATATTGTTGATTTGTTGTCTAAATGAGTTTGGATCCTTTAACTATCATATACATCTACATTGTAACACTAGGATCCATGTGATAATACAGGCATGCTTAGATTTTTTAAACTTTTTTATACAAGCATATGCCCAGATTTTGATATGCACAGATGGACCTTTGTTTGATTACACACTCACTCGCCAAATAACACTTATTCTTCCTCTATGAAACTTGCTTTCTTTTCCCCAACTAATTTCTTCTTGAAAATCATCTATTTTTCTTTCCCCGTCATGAAATTCAAAAGCATCTTCAGACCTTGTAGATACAACGAGTAGTGTACTCGCTTCCATCAGCCTTCCAAGTAATTAGCATGTACAAGTTCTCTGGCAAAGTGTGGGTACATTTATATAAAGATGGTGTCAAACGGAGCTACCTTTGGACTAACTGAGTCTCCATTTACATATGCAACATTACACAGTAGTTAGTATGTAACGATGTAAGTGAAGTTCTAGTAATGGCTTTCAAAACCTCATATTAGTTCTCAAGGCATTTCTTCAGAAACTGAAACTATATGGGAACAAACAAAGAAGGGAGGCACTAATATTAAGGGACATTTCTACGTCGTCTTGTATATCCATGTACCACGAGCCACTGAGTTCAATAACACTACTATCATTATGACAATATCACAGTAACAAGGGAGGCGCTATACCAAATGGTTAAGCTGTATTTTGGTTGGTTTGATAAATTCTAAGGGAAATTTCCTTCTGAAAATTGGGGTTAATTACTTTATGATTGTAATGTAACATAATTCCTGAATTTATGGCTCAACAAGCGCATACACCGATATGTCAAAATCAGAACTGGAAAGATATATAGGAAGAAAGAAAATTATGTAGGTGAATCTTAAGAGTATTATTATTCTATTTCTTAACTGAACATCCTAAGTTTCATACAGTACTTGTACAAATAGTAGCAGTGCTAGGAGTACTCTCCCCATCCTCCATCCCAGCCATCGTATCATACAAAGGCCTATTCAACGTCTCCGGTAGATAAAATGCAAACACTCCCCCCGCAATCCCACAAGCTGCAAACACAGCAAATGGTAAACCGCCCCCCAAAACCACCACGAATGGTGCAAGAATAGCTCCCATTTGCGCTGCCTGTGTCGCACAACCAAGAGCCGCATTCCTAACCACGGTAGGGAACAACTCAGTCGTGTAAATAAACAACAAATTATAAGTCCCCGCCATTCCAAATATCCCTAAAATCCCACACACCATTCTCACAACTTTCCAAATCCCAACGCTCTTCATCAAGCTCCCAACAAAGCAGAAAATTCCACTAAACCACAGCGTTCCAATGGCCAGTGGCTTCCTTCCGTACTTATCAAGCAATATCGCCGTGATTGCAAATGCTGGCATTTCTGCAACCGCATTGAGCAGTACATTGAGGTAGAGGTTGGTGTCGAGGTTGACAACGTTCAAGCTCAGGCCGTAGTACACAACTGAGCACAAGAAGTTTATTGTAACCGCTAGAAACAACCGAATTCTAGTCGTTGGTGACTTAATCACATCAATGAGGGAACCACTTATGGCTTCTTTGTCGTTGGAGCTCACGCAAGTTTCATGGTGGTGATCTGTATCGTTTGCATCTTCGTCTAGGGATAGGACAACTCCACTGGGGAGGTGGTTTCCATTTGACTTGGCAATAGCACGCATGAGTTTTGTGGCCTCGTTTACTTTGCCTCGTACAAGGTACCACCTCGGAGACTCTGAGAGGAAGGGAAGGACTGCGACGAGGAAGAGGAAGGAGGGGATCGAGGAGGCAATGTAGAGTTCGCGCCATGATGGGTAAATGTAAGCTATGCCTGCAAGCAATGCGATGCCGGTTGAGAAGAAGTAGAATGTGGACATTCCTGCCACCCCACGCTTTGTGGGGCCTACAGGCTCGGTTGCGAGGACAAAAGCGCAGAGTCCGACGCCGCCAGTGCTGAAGCCGGTGAGGAGACGGAGGAGGACGTACCCCCAGTAGTTTGGGGAGAATGCCGTTAAGACACCAAAGATGGTGTTTAATAAGCATACTGCCGTTAAGGAGCCTTTTCTTCCAAGGAATGAGTCTGAAAAATGACCAAAAACTCCAGCACCTGAAAATTAAAAAGTGATATAGCACAAGTATTGGTGAACATCATAGGAAATGCTTTCACAACATAGCAAAATTGAATCGTTTATTATCATCTTACTCATATTCTTTAAGATATTTGATCCGACACTTCTGCTAGACAATTTTTATTTATAAATATCAAAAGAAATGAGCAGTTTAAAGAATAGAACAGTGAAGAATGGCATAGGTTGTCTTCACTAGCTCAATATCGGGTATAAAGGGTTCTTCTTTGTAATTAGTTTTTCTCATAAAAAAAAAACTATTTATAAATGAGCTAGGAAAGCGACTAGCCAATTTGTAGTTGCGTCCTGTGATAAATTGTGCTACAATTTTCCTCCACAATGATCACAAATACTGGATCATTATGAGCAGGTATATATGGATTAGTGGCATGTCTTGAGAACCATGTGTCATCCTCCCTTTCCCTCGAAGAATTCAGAGGCCAAGCATGCCATGTCTAGTTGAGAGCTGATTGATGGGGTGTCTATGGTAAAGCCAATGAGTTGGGCACACACAGACTGACGGACATTTTCTGAAGATAAGGAAAACGGGATGCATGCTACGTACACATATCCATGACTAATTTAGCACCTCTCCAAAGAAATAGAAGGGAAATTGAAAACCAGATAATGGATGGAATTATTAAAATGCGCACCAGCTTTTACTTCAGCTGGTCATAACCGCATCGAGGCTTATCTGACAAGCATATGCTGTTATTAAAGTGTCAAAAGGGAAAAACAGAAAGATGTACACAAGTCCTCCTTTACAGATTAACTGGAATGGAAAACCATTTTTAAGCTGTAAAGAAGATAGCTACTGGTCCTGGACATGTTTAGTCAGTTTTGAAAAAGGGAAGAAGCATCATGAGCAGCAGCATATATAAGCTAGCTAGCTGCTGGCATGGTCCTCGACATCTTCAGTCTGTTTTGAAAAAGGAAAGAAGCATCAACAGCATCTTTCAGTTTGATTCAGTTTGTTAAAACAAAGGGAATAACGTTTTAACCCTGATAGAATCAAACTTGATCGACAGACTTGATCATTGTAACTGATCTGGATTAATCCCCAAGGCAAAATGATGATCATGCACTACATGTTCAAGGGAGAGAACAACACGTGAGAGCTCGATCAGACCTGTTGCTTCTGCAACCCGTTTAACTGGTGGTCACATAATAAGCCTTGAGTGAATCGAACTTCTCACGTCACAATGCGGCAAGCATTTCAGCAGCAAAGACAAAGACAAAGCCGTGCTTTGCTGCTTGTATAATATGTAAAGACATAAATCTGGGCTCATCCTTAGCCAAAAGCACCCGCGCGCATATGTTGACCTTAATTTAGTCATGCTTTTGCTTTCATAGACTTAATATCTCCAGCTTCTGGAAAAACAAAAATACTTGGTTTCTGCCGGCCGGCTAGTAGAAGTATATTCCTTTTGAAGATACTAGCTCCTGGCTTTACATCAGTCATTATAATTTATAAACATGCATGTTATTTGAGTAATTGGACTCTTTTGAGTATTTGCCATGATAAAGATGGGATAAATTCTAGAATGGGGAGTTTCAGGCGAGTAACCAAAAGGTAGAATTGATTCAAATAATGACCAGTATGTGATTATGCAAGGAGTGGACACATACAGACTATACACGTGTGCTCCTTTCAATTATTATTATTCTTTTTTTGTATTTTTTTTTCAGGTAGCAGAAATAAGGAAAAAACTTTTATGGTAGGAATTTCAAATTGAAGTTAAATATCTACATATGACATTATGACTTAATTACTAATTTAGTGTAGAGGGTAGTCAGCTTCTTATTATGATGCTAAATTGCTAATCATGGGTGAAGTTAATAATTAGAGAGATCTGAACTAGGTGTGACGCTACATGAGGATCATGTGGCAGTATGACGTGGTTCTACATTCTAATCAAATATTGACACATGTATTTATTACAACTAAAATATAAACTAAGGTTTTTCTATTTTTTATGAAATGACCTTCATGGGTCTTTGTTGAGTTTGGACTAGAGTTTAGGATTTAGGGTTTGGGGTTAGGGTTTAGGGTTTAGGTTTAGGGTTTAGGGTTTAGAGTCTAGAGTCTAGGGTTAGGGTTTAGGATTTAGGTTTAGAGTTTATAGTTTAGGGTTTAAAAAGCAACAACAAACCCAAAATTGTTTTTGACAAAATAGCTAATGTAATTTTTCCTTAATAAAATCCATATGTCAATATTTGATTGGAATGTAGGACCACGTTATACTGCAACGTGGTCCTCCCGTAGCATTGAAAAATTTCTCCTAAAATTTATGAACAAAATCTATATAATTTGTTTCCTTGAACTTAAATAATAAAAAGATTTCAACTTTCTCATTTGGTTTACTATATTTGTATGTCTACAATTTGTTCTCGTTCTGTATACGTACAAGAATTTTAAGTTATTGAATCACATTTAAAATAAGAAAAACACACCATACACAATTACACACAGAGAAAAGTTGAGAGCTAGTACTGCATGCATTGAGGGAGGAAGTATAAAAAATAATAATAATAATAATAATAATAATAATAATAAATAATTAAAAAAAACATATGTAATAATTGTGTAATTAAAGAAAAAAATAAGCTGCTTAACCAAAAATAAATAAAAACTTAAGCCGCTACATGACTCATGATCTCATCCTTAAGTTACTCTCCCTCTAAATTAACCGGTAATTCTAAAGTGTCATAACTATAGTATTAAATGTCTTCATCAATCAAGTTAATTTTGGCCCATAATTTTGGAAAAAGATTAACCATGAATTCCATATTGTTTTACTATATGAGGTTGTCAAATTCGAACTCTGTAGATTATAAAATAGTTAGTAGAAATTTTGAGAGTTAATAATGTATTTGTTTTGGTCAGGAACTTAGAAATAATGCGCATATATGGTTAGAAAGAACTTTCTAAAAAGATATGTTCAAACCCCATCTCACCCACATCTCAATATGCATCAGTCCATAGCTAGATGCATGCCCTCAACTTCAATTGGTTTCTGGTTAAACTATACCTAAAATATATTCTATACTTGCTCATTGTCTTCATCCTCCTCCCACATGTAAAATCTTATCATTTCCAAACTTGCTATCAATTCAAGCGCAAGCTGGTCCAAAAACGCAACTCCTTTGTACACTTGTGTCTGTGTACCTATGTTTATCTTATAGCTCATCCTTTAATACATTTTTTTAACTAGTAATGAATCTGATGCTTGTTTTGTTTGCATGAATATGAAGGGGTTTCGTTTCTCGGGTGCAAACCAGAGAAGGAATATGAATGGTTAATGCATTTTCGGAAATAACAAATCATTACTAATTAACACTAAAACGAGAGAAATAAAAAAGAGTAGGAAAAAAACAGACCAATCATACAGCCGCCGAAGAACAACGCCTGCGCCAACCCGACCTTATACTTCTCTTCACAAACCAGACCCCATTCGGCCACCGTCGAGCTCACCGGACCGCCGAGCCACTCCCACGAGCCCGGAGCGAACCCACAGACGCTCGGGGCTGTCGGATCACAGCCCGAATGGCCGTCAAGACACCTCCAGCTCGGTTCACGGTCCGCAAAGATCATGACCATGGTGTGAAACGCCTCGAGAGCCCAAGCCAAACTGGTCAGCACGAAGTGCCAACGCTGCCACGGCCCGAACTCGCCGCAATACTTTTGGAGCATGTCGTCTATGCATAGCTTCTCCTTTTTGTTCTCCACCTTGGATAACTTCGCGGTGGAGATGAGGGGTTCCCGGATATCGGAGCTCCGGTCACCCAGATCACACGAAGTCATTGTTGTTGAAAGGGCTTCAACTTCTTGGTTTGCACCGAAGTATACGTGAAGGCCCTTTTTATAGGAGTGTGCTGCTTCTTGAACGGACACGTGGATGGTATCTTATCCGTTGATTCGTCGGATTTAGACTCGGATTGGGTTTTAGAGATACGAATGAGAGTAGACCTCTTTTGAGAACAAGGGCATGTTCTTAGGGTCTGTTTAGGGTTTTGCTTTGTAAGCGAAAATGAGTGAGGTTCTGTTTTTGGCTTTTCGTCAATAACATCCATTTCATCGTAAAACTTTTTATCATGAGAAGATGGAGCGAGGAACATGCAGAACAAGTGAAAGGAGAAAGAAAGAAAAAGGTTTGGATTGATTACAAAAGACACCTCAAACTATAAGGTCAATTTCGTTTTATACCTAACTATTAAATTTCATCCTTTTAATACCTCAGGTTTGTTTCCGTTAGCATCATTAAAACTCTCTGTTAACTGCTGACATGGCAGTATAGTCTGCATAGTGGAGGGGCAAATTCGTCATTCGCAAGGTATTTTACCGTAAAACAAATCTCTATTGTTTTGCAGCCGTAAGGTTTCCAAGCAACTTTGCTCGTCCACACGGACATCCGCTGAAATTCTGAAATGCAAGACGGCTCCTTCAACATCCACCTTAAGCTTCTCTCTTCCATATACCTATACTCTTATCTGCTGATCCACTACACAACATCTCCCTCATCAAACACATCGAGAACACTGCCATTTTATGCGCTTTTGTTTCACAAACCAACTTTCAACTCCCAATTTGATCACCACCATTTATACACCCTTCCCACCCCATCACAAAGAACCGCCTCCATTGACCCATCTCCCATCCTCTGAAACCACCACCGAGTTAAACGAAACATCCTTATGACCCTCCAAGATACCCTTCAAGCAATGTGAGCTCTTTCCTTCTTTTCCCCAAGCCTTGATTTTTCCATCAGCAGAAGCAGAATACACAATCCCTGTACTTGCCACCAACCCATTAATGGCATCATCATGAGCCTTGATCTACTCCACGCACTTCAAATCCGAAACCCTCCGCACCTTAAGGGTCGCGCAGATTTCTGCTCTGGAGTGGGTAGCAGACCGGTGGTTGGATCGACGAGATCTGGTTAGTCTGGGTCCTCTCAATGTGGCGGCTTCAACCGGTGGTCTGTCAGCAATTAGGCTTGAATTGATTGGATCGGAGAGTGAGGTAGACAGGTAGTGGATTGCTTGTGATGCTCCTTCGACACCGATCTCATTTTGTAACTCATGATGGCATGATGCTACTGCCTACTGGGATTTACAAGGATGTTTAGAAGCTAATGGATGGAATTGGGCTATTTCACCTTGCAAGACATCAGTAGAGGTTTGATGGGTACTATTACAACCAGTTCATGCAAATGAGTGATTGTTTTGCACGTACAGAACTATAGAAGTTCATGACGGATAAGTGATTGATTTTGCTCCAAGTGTTTTAATACTCAGATCGGTTTGTGTGTTGGTACAGTGGTGTTGCATAGCTCATTGCCTCACTTGTGTGGGTTCGACGCACTGTGGGCGTTTTAAATAACATACGAATACGCAATGACAAATTTAGCCCTCTGCTGCACAGTCTCTACTGAACATATCAGCAGTTAACAGAGGGTTTTGACGTATGTGTTTGTTAACGGAAGGAAACTTGAGGTATTGAAACGATGAAATTTAATAGTTAGGTATTAAAATAAAAATAACTTTATAGTTCGGGAGTCTCTTGTAATTAATCCAAAAGATTTTGCATGTGAAGGATTGCCCTGGGATTTCCCACACCATCTGTTCCCCACTCATTTTTGGTATGACGAGTATTAGTGTGAGCAAGTGCAATAATTGATATTTTGGTGTCAATGTAAATTAAGCTCGATCAAAAGTTCCTAATAATTGCAAACAAAATTCTAGCTAAGAGTTACATGAATTTTTATAAACGAGTATCGATCGATAGATAATTTAGTAACTAAAAACATTCTTCCCCAGGCCATAAGAACGTACCAGGGAGCCAACGATGTACTCCTAAGTTACACGGATACGAACACAGACATGATGCGACACGACGACACGACAAAACTCAAAAACTGAGTTTCCGACACGGCAAATAGAATTATATATTTATGTATTTTTAATAAATAAAAAAGATACTAAAATATAATTATACATAAAATTTCATATAATTATGCAGGAAATAAGGAACCCATCGATTAATTACTAATCTCAATAATCACTAATCAGAAATTAAAGAAAGAGGATGACCTTGGAAAGATTAACTTGACTTTTTTCAGCGAAGAGACTATCAGCTAGATACTAACAGACTTGAATCTCCAATATAACTTGCATGCCCATGGCTAGAGGAAGAGAGCTAGAGGCTATCAGCTGCAATTGAATCGTTAACCAATTAAGAACAAATGAAACAATGATTATTTATAACTTAGAAAAGATCAAATGGGGAAAGATTAAGGAAAGCAAGACTGACCTTAGCAACCCAAAGGAGCTTGAGACTGCTGACAGCCGTCAACAAAGGCGATGTCGACAGAGAGAAGAGATCGAATAGGCGACGTTTTCTTCGTCTGCGTCGTTTCCTGACTTTCCTCTCTTTGTTTGTGTGCGACCACGCAACTGTAATACCCTACATTTTCATATTATTTTCCTTCTATTATTCCCATAATTAATGAACGATTATTTATGGAAATTTTTTAGTTTGTGCGAAGTTAAAGTTTCGGGAGTAATTTTTTAAGGTGTTTTGACTTTTAACAGGTCTAAAAGTTGACTTTATTTTTCGTAAGTTATCTTTGAAAACTTCATTCTTGAAAGTTGTAGAGTTTGTCGATACGAGTTCGTAGACATGCGGCACACCTGAAAAAGAGGTAGTATGAGAAAATTATGATCAGAGTAAGTTAGTTTCCGGGTTTGGAAACTGTATAAGTACAAAAATGTGGGGGAGTTATTTTTGGAAATCTAATTTCAGTCTCACTTTCTCTCTCCTCCTTCTCCCGACCTCCTCCCGCTCTCCTTTCTTCTCCGGCTTGGTTCTCTGCCGTCCGGCCACCAAACTGGAAGTCACCGGTCCCGTTCGACTCTCACAGCTGCCCTCTCCATTTTTGGAGCAGTCCCGCTTGCCGTCACGCCGCCTGGAAGCCGCCACGGAGCGGCGGAGCTGCTATGGTATCGCCGGAAAACCGGCAATTTCGACGGCGTTTTCGGTGAGAGTTAGGTGAGCCTTCCTATTCTCCTTCCTCTAATGATGTTTATACGTCTTTGGTGACCTGAAAACCAAGTTTAGGCACCAGTTTTGCAGGTTTGGTTTTTTATTTCGTTTTGGAGTTTTGGGGTGTTTTCCGGCGATTCCGGCCGAACCAGTCAAAACCTTAGGTATTAAAGTTGTTCACCATGCTTCAATCTACAAGTTTCATGTTGTGAGTTTCTCTTAATTCAGAAGTTTTGGGGTGGCGCGTGGGGCTCACTCGCCGCCGCCTGTGGCGGCGCGTCCGTCTGAGTTGTGGCCTTAGTTTCCTATGGTTAGCTAGTCCTTGCTGCTGTGAGCTTGTTGAGAGATAGTATGGCTAGGTTTTGAGCAAGGTTTGCATGTTAGGACTTAGGTTTATTTGTTTTGGCTTGGTTGAGTTTGAGTTTAGGTTTTGAAGATTTGAGACAGCTTTATTGTGTCGTTGAGTTCAACGACTTTAGGAAGTTGTCCTCCCTTGAGCTAAGGGTTAGTTTAAGGGTATTGTGTTATCCTTTAGTATTTCGGTTTCTAAGATTTTTAATTGTGTGATTTTAGGTGTTTTGTGATTTTGTGATTGGCTTGCCTTCTTTGTGTTAGGGGTTTTGCAGCGGGATTTCTAGGTGAGTAAATCTCATCAAGGTTCACTTTTGAACCAAATTTTATTATGGTCATGTGATGATGATAATGATTATGATGTTAAAATTAATAATATGCTATTAATTGTTTTAAAATATATGAGTTTAATCGCCAACAGCTCATAGGTAAGATAACACAAGCTTTTCTTATATGTTTATTTTTGAGGTTCTTGTGATCATAATCTATTGATTATTGATAAGTTATTCTTGTGGAATAATTATATATTGTTCATATAATTATATCCTTGTGAATGATATAATCTTATGATGTGATCTTGTGCTGTTGATGATGATGTTGTGATATTGTGATTGTTGGATAAATAGCCAAACCGGGTTCCAAGCCTTTAATCGGGTGATTGGTTACAGTTAAGATGCTATTTATTATTTTGTGTTTTGATATTGGACAGTCAAACCGGGTTACAAGCCTTTGGTCGGGTGATTGGTTACGGTTAGGAATATAGCTCTAGTCCGTCTGTCAGTGTAGGTCATGAGAGATACTTTATGGTATCTGGGACCTATGGGTACACAATTTGTTGTTGTAGGCCATGAGAGGTATTTATTAAACATCTGTGACTCATGGGTACATTTATTTGGTAATGTGTTGGATGTGTGGTTTTTAATTATTGATCAAATCTCTCTTATGGTATGTTAGATGTGATAAATGTTGTGTTATTTTTGAGTTTACTCATACGAGCTTTTTAGCTTACCGGGTTTGTTATTTTACAATTCCGGTGCACCAATTATCGGTGTAGGGGTTAGACCTGCATGTGAGGATCAGCAGGGTTGAGGCGGAGGCTTAGTGGCAGGGTTCTTTTTGGTTTTTGTTGTACTTTGTATAATTTTGTTAATTGGGTAAACAGTATTAAACTCATGAGATTGTTCTCATGTTTTTGTGTTGCAAGTTTATGTAAACAAGGAAGTGTAATATTTAACTTAGTGATGGGTTGTATGATATTATTTTTCTGCTATTGAGTTCTAGTTGTTTGGGTTTGTTGTTGAAACAGGTTGAAATATTTATATTTTAAGTTAGATCATGCCAAAAATTTTGAAAATTATCTTTCGAAAATTGGGGTATGATAGTTTGGTATCAGAGCGTAGGTTTACATATTTGGTGATAATCAATACTTCGGAGTGATGGCCTGACTGCAACGGATCACCATCATAAGCTCTTCGGTATTGATATGTCATTGGGTATGTGAAGGGTTAGGTGTCGCCTCTAGGTCATTAGGATGTCAGAGTAGAGAATACTCTGTTAGTGGGATTTCGAATCTTGTGTTCCATCTTGAGTTAGTGCCTTGGTTAAGAATTGTTGTATTAGACTTATACTTTGGTTTAAGTTTTATGCATAAATTAACCAAGGTTTACTTGCTCCTTAGGTGATGGATCCTCCGCAAGGAAGAACTAGAGGCCGAGGTAGGGCCAGAGGGGCAGGTAGGGCCAGAGTCAGAGGTAGGGCTCCACCTGTGGATGATTTCTTTGAGGAGGAAGTGGTGTTGGAGATGCCGGTGCCAGTTGTGGTAGATGATGGTCTACGTCTGGCCAGGCTTGTCAAGACCCACCCCGAATTTCACCCTGAAACCCGAGGTAGGTCTTGCGGAGTCCACCTCCAAAGAAAATTTACCGAAGAACTCGGCAAACCTCCCTTGAAAATGGACAACCGTAATCCGGAGAATCCATGAATTACCCATAAAAATAATCCAAATAATATAACATGAATCTTAGCACACTCCATTAAAATATTATACAATAATCCCAAGAGTATTCAAAGCTACTAAAAACAACTGAAGCATGAAACTACCCTAATAGGTTAAGCTGGTAACCTACTGGTGAAAAGTGGCTGAAAGATGGGTGACTATGCCTCGTCTCCTCCTACTAGTACCAACCCGTACTCTGCAGACTGGGCATTTTAAAAACGAAGAGCCCAAGGAAAAACATTTGAAAACGTTAGAGTAAGTGGACAAAAATGAATGTAATGAAAATATTTATGCTTCCCAAATTTAATTTCCATAGAAATTATGCTGCATGCGACAGCTCAAAAACTGGCAAGTATATGACTAGCTCCGGCTAGTCTCCAAAACTTAATAGAACACAGCCTCTCAGGCTAAAATATATATATATATATATATATATATATATATATATATATATATATTGACACTCGTCATACTCCTTGTATGATTTCTTATGAAGAAATATAAGAAAATAGAAATTCATACAATGCTACTACGCTTGCGTTTAACGCTCACGTCACACCATAATAGAATTTTACCTCATTATGCGGAAAAGACAGGTGTATTTATATACGTGCATACTCCCTATATTAATCATTATTATATTCATATAGGGCTACTACGATTGTGTCTAACGCTTAAGTCACACCATAATGGTATTTTACCTCCTTATGGCGGAAAAACACGTATAGCTAGCTAGCATTTATTTATATACATATTATCCTCATAAACATCCATATATAAATATATAATCACCGAAATTCTCAATTTCGGTTATTCTCCAATAAAATAAAATATTCATCAGTAAATCTTTTTGCTGGCATAATATTTAAAACAAAGGTCCACTCACAACTTAGGCCTAAGCCTGATGTCGCTCCGAGACCTCTTCTGGTCGAGCCTCCTCACGTCCTGTTTCAAATATATAATTAATTTCTCAACTTAAGAATCCAATATTTAATCAAAATAGGCAAAATTAACTGTCAGCCTTAACCACGCTCATCATTGCCCAACTCCACCATTCTTAACTCAATATTATCCAACCTCACCGGAAAAATAACGGCAGCGTTAACGCAACCTTCCACAGTCTAAACAACATCAAACCAATGGCCGGATTCTACTCTATTAATCCGTCAAAATTACCAAGCTTTAACAATTTCCAAACCTATCCAAAACTCTTCCAAAAATTCCAACATTTACATCATTAACCTCCCCTTAATATTCCACATCTAAAACCACAAAAAATCCCCAAACAGCGGCGCCGGCGGCGGCCGACTCCGGCGACCTCCAATAGCTACCAAATTTTGACAGCATCTTCCTTTCAATCTCCTCTACAACTTTCCTAACTAGTACAAACACCAATTCCAAGTCTAACTATGTCAATCGAACGAAAACATCTAATAAGCCCTAGAATTGCAATTACTGATTTCTCCTTACCTAGCTCAAGGGGGAGCGAATCCTTTTGAAGGGTTGTTGCACGGGAGGAGGGCTTCCTTTTGAGCCTAGCAGCTCCGGCTATGGCGGCCGGAGGAGGAAGTTCCGGCGACGGGAAGCTTTGGGCAGTCGTGACTTTCGGGCGGCTTCTCGCCCTCACGGCGGCACTAGAGAAGCTGCCATCGGTCCAGGAAGATGGCTGGGTCAACAGCCGACCGATTGGGATCGGTGCGGCGGCGAACGGTGGTCGGACGGCAGCGGTCGGGCTCCGAAAACTTTTCCGGGCGGAGGGAGAGGGAGAGAGAAGTGGGAGGGAGGAGAGAGAAGAGAGAGAGAGAGAGAGAGGAAAAGAGTTGGGCTTGGCCCAACTGGTCCACACCACCATTTAACCCACTTCAAAAATTTAACACCCCAAAAATAATACCCTAATAAAACTTACCTTTTAGTAGCTAAAATTTATCATTTTTACCGTCGTCACGTTTTTCTCCTACAAATAATTTCTTCGAAATAATCGTCCCCCAAAACCCCTCTGGGGACCAATTAAATTATAAACTCATTGACGAAGACGGTAAAACTCTTATTAACAGCATGCTAGTAAATAAGGTAAAAATTTAAGAGTCGGGGCGTGACAAGGCTGGCTCAGGTTATCATCAGGTTAGGAGCGCCTTCCTTTCTGGGAGCTACAGACTACCTTATGGCTGATCATTGGATAGAGGGCATCGAGACATGCTTCACCATGATCACTTGTACAGATATTGAGAAGATGTGTGTTGCTACGTTTCTTCTCAAGGATGAGGCACGGGTATGGTGGAGCGGGGTAGAGAGAGCTAAAGATGTGACCGCCTTGACTTTGGAGGGGTTTGTTCAGCTCTTTCGGGAAAAGTATTTTCCTGACACTTTGAGGGAGTAGTTGGAGCTTGAATTCATAGCTCTAGTGCAGGGCTTGATGAGTGTCAGGGATTATGAGGCTCGGTTTTCTCAGGTGTATCGTTTTGCTTGAGAGATGGATGCAGTAGATTTGTCACGGAAGTTCGTGCGGGGTTTGAGGCATGAGCTCCGGAAGGCTGTGATTTCCCACCGATTTGCTACTCTAGCAGATGTGGTTGAGAGTGCCCTTGCAGTTGAGTAGGAAGAGGCCATGCATGAGACTGAGAGGCAGAGAGATGTTCAAGGAAAGGGCAAGGCCCTGGCAGGGAGTAGCAGTTTAGGGGACCACATAGGTGGTTATGGGAAGAGGCAACGGTTTCATCAGCTGGCTCCAGCTAGAGCAGCAGCTACACCCATTAGGGCTACACCTATTAGGCAGGTAGCACCCTTGAAGTGTTTTAATTGTGGTTAGCTGGGCAACTACTCTTCGGCATGCAAGAAGCCTAGGAGACAGAGATGCTTCATTTGTGAGCAGGCATGCCATTTTGCTAGGGATTGCACCCGACCTCAGGTTGGAGGGCAGGGTAGTCAGCAGAGGCCGTTACTTCCAGCACCAGCCAGAGTGTATGTCATTGGTCAGCGTGGTGCAGGAATGGAAGGTACCATTCTTGTCTATGATCTACTTGCTACAATTTTGTTTGATACGGGGGCAACCCATTCCTTCATATCTAACTCGGTGGTGAGGGCATTAGGCTTGACTCCGACACCGCTTACTAGATCTTTGTGTGTTTCATCACCTCTCGGTGTTTCTATCGAGCTTGGCACTTTGTGTGGTAGTTGCCCTTTAGTGATTAGTGGGAGAGACTTCCTTGCATCTCTGATTGTGATTCCAGGCCGCTCCTATGATATGATTTTGGGAGTGGATTAGCTAAGGCCAAACCATGCTGTGATTGGATGTTTTGATATGGTGGTGTCATTTCACGTTCCTGGACAGCAGAGCTTTCGTTATCGTTGTCATAGGTCGGACACGGCCATGTGGGAAGGAGTGTTAGCTCACATAGTGGCTACAAGTAGTACCGTGGGTATTACGGATATTGTAATAGTCTCTGAGTTTAGTGATGTGTTCCAGGAGATTCCAGGGTTACCTCCTAAGAGGGTAGTGGAGTTTGCTATAGATGTGGTACCAGGTACTTCACCGGTATCAAAGACTCCTTATCAGATGGGGAGAACTGAACTTTAGGAGTTGAAGGTTCAGATTGAGGGTCTTCTCGAGCAGGGATTCATTAGACCTAGCACCTCGCCTTGGGGTGCACTAGTGTTGTTTGTGAGGAAGAAGGATGATACACTCCGGTTGTGTGTGGAATATCAGGAGTTGAATAAGGTGACCATCAAGAATAGGTATCCCTTGCCTAGGATTGATGATTTGTTTGATCAGCTTAGAGGTGCTACGGTATTCTCTAAGATTGACCTGAGGTCCGGTTATCACCAGTTGAGGGTGAATGAGATATTCCGAAGACCGCTTTCAGGACTAGATATGGGCATTATGAGTTTGTTGTTATGCCATTTGGTCTAACCAATGCGCCTACTACTTTTATGGATTTGATGAACCGCATTTTCAGTCCTTATCTGGATGTGTTTGTGGTAGTATTTGTGGATGATATTTTGATTTACTCCAAGACTTTGGAGGATCATGATAGGCATCTACGGATTTTACTACAGGTTCTTAGGGAGGCCAAGTTATATGCTAAGTTTGAGAAGTGTGAGTTTTGGAAGGAAGAGGTCAAGTTCCTTGGTCACGTGATGTCAAAGGAGGAGATTTCAGTGGATCCCTCTAAGGTGGAGGCAGTGTTGAATTGGAGTCGTCCCACTACTCCTACGGAGATTCGTAGTTTCCTTGGGTTGGCAGGATACTACCGGAGATTTATTGAGGGATTTTCTAGTATTGCCTCTTCCTTGACCAAGTTGACAAAGAAGAATGTCAAGTTTGTGTGGACCGATGAGTGTGAGAAGGCATTTGAGGAGTTGAAGACTAGGTTGACTACCGCCCTAGTGTTGTTCATTCCTAGTAGTGGTGTTGATTTTGTCGTCTATAGCGATGCGTCTCATCGGGGTTTGGGCTGTGTGTTGATGCAACTTGGCGATGTTGTGGCATATGGCTCTACACAGTTGAAGGTTCATGAGAAGAATTACCCCACTCATGACCTAGAGCTAGCTGCAGTAGTATTTGCCTTGAAGATTTGGAGGCATTACTTGTGTGGAGAGAAGTTCGAGCTCTTTTCTGATCATAAGAGTTTGAAGTATTTATTCTCTCAGAAAGATTTGAACATGAGGCAAAGGAGGTGGATGGAGCTCCTTAAGGACTATGACTTCACTTTAGAGTATCACCCTGGGAAAGCCAATGTAGTGGCTGATGCATTGAGTAGGAAGCCTAAGGGTATAGTTGCCTATATCATGGTGCAGGAGTGGCTCATGTTGGAGACTGCATCTGAGTTTGGTATTCTGCCATCAAGCAGGGAACAAAGGATTTTCCTTGGAAGCGCATCTGTGCAACCCACCTTGATTTCTAGAATCATTCAAGGCCAAGCACATGACGAGTTCTCACGTGCAAAGTTGGCGGAGTTAGTAGTGGACTGGTTGGAAGATTGTCCTTCCGAGTGGTCGGTTGGGTTAGATGGTGGTTTGAGGTTTAGATTGAGATTGTGTGTTCCAAACATTATTGATCTCAAATGGGAGATTCTTTGGGAGGCACATCGGTCTCGTTATATGGTGCACCGAGGGAGTACCAATATGTATAAAGATTTGCGTAGGCAGTTTTGGTGGAATGGGATGAAGAAGGATGTAGCAGAGTATGTGTCCAAGTGCCTCACTTGTCAGCAGGTGAAGGCAGAGCATCAGAGGCCTGAAGGTATGTTGAAGCCATTACCTATCCCTACTTGGAAGTGGGAGCAGATCTCTATGGACTTTGTGACTGGACTGCCTAAGTCCAAGCATGGACATGATGCTATATGGGTAATTGTTGACCGATTGACGAAGTCAGCACATTTCCTTCCAGTGTCAATGACGTACACAGTTGATACCTTGTGCAAGTTGTATGTGAAGGAAATAGTGAGACTTCATGGAGTGCCTACTTCGATTGTTTCTGATCGAGACCCCCGATTCACTTCAAAGTTTTGGGGTGGATTTCAGAAAGCCATGGGTACTACTTTAGACATGAGTACAACATTCCACCCTCAGACTAACGGGCAGACTGAGCGGGTGAATCAGGTGTTAGAAGATATGTTGAGGGCTTGTGTCATGGTCTTCAAGGGAAGTTGGGAGGATCACCTCCAATTGATTGAGTTTGCCTACAACAATAGTTATCACTCTAGTATCGGCATGGCACCATATGAGGCATTCTATGGTAGGCCGTGTAGATCCCCTATTTGCTGGGCAGAGATGGGTGATAGTGAGTTGTTGGGTCCTGATATTGTTCAAGAGACAACTAAGAAGGTATCTATTATCCGAGATAGGATCCGAGCAGTACAAAGCAGGCAAAAGAGCTATGCCGACTTGAAGAGGAGGCAAGTAGAGTTTGATGTTGAGGATCATGTATTCTTGAAGGTCTCACCTACTAAAGGGGTGGTGAGATTTGGTAAGAAGGGCAAGTTGGCTCCCAGGTATGTAGGGCCTTTTGAGATTTTGGAAAGAGTAGGAGATTTGGCTTATCGGCTTGCCTTACCTCCTGTCATGTCCGGGGTACAAAATGTGTTTCATGTGTCCTTGTTGAGGAAGTATATTCCAAATGCATCACATGTGATTGACTATGGAACTATCAAGGTGAATGCGGATGCAACCTTCGTTGTTGAACCGGTTCGAATATTGGATAGATCAACCAAGAGGCTTCGAAGGAAGGAAGTCGAATTGGTTAAGGTGTGTTGGAGTCACCATGATGAGGGTGATGCATCTTGGGAGTTAGAGTCGGACATGAGGGCTAAGTATCCAAAGTTGTTTTTGGGTTAGTATTGTTGAATTTGGGGCGAAATTCCTTTAAGAGGGTAGATTGTAATACCCTAGCTTTTCATATTATTTTCCTTATATTATTCTCATAATTAATGAAGGATTATTTATAGAAATTCTTTAGTTTGTGCGAAATTGAAGTTTCGGGAGTAATTTTTTAAGGTGCTTTAACTTTTAAGAGGCCCAAAAGTTGACTTTATTTTCAGTACGTTATCTTCGAAAAATTCCTTCTTGAAAGTTGTAGAGTTTGTCGATACGAGTTCGTAGACATGCGGCACGCCTGAAACGGAGGTAGTATGAGAAAGTTATGATCAGAGAAAGTTAGTTTCCGGGTTTGAAAATTGTATAAGTATAAAAATGTGGGGGAGTTATTTTTGGAAACCTAATTTCAGTCTCACTTTCTCTCTCCTCCCTCTCCCGACCTCCTCCCGCTCTCCTTTCTTCTCCAGCTCGGTTCTCCGCCGTCCGGCCACCAAACCGGACTCCATCGGTCCCGTTCGACTCCCACAGCCACCATCTCCATTTCTGGAGCAGTCCGCTCGCCGTCGCGCCGCCACGGAGCGGCGGAGCTGCTGCGGTATCGCTGGAAAACTGGCGATTTTGACGGCGTTTTCGGTGAGAGTTAGGTGAGTCTTCATCCTCTCCTTCCTCTAATGATGTTTATACGTCTTTGGTGACCTGAAAACCAAGTTTGGGCACCAGTTTTGCAGGTTTGGTTTTTTATTTCGTTTTGGAGTTTCCGGGTGTTTTCTGGCGATTCCGGCCGAACCAGTCAAAACCTCAGGTATTAAAGTTGTTCACCATGTTTCAATCTACAAGTTTCATGTTGTGAGTTTATCCTAATTCGGAAGTTTTGGGGTGGCGCGTGGGGCTCACTCTCCGCCGCGTCCGTCTGAGTTGTGGCCTTAGTTTCCTGTGGTTACCTAGTCATTGCTGCTGTGAGCTTGTTGAGAGGTAGTATGGCTAGGTTTTGAGCAAGGTTTGCATGTTAGGACTTAGGTTTATTTGTTTTAGTTTGGTTGAGTTTGAGTTTCGGTTTTGAAGATTTGAGGCAGATCTATTGTGTCGTTGAGTTCAACGACTTTGGAAAGTTGTTCTCCCTTGAGCTAAGGGTTAGTTTAAGGGTATTGTGTTATTCTTTAGTATTTTGGTTTCTAAGGTTTTTAATTGTGTGATTTTAGGTGTTTTGTGATTGGCTTGCCTTCGTTGTGTTGGGGGTTTTGCAGCGGGATTTCTAGGTGAGTAAATCTCACCAAGATTCACTTTTGAACCAAATTTTATTATGGTCATGTGATGATGATAATGATTATGATGTTAAAATTAATATTATGCTATTAATTGTTTTAAAATATATGAGTTTGATCGCCAACAGCTCATAAGTAAGATAACACAAGTTTTTCTTAGATGTTTATTTTTGAGGTTCTTGTGATCATAATCTATTGATTATTGATAAGTTATTCTTGTGGAATAATTATATATTGTTCATATAATTATATCCTTGTGAATGATATAATCTTATGATGTGATCTTGTGTTGTTGATGATGATGTTGTGATATTGTGATTGTTGGATAAATAACTAAACCGGGTTCCAAGCCTTTAATCGGGTGATTGGTTACGGTTAAGATGCTATTTATTATTTTGTGTTTTGATATTGGACAGTCAAACCGGGTTCCAAGCCTTTGGTCGGGTGATTGGTTACGGTTACGAATAGAGCTCTAGTCTGTCTGTCAGTGTAGGTCATGAAAGATACTTTATGGTATCTGGGACCCATGGGTACACAATTTGTTATTGTAGGTCATGAGAGGTATTTATTAAATATCTGAGACTCATGCGTACATTTATTTGATAATTTGTTGGATGTGTGGTTTTTAACTATTGATCAAATCTCTCTTATGGTATGTTGGATGTGATAAATGTTGTGTTATTTTTGAGTTTACTCATACGAGCTTTTTAGCTTACCGAGTTTGTTATTTTACAATCTCGGTGCACCAATTATCGGTGTAGGGGTTAGACCTGCATGTGAGGATCAGCAGGGTTGAGGCGGAGGCTTAGTGGCAGGGTTGTTTTTGGTTTTTGCTGTACTCTGTATAGTTTTGTTAATTGGGTAGACAGTATTAAACTCATGAGATTGTTCTCATGTTTTTGTATTGCAAGTTTATGTAAATAAAGAAGTGTAATATTTAACTCAATGATGGGTTATATGATATTACTTTTCCGCTATTAAGTTCTAGTTGTTTGGGTTTTGTTGTTGAAACAGGTTGAGATATTTATATTTTAAGTTACATCATGTCAAAATTTTTGAAAATTGGGGTGTGACAGCAACAGACATCTACTGCGCCCATTTAGTTATTTATTTTTTTTAAGTGAGAAAAGTTGACGTGGCGTGTCATAAATAGACGTGTCAGGCCGGTTAACGTGTCAGAAAAGTCAACTTTTCTAGACACGCCACGTGGAGTGTCGGACACGTTTTTTGCCGTGTTTGGCGTGAGTCGGTCTGTCGGGAGTGTCGGAGTCGACACTCCGACACTCCACCCATGTGAAGTGTCCGTGCAACATAGATGTACTCTATATAGTGCACCGTTACTTTCGCTAATCCACTTCATGGCAACTATTAACAGCTTGATTTGAAACGGGAAAATGGCGTACACCATATGCGCGCGAAACTTCAGACTTACTCTGATGCAATTGTTTTGTTGGGTTCTTTGCAATATAACTGAACGTAGCAAAAACATGGTGGTGAGACGATTCAATATTAGCCGTTTGCGGATTTTTGAAGGTCATATTGACTCATTCAACGATCTTGGTTGTTCGATCAAACATGTTTTTGAAGGGAATTGGACCATAAAAAGTTAAATCGTTACAAACTAGATAGCTCATTCAGAGGGCTACGACAAAATTGAGTCATTTTAGGTGACCATATTGGTCTAAAACCACAATGCAAGTTAAACAAGGCCACCTAAATGTTGTAACAATTCATCAAAACGATAACAAAACAAAGAAACTAATGATAATAGCTAACTAACCAGAGTAGGGGATGAACCAAAACGAAACCAAATCTCCCCCGACTTATTCAAATGCAGAAAATGATATCACTCAAGTGCTAGAAGTGGCACCTGTCCAACATCTTGCGCCATACCAGCAGGTTCTTCCTCAACATCATGTTTCTCCTCTTGCTGTACAACTGTCGGAACCACCAAGTTCCCCATTTGAACCTTTCCTTGATTTTCTGTCTTGGCAGCATGCTTACAACGAGGCTTGATCACTCAAATTTTGCGACTGCGAAATTTTGCCGAAGCGAAAAGTCAAGTTTTGGAGACAGCATTGGGTTGCTGAAGCAAACTGGAGAAGCCAATGCGATTGTTTTTTGTAGTGACATCACCCCTTGGGCTTCTTCCTCCTTGGAGCTGAGGTCGACCATCTTTAGTTTTCTTACTAGTTGAGACAATAATCACCTTATTGACCGTAACGCCCCAAACTACACATATTCAGTTTAAGCATGTAACAGTGCCGCGGGACTTTAAAACATAAACCGAAAGCTATAATTATAACTTAAAGTAACGCAAGGCATTTTAGTTAAAACTTATCGAAAAATACAACGGAAGCTAAACAGAAATTTGAGGTGAAAACTTTTAGTTTTTTTTGAAATTCTATTCGTCGAAATTTCAATTCAAATGCTCACCAAGTATAATTGAATATCAAGGAATAAGCAAACGGATAACCTAGTAGAAATCATATTTTAACGAAGTCCAAAACTAGGGGACTCAAGAGAAAATGTACTTGAATTAGGTTAACAACCAAATGACAAATTATAAACTTTGACCTGCACACCTAGCTCCATCCTCCATTGTCCCGTCAGTAGTGCACAGTACATGCACACACACACTATTGTAGGGGTGAGCTTTCATCCTCGCTGCTCAGTAGGAGCTTTTCTTAACTAGATTTGAAAATCAATATTCATGGGTATCCAGTATAAAAATAATTTGAAAACCAAATGCTTAATGTAAACGACATGAGTTAAGAATCAATGCACCATATTTCAATAAAACTGGCACCAAGTCCAAACATCACCTGATGGCCGGTCCTCATCGACCCACTATCCAACTTACCTCATTTTTCTTGTGTACAACAGGTAAGTGTAGTGAGAGTGTCCACTTATGCCTTATCGCCTAGAAGCAGTGTCACTCCACAAGGGATGTAAGACACTCTTCCGTCCATAAAGGTCCCTCCGGAGGTTTAGGGGATCGAACACAAGGAAGTCGCTATGCCCCCCTCACTCTCAAGCCATCAATAAATCTCACGGTTTGGTTAATAACAATCATAATATATAACCAAACCAAACATGCATCATTTATATAAAACATGGGAAAAACTTTAATCAAGAAAAGTACATAATCCCCTACCTAGATTCCGACGCTTTTCCTTCCGTGCTCCACGAGTCACAAACCTTTCATTCCTTGGTCACTGGTGTCCAACATAAATGTCGTTAATATCATATCGACATAACAATTCAAGTATCGACGATTAACAAATCGTCAAATCAACTCAAGAGTTGACCAACATTATCCACATTTGACCACTCAATACTAATAGTCATTCTTGACCAATTTCGTATCTTGAACCCATTTGATTTACAAATACATCACATAGTAATCCCATATAGAATTACTATGGACACCCGTGGTACTTAGGCCACTTTTCTTTAGACATATGCTTGATTTCAATTATTAGAAGAGCCCTAGCTCACAACAATTATCAACTAGGATGCTCACTTTTACAACACCAGACAAACTTGCTATAAATCAAGTCTGAGACCAAGTCCATTAAACCGACCAAGTCAAAGTACCAATTATCAATTTATATCAATGATTCTCGTTATGATACCCACAAACCAACTATAATTTCATAAAGTCTCAAACTCATCCTTTTATAAGTACTTTGTTCAACTCCTTTGTGCACAAAGAACAGAGAACATTATTTAATACTTGGCCTTCCTTTTATTTGCCATTCTAGACTTCTCTGATTCAATATCCAACCCCAAATGCAATTCCAACCCCTACACTGATCTCCCTGAATCACTCATTTTTGACATGAACATAGTACACACAAGGTTCCAAACGTTCACAAAATTCAGCTACACACAGTACAACTGAAATATCTTCAGCATCCATTAAATTTATCAAACACCAACATCCCATTTCATTCTAATCACAAGTAATAACCCAGAATACCAATTCTACAACTCAATTCAACATGTACGTACTCAATATGAGATTTCCAAACAACAATCAGATATCCAGTAGCTTTATAACTTACTTATGAAAATTAATAGAGGAATCAAGCTTGCCTAAGTTCACCTCAATATTGAAAGTATTGTTCCCAGAAAAACAGCCTTTGCTCAATTCAAACCAATCTCAATCTCTAAACTCAACTTCAACCAAGGTCCAGCTTCACTCTTGGATGCCAACAAGGTGGAAACTGAATGAAGAGAGACAAGAAAGTCGACGGCGGAGACAAATTCCGACAAAAGCAGAAATACAAACCCAGAAATCGACCAAACTGAAAAATTATTTACCCTAGAATGATGAGGATGACAAGAGGAAGATATCTATACCAGGAGAAGTCAGGTTCGTAGCCTGAAAACCCAGCAATCCGGCGAAGGAGCAAAAGCTTCTTGCCGTCGTTTCTCTTTCTATGGCCGCCGATCGAAACAACCAAAGCTAGGAACACGTCGGGGACCTCAAGGCGGTCCGGTCGGTGGTGGTCTGTCGTCGAATGCCACCAGACGACGAAGCGGCGTCAGTGCTCGGTGTTGACGTCGAGTCGGTGTCAGAGAGACCGAGTTAGCGTCTTTATATACTCCTGACCGACTTTAATTTCAACGGCTAAGATTGGACGATTTAGTTTTTCAACGGCTCAGATCGCACCTCTGAAATATCCTTAATTTCCAATTAATTTTCAAAATCTCCAAACTTCAAAAAATCATAGAAAGTAGCTGAGCACTCCAATTAATCCCCGAAAATTTCTACGAACTCATCATGACATGCCCTTTAATGTCGAACTTTAATATCAAGGTTTTTACCTTGTAGAAATATCTGAAAAATATCTTCGGGCACTAACTTAAGAACCGGAATTGTAAACTAATCCTCAAACGATCTCGATATAATAAGCTCGATAAATTTCCTGGGTATTACATTGACAGTCTTGCAGAGAATTCTAGATCGAAATCCAGGTTCACTTCCTCATTTTCAATCAATGTCGTCACCACCATCAATCTTAGAATGCTTACTATACTGAATCAAAGTAAGAGGAGTACATGTTCTCTTCTTCCCTATAATCGGTTCACTAACCTAAGAGTTTGAAGCGTGAACCACCAGTGAAGACAAAGGCACATCAAATAAAGATGGAGATGGGATCTTGCCAAACTAACTTGCCAGCGAGACAGCTATTTTTCTAATGTTATTATATCTAAATCTCGTCTCATCCCGTCATATTTCGGGACGGGATCGATATGAGTTCAGGATTTTGGTTTTTTATGCCCGGCCCTAGGTAAAACCTTTTGGCTGAGCAGTAAAAGGGTTGACGATGGAACCTGATGAACTGCTGCCACCTGAAAAATTGGAAATCCTAGCATTAGGGTTAGGGCGAGGGCTAGAGTTAAGGAAGCTATCTTCAACCCTAATAACTTTTATCATCAGAGGGCCGCAACAACCAGTAGATGGATGCTCCAGGAGGCCACAAACACAACAAACCACAACTATATGTTCATATAATTTGTATTGAATCACATCTTCAGCCCTAGAAACGAACTCGAAATTTTGAGGCAGGTATGCTTATTTCACAAGATCTGAGATTGAATGCCCAAATCATGACTTTAACATGAGTGCCTCGCTTAATTGTATTAAGATCAATCACTTCACCTAGTGTACTTTAATGAGAGCCACAACACCGACTGTGAATAAACATGGAGACAGGTCCAAAGTATGGATTTGATTGGCACCGATGCATGCAACAGCAACGAATCCATCATATGGCCACATCGCCAACTCGTGCTTGCCGAAAAACCTCGGGCCACCATTTAGAAGGAACTCCCGATTAGCCTCCTTTTAAAAGTTAAAGACATATTCATCATGTTGTTGTCGAATTCTTAACAGGGCCACCGTTAAGAACAAACTCCCGCTCAACAACCTGTTGAAAATAAGAGACATGCCGATCTTGTTGCCGAATTCTCAAATAGTTACCAAAGTGTTGGTTTGTCCACTTTTTTTTTGACGTAATTTTTTAGATTTCTTTTCAGCTTTTTAATTGTAGTCGAATAATGAGCTTGCTTTTAGCCAGTATTGGAGCTAGCTCCTGCCTGATCTAATAATAGTTGGTTTAATAACCTTTTCGACCACAAAATATATCCACAATTTAAAAAAAAATCTTAGTTGACAGTTTAACACATTTCTTTGTTGACGGTAACATTTGATGCAGGTCGAACCCACGGGCCATCTACTATGCTACGAGGGGGACCATCTAGTTGACACGTTTCTATTTACCAAAAAGTGTCGAGAAAAATGCTCCATATACTCCCCTCTCCATGAGAAACTGGTCAACTTTTAGAAAACCAAAGAGAAGAGTGGAAAAACACAAGCAATAGAAAAACAAGTAACCCACATTAACACCCCTCATAAAATACATAATTAAGAGAGTATTAACATTGCAATTATTTATAACAACTACACATGCAAGAAAATGACATGGACCCAGAAAGAGACAACTGTTTGCCTTAATTCTGCCACCAAATGCCAAATCTCACCCTTGTTTGTAATCATCGTCCATCTTTGCCTCTTTCATCAGAGCTCACGGTGAGAACTTGAAGCCATAAAGCTATAAAAGCTGTGAAACAAAAGTACAAAACACAACCCCTCTTATCTTTTTGTTGTAGAGAGAGACCTTGATGCTGAATTGATCATAAGGGGAAAGTTGGGTTTTGGAGGTCTTTGATCAAGTCTTGTTAGTTTGATCTCTTTCCCCATGGAGAACCAGAACGGAGATAAGAAGGTTGATGGAGCTCTGGAGGGGTTTGCTCCTGTCTCTTCCACTAGAATTGATTGGAAACCCAGAAAGAGATCAGGTACTCTTTAGTTAGCTTGCACCCTTTTACTTTCCTATCTCTCTTCCCATGAATTGAAACAACTTCAGCTTGATTTGTGAATTGTGATGCCTGCATGATTTATTAGGCCATTAGGGCAATACCCAAGTACAAAATTATGTAAATCTTAGTATCTAACAGCCGGATGCCTTCGAGTTTTTGAAGCTGGTATGTTTCTTAAACATTTGTGCTTTAATTTTAGATTTTAGAAAATTATGGATCAATTCAGCTGAATTGTGCTGTAACTCCCCTTGATATGATCATTGTTTGGAAGAGTTGTTGGGTCTCAAGAGAGAGACGTAAAAACGTTTGTTGTGAGTTGCTCTGACTTTGCTCGTACGTTACTTTACTGGGTTTGGTTGGCATGAATTGCCCCTCTCATTATTATATGCATTCCTTTTAAATAAATAACAATAATAATTATAATTATAATTTTGGCCTATAAACTTCGAATTTGGCTCAAAAGGTTAATCATGGTGATCTTCAACTGTAGTCATTGTGTTTTTCATTTTTAATTTATTTGAATGGAGAAATGATATTTCATTGCCATCATAAAACTTAGAATAAATGTTTTTCTTTTAACAATGGTATTTCAATGTACTCAATGTGATTTTGTGCACCATCTACTATTTCATCCCATATTTAATTTTGTTTCACATAATGATAATGTGTATCAATGAGAATGCATTTGATCTTGCTGATATTTTTATTTTCTCTGGAACTTGCTGTATGGTTCAACTATTGTCACCTAATAATTAGCTTCCAGGATTCAACCAATTCTTTGGAAGCAAACATGAAAATATCAAGATTATGATTGTTTATATGGGCATATAACTGCTGCTGTAAAAGCTGTTTATGATGAGGACTCTTTACCAACCTTTCAAATTATGATATTTTCCTTGTTTTTTTTTGTTTTTTTATTTTCCGCCCTGTTTATTGACAAAGTTTCTAATTACCCTATTTGGACATAATTATAAAATTCCTAAATGACACCTTCCAAAGACGCTACTATAGTGCTATTGGTTTGATATGGCCAGGAATTCAGGGCTTCATATCACTCCAATGCATATATATCACATAGTAATGCCAGTAATATGCCAATAGCTAGGTCATTTCTGGATATCGGCTGCAACGGAATTGTAACCATCCTGATTGATGAATGGTTATTTCTAGTTTGAGTCGAGAGTATTGACTGGCTATGTGGGCTTTCAATCAAAAATAATTCTAATTGGTTCTAGTATAGGGTTGCCACACTTTCTTCTGGCTGATGTGTTGTTGAACATCACATTTTAACCCTTGCATTTCTTCCTTAACACTAACAACACAGTATACGGGTCAACATTCACTGGTGTTCTAACTTCTAACATATTACTGCCTTCAATATTTACTGTACAAATGTGCTGCAATTCTCTAAATTCGACAAGCACTAGTGGTAACTTGTTTCTAACAGCTGGCGGGAGGACTATAGAGAAGGTAACAGAGGACACTGCTAACAATGCTCCCAACAAACAGGAAGAGCACACCGAGCCCGATGAGGATATGCTTCAGGACTCAACTGCAGCTCCTGAGCTGTCAGAGCGTCGAAAGGCTCTGTTTGAACCCTTAGAACCTACGATGAATAGCAATGGGAAACGGCCATCAGCTGAGTCCTTACTTCCTCCTCCTGACTTTGATTCCTCGAGCTATCCTAAAGGGTGGCTGATTGGAAAAAAGCGAAAGCTGGTTAATGTTGATGTGGTTGAGAAAATGAGGCGGATTGCCATTCAGGAAATGAACAGAAAGGTGTCATTTCCAAATACCTCACTCGCCTCATCTCCAATCAAGTAGATCGAATGTGCAACATACATAACCATTATTCATTTTGTTTTCCAGGATAGGGAAATTGATGGGCTAAACGAGCAATTGGAGGAGGATGCAAGGTGCCTAGAACACTTGCAACTGCAGCTCCTGCAAGAACGAAGCAAACGTGGAGAAGTAGAAAGAGAGAATGCAATGCTGCAAGACCAGGTTACCATGCTTATGGACATGTTGCAGGAAGATGGCAATGTGGGTGATGACGAAGGCCCTGCTGAACCTTGATTGTCTATTTTGTTGTGCTTGTTTCTTTATTCTTTAATTTGTACATTTTCTCCGAGACAGTAGGTGCGCAATACATGCATATATATACTGGTGTGGTCTGCTAGTGCTAGTCAATTGTCTTGAATTTACATACATACGAAATCTGGTACTTGCAAGAATATACAGTTGTCAAATGTTATAGATCTATATAGATCTTGAATTGGTTTTCTTAGAACAGAATTTACAGCGAGTTGCTTTCTTGAGAATATATATCCCACTAATACTTCTTTTGCATCTAGATATTTCATCTCAATCTGTCCCCGAAAAAAAGTATGTTATTTGTAGTATGCTGAGCTTGAAGTAATATGCTGAGCGAAAGTAGATTTATTTTTCCAGGAAAAAAATACACACAATAATTCATAACTTAACTCTCAATTTATTGTGTTTACACACAAAGGTAGAACAAAACGCACCACTAATATCAAGCCTATTAGCACTAACAACTTGCAAGGTGCAGCTTAAGCAACTTTCAGGACTCTTCATCAACATGCATTTCTGAACCCCTAAGCTGCAGGCGTTTTAGTATCTACGGATCTCTATGCTTTTTTTACAAGTCTTGGATGGTAAGTAATCACTACGTAGCTTTGGTATATATAGTTTACCTCACGAAAAATTAAAAAGAAACTGGGGAAGAGATGCTATCCTAGGCATATTAAGAAGAAACTCCCCAAATGAATCCCGCCTTGGGATTCCTAGTTGTGTCTCATCCGAAGCGTCAGTGCTCTCAACCTTGGGTGTAACAAACCCTTCTCCAATCTTACTCTGGTAACCTGATGCGGAAGCGGAGTTGGTTTCAGCCATTCTCCCATCATCCCTCCTAGCATGCAAGTTTTGTGCAGTAGGATCCTTCTGCAGAAGGCAACAAAGGGAGTTGACCCTTGACATGAGGGACTGCTCATCAGATGGTAAAGTGAGTTGGGAGTCATTGAACAAGTATTGAGTAATCTCCTCTAGAATGTCGCTGCTAGGTTGCTCCTTTCCAGCAAACACGGGAGTGCCAGACATCTTTTCCGTGATGCAGTGTCCAATGTGGTTTACAAAGTCGCTCACTGACATTGACGAGCGAAGTCCAGGAACTTTGATTTGATCAAACTTGCTTGGTATCTTTGAGATTCCGGCTCCAAGGTTCCCCTTCTGTGCCATCACAGTGGTGTCCATTACTGTATAGAGAGAGACCAAGTCATTATAGATGCGATGAAATCCACAACAAAAATTATACCAAAAAACAGAAATACCTGAAATACTTCAACACATACATCAAATAAAAAACCATGGCTTCATAGTTTTATAATGCAATATTAACAGCTCTACAATTCTATGTAACATAATGGAACAGAAAACATAACAAAACACATGCCAAAAGAAAAATATTTGCAACATTCCCCTGCCACAACTCCATTGGGACAAGCTTCTGTCCGATAGGAAGAAATCCCAACTCTTGATTTTCTTGGTTTTCTTTTGCTTTCTATGCTGTTATATTGAGATCAAGTTATAAGAAACAAATGACCTTCCAAATGCTTAAATCAATAACAATGGACCCATCACTGTACATCATACTGAACATATCAATACTTATTATACTCCCACTCTCCTGGATATTCCAGTCAATAATAAACTTAGATGAGAGACTGTATGAGATTTTCCGATTTACATCAAATATTCCAGACAGTATAGTTTTTATGCCATGTTATACTGCCATGGATGCCACAAGCTTAAAGCAAAGAAGATTTAACAAAATATGCCAAGTTTAATACACCAGATACTACCATCAAGGAACCTCGAGGCTCATTTTCATTTATAACAGGCACCTCCATACTGCTACATGTATCTATGTCTACCAAAATCCTAGAATACAGCCCATTACTAAGAGTAAGGCCGCTATTGCTAGTCGTGAAATGACCACAAGCACAATTTAACTCCACAATGATCTGTGATAGCTATATGATAGTAAACATATAGTCTTCAGCTAAAGTATATAAGATGGAAAACCATGTAAGATTAGTCAAGATAAAGGCCAACTGACATAGTATAGTCTTCAGCTAAAGTATATAAGATGGAAAACCATGTAAGATTAGTCAAGATAAAGGCCAACTGACATAGTATCAGAGATTAACTATAAAGAGATGGATATTAGTTACTTGTGTGCTATTAAATAGCAATTCAAGGCCTATATAGTTACCTGAGATAGACGAAGAAATTTCCCGGGGATAATTTTCAGGAGCTCTACCAGCAAATTCTTCATTTCTAGATGAGGACGAATGAGTTCCAGAAGGTGATGCAGAACCCTGCAACCCAAATATGGGTCCATCTTCATGCTTAGAACTAATCTGATGTCTATATTCATCAGTGTCACTTGTTCCTGGAACTCTGGTTTCAAAGAAAGGAGATTCTAACACAATCTCTGGCTGTTGGCTCAAAAAGTCGAGACGAGGGTCACATTGAATAAGCTTTTCAAAATGCTTGCCAAAAAGCAAGCCATGTGGACACTGGAGGAAGTGTCGCCTGGAACAGAATAAAAGACCAAATTAGGATAAAACTCTAGAATATACAGAAGAAAAAAAATTAGTAACAGCATGAATAATGAGTTCCAACCCCTAGACAATGTCTTTACAACTTTACTGGGCAAAACACAACCATATACAAGGTAAACTTCTATAGAAGTCTTTGACTTAGCAATCAAGACCATGTCACAACTCACAACCATGTGGATGTTATCTATATGCACTTGAACTTGCCTATCCGTACCCGGCATGCAGTTTTTTTTTTCTTTTTAACAAGAAACAGTATTTTGTGTAGTATGTAGTTTTCATACACCTATTTTGATGAACTTTCCTCTCCTTGACGTACTAAAAGTCTAAAAACAGTTGTTTTCATTAAATGCCCAGTGAATAGTGTGTACTGTAGACTAGCCAGATGTTAAGAGGGTTGTTCCAACATGTGTTGTACATTGGCTGGGAGGAGACGATACCCGTTACGATTTCTAAGATATAGCCGAAAATCTTAAAGTTGCATTATTGCAATAGAAGAACTCAGGAGACTATTTTACCCTCTCATTTTGTAAAATATATATCATGTTGAACTCGGTGAATAATCTTGTATTTTGTTACAAGGTTCTTATAATATTTAAACGGTCATCATACCTAAGGCCACTGGTGTTCAATACAAAACTAACACGAAAAACCATTGAGAATTCATTTGACAAGAAAAAAAAAAGACTACAATGTTAGATAAATAACCTGTTTATGCTAGCTTGCCCATCAGTAAAATCTGTTGTTGCCTGCCACAAGGTATGCTTTCTAGGTTGTGGATTTGTCTCCCTAAAGAAAAGAGGCGGCCTAGCAAGCTGCACCAAGAAAGATTACAATATCTCAGTATCAACTCAATCATATATAATGCATAATAGCAAATGTGGAGGACTCTGCTGGTTTTCAATTCAAGAAAAAACAACACTAACGTGAACAAGTAAATTACCACAACATCCAAAGTGGCTGGTCCATCATCCGGGTAGTTAGCCTTGATAGCCACAACATCTGACCACTGAATTTCCATCTTGTTCTTGAGACTACCATCAAGAACCTCCCACACAAGCTTATGCTTTGCGAAATAACATTTTGCCACCAAATCCCCTTCGTGTTTCGACTTGTACTGCAACATAATCACTTCCAAATTTCACACCAAACATAACAGAAATTTAAAATACAGAAAATTCATAAGAAACCGAGTGTTATACCTCCCAAGTCCCAATCCTTAGCAGCGAAGCCGGAAAGTTCATGGCCTTGAGTTTATCAGTAGCACCAGAACCAGCAGCTCCCTTGTGATTTTTCTTGCCCAATTTAACAGCCTTCTGCTGTGTTAGCCTCATCTGTATCAAATCCAAAAGCGACGGACTCTTCCTCAGCTGCAACCCCAGCGGGCTCGGCTCCTCCAAAGGATCATATCCCAGCGGCGCAACCGTACACGTGGCACCTCCTGAACCCCACTGGTCCTGCACAAACCACAAATCAAAATCAAAAACAATAAAACGACTGCGTTTTGTTGCTAGCAAATCAAAATTACGATGAAATCAGTTTGAAATGGAAATGAATTTACCAGAGACGACGAGTCGAGTTTGGGTCGTTTGTGAAGCGGAGCGAGTCCGGAGTCATGGAACGACTCGTCGTCGACGTCGAACTTCACCGTCATCTTCTTCCTTGGAGTCATGAGCTGAACCATCCTACTCAAACTCGTTCACAACAGAAGCGAGTCACGACTCACCACAAAAAACAGCAAACAAACAAAGCTTTTCCAAACTCAGCCACCGAGTTGACTCACCACAAAATCCAAATCGTACGAATCTCGCGTCAACGAAAACAACCTCCGGTTCGGCCGCGCTGCCTCTCTTATATATATAAGAGAAGAAGAGGCGCACGCGATCGAAACTCCCGGGGGCGGTTACTTGTCACGTGCGGTGCACGGGCGCCAGCCACGTGAGATTTACGTAATTATCCCTGTACCGTCTACGGGGCGACGGCTGAATTGTCGTGTTGCGGCCACGTGGGGCGCAGGCGGGGGTGTTTTGGATAATGGAAAATGTGGGACCGGCGACGAGGCGAAGGTTCTGGGAGGGGTAATTTGACGCGTCAGAATTGGGGTCTGTCGACGTGGAGTTGTGGATAAGGTTGTGACCTATTTTTCAATTTCTTTCTTTTATTTTTCTTTTTGGTAATGGATAATTTAGAAAAATCAGAAATGGATTGGGGATATTTGCTTTTGTAAAACGACAAGAGGATATTTTAATTTATTTTGACCAAGTATGGGTGTACAGCTTACAGTGACTAGGAACAAACTCAACTTTCTAACGTGGGCGGGTCACAGTCTCTCTCTCTCTCTCTCTCTCCCCTTGCAACCGTGTGACCAGAAAATTTCCCAAGGCAACTAGGAAACTAGTTTTCCCAACACCTGGATTACCATCTAGCACTGGAATGCATAAAACGGTTGGGAATGTTAAAGAGGAAGAAAATGAAACAAAGAGAAGAATAACTCATAAGGGGCATACATAGGGGACAATTACCAGGTCTAAGAAGCTACTAAGCTCGTAGAATACACAATGCATTTCCCTGGTGGTTGGTGCCGAAATCCCAAAACCGCATAACAATTCTCAGAAATAGAAGGCAACAGTCTTGGGCAACTTTACGAAAGAGCAATTCCGACTACACTTTCCAAGCTTCGCATGGCTTTAGAAACTTTGTTTATCTCTAATAAAAGATTCTCATGACCGATACCCATATCTTTAAATCTCAAAGGATAAATCTCAACTACTCTATCCAAGCTCACTGCTTTAATAACTTTGTATATCTCTACTTGAAAATTCTCATGTCATATACCCATATGTTTAAAACTCGAAGGACCAATACCAATTACACTTTCCAAGCTGACTGCTGCGCAAAGTTGGGATCTCTCTAGTAACAATTTCTCAAGTCAAATACTCTTATTTCTATGTAATCAATAGACAAACTTACGAAGTTGAATCAATTGTTGTAAGTAACAGTCAGCTGTATGGTGTAATTCCACCATTTAATCATATACTAAAATAGGATGTAAACATGAGAGAAGAAAGGAAGATGGCATATCCCTCAGGAATGCTTGATTTCCTTCATGGGCAGCACTAATACACTAAAAAATGGTACTTCAACCACAACAAAAGAGGGAGCACCATGTCTATCCCTCATATTACAATATTTTTTGCATCATTAGGATATATGGCATTATCTATGTAAATTTACCTTCTCTAACAAGCGTAGAGAAATTGAAAAGCAACGTATAAACCGAAGGCAACAACGTATAAACTGAAGGCATCGTATTCATCAAAGGCAACATATGAACCGAAGGCAACATATAAACCGAGAAGGCAACATATGAACCGAAGGCAACATATAAACCGAGGGCGTATAAACTAAAGGCATCGTATTAACCGAAGGCAACATATAAATCAAAAGGCAATACATGAATCGCCAGCAGCTTATAAACCGGAAGCAACATATGAATCAAAGGCAACCTATCAATTGAAGGCAACGTATAAATCAAATTTAGATTATATGTATTCGAAATTTGTGAACAAAACCAAAGGTAACATATGAATCAAATAGAAGGCAATGTAATACGAAATGGTAAACCATTGATGTGATCTAGTGACTGTAAATGGAATTAGAAGTAATCACTTACTGGCCGGGGCACCATCATGGCTTATTGTTTTCCCCACTGTTTGAAGTGGAAACAGGTTCTGTATCATAAGATTTAAAAGATACTAGGAAGCCAACCGGTAGATATTAATATGCTTGAGTTCAACCCCAGCTGAACCTGCATACTGCATTTTCTTTTATCAGTAGGACTTTATAGTAGTTGCTGCTCAACATGCATAGAAATGAAGAAATACACTGAATTTCAAATTCAGCTTTGTCTCTCTACTATACGTTGATCTATGTTAGGTCAAGAGTTTAGTGGTTTAGGGGAGGGAAGTAGGTCTCAAGTCCTAATCAACGGACAGATGTCAAATAATTCTCTTGAAACTCCTCTTCAACCAAAGTGTAAAAAACTTTATATTTAAGAGTTCCTTCAAACAATCAATATCTGGATAAAAAAATCACTTGTCATAGACTCAGTGATGCAATTTCACCATTATATCTAAGAGCCATTGGAAAGAGGTAAAAGCTCAACCAAAAAACTAAATCAGTCCTCCGTTATTGAGACACATAATCATGGACAGATATAGAACATGTGGTTCCCATCATCATGAAAACAACGGAGGTGAAATGACACCCATTTTCCATAGTTTGGCTGTCGTCACCTTGATAGTAAATTCAGTAAATTGAACCACTTCATGAAACAACTAGATGCCAACACTATGAGATGCTTGTATTTCTATGGTAAGATTAAACCATTTTATGAAACCATTGCTTCTATGCTTCTATTCGTATATGAGACCAAAGGATATCAACATGCAGAACTTTAGTGTTTAATACAAAGAAAAGTTAACAGGAAGATTAAGAAAGGGAGAAAGCAAACCCAAGACAGAACCTTTGTTTCTGACAAGTATCAGTTCAAGTGATCTATAAATGGTTCAAGAGTGAAGACCAACTACCAGTTTCCAACAGGCAGAATCTCCTTAACATGAACTATAAGCCAACAATCTAAGCAGTAACCCCAACAGTACTGCATAATGACTTCTTTGTTGGAACCTCAAGTTAGGCAAAATCACTTGAGTGACAACAATTTTATTACATGATCTAATAATGCACAACCTCAGCAATATCCTCAACGGGCTCTTTTTGGGACCTCAGGTTATCCACAATCACTTGACTTGTGACATACAAGTAATGAAAAAACTTTGCAGATTAATAAAATTACAGCGACAACATTTTGAAAGAGCAAACCCCACTACTCTTTCCAAACTAACTGCTTCAGAAACTTTGTATGACTTATAAAAAGTTCACATGGTTTAGGTTGGAAAGAAACCAAAGGCAGGTTATATGACTTGAGAAATTTTAAACAAAACCACACGCAACATGTCAATCAAAGGCAACCTGTCAATTGAAGACAATGTATAAATCAAATTCAGGTTATAGGACTTTAGAAATTGTGATCAAAACCAAAGGCAACCTATCAATCGAATCGAATGGAAGTACTATCAAATGGTAAAACCATTGATGTGATCATATACTGATATAGGATGGCAACATCAGAGAAGAAGGGAAGATGGTATAACCCTTATCAATGTTTGATCTATGCCTGACAACACTAATAAAATAAAAATTGGTTCCTCAAAAGAGGTAGCACCAATTATTGAATACAAAATTAATGCATGTCTCTCCCTTAGATTACTACGAATTTGCATCATTGGAATACGCCATTAACTCTGTGAATTTACTCTCTCTCTCTCTCTAATAAGCATAGAGAAATCGAAGAAAACGTATTAACCGAAGGCAACGTATAAACTAAGGTAACAAATAGACAGTGTCACATGGGTTTATTGATGTGGTCATAGTGTCACTTGATACCTAAAACTGAGGCTCTGGCATAACCATCATTTGAAACCACCACCGCGAATACTAATCCATCTGTAGTTGAATTAAGCAAACAGAAGTATCATACCCAAGATCAAAATCCAAAAGAATCAAGAGGTAGCCTTTGTGGAATTCAATTCACCGCAATGGAGATGTTAGCAATGAATATAACAGTACATCAGGTAAAAAAAACACCACATACCTGCTCAAACAAATTGATCCTTGTAACGTTGTGACCAGAAAATTTTCCCAAAGCAACTACCAAACTAGTTTTCCCAACACCTGGATTACCTTCTGACACTGGAATGCATAAAACAATGTGTTAAAGAGGAAGAAATGAAACAAGGAGAAAAACTCGACAGAAACTCATAAGAGGCACAGAGTTTAAGAAGCTGCAAAGCTCATAGAATACACATTGCATTTCTCCTGGTGGGGTTGGTGCCAAAATCTTATAACCATCAACATCACCATTCTTAGAAATACAAGGCAACAATCTTAGCAGTATCCCCAAAAATATTGCATCAATGACTTCTTCGTTGAATCCTTAAGTTGGGCAAGACTTCTTCGTTGGATCCTCAAGTTGGGCAAAATCATTTGAATGGAAACAATTTTACACGAACTTACAATACAACAATATCAACTATATCCCCAACACTATTGCCTCAATTAGTTCATTTTCGGGACCGTAGATTAAACAAAATCACTTGACTTGTTTCATTCTGAATCCAGATCTTTACAGATTGATTAAAATGACAACCGTGCAACTTTTACAGAAAAGCAATTTCGACTACTCTTCCAAGCTCACTGCTTCAGAAACTTTGTATATCTGTAAGAGATAATTCTCATGACAGATACCTATACTTTTAAATCTCAAAGGATCAATCCCAACTACTCTTTCCAAGCACACTGCTTTACAAACTTTCTATATCTCGACTTTTTAATTCTCATGTTAGATACCCATAAGTTTAAAACTCAAAGGACCAATCCCGACTACTCTTTCCAAGCTCGCTGCTGCAGAAAATTTGTATCTTTCTAGTAACAATGTCTCTAGTCAAATATTCTAATTTCTAAGTGATCAATAGGCAACCTTGAATCAATTGTTACAAAGTAGCAATCTCGGGTCACGGCAACTAGACCAAAATAGGATGGCAACACAAGAGAAAAGAGGGGGAGATGGCATATCCCTCAGCGATGCTTGATATTCGTCCTGGACAAAACTAATACAATAAAAATGGTACTTCAACCTCAACAATAGAGGAAGCACCAATTTTCAAATTTAAATGTAATGTGTTGCCCCTCATATTACAATATTCTTTGCATCATTGGGATATATGCCATTATCCCTGTAAACATACTCTAACAAGCATAGCTCGAAAGCAACGTACATACCGTAGGCATCGTACAAACCGAAGGCAGCGTATAAACCGAAAGCAACATATTAACTGAAGGCAATGTAAAATCAAAGACAACATAGAAATCGCCGGCAACTTATAAACCAACATATTAATCAAAGGCATCCTATCAATTAAAGGCAACATAACTTATAAACCGACATATTAATCGAAGGAAACCTCTCAAGTAAAGGCAGCGTATAAGTTTAATTCAGATTAATATGACATGAGAAACTGTAAGGAAACCCCCCTGAAGGTGCTATTTATATATATACTGGCCAGAATTCCATTATTCTTCCGCTTCTTGCTCCATGGAATCTCCAAATCATGTTGCTTTATCAAGTAAAACGAGACTCTCCATGTAAGTTTCAATACATGTGTACCTTGGATCTGTATAAATTCCAAGAAGCTAATTTATGTTTTTCTTCAGATCATGAAGGACTATATCGCTCCTGTCTTTCCCTCACACGCGTCTACAAAAAATCCACCACACCATACTCTCTCATAACCCATACTTATGTCTACTATCATAGTGTTGCACAGCAAGGGAGTTGCCAACAACTGAAATGATTGGCACATCTGAAGCCAAGTCCTTTGGCAGTTTATCTCATGTTAAAACTTTTAATAGAGACATCAATTCCCAAAACAACATTGCAAAAGCTTCTCCTTTCTTAGAATACGTTATGAATTGGATAAACCCATTAACAAAAACCTGAGACGACATTCTTGGAGCAATCTCATACTTGGGAGAAGCCACAGCAATGCTTTTCCAAGACCCTGAATTGAGTGAGTAGAACTCAACTTAAGGGCCAGCTCATTAGTGACCTTCAATCCCATTAGCACCAGCTGCAGAATCTGGGCTCAAACTTAAATGCTTATAAAGACGTTCCTTGATGAATGATGACCAGCAAATTGGCATTCGAATATACTTCTCCTGGATATTTATATCCAGATACAATGTCTATGTGATTTGTAATATAAATTCAAGGGCAAGGAACCAATTCCAATGATGCAAATTTTATTGCATCATTGGGATATATGCCATTATCCCTGTATATATACTCTCTCTAACAAGCATATAGATTCCGAAAGCAACGAACAAACCGAAGTGCAAAGGCAGCGTAAAAACTGAAGGCAACATACACAGAAGGCATCATATTAATCTAAGGCAACGTAAATCAAAGGCAGCATATAATTGTCGGCAACTTATAAACCAATCAAAGGTAACATATAAATCGCCGGCAACTTAAAAACCGACATATTAATCAAAGGCAACGTACAAACCGAAGGCAGCATATAAACCGAAGGCAGCGTAAACTGAAGGCAACATAAAATCAAAGGCAACATATGAATCACCAGCAACTTATAAATCAATCGAAGGCAACCTATCAATTAAAGGCAACATATAAATCGCCGGCAACTTATAAACCGACAAATTAATCGAAGGCAACGTCTCAATTGAAGGCAACGTATAGATCTTATTCAGATCATACGACTTGAGAAATCGTAACCAAAACCGAAGGCAACGTATCAATTCGAAGGCAACCCATCACTTGAAGGCAACGTGTAAATCAAATTCAGATTATACGACTTGAGACCTTGTGAACAAAATCGAAGGCAACTATGAATCGAACCGAAGGCAACGTATTATTAAATGGTAAAAACCCTAGATCAAAATCCAAACAATCAAGATCTCTTTACAGGTCGTTGTTGGAATTAACCAACACGGTAAGCAACCGAAAAGAAATATTACCTTGTAGTGGTTGCTGGCCGGAGAGCCGTAGATAACGAACCGTGGTAGTTGGCCGGAGCGGCAGTGAACAACCGAGAGAGAGAAACCCACATTCGAAATTCAAATTAGAAAGAGAGAGAGGAGAGAGAGAGGAACCCACTCTAAAACGGCCGACTTGCTCAAATATATATAGACTGTTTTTTTAGAAGTATTTATTATTTTATTTGTTTTTTTTGGAGTATAGAAGACCTAAAACGCAGAACAATTGAAATGAAACGGCAATGAATTGCTTAACCAGATCAGTCTTTTCTAAACCTCTCACCCCAAAACCCAAACCTCATTACTTGACATTCTCTACCTTCAAAACATTCTCCCAAATCTTCCAGCAATGCGCCCACGGCAGAGCTCTCCACCCAGGAAAACAGGCCCACGCCCGCATGCTCATCCTCGGGTTCGACCCCACCGTCTTCGTTTCCAATTGCCTCATCCAAATGTACCTCAAATGCCGTGTTTTGGGTTATGCAGCCAAGGTGTTCGACGAAATGCCTCAACGGGACACTGTGTCCTGGAACACCATGATTTTCGGCTACGCCGAGTGCGGCGACATGGGGCTTGCGCAGGCCTGTTTTGACGCAATGCCGGCTAGAGATGTGGTCTCTTGGAACTCGTTGGTTTCGGGGTACTTGCGCAACGGGGAGTGTTTCGAGTCCATTGATGTGTATGTCAAGATGGGGAGTGCTGGGGTGGGATTCGACCGTACTACGTCTGCTGTTGTATTGAAAGCGTGTGCGGCCATGGAGGAGATTGAATTGGGGATTCAAATTCACTGTGTTTCGGTCAAGATGGCTTTCGACATTGATGTGTACACGGGGAGTGCTTTAGCTGATATGTATGCCAAGTGTAGGTGGCTAGATTGTTCGCTTCGGGTTTTTCGTGAACTGCCTGAGAAGAATTCGGTGTCGTGGAGTGCTGTGATTGCAGGTTCGGTGCAGAATGATAGGTTTGTGATGTCTGTGGAACTGTTTAATGAGATGCAGAGAGCCGGTGTTGGGGTGAGTCAAGCTACGTATGCTAGTGTTTTCAGGTCGTGTGCAGGGTTATCTGCGTATAGTTTAGGCACTCAGTTACATGGGCATGCTGTCAAAACACAGTTTCATTCTGATGTCGTGGTTGGTACTGCCACATTGGACATGTACGCAAAATGTGACAATGTAGCTGATGCCAGAAAGATGTTTAACTCGATGCCGAACCGAAGTTTGCAGTCTTATAATGCAATGATAGTTGGCTATGCTCGAAATGGGCAAGGTTTTGAAGCTCTGCAGCTCTTTATGCTTCTGCGGAAGTCTGGCACTGGGTTAGATGAAATAACATTGTCTGGTGTCCTTAATGCTTGTGCAATGATCAAAGGACGCTTGGAGGGCCTTCAACTACAAGCATTAGTTATTAAGAGTAGTTTCAGATCCAATGTATGTGTAACAAATGCAATTCTCGACATGTATGGTAAATGCGGAGATGTGTTTGGAGCTTCTCATGTGTTTGATGAGATGGCACGAAGAGATGCCGTGTCTTGGAATGCAATTATTGCAGCTCACGAACAGAACAAAAATAGAGTGGGCACACTTTCCTGTTTTGTTTCCATGCTACGCTCAAGGATGGAACCTGACGAGTTCACCTATGGTAGTGTTTTAAAAGCTTGTGCAGGTCAGCGTTCTTTAAACCATGGTACGGAAATCCATAGCAGAATAATTAAATCTGGAAAGGGCACAAACTTGTTTATTGGTGGTGCCCTTGTTGACATGTACTCAAAGTGTGGAATGATGGAAGAGGCCGAAAAAGTACATCATAGAACAGAACAGACGATGGTCTCATGGAACGCGATCATATCTGGTTTTTCACTGCTTAAGCAAAATGAAGATGCACAGACCTTTTTTTCTCAGATGTTGGAAATAGGAGTGAAGCCTGATAATTTCACATATGCAACAGTGCTCGATACTTGTGCGAATTTGGCTACTGTGGGACTGGGGAAACAGATCCATGCTCAAATTATCAAGCATGAATTGCAATCAGATGTATATGTGACCAGCACCCTTGTTGATATGTATGCCAAGTGTGGTAACATGCAAGACTCTCTTCTTATGTTCAAGAAAGCACCTAAGCGGGATGCTGTGACATGGAATGCCATGATTTCTGGCTTTGCAAACTTTGGTCTCGGAGAAGATGCCCTTAGAATTTTTAAAAATATGCAGCTTGAGAATGTGGAGCCAAACCACGTAACTTTTGTTTCCATCCTCCGAGCCTGTGGACACGTTGGAAATGCTGAACAAAGTTTATACTACTTCCGGACAATGCTTTCTGACTATGGGTTGAAGCCTCAGTTGGAGCATTACTCGTGTATGGTAGATATTATAGGGAGGTCGGGCCAAGTCGATGAAGCACTGGGACTTATTCAAGATATGCCTTATGAACCTGATGATGTCATATGGAGAAATCTGCTTAGCATTTGCAAGCTTCATGGGAATGTACAAGTGGCTGAAATAGCAGCCAACTCTATTTGGCAATTGGATCCACAAGACTCTTCTACCTATGTTCTGTTGTCACATATATATGCTGAAGCTGGAATGTGGGGGGAGGTGTCAAAGATGAGGAGAAGAATGAAGTATGATGGGATGAAGAAGGAGCCGGGTTGCAGCTGGATTGAGGTAAAAGATGAAGTACATGCTTTTTTTGTTGGGGACAAGGCTCATCCAAGAAGTACGGAGCTATATGAGAGACTTGATTTGTTAGTTGTTGAGATGATGGGGATTGGTTATAGGCCAGAAATTGAATTTGTGTTTAGTGAGAATATGGAAGAGTAGGAGGACCTAAAGTAGGTATGTATTGGAACTTTACAAATGTGTAACTTTACAAATGGGTTTCTGACTTTCTGCAAGGTAATAATTTCAATCTCAGCTTCAATAGTTTGAGCAATTAGTTGGGGTGCTTCTTTGCCATTCACATTGACTTCCATTCATTCATTTATTTTGGCGTTTGACAACTGCTTCCTTATATTTCCATAAGATCTCATACTTTTATTGATGAGCATATCTGATCATTCTACAAGACAATGTGGTACAACAATACTTTCTGCACCTACACTTCCAGCTGGTTTCGATGATAATTATACTAGTGTTTGTTCTCTGCAGATAGGAAACCCCTCATGATTTTTATATTTTGGATCGTCATATTGATCAGTTTAAGGGAAGTAGCCTGAGGTAAACTGTTAACATCTCAACCTCTTTTATGTGAGCATTGATTGTCGATTGTAATGCTTATTAGGCTTTCCTTTTCATAAGTGTTTCTTTCCGATTGTACATTTTATAGTTGGTTTCTGTTTATTAATGGTGTTGCATTGTTTAGCTGTTGAGATCTTTAGCTAATCACTTTATACCTGCAACTTGATCTTTTGCTCATACGTTATAGGTACCTCCAAGGCGAAGGACGCTGCAATGAGAGACCAAGTTGCAGTGCTATGAACCTGCAACCACGAAATACTTGGGATATTACCCTGCATTGACACCTTATCGTTTGGCCCAAATGAAAAGACAGAAGCCCAGAACACACATGGTTGCTTATAGTGGACTTGCTTACAACTGCATGATGAAGTAATGATGACAACTTCAAACACATGCTTTTTTTTGGTCAGTTAAGAAGAAAACACACACAGCTGGTTTCATCAGGACAACGAGTTGGCAGGAGCAGCTAGGGACTTCATTTGCACTACCAGCTTGGGACTTCCAGGTGGGTCTGCTAGACGTTGACATTTCAAAGCATCCCATATATCCCTGAACCAGAAGGCCATGCATTACATCATATTGACCAGAGCAACCTTGGGGTCATGTTGATTGGGGGTTTATGTGTTACAAACTGGCGAATCTGTTGTATGCTGATTAAGCCCTTAGTAAAGGATTTTACTGGGGCAAACTTGGTGTCTTGTCTCAACTCTCAAGTATTTGATGCTTCTCCTTGAACCTCAGATGAGCACATTTCATTTGCTTCCAAAATTGCTGGGTGGTTCATGCTCCACAACAAGTTTCCCCAAGTCATGTTAGGAAATAAGTAAATTTTCAAGACCTTGTTGAGAAATGAGAATATTAGTGGCTGTGATGGTTTTTTAATGTTTGAGTATGACAGAGACAGATGAGCTAGCCAACAACAATACCAATGCACCTGCACTGAAGAAGATTATAGATAAAAATGATGGAAAATCAGGATGTTGCGATGATGAATTTTACTACCAACAGGCAGTTCAACCTGATCAATTCCCTTCAAAAGATAGGTAACAGGTTCCTTCAGTGGTTACATATATGCGCTACAACAATCTTTATTAGTCTAACTCCTAGCTCATTTATAAAACATGCAATGATTTCCTTGATCTCGTAGTATATTCCAATTCAAAATATTTTGTTTGTGTAAAAAATTGTTTTCACTATAAGTAAAACATTCTGATTTTAGTTCTGAAAGACCAGGAAAGAAAACAATTCATATAGATTTTTGTCCTCTTTTGAGCAGCTTCCTGCTGACCTGCTTCCCTTGTATGACAAATTAAAATGGATATTTTCACTTCACGTACAAATGCTGCCTGCGTTACTTTGATTGAGTTATATATGTCTGTTAATCTCTTGTGTTCATATCAGTTTCACCATCTTTACCATCATGTATCATTAGTCTGGTAAGAATGTTACTTTTCCTTCTCAAGAAAGGTCAACAGTAAAATTGCTGTAAAAATCAACATCGAGGTAAATTGCTGTAAAAATCACAAGCTCTCGGCTGCCTCTAAAATCATAAAAGAGTTGAGCTTAGTAATTTTCTGTGTGAAAATTGATAAGGAAGATGATATGCATGGTGCCTACCACCACCAAGTTTTATGTATTGTTAAAAACGCACTGCATCTGGTACCACATATTTTGATGGATCCAAAATTGCACAAGTGGGAAACGTCTTCGTTGGTGAGGGGCATAATGCTTCGTCCTTCAGGCATATAAAACAGCCTGCAAACATTGAAAGGATCTCACATTAATTTTGTCAGCCTCCCTCAAGAATTACTCACCCAACTAGTTAATTTGATGTATCTTGATTTTGTCAGCTCAATCCGTAGTTACTATTTTTTTCTAACACAATATCAGAGTATCGGTTTGAAGTAGGTAGTCAAGATCTTTCAATTCCTCTGAATGTTTTGTTGGTTTACAAGGTTGGATAGGGTTAGAGGGAGCCCTTCTAATGAGAGCACCCCTAAAATGTAAATTAGTGGTGAAAAGTCTGTCTAGTTTTGCGATGAAAACTCCGGCAAAACTAGAAAAGTACCGGTTCAAAACTTCAGATACTAAATTGGAACCATCAGAATTAGAGAAGAACATTTCCAAGGAAGTAATAGTGTCAAAACCCAAATACAGAACCTAGCCTTTTGCCCTAGTTTGGTGTGTAAGTTTGTGACAGATGATTATCAATCCGTGAAGAGCTAGCAGAGTCCTTATCATGGAGAGTTGAGTGTGAACCAACGAAATCATTGGTAATGTGACAAAGCTCTTAACTATGGTTCCTATATCTCTTTAATCAAATGAACACAGGTACAGCACCACTAGGACTTGTTTTTCTTTCTTTTTAACCAGAAATTATGTGCACGTGAAACCCCAATAATTCTCATGCACCACTGGGGTCCTAAAAGCCAGCCCTTCCTCTTTTGTTCTCTTGCCAAACTCCAACCCCTAAGAATCTCTCCCACTCTCTCCCTCTCCCTCACAAACACAACCATATATTGTCTTCCTTCCATTCTTGATCTGCACCACCACATTTCCTCATATTCATCATCCAGAAGTACAATGGCTGATGCAAATCCTCTTTTGCAGTTTTTTCTTCTTGTTTGCCTCGCTACTTGCGGAAATGGGGTTCAGGGTTTTAGAGAGAAGAACAAGGTGCTTGACCTGCAAGAGTTTCGTTCGAAGCAGCATGGTGGAACTGGAACCAGGACTAGTGCCTGCCTCTCCCAGAAATCAAGTAAGTGTTTCTTGTAGCATACAGTACTAAAAGGAACTAGCTCATACTAAGTAACTAGGCATCAATTCTAATGCCGACCATATAGAGCTTTGTTAGCTTTGTTTTGTATATCCCCTCCACTTTAGGATTGTTATACATATGAGCAAGATCCTTCTTTATTTGCTCAATTATGATCTACAAGTGCTTTAGTTCTTTGCGTCCATTACAAAGACTACTCTCTGTGTGTATGTGAGTTGGCTAGCTGGTAAGGACATTCAACTTTTTTTTGATATGGTAATCTATCTTGGCTTTACTTTTTGTATATATCTAAATTGGAATAAGTTTGAATTGCTGGCTTTTATGTGTGCTTTTAAGGCCTCATTACCCTAATAACAATATCTAGCTACCTGCAAAATCTTGGAAGAGATCTCTGGGTGACACTGTTGTGGGTCAATGAATATAAACTTGAAGATAACAAACTTATTCCCAATGGCCTACCTCATCTTCAGCTTCACAGTTTTTTCGAGTAGATTTTAAATTGGATGCTTTCATTTATATTGTTTATAGGAAAGGAAAAAGGTGCGACTATATTGGAAATAAAACACAGAGATTATTGCTCAGCTGGGAAGATTGTTAACTGGAACAAAAAGCAACAGAAACGTTTAATGTTGGATGATCTTCATGTTCGGTTTCTACAATCCCAATTTCGAAACAGGATTTCTGGCATTGCTACAAAAGATGTATCAGAAGCTCAAATTCCATTAACTTCTGGCGTAAGGCTAGAAACACTAAACTACATTGTAACTGTGGAATTGGGCGGTAGAAATATGACAGTGATAGTAGACACAGGCAGTGACTTGACTTGGGTTCAATGCCGACCTTGTAAATTGTGTTACAATCAACAAGAACCTCTCTTCAACCCTTCTGAATCTAAATCATACCATTCAGTTTTATGCAACTCAACAAATTGTCAGGCTCTCCAGTTTGCTACTGGGAACTCAGGAGTGTGTGGGAGCAATCCTCAGACCTGCAACTATGTTGTGAACTATGGTGATGGCTCCTATACTCGGGGTGAGCTTGCCCGAGACCATCTCATTCTTGGAACTACACTTGTGGACAATTTTGTGTTTGGTTGTGGCAGAAACAACAAGGGTCTGTTTGGGGGAGCTTCCGGTTTAATGGGTTTGGGAAGGAGTGATGGTCTCTCAGTGGTTTCTCAAACATCTGGCTTATTTGGTGGAGTTTTCTCTTACTGTTTACCTTCAACAGAAGCTGCAGAATCTGGTTCATTAGTTATGGGTGGAGATTCTTCAATCTACAAGAATACAACTCCTATTTCTTACACTAGAATGGTTGCAAATCCACAGCTATCCACCTTCTATTTTCTAAATCTAACCGGTATAAGTATTGGGGGAGTGGCTTTACAAGTTCCTAGCTTTGCAAGTGGTGGGATTCTGATTGATTCTGGGACAGTTATTTCAAGGCTGCCTCCTTCAGTTTTCAAGGCAATCAAGGCAGAGTTCCTGAAGCAGTTTTCCGGGTACCCTCCAGCACCGGGTTTTTCAATTTTGGACACTTGTTTCAACCTTAGTTCATATCAAGAAGTTAACATTCCTACAATGAAGATGCACTTTGAGGGAGATGCAGAGCTGACTGTCGATGTAACCGGAATTTTTTATATGGTGAAGACCGATGCATCACAGATCTGTTTGGCTCTTGCAAGTCTTTCATACGAAGATGAGGTGGCAATAATTGGGAATTATCAGCAGAGAAACCAAAGGGTTGTATACAATACTAAAGAATCTAAGCTAGGATTTGCAGAAGAATCATGCAGCTTCATATAGAGCTGGAAGTTTACAATGATATAGCTCATATAGGTATGTTTATGCAGATATATTCTTCAGAAGTAAAGCCAAGCAACCTGTTGGCAACAACACTTCAGGCTATAGTTCTTAGTTCATATAATCTAAAAATAGTTATTGTTTACAATGGGGATATGGTATAGAATATATGAATGCTATTTGTGATGAAAGAGTGCCCTAGTGTGTAATAAAGATATTACCTGGAGCTGAGGCAGGAAGAGATGTATTTTACTTTTCTGTATATTCTGTCTCATGTAACTAGACATTTAAGAGTGATCGAGAGAGTAGCTAATGAGGCCACATAAGGTTGACATACTTATGCTCTGCCTGTTACTTCATATAATTGAGTTGTTAAGGTTTAAGAACGGCCTGTGCAGAAATTTTTGAAAAGTTAAGCAAATGACTGAAAATAATTAGTGAAATTTGAAAAAATTGTTTCTCATTTCAAACCAGGGTAGAAACTACACTTTCAAAGGATCAATCACTTATAGTAAACATGTTTGCAAGGAATATGTTCTAATAAAAAGGAGAATAAGGTAGTCTTCACCGCAGAGCTTATGGAGCGAAGGCACTGCTCTTCAATATTGCAAGGGCATAATAAAGCATGGTCTGTGTTTAATCTATTCACTCCCTCTTCAAACTGGGTTATATTGCTACTAAGAGTAGGTATAATTGGAGTTACCAAGACGTCTGAACTTATCACAGTTTTGGATTAAAGGTGCACATGGTAAACTCAAGGATGAAGGACCTCAAAGCATCATTCTACATGGTGCATTCTCATAACAGTAAGGCAGTAACAAACTATCAGTGAACAAAAATGCTCGTAAACCTACGTTCTTGACCATGGTAAAAATCAGACTTACAATTTTGGAGAACTTGAAAAGAGCCATCTTTGTGGGAGGTAGTTCTGGCATTTCGAAGAAACTCATCTACAGTATCGACAAGAGTCACTATATGTTGATCTTCCTTTCAATTGTATTGTATACAGCCTTAGCCCTGGTCAGACACCATTGACAAGGGAGGCCATTTCAAGATTTTCAGATTCAAGATCATCACCTTTTTTGGTCCTCAACATCTCAGACGGAAGAATAGAGGAACTTGGATCAGCTCGAGGTATTAAGAAAAGCAGTGCAATTGGCAAAATTCTCAATATGCTCCTTATTAAAATGGCCATCCAAAGATTTTCAAACTGTGTCCGTGTGATATTTAAGATGTGGAGTAAGAGGCCTCCAGCCCAAGTAGATGAGAGAATGCCAACATGATCAATGGACATGAGCAGAGCAAAGAAAGTGCCTTCTATACCCGCAGGGCAGAGTTTTGAACTAAGTACAAGAAGAGGCATCCACTTAAGACGCCCAATCATCTGAGAAACTGCTTCATCGATCACAACAAAAAGATAGTCTGGTAAACCAAGTTTCAAATTTAGGCGCAACACGAATACCAAGTCCAGCAATCCTGATAAACCATAGAGTAACTGAGTCCAGAAGAGCACATCACGGAAAGGGTAACTTTTAAAAAAGTTCTGGTAGAGGAGGACCCCAAAAAGGGAGCCAAGAGCACCAATAGAGAATATAGATCCAACAACCTCCTGCAAAATATTGCATTTTGGAACATCAGATCATAAACCTAAAAACACATATCTAAATGCAGCAAGTTGGCAGCATGAAATTCGGTTTATAGATACAGTAAATGGTACCTTTGAAAAAGATGGACCCCCCTTTGCATCTGTGTACCAGTAAAACATTCCTTCACGAACACTCAAGCTCAAAGCAAGTGACAAATACATATACAAACAAGGTCTCCATACACTGCTGCATTTTAGGGTTGTCCACATAGCCTTTCCAGAATCCGCAAACTTTTCACTGACCTAAATCAAAAGCGAGGTGTGAGCACAAGATAAAGTACGGGTTAAGAATGGTAAAGAAAAAGATGTGACCAAATCTCACCCGTCTGTGAGAAAAGTTGTGCAAATGGGATTCTCTAAGCATCATCCCTACAAAAATGACCAGTGCCGGAGGAATGCTGAGCAACCCAAACACACCCTGTTGTAGAAGTACCATACTTGCTCACGTTAGAAAATAAATTTAACTTATAAAAGGTACAAATAAGGCTGAAAATCCCAGACATAATCTGGTCCAAACTTTGCAGTTAATCTTAGCTGAGAGTTCAAATCCAGGTTCAGTCTAATCTACACTCTGACAAGCTTTTACATCTGAAATGTATCTCGTACATGAAATATTAAATGTTTGAATCAGAATTTTCAAGGTTGAGAATGATCAGTGAGTCTCATCCTCTGATTGCAAATGGAGAAATATGCGAATCAAATTTCCCTTGCACCATCTTACTATCAGAACTTAGACGAGCATCTCTAGGTATGCCCAAAAGTTTAAGCCAAAGGATTACCCTAAACTCTTCACTATACACATCCCAACAATGCCAAAGTTCTATTGCATGTCATAACGTAAGAAGATATAGAAACTTGAGCAGAACAAACCTTAGGCCCTAGTAGGTGAACAAAAAATCCACTAACTGAGAATCCCACCAGTGCCCCAACTGAAGAGGTCAGTCCACACAAGCTTTGCATGTCACCAGCAAGGGATGGGTGACTAATACTGTTTTCTGTAACACAAGCATCAATTGTCACATCTGCTATTGCTACTCCAGCACTCCCCACCATGAGAGATAACAGGGACATTGTGAGATCTAATTTCTTGTCCAGTGATAGCACAAGCATGGAGACAACCCCAATTAGACCTGGAGAGAGAAAGAGAGGAAAAATAAAGCAAAAGCAGGGAATAGCCTTCTGGTAAAGAAAGCCATATATCTAATGAGTTTCTCAATATATCAGGTCATACTAGCAAAAGACACAGACTGATCTTATTACCATGCTAATTGTTGTTTTCTTTTACGATCAATGAAGAACTCACACACAACCTACATGGTTGATATACTTTAGTGATGCATGTCATCACTAACCGCTGAACAACATGAATTATTATTCTCTTTCCTTTCAAATCTGTCTACTTGACAACTAATCCAGTTGATTCAACATAAATGTATGTAGCAATAGGATACCATTTGAGAAGATAGTTAAACACAAGGAAAGCAATGATATACTAATAGTTTTGAAGGAGAACTCATTAAGCAGAAGCTACTATAACCTAAGGCCAGTGCTACTTACTGAGAAACAAAAATACCTTTCTACTTCAAACAACAAAAACACTATCATGTGTGCATGTATCTTTTGTAGATAGATATGGAAGTAAAGCCTTATTCTGTAATACCCTGATGATCATTTGTAATACTTATAAATAGATATGTAAAAGTCTGATAAGAATACTTGCTCTTATAGAACAGATAAATAAACTAAAACTAGTTTACCTAAGGTCATGAGCTTATTTGCAGAGCAGAGGTCATTGTGTTCCTCAGTTCAACCCAATTAACAAAACTTTAGTACAATGGGAATGCCTATCAAATTTACCACTCAAAGCTCTAAGGCATGAACCAAAAGAACATGGATTCTCAGATGTCTTGCACAAATACGATTTTACAAGAAAAGGACTCCACTTCCAGATTTAATAACCTTAAGAAACTGACATCTCAATTTAGCAAGGCTTTTCAAGATCTGAGGCATGAACCAAATGGATTCTCAGATGTCTTGCACAAATATTTACAAGAAAAGGACTTCCACTTCCAGATTTAATAACCTTAACAAACTGACATCTCAATTTAGCAAGGCTTTTCAAGATCTGATCACCTCCATTGATGGGACATAGTTTAGAGGTGCATGCATTTATGAAAAATGAAGGTAATACATAAGAAGCAAGTGGAAAAACAGAAATTAGTCAGTGCTAATGATCACACCTTATAGCTTGAACCGGAGAGAAGTTTTCTTTTGTTACCGGATTACAACTGCAAGCAGCTATACAACCTTACCAAAATCAAAAGAAATAATCATCATGATCATCATCTCAAACACTACACGCAACCACAAGCCATAAAACATAATCCATCCCACTTAAAGCTTAGACCTTGACATCACATCTCCACCGTTCAATATGTAGTTCTATATGAGTAGATCACTTCTGCAAATTTTTAGAAATTTTAGTGATCGTTAAGGCATTCAAAACTACGATTTATAATTATAAGCATGAACGGTTCAGGTTTGGCAGATTTGGTTCGTTCATTGATTTAATCTTGTTCGACACCTTAACGATCACCAAATTGGCTGAAAATTTGCATAATTGATCTATATATAAGGACCAACAAACTGAACGGTGGAGATTCAAAAATATAATCGAAAAGTTGGTGTAATCCTTCATCCCTCATATATGTCAAAAAAAGGGATCCCTTAGTGGAAGGGCCCTGATATATATATATATATATATATATATATATATATATATATATTCATATATATTGAACTTCTCACTAATTTAGTCACTAATTAAGATACAACATACACACTACCAGAAAGCATCCAGAATGAGTGGTTATCATGTAACAAATAACCCAACAGAATCTGGACATCAAGTTACATTGTCATCACAATAGATTAAATCAAATGTTCAAACCTTAAAGTTTGAAAACAAACAACATAAATATCAAAATAGACAACCGTTGAACAGAGAATGCAGAACAAAAGCTCAGTCGCAATGAAACTGAGTAAGCAGCAATTCTCCCCATTACATAATCATTTTGCTAACTTTAATACTATCAACTGCTATCACTCTGTTGGTTCCAACAGAATATGCCTGTTGATGGTCACATCAAATTCAATAGCCTACTAGTTAGGTCATTAAAGACCTAGCTAAACAGGTTCACATATAAACACCAGAGATTATATCTTGGAAGCACTGTGATCAAGTATCTCCCATAAGATCAAGCATTCACCACATCCAATTACAAATACGCACTGGTTCCCACAGTTTTGGATCTCTCATCTTCCACAACTATTCAAGCACATCCTTCAAAAGACTCAGCTACAAAGCTTTAACATAAATTGAAACTCTTCCAGCAGCCAATTTTCAACATAATGTTATGAATTTTTTTTTCCTTCCCCAGATAAGCCTTTAGTACACCTATTATATCCAAAACTAAATATTCACCGAAACCGGTTATCCAAACTACAAATAAAATGGTCTTACAATAACAGAACAAATAAGCAAGTGCAATCCAAACAGAAAAGCAGCATCTAAAATTAACTGAGTTGAGGATCATTTACCAGCAAAAACAAAGTAAGGCTTTCTGCGGTACCCAAGAATAGGAAGAGCATCAGTGAAAAGACCCCAAAGTGGTTTAACCATCCATGGAATTTGAATGATCCCCAAGTACACTTGGGCCTCAGAGGGCTGCACTTTCTGCTCATCTTTCAAGTAATACTGTATGCTAATTCTACTCAATCCCATACTCAGACCCTGACTGATTCCATACACCATGACCACACTGATCACAAAGCTCCAATGCAACTCGCTACTGAGCATTTTGACCCAATTTATGGGACTCCATAGCAAATCCCAGAGACCCTTCACAGAAAACTTCTCCTTTTTGTTCTGGGCTTCATGGTGGAGAGCTTCTCTTTCCTGAGAGTCTGCCTCCATTTCCATAGTTATGCTCTTTCTGCCCAATGTATCGAGAGACAAGGGAACACTTTGGTTTGAAGTAAAACCTGTGTGGAACGCACTCCTTGCATCAGAAGTTGCATCTAGTTCAGTTGACTTTGACTTTGAATTCCTCTTTGTCACGGCCAATGCAGGGAGAGAGATCCTATGACTTTTTTTCTTTCTTGGTCGTAAATGGACTACTAAGATCTCGTGATAACTAGTGTCTTTCTTCAAAGAGTTCAAGTTTGGAAAAAGCCACAGGTACCCCACCTTAGAGCAACTCGAAGACCAAGTGTTATTTGAATGTATTATTCTCATTTTAGCACCCTTGTGGCACTATTTATATTTCATTAATTTTTCATCTCCAATAATAAAGTGTTATATGGAGGTGTTATTCTCACTATTCCAACAATGAGGTATTGTATCATATGAGGTGTGTGCTTGTGGAGCTTACAGGGGCTGATATTGGAAAAGTCCTGAGTATAAAACTTGGGATGACACTTGGGGCTATATTATTAAGACCAGCACTTAGTTTGTTTTTTTTTCTGTTAGAGATAGCTTTTCTATTTCAGGGGCTGGTCCTGGTTTTTAACTCCACCGTTGGAGTTGCCCTTAGAAAATAGAGAAAATGTTATCTAATTGAGAGAGTGCGAAGGAGTCGAACTCGATTGATATGTCTTTGTATTTCTAGAGAAAATGCTTATTCTGTTTGATTTGAACAATAAGTAAAGAAAAGAGTTCAAACACACTAGCTCACATGGATACATGTCTTTTGTTGGAAAATGGTGTTTCATCATTTTATTTAACTAATTTAAATGGCTCATAGGGCGAATAAGAAATAGTTATCCAAAGATGACTACTTGAAACATTTTTTGGATTTGTCACCTTTCACTGACCTTTAGAATCTGGAATTTGTAACAACTCATAACCTTTTGGATTCTGTAACAACAAGTTAAATGATGGTTGAATTTTATAACTAAAGAATGACAATGGTTGGCATGTGAAAGGTTATAACTCATGAATATGGATTCATGACATTCAAGTGGTGATCACATTCCTCCCCATGTATAAATAAGTGACACTTCATGTTTCTACATGTCCCGAGATCAAGGAGTGGGAGGTCGAATTCTCATAACCGGGTCTTGCACCTGCACAAGTAGCGATGCGTCAGGAGTCGGGACTGGGGTACCAGTCTTCGACTCTCCGATGCTTAAGTTAGCGCTTAGTTGCTACTTGCCGAGTACGGGAGTGATTAGATGGAGTTTTTTGTGGACTTACCTCTTATGGGAGTTTGTGCCTGTTTTATAGGCTAATGTTAGGCGCTCCGGCCTCAGTCCTCGATGTGGGACTGTTTGTGGTCCTCTACGGTACCTCCGCTTTGGGGGGTGTTTTGCCGCTAGAGGGCGGATCTAGCAGGTGGATTGCTGCTGGACCTTCGCCCTCTGGGTACCCGTGAAGGGTTCGCCGGTGCTGTCTTATCCGGAATGATCTCCAACGACCGGGTAATTGTGTCATATTCTCGGCTTAGCCAAGTATTTTGGCTATGTACTAACACTTCCTTTGTTCTAAACACATATTCGAAACACCTTCTCGATAATCATCTCCTCCTCTCAAAGAGTTATTCTCTCTTAAGTTTTAGCTTTTTGGTGATAGAAAGAATGTATTGCAAGTTTGTTGAGTACTCTTGGGAGCAGTGCATCTCCAAAGCACAAACAATCGTTGTATCCTAGGAGACAAGTGTCATCAAGCATTTTGTGTCACGCCCCGACTCATAAATTTTACCTTAATTACTAGCATTGTGGTAATAAGAATTTTACCGTCTTCGTCATTGAATTTATAGTCCTAAAATCCCTAGAGGTGTGTTGAGGGACGAATATTTCGAAAGAATTATTTGAAGGAAGAAATTGTGACGACGGTAAAAATGGTAAATTTTAGCTAGTAAAAAGTAATTTTTATTGGGGTATTATTTTGGGGTGTTGAATTTTTGGATTTGTGGGTTAAATATGGTGTTGGATTGGCTGGGCCGAGCCCAACCCATTTTTCTTTTTTTCCTTTCTCCCTTTTCCTCCCGGTTTTCTTTTCCCCGAGCCTCCCGATTTCTCTCCTCCCTGCCGGACCTTCCGACCGCCCGTCCGCCGCCGTCCGGCCGCCCCAGACCGGCGCACCGGTCCCAATCGATCGGTCTCTGACCCAGCTGTCTTCCAGGACCGGTGACAGCCCCCCTAGCGCCGCCGTGAGAGAGCGGTGCCGCCCGAAAGGTTAGGCTGCCCCGAACTTCCGGTCGCCGGAACTCCCTCCTCCGGCCACCAATCCGGACAAGCTTGGTACGGTTTTGTAGCCCTCCTCCCGTGCAGCAACCCCTCCAATCAGCTCACTCCCTCTTGAGCTAGGTAAGGAGAAATGTGGAGTTGAAATTTCTAGGGCTTTTAAGTTGTTTTCGTTCGATTAGCCTAGTTAGGCTTGGAATTGGGTGATGTGTTGGTCATGAAAGTTGTAGAGCATGATGAGGAGATTATTCTGTCAAAATTTCATAGGTTTTGGAGGTCGCCGGAATTGGCCTCCGGCCGCCGCTGCCGGCGGAGCCGCCGCCGGCGCCGCCGCCGGTTAAGAGATTTTTAGGGTTTTAAATGTGGAATATTAAGAGGAGTATATTGGTGTGATTTATGGAATTTTTGGATGAGATTTGGATAGGTTTGTGAATTTCCGAAGTTTGGTATTTTTGGCGGTTAATTAATGTAGAATCCGGCCGTAGGAATTAAGTCGTATTTTGAGGAGGTTGTATTACGACTGATGAGTATGATATTTAAGTTCAGATCGTTCCGATTTAAGAATACCGAAGTTAGGCAATGATGAGCGTATTTATGGCTCTCGGGTAATTTTGCCTATTTTGATTAAATATTGGATTATTGGTTGGGAAATTAATATTATATTTGGAACAGGACGTGAGGAGGCTCGAGCAGACGAGGCCCCAGATCGACATCAGGCTTAGGCCTAGTTTGTGAGTGGACTTTTGTTTTAAATAATATGCATGCTGTGGTTCATGAATGAACAATTAATGTCGTGGTTCATTTTGACGTCATTTTAATTTTTGACGTTTTTTTTATTTCTCTTGGAGAGATACCGAAAATGGGATTTTCGGTGGATATTAATATGTATTTATGAGAGAGTATGTATAGAAAATGCTAGCTAGCCATATGTGTCTGTCCACCTTAATGGCGCAGCATATAGCCGCATTATGGTGTGACGTGAGCGTTGGACGTAAGCGTAGTAGCCCTATTTGAGTGTTTAGTTCATATAGGGGGTATGGACACATATATATACACCCGTCTGTCCACCTTGATGGCGTAGTGTAGCACCGCATTAAGGCGTGACGTGAGCGTTGGACGCGAGCGTAGTAGCCCTATATAGACCCATGAATTTATATAGGGAGTATGGACGAGTGTAAATACATACATATATTATAGAGTCTGAGAGACTCGATATTTTATGAGATAAAAGTTTATCGCTTGCGGCATGCATTCGATTTTTCCTTAGAAATTAATTTGGGGAAACATAAATATTTTATTTTATTTTTGTCCACTCACTCTAACGTTATTAAATGTTTTTCCCTGGGCCCTTCGTTTTAAATTGCCCAGTCTGCAGAGTTCGGGTTGGATCTAGTAGGAGACGAGGCATAGTCACCCGCATTTCCGCCAGTTTTCATCAGTAGGTTACATGTTTAACCTACTCGTGTTTTCTTGCTTCCGCTAGTGTTTAGTAGCTCTGAATACTTTGTGATTATTGTATTTTATGTGTAGAATTTCTGAAGGATAATTATGTGATGTTTGGAAGTGTTGAATTAAGAGTGAAATTTGGAATTTTCGAGTTAGGGTTGTCCATTTTCAAGGGAGGTTTGCCGAGTCCTTCGGTAAATTTTCCTTGGAGGTGGTCCCCGCACGACCTACTCCGGGTTTCAGGGTGAAATTCGGGGTGGGTCGTGTCATTTTGCACCGGTAGAGGATGCATAATTTGTCTTAAGGAAAATGTGTGAGACACACGACTCGACTCCAACACTTTCCTCTGGTCCTACATCCGAGTCGGTAGCATAAAACGATATTTGTGTTCTTCATTCTAAGTGTTTCAAAACACTCGATTCGCTTCCACAAATCCCACTTCTCCTTCAATCAAGAGTTGTAACCAAAGTTATTCATAGTAATTGGTTTTCATCATTTCATTATTTATAATTAATTTTTAATTATAAATTGGATTTATGTGAATATATATCTGCAATATTTAATCTTTTTTGTTACACCCCATGTTTTATAATAGATAAGTTCAAGCTTAATTCATGTTTGCGATTCAAGTGATAGATGCATGAAAGTTGGAAGAGGAAAGGAACCGAATCTCTCATTATCTAATAGTAATACTGCCATTGAAAGAACTTTCTGAAAAGAGCTATAAACCAACCCAGGTTGAGCTGAAAAAGGAGCAGGCAACACTCGACAGAGTTACCATAAAATGTATAAATGGAAAAAGAGAAAATCAAAAACAAAAACCATCAAGAATAAATATCTCTGATCAGTGTAGATATATATATACTAGTACTGAAATTATTGTTGTATCGATCAGTTAGTTTGTCAATTAGAGAAAGCTTTGCCCCTTGATCATGTCAGAGATATGGAAAACCAAACAATACAGATATTTTTTATGAGTATTATAATAGATTAAATAAACTAAATAAATAAATAAATGATGATGAAGATGAGGATGATATATGATATGGTAAAAGAAAAAACAAGATAATCACGCAAATAAAAAGAGAGAAAGAGAGGTAGTTTATGTTTAGATTAGTAAATTAATGTGAGGGTCAATAAGCTAAAGAACATGCATGATGCATCCCCAAACTTCGATTCTATCTCTCTCTCTGCTCTTTTTTTTGGGTTTGATTATTTTTTATTTAGTCTGAAATCCTCTAGCTTGCTATGTGATCTATATAATCAACATATAATAGAACAAAATGAAGAGAGAAATCAAGCGCAATCAAATCGATCTCCAAATTAACAACAAGAAGTGAGGACAAGAGAGACGAGAGATCACTACAAGCCGCTTCGAGACGGCCATAAAAACCCACAGCCGGCTTAACATTTCCTATTTTCTCATCCTAATTGATCCTTCTTCTACAATTTATTAAAAATGCCTACTTTTTCTTTCTTTTTTGAGCCAAGAACCAAAACCCATAACTCTAGCACTTCTCTCCCTCCATAAATTATTCCTTTCCCTTCAAAACCCTTCTCTTTATATTATGACGACTTAGCAACCCGTCTACCGTCCTCTCTCTTTCATCCCTCTTTTGCTTTCTTTTCCCTACTACTACTGCTCTGTACGTTTAACATTCTTCTGGGTGAGAGTTTTAATGGCGAAAACCTCACAGAAGATCCAAAAGAATACAACTCCAAGCTCTAGCAATAACAGCAACACCGCCACCAGTACTACTACTACTACTAGTCCTCCGGCCACCAAGGTCAAGCGGACGCGTAAAAGCGTACGCCGCGACTCTCCGCCTCAGCGGAGCTCCATCTACAGAGGAGTCACAAGGTTACATCCGTAACATTCCTCTCACATATATGGTTTCCATTATTTCCTAGCTTTCTCTTTTAGATCAGTTCTGGCTGAATTTTCAAGTACGTTCAGTGATGATGAATGTTAAGTTATTCTATTGTTTCAGGCATCGATGGACGGGTCGGTATGAAGCTCATTTGTGGGATAAGAACTGCTGGAACGAGTCACAGAACAAGAAAGGAAGACAAGGTTAGTTCTTATATTATGAAACTCTCTTCGATCATTTTGTTTAATTTTCTCTTAATTTTTAATGAATTAACTGTGATTAACAATATCTCCTTTTGGGTTTGATCAATGATCGATGATGCTGGACTATTGCTTCAACTTAATGCAGTCTATTTAGGTATGTTCCATTTTGTTAAGCATAGTTTGAAACAAACATATATTTGCGTTAACGCCATTATTGAAATATCTTCAAATTAAGACGTTTCGCTGGTTTGGTACAAGATCGAAATTAGTGAATGAATTAAGTTTGCATTTGTTAGGGGCATATGATGATGAAGAAGCTGCTGCACGTGCCTATGACTTGGCAGCATTGAAGTACTGGGGACAAGATACAATCCTCAATTTGCCAGTAATTTTTCTCTTCTCTGATTCATCTTAATTTGTAATTTCTTTGATTGATCGAAGGCATGCTGTAATTCTATTTTTCCTGTTATTTTTGTGTTACTTAACAAGAGTTTTCATACTTGTAGGTTTCCACCTATGAGGAAGAGCTCAAAGAAATGGAGGGTCAATCTAAAGAAGAATACATTGGATCATTGAGGAGGTAATAATAGACTAGTACTTGCTGTCAAGTTTTAAACATTGAAATATATATTTAGAGATCGATGTTAAACTGGTATTTCTTATTAATGTACAGGAAGAGTAGTGGATTTTCTCGTGGCGTTTCGAAATATAGAGGCGTAGCAAGGTACATGTATATCTAATTATTTCATTAGATTCGAAATTTCGAACACTGTAACAGCATAATAGTAAAATTTGTATAATCTTTATATCTTCGCACATCGGCCAGTTCATCTGGAGTGAAATTGAATTCAATAAAGAGAGCATAATGCACAAGATGATTAAGTTGCCAGAAAAGTTTGATGGATGTCACAATCTATGCATGTATATATGGTTGTGTTGTACCACTTGCTTTTGCATATGTAGAGGTATGTACAGTAGGGTCTGATAAATTCTGTGATTCGATTCAAATGTGCAGGCACCACCATAATGGAAGATGGGAGGCTAGAATTGGAAGAGTATTTGGTAACAAATATCTCTACCTTGGAACCTATGGTTCGTAATTCCTAATTTTCTAGAGTTCATTTTTGTTTGTGCTTCTTTGTTCTTATCCTCGAAAACGAAAGTCAGAATAAAAATGTAAATTTCGACTTGGGTTCCAAAAGAACATTACATCGAGTCATTTTCCTTAAATTATTGGATGAACTTAGTGCATGGCCTAAGCTAAATGCAGTTAGTAATTCTCTTTGCCAGATGGCAGACACCCAATTCCTTACAATCTTTGATTATGAAAAACAATGAAATTGTGGTTCGCAGTCAAATCTAATTAGTTAGGATGTAGATCACCTACCTTCAACTGCCTTCATTCAAACTTTCTCAACCAAATTTGGGGAGCAAATTAAATTCTTGAATTTAATATCTTTGATCCCACACAATTTACGTAAGCTTTAGATTTATGTTATTGTCATCTTCTTTGTTTGGCAGCGACGCAGGAAGAAGCAGCTACAGCTTACGACATGGCAGCAATAGAGTATCGTGGACTTAATGCCGTAACGAACTTCGATCTTAGTCGTTACATCAAGTCACTCTGCCCCAATAATGAAGAAATCGTTCCCAACAACACTCAACAAAACCCTAATGCTGACCTGAGTTCGATCGAAAACCCTGATTCTAAAGTAGGGTTAGGGTTGATGCCCAACAACCCGAGTCCGAGCACTAGCGAGTCAATGGTAGCGCTTCCGCGGCCGGGGAGTGGTTCATCGGCATCATCTGCACTAGGGCTTTTATTGCAATCCCCCAAGTTTAAGGAAATGCTCGAGAGGACGTCAGTGGCAGCTGACTGCAGCTCGTCGACGACTTCGGAGCCAAAAATGCCGCGCCGGAGTTTCCCCGATGACATTCAAACGTACTTTGATTGCCAAGATTTGAATAGCTATGCAGAAGGGGACGACGTTATTTTCGGGGAGCTAAACTCATTTGCTTCATCTGTGTTTCATTGTGAACTCGATGCTTAGATGCATAGAGTAACCAATACTTGAAATAAGTACAGAATGGTATTTGAATTTATTCTGTGATCCTTGTGAATATGGATGGAGGGCGATTATGGATAGTGATTATTGACAGGGAAGAAATTGGTGAAGATTGAGGGAAGGGTAAAGATACAATTGAAAGAAGCTTCTCTTCTTCTTTTTGGTCAAAGGATCGATAGGAGGAAGAAGATAGTTTGCTAATTGTATGTTGTTGTTATTGGATCATTTATTTCATGTAGATAGAGATGAATTATAGACATTCTTTTTATATTTATCTTAATAAGAAGATCGAATTACTCCAGTTTAATTACTTCCGACGCCAATCAACTGTCTTTGACGGTAATGGTGGTTTAGAGGAGGATGTCCGCAATTTTTTGGCTAGTTTGAGGGCAATGAGAATCTTTGCCGTTGAGCTCAAGATACCATGCATAATCACTACAACAATATTAATCAATGGCTACACATCAAGTGTAGCCAATAGAGGTGTTGCAAACTTGAAATTCTCATATGTGTGGCATTTTCCCCTCGTATTCCACCCATTTGCCACATTTACGGGTAATTACAAGTTTGCAACCCCTTTATTGGCTACACTTGATATGTGGTCATTGATCAATATTGTTGTAGTGAATCTTCAATCCTAATATTTGGATTTGACTAGAAATCAAGATTGTTTTGTAATTTATAAATTTTTTTTAAAAAAATTTGGACCATTTCTCCAATTTTATCGGATACTATAAATCAAGACGGTAGGTCTCCAAATGAAAAGTCTAGTGGACCATCTAAATTAGACCAACTCTAAACCAAACCTCCAATGCATTCCCACAGGAGAATACGGTTAGAATGGTCATCAAGATCAAATCCAGTATGACGTTCGTAAAACAGTGTCAACTGTTAACTTCCAAGTTAACTTGAAGTCTGACTGCGGATACCGACAGTGTTACAAGTGCAACAGCTAAGTGTAAATAACACCTTGAACCAGCATGGTCTGATTGCTCTTACGTGGTAATCGGTTTTGACCCACATATAAATATTTGATTGATAATTTTAAAACGAACAGTCTCGATGTTAAGGTAAAATTTTGTTACTCCCGAATGAACCTAAATGGCCACCATAAATAACAAGTGCAACAGCTAGAGGTACATGATCTGTTCCTTAATTCTTGGACAATGACCCAACCAATAATCTCTTTTAACATGTACGTATAGTGAGTGCTACAAAAATATTCTGGGTAGCGTTGGAGGTCGTTAGAAGTTGGAAGCTGCCTTATGACTTTGAGAATTACATAATGAATTTCTAGGTGGGAAGGTTTTGACTCTTATTACTACATGACAATAATACTGGCACAACAATTAGGTGTTAGCTAGCTAGCCGGGCACCTAATATGGCACCCAATTCTTAAGAACAAAGTACACAACACTGCTCCATTTACACTTTAACACTTAGCACGGGAATGTATCGTTTAAGGTCTAAATAATATTGAAGAGTGTAGTCAATTAGTCGATCTTGTATTTAGTTTTTGACAAAATTTATTAAAGGTTATAGATATAGAACTTCAAAGGATTGAAGAGATTCATCAATTAATCCATGGTTTACTTGATCAAAGAACAATCATTATGAGTGTAAACCAGTGTAGTCCTCAACTTGGTAAGGTGGTACAAGTGGTCGAGACCTTGTGGTGCAAGTAGAGTTAGTCCCTCCTCCATCCAGGTTGGTGGCGGCTGTTAATAGCAACCCAGCCAGCTCTCTATACCAGTACTGATGTGCACAATAACAGAAATGCGAATGAATTTCGTCAATGCTTATTCTGGGACGGCAATGTGTCAAGGAGGTCTCTTTACTCTTTACCCCACTACTACGAAACGTAAAGCTCAAGGATGTATTCGATCTCAGACCTAGCTAATTGATGCTCATGCTTCAATAGGCAGTTAGTAGAGTGAGACGGACGTACACACTAATATCTGCAAACTGCAACATTAAAAGTAATATTCCAGATGATCGATGGGGCTTGTTCTCTGTAAGTCCTTCTGGATTCTAGTTTTGGCCCCCTAGATATCTTTTGATTTACCAAAAGAACAGAACATACATACAACAATATACTCCGAAAATGCACAAAATCAACTAGCATATTCCAAAGATTAATGAAGCAAACCACCATATATACTTATCCGATCAAACATTCTACAATATTCCGTGGCTGTCAGTGAGACGGGGTAGCGATGATAAAAAACTAGCTACTAGCTAGAAGAAGAAGCCTAGACGGTCACACAACACACAAGCCATGTTGTGCATGTTCAGAGGTTGAACGACAAAAACGAGTGGCATAAAGATGATTTCAAGCTGATTATACTGAGCAACAAAGCTTTGAATCAATTGACGCCAGACAAATGCAAAATGCCTGGTAGCCTGTCAAAGGATACCTGCAAAGCAAACATATGAACCTGCTTAAACTCATATATGGAACTCAAATTAATCAAGAATGGAATACCTTATTTTCTTTTTTAGGGTATACACACATTTAAAACTACAGAACTGTTGCTAATATAATAATACCTGTAATCCATTACATATTTTGACTTCCCAACCCTTCCTAGCTGCAGGATTGTCTGCTTTCCGTTCTCCTAAAAGATCAAACACTGAAAAGTTAACATCCCAAACAAAACATGTGTTGGAGATCCTAAAGATAAGTAACAAAAGTTTAGCATCCCACATAAAGCACACTTTGGAAAGCCTTGCTCAGTTGCTCACATACTGTTGATCGATACAGACAGCTATGCAGAAAAGCACATTACAAAATACACATAATGAAATATTATGCATATCAAGTATAAGGTTCTAATTCCATATATCTGATGTATCAACTACCGCAATGTAATACATTCAAGCAAAACTTCACTTGATTAAATCTAGCATGTTACATGAACATAAAGATGACACACCTTTTAACACACACAAACACACACATTACGGGTTGCTAGACTTATCAAAGGATATTTACCACATGAACTTCCTGAAATTGTTGTAATCCTTGTTTGAGAATGGTCTCTCAATGAGTAAAATTATTGGTCTGGCTGAAACTGAGAATAATCTTTTGAGTGGTGAATGGTGATTGTTCATAATACCTCCAGTGTCAGCTGAAAATTCTTGACTGAACTTTGGATTCTAAGCCCAGCTCTTCCCCTATCTCTGAAGTCCAACTCGTATTGCTTTGAAATCTGAGAGAAAACAAAAACCAATGAAGTAACCAACGAAGAATAACCAACAATAAAATACTAGTTCATATTTACAAAAGGATAATATAGTTCATTTCATAGACCTACTTTATTGTAAGCTGGAACCCTTGAGTATAGCTGATGGATTTTGTCCATTTTCCCCTCCCAGTCTGTAGGCAGTCCCTTAATGTGTTGTACCTATGAGAAATGAACATTAATCATTGGATGTGGATACTCTTTTGATAGGATAACAGTATATAAAAGTTAAATACAACAACACATTACAGAAATCATTTGAAAAACCTGGCAAATGAGAATATATTCTAAATGTACGAACTTAGGAAGACATTGTGATATTTATAAACTGTTGAGCTCACCTGAGCAGTATTTTTTAACTGCATCGATTGGTGCTTGGGTACATATGCCCTTATACGTCTGTAACTTCCTGTCCAAGTTGAAATTGTGGGTGTGAACCTGTAAAGCCAAAGATGAATGCGTTAGCAATACAAGTTAAAAAATTGCACTTGTGTGTGCATATAGGTTTGTTTGTTAGAAAGAAAGATGAAAATACTTACGATACAGCAGCAAGAAGTGATTTAGACTGCTTGCTCAAACAATTTGGTCTCTTCCCCTGCAATCAAAATATTGTCAACTTAGTACTGAACTAAAATCAGTAAAATGATCTTTCTTTTTAGTTTGTTAATTTACTTTTACAACTCAATAGAAAATGTCCGATTGCTAGTCTTACAGCAAAATACACATCACAGTATCCAGTTTCTATGAAGTAGGAAGTTTAGTCTAACCTGATCCCATATGTGGTACTTTGAGCCCATGAGATTAGCATTTACCATCCCAATAAAACTATCATCAGAATGTGACAATATTCCCTTCATATTTTGAGCAATAGTTAACTCTGATTTTCCATTACGTCGCTTATGGCGTGCAACAGCTAGTTTCCTGTCCTGCCTTCCTTTGCCTTCCTGTAATATCATAACAACACAAAAATCATTTAACAGGCTTCACTTTGGAATACAATCTAATTTTAAACCTATAATTAAAACCATGGAGTAGCAACAAGCTACAGCTAAACAAATAGCAATAGATAATGGCAGCGTAGAGGTTTGGAGGGAGTTAAGATCATAAAAAAGTCTTCACCACTTTTTATGAATCTCAAATTATTTGTAGATGAAGCTTGATGATTATTACCGTAACAGGGCTTATAGAAATATTGAGAATCCGATTCCTAATAATAAAAGAAAAATCATGCTCCAAGTCATTATAACTTAGTGTGGCCTCTTATTCAAATATGGAAATTGAATAGCAAGTTTACTCAGACATATGCAAGCAGGAGATATTGTAATACACAGAAGTGCTTGCTGCGCGTTGTGGTTAAGGCCAAACAGCAAATTATATAGTATGCGACTCAGAAATCCTAACATTACAATCATAGCTTATATAATTACACAATCAACATTCAAACCGAAAGAGAAGAAAAATGAGGAATGCACCAAATAAAAGTTAAGGAAATCTTACATTAGTATAGAGAGAATACAGAGAGCCCCCATCTGGTGATTTTTCCTTCACTATAACACAAGTGCACCTTCCTACATCCATAGGTAATGGCCTACACAACAAAGACCTGAAACCACACCAAATTTGCACACTCATACAAATTAGTACTATCCAAACATAAATTCTTAAACAAAGTTACAAAACTAAAAACTGGGCTTGTATATATTGCTGCATAAAACTCACTTATTAGGCAGAGTGGACCAAGAAGAAGCAGGAGCAGCCTCAGAATCCGAATAGTCCCAAATCTTCAAAGAGCTCGAGTTGTCCGACGCCACGCTGGGCGGGTCCCACATCTTGGACCCACCAAAGAGCTCCTTCTCCGGCTCACTCATCTGCATACAGAACTGAAGCGACGAAGGCTTCAAGGCGGCCCCACCTCCGCCTCCGCCGCAGCCGGTGGAGAAGGACTTGTTCAGATTCTGCTTCGTCAGTGGCTTCGACAGCAAGTTCTCCTTGTCACTGCTGTTGTTGTTAGGCGTTGAGTTCTCTTTGTCTTCGTCTTCGTTTGAAGCCGAAGCCAAGCGGTCTGGTTTGGAATGGTCGCTTGGGCTGCTGCGGATGTCTTCGCTGAAGCTGCGGTCGTGCTTTGTGTCGGGGTTGACGTAGAGGGCATTGTACGACGATTGCCGCGGCATTAAGGCCGTTCTCTTGCAGCCACTCATCATCAAAGTCTTTGAGATGTCTGGGTGGTTTCTTTCAGACAAGAGAGAGTGAGTGACAGAGTGAGTTTTGTAGAGAGGAGAGAAAGGAAATTTGAATCTTTGAAATTTTACTGGGGAAACCAAACCTGGTTGTTTTCTCTTTTACTGGAAAGTGGAGCTGTTACCAGTGGGGTACAGTTTTCTGTGGTTGTGCCACGTCAGTGGATTTGTGGGTCCGTGTGGGTTTTTTCACCTTGGGGATGCTGAGGTGGGTCTTCTCGGGTTTCTATTTTTGCTAAGTTGATTGGAGTTTTGAATTTGAATAAGCATTGGAAAGTGCGTGGGTTTTATTGTGTTTTGTTGTGGCTTGACAATATAGGGAGGTGTTGGTTAACGGTAACTATTCAAATACAGTTGACTATTTTTCGGACTGTGGTGGCTGGTTAGACCATTCATGAATAAGGAATACTAGGTCTAGGATGGAATAATGAGCGGGATATATGTTTGAATTGAAAGCTCAGAGCAAATCCGGCCGAACTGTTATTAGGGCATCTCCAACGGTCCATTCTATACCCATACTTATACTCAAAACCCATTAAAGCTCATCTCCAACAACCAAAACCTATACCCAATTATGAGTTCCTACCAGACACACGACTTATTTTGGGTCGACTTGTAAGGAGGAAACCCATTTGGATTGGCGCGGGACCCACAAGACAGTAGCTGCACGTGAATGACTCGCCAGACGCCAGAAGGAACGCGCCATTCACTTCGCCTGTTGCAGACGCGCGCTAGCTGACAAAAAAACTGGTGGAACGTGGACGACACGCCAAGCACGCGTTGAAGGGAGCTGGACAGAGTGGGTCATCCCACGTGAGCTCGGTTGTGGGCTTCTAACAGTCAAAAAATAGATGGCCCAGATTTCATTTCATTCAAAATTAAAGGTCTAGATAAATTCAATTCGAAAAAGAAAAAATGAGGCCGAAAATTATATAAATTCGATGAAAATCTTGTTTTCAAATGAAAAAAAAACTTGAAAAATAAGAAATTTTTTTTAGGAAAATATAGAAAATTATTTTGCCCGTTAGAACAGTAATTTGCACCAATAATTAAAAAATACCATCCCCCTTTTTCATAATTTTTCACTCCAAAACTTCTCTCCTCCTATATTCTTTATTTTCATAATTGTTCTTCATCTAGCTAGTTTTCAAATCTTTTTTTTTTTTTTTCAAAGATGTCCAACCCCAAACCTAGAGGAGAAGCTTGGAAAAACCCTGAAGATGTGTCGTTGTGCATGGTGGTGGTTGCGGTTGATGAAGACGGTGACAAAGCTACCGGTCAAGAGAAGAAAAAATTATGGGATTGTATATGAAAAGTGTATGAAGCTTGCAAGCCACCCGGTTCTATTATTAGATCGGGAGGAGGGTGTGAAGCTCGTTGGAGAAAGATTAGACCGGCTTGCACAAGGTGGCGTGAAGCTCTTACCAAAGCAGAGGCCACTCACGCAAGTGGTGAAAATGCCACAGACTTGGTAATATTTATTTGTTTATGACCGGTAGTATTTATTTGTTTATAACCCAATATAAGGAATTTGCTAATATTTATTTGTTTATGACAATTAATATCTACTTGTTTTTTTTTTTTTAAGAGGAAGGGCTAGATGCCTAAACCTCTATTGAGTTTTATTTAAAAAAAAAATAGAAGAATACAAAAGTAAGGAGGGGACATTAAGCCTAACTCCTTAATAAGAAAAGTTACCAAAATGATAAGAAGCTCTAACAGACAGATAAACAAAAACCAATATACAACAAAAAACATCCTACCGAAAACGAAAGTTAGGGAGTCCCATATAGTCTCTATGGCAATGAGATAGAATGAAATGCAGAGGCAAATCCCACCATATTAAACCATTTGAAGAAAGGCCGCAGTTAGCAAGAGCATCTGCTGCTTGATTACCTTCACGAAAAATATGAGAAGAACGAAAATGCATCTGTGATATCCGATGTAAACAGTTTCCCCACTCAACCCTTATCTGTGATTATATCTACTTGTTTATAATCACTAATACATGTTTATATATATATGACCACTTATATATTATTTCTTGAATGAATATATAGGAAGTGCAAGCTAGGTCGGTACATCGTACATTGTCTTTGGGGGAGAAGTTTAAATTTGCGCATTGTTGGCCAATATTGAAGGATACAGAAAAGTTTAGCAAACCTCCATCTTTGGATGATGAAATCTCTAGTCGTCCGTCACCTATTGACTTGAACAAAAAAGGTACACCCATTGAGGGAACCCCAAGCCCTTCAAATGTGCATGCACGCCCTCCAGGTCAAAAAGCTCAAAGGGCTGCTAAGAAAAGATGCAAACAAGACGACACATCTCAACTCTTAGCTCAAATGAAAAGAATTACGGACTAAGGAGATCGCGATCTCGAACACATGCCACAACTTAGGGAGGAAACTAGACTTGCACAAGAACGTGCGGATGATGCAACCACAATGACGGTGGAGCCATCAAAATTTTCTGCCCCAATTAGGGCTTATTGGGAAAGGATGCAAGCTATGGTTATTGAGAGGGAGGAACAAGCTTACAATGTCGGGTTACACCAACCACTTGCTTCATCTGAAGGTGAAGATGACTCAGTGTATTAATTGTACTTTGTTGCCTTTATTTTAATTTCATTTTAGTACTTTAATTTATGAAATGAATGTACTTTGACTTTCAATTATAATTAATGAGTAATTTATTGCTTTTGTTAATCTCAATTTTATTTATCAAATTGCAACCATTACAATAATACGAAACACACAAACATCAAATAAATTAAAGAAGCAAACATACAAATATAACACACCATGGCACAACGCCAATTATTGAAAGCATAAGCATACAAACACTTCACATGGGGTTCTGCTCTGCCTGCTGCTTCACATTTCATAGGTGATTAACCAAATCCTCCTGGAGGCTTCTATGCATAATTGGACATCTAACCTGCTGCTATCGGCACATGAATTCCCCAAGTGCAGGAGGATTGCGCTCAACCAAATGATCTACTTCGTAGTGGTCATATATTTCTGCTCTCCTTGGTCTTGTTGGGACCTCATCGGGATCAACTTCATGATTATCTTTAGTTTCATCGCACTCATCTTCAACAATCATATTATGCAAAATAATGCAAGTCATCATGATGTACTGAATATCCTTTCATGTCCCATCCACGAGCTGATCCTCTCACAATTGCAAAACGAGCTTGGATTATTCAAAATGATCTCTCCACATCTTTTCTGAATGACTCCTACATATTTGTAAAATGAGCTTGTTGTGACATGATCGGGTTTCTAATTGCGTTCACAAAAGTCCCTCATTTCGGGTAGATCCCATCAACTAGGTAGTAGCATTGACCATGTTGGCGATCTCCAACATGGTATTTGACTCGAGGCAACTCACCTCTACAGACTGCGTCGAATAGCGGAGACTGTCCAAAGACATTGATATCATTGAGGGAGCCTGAAAGTCCAAAATAGGCGTGTCATATCCAAGTATCCTATGATGCAACCGCTTCCAGGATGATTGTTGACTTTCCTTTGTACCCGGTGAAATGCCCTTGCCATGAGGTTGGTCAATTTTTTCCACTGTCAGTGCATACAGTCGAGACTTCCAACCATTCCAGGGAACCCTTTTTTGTCAGCAACATTGAGCAACCACCTCAAATCTGCCTTTGATGGTCGACGGAGGTAATGTTTGTGGTACACTTTCCAGATTGCTCTAGTAAAGTGACTTAGAATTTCCAAAGCTGTAGATTCTGCTATGTCGAGGAACTCATCACACAGGTCGGCGGGAAACCTATAAGCAAACATCCTCATGGCACAAGTCAACTTTTGTTCAGTTGACAAGCCAAGCCGACCGGAGGCGTCAGGCTTTTGGACGAAGTAAGAGTCATGGTTAGCGACATCGTGTATCATCTGGTCAAATACATGAGGCCGCATTCGATACATACGACGAAACACATCACCTTTCAAACCGACATGGCGAAGTGAAGTAAAGAGCTTTCAGTCGTTGATCCATAGCTTCACGCTCTCTAGGGGTGTATCACCGGCCTTCTTGGGAACCACCCCATTCAGATTCTTCCTCTTGGATCCTCTGAATGTGTGAGGAAGCTGCCTGCATCACCAGGGCTCTTTGACGATTCCTTGTGATGGAATCTTTCTCCTCCTTCATTAGTACTTTCCTCAACCTATTCATTTTAGCAATCAACAAAAATTATGTGACGAAAATGAAACTTAGAACTTGAATTCTGATATGAGAGAGAAGTGTTTGTGAATTAGTGAGGTATAATGGAGTGAAGAGTCTCGTATTTATGGACGAACCAAAAATGATGGATCAAAATAAGATATGACACGTGACAGATAAAGATCTAAAACGCAATCTCACTAGCCTCTCACGCAACGACACGAGGAGCTAAAGTATACCCAAAATTCGAGATCCGAAATCTTATCGGATATATAATTATTGAGAAGATAGACATTGTCACGTGACAGATAAAAATCTAACTTGCAATCTCACCATCCTATCAACATTTAACACGTGCAATGTCACGTTTTTATTTGTCTTTCGGTATAAAAATAGCAAATTATTAATTTTTTAAAAATAAAAATATTTTTATTTAATTTTAACTAGGACAACATATTATATTAAATTATTATGTATGATTTATATAATTTATTTGTTATTATATAAATCATTTAACCCTAAACACTATATATGAAATTTATTTATTTGTTGATGACCAAAACCCATACTCATACCCAAATTATATAAAATGATTAAAATTTAGGTATGAGTATGAGTTTTGACATAATGGTTAGAGATGAAATATGAGTTTGAATAATAATGAGTTTGGGTGAGTCAAAATATAGGTTTGAGTATGAGTTTTGACTCACCTTGTTGGAGATGCCCTTAACATAAGGAAATAACTTATCTAACCAACCGGCCATGGTTAGGCATAGCTAACCACATCCAATAAAACGGACATGTGTCCATCAAAATGTTTAATTAAATATGTCACATACCAAATACCCTGTAATGTCCATTTCTTATTAGTATTGGTCAGCTATCACCGACCATAGCTGGTTGTCAGGTAAGTCCATTCTTTAACATAATGAAGTTTTAATGGTAACAAATGAATGAGGAAAAACCGATTCTATATGAACAATCATGTTCACCTGATCAGTTACTGACCAATGGATCCATGGTTAACCACCGTTAGATTTAAATCGAAGGGTTGAAAACAAAACAACTTATCTTTAAAATAATACTTCCCACCGTTAGATTTACATCCAAGGGTGATTGACCATGAACGCTACTGTACCAACCAAATGTTTTTTTTTTCTTTTAAACACTCACATTAAGCTTTTCATACTAATATTAAGAAAATGACAATTACAAACATGACTTGCCTGCAAGAACAACGATAAATAAATTCATACTAGGTAACCCTAAGGCGACCTAAATGAAACCACCATGAAATCTAAACCAAAGCAGAAAAAAATAAGTTATTAAAGCAAACCAAAAGCACATAGGATAAGGACAAGCAGTAGCGTTCACCTGGTCAGACTAATGACTGATCAAGAGAATCATGATTAATCACTCTTGGATGTAAATCTAACGGTGAGAAATATTATTTTAAAATTAAGTTTTTGTTTTTAGCCTTTAGAGAAAATTTATCTCTAGACATCGGTACAGTTGATTAGAAAATTTGACCTGATTTATTTTGGCAGACGCTATCGTTTGTGGCAAAAACGAGTGGCCTATCTCATTCTACTCGCTCTTGTTTGTGGGCGACGTGAAACGTACCTCATTGAAAGCCCGAGAGAGCGAGAGTCACCATGACATCTATCCTCTCCGTCACTCTGACCAATGGCCAACATGACACTACTCTCACTCTCTAGTTCCACTCTCTCCCACCTCACAACAAAACCCACTTGGAGAATCAAAGCCAAAGCCATGGCTTCCGTACCCACCAAGACCAAAGTGGTGCCTGCTGTCATAGTCGGCGGCGGAAGGGTTGGGAAGGCCTTGAATGACATGGGCAGTGGTGATGACTTGCTGGTGAAAAGAGGAGAGCCTGTGCCTCTTGACTTTGAAGGCCCTATCATGGTTTGCACTAGGAATGATGATCTAGAGGCTGTTCTTCAGTCCACTCCCCGGCCCAGATGGAACGGTATGACCATCTCTATCTTATTACACTCACAATTTTAATTTGCAAAAAGAGATTATTGTCTGGATTGATATTTGAGAGACACCTGAAGTTGTGACTGAGTTTCTGATTGTTGTAGGTAACCCAGTGTTTGTTAATGAACACTTGATAGCTTTAAGACCTGTCTAGCAGTACTCTTACTCAATACAGCTGATTATAGCTTTTGTGCTGGAAAACCTTTGTTTGCTTAGGACTGGCTTGATTGATAGAAGCTCAAAAGTTAAAACACCAAGTATGATAGCAAAGGAACTTATGATTCTTGCGTGTGTGTATTTTCCTTAATAGTGATTGTTCTTTTAAGTTTATCTCTGCGGTCAGCTTAGTAAACACCAATTTTGTTCCCCTAGAATCCTGGATTGTTAGTTTGGTCTTCTTGGATACGTGGGAAGTTTTGTAGCTTACCTTGCTCAAGTGTTTGTTCTTGCCATGATTTTTATGAATGCAACTATAATGGTATTGAAACCACAATCATGTGGGTTCAAATTCTGAGACTAAATTTTGAACCTGGCTTCTATGTTCTTGCTATTGATAATAATTCTGGGACTAAATTTTGAACCTGGCTTCTATGTTCTGGTTTCTTTTAAATTGGTCCATTCATCCATCATTATGTCCTGATTTTAAATTGGTCAAAAGTATGGAGCTGATGACAACATTTTCCTAGCATTTGCTTCGAGCACTCCTTTACCATTTGCTTAGTTCTAATCTATTTCAGGCTGACACCAAATTTGCTTATTTTCACAACATATTCAGTTAAACTTATAGAACAAGTGTTTAAGCTACTCTGACGGGGTATATTTCGCTGTGAAATTTTATTGCTTAACTAGAGAAAGAAGAAGTACATATCATTTGTGTTTGATCTTTTTTATATGAAAATTTTCTCTTGGGTTTTGCTTTAAGGGTTTGCATGTGACACAATGGACTTGACAATTTGGCAGATTTGGTTTTTTTCCAGAATGGAATGCTGGAACCATGGCTTGAAAGTAAAGGTCTTGCTGATGCAAACCAAGTGTTAGCATATTTTGCTATCTCCAAGCTGGGAGAACCTCCGGTTGATGGAATAACTGATACCAATCCTGAAGGACTGACAGCATCATATGGGAAGTGGGCATCTGCAGTAGCTGACAGATTACATGCTGGCAGGCTCACTTGCAAGGTAAACAAAATAACTTATATAGCAATTTATCCTTTTTCTTCCCCTATTGTGGTTTGTGTGGAGCGTGTTGTTTACTCATGTTCTTGATACTGAGGAATTCACAGTTATGGGTTTGCCAAGTTCTAGATTTTATATTTTTGCTATGGGCTTAAAGTTAGTGATCCCAATACATGGTATTAATGAACAAACATTTGAAGTAGGTTCTCGACAAGGAAGCATTTCAGAAGCAGATGTTAGAAAAGTTGATATGGATTTCAGCATTCATGCTTGTTGGAGCTCGTCATCCAGGAGCAACAGTAGGTGGTGTAGAGAAAGACTACCGCTCTGAGGTAAGCGTTCTTTACTCCATAACTTTACTTTGAGACGCAAAAAAGAGAATAAAATCAAACTCTTCCTGATCAAGATGATGGTGAAAATTGGCTCCACGAGTAATAAACAGTTTTGACTTCTATATGCAATTGCTGTATGTAAGCATTTAATCAATGGGGAAATGCCATGTGAATAAATGGATGTATCCTTATCCATCCCTTTTTGTCTTTTCTTAATTTACCTTGGATACTAATAGATGAACTTATGAACATATTAAAAACAGAATGGAGCTACATATTTCTGAAATTTGAAGAGAAATAGATCATCTTTATGTCATGACTAAAATCAACTGGTAACACACTGAGATCGAGTGCCTTTCTGAACCTAATGATGCCATATTTTTAAGTAATGTTTTGCTTTTTGTAACACTGTCCTTTTGTGAGTGCATGGTTTCATGTCTATATCCCTTGTCTGCAACTAAATCAAATCACCATTTAAATGGGCCTGAAAATGTGACAATCACTTGCCTAAATGCTTCTCCAAGTACCAATGTCTGTAATTATTGGGTAGAATAGAACACGTCTTAATCACCTGTCACCTATGTACTCGGGTTACATCCAGCTAAATGACCTCTATATAATTTAGGCTGGCCAGTAATTTTCTTTTTAATGATAAAATTGTTAATTGGTTAGTATCACAGTGAACTACAATAATTACGTTACTTTTAACTTGACTGAACTATTAAAAACTGCACAAGACTCGTGTTTCTTCATTTTTTTTTGAGTAGATTTGTTTTTCATTTCAATAACAAAGAATTGCCACATAATGTGGTATGGTGATATGGCGCTGCTTTTAGTTAGGCACAGGATTGAATTAATATGAAATTCCAGGAGTTTATAGCTTGACGGATGTTACACTTTCAGGTTTCCAGCCTTATAGCAGAGCTCGCCTCCGCAGCATCAGCTGAAAAGGGGTTGGTATTTGAAGGAGGCATGGAGGATAGACTATGTGCATACTCACGGGCTGTTTCCCACTTTCCTACTGCAGTCAAAGAGGTCAGAGATCCTCATGTCATAAATAATAGTTTTGAAAGGCATAAATAAGTCTAATCAATTAGTTTATATAATTTTTGCTCACTGGAGATTGTCTAATGGTTTGCAGTTTAAATGGAGAAATGGTTGGTTCTATTCTCTCTCTGAAAAGGCAATTGCAGAAGGAAAGCCTGATCCCTGCCCCCTACATACGGTATGGCTCAAGGAATTGAAAATTGTTTAGAAAACACCAGCTTTACTGTATGAATGATTAGGATCTCCTTATGTTGGAGCTAATACTTGGAGCTATGCGATCTTGCTTCTCTTCCCCTAAGTATGGAATTTTCATCGATTTAGATCTTTGTGATTGTCATATGCATTGTTAATATGAAGCAAAACAGCCAAGCTGGAGTTATATGAATTTATAGACCGAAATTTGTGTACCTCGCTGATAAATTGATATGCATGATAGTAACCAAGGAATTTTTTTTTCCTAGAATGTGAATCCTCCCTTCTGCAAAAGTTTTACAACTATTTTCGTCACCGATGACGATTTCATTGTATTGACATTTAGAATGTTCCCCAATTTGGGTACTCTAGCAAATTTAGTAGATGGCAATTGGAAGCAAAAAAACGTGGTTCATTTGTTTCTTTACTATAGTGATACAGTCAATGGACATTGATATATATATATATATATATATATATATCATATCTATGCTTAATTTCCAACCAAGTATACGACACTGATGTATAGCGACATGGAAATTAAACTCTTTGAATTAAGCACGTTTTGTTCTTTGTACTTTTGTAGCAAGACATATATATATATAAATAATTCACTATATTTTTTAAGAAAAAAAAAAGGTGTTGCTATTAACACATCTTATTTTGCTATTAACACACTCGACCCATTTTTCTATAACTACAACTTAATTGTTTTTACAAAATTACCCCTTGAATTTGCTTTATGATTGGCTCTTATCATGAAGGGGGTGTGTGAATAACAAATTAAGGTGTGTTAATAGCACCACCCAAAGAAAATACAATGAAAAAAAATATGCTTTAGTGTTTCTTGTAGACTTGAACAACGTACATTTTTTTTCCTTCAAATTGATGATATATTAATACTCAAGCCAGAAAAAGTCATTACATTCCTTTCATTTATCGATTATGGGTAGATAAAAAGTTTGTGATACAAGATCACAGTGATACATAAAATAAGTCTAATCATTTAACGTTAAGTTGCTCTACTTTTAAGAGAGCCTACGAACTAAGCATGACAAACAAAGTTATAGGCAAAGTTATAGGCCTACTTTTTCTTCTTCCCTACCGCTGGTGCATCAGTGAGCATGAGAACTCCTCTAGGTGCTTCCTTGAGTCCCAAAGAGCCAAGTGAGAACTTGGAGGTAAATTCCTGCTTGAACAACGTACATAGCAAAAGTGCTAGTCTAGGATATTCAGCAGTTGATTCATCATTTTCATAATGTTGTTTTCAACCGTGAAGGCAATTTTGTGGCTGATGCTTTAGCTAATTTAGAGCATTCCATCTCCTCTTCATCTTCCTGGTTGTATCCAGCTTCCTCTCAGATGCACAATGCTTTTCAGTTTGATTGTTTGAGAGTAGGGTGCACCTGAGGATTTTCTTTGTAGTTTGTTATTTTCTTTTCTCAATCGAAAAAACGTACATAGCAAAAGAAACAAAGTGGATTGAGGAAGTAGATGAGGAGAATGCTGGTTAACCAAATTAAAAGTTTGCGAATAAGATTGACCCAAGTTTGCAAAGAAAACTGCTATCATATTGGCTTCATTAGAGACATGGTTGAAAGTGATGTGATTAAAAACATTGTCCAAGAGGAGCACATCCTATTCCAGGTTATGAAATACGAATCAAGCATATATTATCACGTGCATAATATAGCTCTATATTTAAGTAATAATTTGTTCACCAATTGTTTATCTTCTGGCACTAGCTAGGGATTCTCCATCGATCGTCATTGCTGATTGAATCTTGCTGCAACTACACTCGATTGCAATGATATTTTCAAAGAAATCGACCAAATTGATAAAAAAGAATAATTCAAACACCCCTGAGTAATTGAGATAGAGCGTCAGATGAATTGAGTTGGATATTTTAGCAGTTACGTACAGTTACTGATCCAACGGTGCTATGGAAACACAACGTAGCTAGGTTATGTTGATCAAACTGCAATTATTCCGTCATAAACCTGCAGTTAGAGGTTGCTTAATTACTAGCTTATACGTTTATTTCCGTCATAAACCTGCAGTTGTAATCTAACAAGATAAAAACTCTTCGATTCTTTTCGATCGATCGAACTCAGCTATATGATTTCCATTAATTATAAAGAAAAAAAAAACTTAGCTATATGATCCACGTACGCCTCCAGGCATTCAGGCAAGTGAGGCAGATGAAGATTAATTATCACTTTTCTTCTTGGCAACATGTTAATTAAGGACATGCAGTAATTAGTTACTTGCTATAATAATATTTCTGTTCTTATTGGGTATATATCTTCTTTCTCACATTGCTTGAAATACATGACCTTACTGAAATAAAATGTCAAAAGTCTTCAGTGGTAGTCCAATCTTGGTAAGAGTTGATGGATATATTGGCGCAACATTACAAATATGCAATAAATTTAACCATGAATAGGAAAGTTATTTCATTTTTGGGATAATGATCCCCGCTGAAAAAGTTAATGATTCTTCAAATTGAATAGGGACCTCTCTAATTAGTAGTTTTGAGAAGAGACTTTCCACAATTTTTTTATTTATAATACTACGGAAATGGATTTAGAGCACTGATGTGTACTTGCACTAACATAAGTTGACGGTTGGATAACATCAAGCAGTAGGCATTTATCTTTGTAAAAGTCGACTACAAAAGTTTAAGGGCGTATCAAAAAGAAATTGTTTAAGGGGTAGATTAATAGGTGTTGGTGCAAGTGTATTTCGGTGCATAGATAAATCTAATATTCGAAGAAGTTGTAAAAAATGTTGCTTAATTAGGGCAGCTTCAAAGAACAGTACCTAGAGTGAGTTCCATGCCATACTGGCTGTGGTTTTAAACTGCATCGCCTTCGTTCTTAATTTAGGGTACTTTAGTGCGTGGGGACTATTTCCCTTCTGATTTTTGCATGGCTTTCTAATTAAGTCCTCCCTTAATGTGTTCCTTCTTCCTTATGATAAATGAGATCTCAAGATTCACCTAACCCCAGAGACTAGGATATAACTTTTCCTTTAGGTAATTAACACGTACAACTGCCAACAAATGTTAAGACGTAAGTACAGACCAAGGGAGAGAAGCTGATCTGGTTATAAATACCCAGCCTTTGAAGATATTCAGATAAACAGATACCTTTCATCATCATTCGTTCATCACCAACCTAGCTAGCTATCCATCACTAAAGAAATGGCTTCATCAAAACCAGCCAACTGCTTTGGCCCCTTTGATCATCACTCATCAGGAGTCAGTATTATTGAGGAACTGATCACCGATGATGACTCGGTGATCCAAGTCCCTCAAAACTATGTTATCCCAGATCAGGAGTCTCCAATCTCTGATGGGACTAACCTTGCCACAATGCCCACCATTGACATGAGACAATTTGTCCTACGCAATCAGTCTGCAAACAACCCTGAACTTGAGAAGTTGCACTCGGCTTGCAAAGAATGGGGAATTTTTCAGGTTTTTCTGTCCACCTTTTTCCTACTAGGATCATATATTCCAACTGTAAAATGTTCTTGCATGTGTAACCCTTGTGCAGCAGTATATTTGTATATCCAACCATATACACATGAGAGAGAGAGAGAGAGAGAGAGAGAGAGAGAGAGAGAGAGAGAGAGAGAGGTAGGAGCTCTGGGAAAAGATGTCTCTACTTCACAATCTTACAGATATTTATCAAAATCTTTAAAACGAATGTATCAAAAAATAAAAAAATCGTTTTGGCTATTTATCATCATCATTTTCATTCAAATTTTATCTGACATGGTACTAGTAGTTTGTATAGTTTCGTTAATATATGAGTATAGATCAATAATTAATTAATTATTTTGAAGAAATACATGATTATTGCATAGAGAATTGGAAATATCCTTGAATTAGATTGCGTAGTTGAAGGAAAGCATAAAATTTGAGTTTAAGGGTGTCTTTATATGGCATATATACAATAAATTGAATTTTATTTGTAGTTGGTTAACCATGGAGTTAGCTCTGCACTGCTGGACAAAGTTAAGCAAGAATTAGAGGATTTTTTCAAGCTTCCCTTGGAAGGGAAAATGAGATACAAAGTAAGGCCAGGTGATGTGCTTGTTGAAGGCTATGGAACCGTTGTCAAATCCGAAGATCAAAAACTCGACTGGGGTAACAGGTTATTCATGTTTACCAACCCTATCAATAGAAGGAAATCCCATCTTTTCCCAGAGCTCCCTACATCCCTCAGGTCCTCTCTCTCTCTCTCTGTGTCTAGATATATATATATATATATATATATATATTTATGTGGAATATAATATACCTTAATATGTGCAGGAATGCCTTGGAGAGCTACATATTGGAATTACAAAGGACTGCCCGGACCCTTTTAGGGTTGATTGGGAAACTTCTAAAGATTAAAATGGAAGAGATGGAAGAGTTATTTGAAGATGGGTTGCAGTCAGTGAGGATGACTCACTATCCCCCATGCCCAAAACCAGAGCTAGTTGTTGGCCTGAAGCCTCACTCTGACGGTAGCGGCATCACTATTCTCCACCAGGTTAATGGAGTTCAAGGCCTTCAAATTAAAAAAGATGGGGTTTGGTTCCCTGTGAGCTTTGATCATGAGGCCTTTGTTGTAAATGTTGGAGACATTCTAGAGGTACGTACGTTTGTCATGCTTTTCTCTTTACCCTCCACAAGTCCACACACACACACACACACACACACACACACACACACACACACACACACACATATATATATATATATATATATATATATATATATATAAAATTAGGAGCTCTTTTAATGATGACTCTTAAATTGAAGATTTTTCGGTTTATGATTTAAAAGACCAATTTTTCGATCACATTTTGACATCTCATCCGTTCAGTTTTTAGGTTTATATAAGTAGATCATTTCTACAAATTTTCAACCAAATTGATGTTCGTTAAGATAACAAATTAGATCAAATTAATGGACGAACCAAATATGTCAAATATCAACCGTTCAAGTTCATAATTGATAAGTCACACTTATGAATGCCTTGACAATTTTCAATATAGTTGAAAATTTGGAGAAATGATCTACTCATAAATACCTATAAACTGAACGGTTAAGATGTGGATATAAGATCGAAAAGTGGGATAAGCTGAAAAGTCCTCAACAAGTCCTCAATTTAAAGGTCCTCGTTAGAAATGCTTCCTATATAATTATATCATATAATTTGTGTAAAACGTGTATATATCACGCTATTAGTTTAAGGACCTTGCACTCTGGCTGTAATGGGAGATGTGGCTTTGATTTGGAACCCGCAACCGAACATCTGTCCTCTCTTTCCTTCTAATCACCAGACCGCCAAACTGGTAGCACTAGAACACCGCCGGCCGGCTCAGTCTGTTAATTACATGCATGTCCTCGATTAATTTCTTTGTTTTCCTTCTTTCTCTGCATGCATGTCAGCTGTGACAATTAATCTGAAATCGTCGGCAGTTGGCACCGGAAAGAGCAAAAGAAAGAGGACAGAGGTCTCTATTGGTGTTAGTTTTGCGTACCCGTATAAAAAATGAAAAATAAAAGGATAGGTGTCGAACCCTAACTGGGACATAAAAACTACCCCTTGGGGATCTGGCCAAGTATCTTCATGACTTCATGCATAAGAAAACATAACCAACGATATAGAATGAAACGAATTCAGACCAAAAGAAAAACCAAACCAAACGCTAACATATACAGAACTTGAAACAGAAATAAAAATTTGTTAGTAGCAGAAAGCCAGAAACTGAAAGATTAATTCACACACTATGATAGTCATTATTTTGGTTCATTTGCAGATTCTGAGTGATGGGGTTTATAAAAGCATTGAGCACAGAGTAACAGTGAACTCGGAGAAAGAAAGGATTTCAATTGCTATGTTCTTCTTGCCCAAAGTTGACGCAGAAATTGGACCTGTGACGGCTCTGAGCGATTCTGATCAGAAGCCACCATCTTCTGGGAAAATAGGAATGGAAAAATTTCTCGAGAAGTTCTTCGCTCATAACCTTAATGGAAAAACACCCTTGGAGCGAATGACAACAAATTAATCACGGGGAAAATATTACAAGTTACTGCATGACGAAAATAATCAACCTCAACTAAATTGCCAGTGCATGTCTTATAGATTGGCAGAAAAGTTTACTATTTGCTATTGGCTTTGGTGTGCTTTTGATTCCCGTGTGACCAAGTGTGCCTTCTAAGCGGTGGACTTTCCCAGTCCCATCTTAGCAGTGTTACTACTGTTTGTTTCGGTGTGCTTTTGATTCTCATGTAATGTAGTGTGCGTGGACTTGTCCTGTCCTATGTATCTTAGCAGTTAGCACTAGGACTATAATCATAATAATTCCACAACTTTTCCTGTATAATATGTGAACTGCTCCCAGAAGAATAAAAATAGTCCAAAGTTGGTGTATGACGTGCGTTTTATGTCCAGTTGACGCTAAACTGCTAATGAAGCTAGGGAGCCCTTTCAGTGAGGATTTTTTAGTGAGGATTTTTCGTTTTATGGTTTAAAAAATCTATTTTTCGATCACATTTTGACATCTCATTTGTTCAGCTTTTAGGTTTATATGAGTAGATCGTTTCTACAAATTTTCAACTAAATTGGTGTTCGTTAAGATAACAAATTAGATCAAATTAATGGAAGAACCAAATTTGTCAAATATGAACCGTTCAAGTTCATAATTGATAAATCACACTTATGAATGCCTTAACAATTTTCAATATAGCTGAAAATTTGGAGAAATGATCAACTCATAAATACCTATAAACTGAACGGTCAAGACGTGGATATAAGATCGAAAGGTGGGATAAATCGAAAAGTCCTCAACTTAAGGGTCCTCATTAGAAGGACTTCCAATGAAGCAAATTACATTTGGTTCCACTTTTAGCTTTCGAGGTAACTTGATTCCTTTGCCTAGCAGGCAAAGATTTACCTCCGTGGAAATGATAATTCATTCGGATCAACATGATTAAAATCACAATATTGGACTGAACAATTTTGAAAATTGATATAAATAGCTAGTGAGACAGTTTACAGTTTTCAGAGGAATAAGCAATTGCATGGCTTGTTACATCAACGTTCCCAAGTCCAGTTCAATATAGTGCTGCAAATAATTAATGGAAGGGTGTTGCTAAATGAACTCAGTAAAAAACTATGTATATAAATCCCTAAATCAAAAAAATTATCAGTTCGCTTAAAACTAGTCCTCCGTCGGCCTTATTTTATGTCCCCTTACGGACATTATCAGTTCATGATAAATTTTCAGACATGTTCACGGACGGGGACCAAATACAGAGACTTGAGAACTTCTACTGCTAATTTTGTGAAGAAAAAAAAAACGAAAGAGTTCCCGATCTTGAGAACAATAGAAAACAAATTCTGAAATTTGATTCCCAAGAACTAGTTAGCAAGATTGAATTTTGAACATATATGAGAAAAAAATTACGGATCCTTTGCTTAACAATAACGTATATAGTTACTTTTTCGTTTTGTGAAAAAATATGAGAATTTAATTTGGGGCTACAAGTTTAGCAAATGCGAAACAAAAGAACTAGCCTGCATGGCTATCACGAAAAGGCCGCGGATGAACCACCTGCCGTACATTGAAATGTTTCATTCTTACTTTTAAAGGTCGTCCATTTAATATGAAATCGATGACAAAACACCAAAGAGAACATATATTCATTTGATAAATAGTGTAATGAGTACTGACTATTGCATTAGCTGATGACTCGTAGGAAATGGTTGTGCTTCAACTGGAGAGGACGGCTTTCATTTCATGCGATGATATCTTGTTTGTGTAATAGAAACTATTCATTTAATCCATCTTGAATCTCTACCATGGTCTGAGTTACGTATCTCAGCCTGTCGTGCAAACATGCGCTATCCCTTAAACATCCATATATCTGCATCACAAACCAGACTCATGATGCGTCTGGTCATTGAAAGTTTCTGCTCTTGTGATCTGCATCAGCTTACAGTACAAGAATCAGGAGATTGTCAGATGTCAGATAGAGATAGAGGAAAATGTTACAAAAGAAAAACAAGAGGTCAACTAATGTAGTTTGTAATTAGTTTTTCAACTTTGGCCATTCTCTAGCGTCAATAAAAAATGATAGGGGGTTAAGTAATAAAGATGATACCTATTTAGTGATTATGAGTCAAAATATTCTCAGCCACCGGAAATCTGGGAACTATATCCACAGGTACCTATAACATATATAACAGGAAACAGTTGGGAATTGTTTAATATCATCTGTTGTGAATCTTCTAGTATGTACAGAAATGGAAGGCATTTAAGCACCTAAATGTTCCAGCTAATTCTTGAAACCATTCATTATACCTGAACATTTTCTAATCGCTGCAAAGCAACTTTTAATGGGTCTGTCATTGTGCAGTATTTCTGAAGAAGCAAATTTGCAGCCTCTTTGTCACCTTTTGCTTGTATGGTAAGTATCTCCCTACTCAGGCTCTCAACCGCACCTTCAACCTATTACAAATAATAATATGAAATAATGATAGTTATAACAATAGAAATATTATAAGTATAGCCCAAGAGGGGAGAAGAAATTTGAAATTGAGGCAGTGATACCTTGTCAAAGTCCACAGAAAATGTATCATCAGGTGACAAAATAAAGGCTCCTTGCTCGTACAACCAGTTAAACTGCAATGCCTGTCCTTTTCTGAGAATATATAGCAAGTATGAGATTCTTAAAGAAGATCGTGCAAGGTATGTCGGTAACATAATGCGCTTACAAAATAAGATGGGAAGGATGAATAGCTAGCTTACCCATGAGCTTCTTCCAGACCGAACCGAACTGAGCGGAAGCATCCAGCAAGAAAAGAAACATACATGGATTTCAATAAGCTCTTCGGGAGCAGTTCCTACATCCCTCAAACAAACAAAACCAGTGAACAAGATGCTAGCACATATTAGCATATAGAATAGCACTTTATGCGACTACTATTTGAAAAAAAGGCAGCACTCACCTTGTGGATTAGGAATTTCAGGGCCCACAGGCCAACTATATCAGCTTTTGCTTCTTCCAAAGCTGAGTGGAGTTCTTGCAGTTCCTTTATCAAGAGATGCAAAGGGATATATCAGATTTTACATTGAAAATATAGTGCGTACAATGTTCTTAACTTTCTGAAACTGGCATCTATTTTTTATAGCCTTCTGTCCAGTTGTTTTAAAATGACACTAGAAGCCCCAGTACAAGGCATCCAACTTACCATTACTCATCAAAGTCAGCAGAATATATTTGTTTAATATAATCCTCTTAATTAGATCATCTAATAAACACCAACAATCCTACCATCAGTTGGAGGTAATTACAGACCTACTAAAATGGCAAAAGAAGAATGCAACTAGGATCTTCAGGATAATAACCTTGATTGTCCCACTAAAACAGTAAAACGGCAAAATGAAGAATGCAATTAGGATCTTCAGGACCTACTAATAACCATACATGTCCCACTAAAATAGCAGAAAGAAGACTGTAACTAGGATCTTCTGGACATTCTAACAAGTAATAACCTTGATTGTCACATTTATTCCATCAAAACTCAGCATAAAAGTGAGTTCACTATATTCATATTGTAAAATATAAGCAATTCCATCATCAATAATGGGGACCAATTTGCAAAAAGTGTTTACTCAAACTTGTAAATGTTTTTGTTTTAGCTGCTCTTCTTGAAGAACTAATCAGGATATTTCTCCCAATTATAACAGCTTAGGCATCTGGATGACACCATGTGCCTCGACAAACATGATGTGTCTCACCACAAAGTGAGATGACATTGCCTCAACAATACAAACTTCTTCACAGAACCACTAGGTGTGCATCACATGTCTAACTGCACGAAAGAATCATAATGCTATTTGGTTTAAAATGTGCACACACAGACAAGGACATATATATATATATATATAGCAAAGGGATAGCTAGGCATTCTAATCTCAAGTTCCATAAGTGCATTCAGCTGCAGCAGTTACTAGCAACAAATTAGATATATGAAACTAGGTTTGAACTTTGAACAAATAGTTTGATTTTCCAAACTGAAAATGCAAACAAGTTTTCAAACCTAAATGATAACGTACAAGTATACGGTAGTGTAGAATTTTGTAACTGACCAATCTCACTGTAGACTTTCTACCATTTGGAAGTGTTATGCTATGAGGTCCAATCCCATGGCAGCATTCATGGCAAATTGTGTGAGTGAAGAAGGATTCAAAATCTACAAGTTCTTGTTGTTCCTTTGTGATACAAACATCAGCTATAGGCAGAAGGATATGTTTGAACCTGTTTAGCATGGGAAATTACGATGTTATCTTTCCAACACAAACAATCAAACATTGGAAAAAGTAAGAAATTGATAAACTATAACAACAAACATAAAAACTTTGTAAAGGATATTTACTTCGCCTCTGAGACATTCTTAAGCATGACCATAGATGTTCCTCGATCTTTTACAATACGCTCATCATTTGGTAGATTGAAAGCAACAGTTTGAGGGCCCTTTACATCCTGAGAAAAAATCCAAAGCGGTCGATGTCACTTCACCAGGCAGAAACACATAGTAAACACGAAGTTTGGAAAAGACCTATTACCAATCTATCAACAGTCATTTCTTCTATGTTGCACTTTTATGCACCAATTGGGCAGAAAATAATATAATGCACAGCATAAATTGAAACTTATTCGAGACTTTTGATATTTAGGCATTAAGTAGTGCACAGTAAAAGTTGCTAGTGATGCTTCAGTTGTATATATGACCAATTCTCGCAGTAAAATTAATACTTTAATAAGAGCTCAAATGTGTAGATAATAAATGTTTTCATCTTATAAATTCCACTTATTATCATAATGATAAATGTTTTCCATTGACATAACATATGCCATTGAGAAATCATAATGACACAATTTTTTGGAATTGCATACTTACTCCAGCATTATAAACAAGCTCGATAACTCGGATAGGAGCAGAAATTACTTCCTTGGACTTATAGACATCGTCTAGTGGGAGATTTTGCTCTAAAACCTTCAAAAGAAAAATCCCAAGAGGAATAAAAAGCTTTAATGATCACAATCTTTTTGGTCTTCTCAGTTATTACAAATATTGTAAAAAAAATCTAAAACAGTACCTGCAAGTTATCACCAAAAAGTTTTAGCTGAGCTGTTGCTTGGTCATCCCGAACTCCAATAAACACTTCAAATGTAGCCTAAGAGAAAGGCCGATACAAGTAAGGGTTAACTTTTGATGTGCAGGAAATTATTTACAAGCTATGAGCAATCTTTCTTTTTGTGTTCTATTTTTTGTTACTTTTTTTTTGTGTGATTTTTATTATTGTCATTTTTGTTTTTCTAAATCCAGACTATAAAGATAGTAAGGTCCTTTAGTTAATAATAAGAAATAAGAAATAATAATTATGATAATAATTATTATTATTAAATAAAAAAGGCTATTTCACTGGTAATGTGCAAAACTTTATGAAAAGTAAGAGATTCATGGTCAATATTGTTGCAGATGCAGTATATTGCACAAGGTGATGAATGCAGAAGCTCAAAACATATATCCTCTATGTACAATACCTTGTACCCGAACAGTGCATCTTCATATGTTTCATATGGACCAATAGTGACATCGAGCTTAGAGTCCTATAGCAGAAAACGTACACACAAAACAGAGGCTTAGAATTGCACATTTCAAGCACCTAAGAATTATAGTTGGGCTATATTTTGTACCAGCAACATACAAGTAACTGTAGTGGATAGATATAGTATTGTAAATAGAATACTGAATATTTCACTAACCAACTCCATCCAGGCTATATCTGAGTCATAGTAATCATTTGAAAGGAAAGCATCACCCTTGCTGTGAAGCAACCTCTTCAAACTTCATAGACAACAAAAGATTATGTTGGCATTTGTAAGAAAAACATTAAATAATTAGTAAGATCACTTTTAGATTTGTTGGTGAACTAACTTATGAAAAAGCTTAAGCTGCTATGTGAAACAATAAGTATTTTATGGATATAACTCATGTCTAATCCCCCTCTCCACCATTGGAGTCTCATCACAAAAAGCAATACAAATTGAGGGAGTGGTTCTAATGAGGGCCACTAAATTGAGGACTAGTTGAGGACTTTTTCGTTTCACCCATTTTTCGATCGCATATTCACTTCTCGACTGTCTAGTTTGTAAATATATATGAGTAGATCATCTCTACAAATTTTTATCCAAATTGAAAATCGTTAAGGCATCATAAATGTGATTTACCAATTATAAACTTGAACGACTCTTGTTTGACAGATTTGGATCGTCCATTGATTTGATTTAGTTTGATTCCTTACCGATCACCAATTTGGCTGAAAATTTGTAGAAGTGATCTGCTTATATAGACCTAAAAACTAAACGGTTGAGATGGAAAAATGTGATAAAAAAGTGAGTGTAATAAACCAATTAATGGAAAAGTCCTCAACTAGTCCTCAACTAAATGGTCCTCATTAGAACCCCTCCCTACAAATTGAGTGATTACATGCAGAAAATCAAACTAAATATCTACTGCTCTAAGAACAAGGTTTAGAATAATGAATACATTTTGGTTGATGCAGTAATTGGGTTTAAGAAAAAAGAGGCTTCCCAGATAAAATAAATTGACAGATCAAATTGTGCCAATCGCTTGAAAATTGGCTGTAATAGAAGGACGAATTTATGATCCTCATAGTGATACCTCAGTCAGTCAAAGATGTAACTGAAATAACAGATAAATATATAAAGTGATTTATTCTTTGTGATTTTCAATCACTCATCATATCAGCCACATAACACAGAAAATATCAAGCACCTTATTCATTGTGCTTTTCATCAGCCATGCAAAAACTAGTTAACATTTGTCACATCACTAATAATGAAAAAAGAAAAAGAAAAAAAAAAACTCATACCTAGGTGAACTGGCTAAATCACCCGCTTTATGCAATAATTCAGCTGCTCGTATGAGGAAAGTATTGTACTCTTGGGAGAAAGGGACAGTGTACAAGTCAGGTATCGAACCCATAGAATGATCTTTGCTTCCTTCTGTGTTACAATTTACAGTACCTAGACTATATTCACTGTGTCTTTTAATAACATTGAAAAAGCCTGTTGCATCTTCTTGTTGGTCTACTGTTAGACTACTCTTCCACATTTCAAATTCCTATACAAAAACAAATGATGGGTACTTTTAGATGTAAAATATTTATTTTGAATAGTAGAGGAACTTCAAATTTATATACCGTTTTGTCCATATCTGGAGGATAGAAGTTTGCCCCAGGTGGTTTTAGCATAGGAAATGCAGCTCTATATTCAAGTCCCTTCCACCCAGTAACAGGCTTTGTTGCTTCAGGAAGCAACTTCACAGCCGAGTCTGCAGTTGTCAAAAATGCCTCGTTTTCATCAAGGTCTGACCTGTTGATAGCAAATGCATGACAAGTTATTTATGACAACGAGAATTTTATACAAAGATATACAAAAGATGGACAGGCCCAACTATTTAGAGCCCAAAACAAAAAGATACACAAGCCACACTCGCTACAAAAATTTAATCAAGTCAGAGCCCAGAAGTTAAAACATCAGCTCTGAGACGTTTCAGTCCCAGATACTTTCATACATGAGGATATTGTGGCAAGCTTCTTCAGAAAGGATATGTATGTTACTATGCTTAACGTCATTGATACATACTTTCAGGAGGTTGAGTACAAAAAAAAAAAAAAAAAAAAAAAAAAAAAAAAAAAGTGTATATATATATATATGTATATATATACAGTCCTTTTCAAATAAGGACCTCCTTACCTTAGTTAAGGTACGGATTTCCTTAATTTGACCTACTTTCTGATCATATTTTTTCATCACAACCGTTCAGTATTTAGATATACATGATTAGATCATCTCTGCAAATTTTTAGCTAATTTGGTTATCGTTAAGGTATCGAAAATGTATTAAATCAATGAACAAACCGAATCTGTTCATCCTGAACCGTACGATCTTTTAACTCTAAATCACAGTTTTGAATGCCTTAACGATTATCAATTTGGCTGAAAATTTGTAGAGATGATCTACTCATATATACCTAGATACTGAACGGTTAAGATGAGAAAATGTGATCGAAAAGTGGGTCGGATAAAGAAATCCGTACCTTAGCTAAGATAAGGAGGTCTCCTTACCTGATCAGCATTGTGTATATATATACAGGGCCCTTCCATTGAGGGATCCCTATTTTTGGCCATTTTTAAGGATAGGCCCACACCATTGGATCTGTCATTTAATGAGGTTGGATGGCTGAGATTAAAACAAAAAGTTACACACTTTATATCAAACCTGGACCGTTCAAGATCATTAAAAATAAATCGAAGTTTTGAATGGGTTAACGATCACTAAATTATCTGAAAATTTGTAGAAATGATCTACTCATATAACCCAATGAATTGAACGATGTAGATGCAAAAATTTGATCGGGAAGTTGGTGTAATGCCCTATCCCTAGAAATAGTCAAAAATAGGGATCCCTCAATAGAAGGGCCCTCTGTGTGTATATATATATATATAGTATACATATACATATATAGGGCTCTTCTAATGAGGGATCCTTTTCTTTTGACATATATGAGGGATGGAGGATTACACTAACTTTTCGATTATATTTTTGAATCTTCACTGTTCAATTTGTTGGTCCTTATATATAGATCAATTCTGTAAATTTTTAGCCAATTTGGTGATCGTTAAGGTGTCGAACAAGATTAAATCAATGAACGAACCAAATCTGCCAAACCTGAATCGTTCATGCTTATAATTATAAATCGTAGTTTTGAATGCCTTAACGATCACCAAAATTTCTGAAAATTTGCAGAAGTGATCTACTCATATAGAACGGTGGAGATGTGATTTTGTGATCAAAAAGCTGGTGTAATCAATCCCCCATCCCTCATATATGTCAAAAAAAGGGATCCCTTAATGGAATGACCCTGTATATCAAGGCCCTTCCACTAAGGGATCTCTTTTTTTGACATATATGAGGGATGGGGGATTACACAAACTTTTCGATCACAAAATCACATCTCCACCGTTCAATATGTAGTTCTATATGAGTAGATCACTTCTGCAAATTTTCAGAAATTTTGGTGATCGTTAAGGCATTCAAAACTACGATTTATAATTATAAGCATGAAAGGTTCATGTTTGGCAGATTTGATTCATCCATTGATTTAATCTTGTTCGACACCTTAACTATCACCAAATTGGCTGAAAATTTGCAGAATTGATCTATATATAAGAACCAACAAACTGAACGGTGAAGATTCAAAAATATAATCGAAAAGTTGGTGTAATCCCCCATCCCTCATATAAACCAAAATAAGGGATCCCTTAATGGAAGGGCCCTGTATATATATATATATATATATATATATATATATATATATATATAGGAACACTAGCAGCCTAAAAATTTAAACAAAATCTTCCCCAAGAAAAATATCTGTTGAATCCATTTTTATTATAGCAGGCCCATGTATTCCAAATTATTCTGGACAAGAAGTTAATTGAACAAATTATTTGACGGTGTCTTATATATGCAAAATACATTCAGAGACATATATGACACTTGGGAGATGATACTTATTCATGTAATATACAATTATGTAGAAGTTGACAAACGAACACATTTGAAGGAGAACAAAGAGGACATACCATGGACTCTTATTAATTAAATAATACATCCATTTCAACTTGTCCATTTGTGATGCATCTGCGTGCTCCTTCAACCAATCTCTTAGAGCTGGATTACTGTACCACACCTGATGTAAGATTGCATGATAGAAAGAAAAAGAAAAATGAGAAACGTGCAATGCAGCCCAGATTAAGACATTTCTTTTTGGTTCTGGAGAATTTTCTTCTTTTGATAGATAGATAGTTCTGAAAACGTATCTAAAACAATCAAATTTAGATATTTGAATCCTATTGAAGTAAGAATTCCCAGTTTCCAAAAATAAAATAAAAATGACAGATTACAATATGCAAAACTACAAGACTTTTGCTAGCTTCATCTTGGCTCTAATTTCAAAAGCAAATTAGCAATTTATTGCAAACAGCAAACTATTTTCCAGCATATCTGTATGCAAATGCAAACTAGTAAAATCAAGTAAATGTCAAAAGCAGCGAGCACAGACATGTGCTCTTCCAGTTGGCATTATAAATACACAAGTCAATGCATTTGTTAACTATCTATCCATGCATGTAGTTTTGTATGAGGCTATTAACCTGCAGGTGAAATATTTCATCCAAAATTGTTGCAGCCTTTACAAGTATAACAAGAGCCTCCTTATCTGCATCTGTGAGGCCTGTCAACTGCAAAAAAAAAAAAATATCATATGCAGGACTTCACTTTAGAACTTAACCAACTTCATTTTTAAGGGAAATGAAATGAGAAGAGATATCTAATGCATAAGGGAGAAAAGAAAAGAAGGAATTTAAAATTAAGGGGGGGAGGGGAGGGGTTGGGAAAGACTGTAAAATACACTACATGATTACTGAGTCAATACTGTTCAAGTATCGAATAAAGTTACAATTAAATCATGAACAAAATAAACAGCCAATAAAGAAAAAGAATATCAACGTAAGAAATGTTTAAAAGAAAAAGATAAGGGACCTCTGCATTGAGGGTAACAGGAGCATAAAGTTGGAGTTGCTTTTGCAGTGACAAACTTCGAGCTGTATTGTTCTTCTTGTACCTACAATAGAAAGATTAAATAAATAAATAACTTGCATAAGCAAGTAGTGGATATCCAGAAAACTTGAAATTCCCAGAAATGGATATGTATATCATTAGTCTTCATAACATTTAGACATAAATTTCTTCATTCCAGCTATATCACAGATAGAAAACTTATTATGATGACCAAACAGTTTTCATAACTACAAGACAGGAAAAGAACACATAAGCCGAGGGGGACTATTACATCTAGTTAACAAACAACTTCTTATAATAGTTCTTCCTTGCAAGGGATTTTAATAGCATACCTCTGTGCAATTATGTCAAACAGCTGACCATACTGCCCATTTACATCATACGGTACGTAATCAGGATCTTCTTTAGCTAGTAAGCTTTTATACTCCTCATAAGCTATATATTTAACAGCAGATACTTCTGTTTCCTGTCATTAAAGAGAAAAGATGCCTTTTTCAGGTACTCAGGAGAGTTTCAAGGGCTGCAAAGGCCAATAGCAAGCCTATCAAAATGAAAATTGTTCGCTCATATTGTTGAAATGAAAGCCAGTTCATGTTCCAAATTTATTAATTTTCATCCCCAGATTGTATAGCTGAGATGGTTAATGATACATATTGCCATTTTCCTGCCTTGAGGGGAATGTAACTGACAGATTTGCCTAGAAAAAATCAAAGTAATATAAAACAGCAGAAAGATAAGGAACAAAACATAATGCATAAATTTTTGATACCAAAGAAAGATCAAAATACCAAACCTTTATAACTTCTATCTGATACAAATCATCGTTCTTACCTGAAGAGTAAATGCCTCGAGAGGGATAGGATCTAGAGTTGTAACCAAGTACACATCATTGAATTCATTATTGATGAATTTTCCATCATTTATTACACTGCATTCAAAATGTAAGCCCAACATTAGTGTACAGTAGATCCATATGTAAATGGAATACAATCATCATCCTTGCCTTGGTCATAATTGTATGGGATCAAGAACATGAATTCTTGGGTATGAATAAATGAATCACACGATGTCTACAATTACAGTTTATTTTAGTCATTCTTTCCCTCTTATATTAACATGTCTTCCTTCAGTTACAGTCTAATAGACGTTTTAGCAGCTTGTATACCATTGAAGCTAACTTTCAGGTATCTTATTACTGAACAATTCCGCTCATCATGTTATGCTGTGATAGATTGGATTTTGTATCTGAACATTCTAGTCAAACGCAAGGGCGGAGCTAGGAAGCTAAATAAAATTACTAAAAAACTGCTTTTTGGAAGGTAGGTAGACTCCAATAGTTGAGATTTTCCCGAAAATTCATTGAAGAGACAAACTGTAAGTAAAGAACTGCTTTTTGGAAGGTAAGTAGAAAAAAGCGTCAAATACAAGGGTGCATGCATTGCATCTATTGGGAGGAAATGAGCTTGTGTGCAAACTTCCTTTTGATCTATACATTATATGTACTACACATGGTTTGAATAATAATTGGCATGACTAGTGGGAGAAAGACTTCATACATGTCAATCCATCTTTGCCTAACGAGTTTTTGGACTTCCTTTATCTAATTGGTCCCTTCAATTGCATAAGATACCACTAGATTGCGTCTATTCCCTCTATCTTTTCCAAATTCTAGTTCTTCCTTATCTTAGATTATAGATCATTAAATAACAGGAATTATTTCTTTGACCCCTTTGCTCCTGACTTTTAACTAAAGCCATCATCATTTTATATTTGGTGAATTTGGTATTCATGTTATTCCCACTCGTTATAATTTTACCAAATTTGCATGAAGTGACTCTTTTGAAGTATCCACAAAAGCTATGTCATCAAAAATATAATTAATGTTGTCCCTTTGAACACCCAATCCTAACAGAACAGTGATATATTTTAAGCTTGTAAATATAGACCTATTGTAATCACAAAATCAGATTGGAATAAATTAAAGTTGAGTTTTAGTGAAACGGTTGGTGCCTGAGTTCTCTCCTCTAACCTCTCTCGTTCCATGTTCCCTTCTGCAGCCTTGAAACCTCTCTATCTTCTAAAACTCTTTTGTTTTCTTAATCCTCCTACATTCCCTATCCCACCCAAATCAAATTCTCACCTGCCCTCAATTGATAAAATCTTAAAATATGTATGTTTATTAGAAAGGGAAGTAACCCAGAACGAGCCCTTAAAAACATTAGCAGTTCAGAACTTTAGGGTAAGCATATCTGACTCCAAACTAACAAAATGCGAAAACAAAAGGCAATGACAACTATTTAAGGGAAAAAACATTATAAAAATATATATTAGCGAAGAGATATGTATCCAACCAGATAATAAAGGAACTGATCCACTAACCACTCTTGAAGAAATACGAATATCATTTCAAATGCATCTTTTGGAAGTATTATACCTAGCTCCTCTTCAAGCTCCCTCCTGAGAAAAAACATACTATGTTTCAGTGACAATCAGCTGTAAATTCTACCAATCACAATCATGTTTGCATTTTACCACAAGATGTTAATTTCATATAATTTTGAGTCTGGTTACCAAAATTGGTGTCCCAATAAATAGAGTCGATCAATTTAATTCCACTCAGCATAAGGTCCATACAACCAAAGCAATGCTTGGGCATTTGGACCTTCCAACTAACAATTTATGCTCGCACAAGCAACTTTCTAAATAAAGATACAGAGAGATATATGTAAAGTCAAATATTGATCATAACAGTAAAGCATATTGTTGTCGTCTCTCCTCAGCTTCTATAAGCTTGTAATAAAGATACCCCAAATTATAATTACTTATATCATAGTAAAGCTTATTATAAGTTCAACAACCTAATATCAGCATGGCCGTGAACAGAAGCAATGCGAAGAAAACGTACGAGTGTTAATGGAACTGATAATGTGATGGTTGAATTGGAAAGTAAAAGTAAAGAGAACTATGGACTAGTACTTTTCCGACAAGATAGCAGTGCACAAATGCTAGGATTTCATGATGAAGAACAGACTGAATCCTTGATGCTTATTTACTTTCCATGTCTCTAAATCTTTAAGTATTTTATTTTCGAATACGGTGACTTAGGTAATGTCATGTGCAAAAGGCAGCCAAAAGACTCATCTTAGTTGCATAGCTGGTTTACTTTGACAGCGTCACATATTCACACTTCTGAAGAACCGCTTACAAACAGGAAATGGAACTAAAAGCTAATACAAGCAGGGCAACAAAGCTAGTTACCGGGCAGAGATGAGCGAAGAATCACCAGCAGATATATGTCCAGCACTGGAGATATCCCACAAGCCAGCCCAGGAATCCTTATCGTCGGCACGTTTTTGGACAAGCAGCTCTTGTGTGCTCTCGGCGAAAATCCACACATGAACAGCTCGGTGGTAATCGCCGTCTCGATGCACAGCTCCCCTACATCATGAGCAGCAACAACATTCACATAACAACAAAAGAGCATAGAAACCGATAGAAACACAGATTTTCAATCAGAATTACTGTATTCACACTCATAGAAACAATTGTGCATGGTAAAATCCACACTTATCTAAGCTTGATCATAGTAAAATCAACCAAGTTCACTTGAGTGACCGATAGGAGTTACTTGGCTTAATCAAAATATCAACGCAATCGATGATCACATATGAGTTTGAGTAGAGGCAAAATATCAACGCAATCGATGATCACATATGAGTTTGAGTAGAGGAAGAAGAAGGGAGAGAGAGAGAGAGGTTTGCCTGGGCTTGGAAGTGCCGGTCTTCTGACCGGTTTTGGTGAGAACGTCAAAGTGTTCTTCTTGGATATGAGCATCAACTTCCGCCATTACGGCCGCGATTTAGTGAGTTCCGATCACAGACAAGAGTTTCTGGATTTGAGGCTTCTACTTTGCTCTCCTCTTGTCACCCAGTATTGACAAAATAAGCTTCATTTAGGAAATAAAATAATAAAAAATAATTAAGACAATTTAGTCTAATATTATAAGTGAGACTTTAAGAGTTCGATTTATAAAAAATTAATTATATGAGTTGTTTATGACGTCGAGTTGTAGAGAAAAATTTGTTAATTCAATGTCATATTTGTTTAAGACATGTTAATGTAGAAAGTTTTTTCTTTTTGGATACTGAGGAGAGTCGAACAACTGATCGAGCAATATAACGACATGGCGGTGGTGGATGCCTCTGCAATATTAGACGAGGGCGTGGAGAGGCTTGTTAGAGGAGAAGATGTCATTCACGACTCCTTTTATCTGTGTGGTCACCAGATGTCCAACAAGGACGTGGTGATTCCGTAGTTTGCGGCAGCCACATCCACTGTTTGGGGAATGAACGAGCGAGTACTAATTCGGCAAGAGGATGAAGGAATTTCATATTCCAATTCAAGGATCGAAAGGTGAAGAACCAGATTCTCAATGAAGGGTCTTAGTGTTTCAATAATGTCATGCTACTCCTAGCAGATTATGATGGTGTTGGAGATCTCGTTGAGACGGCGGCAGAGGTACGTTTCTAGAAGGTTTGGGCCTGAAAAAAGGGTTAGGCTGGATCTGGGCATTAATTCCAAGTCTTCTTCAGTAGAGGTTGTTGGGTTGGAATTCGAGAATTTTCCGCTTCACTTTGGTGAATTGGTAAAGGTTCCAGCTGCTAGTCCGGTGACATATAAGAGGAAGATTAGGCGTCTTCTTGGAAGCAGGGACAAGAAGCCGCGTCCTAAAAAGCAAGGTGAGGTGCCTCCATCGCTAAATAAGATCAAATCATGTGTCCTAAAAAGCAACGTGAATCATTTGATCTTATTTACCCTACGTATACAAGATAATGGATCAATTCATGATGTGACTTCTATTTGAGTGGAATGAAATACCTTTAATTAAAAAAAAAAATTATGAATTACTCTTACAAACCCTAAGGCCGTCGTGTCTGCAGCCACCAAAACCTAAGCGACCCCTTGTGCACCAAAACCATAAACATCATTTCCTCTTTCCTGCGCGCAATCAAAGCCAATGGCTCCGTCTCACCAAATCTTCTCCCTCAAGAACTCTATCTCCATCTCAGAACCTATCTTTACTCCACCAAAAATCACCATGACATCTAGGGGTGGGCATAAAGCCTGTTGGAGAGAAAAAGCTTGTTCCGGGCCGGCTGGCCCAACTCGGTAGGGCCGGGATTTTTACCGGTCTCAACTATGTTTAATGCCGGTCCAGGCCAGGCCCGTTTATAACTGGTCCGGTCCCGGGCCTTGTTTATGGAAATGAAAAAAAGCCCGAAAGCCTGACTAATATATATGTCATACTTCTATTGGGTGTTTCTAAGGATCTACGATAATAGAATGAGCTCAACCACACAGAATTTATGATCAAAGACCTAATTGAGAGAGAAAGACTTCGCTGTCTCGCACTCTCGCACACTAGGTCGCACAATCTCAGCTCAGTCTCGCACTCTCGCACGTCGCATCTCATCTCGATCGAGGACGTCTCATCAAAGGTCTGCTCCTCTCGCTCTCTCTCTCTCTCCCTCTTCGTAGTTTGTATCTGCGATTGGCTTGAGATTGGCTTTGATTCTAATCTGGGTTCTTGTTTCTTGTTTTGATCGACTCTTCTGGAGAAGATGATATACAGAAAGTAAGGCTCTTCCTAGATTTGGGGTTTTGTTGCTCTTCGGCCTCTTCCTGGTTCGATTTTTCCGGCGAGTTCTGGGTTTTCTTGGTATGGTTAGTCATTCCTCTTGTCGTCCTCGTCATTCCTTTCTCTTGGTAATTAGTTTTCAGTTTAGATTGTAGTTTATTGACTTTAGTTTTTTGTTTCTCTACCCTTGACGAGTTTTGTTGAAGTGTAGTTGATTTTTGGTTTTGAACTGTGAGTAATCACTGTAATTGTGATTTTGTTAATAATTATGATCTGTGAGTTTGTATCTGAATATGTGAAATTGTGAATAATTGTGATTTTGTGCACTGTGAGTTTGTATCTTCATTGTTGTTTGGTTGCAGCTAAGGGTTTAGTCTAAACTCTAAACCGTTTAGAAATTTAGATGTCGACGTCCTCTTCATCATATAGCTGTCATTCAATCAATTCTGATTCAGAGATTAGGTGTTACGAGTCAAGCGAAGAAATTGAAGAAATAGAAGTAGCAGCTGAGACCGGGGATTATTTGGTTGCAATAGAGGCTGAGAACAAGGAGGCAGAACCAGAAGCTCCAGTTGTAGTTGAAGCTCCAGAAGCTCCAGCAGCAACTGAGGTTTCGCGGGGTGCACCGAGAAAAAGAAGAAGAGCTAGGTTCTGTTTTAACTCAGCCTAAGGTTTCTAAACTGACTTCATATGTGTGGGAGCACTTTACGAAGTATGACAGAGAACTTTTTACTAATCAAGATGGGAAGAAAGTAAAAGCAGGGCATGAGAAGCGTGCACTATGCGTGCATTGTAGCGCTGACCTCAAAGCGGATTCTTCCTTTAACGATACGAGCACTTTGCGTAGGCATATTTAGAAAGTATGCAAGAAGTATGCTGGTAGGGAAAGTATAGATGACGGACAAGCTGTGATTGTTGGGGATGGTGAAGCCGAACTTGAAATGGAACTCCAGAAAGTGTGGACCAATGACCGTTGTGTGCAAGCTGCTTGTGAGATGATAGTGATCGATGAGCTACCGTTCAGCCATGTTGAGAATGAAGGGTTTAGGCATTTCTGCAAAGTGTCTGTCCCGCAATTCACTCTACCATCTAGGAGAATATTAAGCAGAGATTGAATTTTATGAAAAGATGGAAAGAGGTATGTACTGACAGTACTGTCTGGTTGTGATTTTGTCTTAATATTATTTCATTTGACTTGTCTGATTGTTTCATTCTTTCAAACTTTATTGTAGCTGAGGCAAAGCAAAAGGCAAAATTAAAGGCTGCAAAGGGAAAGGGAAAGGCTAAGCTAGTGGTTGTGGCAGAAAGTGAAGATGACGAAGATGAAGTTGCACCATTTGTGGCAGCTAAGCCAGCTAGAACCTCAAAGTCCTTGAAAGCTGCAAAAGTAGCTAAAACAAGTGCTAATGCAACTCCAACAATTCCAGCTGTTGTTGGTGTTGGAACCTCCAAGTCCAATCCTGGAAAAGTTCTTAAAATGACTCTTACAACAAAGAAAGCAAAAGGTATACATCAGTATTTCTTAATTGAATCAAATTCTTACTCCTCAATCAATCATTAATGTATACTGTTAACTTGAGCTTGATGTATGTGAGTTGGTTATACATGACTTTTGATTTTGATTGTGAGACTTTATAACTTGAGTTAGCAGCTTTGTTAGGATTTTGGAATGATGAATGTGCTAATTTCTAAACACTAAAGTAGCTTCATCTAGGTTGGTCTGTGGAATACTATTGTTCTATTTGTTCCATACTTTCATTTGTTCACTGTTATATTCTTCATTTCTTATAGACTAATATACAATTATTCTCTTATAGGGAAAACATGAAGGGCATGTCAGCATATGAACTCACAGCATAGCAGCAGACTTGTCAATGGCAGATAACAGATTGATGCCTTGATTTTGTTCAACTATTTTGAATGTTTGATTGTTTTCTGATTACTTATTTTTTATTGTGAACTATTGGACTATTGGATACTTGCCTACTTAGACTCTTGAAGTTTTATTTGTTGTTTAAAATGACTTCTCTTGTTAATTTGTTAGTGCTGGACAGCCTGGACTAATAGTTTTATTTAAATTCAGTTGTTGAGATTTGATTGCTTTGCTAGTTTTTGCTGTGCTTTTACTGCTTTGTTGAACACTTGAACAGTTGAACACTTGGTCTGCTTTGTTCATCTAGGTTGGTCTGTGGAATACTATTGTTCTATTTGTTCCATACTTCCATTTGTTCACTGTTATATTCTTCATTTCTTATAGACTAATATACAATTATTCTCTCATAGGGAAAAGATGAAGGGCATGTCAGCATATGAACTCACAGCATAGCAGCAGGCTTGTCAATGGCAGATAACAGATTGATGCCTTGATTTTGTTCAACTATTTTGAATGTTTGATTGCTTTCTGATTACTTATTTTTATTGTGAACTATTGGACTATTGGATACTTGCCTACTTAGACTCTTGAAGTTTTATTTGTTGTTTAAAATGACTTCTCTTGTTAATTTGTTAGTGCTGGACAGCCTGGACTAATAGTTTTATTTAAATTCAGTTGTTGAGATTTGATTGCTTTGCTAGTTTTTGCTGTGCTTTTACTGCTTTGTTGAACACTTGAACAGCTGAACACTTGGTCTGGCTTTGCTATTGCAGTTGAGTTGTCAGTTGTGTGCATTATGCAGTGTGCTTGTTGAACTTTCAGTCTTTCACATTTCAGTGATTTCATAGTATAAGAATGCAGATTATGTAGATTGCATTGCAGAATCATTCAAAAATTAGGTTGCCGGTCCGGGCTTTTGCCGGGCTCTAAAATTCTTGCGCCGGTCTGGGCTTTTTCCGGGCCTTGAATTTGGAACACTAAAACCCGGCCCAGTTGGAGTGTGTCCGGTCCGGGCCCGGGCCCTGTAAAATAGGTGTCGGTTTAGGCCCGTGCCCAGCCCTAATGACATCCGCATCCTTTTTGGGTGCGTGCGGAACATAGGGCTTTTCGGTCCTATTTGGTTGTGAAGCCTCTCAATCTTGAACCACCTTTGTTCCCCAACATGAAGAAGCTTTGCAATGAATTTGGGTGCTTGAAATCCATATCCAAGAGCGTCTGAAGTCAAACGAGAAACATAAGTCAAGTTTTGAGAAGGTGCCTAAGCCTCCTAACCCTAGCTCTAGGGGTAAAGAGGTATTTAAATTTAGAAAATGGCTTATAATCTAATCTTTAATTTTTTAGAATATAGACTTGTTTTTTTTAAGAGCATGAATGGTTGTAATGAGGATATTATCCGCGCTCTGTACGTACGACATTGGAATGATTTTCTATGTACAGTAACCTCTACTTGAGAATGAATTAAACTACTAATTAATATATTGGTAATAAGTCATTCATCTACACACATCAAATATATTTCAATTTTATGATAAATAAATTAATAAAAAATTTAATGAACAGTAATTGACCGATTAAGAAACAGAACGGGTGGAAACACAGGTCCAGTGGCAGTGAACATTGTCTTGACCCAGTGACCCAGTGACCTTGACATTTTGACCTAACGGGTGAACTTGCTCTAAGTTTTGTTAACTTGGTTAAAGCCCTATCCGGCTTTATCTTAAGCCCTAAAATTTAAGGTACGACCAGTCATGGCGGTGTGAATCCCTCCAATAATTTTATTTCTCTATTTCAATGATTTTACCACTTAACCGATATTATCATTTCAAGTGCTGAAAAATATTCTCGAAAAATGGACCATATTTTCATTTTTCAGGATTTCGATGTTTAAAGAGGTACCAAGAGAATGTTTGATATTGACATATTAATTAACAAATTTGCAAAGACTAACATAGCTGATTAGCTGTGGATACTCGAACTTGGACCCCAAGGGTGTATCAAAACTCCTCAACCATCTTTGTTGAGATGTCTTATAATTAATTATGTACATTCGTGTGTATATACCTCTTCATAAGTTTAACAATCTATCCATCTATCCATTGTTATTTTTAAAAGGATAGCAAAACATATTTCCATGAAATATCTATTTTTTAGACCGTCGAAATATCCTTATACTCAATAGTCCTTAACCACTGGTACTGTTGTATCCCACTTTTAACCTCTAATGCAAGGGTAAAACTAAATGTAATGCCCTTCACCATGTGATCAGGTTGCCCTGGACAACAATTTGTCACAAGTGAGAGCATTGCTTCTTAAGTTCTTATCTAGGGATCAAGCATTTATGAAGCGTACCACTAGGGAACCGTTTGTGAAACATTGATTGGTGTCAAAGCGTCTGCAAATGCTGAAAGTGCCCAAAGGAAAATCTACATTGCGCCCAAGGTCCCAAACACAATTATAAAGAAGAAAAATGATGCAGTAATCCACTTTCAATTATTACGAGTAAATACACTAGTGAGATGAAAATCGGGAGAGCTGGGCAAAGCCGAAATAAAATAGGTTAAAATCAAGTGCAAGCACTGTAAAACTCAAATAGAAATATAATGAAGCCAGAGAACAGGATACTCCTAATACCAATCCATATGTCAGTTGAAAAAAGAACTAGAAACACGTTGATACTTCCTATACATCAATCTGAAGACTCGGTACCAATCACACACAACTACCGACCAAACCAACCTCTAGGTGGCTGGACATCCCCATCATTCATCAGCTTATCCAGCACCACATTCAGGTCAACCGCCTGACCATTGTCTGTCAGCTTCCGAACTGTCGCCCTCACATGGTCTCTTGGGAAGCCCATGCTTGTCACTCTGTCAATGACATCATCAATAGGAACCTTGTTTCCAGTCCCAGCAGAACCTGATCGATCACTTACACCAGAGGGGGTAGGCACTGCATGTGGTAATACCCTAGCTGTTGGGAGCTGTGGGTAACCACTTCCTCCACTTTGACTTTGAGAATTAGCAGATGAGAGTTGTGGCTTCATTGAGGAGGTACCACCATATTGTGAAGGTGATCCACCATAATGATATGGTTCATTAAGCCCAGATGGAGGGCCATACCCAGAGGAAAACCCTGAATTAGGTCTGCTAGATGGTGGTTCATATACATTAGATGTTGGATTATAGTATTGTTGGGAGGGAGGGAGCCCAGTAGGCGTCTGAGAAGGTGGCTGGCGAAGACTGGGTGGGTAAGTCTGGGAAGGAACATAAGGAGTTTCTTCAGCATGGTGGCCTAGGGTAGGCTGGACTTGAGAGTGATTAACAGGTGGAAGTGAATGGTGCTGTTGAGGAAGCTGGGGCGGTGGCTGAGGATACTGTGGTTGACTGGTAGGCTGAAATTGTTGATGTGGAGGTACCGTAGGAGGCGGGAGTGACTGCTGACCTGCAGGTAATTGGTATTGCTGATTTGGAGTTTCTTGAGTTTGACCAGGTGCAGCTGGGAAATAGGGGTCTCGCTGAGGAACAGGAGGGATCTGACTCTGGGAGTACTGATTTGGATGCTGAATTGAAGGTGGTATGCTTTGGAGCGTAGGCAGTGGAGGAGCATTTGGTGGAGAGACAGCTGGAAGTGATGGTGGAATGTTCACAGCAGGAAGCTGTTGGTAAGATTGTTGAGGAGCACAGGCTACTGTCTGCCCAGAATCCACATTCAAAGCATTCCGAGATTCCAATTGAGGATCTACCTTGGGATTGGAAATCTGTATCTTCCCAAGCTGCAGCTGAGCCTCTACTATTGATTGCTTATCCTTCAAATCCTGAACACCTGTTTGCACCTGTGCAAGATGTAAACAAAAACCAAATGAGTAGGTGATAATGGAAAAGCAGCATTAAACTCAATAATTAAAAAGGTAAAAAATAAAACAAACAGTTTCTTTTACTAGACCGCCAAAGGCAGCCAAAACAAGTCCACGGCAATAAGAAGGTAAAGTAGCAACATACATCTCTAAGAATATTCTCCAATTGTCTCATCTTTCCATCAGCATTTCCATGATTGTTTCCCACAGATACCTTCAAATCATCCACAGAATTCTCAAGGTGGCAGGTTCTGCTCTCAAGTTGTGTTAGTCGTGCACTAATACCTTCCATAACTTGAAGTAAATTATCAGCATACTTCTTCATGGTCTGGTCAATCTCTGATATAACTGTAGCATCAGGAGCATTTCGGTCCTTCTCCACAATATCTTTTGCTGGTTCAAGGGAATCCACAGAACCATAATTCTGTATAAAACATAAAAAATGGTCAGACTATCACCATCTAGTGGAAGTGAGGCACATGTCAAGCTCATATAGAGTTAAGCATCAATGATGCCTACTCAATCTCTAGCAAGCACAGCCATATAGAAAAGAAAATAAGGGGGTAGAACAATCACCATAAGATCCTATAATTTTTGGTCCCTACCCTTTTACATTTTTACAAACATATGTAAAAAACTAAAAATCCACCAGGGTAAACATTATTACACTCAAAGGCATAATCTTCAGTCAGCCTACTCTCAAACAATAATATAAATGGAAACAAGCCATTTAAAAACTATCATGCTAATTCACACACTGCCCTCAGGGAAATTCAGTACAGTTCTCTAGTTCTAAACATTTAATTGCAACTTACTCAAGCATAACATACAAAATTTTGATCAAGTTAATAGATAAATGGATTATGCAAAATCCTGCACACAGAACTAAGAAACTAGCACCATGAAGAATGAGATTCAGAGAGAGAGATTAATTACTCTGACATGAGCATTGGTGTTGGACTTGGACCTAGTGGATACTCCTCCACCTCCAAGATTAGGTGTAGCATCAAAATTTTGGGAGTGCGAGGAGACTCCAATGATGGGACGGATGGGATGGAAGTCATAGTTGGGCAAGATCTCTTCCTTCTTGGTAAGCTCATTCCCACGGCCCGCCTGGTGCTCTTCCTCTTGGGAATTGTTCATCAGGTCAAGGAAGTCGTTGTTGTTCTGTGATGATCCATGTGACAGGTCCATTATCTGCTTGTCCATGAAGGATGTAGTATTCATCGGTGTAGTAATCAATACAATGCTAATTTGAGTCACAAAAAGGTTCCACAGAATTACTTGTTTGTCTATACAAATTCCAGTAAAGATACTAATAAAGACAGAATAAAAGAAGTCACTCCAAAGAAACTACAATTGTATATAGCAAGCTGACTGAAACAGGTCATGTATTCCAATTCAGCTGTATCAACTGAAGTATATGCATTGCCATACAATTAATTTACTGACAAAGAGATGCAAAAGTAATGATCAGAACAGATAATCATCATGCAAAATATAGTCGGTCAATCACACAACCTGACAGCATTATGCTCACTTATCTTGTTCAACTTGGTGAGGATTCACTAAATTTTCTTGAGCCATCATCAACATTAGGGATATTTCAATATCATCTAGGCTGTTGAAGAAATATTCGTCACTTTTTCTTTTTTATAACCAAAGATGGATCTCCAGAGTCAAGAGTTCAAAACACAACTTGACAACACTAAGTTGAACAATGTATACAAGCTATAACTGCACAATATAACTACCACGAGAAAACTGGAAGACATCTTCATATTATATGCCAACTTTCTATTTCTATGTATCGCCATTGTTGACTTCTTACTGGTTATGTAATCAAAATGTCAATCTATCTAAAACTAATCTTTAATAGTTTACGAAACTGACAATCTTTATTCTTCCCTAATGATAGAATAAATAGACCTGAGGTTTTAAAATTACTCTCCAAGAAACTAAAATTTCACCGTCAACTTTTCTCATCAAGCTGTTACGCCTCAGCTATGAACCCAAAATGGATCATCTTACCCTTGGAGAACTATAGTGAGTCATAGCTAAAAAAGAACAAAGAATTTTCCTTACTGCTGGCTGAACAGAACTAGTGATATCAATAATTGTAAAAACAATCTCATCTGATACTTAGAAACTCCAATGACAAATATGATAACATAATAACCAAGTATTTTCTTTTCTCCACCTTAAGTGCCATAAAGGAGAAGCATGGGCTAGCAATGAAATTGAACTCGAAACAAAGGAATAGTCTGATGGGTCGAAATTATTATTCCAATCTCTTGATAGAAAAGTGGTTTACTGAATGGCACTCAATCCCACTCATGCATTAACCAAACAATCTAAACTCTAAAGACGAAATTATGAATGATAAGAGTCTAAATCCCTTACCTATTTTACATTATTCAACTACACAATTCAAGTTCGAACCACACACACAACAATATCAACTGAAGCATATCAAAACCCTAAATAAACATAGCAATAATCAAGAAATGATAGTAATATTCCATCTAACACAAAGACACTATCAAAGAAGAGCATAGCTCTCATCGACCCCTAAAATTAGATTCCGAATTCAATTTCCAGCACAAAAGAAAATCAAAAAGAAGAAAGCGAAGAATAAGCGATAGGATTCTTACGGATTGGTCGAACTTGAAGAAAGATCGATACCGGTGCGCTTCCTATCGCATATAAGGATGCGAGGAGGAGGGCACGGATGAAGGTCTGGGCTTAAGGGGCAGGATCGGAATAACGAAAATGATCGAGGTTTATTGCAAGTGTGACTTGTTGTTGTTCTGGAAGAGTTTGGAGTTGTGCGGAGCAAGCAAACGGGAGAGACGACGGAAATGGATTTTATGTCGAAACAGATTTCGGATCGAAGGCTAGGAATTGCTATATTGCAAGGTGTGTCCTAATACATTACCCAAATTGCTCTGAGTGCCCCAGAACTTTTATTTTTTGCTTTTATTTTTTTCTTTTTTTTTCTGAAAAAAAATAATCACTTTGGTTTTGTATCTTTGATTCAATCGATACTTTAGCCATGCAATTCTTAAAAATGTCATTTTATTCACTTTGTGTGTGTCTCGATCTAATGCTAGTTAAATGAATTCTAATTCCGTGCATAGAGTGATAGATTACCAAGTTAATATATGATTAAGTTTCTTTTTTATAACACCTAAAGACTCTGTTGGTGCAAATCCAATCCTAATCTAGCATGACTAGATGAGATTGAGGCACGTTTGATGAGGCACAATCATGGAAGATTGGAGCAGAAATTTGTTGTTTGTGTTTGTTTTTCTGTTTTGATTTTTTTTCCTCACCTTCTCTGCCGCCATTGATTCTTTCTCGATTACTAAAACCTGCCTCTGCTTGAAGAAATCGATTTGAACTGTAAGAGCTAGCTAGCTAGAGACTGAAAAAGCTGGATATGAGGCAAAAGAGAAGAGGGTTGCGGTTATGGTTTTAATTTGTGTTCAAAAGCTCCTCTAACTAAATCTCAGACTCACATTACTCAACCTTACTCTCGTCGTTTTTGCATAGCACATGTCTCTAGGTGATGCAGGGTTTTTGAAACGTATTTCCCTTTGTTGTCACCTTTCCTTTCACAAAAGTTTACTATGGAAATTTTGACAAGGATGCCCTCAAATTTGGAAACAGAAAAAATATAGTAATTTTGGTCATCTCAAAACATAGTTAACATATATAATCCTACTCGATTCAGTGTATGTTTCTCGAATTCTATTCATCAAAAAAAAAAAATTCGAATTCTATAGAATTAAATGACATCTAATTCATCAAATTTTCTTCTATATATACTTAACATTTTCGATTATGTGATATATATGTAAATTGGATAGAAATGTAAATTGGTTCAAGAGGAAATAAAAAGAGAAATGAGAAGTCATAAATATGCCAGTGGGAATTGAAGAGAAAAAATGGAAGTATTTGAGAGAAAACGAGTGTTTTGCGTGAGGGAGGAAAGAATAGCGAGGATTAGCAGAAGAACTTCACCAAGTGGACACATTCAATTCATTCTCAACTCTCATGCAGGAACAAATTTACATATTTTTTTTTTTGATACTAACAAATTTACAGATTATTCTTAGAAAACAAAAGATTGAGTTCAAACTAACAAGGTCAAATTACAAGTTTCAGTTTTTTTTTTGCTATGCATGCAGCTGTTACAAAGATGACTCGAGCTTGGAGGTTTGAAACTTTGGTGCTCCGGCAGTCTGTCCTTGTCCTTGTGACGTTGTCGTCAAGCAGTACCGGAAGATGACTTGGTCGTCTAGTGTCTAGTGAGGCTTGGAGGTGGAGGAGCAAGCAGCTTGTGCCTCTCTTGTGTCGTTTGAGCGCTGACAAGGAACGAAGTCTGCTCTTCATACACGGGAAATTATAGTAACGTAGGCACTTAAATTGCGAACAGAAAATAACAACTTATTGCGTCAATATATTTCTCTATTGGTGTGATTTAAATTGTGTAGTTGGTAGGTTTTATTCTCTGTGTACTTAGTGGAAAGAGGAAATTTTTTAAATGGTGCCCCAAGTTAAGGTCATTCATCATTTTAACATCTCAATTTTGAAAACTATGATAATGGTGCCTCAACAGTTAAACCTAATCTAACATTAGTTCCCTCCGTGATTGACACCGTTAAATTAGACTTTATCTATGGGCAAAATTGTCTTTTCATGTTTTCCCTCTCCAAATCTTTTCCCTCCAGAATAATGTCTATTTTCCGATCAATATCAGAATTTATGGTGAGCCATGTGTTAGCTGCATACAAAAATTAGAGACATCTAGAAATTATAATACACCATTGGTCATTAATATCCATCATTAAAAGTAGCTTTTGCAACCCACCGATGAGAGAAATAATCAACATTGATTAAAATGCATTTTGTATCAAGTACAAAAGTTCATGAACTATGTTGCACGGACATGGACACGGACACGGCGACACGACACGGCTGGTTGGACATGGCAAATAAATTAATATATTTGTGTATTTTTAATACATAAAAAATATACTAAAATTTGAAATAAGTTCATTAGATTACCAAAATCATGTTTTAAATTCAATCTTTTTTTTCTTTCATTTTTTGTCTAAATTTAATCCATTGCATAAGCATATTTAAATAACATTAAAGAGAATCAAATATGTAGATATAGGTTGTAAAAAAAAACTAGGCAGCAACTCAGTAACATAGCAGCTCTCTAACACCTAATAGACAAAAAAATTCTAATCATTCCATAATCCATCTAAACCTCTCTTTTTAAAAAAAAAAAAAAAAATACATATTAATAATTGATAATGTGACGTGTCGGAGGCTAAGATGGCGTGTCGGTCAACGAGTCAAGATGTCACATCTCAATTTTCGAATGGAATTTTCAAAAATTTTGACATGATCTAACTTAAAATATTAACATCCCAACCTGTTTTCAACAACAACAACAAAACTCAATTACAGAATAGAAATTTCCACAAGATCTATCACTAAATTAAGATTACACTTTCATGTTTACATAACGTGCAAAAACAAGAACATGAGAACAAGCTCATGATTTTAATACTGTCTACTCAAATCTAAAACTATACAGAGTCTGACAAAATAGGGAGAACCCTGCCACTACACCTCCGTCTCAACTCTGCTAGTCCTCACCTGCAGCTCTAACCCCTACACCAAGAATTGGTGCACCGGGATTGTAGAATAACAAACCCGGTAAGCTAAAAAGCCCGTATGAGTAAACTTAAAAATAACTCCACATTTAACACATCAAACATACCTAAATGTGAAATTTGATCAATAATTAAAAACCACACATTAACAAGAAATGTACCCATGAGTCCCAGATATTTAATAAATATCCCTCATGACCTACAACAACAATGTGTGTACCCATGGGTCCCAGATACCATCAAGTATCTCCCATGACCTACACCGACAGACGGACTAGAGCTCTAATTCCTAACCGCAACCAATCACCCGGCCAAAAGCTTGGAACCCGGTTTGACTGTCCAAAACCAAAACACAAAATAATAAATAGCATCTTAACCGTAACCAATCACCCAATTAAATGCTTGGAACCCGGTCAGACTATTTATCCAACAATCATTATATCACAACATTATTATCAACAACACAAGATCCTCATCATAAGGTTATATCCTTCACAAGGATATAATTATATGAACAATATAAATTATTCCATAAGAATAGCTTCTCACAAATTAATAAAATTGTGATCATATGAGCCTTCAATTAACACATAAGGAAAACTTGTTTTATCTTACCTATGAGCCGTTGGCGATCAAACTCATATATTTTTAAAACCAATAAAGGCAAAATATTAAAATCACAACAAAATCAATATCCTCCTCAAATGACCATAATTAAACTTGGTTTAAGAGTGAACTATGGTGAGGTTTACTCACCTAAAAATCCTGCTGCGTTTCTTCCGCAACACGAGCCAAGGAACCCAACAAACTCACAAATCACCTAAAATTATACAATTAAAACCCTTAGTAAAAACACCACAAGGATTAAAATACCCTTAACTTAAAGGTTGCCCAAAGAAGGGCAATCCTTCCTCCAAGACCTCCCAAGGTCATCGGACACTCAACAACAATCACACTAACTCCAAGACCAATTTTTTCCAAGTTTCCGACCTAACAAACACATAGAAACAACTTAGCACCTACAAAGAAAAAACCTAATCAACACTCATTCTTCACACACAACAACACCCTAGCAACTACAAGTACTAGCTAACGCAGTAGTCAAGGCCTCTACCTTGCCCGGACGTGCTCCCACGCGCCATCACAGGCGGCGGCGAGTGAGCCTCAAACGCCACCACTAACCTCAAAATCTACATAAACTCCCAACAACAATCTTAAAGAGCACAGTAAAAGGAACACTTTTTATACCTGAGGCCACGCTCGGTTCAGCCTTGAACTGCTCCCAACAGCCACCGCAAACTCCGCCCCCAAATCTGCAAACTAGCACCCCAAACCTTAAACTTAGATCACAAGAGAGGCATAAACATCTCTAGAGGAAGGAGGAGGACAAGACTCACCCAACTCTGGCCTAAAACGCCGTCGGAAACTACGAAATTCCAGCAAGACCGCCACAGCTCCTCCGCCTAGCGGCGGCGTCTAGGCAGCGAGACGGTGAGTGACGCTGCCCTAGGAAAGAAGAGGAGGTCTGTGTGCACCGAAGAGACTGACGGCGGTCGGAACAACTGCCGGACGGCAGACCTATGCTTCAGCGAACCACGTGAAGCTTCTCCGGCCAACGGCTTGTCTCCGGCCTGCGACGCCGTAGGTGGAAGAGGGTGACCGAGCGAGTCGAGCTGGACCAACGGCGACCTACCCGGCGGCAAGACGCCGAACTTCCGATCGGCAGGAATCCGGGCGTCCGTGAGGCGTCGGGTGCTCGGGAGAGGAGAGAGAGAAAGCTAAACGGGTTTCTGCAATTTAGGTTTCCCACAGATTAAAAAAAATCCCCAACTTTTCCTATTATACACTTTCCAAACCCGGAAACTAACTTCCTCTGACCATAACTTCTTCATACGACGTCTGTTTCACGCGTGCCGCATGTCAACGAACTCGTATTGACGAGCTATACAACTTTCGTGAAGGAAGTTTTCAAAGATAACTTACGGAAAATAAAGTCAACTTTTTGGTCCCTTAAATGTCAAAACACTTTAAAATAAACTCCCAAACTTCAACTTCGCATAAACCAATAAGAATTTTCATAAATATTCTTTCATTAAATAAGGGAATAATACAAGGAAAATGGTATGAAAATCTGGGGCATTACACAAGACGTGTCGAAAAAATCAACATTTTCCAACACACCACGTGACGTGTCAAACACGTGTCGAGCCGTGTCGAACACTCCGACACTCTAGGGGTGTGAAGTGTGCTTAATAGAACAATCAAAGATAACTAGGTAATATGACTCACATTCATAGTTGATATCTTTAGGTCGAGAAACTCTAATTCAACTGATAAGGTTTGTGGAGGGAAAACATGAAGAGACAATTTTGCCCATGGACAAAGTCCAACTTAACGGTGTCAATCACGGAGGGAACTAATGTTGAGTTAGGTTTAAGTGTTGAGGTACTATTATCATAGTTTTTAAGATTGAGATGTCAAAATAATGAATGGACTTAACTTGGAGCACCATTTGAAAAATTTCCTCTAGTGGAAACTCATGTTATTATTTGCGACCCTAATCTCAAGTAGTATTGCTAAAATTGAAATTTGTCAATGACACTTTCTGGTGTCTTCTGACTAGATGGGGTTATAATCTAAACCAAAACATTTAGAACGAGTTTTAGGCTCTAGGTAGTGATCAATTTAGAAATCCACCATCTCAAATCCAAGGTCTCATTAACCCGTTCCACCTTGCAATGCTGATATGAAAAGGGTGGGAATAATTAAAAAAAAAAAAGGAAAAAAAAAAGCAAGGATTGAAGGCACTGTGCACACAAGATTTATTATAGCTATCGATCTCTATCTTCAATACGGTTCTTGAAATCAAATTCAGATTCACCGCCAACTCATTACAATGTAAAACTAGAGTTATTTTCGATGAACACTGAACTAGTGGACAGGGGAATCTAAATATCATGAAAGAATGAGTCAGCTGCCAGATAGTTAGCTAACATTCTGGGCAACTTGAAACAAAAAAAATCTCATAACTTCATCATTATCACTACCATGAGTAATATGAGTAGGTAATTACCAAAACCTTATAAAAATCTAGCACGTTCAGTGAAGTATGCGTAAAACGTATCGCGCGTAATCTCATCATTATCATTACCATGACCATCACCAGCCGCTCTAGGAGGGGCAAAATATCAATAAACAAAATCAAAATGAGTAAAACAAATCTCACCTTCAGATGTGTGTGGATCACCACTGCCTTCCTCAAGTTGAGCTTGTGCCTCAAGCTCCGCCTCAAATTGAGTCATCGTTGCCTCCTATCTGGCCATCATATCTTTTCTCCAATTCATTGGATGACAATTCTGGTAGCGGTCAGCAATGCTTCCCATACCACATTTCGGATCGTGGTATATCACTTCCTTGTGTCTCACATGGGGCAAAATGATCGTCAAGGATCTAACTTGCCGCTGTCTCCTGACCCAATCAGGCAGGTTTCTATCTAAATCCGCGTACGGATCTCTATCAATCTGCAAAAGAAAGATATCAACCACCACAACTTTTGTAATTCTTCTTACAAAATCTACAATAAATAATTTTTACTTGCATGATCATCCTCTAAGGAATCAAAATCACTTTTATACACTTCTGAATTGGATCTCTTTCCAAAATTTTTAGTGACCTGTTGGACCATTTGCGGTCCAATTGGCCACGCTGTGGGAAAAAGATCGTCATTCCACAGTTTCTTCCGTAAAGGACGAACGTGCATAACCCCCCATAACTGAAACACAAAAAAAACTGTCATCCTTGAGAATTAATGAAATAATGAAATAACAAAGATTAAGTTTAGAATTTTGTAAGTACGAAGGATTACAAAAGCTGAAAGAAAGGACTTACCGGCAAGAGATAGGTTATTCCGTTAAGATTTTGAGATTTTTGGCTACCTTCTCCGACTTTGCTGACTTTCATCAAGCTAGAATGAAGCTGGGCAAGCGCTGCTGCTCCCCAAGCGTGACTTCCGATTTCATTTACATTATGTAAATATGTCAAGAAACGGAAGCTTATAACGGTATTGTTGCCTGTTGGGTACACCATTGTACCCAACATATACAACACAAATGCCCTTACGCTTTTATCAAACTCATCATCACTAGCATCTTCAGAAATGTTGGCAAATTCATTCCGTAACCAATTGAGACAAAGATTATTATTCTTCTTCCCATCTAATATACACTCTTTTCCTAACAATTGGGTACATAAATTAAAATCTGAATCCTGACTAATGACGCATTTTCCCGTGATCGGAAGGCCAAGGATTCGAAGAACGTCTTCTAATCCTAAAAATACCCTCTACCCTTTGAACACGAAACACTTATCTTTTCCATCATAACATGCTGCCATCTCTGACAGCAGAAAATTGTTATTCCCAGCATCATTAGCCCCACCTATATTTTTCGCTAACCTATAGACATGGTCAAAACCTGTGCCAGCTAACCTAGCCAGCAGTCTATTATTTGCTTGCCACTTTCGGGCCAAAATGTGGCGCGGCGTGGCTTGCAAATTGATTTGCTTTCCCCTCGGCATGTCTACACATTCTGAAATTCTATCCCAATATCAGATCAGCAACGAAACACAGCATCTGTCTCGGATTCTCATGTCTCAGATTCTGAAACATTATCCCAATATCAGGTCAGCAACCATAATAAGAAGCAGATTCAAGTGGACATTTATCAATACTCTATTGGGTCTCAATTCATTCTAATAAAGGCGCATTCTTTACACTTGAATGTAAATGAAAGATTCAAATAATTGCAATTTGAATAACAGCTTGCATTTGGGTCGTGAGATTAGAGTAAAAGGGTACCTGTTTCGTCACAAAAGGAAAGGTAGGTTCTTCACAGGCTTCCTAAATTGAAGAAAAAGCAAATGGGTCAGAGAAAAGATGCCTAATCTTCAACTGGGAAATCTAAAACTATCAAATGCCGTAATCAAAACTATCAATGGTGAAGTTGATCCCTGAACATCACAGATGAGTCCAAAATGAGTTATATAATTACTGGAAAAGATGAAAGACAAATCCATATGTTTAAGTAATGAGACCCTGACTTGAAAAGAAATGCATGTTAGACAGAAGACACAAAAACCAACCTGAAAAAGAAAACAAAAAACACAATGCAAAAACAAAAATAAAAGCCAAGAAATCCCAGAGTTTCCCTAACCACCTGCATGTTTTTTTTTTTTTTGAAGAACCACCTGCATGTTTTATGTAATAAGGAATTTGCAGTCCAAAGCTTCATTTGCGTTACAGTTAAAATGATGAAGTAAAACAATATTGATTTTTCAAAAAAAAGTAAAACAATATTGTGACCCAAAGACCAGGATCATGCTTAGTTTCTTCTTTCTTTCTGTTTAGGCCTTTTAGGAGTCGCTTGTAACCAAAAAAACAAAAAAAGACCAGGATCATGATATTAATCATTGGTATCTCTGATACATGAAGAAGGGAAAGACCACTGTTTCATTGTTGAAACAGTAAATGATATATTTTTGAAACAATTCATCCAATAGCCAATCAATAGTCTGGTTTATCTTCAAAGCAATAATGGAACTAAGATGTGAACTCTAATGGCCATTTCATTTTGCACAGCAGTATTTTGGAGACAAGAGAAACTAGGTTCTTAGATAATGCAGTGAATTACTGTGAACTATAAGATACGATCCAGACATATATTTCATTATTAATAAATTCAACATACCTCCCAATCAAGGTAGTTCTCAGCAGTTTCATAATCAGCCAGAATGGAAACTGTACATTCCAAATATGCTATTTCCTTGTTTTTGGGAAAACCTCCGGTTCCTCAAAGCACTGACATTACAAATAATAAAAATATCATTACATATTGCAAAATGAAAAAAAGAAAATAAGAAAAGAAATCTCATGGATGTCCAGGGAATTTGTTAAAACTAAAATTAACCTTAAAAGAACAGGAGCTAAAACTGGGTAATGAGAAGGAACAGGAGTTCAAACTGCGATGCAAAGTATAAAGATTTAAGATAATACCTGTTTAGATTATTGTACTAAATTACTTGTTTGGTCGAATTCAGACTGGGCATATCACTTTCATATGTCCACATGAAGTCCCTCTCTTCGCAATCCTTTCAGAACAGAAGTGACATGTATATACTACGTTGTTCTGAGTGAAAGTGAAACTAGCAGGCTTTTTACTTCTTTGTCGTGCCTTTTCCCTATTCTTTTTAAATTCGAATAGTGCAGTTGAAGCGAGGCTGCAGAATCGTTTCACATCTGCAAAACCGTAAAATGCTGATCATCACTGTTGTGTGATCTAAAAAAGAAAGCTGAATATCATTCAATTCCTACAGATCTGAGCAAAAAGTATAAACCACACGAGATCATGCATATAACTAATAAATCTGCTTCAAGAACATTTTGATGTCCCATGATGGCTTTATACATCTTAGAGCTAACATAACTGGATCTACAGAATCCGAAACTATTAAGTATAACATGGCTTAACTCTATAGAAGCCTTAAATGCCACATCAACTGGTCCAAAATCACAATATATGAACACCACATGAAATGTGAAAGAAAAACCTGAACATGAACTAAGTTAGCAGTTGACAATGCCAAAGTTAACCTATTCTGCATAGAAGAGTCCAGAGCATATACGACCATCCAAAACCCGTAACAAACGGCAGCAAATGCGACCATCCAAATCCTAAATCCTAAGAAACCGAATCGATTCCAAACAGACAGCAGTAGCTCTATAGAAGTGATCGAAACCGTAATATCAAGATTAAGCAAAGTCGGATACCTCTAATCGGAGCCGACGAAGCAGCGGCGAGTACAGCTCTAAAACCCTACTCGGAGCAGCAAGTATGAACAGGAACCGCGGCTGCTTCTCCTTCTACGAATCAACGCTCAGAGAGAGGAGAGTGACAAACTGAGAGAGAAAGAGAGGACGGCGGCCGGAGCTAGCAAACTGAAAATTGGGGAGGCGGGAAGTCCAAAGTTAAGTTCAGAAGAATTTGATGTCCGTCTCCGGCTCTCCGTGCTCTTTCACAGCGGCGGCTTTTTTTGTTTTTTGTTCAAGGACACAACATTTGAGGTTGAGTTTTGCAAGCGTTAGAATATTTTACTTCGAAGAATGATAATAGAAGCTTCATGACTGAGAAACTTGGTCTAATAAAACCGTTTGATGCTTCCATCACTCTCGAGCAATGCACAATGCATACATTTACAATAGCGCATTAACAAGAGATGAGAGAGTGAACTTGTATGAAAATGATCACATCCCTTAAACTGTTAGAAACCCATAAACAAGTATTACTGAAGTTTGAAAACAAAATACTGTTTATACTGGAACCTTGTATGGTGAAGTGGAAACCCATAAACAAGTATTAATGAACTTTGAAAACAAAATACTGTTTATACTGGATACCTTGTATGGTGAAGTGCTAAATGTTCCCATCAGTGGCAGATCTAGGTTCTGGTAATCGTCTAGGCTAATTAATACACAATTATTTTTTTTTTTACTTCTGAATTTTAGTCGTGAGGCACAGCTTGTGCTTGAGATGGTAATGACGATTCCAAGCAAATCGCCCATACTGGTAACCTTTCCTTGTCATTAGGCAATTCGGATTTCTCTTTCAGTGATGTCTTTAGTATTCCCTCTATTCGTACAAACATTCGTTCTGTTGCTCGCATTACCAAAGATAATCTTGTCAATTTTCTTTTGCACCTGACTTTTATCATATCAATTGCTTACGTACTAGGCGTTTATTATAATGTTTCAGGGCGCATGTAAAGATAGTCTTCGGTTCCTCATGCCTTCGCCTCCATACACTCCTCTCTCTGGCACAACCGTTTGGGCCACAATTCCTCCATTTTAGCTCAATTGGGATCCACTATAGGCTCTTCTCTTTCCTTTAATTCGTTCTGTAATAATTGTGTGATAGGTAAATCTCGTCAATGGCCTTTTTAACCGAAACAATTTTCCCCGTAAGGGTTTGCAGGTACATTCAACAAGTGACTCCAGCTAACTAGAACTTACTCTTATAGCACCTACCTCCGCATGTCCACCTGCCGAGCCCATTGCCATCCTCATCTGGCATTGACCAAAATTTATCATCTCCACACAACACATACTCACCAAAATTATTTCACACACTGATAAACAATAAGTGGAAATTCCTTGAGAAATAAACCTGACCGTTCCACTTAAGCTTGTGATAATTACACTGAAAATTCCATGACAAACAGTGCAGATATGTCAGTTTAATTTTGTGATAATTCATAGTGAAAATTAAACAGACCGGTCAATTTCTTGTCCTACCGTTGAAATTATATCACAACCGATAAATAATATTCCTTGAGAAATAAAACTTGCCGGTCAGTTTTATTTTTTTATAATTTTATTCGCTGCTTTCAGGAAATGCGTTAAAAATAAAAATGACCGGTAAGTTTCATTTTTTTATTATTTTATTCGTCCGCTTTTAGGAAATGCGTTGTTTTATTCCTTGAGAAATGAACTGACCGGTTTGTTTCATTTTTTTATTATTTTATTCATCCACTTTCAGGAAATGCGTTGTTTTAATTCCTTGAGAAACGAAACTGGCCGGTCAGTTTCATTTTTTTATTATTTTACTTCGGGAAATGAGTGCAGAAGATCTCTTAACAGTAAATTGAAAATTCCTTGAGAAATAAAATTGACTGGTCAGTTTAATTTTGTGAGGAGTCCTTGATAATTAAGCTGACCCTCAACTGTGCCCTAATTGACGTTTTAATAAACATGCATTGTCGCAATTTCCTCATCGGTATTATGTTCCTTCTGTTGTTGCGTCCTTTGCCCGTGCTCATTTTTCCAAGTAACCCAAATCGGTATCGTGATTATGGTGCTATGACTGCATTGCCACTCAACGATCCTCAACCTTTTGGTGGTCCGCATAATGTTTGTATCATTTAACCGAAACAATTTTCCCCATAAGGGTTTCCAGGTACATTCAACAAGTGACTCCAGCTACCTAGAAGTTACTCTTATAGCACCTACATCCGCAGGTCCACCTGCCGACCCCATTGCCATCCTCATTTGGCATTGACCAAAATTCATCATCTCCATGCAACACATACTCACCAAAATTATTTCACACATTGATAAACAATAAGTGGAAATTCTTTGAGAAATAAACATGACCGTTCAACTTAAGCTTGTGATAATTAAACTTAAAATTTCATGGCAAACAATGCAGATATGTCAGTTTAATTTTGTGATAATTCATAGTGAAAATTCAACAGACCGGTCAATTTCTTGTCCTACCATTGAAATTATATCACACACCGATAAATAATATTCCTTGAGAAATAAAACTTGCCGGTCAGTTTTATTTTTTTATAATTTTATTCGCTACTTTCAAGAAATGCTTTAAAAATAAAAATGACCGGTAAGTTTCATTTTTTTATTATTTTATTCGTCCGCGTTCGGGAAATGTGTTGTGTTATTCCTTGAGAAACGAAACTGACCGGCAATTTCATTTTTTTATAATTTTATTCGTCCACTTTCAGGAAATGCGTTGTTTTAATTCCTTGAGAAACGAAACTGACCGGTCAATTATTATTTTACTTCGGGAAATGAGTGTAGAAGATCTCTTAGCAGTAAACTGAAAATTCCTTGAGAAATAAAATTGGTTGGTCAGTTTAATTTTGTGATGAGTCCTTGATATTTAAACTGACCCTTAACGGTGCCCGAATTGACGTTTTAATAAACATGCATTGTCGCAATTTCCTCATCGGTATTATGTTCCTTCTGTTGTTGCGTCCTTTGCCGGTGCTCACTTTTCTAGTAACACAAATCGGTATCGTAATTATGGTGTTATGACTGCATTGCCGCTCAATGATCCTCAACCTTATGGTAGTCCGCATAATGTTTGTATCATTTAACCGAAACAATTTTCCCCATAAGGGTTTCCAGGTACATTCAACAAGTGACTCCAGCTAAAGAGAACTTACTCTTATAGCACCTACATCCGCAGGTCCACCTGCCGACCCCATTGCCATCCTCATCTGGCATTGACCAAAATTCATCATCTCCATGCAACACATACTCACCAAAATTATTTCACACATTAATAAACAATAAGTGGAAATTCTTTGAGAAATAAACCTGACCGTTCAACTTAAGCTTGTGATAATTAAACTTAAAATTCCATGGCAAACAGTGCAGATATGTCAGTTTAATTTTGTGATAATTAATAGTGAAAATTAAACAGACTGGTCAATTTCATGTTCTACCGTTGAAATTGTATCACACACCGATAAATAATATTCCTTGAGAAATAAAACTTGTCGGTCAGTTTTATTTTTTTATAATTTTATTCGCTTCTTTCAGGAAATGCGTTAAAAATAAAAATGACCGGTAAGTTTTATTTTTTTATTATTTTATTTTTCCGCTTTTAGGAAATGCGTTGTGTTATTCCTTGAGAAACGAAACTGACCGGTCAGTTTTATTTTTTTATTATTTTATTTGTCCGCTTTCAGGAAATGCGTTGTTTTAATTCCTTGAGAAACGAAACTGACCGGTCAATTATTATTTTACTTCGGGAAATGAGTGCAGAAGATCTCTTAACAGTAAACTGAAAATTCCTTGAGAAATAAAATTGACTGGTCAGTTTAATTTTGTGATGAGTCCTTGATATTTAAGCTGACCCTCAACGGTGCCCGAATTGACGTTTTAATAAACATGCATTGTCACAATTTCCTCATCGGTATTATGTTCCTTCTGTTGTTGCATCCTTTGCCGGTGCTCATTTTTCTAGTAACCCAAATCGGTTTTGTGATTATGGTGCTCATTTAGATCTGTTGAGTTTTTCCTTAGTAGTATTTTTCTGAAAGAGTTTGCTTTAAGGTTTATGCTCATTCATATATATTCCTCACTCAAACATGAATCTTGATTGGCATAAAGAATGTAAACCGTTCATATATATTGAACACTAAATAAAGTTTACCAATGTTTGAACCTCATTGGTAAAGAGTAAGCTCAAACACCTCTTTACCTTGTAAAAAAATCTAAATACAAGGTATTTATCGATATTTAAGTGGTAGAAATTCTTTGAGAAATAAACCTGACTGTTCAACTTAAGCTTGTGATAATTTGAGGCGGTGAAGTTGATTTAACAGAAGAGAATGAAACAAAACCCTCGATCAGCGGTGTTGCTTGATCAGGTCTTGCACCCTTGTGGTGGTTACTTGGGGTTTAGAATCTGGGGCTGCGATTGTAAAACAAAAATAGAGATACAAGTCGAGAAGCAGGCGAGGAGATAATAATTGAGGATTTACCATATATATTTCGCGTGTAAGCATCTGTAATTTTAGACAGATTGGGTTCGCATTCTTAGTTTGGTTTGAAACGTGAAGGCCCAAGGTTAAGGTTAATTTTTATTATAAGATCTAAATACAAGGTATTTATCGATATTTAAGTGGTAGAGATTCTTTGAGAAATAAACCTGACCGTTCAACTTAAGAAGAGAATGAAACAAAACGCTCGATATGTTTTGTTTAATTTTATGAGGTTCATATCATTTATCATTTAACTTGCGCTTGAGCCTAAATGACTCACGACAACTTCATTTGGGAAAAGTGTTGGAAATGTTAGTTTCAGAAGAACTGAGTGAATTGTCATGATTGTGAAGTCTACTTAGTTGATATTACTAATACCAGAACTTCATTTATATCTTGCAGCTTCAGAAAATGCACAATTTCCACCAACTTATCTAATAAAAAGGTACTTATTATTCTCTGTGACTTATGAGATATCTTGGTGAGTTATTTGCTTCTTATTATTGCTCTTGGTTCCAATTACTGCTGCAATTTCTGTATGTACGTTGTTCATGTTTATTAACTCTTGTTTGGATTCAGCTGAAAAATACATGTATTAGTATGTTAAGGTGTTAATTTGGTAGGACTTGCTCTGAATTTATTCTTTGTAACATAGAATTGTGCTTTGTGAAAGTTGTGATTTTACCCGTTGCCTACTGCCCCAAGTTTGTTTCATGGTGTTTAAACCCCTTAAAGAATATATTCCAGGGTTTAGTGTGTTACTTTTTTGAGGCCTCTGATGGTTTTGTGCATTCTGAAGGAATATAGGTGCATTTGATATAATGAAGGAGAATGGTGGAGCATTTTGAGAAAAGTTCTTACGGTCTTATGGTTCTTCGCTCCTTGCGAGACATAAACACGAAAAAAAGTGAGTATCCCTAACATTTTATATATGATAGTATAGTCATTTGAGTATGACATTTACAGATGCAATTGCTATGTAAATATTAAGATCTTTACATGTTGAGATGAATTCATAAGATCTTTTGCAATTGGTACATACATACTAAGATCATAAAGAATCTGCTCATAAGATACTTCAATGAGGTGAATTCATTTTTTTTTTGTGTAGCGCCTCTTTGTTTTGCTATCTTTGCATATCTCTCTCTTAGCGATAGAGCCACATTGGAATTTACTTCTATAATATTTATGTGTATCTTATACCAGTCATATGACTTGCTTGCTACTTTAATTTGATTCTTATTTACGAAATTCGCAGGTTGGATAATTGGCTAATATAGTAGATATGTACAATGAAGATCTTTACACCCTGCCTGATAAGAAACTATCTTGTGCTGTTATAGCATTCCACCAACTTATCTAATAAAAAGGTACTGTGGCATATCTCTTCTTTATTTCTTCTTTGTTTCGCTATCTTTGCATATCTCTCTATTAGCGATAGAGGCACATTGGAATTTACTTCTATAATATTTATTTGTATCTTATACCAATCAGATGACATGCTTGCTACTTTAATTTGATTCTTATTTAGAAATTCGAGGTTGGATAATTGGTATTTTCTCTAGACAAAACAAAACAATTGAAACTTGGGTGCATAGTTGAATTCAGTCCTAGCTTTTCTGACTGAATTTTCTTGGTACCTTTTCTATCATGCTTAGTCATTGTCATGCCATATAGATTTTGCTACTCTAAGAACTTATTCCTCTCTATCATGTCTCAGATGCTCATTGTTAGTATTTTAATAACTGAAGTTTAAACTTTCCCAATAGTGAGTCTAATACTCCGGAGTACGATGAGGAGTTCTCCCCTGTGTTTGAGAAGGTGCGCTTGCCTACATAAAGGATACGTTGCAATGCAGTCATTTTAAATTGCTGGAACGTAAATGAATGTGGATAGCTTCTGTATATGTCGGAATTTGGTTCTTGAGCAATAAGTTAAAGAATGTAGCAATATTCATGTCATTATTATCTTTCTTTTCTTGGCTATTTTCTCAGCAAGTGAATTTAGATATGAATTACTGCTAGTTCCTTGTCTCATTCTTGGTGTTTTTATTTCTTGAAGGGTTCCAATGTATAGAGGCTAAGCTGCTCTTCATCATATATATGTGCCAAGGAGAGAATATGTCAAGGAGCGAGGGCAGAAATGTATGCTTACTGCATTTATGCTGGGAATTGTTTAGTAATGGATTAGTACATGTGTATAAATGTGTTGCGATGTCTCTTATTAGTAGATGTATAGGTATTTCTGGAAATAATAACTCTTTGTAAAAGATCTAGGTTTATCAATATAAAGGTCAATATGAATGAATTTGTGTTTCTTAAATGTGTTGTGCAAATGCTGTTGGCATGAGTGAATAGAATATTAAATTTAACATCCAAATCAACATCAAACGACATAATATTGTCGTTCATGATAAATTCAGACGACACAAAACTATGAATCTACACAAAACTAAACGTTCATATGATAGAAATGTGACGTTTGAGCAAATCTGAATCGAGAGACAAGTGCATTCAAACGTCAAACATGTGACGTTAGAATATATTTGAGACGAGAGACAGATGCAAACATTTGTAGCTTTACTGTCTTCCAATGACAGTTCACTGTTGTTGTAACGTTTTCTAACGACATATTCTTTTTTTGTGTTACGAATCTGGATTCATATAGACGACATTATGTATGTCGTGTAACCTTTATCAGACGACAGATTAGTATGTCGACTGAATCGTTATCAGATGGCAGCTTGATAGACGACACTCAAAAAAGTAATCAGACGACGGGCATTGCCGGTCGTCTGAAGGCAAAATTGGCGTAGTGCGTGTATTTGGTGCTTGTTGATTCTCCACGAGCTTGTTGAAGAACTTGGTAGAAGTTTTGATTTGTTGAATGGCTTGAAGACGTGGTGGTATGTTCTTCGTCTTGAAGTTGGTGAAGATGTCGGCTATTTGGCAGCTTGGTGACTCTTCGGGATTTGACAACTTCTAGGCTTGAGGTTGATGAAGAATCGGCTATTTGGCAGCTTGATGATTCTTTAAGGGTTTAGGAGACTTCTGAGTTTCTGGGAGTAATTTTTCTCTCTTGTCTAGAAGTCCTCCTCTTGATATGAGAGGGGGTATTTATAGTGTCAACGTGCCTCCGTTTATGGCATGTAATGAAGACACTGAATCAATTGTATTTCCTTAACGGTAGTAACTAAATCAATCAGTTTTGATTAATTGATTTAATTATTAATTTTAACACAATTAAATCAATCAGTCTTATTTGATTGATTTAATTACGTCCGATAAGGTATAACCGATTTGGATTAAACGTTCGACTTCCTTTTTTCGATAATCTATTTAATTTGATTGATATTTGATTTACAGTCGACATTTAATATTTGATTTTAGTCGGGATTTAAGGTTTTGTTGTCGAGCGACCATTCACACGTCACCACATATCATTTCCGACGACTTTTCAACTTTACCAACTCACGAGCCACGTATGCCATTTGTTGGGCTCATGCGTCGTCCGAATAATTTAATAATTATTATTTTCGTTAAATTTTATGCGTCTCCAACAGAACATTATTTAGTTTTGAAGCAGAAAATGTAACATTACCATATCGAAGAGAGGGGTTTTCTCTCTCACTCCAACCTCCGTGCCCCTTGAGAGTCAGTGGCATTCCTCGCCCTTCATGGGTGCTTCCCTGAGCTCTGTCTCAGTTTTGACCCTGAGCTCTGTCTCAGATCTGAGGCTCTTGCCACTGGTTTCTTTTCTTTCTTTCTCCTTCGATCTCCTTCCCTCCTCCTTCCATCTTGCCCCAATTTTTCTCCAAAAGCTTAGCCCCAAAATTTCGATAACCCATTCCTCACCGCCCATCATCTTCCTCTACCCAGATTTTATCTTTTCCCTCTCAAATCGGTACCATGGCTTGAGTATTGCAGTGACTTCTCTTAAACGCGATTTCTCGTGTCTCAATTCGAAGATAGGTAGAGCTTCTGCTCGGGTGCATGCACCACCTCCTTCTTTATTCTTTTTTCAGAGTCTTTTGTGTAACGCCCCAGACCTTAATTGACCCGTTTACCGTTAGTTGGACCGTAAACGACTTCATTTTTACTTTTACCATTTTCGAACTATTTAAGGCTCTAAAAGTTGACTTTTTATTTCGTTCAAAATTTGAGAAAACTTTCTCCTTAAAAGTTGTAGAAGACATTAAAACGAATCCGTTGACATGTTATACGTTAAAATCGGAGTTCGTACATGGAAGTTATGGTGTAAAATGTAAAATTACTATTTCAGTCACGGGTATAAAAATGGAAACTTACCACTCTTGGTAAGGTAGAAATCAGAAAATTTATCTCCTCTCTCTCTCTCTCCTTTCCCGCGCGCACCTTCGATCGGCCACTTCTCCGTCTCCGTTCGCCGCCGTCCGTCAGAGTTAGGCAGCAAGGTGGGTATCGATTTGAAGCTCAACTTCTCCTCCATTAATCTGGATAGGTTGCCTGACCTATCGCGCCGCCATGAAGGAGAAACCACGCCTAGAAGATGCAACGATGCGTGGCGGAGTTTCGTCGGAAACTTCCTCCTCCGGCCACCATCGTCGGAGATCCTTATGTCAACTTGAAGCACTCTTTTCGGGTAGAAAACACTCAAAAGGATTCGACCTATTTCGATCTAGGTAAGGAGAATTGAAGTTTTGAAATTCTAGGGTTTTGAATTTGTGATTTTATGTTTTGATTCGATTTGCATGTTTGGACTTAAAATTGATCATTGTGATACTTATGAAAGTTGTTTAGAATGTTGAGAGGATGATTGTGCTAAAATTTGGTAAGCATTGGAGGTGGCTGGAGTAGTGGTTGGCCGGCCGCCGCTGCCAGCGGAGCGGTGCTGCCTCTTTTGGTGGCTTTTCAAGCTGATTAGGTAGAGTATGATGAGAGGAGTCCATTGATGTTAAGTTTGTGAATTCGGGTTGAAGTTGGTTGAAGTTTGGGAATTTTCAAGTTGGTTTTGTCGGTAGGTATTTTAAGAAGATTGAACCGTTGGATTTCCTTTGTATCTATTCTAGAATGTTAGATTTGATGAATTAAGGTTGTGGTGGAGTTTGATGTGAATCCGGTAAGGTTAACCCCAGTAAGGGTAGTGTTTATATGTAATTATTTATTTTCCGGAATTGAAGTTTGGTCCTAAGCATGGTTATTGTGTCAGGATACGAGGAGACCTCACTTGAGTGACAATTAGGATTTGGTCGGGCTTATGCCTAAATTTGTGAGTGAACACTTTGTTCTTAAAGGAATATGCATGCATGATTTATTTTGGAAATTATCGTTATATTTTCCGAGCTTATATTATAATTTCGGTTTATAATATGGTTTTGAGATTTATTTGAGTTTGAGGCATTGATTAAGTGATAGTCATGATTTATGGATTTGAGATCGGGTTATTAATTTGGTATTTGAGTTTTGATATTCTTTATGATTTCCGGATTTAATTATTATCGTTTTTATTTGTTGACTTTGAGATTTATAAAAGATTACCAAAAATTCCATTTTCGGTAGTTCTCTATTTATAATTTTCTTATTTATTTGTGGATTATCGATCTTGACATTGAGAATGTTTTAGCGAGTATTTTGGGTTGATATATTATTTACAATTTATACTTAATAATTAAATCTCGCTTATAATTATGGATTTAAGAATATTTTGACGTGTGAGACACGTCATTGAGTTTTATTTTAATTTCTTATGATAATTTCCAAGTACGGTTGGGAACCGTACCATTCGCATGATCTTGGGGAAGCTTTACAGATTTAAGTGATTTCGTATGTTTTTAGTCACTATACTATAGGGTCGCTCTTATTCATTAATAGCTAGCTTTTATTAGCGGTCCTCACCATAGGTGAGTCGAGCGTTTAGCGTGGGACATTACTAGAGCCTGGGAGGCTCCGGCCCGAGCCTAGGAGGCTCCTCTTACATGGTGATATCTCTTCCCATTGTTTTATTTTCTCAATATGTATTTGATTAACCAGCGGGGCTGGTTTATCTCTTCTTATGATATTTCTGTATTTGATTAACCAGCAGGGCATGTTTGTCTATTCTTACGTGATTCTGGATTTAAAGTTTTAAGGATGATTAAAGTTGCATACAGCTAAGTTATTAAAATTTAAATGTGGGAAAGTAAATTACGTTTTTGTAAATTATTTAATTTATTTTTGTCCAGTCACTCTAACGCTTTAAATTACTTTCCCCTGGGCCATTCGGTTTCAAATGCCTAATTTGCAGGCTAAGTTTATTTGTGGTCGAGCGTACATGGAGAGTCAGAGGCTGTTTCCGCTTATTCTTTATTCATTGTTTTTCTTTCATTATAGATATGCTCTGATAATCCAGTGAGTAAATTATTCAATGTCTTTGATGTTGGTTGTGGGATTCTTTTAGATGAGTAATTGATATTTTGGGAGATGTGACAAACTTGGGTAGAAGGAAGGCTCCATGAGTATGATTATAGAAGTGTATGTTTGGATTTGATAGATAGGGTTGTCCATTTTCAAGGGATGTTATGCCAAATTTTTTGGTAAATTCTCTCTTGAAGTGGACCTCGTATGGTTTACTTCGGATTTTAGGATGAAATCCGGGGTCGGTCCTGACAGTTGAATAAAAAGCGACCTAAGTATGGTGACTAAATTCATACGAAAACATCTAAATCCATAAAGTTTCCCCAAGATCATGCGAATGGTACGGTTCCCAACCGTACTTGAAAATTATCATAAGAAATTAAAATAAAACTCAATGACGTGTCTCACACGTCAAAATATTCTCAAATCCATAATTATAAGCGAGATTTAATTATTAAGTATAAATTGTAAATAATATATCAACCCAAAATACTCGCTAAAACATTCTCAATGTCAAGATCGATAATCCACAAATAAATAAGAAAATTATAAATAGAGAACTACCGAAAATGGAATTTTTGGTAATCTTTTATAAATCTCAAAGTCAACAAATAAAAACGATAATAATTAAATCCGGAAATCATAAAGAATATCAAAACTCAAATACCAAATTAATAACCCGATCTCAAATCCATAAATCATGACTATCACTTAATCAATGCCTCAAACTCAAATAAATCTCAAAACCATATTATAAACCGAAATTATAATATAAGGTCGGAAAATATAACGATAATTTCCAAAATAAATCATGCATGCATATTCCTTTAAGAACAAAGTGTTCACTCACAAATTTAGGCATAAGCCCAACCAAATCCTAATTGTCACTCAAGTGAGGTCTCCTCGTATCCTGACACAATAATCATGCTTAAGACTAAACTTCAATTCCGGAAAATAAATATTTAAATATAAACACTCAAATCTCTTTCGCTTAACCCATTACCTTTACTAGGGTTAAGCTTACCCGATCCACACTAAACTCCACCACAACCTTAATTCATCGATTCTAACATTCTAGAATAGATACAAAGGAAATCGAACGGTTTGATCTTCTTAAAATACCTACCGACAAAACCAACTTGAAAATTCCCAAACTTCAACCAACTTCAACCCAAATTCACAAAGTTAACATCAATAGACTCCTCTTATCATACTCTACCGACTCAGCTTCAAAAACCACCCAAAAGAGGTGGCGACCGGCCAGCCACTACTCCGCCACCTCCAATGCTTACCAAATTTTAACACAATCATCCTTTCGACATTCTAAATAACTTTCATAACTACCACAATGATCAATTTCAAGTCCAAACATGCAAATCGAACCAAAACATAAAAATCTCAAATTCAAAACCCTAGAATTTTAAAACATCAAATCTCCTTACCTAGATCGAAATAGGTTGAATTCTTTTGAGGGTTTGCTACCCGAAGTGTGACCTTCCAAATAGGACAAGAAACTCTGGCTATGGTGGTCGGAGAAGAAAGTTCCGGCGAAAACTCCACCGGCGCGACTCCACAATGATCAGTTTCAAGTCCAAACATGCAAATCGAACCAAAACATAAAAATCCCAAATTCAAAATCCTCGAATTTCAAAACTTCAAATCTCCTTACCTAGATCGAAATAGGTTGAATCCTTTTGAGGGTTTGCTACCCGAAAGGACTGCTTCTAGTTGAGATAAGGATCTCCGACGATGGTGGCCGGAGGAGGAAGTTTCCGGCAAAACTCCACCACGCACCGTCACATTTTCTAGGCGTGGTTTCTCCTTCATGGCGGCGCGATAGGTCCGGTAACCTACCCAGATTGATGGAGGAGAAGCTGAGCTTCAAATCGGTACCCACCTTGCCGCCTAACTCGACCGAACGGCGGCGAACGGAGACGGAGAAGTGGCCGGTCGAAGGTGCTCGCGGGAGAGGAGAGAGAGAGAGGAGATAAATTTTTTGATTTCTACCTTACCAAGAGTGGTAAGTTTCCTTTTTTATACCCCCGACTGAAATAGTAACTTTACATTTTACACCATAACTTCCACGTACGAATTTCGATTTTAACGTATAACATGTCTACGGATTCGTATTAATGTCTTCTACAACTTTCAGGGAGAAAGTTTTCACAAATTTTGAACGAAAGAAAAAGTCAACTTTTGGAGTCTTAAATAGTTCGGAAATGGTAAAAGTAAAAATGAAGTCGTTTACGGTTCAACTGACGGTAAACGGATCAATTAAGGTCTGGGGCGTTACATTTTGGCTCCATCTGTTCTGGGTTTCTCTTACTCAGATATGCTTTATGAGTTGTGGCAGCAAATCAACTGTTATGGTGCAAATTTCTTCTGTGGGGATGATAAATCGGTGGCTAGATCCTCTGTTTTCTTTTGTTTGTTCGTTTTCAGGGTTATTTTGATCAGGTTTTGGCGTTGGTGCCTCATCCCAAGCTGCAATTTTGGATCTCCTTCGGCTTCAACGGTCATGTCGGATGTCATCGGTGGCGGTGATGGACTTGTGGCGGCGGCTAAAGAGGATGAGAAGTGTACCATTAGGGTTTTCTTTTGTTTTATAGTTTTAGTTGGGTCAACTACTGTTTATTTAGGCTCAATCTTATTAGATTTTGTATCTTTTATTTTTAAAAGCCTGTTAAAAATATGGATTGAAATTGGGTTGTGTGCTTCTTTAGGAAGTTCCTCACAAGTACACAGATCGGTCACAACCTTCTTGTTACTTGGCTTTGGCTTTTTGATGTAAAATTTCCTACTTAATGAAATCTTTGTTCATCGACCAAAAAATAAAAAAACTGAACATTATTTTACTTTGCCTAGGTAAGTCACAAGTTATGTGCCAGTTCTGTTTTCATTTTTTTGTTTTTTAGGACTGAATGTCCACAGGCACACTTTTTTTTCTGGGTTGTGCATGTTACCGTTAATGTGATTTGCTCGTTATTTGCGGGCCTCTTCTGGTTTCGTTACTGTGCCTAAATTCTATAGCTATCTTTTTGTTTTCTGATATATGATCTTACAACTCAATGATCCAGACATGCCACCGAATTAAAATTATGTCCTGGTTTCTCTGTTTTACAACATGCTGGAGTCACTACAGTTACAGAGTTATACCCTCCTGTTCAATTTGAAACCTTGCGAAAGCTTAAATTTTCTAACTAAATTTACAAAGTTAGAAACAATAGATCATTGAGGTTTTTTTTTCGACAAGTATAGATCATTGAGGTTGAAGTTAATTCTTCTCTGTTAGAACTGTAGGTTAGAACTTGAAGAAATTAGATAAAAATCTAGGTTGACAGTTACAGCAACAGAAGACAGATACAAATAGTAGAGTAATTACAAAATCTGCATTATTTGTCAACTAATACGAAACTATATACAAAGCCCCTTGAGTCCTTTACAACTATACAACTTATCATAGTTCTGTTTCTCTCTTTCTTCCTCCCCTCTTATAAGAAACTCAAAGACTTCCTTGGCCTTATCAATATCACAAGGAGCCATGGCATTCGCAAAATTCATATTCATTGTAAAATTCTGCAATGTCTCAATGCAGCTGGTATTAGAATATGCAGGCTCCAAACACACATATACAAGCTCGATAAAGGTTTTCAATGTCAAAAGACTGTCAGAACCAGCCGTGTGACTCTTCCCGGCTGCCCGAGCAACCCCGAGCGTCTCTGCCACCTTCTCCAAACCTCCATAAAGTCCAGCACCAAGACTCGTAATCATATGTTTAATGTCAAACATGCTAGGCCCAAAGCACATCTTCACGAATCTCATGAACACTTTCATGTCGTCTGGCAAATTTTTTCCAGTGAGAATCTTGCTGAAGAAGCCAAAATCATAAGAACTCTGGAAACCCACCCATGTCAAAGGTATCTGTGAATTGTTTCCTACCAGCCCAGAGCGCCGACACAACTCTGCAAACTCAGAAGAAGGAATGCCTTCCTTCTTGTTTCTCTCGAAATCGATCCCGTGAGTCTTGAGAAGCTCAATTGAGGCGTCGTTGTGATCATCAGTTTCGATATCAAAGTCGCTGAAATTGAACTCCCATGTGTAGAAGTTTCCGTATCTGTCCGAGAGAGTCAAACCCAGTTGGATTATGTTGGTGGCGTTCACATTGTACTTCATCTGCTCATAATTGTAGTGTGGATCTTGGAGACGGCCCTTGTCGGATGTAGAAAGTACACCGGGGAATTCGGTGTCTATAGAAGCAAGAAAGCAGCGGTCACGGGCATGGTTCTCGTCGGGCCAGAACAGTAAGTTGCGGATTTTCTTGAACTCGTACTCCAAATTCTTGTGCCAAACCTGATTGATTATGCCAGGGACTGGAAAAACAATACTTTGGGAACGGGGAACTGGAAGAACAATAGGATGCGAACTGGGCAGTAGATGGTTCTGCATAGGATCTCGGCACTCGACGATGGTCTGAAATAGGTAAGGATGATGATGATGAAGCTGATGATATGGAATACAGAGTAGAGTACCTGCTCGCATCATTTTGAAGTGGGCTACAACTTCGATTGTATGAATTGTACGTTGGGAGAATAATGATCGAGAGTAGTGATGCTTCACAAAGGCCACAGGGGTTGTGGTTATATAGAATTATAGATGTCGTTAACTCCCTAATCCTAATGGGATGGGGATGTCTGTAACTCCCTAATCCTAATGGGATATGGGAAAAATTACTAGGTTATGACAATATACTTTCCAAAGGGGAGTAGGAAACCACGGACTTGAAAGGAAGCAGAATATTGGTAAGTAATACACGGTCTTGCCCAAAAGAAAGGGGAACCCACGGACTTGCCCGAAAGAAAAAGGAACTGGACTTCGGACATTTTAGTCAACTCCGTCATATTTACAGAACAAACTTTTTTTTTTCTCTTCCGTTTTTAAAAGAATATCGGAATATGGGATTATTGTATTCCTAGGATTATTTATTAACACTTTCCAATATCATGGCTACTTTGCTGCTAGTAGAACGTTCTCTCTTTTCTAACACATGTAGATAAATATTTTTTGCAAGTTGCAACTACATGTCTACACAACACATTGTGTAGTTTTAATAAAAAATGGATTGTGCTATTAACACACATTTTTTTGTTATTAACACATCTCATATATGGTGAGAACTAATCATCAATCAAATTCAAATGACCAGTTTGTAAATAAAATAAAAATGTATGGATAGGAAAATAGATGTGGTGTGTTAATAGCAAAACATGGTGTGTTAATAGTTAATAGCAAATAATCCTTTCAAAAATAAAATAATAATAATAATAATAATCTAGCTACAAAGCTTACAACACATCAATGTGATCAAAATTCTACTGAAATGAAATAATAATTGTAGAAACTTTGGTTATGTGAACTGATCACAATACAAATCAGAGTTTTCATATTTTTATTTTGATGCAATTTGAATCTTGATCATTGCTTAAGCATCGACAGAAAGCCTTTTTTAGCCTTACTTTTTGCATCACGTGCAGCGTATACGGTCATAGTTAAGGTTCCGTAACAGAAATTGGAGATATCATGTATATACGAAATATTAAGTCCATGTATCACATTTTTAACTATGAGAGTCCAAGTATCATTTTAACAGTTCTTAAAGTGTCTAGACAATTTTTCTGTGAAAAATCCTTCTTGAAAACTATGCAGCTCCTTATTTCAATATATATATATATATATATATATATATATATATATATATATATATATATATATATATATATATATATATATATATATAGTTTCTTTCCAGAGCGGTGTCCCGTTTTGAAATTAAAGTGTGGACCTCTTTATTTCGCTCACTTTCAGGTCGCATTTCCACAACTCCATATTTCAGTGTCTAGAACATAGTACGTAGATCATTCCTGCAAAGTTTCATCCAATTTGGAGATAATTTGGGTACCGAATTAGATTTAATGAATCAATTGAACAAAATCTGTCCAAACGGAACCGTTCGTGTAAATCACAATTACGAAAGCTCAAATTATCTCCAAATTAGATGAAACTTTGCAGGAATGATCTGCACACTATATGCTAGATATTGAACGGTGGAGATGTGAAAATGTGACTTAAGTAAGAGAAATGAGGAGCTCCAGACTTTAATTTAAATGCGGTGTTCCGCTCTAGAAGGGAACTGTGTGTGTGTGTGTGTGTGTGTGTGTGTATATTGGGAGGATTTAAAGAGGACCTCTTTATTTTAAGAATTTGAGGAATTCTACTATTTTACAATATTAGTATATGACTTCATTTAAAGATCTCAACCCTTGATCCTTTAGATTCATATGCAAGAAACATGTCTACCAAATTTCAACTAATTCCACAATTATTTGGTTATTCAAATTGACGTAAACAATTGTAGGCCGTTAGATAAAATTAAAACGAATATTGTGCTAATCAAATGATTAAACGTTTTCCATTTTGACTAATTTTTTGTATGATTCATACGTGGATAAGTAACTAGGGAATGACTTTGATTGTCAAAATACATGTTAACACGAAGACTTTAAAGAGGTCATCTGTTAAGACTCACCCCGAATTTCACCCTGAAACCCGAAGTAAGTCTTACGGGGTCCACCTCCAAGGAAAATTTACGAAAAATTCGGTAAACCTCCCTCGAAAATGGACAACCATAACCCGGAAAAATTCAGAATACCCTTCTAAAAAGACTCAACCATCCTCGAACTCAACACATAAATATTCAACTAATAAAACCAACTTCATCCTCCGAATATTCGAAAAATATATCCTCAGTCTTAGCACACCACCGAAATATTATACAATAACCCCAAGAGTAATCAGAGCTACTAAACACTAGAGGAAGCAAGAAAATACACTGGTAGGTTAATCAAGTAACCTACTAGTGAAAAGTGGTGGAGAAGTGGGTAACTAAGCCTCGCCTCCTACTAGTGTCAACCCGAACTCTGCAGACTGGGCATTTCTAAAACGAAGGGCCCAGGGGAAAACTTTCGCAAACGTTAGAGTGAATGGACAAAAATAAAAAGAATAAATAAAGAAAAATAATTAACAAGATTTATGTTTTCCCAATTTAATTCCAAAGAAATCGAATGCATGCCTCAAGCGATAAATTCTTTATCTCATAAAAATCGAGCATCTTCAGCTCAAAAATATATATCAATATATGTTATGTATTTACACACCCCCATACTCCCTATATAAATTAATAGATTTAAAATAATCTATATAGGACTACTACGCTCGCGTTTAACGCTCACGTCATGCGTTAATGCGGTGATACACTACGCCATTAAGGTGGACAAACGGGTGTATAAATATGTGCTCATACCCCCTATATGAATTAAACACTCATATAGGGCTACTACGCTTGCGTCTAACGCTCACGTCACACCATAATGTGGTTATATACTACGCTATTAAGGTGGACAGACACATATGGCTAGCTAGCATTTATATACATACTCTCCTCATAAATATATTTATAATTTACCGAAAATCCCATTTTCGGTAACTCTTCAAAATAAATAAATCGTCAAATAAAAATGACGTCAAATGCTCCAACAAAATAAATTACTCAACAATAAACAATTGCATGCATATTATTTAAAATAAAAGTCCACTCACAACTTTAGGCCTAAGCCTGACGTCGATTTAAGATCTCTTCCGCTCGAGCCTTCTCACGTTGGTTTCCAAACATATAATTAAATTCTCAACTAAAATTCAATACTTATACAAAATAAGCAAAAATTAAATGTGAGCCTTATCCATGCTCATCCTTGCCCAACTTCGCCATTCTTAAATCGATACGGTCCAAACTTCACCACAATTACCGGTAGCCTTAAACCAACCTTCTATAGCCTAAACAACATTAATCTAACGGCTGGATTTCTAACCAATTAACCGTCTTCACCAATCTTTCAAAAATCCAAAACCTATTCAAAACTCCTCCAAAAATTCTAAACTTCATACCATTAAACTCCCCTTAATATTACACATTTAAAACCATGAAAATCCACTTCACAGAGCGGCGCCGCCGTCTACTCTGCTGGCAACAGCGGCCGGCGGCCGACTTCAGCGATCTCCAATGCCTGCCAAAATTTAGCACAACATTTCTCTCAACACACACAACAGCTTTCCTAACTAGCACAAACACTAATTCCAAGCCCAGATAGGGTAATCGAACCAAAACATAAAATTGAGTCCTAGAATTTCAACTCACCGATTCTCCTTACCTAGCTCAAGAGGGAGTAAATCCTTTGAAGGGATTGCTGCACGGGAGGAGGGCTTTCAAACAAGTCAAGCGACTCCAGCTATGGCGGCCGGAGGAGGGAGTTCCGGCGACGGAACACCACTGGCAGTCGGACCTTTCGGGCTCGATATCTCCCTCACGGTGGCGCTAGGGAGGTTGCCACCGGTCTAGGAATGAAGAGGAGGTGATGGCCGACCGTTTGAGACTGGTGCGGCGGTCTGCGGTGGCCGGACGGTGGCGGATGGGTGCGGGGAAGATCCGGCTGGGAGAGAGAGAGCGTCAGGAAGGAGAGAGAAGAGAGAGAGAAATGTTTTGGGCCTCTATTCCAAACCGGTCCAACACCCCCAAATAAAAACCCAACTCCAAAAATTAACACCCCAAAAATAATACCCTAATAAAACTTACATTTTTACTAGCTAAAATTTACCATTTTTACCGTCTTCAAATATTTCTCCTACGAATAATTTCTCCGAAATAATCGTCCCTCAACACCCCTCTAGGAACCTTTGAAACTATAAACTCATTTACGAAGACGGTAACATTCTTATTAATACCAAGCTAGTAAATAAGGTAAAAATTAAGTGTTGGGATGTGACAATTCTTCCCTCCTTATAAAAATTTCGTCCTCGAAATTTATATACTTGTCAATCAAAGAGATAGGGATATTGCTGCCTCATTTGCTCCTCCGATTCCCAAGTAGCTTCCTCTACTTGGTGACTTCTCCAAAGCACCTTGACAAGTGGGATTGTCTTGTTCCTAAGCACTTGCTCATTTCGGTCAAGAATCTGAACCGGTTCCTCTTCATAGGTCAAATCCTTTTGCAAACGAATCGGCTGCTGTTGCAGCACATGAGAGGGATAGGCAATATACTTGCGAAGCATGGATACATGAAACACATTATGTATCCTTGATAATTCTGGAGGAAAAACTAACCGATAAGCAAGTGAGCCAACTCTCTCTATTATCTCATAAGGGCCAATATACATCGGACTAAGCTTCACACGCTTACCAAAACGTACTACCCTTTTCCAAGGAGATAGTTTCAAGAACACCCAATCACCCACTTGAAACTCAAGGTCCTTCCTGCGGACATCTGCATAACTCTTTTGCCTACTTTGAGCGGCCTTGAGTCTATCTCTGACAACTTTAATCTTCTCATTTGTATCATGGATTAACTCAGGACCACAAAGCTCTTTTTCTCCTACTTCGTTCCAACACAAAGGTGTACGATACTGCTTCTCATAAAGTGCCTCAAAGGAAGCCATACCAATACTAGAATGATAGCTGTTGTTATATGCAAATTCCATCAAAGATAGGTTTTTATCCCAACTCCCCCTGAACTGCAAGGCACACGATCTCAACATATCCTCCAAAGTCTGAATAGTCCTCTCCGATTGCCCATCAGTCTGAGGATGTAAAGCAGTGCTGAAGTGTAGTCGGGTACCTAAAGCTGCCTGAAGAGCTCCCCAGAATTTAGAAGCAAATCTAGGATCCCGATCCGACACTATTGATTCAAGTACACCATGAAGTCTCATAATCTCATTCACATATAGCTCAGCCAATTTGTTCAGTGTATACTTCTTTCCCACCTGCAAGAAATGTGCAGATTTGGTGAGTCTATCCACAATCACCCAAATACCGTCATGCCCTTCATGGGTACGAGGTAAACTGAAAACAAAATTCATGGTGATGTGGTCTCACTTCCACACTGGAATAGACAACGGCTCAAGCAACCCAGAAAGTTTCTGCCTTTCAGCTTTCACTTGTTGACAGATGAAACACCTACTCACAAAAGCTGCAATTTCTCTCTCCATGTGTGGCCACCATTAAAAATCCTTCAAAGTCCGATACATCTTTGTACTACCCGGATGAGCAGCATATGCAAAACTATGAGCTTCCTTCATTATCTCTTTCTTTAACTCTTCATTCCTCTTTGGAACACAAAGCCTATTTTTGAACAATAAAGTTCCATCACTTCTTACCGAAAAATCTACGGCGGCTCCACTCAATGCTCTTTCTATCAACTGAACTATGGAAGGATCATTACATTGAGCCTTCCACACTTTATCAACCAAAACTGGCCTCAGATGGAAACTAGTTACCAAGGCACCAACATCATCCACCGCTAAATCCACCCCTGTAGCTCGTAACTCATAAAGAAATGGAACTCGAACCGTCCTCATGTGAGACAAAGATATGGTGGGATTTCGACTAAGAGCATCAGCTACCACATTAGCTTTTCTAGGATGATACTCAATAGTGCAATCATAATCATTGATTAACTCCATCCACCTTCTATGCCTCATATTTAACTCTCTTTGAGTGAACACATACCTAAGACTCTTGTGATCGGTAAAACTCTGACACTTGGCTCCATAAAGATAGTGTCTCCACAACTTGAGAGTAAAAACTACCGCTACAAGCTCTAGATCATGAGTGGGATAATTCACCTCATGCGGCTTCAATTGCCTAGAAGCGTAGGCGATAACTCGATCATGCTGCATCAATACCCCGCCTAGACTGCGTCTAGAAGCATCAAAATAAACTACATACTCCCTACTATCATCCGGAAGTGCCAAAACATGAGCACTAGTCAAGCGATTCTTTAATTCTTGAAAACTTTGCTCACACTGATCTGACCATTCGAAATTAACTCCTTTCTTGGTCAATCTTGTAAGTGCAGCAGCAATCTTTGAAAAATCTTGCACAAAGCGTCAATAATAACCTATTAACCCCAAGAAACTATAAATCTCCGACACAGTGGTGGGTCTTCTCTAATTTGACACTGCTTCCACCTTTTGAGGATCTACACTAACACCTTCTGCCGAAACTACATGACCCAAGAACCCCACTTTATCCAGCCAAAATTCACACTTGGCATACAACTAAGTATTTCTCAAAGTCTGCAATATCATTTTTAGGTGTTTGGCATGCTCCTTCTCACTTTTTGAGTATACCAAAATGTCATCTATGAATACGATCATTAAGCGGTCAAGATATGGATGAAATACTGTATTCATGAGATCCATGAAAGCAGCGAGTGCATTAGTAAGTCCAAAAGGCATCACCACAAACTCATAATGACCATAGCGTGATCGAAAAGCAGTCTTGACTATGTCACTCTCCCGGATCCGCAACTGATGATAACCAAATCTCAAGTCAATCTTTGAGAAAATAGAAGCACACATCAACTGATCAAATAAATCATCAATGTGGGGTAAGGGATATTTATTCTTCACCGTGGCTTGATTTAGCTTTCTATAATCAATGCATAGTCTCATGGTGTCATCTTTCTTTTTAACAAACAACACCGGAGCACCTTATGGAGACATGCTAGGCCGAATAAAACCTTTTTCTACCAACTCCTGTAGTTGAGTCTTCAACTCTTTCAATTCTGCTGGAGCCATTCTGTAAGGTGCCTGTGAGATGGGCATAGTTCCGGGAAGTAACTCAATAGAAAAGTCTATCTCCCTTACAGGAGGCAAACCAGGCAACTCCTTGGGAAAAACATCCGGAAACTCTCTTACTACAGGAATATCCTCTATTTCCAACACTCTCACACTTGTATCTACAATGTGAGCTAAATATGCATGACAACCTTTATTTAATAATTTTCTAGCAGCAACAGCTAATATCAGGCAACTCGAAATAACATCTCTCTCCCCTTGAAATGCAACCTCAAATCCATCTAAACTTCGAAGCACCACTTCTTTTCAGAAACAATCTACCATATCTCTATAAGCCTCCAAAAAGTCAATTCCCAAGATCACATCAAACTCCACAATATCTAAAGGAATTAGATCAGCCTTAAACTTAGTTCCTTCCACCAATACTTCACAACCACTAAACACCCAATTTATTCTCATCACCTCACCGAAGGGTAGAGACATATGCCACTCGCCTGAAAGAGACGATGATGACACATAAGCGTGGAAGGCAAATCTACTAGACATAAATGAATGTGTGGCTTCGGGATCAATTAAAGTAAAAGCTGGCTGACCAAAAATTAATAACGTACTAATAATGACCTCTGGAGAAGTACGACCCTCCTGCTGGGTCATAGCATGAAGTCAAGCGCGAGTCATGGGACGTCCACGCTGACCACTACCCTGCTGAAAGCCACCGCTAGCTGCTGAACTGCCATGAGTACCACTACTGGAGCCTCTGGCTGAAGACTGACCGACTGGCTGACTAGGGGTGGGGGTAGTCCTCTAAGCCAATAAGGGACAATCTCTCCTGAAATGATCCTGACCACCACACTCATAGCACCCAGAAGACTGCTGCTGACCAAAAGAAAAAGTCTGACCACCAGATGTCCCACCCTGAAAACTGCCACCAGCACCAAACTGACCAGTCTGCTGTCTACCCAACTGGCTCCAAAAAATTCTCCTGTGACGCCCCCTAGTCCTGAACCGAGAACTAGAACTCGATCCCCCACTACTGCCACTACCCGCTGAAGATTCAAAAGCGGATGATGAAGCAGCCTTCTTGGATGGACCCTGACTGGGGCCAAAAGTGCCTTCCCTTCTGTTGTGAACAAAATGAGCTAATTCATTGGCCACAAAGATATTATCCATTATCAATTTGCCAGGAACAATAGCATTTTGGAATAGTGATATGATGGTAGGAAGAATTACCTTCATTTATTTGCAATAGCCTTAGAACATATTTTGTAGATAACATTACACAAGGCAATCGGTCGCAAATTAGACATCTGCTCCGGGTTTTCAGTTTTTGGGATTTAGCATATGTGTGTAGTTGTTCTGTTTCAAAATTTTTCCCGTAAGGAAAAAATTTTGAACGGTTGCTACAACATCTCCTCTAATAAGCTCCCAATAGTGCTAAAAAAATAATTAAGGCATCTCATCAGGTCCTGGAGATTTCGTAGGGTACATTTGGAACAGAGCCCTCCTAATCTCCTCAACTGTATATTGACATGTTAGTTGCTCATTTATCTCTTGAGAAACATATCGTGTAATAGTTCGAGAGTTTTATTTAGAGCCTCTATGTCTATCGGAGAGGTTGTAAACATATGCTTAAAATAGTCAGTAACCACTGCTTACAACATCTCTTCCAATAAGCTCCCAATAGTGCTAAAAAAATAATGGAGGCGCGCATGCCATCAGGTCCTGGAGATTTCGTAGGGTACATTTGGAACAGAGCCCTCCTAATCTCCTTAGTTGTATATTGACATGTTAGTTCCTCATTCATCTCTTGAGAAACACATGGTGTAATAGTTCGAGAGTTTCATTTACAACATCTATGTCTATAGGAGAGGCTGTAAACATCTGCTCAAAATAGTAAGTAACCACTGCTTCTATTCCTTTCTCTTCCTCTTAGCAAACTCCATCCTTGTCGAACAGACCTTGAAGAGTTTTTTTTTCTGTTTTCTGCTTTCTGCCTTCTTATTAAAAAAGTTTGTATTTTGATCTCCTTCTTTCAACCACAACAGTTTTGATCTTTGCTTCCAAAACATCTCCTCTTGATATAGAAGATTTTGCAGTCGTGTGATATTGGAGGAATATTGTAGGTATGGCTGTGGTATGCAAGTATGGTTGTATCCGAAGGATATATGGGTGATATGGTCTCCCGGATCCGAGGATGCATGGCTGATGTTGTCTCCTTCTAGGATTACCTTTATTGTTTATATCTTACATGTATATTTTACATTACTTGTATATTAGAGTTGTTGTGTAAGAGATTAGTTTAGTTTGAACTAATCTAGTTTAAGTTGACTTTAGAGGTGTGAGATTGTGTAAGTGTGTGACAACAACTTATGGGCTGTATACAACTGTTGGTCTCCTCTTTTACAACATTATGGTGGCTGTTGCTAGTCTCCTAAAGCAGCATGGTGTTTTTGGTTTTAGTGTCATAGCTGTGCTGCCTTGTTACTTTAGCTAGGTTAGTCTTGTGTGTGTAAGAGATGTATGGGTGATGAAGTGTGTTTCTCACCCAACTTCTTTTATATATAGTTTGGGTTTGTAACCTTGTTCATTACCAGGCTCGGACCTGAGATGAGGCCAAATAGGCCACCGCCTCAGGCACCAGATTTCAGGGGGCACAAAATTGTTAGATTCAAAGAGCAGAAGCACATGTATCACGCTAAAGATAAATAGAACTCTTTATGCCTGGTACAGACAAACAAATAAAGAGAACCCAAGCTGATCTTCTCTTGCTGAGGACACAAACCAGCTCAAGAAGGCTTTTGACCATTTATTAGGTTTATTATGGTTGGAGAAAGACAAGGATCGATGAGAGGAGGGAGAAAGAGAAGGAGCGAGAGAGTGATAGAGAGAGAGGTGGTGGGTGGAATGATAAGACTTCGTCGGGTGGGTGAGTCTATTGTTTGGGTGTAGAGAGTGGAGGAATTGCATATCAGGGCATGTTGGGCGGTAGAGACAGGGATAAGAGAAAGAGAGCAGAGAGAGAGAGAGAGCAAAATAAATGAAAAAGAATTGAGAGATAAAGAGATGAGAAACATATATTGCAAGGCTTTTAAGACAGTAATAACTTCTTAAGAGTTCTACAGGGGAGGAGAAAAGAAAAAAGGACAGTAACAATTTCTTAAGAGGTTTTCACTAATAGGTATCATCTAACTTCAATACACTTACAAGATTTTTAATATCTACTTTTTTTTTTCTCGAATGCCCGTTTGAGAGCACCACTTTTGAAACTCGTCTCAGGTCTCAAAATCTCAAATCCGGCCCTGTTCATTACCAAGAAGAAATATCAGAAAATTTCTGCAAGCTTTGCCTTCAGTTTTTTCACATGTTAATAACTGCTTCTTCTCCTCCTGGGCTACAATTGTAACAAACAATCCCATAAGCTCCTCTAATCGACCTCAAACTGCCATCATTTGAAGTTGTCTACCTCTAAAAACCTCTCTTTGCCACTTATCAAGCTTCATTCGGGTTTTGTTTATCTTTTGGGTCACCACATACATAAGAACCCCATCAGCACTCTCATTCCATGCTTCTGTCATTATTTTGTCACAATCCTCATGTTGCAACCAGAAAGGTTCAAATTGGAATCTATATACCTTAGGACGCAAACTCAGGGGCGATGTACTTGCTTTCAATAACAGGGGAACATGGTTTATGTCTGAAGGCGGCAGATGAAACAACTTAGGATGGAAAAATAGATCAAACCAAGAAGTAGAACAAACAACTCTATCCAACCTGAGAAGAGTCTATGAATTAACCCATGTTGTTATCGCCCCGTGATATCCCAGATCAAGAAGCTCGCCATACCCTAGCGCCTCCCTGAATACTCTCATATGTCTTACAGGTCTTAAAGGACCATGAATCTTCTCCCCATTATTGAGAATTTCATTGAAATCTCCTATGATCACGAAGAAGTTGCCATAATTTATCCCTATCTCTGGTGCCTACATAACCATAAAAACCTATCTTCTCCCCATTATTGAGAATTTCATTGAAATCTCCTATGATCACCTATGGCAAAGAATCTAGATCAGATAATTCACGAAGAAGTTGCCATAATTTATCCCTATCTCTAGTGCCTACATAACCATAAAAACCTGTGAATCTCCAAGACGCCAGCCCATAGCGCCCTCAACCACCGCATCAATATGATGTGCAGAAGTAGTGCCGATCTTGATCTTCACCTCATCAGTGCAAAACATTCCTAAGCCCCCTGATCTGCCAAGACTAAGGACTGCTTCAGCATTGGCAAACCCTAGTTCATTCTTCATCTTCGCAAAATCCTCGGCTCTGCTAATCTTTGTTTCACAAAGAAAAAAAAAACCTGAGGACTATTCTAAGCAAGAGATCCTTCAAGGCTCTTGTCGTTGTGTCATTGCAGATCCCTCTACAGTTCCAACTCAATAGATTGAGATCCATGGCTGAGGTTTTGAAAATTTGGTCATTCAAAAACACCCTAACAGAGCTAGAGAGAGTTTTCACGATAGGTTTAAATCGAATAGATATATAAATATATCTAAGCTACGTATTTAAAAGTCTAAGTGATCGCTCTCCCAGCAGAAAGATTAATCCCGCTCTCTAGGAAAAATATATTCGTCAAGTCTAATCGATCAAGCATGCGGTTGTGGTACAGATATCAACTAGAAACATCTTATAAAAGCTTTAATAAATTGCTCATAATTCAAACGGCTTAAGTCCAAAATGATTAAAAAGCCTAGAGATTGTAGAAAGAGTCATTCTCGGCAACAGGTTTCCCATCGGCTCTACTTGAGGACCTGTACTTTTGATCCCCTTATTTTGAGTTTCAGCACAGGCCTAATTAATTAAGCCCAAACCCAAGCATCCAAGTCAAGCCTGAGCCTGAACCCAAAACCATGTTGTCACCATCCTCAATTCTTTGGGTGGTCGGCTCTTCCAGCAATGTTTTTGGTTAACAATTGGTAAAAACCGAATCTGAGTCCCACTGATGTTCATAGGGATCGAGCAAACCTAAAGCAGCGGCTAATGTCAAAGATCTTAAGCTGATATGCTCTTGACATTTATATGACCCGAACAGCTGCAAAACTCTACACCTGCAACCGCACACCGTTCGTTCGTTTGGAAAAACACTCACTGGTGTTGTGACCCAACAAAGATCAAGATACTCAAATATGTTCCTGCTAGCTTATTAGTGCCTTCAACACCCACTCAATCAGGTCACCACACTCCCCTTCCAATTTGGATGTCAGCTGTTCATCGACTCATTGTGTATGGTGAATAACATGGTCCAAGCCATATATGACTTGTTTACAGTCCAAACAAAAAGCTACAACTAGAGAACCGAAATAACTAAAAATTAAAAGCAAACCAGCTCTGATTGAGCCGAACACATGAATCCAGACCCAAAATATGTCCAAGAATGTTTGAAGAGCCCACCAGGCCTAGAGAATGTGGGCTTATGTCATAATGTTGAGCTCATGTAGGTTTTTCGGTCATGTTTTCACTTAATGGTTAAAATGCATCCTTCGATGACATTTTGGTCTCAAAAATACCAGTATACCACTATCAAATATAGTTCGGATTACCAAATTTATGAACTGTAAAATCAATATTAAATAAAAATCAATCTATTCACATTTGTAAACTTTATAAATCATATTAAATTTTGCTTATACTAATTGAATGCTACCAACACTACTACAATATTGAACATCAGCCACACACCAAAGTGTGGTCCCTGATACTACACCAAATGCCACATATAATGTAAAGGCTAAAGGTCACACTCGGGTGTGTGGTTGTTGCTCAATATTGGTGTAGTGCAACAAGACGTGTCATTTTATCAATCACACTTTATTTAACTACCATTTACGTAAAATTATCATTTATTTTTAATAAATTAGACAACAAAGATTTCTCTCGTGGTTAGATAAGTTGAATAAGATTTCACCTAACCTTGAAGTATAATCAGGTATTGTATATATACTGAGCTTGTCGAAGGAAAGAAACTATCTTGAGTTCCTTCTCTTTTATTTTATTTGTGAGACATATCCATGGCTAGAAAGAAAGTGAAAATAGCCTATATCATCAACAATTCAGCCAGAAAAGCTACATTCAATAAAAGAAAGAAGGGTATGATGAAGAAGTTGGGCGAACTAAGCATTCTTTGTGGAGTCGATGCATGTGCTATAGTTTATAGCCCATTTGACTCTCAAGTTGAAGTTTGGCCTTCCCAATCAGGGGTTGAAAATGTTCTAGAAAAATTCAAGAATTTGCCTGTGATAGAGAAGAGCAGGAAGATGTTGAGCCAGGAAACCTATCTGACTAGGATGATCTTTAAAGCAAATGAACAGTTAAAGAAAGTGAGAAGAAAAAATCGTGAGAACGAAATGAAAGCTGTATTGTTTCAAAGTCTCACAACAAGACTTCCTCAATTTCAGAATCTGAAGTTGATGGATATGGATGTTCTTGGGCAGCTTATCAACAATAAATTGGATGATGTTGATAACAAAGGAAAGACTCTTGGTGAGAAGGTGACTGGGAACCAAAATCAAGACCAATAATGCATGTAAAAATAGCTGATCAAAAGTGAAACCTCTCCAATATGAGCTTTGTTGGTTAGGACGTTAGTTTCGAGTTTGCATTCTCATATCTTCAATTCACAGTGTCGTTTCCAGCTCTTATATAAGTTTATGTAATAAGTGAGATTTATTCTCTAGATTGTCCCCCTGTAAGGAACTAGAATCGCATAATCATTTATTTTCTAAAGTAAAAATTCATTAATAAAGATATAATATTTTTAGTCCTTAATTCAACTCTTCCATCTTTATCTTCAATGTTTATTTATTTTTTATTCAATCCATTAATTTCACTCATATTTAGGGGGAGCCAAATTATTTAGCAGAAAATATTGCAGATATGGGAGTTGCAGATATGGGTCACTCGACTCTAACTGTTGGTTAGTGGAATGAACTACCTAGCTTTGTATGTGCTCAATGCTTTCAACTTCGATTTTCATGGCATAGGTTGTCTTTCTTTTGTATGTTGTTATCAAACAAAATGTTTGACAATTAAGGTGTTGATCAACAAAACCATATAAAAGGATTTGCCCCCAAAAGGGGTTGACAAAAAATCTTCATATGAGCTTAGTTTCACTCTTTAGACAAATATTGATGCCCAAAAGAGTTCAACATCATCCATTTAGAAATAATATGCACAAATGATAAGAACGCCACTGTTACAGTTTTACCCCTTTGATGAATATGAGCAAAAAGAAAACTAAATAAGCAAAAAATACAAAAACAAAACTTTAACTGTCTGAAGTGCAATTTTAAATGTTATTATAACTGGGCAAGGCAATACAAATATACAAACAGGTAATCATGAGAAATTTCCGCACAAATTACGGACAACTTGATGCGCAAGTTTACTCGCATTTAAAGTAGGTGTTCACCTATAAATAGTCAGCATCATAGCCACGTAAAATGATCTCGTTCTATCTCTTCTCATTATACTCAACAAAGAGAAGGACGTTTTATTAACTTGAGCATAAGAAGGTTTTATGCAAGTACCTTCCCTTTTTCTCTCAGCAATCAAGCCTCGAGTCAACGGTATGAGCAAGCTTCTTCAAAGTCCCTAGTTAGCTCATGCTATTGGCCGGAGAGTCAAACTCATTAACATAATTCTTCGTCACCATCTGTCATCCATGAACCGCCAATCCCATCCAGAGCCACACATGCAACATCACTCAAAGACAGTGCGCCACCACCCACCAAAATTGATGCACACCACCAATTGCCAAGAAATACGAAACTCCACCCCCTAGGGGCAGAGCCACATAAGGGCCTAGTGGCTCTCGTGGCCCACTAGACTTTTAGATAAGTGTCATTAATCATTCCAAGTTTTTTTCTTGTTCTAGTGGTTAGACCCATATTTCCATCAGACCACACAACAATTGTGTCGGCTGATGCATATGCATTGTGTTTATGCTCTAAAAGAGAGCTCCACGGTCTGATTCTGCATATAGCAAGAAGTTTTTTTTTTGGTGTACTACTTTCTCTTTTTCTTTTTTTTTTTCAAATCTCATGGTATTTTTTTATTTTGAATAAAGGCCAGATGCGACTTTTCTCAAACCTTCGTTAATAAAACTGTTGAATAAAAGCTGGGGGAGAGAAGTGTGTGTGTGAGAAAGAGAGAGAGCGCTCTACTTCCAGTCTCTTCCAATCAAGAAGCACTAGATTAGGGATACGCTTTACCTTGAGAAAAAGACATGGAACCTGAATCCTGATTACAAAAAGCATATATGTCATGGACCGAGTTTGAGTGAAGCAAGTCCATGACACAAGTCCATCATGCAAGGTCCAAGCCCAAGGAGAAGTGCCTTGACATTCATGAAGATGGTGGACATACCTAGAGAATTCTAGAACCCTTTAGAATTCTCTAGCTTAGATAGTTTCTTGTAGATAACTTGTGTACATTCTAGAACATAGAATTGTAGTCATTGGATTAAGTGAATCCTAGCCATCCATTGAGGAGGTGCTAGGCTATAAATAGGAGGTCAAGGCTCTTAGCCAAACCATCCTAGAAAGCCTTGTAAAGTTCTCAACATCAATACAAAGTTCATTTCTCCCACATTGCCTAGGTGTTTGCTTTGCTTAGCTTTGCTTTGCATACTTAGCCTACTTGTAACATTCTTGCTCTCTTGTGTTGCTCTTGTTTCCGCTGCGTAGAGGCGAGGCTGACTTGGAGAAGTTCGAGGAGGTGAACAACTCTAAGGCCGCACGGTTGGTGGAGAAGCGAAGTTTTCATCCCGTGACAAGTGGTATCAGAGCTTCGGCTGCTCGTGCAACAACACAAAGAGAAAGAAGATGTCCGGAGAAGGAGTTTTGGTGGTGGAGCAAGCTGCTGCTGCTGGCGCCAAGAGGAGCCACAAAGAAGTTCTTGCTGCCTTAGATGCACGGCTCGGAAAGGTGGAATCGGCCGTGGTCGAGTTTGACACTCAACTTGACGATGACGTCGTGACAAAGGGGGATCTCGCAGCCATGGTGGAAGCGTTGCGAGAGCAAATGCACGACGCTCTCAACATGATGGCAGATAAGATCCGAGGGGAGGTCCAAGGAAAGCTTGACCAAATGTCCACCGAGCTCACAACCCTCCGAGAGGAAGTGAAGGAGGTTCGGGGAGATTGGGCGCTTTGCAAAGAGGCTGCGTTGAGCAAGTCGCAAGGGCCAAAGGAGACAAAGGCGTTGGACTCTTTCAAACCCAAATCCTTCAATGGGAAGAGGGAAGCTAAAGAGCTTGACACCTTTCTATGGAATATGGAAAGGTACTTCAAGTTTCTAAAGCTTGAGGATGATGAGTCCAAGATTTCGACGACAACCGTGTTCCTAGCCGACAATGCCCTCATGTGGTGGCGTCGAATGAGCATGGAAATGGAGCAAGGTACGTTCTCTCTCAATACTTGGGAAGAGTTCAAGAAGGATATCAAGCTGCATTTCTATCCCCAAAATGCTCAATATGAAGCGAAGGAGAAGCTTCGGTGGCTAAAGCAAACCGGTAGCGTCAAGGACTATGTCAACACCTTTGTCAACTTGTTATTCGAAGTGCCCACTATGCCAGAGGAGGACAAGCTCGTGTACTTCATGAGTGGATTACAAAGTTGGGCCAAGCTTGAGTTGCAAAGAAGACAAGTGCAAGACTTGTCACAAGCCATTGCCGCTGTCGAGTCCCTCATCGAATTCAAAGTTAGCCACCAAGGCGACAACAAGTTCAAGGGGAAGAAGGTGAGCTATGAGAAGAGTGGGGGAGACGTGCCAAAGCCGAAGGAGAAGCCCGAGTCAAATCACAAGCCGAAGGTGAAGAGCTTCGAAAGCCACGACAAGTCCGCAAGCAAAGCTTGGGAGGTGAAGTGCTACTTATGTGACGGCCCTCACATGATGCGCGACTGCCCTCAAAAGAAAGCCCTCAAAGCAATGGCCTTGCAAGGGACTAGGATCGAGGCGGAGGAGGACGATGATGCAGCAAGGATGGGGTGCATCCGGCTGCTCAATGCCGTGAAGGCTAGCGTCCCTCAACCAAGGCAACAAGCGAAAGGCGGATCGCTTTACATCGATGTCAAGGTGAAAGACACGATGGTTCGTGCCTTGGTAGATTGCGGAGCGACTCATAACTTCATGACGTCGGAAGAAGCGAGGAAGCTTAGCCTCCGAGTCACGAAGGAGTCCGGCAGCGTGAAGACGGTGAATACGCCTGCCACCCCCATTGTTGGCGTAGCACACGATGTAGAGGTTCACATCGGTGCTTGGAAGGGAAAAGTGGATTTCACCGTGGTCAAGATGGACGACTATGGTGTAGTGATCGGCCTTGAGTTCATGGTCAAGGTACGAGCCTTTCCCATTCCATTATATAACATCTTTTGCATAGTTGCGGATGGAAAGTTGCCTTGCATAGTGCCCGTGGAGAGGCAAGCAAGGGAGAAGACAAATGTTTTATCCGCCATGCAACTCGCCAAAGCATGGAAGAAAGGCGAGCCCACTTTCCTAGCAACCTTGAAGGGGGATGAAGAGGTTGGAGGAAAGCCCGAACCCTTGCCAAAGACAATAGAGGCAATCCTTGAGGAGTTTGGAGATGTAATGCCCAAGGAGTTGTCGAAGAGGCTGCCACCAAGGAGGGAGGTGGATCATGCCATTGAGTTGGAGCCCGGAGCAAGGCCGCCATCAAGATCCCCCTATAGAATGGCACCACCCGAGTTAGAGGAGCTCCGAAAGCAACTTAAGGAGTTGCTTGATGCCGGCTACATTCAACCATCCAAGAGTCCATACGGCGCCCCCGTCTTGTTCCAAAGGAAGAAGGAAGGCTCATTGAGGATGTGCATCGACTACCGGGCGCTTAACAAGATCACCATCAAGAACAAGTATCTCATCCCTTTGATTGCTGAACTATTTGATCAATTGGGAGGAGCAAGATATTTCACCAAGCTAGATCTTCGCTCGGGATACTATCAAGTGAGGATTGCACCCGGAGATGAACCGAAGACCGCATGTGTAACAAGATACGGATCGTTCGAGTTCCTAGTCATGCCATTCGGTCTCACCAATGCCCCGGCAACCTTTTGCACCTTAATGAACAAGGTATTCTATCCTTACCTTGATAAGTTTGTGGTAGTTTATATTGATGACATTGTGGTCTATAGCAAAACCTTGGAGGAGCACGTCGAGCACCTTCGCATAGTGTTCCAAACCCTTCGGGAGAACGAACTCTATGTGAAGAAGGAGAAATGTTCCTTTGCCAAGGAGGAAGTGGACTTCCTAGGCCACAAGATCAAGGATGGAAAGCTCTTGATGGAGGAAAGCAAGGTGAAGGCCATCCAAGATTGGGAGCCGCCAACCAAGGTACCCGCACTTCGATCTTTCCTTGGCTTGGTTAATTATTACTGAAGGTTCATCAAGGGATACTCCGCTATTGTGGCACCCTTAACGGACCTCTTGAAGAAGAACAAGACATGAGAGTGGACGGATCGGTGCCAACAAGCCTTTGAAGACTTGAAGAAGGCTTTGATGGAGGAACCCGTGCTAAGGCTGCCGGACCTTAGCAAACCATTTGAGGTGCACACCGATGCGTCGGACTTTGCCATTAGTGGTGTACTTATGCAAGAGGGACATCTGATAGCATTTGAAAGCCGCAAGCTCAATGACACCGAGAGGCGATACTCGGTGCATGAGAATGAGATGATTGCCGTAGTTCATTGCTTGCGCACTTGGAGGCATTACTTGCTTGGTTCCCACTTCATAGTCCGAACCGACAATGTCGCCACAAGCTACTTTCAAACGCAGCAAAAGCTCACCCCTAAGCAAGCGAGGTGGCAAGAGTTCCTTGCCGAGTTCGACTACAAGTTGGAATACAAGCAAGGCAAAGAGAACGTGGTAGCGGATGCCCTAAGCCGAAAAGCTGAGCTAGCACCCGTCGTGCTTACGCCTCAAAGCAACCTCATGGGAAGAATCAAGGAGGGACTATCCCATGACTCTCAAGCCAAGAACTTGGTGGAGCTTGTCAAGAGTGGAACGACAAGGCGATTTTGGCTCGAGGACGAGTTGCTTTACACAACGGGGAAGCGGCTCTATGTCCCGAAATGGGACAACTTGAGAAGGGAGATATTGAAGGAGTGCCATGACTCAAAGTGGGCGGGTCACTCCGGCACTCATCGCACTTTGGCATTGCTTAGCGACACCTACTATTGGCCACACATGCGAGACGATGTGGATTCATATGTGAAGACTTGCCTTATGTGCCAACAAGACAAGGTGGAGCAAAAGCACCCGGGAGGGCTGTTGGAACCCCTTCCCATTCCCTCAAGACCGTGGGAAAGCCTAAGCATGGACTTCATCACCAATCTACCCAAGTCCGATGGTTGCGGATCCATCTTCGTTGTGGTAGATCGATTCACCAAATATGCCACCTTCATCCCGGCACCCGTGGAGTGTACCGCGGAGGTAGCGGCATGCTTATTCCTCAAGCATGTGGTGAAGTATTGGGGAGTTCTGAGAAGCATAGTAAGTGATCAAGATGCTCGATTCACCGGGAGGTTTTGGTCGGAACTCTTCAAATTACTCGGGGCAAAGTTGAACTTTTCCACGGCCTTTCATCTGCAAACGGATGGACAAACGGAGCGCGTGAATGCCTTATTGGAGCTATACTTAAGGCATTACGTGAGCGCCAACCAAAAGGATTGGGCAAAGTTGCTTGATGTTGCCCAATTCTCTTATAACTTGCAGCGGTCCGAGTCAACGGGAGCAAGTCCGTTCGAGCTAGCAACCGGACAACAACCATTGACTCCAAGCACGTTGGTGACCGGCTACACAGGAAGTAGCCCCGATGCATACAAAACAGCCAAGGAGTGGCAGCAAGCCAATGAGCTCGCTCGTTCGCAACTAGAGAAGGCTTCAAAGAAGATGAAGAAGTATGCGGACCGGCAAATGCGACACTTGGAGTTCCAAACCGGCGACCTAGTGTTTGTGAAGGTTATTCCAACACAACACAAGGCGAACAAGGGACTTCACAAGAGTTTGCTACGGAAGTATGAAGGTCCCTTTCCGATCCTCAAGAAGGTAGGCAAAGCGGCATATCTAGTGGAACTACCTTCTAACACCAAGCTTCATCCAGTGTTTCATGTAAGTCACTTGAAGCCTTATCATGAGGATGCCGAAGCACCTGAACGAGGAAAGTCTCACCGAGCTCCCGCTTATATGACTACTTCCTTTGACAAAGAAGTGGATAGCATTGAAGCCAAGCGCGAGGTGCGGAAGAAGCGGATACCAAGGTATACCGAATACTTTGTCAAATGGAAGGGGCTGCCTACGTCCGAGGCTAGTTGGGAGAAAGAGGAGTCCTTGTGGCAATTCAAGGACAAGATTGCCGACTTTGAGCAAGAGAAGCTCACAAGGGCGACGAGGACGTCGCCGACTTGAGTGGGGGAGAATGTCATGGACCGAGTTTGAGTGAAGCAAGTCCATGACACAAGTCCATCATGCAAGGTCCAAGCCCAAGGAGAAGTGCCTTGACATTCATGAAGATGGTGGACATACCTAGAGAATTCTAGAACCCTTTAGAATTCTCTAGCATAGATAGTTTCTTATAGATAACTTGTGTACATTCTAGAACATAGAATTGTAGCCATTGGATTAAGTGAATCCTAGCCATCCATTGAGGAGGTGCTAGGCTATAAATAGGAGGTCAAGGCTCTTAGCCAAACCATCCTATAAAGCCTTGTAAAGTTCTCAACATCAATACAAAGTTCCTTTCTCCCACATTGCCTAAGTGTTTGCTTTGCTTAGCTTTGTTTTGCATACTTAGCATACTTGTAGCATTCTTGCTCTCTTGTGTTGCTCTTGTTTCCGCTACGTAGAGGCGAGGCTGACTTGGAGAAGTTCGAGGAGGTGAACAACTCTAAGGCCGCACGGTTGGTGGAGAAGCGAAGTTTTCATCCCGTGACATATAGAAGTCTTAAATTAATATTGAGAATTTCAAAAAATTAATATCGAGAATTTCAACAAAATACATGTATTCAGTATTCTAAAAAGCACAGACTAGCATTTTTCTCATGTTTATAAAGAAGGAAACACTAGAAAAAACCCTCTCCCGAACCCTAGAGAGAAAAACATAAAAGTGAGTGCAAACCCTCTGGCGGCGCGCCCTGGTGGCGGCGTCGTCGGACGGGTTGAATGGATCTTGTGTCCGTCAATAAGCCCAATCGTCGTCGTGGTGGTCGTGGGGTGGATTCGTTGACCAAAGTGCGAGGTTGTTTCGTCGGAAAATCTCAAGGAGGATTTGATCGGTTGTGGATCGGGCTGTGTTCGATCTCACAATGTGTTGGAGGTAGACGGTTGGTGGCGGCATTGCATGGTGGTGCGAGGCCGGATTCTATGGGGTTTAGATCGGATCAGATAGTTTTGATTTGGTTTGGGTCTCATGGCGATGCTGGTTGTTGGTAGGTGGAAAAGGTAGGAGAGAGGATCGGATTGCCAGAGGTGTCTTGGTGGAACGGGTTAGCCGTCGGTGTTTGCGCGGCGTGGCCTTGGCTTGTAGAATGGCGACAGGTGACTACCAGTATTCTCCACTGCAACTTTGGGCTTGGGTCTTGGCTGGGGCATGGGCTCTAGTCTAAGTTCTAAGTCCCTTTATGTTTTGTATTTTTGTTTTATTTATGGTTTATTGCATTTATATTGTAGTACTAAGCGACCTTATGTCGCCAATAATACCCTATATGGTAGGGCACGAAGGGCCTTGTGCCGGTATATGCACCTTGTGTGCCTTATTTGCTCTAGGTAGGCGGCGCATCTTTTGCTTGGTCAAATGGTCGCAACCTCTTAGTGGCAGAATGAGATTAAGTGTCGCCAGGTTTATTATTCGACGGTAACATAGTAGAAAAGCTGCATTATTTGATATTAGGATATGTAATCGTGTTGCATGTCTACTAATCTTTCTATTATGTCACCGTTGTAACAAAGCAAATAGAGTTGTCATTAGAGCAGTACTCCTTGCTAGTTGGTGTTTGTTAGAATATAGGTACGTTGTAGAGATTCTCGATATTATTTCGGGTCTTTGTAATCAGGGGTTTAGGCTTCATGTCCCTCCTTGTATTTGACAGTTTCATTGATGAAGGATTCAGGGCAGCTGCACCAGCTCTTTGTTCAAAAAAATAAAACACAAACTAACAAAAGTAATGCTCTAATGACTTTATTTGCTTAAATCTAAAATCTTACATTCAGTCGAATCTCTCTCTACTACGGTTTTCTTAGGACATGAGACGATCGAGCAGGAGACGGCGGTTTCATTTCGGCTTCTTGGCTGGTGGTGAGCGGCCTGGATCTAATGACTCTATTTGCTTAAATCTTTTTTTTTTCAAGCCTAAGCTTAAATCTAAAAACTTACATTCAGTCGAATCTCTCTCTGTGAGTTTGGTTTGGGGTCTGACGACGACTGGGCGACTGGACGACGTCATTTTCGGGTGTGTCAGGCTCCGATCTTTGAGGTTGGAGACGGTGGTAGCGGTGGCGGCTTCTGATTCGGTCCACAGGGCGGAGGGCGGAGTTTTATCGCGAGATTTTGATCGGATTTATTTCAGATCAGATTGGATCGGTGGTTTGAACTCCAGCCTTCTTTTGGCGGGATCGGATCTGAGCGGCGGTGGTTGTTGACGGTCGGCTTTGGTAAATGAGGGCTTTGTTGCAGCTTGACCTCTCTCGCACAGATCGATCTGGTGTGGCGGCGTCGGCTGAATCTAGAGGCGGAGGCGATTGGCGGCAGGCCCGACCGGCTGTGAAGAGGTCGTTGCAGATGGTTCTGGTTCGATGGGTGCAAGGCCGCCCGCCGGATCTCGTGGCTGCGGAAGGCGGCATTTGTCTCTGGGTGCCCGTTCTGGGTATCCAGAGCAAATAGCTGCGGGTTTGGCATGGGTCCATAGGTACTTGGGCCTAGACTCTACTTTGGGCCTTGGTCAATGGTTGTGGGGCTTTGTTCTTTATTTCCATTTATGAATAGAAGCTCCCTTTTTCTATTGCAGCTGAAAAAGACGTCCTTTCATATAGAAAAAAAAAAGAGGCTGATGCAAAGATCCAAGGTCCACATAGAATTAGAAGTTCGACACTTAGCCTACGTTTTTTTTTTTTTTGAAAAGAGCCTACGTTTATTTATCTTCAGTTCACTTCATTCTCTCAAGTTCTCAATTCTGGAGAAGAGCGTATGCATCTATATTTGTGTTATTTATTAAAATCGTTTGACAATTGGTGAATGGAAGATTGCAATTTTGAAAGCTCTAATTTGTTCTTCGCATTAGAGCTTATTGTGAAAACCTTATTGCGCATATCGGTCAAAGGCAACTGTACGACAAAATGACATTTTTCACATTGTCGAATTTGAATGGGAGCTGACCAAAAAAGAGCAAATTTGGTTCATTCATAATTTAACAAGCAAGCTAATTAGAGACCAACAAAAAAAACTCAACTCGTAAACGTTGATACTATAATTGAACAAGATGAAAAGAAAACCAAAAATAAAAGAATAAAAGCTAGCTAGCTAGCTATATATAGTCAGATACAAGAAGAAAAAAGAACACGATGAACAACTAAAACTGCCTTGAAGTCTTGCCTAAACTAACTTGTTATACTGTTATACATACATATATGGTTGAGCTTGAGAAAGGTTAGATATGTCAAGAGACTATCAGAGCCGGCCTGGTGACTCTTCCCAGCCACACGAGGAATCCCCAGTGTCTCCGCCACTTTGTCCAAACCTCCATGTAATTTCGGATTTGAGTCCCTGCTGCTGTCACTCTTGTTGTACTCCCTGATCATGTCCTTGACATCATACACCCTATCCCCAAAGTAGTCCCTTTCAAACTCCATGTACGTATCAAACTTGTCTGGCAAGTTTTGCCCTGTGAGGATCTTGGTGAAGTATCCCAAATCATATAAGATCTGGAAACCCACCCATACTACTAATTTGTTTCCCAACAGCCCAGCTTCCAAACACTTTCTTGCAAATTCATGCGAAGGAATGCCATCCTTCTTGTGTTTGCGGAAATCGACTCCTTGACGCATAAGAAAGTCGACTGAGTCCTTGTCTTGACGATCACGGACAATATCAAAGTCGCTGAAATTGAACTCCCAGGTGTGTCTGTTTCCGTGAAGGTCTGCGAGTGTGAGACCTAACTGGATTATGTTGGTCTCATTCACATTCTTCCTCATCAGGTGATACATGTAATCAGGGTCATCGAGACGACCTTTGTCGGATTTATAAAGTGTGCCAGGGTATTCTGTGTCTATAGAAGCGAACAAGCGGCCACCTTGGCTAATTAGATTCCAAATTCGTTTGAACTCGTGCGTTAAATTGCTGTTCCAAACCTGATAAATAACATCAGGTGCAGGAACAGGGTCAGGATCATGCATGGGGAAGGGAATAACTGGGTAGTAGCAGTACTGCATTGTACCCAAATAAGGATTCATGAACGGCACAGACGGTAATGGAAACTGCAGATATTGCATATCTTCGATAGCTGCTTGCATCTTGTTCGAAATCTAAAATTGTTTCGATGATTTTCCGATGGTAAGAGAATTAGTTCAGAGAATAACGAGGGGAAGAAGGCATAGGGGAGGGTTGTTATATAGATATACAGCATTACCAAATCGCGACAGCCCTAAATGGATTTAGGAAAACAGAATACTTATACTTATCCTCAATTTCTGACAAGTTTATCTTGTTGATGGGGATTAGGAATTGTATTTTTACTCATACTTGTACTAAATTTTTGATAAGAATATTTTGATGGGGAATAGGAATTGAAACCAAAAGGGAATAGGTAGCTTAGTTACATTCCTGAAGGAAAGAGTTTATCTAAAACTCATATCTGCGCTGCTAGATCAGTTTGTCTGAAATTATTATTACAATAAGCTGGTTGACATTCGGTCATTCACCCCCTAAATTTTTAATTTAGACCTTCTTTTCTTATAAAAAAAAGTCTATACATGTGTCAATTTCACAATTCACTACAAACACTTTTAAGTTTATACTTTTGAGTAAAAGAGTTTATTTTCAGGGACCGGTTGACTCATGTAAAACGGCCGCTCCATCAAAAACTGACTCCTACCAACATTTTTCTTTTCTCCACTCTTGATCACAGATGAATTTTACAAGTAAATAAAAAAATAAAATAAAAAATAAAAAAACAATTACCAAAAAATCGGGAAGGCCAAGCTACTCATAGCTCATGATAATTTTAAGTTCTGTGTGGACACTTGAAATTAGTCAAATCACAGAATGTGAACCACGTTTCTATTGACATGCAGTACCATTTGAGATTTTTGTTGTTTTAAGCCTATCATATAACTTCTACCTTTGATCTTGGGGACACAATGAGTCAGTTATAATGATTTAAGTAGGGCAGACTAATATTAATACTGCAATTGCAAGTTCAGGAAGTTGATCATCACCAACTGAACTGTCTCAAAATCTTGGTTTAAACAAGACATCCTTTCGCTCGCCCAAGTTAAATAAGTATATGTATATAGTACAAATAATTCTGATAACTAAAAACATCAAGACATATACTACTCATAACCGAGAAAGATTATGGTTACCCGTATTGACCGGCTGCTGCACCACCAAAGTAGACTGTTACACCCTTTAATTTGCCGTGCACATAATTTTCTTCAATCTGCACATTCGTTATTTACTGTGAAGTTCATAGTTATGTTTAAAAGGCAGACTGCTCAACCGCAAACTGCAGAAATACATTTAAAAGATGATACTATGGACGGTCACTATTCATTACGGAAACATTGTATGTAGAGCCATACCTCAAATTCCAGAGGAGGAGAAGACAACCAACAAAGTTCTTCGACTTGGAGTAAGTCTACATTTCGAGGTAAGAACATAATCATGTTGGGTGTAATCGCTTGAGCAGCTTGAAATAAGTCATACCTGTGCATGAAGAGTACAATAAATATTTGGAAAAGAAAAACAAAAAGAAGATATAACTTCATGTCTTCACGTTTCTTAAAGATGGAGAGAAAATAAGAGACTTCCCCTAGAACATGGAACACCAGTAGTAGCACCTTCCAAAGATTCACGCCCAATTAATTTTATCTTGTCCTCACCATTCATTTCAAGATGAAAAAAAGAAAGAAATATAGTTATACTTATTTCTCATATTTCTTCTTTCATGCAAGCAGCAAGTATATATATGAGCTCTTTCAGGTTAGATTTATATTTCTGAACTAAACGAAAAGAAGGTTAAAAAATGAAAACTAAATATGCATCTTAGACTACCGTCACTGCTATAAATATCAATGAAAACTCGCACTGACCCACAGATGGCACAAATTTGCTGCAGGAGACTACTGGAATGTTGTTTCCTTACCTACAAGTCCTGAAATGGGAACAATTAAATTCCAACACGAGTACAGATTTACAAAACGGCAGGGGAGTGGGGATAGAAATTACAGTTGGAACAGGCTCTGAAAAGAATCAATCAAAGATTGCAGGAAATATGGTTGTAGAAAGACTTTAGGTTGTGTAGTATCTAGCCATCACTATTTTTGAGACTTTATATATAAGGTTAGTGATAATTGGTGAGGAACAGGTGGGGATGAAAAGGTGGGATTATTAATCATCATGCTTGTTGCAAGAGTTACATCACCCAAATTATGGAAAGAATTCTTTTACAAGAAATACACTTGTGTTTATTAGATCAATAAGTTACATTGTAAGAAAAGGATTCTTTCCCAACAACATTTACAAAGGAGATTGCCTCACTATAACAAAGACTTCAGCGGAAACAAAAAAGTGAGTGACACCCAAATATAACTGCCGGACAGTAGGTTAGCTCCAGCAAACATAGAAATTCCAAGATATGCTTATCCCTTCAACTTCAAAGCCATTTAACTTAATGGTAATAAATCAAGTTCCCACCAACTGCTTTCAATCAGGTGCATGCAGAATTTAGACAGATATCCTAAACCTTTACAATAGCATGCATTATTGTAATATAAGCTCCACGATATGCTAAGAAGAAGAAGTTCATTACTAACCCATCTTTTGGCTCGAGTACGTCGAGTGTAAATTTCTTCACTCTTCTGTATGATGGGCCTCCCCAAGGTGGTGAAAGAAACACTATGTCCCCCTATAAAATTTAGACAAAAATGTGTGTTGAGTCCCATTATCTTCTGAAAAATTCTAAATGGAAGATGAAACTTGTGTGACGTGTAATAGATTTATATGTATTTATTCATGGGTTGACTGCTTTTGAACACATTGAACTCACCGTCATATCACCAACCGCCATAGTTAAAATCCCTTTTTTAACATCAATGATTGTATTAGCAGTAGCCATAAAAGGACGTCGTCCAAGTACAACAGGGATCTTTCTGCTTGAAATTTTGATTGGTTCATTCATATATTTTTGTAGCCCATGATGATGATGAACTTCATCATCTATTGAACTGTGTTATGTCATATAATAATATCAGCATACAAAGATCCCAAGAAATCTTTAAGAGTTCTTGAAAAGGTGCAGCACAGTACAGTTAACCAACTCAAGGAATCAAAAAAGTCTCTCCGCTTACCAAAACGCACAACATCAAAACATACTGAAAAGGCCCTCCCTCCCGCAGACAAACACACAAACACAGGTTTCTACAAAGTAATCATTTATGAGTAGAATAAAAAGCCAAACAAAGGTTTTATTTCTTTCTCGACTTTCTGCAGTATGTAAGCTAAACAGGAGGCCATCCAAAAGAGCAATAACTATGCCACAATCTTTGAATAATTGTGGAATGCAAGTTCATTAATAACAAAAAATTCAAATCCAACAAAAATGTCCTAACTGAATTATGAGATTAGATGGATTATGCATAGAAAGTGCCCCAAACAGTCTGAACTGTGATCCTAAATCTGAAAACTGAATGTATTCAATTTTACCCCTCTGTTCGGGGAAGGGGGACAAATGTGTATTGAATTTGTAGATTACATGAACAAAAGGAGGAATAGCAACATATTTCTGGATCACTTAAGTACAATATTAATAAGATCCCTTATCTGATTGTTGCAAAATATTTTTCAGACATAAGCTTTACTAGGTAGTCAGAAGGAACCACTACAGGACAAATAATTGAATTAACTACTTGAATTAATGGAGTTTCAGTTGATCAAGTAACATGAATACATGATCCTTTTGAGACCACCAGTAGAGTAACAAATTAGAAGGGAAGTTTAACCTTGATAAACCCTGAGAGGCTTTCTATGATTCTCAGAAATTAGTACAGATAGGAAAGCAGTACCTTCAATGATGGTGCAAGTTGGAAGAAGTCTCCAACAATGAAATCAATATAATCTTCCACTCCATATATTCTTGCATTGTTAATGGCCATATCAACTTTAAGAGGATCAATTTCAATAGCAACAACATGACAACACCTGAGAGAGAAGAGATAAAAGAGACTAAGCTCTCCTAGCCTCCTACATAAACCATAAGGTCAGTTATAATTCAAAAGTATCTCCAGCAATGCATGCATGGCCCTTGGATATACCAAAGGTCCGCCTCCTCATTTCCACCCATTAAGGCAACCTCAAAATACAGAACTTTTATAAAAGAAAAAGTAACTTTAGCTATCATATACCGCAGATAACCTACACATATGTCGAGAGCAGATTAGGTACCTCATCACTCCATCCGAGTTTGTCCACTCTACCTAATTTCTATAAAAAAAAAAACCCGTAGCCTATATAGTGATCAGGCAGCAAAATCCTAACTTAGGTGAGCATAAAAATTGGCAAGCGGAAACGGCTACCAGCTTCAATGCATCATGCATGTATGTATTCTTTTTAATTTCATTAAAACCATAAAGCTAAGAACTAGTAGCTGAGCAACTGTTGATCAACACCTAAGCTAAACAATCCCATACACAAAACTCTTTAAATTTTTGGCAGTCACAACAAAGACACTCAAAAATTGGAAAAAAGATTCCACTCACTAGTGATACATTGAATGATTGAAACAAAACCAATCGAGTAATATGACCAAAATAGTATTGGGTTAACTCACAGTGAAGCAAACTGAATGGCATTGCCTCCGACGCCGGCGAAGCAATCAATAACGACAGTTGGGTTTTGACACCTCTGGGCTTGTGTAATAGCAATCTGTTCAGGAGTGACAGAGTACCAGCCCTGTTCATCCATTTGGATCCCCTCATCATACTTTGAGAAAAGATCATATCTTTGAAACCAGTACTTCTCAACAACAGGGCTCACCCCTTCTTCAATTACTCTCCTCTTTTGGGTTTGAGCTGACAAAGCACCACAACACAAAAATGAACAACTTTATGGGTTTTTATGGGTTTGGGTTCAAATCAAAGAAGGAAACTTTGTGTTCAGAAATATTTCAGGAACATGAAAATACATGAGTTGTGCATTTTTCAGTAGACGAATTCCAAATAAAGAATGTAAAACCCAAAAAAAACAAATTTTTTTTTCTGGGAATCAAAGGGAGTTAAAAAGGATTACTTGGCAGGTGGGAAAGCTTGGACCTTTTAGAGCGACGAGTCGTTCGCTTCTTTGAAGCCTTCTTCTTCGTCTTCATTCTCTCTGGCTGGAATGAGAGCGGGAACTGAAAAGGTGTGTTCTTAGACTAAAATCAGCAGCTTCTTTTTATTCTTTTTCGGGGCTATTTCATTTTGCACGATTAAAATCGCGATTAATAACTGAGACATAGCCGGGTGTCTCAGGTCCTATTTCAAGCGACAACAAAAAAAAACTCGATTAATTAGTAACCTTGCGAAAATAATAATTTTTACCAGCTCTATGTCGAGACCTGTTAAATTAATAATTCATTAAATTTATAAGATAATACAAATACGAAAATTCACATAAACTACAATAAATATATAAATTAATAATTTCTTAATACATATAATTAATTACTCATTTATTAAGACTTTATAAAGAATAAGTCAATTGTGACTTTTTTTTCTTGAAATTGAGGTCACCTTGAATCTCATCTTAAATTTTTCTTATCATTTGTGTCGCTTAGCATCATATTTTTCAAGAGGTGTTGAGAGATACTCCAAACTTCGCTTGATCAAATTTGATATCGTCTCTTGACTCATTTGCATGTTGAACTTTTCTAAAACCTCATTGTTGCAAATGTTTTTGAGTGTGCTACCTGGATTATCTTTGTTGTACTCGCATAATGCTTTACGTCTTTCATCCGCAATTATCGATTTTTTTTTACTCCTTTAAGATGAGAAGTCATTACTCATTTTTGTGTTTTTGATGTGTTGTGTGACTATGGTTTTTGTTTATTTAAAGTGTTATGTTTGTTTAATGTTCATCAAATAAGCTAATATAGTACATCGAACTAACATAGTACGTTGAATAATGTAGTATATCGAGTAAAGTAGCATATTGAATAATGTAAATGTAAAAATTCGACAATATAGTACATTGAACAATATACAACAATATTATTTTTGTTGAAAAAATAAAATAATATTTAAGAAACTAAATAATATCTTGATAAATTAATAAGTTATTAAATAATTGATATATTAATAATGTATAAATTTATCAATTAATTAATACATTGCTAAATTAATAAATTTTGACAATCCCGACGTTATTAATTTATAGGGGTTTTACTGTATGTGGATTTAAAAAAAAAATTAAATTTTATATAATATAATTTAAAATTACTACCATGCGAGATATCTTTGGCAAACATAAATTTATCGCTCCTCTCCGTACCTAAAATATCAGCATTACAACAAACAAGAACCGATAGGGGTTAGGCCACAACTTAACATATTCAGAAGCTTCGATACATCATTCGATTCGATCTCAAGAAGAAGCAACCTCTTCCAAGTTTCAACAATATATACCAAAAGGCAACCTTCCCGTTACAATGACAACATTAAAAACCGACATTAAAATCAATAGTCCCTGAAATTGACATTGTAACCATGACACACAAACGACACTGACCCGACCAAGACCCTAAACCCTCGCTCCAAGAGGAGAGACAACTATCACAACAAAAAGCCTTAACAAAAACTAGAAAATCAAAATACCTAAGAAAAAAGAAAACCTAGGAGTTATTTTGCCAGTTACATGATCAGCCGTGACCCAAACTAAACCCACTAGACCTCAAAATGTAGGCCAAAAATCCAGATCATGTCATACTTGATCATCCCGATCCAACAACGTCGCTGCACCACCGTTCCACCATCATAGCCAACATAACACACTGACATTGAACCCTCAGTAAACAACCGCCAGCTTGTCCAACTGAAAAGCCATACATCGCACCCTATAAGGACACTGAATCGGAAACCTCAAGCTGTGAACAAAAACATCTAATCTAATTAACCAATGAGCACAACCGTCCCTCGGACCGTTGTAAGTCTCAAGCTCAGCCCCCAAGCCGACGTCCAGCGAGTAGAAATTCATATACAATCCAAATCTCGATTGTCTTGTATTGGGAGAGAGAGAGAGAGAGAGAGAGAGAGAGAGAGAGAGAGAGAGAGAGAGAGAGAGAGAGACCCTCTCCACATCCAACCGCCAAGCCGACGTCCAGCGAGTATAAATTCATGTTTGACCACACCCATTAAACGTCGACACGGACAGAGACCCAACACCAGCCCGGCGACGCAGCCGGACGAGGGTAAAATCTCTTGTTTTGCTCTATGTTTATGGGCTCATATTGTGGTGAATTTTTATCTCTCTGTGGATATTACTGGTTATGATCAACACAAGAGGACTCGGTTCCTCACATCGATGTCAAACAATTTTTACTTTTTTCCAAATTTTTGGTTACCCTACATCATAACAACCTATCAATTACCATTGTAAACTTTTATAAGAACTTATGTGATTACCCGCTTAAAATGCAATTTTATATTCAGCTATTAGATTATGGGTGGGTGCTCACACTTGGGTCTAATTAATTTCCCATAATTAATCGATTCTTACCAAAAGAAAATAAAGTTGGTCTCGGAGTCCCCACAAGGATCACGGATCCAGAATGTTATCATTGTTATGTTTCAAGATTTTGACTAAATACGGGAATTATAAGTCCAATGACAACATGCTTAACATATTTGGAACAAAAATGATCCTCAAGGTAAGCCAGCGTTTCCATGACATAAATATTATGTATATTTAACTCAATCAATCAATCAATTAAGCAACAACACAAATGCCACTACAAATTCAGAAGTATGGTTTAAATATTTGATTCCTACTAATTGATAGGAACCAAGAAAAAATTAAACTTGGGAAAGTTTTTATCATCTACATGCTAAAAAAATTTCAATTTTCCATGGGTAACTGAAGTCTTTGCATGCTCCAAATGACACAACGCTTTTTCAGTTCCACTCATCCCAGAACATGACTCATTGGCTCCTAAAGTGACAGCAAAGTAAAGATAAACAGTGCAGAGGAAAGTCAGGAGGACGAGGGCTGTTAAGAGGAAGCGATGCCTTTGAAGGAGCGTTGACCAGCTACCTAACTCATTCTGTGAAAATTGTTTTCTGAATGATGCTGTCTTTCGGACAGGAGAAGACAAAATGCTGTCAATAACCATGGTGTATGTACAGACCTACCTCAGACTACCTGAAGCAAAGCACAAACTTGGGGTCAAAATGGCAGGTGACTAATATATTTCTTATCACAAGAAGAAAATGTTGTTGGATTAATTGCTATTGACAATAAAAACAAAGTTGCCACAGACAGAGATTGAGCATACAGTTAATCACATAGATGTTAAGTATTGAATTAAGAAAAAAAAATGACTACACCAGCACAAATGATTGTAAGAAATTTGCTTCAGTCATGATCAACAAGAACAGCATAGTCATGTTCAGGCTGGAAAAGTTTTTGGCAAATAAACGGTTGCAGCAAGTAAAACTATCAACCATTCAAAGGTCAAGAGAGACACCAACAAGAAACAATATTAAACAAATTCTGAAGACAAAATAAGTGAATTTGTTATCACAAAGACCTACCAGACAAAAGGATTGAGCACTAAGCAAATCGCATAGTATCTAACTACCAACAAGTAACATATACAACTAAGGCTGTAGAGATGGTCAGTCAAATTAGAAATGACCGTAGCAAATTGAACATAAGGCTTCCGGCAGAGTGGCTCTGAAGTTAGTTTTGAGGGTTTGACAATTTCTAATTACAAAAGGTGCATATCCTCTAACTTAGATTAATAACATATAAGAAAAAGCTTCAATGGTCACTCCACAGACAAATCTTTCTTAGAATATTTATGAAAACATATATCCAACACTGATTGGATAAAACTATTGGATAGATCCAGACCTAAGCCCGAGATTATTTGGAACTGCAATCTGTGCTAAACAATCTCACCAAAATCAGCTTAGTCTGTACTCAGCTAAAGCTCAAACCACAGGTCAAACATACTGGTGTACTGCCTACCCGAGCTCAATAGAACAGTCCTGGTATAATAACACCTTAAGGGTGACAGCCAACAGGAAAATCATATTTATGAAAGAGACCCTCAGTATGATACTTCCACAATAGCCATTATAGCAAAAGTTGTAGCAAACGTAAAAAAAAAAAATTGACATGAGTGTACAGAAGGAGATTCCTGTAACCAGCATCTATTTAATTTAGTGCAGAATTAAACAAGCAATACCCAAGTGCCTAAAGCACATCATCTTAATCAAACCGAATGAGAAGCGAGCTGGCGATGCTAGGCACTATCAAAACACCAGACTCGAAATTCTTTCGCTTAGTAAAGGTGAATATCTAACAATTTTCTCTATTCTGAGATCCCCAGACAGATCTTTCGGAAAACAAAAGAAATGGCAGCATCATGAGTAGTCTTAAAGGCATTAAAAAGTAAAATTCGAACAGCAAAATCTCTCTCTTTCTATTTTGTGTAGATCATTAACAATTCAGCCGTCATTCTCACACAGCTCCAATTCAAATCAAGAATTGACCTTCAACCGATAAAAACGAGGCCAGATCTCTCTTCTTTCATTTTCCTAAATAATAAGACTCATCTCAATCAACAATCCAATCACACAGATCACGCAACACAAAACATCCGAATCCGAATCAGGTCATTTTTCCATAAGACAAACAAGGATATAAATATGGAAAGAGGAAAAGGAAGAGAGAAATTAAAGGGGGAGGGTAGCTGAGATCTGAAGGAAATTGAAAAGGGAAAAGAGGAGACTTACGGAGGAGGCAAGATCGGAAGTGAAGGAGGTGAGTTTGACGCCGATCTATCTACTGCGATTCTTTTGGGGTCTCTGTGTCGTTTAGGAGCTGAGAAGAGAATTGCGGGAGTGGGCGTCCACGGTGTTTTGACCACAAATTTAATAACAAGGTTTATATATTGACGGGATCACTTTCTCGTCGGTGACTTCTGTACGCGCTCAAAGGCCGTTCATTCTCTCAGGGGGCGTTATGTTGCCCTTTATACCCTTTGGAACAAGGATAAAACCATTTTATGTTAGTTGGATTATAGATCGTGTTAAGGATAATATGCTTTGTTTTGATATTATTCATATCTCACACTCACATATAGCAAAGATCGTTTTATTCAACTTATAACGAAGCTGATAAGCCCAGTATCATTTGGTCTAAAAAAAAATATAGTATATTAAATATAAGTGATATAATCCTTGAGTTGAGAAAAAAAAATTAAAATTATCTTATTTCGGCCATATTTAGCCATATTTAAAAGGCCAGCCTTACCCGGCCTTTTTAGCCCTAATGAAATGGAACTTTAGGACGGGTAAGGGTTTACATTTTCAAGATTCGGCTCTACCCTACCCGACCCTAAGTTTTGTTGACTAAGTCAAAGCCCTACCCGGCCCTCCCCTAAGCCCTAAAATTTAGGGTAAGGCCGGCCCATGATGAGGCCTACCCAGATTCCCAAATCTAAAGCAACAAACTTGTATCAAGGTACTTAGCAAAATGGGTCCGTGAGGGAATAAGAAAATTCAGAGAATTGGGTTGTGGGTCGAGGGGAGGATGTCGCTTATTATTTCTTTCTTAGTGATGGATGCATTGCTAATGGTGGTGGTTGATTGGTGCGATTGTGGATGGCAGCGTGGCCGTTGTGGTGTATGCGTGGTGGCAGAAGTGGAGGTTGGGAGATAGGGGAGTCAGGATTTTGCGTTAGGTTCATAGGGAATCTTAGATTGAGAAGGAGGCAAGGGTTTGTTCGGCAAAAGAGGGCGGCTGTGTCGGGTTTACGAAGAGCTAGCGACAGAGAGGAGAAGGAAATTATGTGAGAGGAGAGAGAAGGGTAAAAAATGGGAAAGAAAAAAAGAAAGAAAAAGAGCTCAAATTACATTTATACCCTCTGTTAGGGTTTAGAATCTGATAAGTGGGCCCTTCTGGTCTGCTCCACATCAGCGTATGATGTCATGTTAGGAGCTGATTTTGATATTTTGTCCCGTTTTGATGGATTTTAAGAGTACAAAGGTACATGTGATTGAAAAAAAAAAAGAACAGGCACACAAGTGAAACATGACCTAAAGTTCAGGGTAACACACTGAATTTAATCCACATATTTAATTGGAAAAATTTCAGTTTACTCCCCTGAACTTTAGGTTTAAAATCAGTCTGATACCTCATCTTTTTTTTTAATTAAACTCATCCCTGAATTTTCAAACTGACATCAACCTCGGCTAAAATTTGAATCTCACGTTAAACATGACATCATAAGCTGATGTGGAGCAGACAAAAATGACCTAAATTTCAACTCTAACCCTAATTTAGACGATATGCCTAAAATAACCCTAATTACATTTAACTCTCAGCCTCTGACCCCGTACAAATGAGATTTTCATTTCTCTTCCCCTTCTTCTCAAACCAACACTCCTCTTCTCTCTCTCTAACCCAATTTCCTTTTCAAATCCCAATTTCATTATGAACCCAAACCCTAATTTTCTTTTCAAATCCCAATTTCATTATGAACCCAAACCCTAATTTTCTTTTCAAATCCAATTCCATTATGAACCCAAAAGCAAATTTCCTTTTCAAATTCATTTCATTCTAAACCCAAATTAAGGCTAGTACCCGTGACATAATCTGTCTCACTCTCTCTCTGTGTTCACCTCCACCATGAACTACCAAAGTACATCCCTTACCTTTGCTCCGTCGTGAATCGGCGGTGTCGTGCTCCTTCTAATCCCGGCCACCACAGCCAAAGGGCTCCTTATCGACCCGGAAATGGCTTTCATATCCAGTGCCATCGTTGCCGAGAAGATCTCCCTGACCGAGCCAAGCTCTTCCTCTACTAGATGTCAGAGAGATCGTCCCCTTACCTAGCTGCGCGACCTATGCGAGATCAATCTTCTCGAGCTCAGCGATGAGGTGAGCTTCTTAGAGATGCGAAGGGCACAGAGGTTGTGATGGAGAAGTTCTGACGTAATGGGGAGGTTGGTGAATTGGATAGTGAGGGGTGATGTATTAGAAGGGGTCGGAGTGCTCGAATCAGATATGGCAGAGGGAGAACTGGAGGTTGATTTCAGTTCTTCAATCTGGGTGCAAAATTAAGAATAGAGCGAAAGTGTGGGCCATTTTGGTTTGCTCCAACTCAGATTGTGAAGTCACATTTGATGTCGGATTCCGAAGTTGATGATATTTAAGAGTTGAGGGATTAAACTGATTAAAAAAAAAGATGTGGTATCAGACTGATTTTAGATCTAAAGTTGAGGGGTCCAAACTGAATTTAATCATATTTAATTAGTGTAATGTTAATTTGGTAAATTAAATTATGACACATGGCATGCGGAAAAAAATTGTCTTTAATTATTAAAAAATGTCATTATTTTTTTAACAACAACACAAATAGATTTATTTGTGTTTCAAATCCTTTTGGAGAATGTATTTTTTATTTTTTTTTGAAAAGGGGTTTGGAACCCAGCCTACCTGTAGGCTCATCCCCACGTCCGGTTCCATTTATTATACTAATATCAAATTTTTGTGACGGGGGGGACATAGTACTTAAACCCCGCGCTACAGATAAACAATAGCTATGATCCTCGTAGAGAACATTCTGAATGTTGTCAGGAGCCTCCTCTAACCAAACATTATCAATGGAACAATTACTAGGAAGGTGCGCAAGTCTATTAGCAACACCATTTGTTTCACGGTAAATATGCCGAATTCTAATAGACTGAAAAGCACTAAAGTAACTTTTACAATCACTTATAACTCGGCTTACCTCCGAGAGATCTTCCTCCTCACTTTTAAGAGCAGCCACAAGGATGACAGAGTCGCTTTCAATGTCAATGTTCGTCCAACCTTGGTGAATACCAAGAGAAGAACAACCCTACACGCCTCCGCTTCCATATTAAGAACCAAGTGTGCATGTAGAAAAGGTCTTGCTACTGCAGCAATACCCATGCCAAAATCGTCCCTCACTACTACTCTAATTCCCCGATATCCATTCTCCGAGCAAAATGCTCCATCGACATTTATTTTCAGCCTTCCACTAGGTGGGCATTCCCATCTCACACGAGGCCTAGCCTTTTTCCTCACTGCCTTAGGACAGTATTCGCGATAATCCTCCAAAATTTTACACCCCATTGAATCAAATTCATGGGCTTGAAATGAGACTTCTGCCATAACACATTATTTCTCTCACACCATAAAGCCCACAAGCCCACAAAAAAATGATTCCTCATCTCCACCGACAAAAATCCAACATGTCTAATATCCATTCAACTACTGTTTTTGCTGGGTGCTCTCTTGCATGCAGAGTTAGTGGTCCAAACAACCAGAAACAAGAAATAAAGGGGCAATTTTTGAAAACATGTGTACATGTTTCTACTTGACCCATACAGAAAAGACAAGTCGAGTCTTCAATGTTGACTTTGCGACGTAAGAGCTCAGCCCTTATTGGAAGACAATCGTGCAAAAGACGCCATACCAAAGATTTGACTTTTGGGGGAACCCTGGCCTGCCACACCATCGACCAATAGTTGTTGCTCACCTTTCCCACTACGTTGGAAGAAGATGAAGCTTGGTCCTTCATGTATGCATGGTGGTTGAAAAGATGGTAACCGCTACATACACTAAACAACCCTCTTTTATCATAATGCCAAATCAAATGGTCCTCTCCACCTCTCCAACTCAAAGGAATGCTAGCAATTTGATTAATCTCTCTATCAGTGAATAAATGTCTCATGAACTCTACCTCCCATTTTTTAGTTTCCTGATCAATTAAATCTCCAACTTTGTAGTCTTCAGTGCCCTCCATCATAGGGGAATAAGGTTTAAAAGAATATGGTTGAGGCACCCATGGATCGTTCCAAATTGAAATATTCATTCCATCCCCAACCTGGTACCTCAGCCCCAATTTCAGCACCTCTCTTCCTGCCAAGATACTCCTCCACGTATAAGACACTCCACTCTTCAACTCTGCTTCCATGAATGAACAGCGAGGGAAATATTTTGCCTTTAGAAGCTTTGCAACAATCGAATCCGGCTGTTGAATGAGCCTCCAACCTTGTTTCGCTAGTAAGGCCAAATTAAAGTTAACCATATTGCGAAAACCAAGCCTCTCTTCTTCGGGCGACACAATTTATCCCAAGCTAGCCAATGAATCTTTTTTGAGTCACCTTCATCACCCCACCAAAAACGAGCCATCAATCTATGCATCTCCATGCAAAGATGTTTAGGAAGCACAAAACAACTCATGACATAAGACGGAATCGCATGAGCCACCGCCTTAATTAAAATCTCTTTTCCAGCTAAGCTCAAGGTTTTTCCCTCCACCCTTGAGTTCGGTTTCTTATTTTTTCCACCAAAAAACCAAAAACTTCTTCTTTTGAGTAGCTAAACTCCGTGGGCAACCCCAAATATTTGTCATGTTTATTCACCCGGGTCACACCTAAAATGACAGCAATACCTTCTTGCATAATCATGTGCACGTTCTTAGTAAACGAGATACAACTCTTGTCATAATTGATTCGTTGACCTGAAGCCTTCTCATACTCCGACAAAATTTGCTTCAAAGCTTCACACTCCTCCCTTCCAACTTTGAAAAAAATGAAAGAATCATCAGCGAAGAATAAGTGACTGATACTCGGGGCTCCTCTGCAAATTCTGATCCCTTGCAACACTTGCTTCTGTTCATCAAGTAAAATACTTTTTGATAGCACCTCTGTACACATAAGAAAGAGGTCAAGGGAAATAGAGTCTCCTTGCCTCAATCCCCTCGATGGACAAATCAAGCCTCTAGGTTCCCTGTTTATGATGAAGGAGTAAGACACCGTCGAAATACAACTCATAATCCACCCAACCCATGTTGACCCAAATCCCATTTTCAACATCAGTACCTCTAGAAAAGCCCACTCGACCCTATCATACGCCTTACTCATATCTAGCTTCAACGCACAAAGTCTCACCTTCCCACTTCTTCCCCTCTTCAGAGAATGAGAGATTTCAAAAGTCATAAGAGAATTATCTGATATCAAACGGCCGGGGACAAAAGCACTTTGAAATGGAGAGATCAATTTGTCAAGGAGATGCTTCAACCTATTCGCCAAAACTTTGGACCCGATTTTGTAGACAACGTTACACAAGCTAATAGGTCGGAGATGACCCATAGTTTGTGGAACCTCCATCTTAGGAATCAAAGCCACAAAAGTTTTGTTCACTGCTTTCATGCTCCGCTCCGAAACAAAGAAATCACGAACTACTTCCACCACATCATCCCCAATTAAATCCCAAAAAGCCTAATAAAAGAAAGGAGCAAAGCCATCGGGGCCGGGAGATTTAGAAGGATGCATTACCTTCAACGCACCCTAAACCTCATCCTTATCAATCTCCCTCGTAAGAAAGTCATTGTCTTCCAAAGAAATACCATTCACCACTCCTAGAATATTCTGGAAATTCTTCGTACATGAAAACGTGAACATATCTCGAAAGTAGTCAAGAACAACACCCACCAACTCCTCTTCCTCGGAACACCAGACCCCTGCACTATTAAATAATCCCATGATCGTATTCTTTTTTCTTCTATTTTTCACACGTTGATGGAAAAATTTCGTATTCAAGTCACCATCCTTCAACCATAATACCTTCACCCTAAAATATTCTCCCTATGCAGAAGATCATTCAACTTGGATTGTAGTGAAGCTTTACTTACGTCAACCGGAGCCGAGAGAGTCTTATCATAAAAAAGAACTAACTGAGCACTTACTCTCTCAATATCTTTTTGTAAATTACCAAAGTGTTTCAAACTCCATTTTTCCAACCATTCCCTAGTGTTCTCCAATTTGTTCCACAGAATTTGGAACGGCCCCACTCCATGAGAATTAGTCCAACTTCTCTCCACTACCTCTCTACAAGTCTCCTCCAACGACCATCCTTCTTCAAAGTAAAATCTTTTTTTCCTTTTCTTTCTCTTTTTTTTTGCTCCCTTATCTCTAGAAGAATAGGAAGATGGTCAGAAGCATTAGGGTCTAAGTGTCTCACTCTAGACGCAGGGAATAAATCTTTCCAAGAAGTACATGTGAAACGGTCAAGTCGCACCTTTACTACTTCACCACCCCACTCCAAGTAAAACGAGGACCAACGAACTTTAAATCCCGAAGCTCAAAAAAGTTCAAAGCATCCTACATGTCGTTCATTTGGCCAAAACTACGTAGAGCTCCTCCCAACTTATCCTCTCTAGAATTAATTTCATTGTAATCACCACCCACCACCCATGCTATATTGCCATGCAAACTTAATTGACGTAGCAAATTCCACGTTCGAATCCGATCCTCAACCTTGATAAAGCCATAAATCCTAGTGAACCTGAAACGTTTCAGATCATTGGCATCACCAACAACCACATCTATGTGATGATCCGAGAAAGACTGTAAAGAGACCTTCAGATCCTCATTCCACAATAAGCACAAACCACCAGCACGACTTACTCCCTTCCCTTTTCTTTTTTCTACAAACCTATAGCTAACTGCCAAAGCATTCCGCCACCCTACTTGTTGCTTCAACCCCGTCACATCCTCCTCCGTACAAAGTGTTTCAGAAAGAAAAATTAACTTGGGAATAGTGAGGGAAATGATCCCTTTAAGCCCCATAACTGTCCAGGGGTTCCCAATCCCCTAGCAGTTCCAACACAAAATATTCATGGCTCGTGATGGGTCGAAACCGGACCCATCATGGGAGAACGTTGAAGAGCACGTTCAAAGCTCACCCCATCTTCCCTCTGAAGCTCCACCATCTTACCTCGACCCCGACATTTTTGACCTCCAACAACAAACCCTCTCACACTCCCCTTCTTCTTCTTGGCCGTCTTCTTTTGGTAGGGAATCAATTCGGCCTCAACCGACTCCCTCTCTACTTTAGTCAGCTCACTTTCTGTAATAAGCCTAACAACACCAGTCTCAGTTTCAGTGTTGTTCTGGATCCCCTCCTCACAAGGCCGATTCAGGTCCAACTCTAGCGGCCCATTAATCTTTCTTTCTACAGATTTTACCAATGCACCCTCCTTAGGGCTCCTAAGAATTGGAAGAATAATTTTTTTCCTAAAAATCATGGACCCTAACATAACGCTGTCCTTCTTAGACTCACCACCACTAATTTGACCTTCAATACAATCAATCCCATTAAGATTCCCTCCCATAACAGCATCCTCAATTAATGACGTACCATCATCATCTCGTTCTTGATTACAATCAAGAACATTAAGATTCCTCCCAAAACAGAGCCCTCATCCCTCCCAATCTTACTTGACTTATCTCGGCCAAATTCTGCCAGAACAGATACTCCAGCATCCCGAAATTTTGGGATGATTATCTCCCTCCCAAAAATGTGGGAATCAATCCAATCCAATCCTGGTTTGTCCTGACTACTCGCCTTCAGATCCACATTGACCTTGACACCACTAAGAGGCTCCGAAAAAACTTTTTGGACATTTAATGTCAGAGTTTTTAATGGGAAAACTTCCATGATTGACTTCGCAGTCTGCTGAATTTCCAACCGTTGTTTCTTATTCTGACGACCATCGTCCTCCTCCGTAGATGGCCGGTCAACCTCCATCTCATTACTCCCGATCTCTTCTTCCTCCCATTCACCTATGTCTCTAACCATACCCGGAGCCTGCATTGACCAACCTCCCTTGCTCTTCTCCAGTAATCCAAAGCGACGCCCATTCTGAATCAAATTCTCCATCGCAGCTACTCTTTCCCGAGCCTCCTTCCCCACTAACCATTGATCTTTTTGTTCAGCACACAACATGAAGTCAAATTGTTTATCTCTAATCACCCCATTCTATGGAGCTCACAATTGTTGGAATCATGATGAAGTAGACCACAATAGAAACAGAACACTGGGAGCTTAAGATAATCCACTTCGAAGCATGAACCTCTACTCCTCCCCGGCAATTTGACATGTGCCACCCTCCTTAAAGGACTATCAGTGTCTATCAGAACCCTCACCTTCAGACTTGAACCCAAATAAACCCCATTATCCGGTTCTTCCATCCTCGCATATCTGCCCACCGCATTCCCAATTCTGATCCCCGTTTCCTTCTCCATATAAAGCGTCGGAATTCCCCAAGCACGAATCCAAAAAATTTCCAGTTCAAGGAGATCTTTCGCAAATCGTCTAGCCCGTTGCTAGCAGTGACAGCAAACAAGGATTTGTTGAAGTGCCATAGACTTCCCCAAAGAACCCTATTCCGATCGTATTCTCGAGAGAATGAGAACACGACCCTGTCACTGCCTTCTAGAACCACCGCCGAGATTCGATTTCTTTCTCTGAGTTGTTTCCTCGGAGTCCACAACATCTTCATAGTACCTATCAGCGCCTACATATTATACTTTTTATCTGTCAGCAGTCGACCCACAATCAAGAACTTCTTTGGTTTCCATTGATCTGGGTCGTTTGGGAGGATAATCTCCTGAGCTTCATCCTCCGTCAAAACCAAACGATGAATCAACCCACCCAACTCTTCCTCCATCCTACAGATCTAATCCCCAACTAAAGACAATAGTCGACGAAGTGTGAAAAACCAGGCAAACATGCGTTGAGATCCAACACAGGACTATAGGTCTACTGTAACTTTTGTCTGGGAATGAGATCAGAGCAAAAGAAACTCTCACTCACCTCAGAGACACAGACTTGAGAGAGAAGAGACTAATTAGAGGTGACTTAGTCAATAGTATTCCTTATTGGAGGAAGTATATGTGATTTGCTTTTTGGATTATGAATACAAGTTGAAGAAGGAATATGAAGTCTATTTATGTTACCGAATAGTCATTCAGATCTGCTACAATCTTGTACTCATGTTGTTCTGTTATTGCACTTGCTGGAATTTTAGTTGCTCACTACACTAATAGTCATCCAGATCTGCTACAATCTTGTACTCATGTTGTTCTGTTATTGCACTTGCTGGAATTTGAGTTGCTCACTACACTGGCTAGAAATTTAGCTGCTTACTGCACTCGCTCGATGGGCGAGTGTTTTTGGAGATGCCATTACAATAGTAATTGTCGACATTTTGTGGTTTACTATGTTATACTCGGAGTATTTGCTATTTGCTAAAATGCCTCAGAACCCGACCCGAATAACTTGCTACTTGTTTCGACTCTCAAAGACAGTCAAATAATCCGAATACGACCCAGAAAAAGCAAAAGTCTTCGTAGCTTCTTTATCCCTCTGAACAATCATCGCTCTCTACCTCTTCATTCTTCGCTCTCCTCCAATTTCCACGAGATAAATTCACCCACACCTCAATTTCGATTCTCTTACTATTTCACGATCAAATTCTCAAAATCCCGTTTAATCTGTGTTCGATCATTCAATTCTCGGTTGCTATTGAAGGTTAGGGTTTTGTATCTTTTAAACCAATTTCTTGCTATTACAGATATATTCATTCAATCTTGTTAATCTTTGAAGTTGAGATACAATCGCAATTAGATTTTTCGTTTCTTTAACTGATGACGATGGGGTTTCTAATTTTAATTCAATTTTTTTTTGTTGAGCCTAATTGTGATAAAAAGTTTGAATTAGGGATTGAATCGGTGGGTGAAGTGTGAAGGAAGAAGAAGAAGATGTGGGCAGCTTCTTGCCTCGCGTCATGTTGTGCCGGCTGTGCTTGCAATTTGTGCCAGTCGGCCGTCTCTAGTATTAGCCGCCGCTCTGCAAGGATTGCATACTGTTTCCTCTTTGCCTTTTCTCTCATTGCCTCATGGATTCTCCGCGACGTCGCGCCGCCTCTGCTCGAAAAGATACCTTGTAATAAGCCACCTCTCAGATATTGTGTTTATTATGGAAATTATGTGTTTGGATGTGAATTTTGATGGAGTGTTGTTTGGTTGTTGATGCAGGGATTAATCATTTTCATCAGATACCGGATAGGGAGTGGTTTGAGACCGAGGCCGTGCTTCGTGTAAGCTTGGGGAATTTTCTGTTCTTCACCATCCTGTCTGTTGTGATGATTGGTGTCAAGAGTCAGAAGGATCCCCGTGACAGTATCCACCATGGTGGATGGATGATGAAAGTCACTTGCTGGTTCCTCTTGGTGCTCTTCTCCTTGTTTTTCGTGCCAAATGGGGTTATTAGTTTCTATGGTAAGCACTATTTATACCCTTACTTTTATCTTCTTTTTCAAAGATGTAAAAAGCAGGTCCGATTATGCCTATTCTAATCCTAAATAGAATGTAACGACGTAGGGATCCATATGTAAACATAGTACCTATTTAGCTACGCTTGAATGACCCCTTCTCATAATTAGAATGTATATAACCCTATGTATATAACCCTATTTTGCACTGCGGTTTGTACAATTTCTAGGCCATCAGGAGATAATTGCTAAGCCTCAGTTCAATGCTAAACTAGATGAGCTATTAAATGTTGAACAGACTGTAGCTCCTTAAAATGCATATAATTCTAGATAGATGAAAATGGCTACAATTAGGTTTACGTAAAATTTGTCATTTGAAAATTGTGCATTTGAATTATTTGGCCAATATTGATAATTATATGTCATTTATGCAGAGACAATTGCAAAGTTTGGCTCAGGATTCTTTCTTCTTGTACAAGTTGTGCTTCTGTTGGATTTTGTTCATGGATGGAACGACAAATGGGTTTCATATGATGAGCAGTTCTGGTTAGTTTGTTCTTTTCATAATTATCGTGTGTATATTCAGATTTGTACTTCCATTTACTGAGTTTAGTTCTATCTTCATTGTATACACAGGTATGTTGCTCTTTTTGTTGTTTCTCTAGTTTGTTATCTGGCAACATTCATCTTCTCTGGACTTCTTTTCCATTTGTTCACGCCATCTGGACATGACTGCGGGCTCAATACCTTCTTCATCGTCATGACTCTGATATTCGTTTTCGTTTTTCTTATAGTGGCACTGCATCCTACTGTAAGTTTCTTAATCATGTTTTATTGCTTCTATTACTGTCTCTATAACCTTCTATATTTTGTTAGTACATCATATTCACTAATATGAATTCCTAATTTCTAGCGCACTTAAATTAAGAGAAGCCCTTTTAGGTTTTATAAGGATATCATCGTTAGTAGCCACACAGAAACAACAAATTTCATTCCCTAGAATGATAAGAAAGAATGCCAACATAGAGGGATTGATCAATAGATAAGAAAGAAAGCTAACATAGAGGGGTTGATCAATATACTTTGTTCTTGTTTAGTAGAATATTCACATTTTAAGTTTAATATAACTACGTCACTGTCCTTTTTGAAGACAGTGGTTTATGATTTAAACCCTGATGATATAACTACGCCACTTTCCTTTTTGAAGACATTGGTTTATGCTCTTGAGATGACATAAAACTAACTGCTGGCCAAAAAAGAAAAACCAGATACAATACCAATGCTCCAGTTTTACATTTGGTTGGTATATTCATTTATTGTATCTCCTAATATGAGTCCATCATAAATCCAACACAGTACTTGCATGTTGCTTAGCTTTCTGGTTGCATAGAAATTTATTTTTTGGGTAAACCGGTCAACCAGATTTTCTTATTATACATACCTGGATATTGTATGTAATTCTGTTTTGCATGTAGAAATGTGCAAATTCATTGTTAATGTAATGACCCTTTGGATTCCTTGGTCTCTATTTGATGTTACACAGGTAGGTGGCAGCATTTTACCCGCGTCAGTTATATCTGTGTACTGTACATATCTCTGCTATAGTGCACTTGCTAGTGAGCCGAGGGACTATGAGTGCAATGGTCTCCACAAGCATTCTAAAGCTGTTTCCACTGGGACTCTTACCTTAGGTTTGCTTACCACTGTTCTCTCTGTGGTTTATTCTGCTGTGCGTGCTGGATCTTCCACAACTCTTTTGTCCGCGCCTAGTTCACCTCGTGCAGGTAATTCGTGACAGTATCTTTAAATGTTTTGGCTTTTATGAAGTTACTCTATTTTTCCGTGAAAATTGTACATCAAAACTGACTTACAATGAGGTTTTAATTTTTTTAACAACTGTCCTTGATGATTGGTTTTTAATTAGAAAGGCTTATCAAGTTTTGTATCTGCAAACAATTAATTTAATTTTTTTAAAACCAATTGCATGGTGAAGGTGCTGGGAAACCACTACTCCCATTGGATAAGCCGGAAGAACGTGAAGAAAATGAGAAAGCCAAGTCAGTGTCGTATTCATATGCCTTCTTCCACATCATATTCTCACTTGCAAGTATGTACTCCGCTATGCTTCTGACAGGGTGGTCAACGTCAGTTGGGGAGAGTGGGAAGTTGATTGACGTGGGGTGGCCCTCCGTCTGGGTGAGGGTCATGACTAGTTGGGCAACTGCAGGTCTCTACATCTGGTCCCTTTTGGCTCCAATTCTGTTCCCTGAGAGGGAATTCTAAAATCCTGCCAGAGATACGAAGAAAACTCGATCTTCGAGTACGTTTAATTTATGTAATGTGTATGCCTTTACTATCCTAAAAAAGCACTGTTTGCTCTGTAAATAAAATTTGTATCGACTTCTGGAACAACCAAATTACTTTAATATTTGCGGGTTTGATATATTCTGCATGAAGTTGATTGCTTTCCTGGGAAATAAAGTTGAACCTGATGTTGGGTGGAGTCTCGGTTTGTTATTTGTTTACTGGCCGTAGGGGATTTTCTTGAATTGGGCAAGCAATTCTCTCCCTAGGGTTTGAAACTCATCCTAAACAGATCAGAGTACAGACCAGGAAAGATAGTGATTTACCATTTATTTAAAGGTTTGTGTTATTAACACATCCCATCTATGATTGAGAATTAATCATGTAATAAATTCAAGTAACATATTTGTAAATAAAATTTAAATGGTGTGGTAATAATAAAAAAGGTGTGTTAATACAAGCAACCTAAATTGAGCTATTCTTGTTCCACTTTATTGATTTAGGAGTTATACTTTGTTGGCATTGGTAGGTGAAACGCTGATTCCGTGCAGAGACCAAACAAAATTGAAACAACATTGAAATAGAAACAGGAGAACCAGTGGGGAAGTGAAGATCATAGAATAGAAACACTATGATAAAAAGTAGAGGATAATCAGTAAGTAGGGTTCTTGAGAAAGAAATTGTGCACGGATCTAGCAATCTTCATGTCATATTTGTTTTGAAAACAATTTCATATCAATTTGGTTGCTTAGAAGTAAGGAATAACATGGGATGGAATTTAGCAATCTTCATTTGAATCATTTGTATCTGGTTGCTAACAAGTAAGGAGCAAAGTGAGGAGAATAAAGGCAATGGACAAAGAATTACGTTCTCCCCAAGCATTCAAAAATTCCTCGCTTGTTAATGGTTTACTGCTTGTGTACCAAATACTGGTGCTTAAATTTTCCACCAAGATGTCTTCAATTCTCATTATATAAAGCTGGTTTGTAGGGAGGAAATGACATTAATTACCAGTACCACAACCACATCTTCTTGATTTCTTCTCCATCGTGTCACTTGCCCTTTGTGTGTACACCAGAAATTCTTCCTACTTTGAGCTAGTTCATCTTCTCCCTTTCCAATTTCTTGTCGTCAGTCATCCATTTCCAAACACCAAAATGTCTGAAGCACTTGTATCCTTCCTTGTACAACAGTTGGGTTCCATCCTTTTCCAACAAGTTGAACAAAACGTGAGACTTGTTGTGAATGTCAAAAAAGAAGTACTAAACCTCACCCTCAACCTTGAAACTATTCAAGCTGTGCTTGCGGATGCAGAGAGGAGGTAAGTGAAGGAGGCCAACGTGAGACGCTGGCTCAACAATCTCAAAGAAGTGTCGTTTGAGATAGACGATGCGGTGGACGAGTGGAGGTATGAAATCCTGAAACAGCAAATCGAGAAACAAGGTGAAAATGCTATTATACCTAAGAAGAAGGTATGTTTCTCTATTCCCATGCATTGTCTTTGCAATAGCCAAGTCAATCAGATAATTTTTCGTCGTGACATTGCTGTGAGGATAAAAGAGCTGAATGAGAAGTTAGCTTTGATTCACGAACAACGAAAATTTTAAAAGTTTCATCACAATGAAAAAGAAATTGAGCAACCTGCACGACTGAAAAGTTTTTCTATTGTCGATAAATCTGGGACATTTGGTAGGGACTATGAAAGGAATAAACTAGCCAGTTAGTGAGTGAGAATAGTGAAGGAAGGAAGAAGCCTCTTGTCATATCTATTGTTGGTTTAGGGGGAATAGGAAAAACAACTCTTGCCCAACTAGCCTATAATGATGATATGGTAAAGGATTGTTTTCATACAAGAATATGGGTTTGTGTCTCAAAACCCTTTGTACAAATTGCGGTTGCAAAAGCCATCCTTGAGAGTCTTAAAGTAGTTGTCCCAAATTCAAATGAGTCGGAAACATATGTTCAACAAATATCTAACTCTATTGAGGGCAGGAAGTTCCTTCTTGTCTTAGACGATGTTTGGGACTCGGATCATAGAAAGTGGGAACCTTTCTTGACTACTTTACAGTGTGGTGCCATAGGGAGTAGGATTTTACTTACAACGCGAATAGCACAGGTTGCTAGCGCAATTGGAACAACTAGTGGTCACACTATCCATTTACAAGAGTTAAGTGAAGAAACTTGTCGGTCATTGTTCTATCATATTGCATGTTTTGATGGTGCAAGAAAAGAGTCTGAAAAGTTTGAAGATATTGGTAATAAAATTGTAAAGAGGTGCAAAGGCTTGCCTCTTGCTGCAAAGACTTTGGGTAGTCTAATGCGGTATAAGAATACAATAGAGCAATGGGTAGATGTTTTAAATAGTAAGATATGGGAAATACAAGAGGTTGAGCAGCACGTTTTCCAACCTTTACTACTAAGTTACTATGATTTAGAACCACTGTTCAAACGTTGTGTCTTGTATTGTGTCACGTTTCCTAAAGATTATGTAATTGATAAAGATGAGTTAGTTGAGTTGTGGATGTCACAAGATTATCTTGAAATCAAAAGAGGAAACAAAGAAAGAAAAATAGTTGGTCAATGGTGTTTTGAAAACTTAGTAATACGGTATTTCTTTCAAGATTTCGAGGAAGATTTGATGGGGAATATTATTAGATGTAAGATGCACAATATTGTGCATGACTTTGTGCAATACCTGACCAAGGATGAATGCTTTAGTATGGTGGTAAAGGGTGGTAATGAGAGAATGGAGTTCCCCGGTGATGAGATCCGTCATTTGTCTTTAATGTTGGCACCAGAGGGTCCTTTTCCGGTTTCTTTTCTCAACCATAAGAGTCTTCGCACTCTCACATGTTTTGAATCGAAACTTACTTGCATCGGGGTAGAGTTGATTTCGCAATTAAAAAGCCCTAGGACTTTGAATTTGAGTAAGAACTTGATTATAGAAGTTCCAAAGGAGATTGGTGGACTGATTCATCTGAGATATCTGAACTTGTCGTGGAACGATGAACTTAAGGAATTGCCTGACAGTTTAGGTGATCTATACAATCTGCAAACCTTGCGACTTGTAGGCTGTAGTCAACTTGTCAAATTACCAGATGAAGAGGCGATGAAAAAACTGACCAAGCTAAAGCATCTAACCGGTTTGCAGAAGCTGGATCAGTTTCATATAAATGGTTATAAAGGTGCCGACAATGAAGGGACGTCGAAGTTGGAAGATTTAAAAGACTTGCACCAACTTGAAGGGAGTCTCTTCATTTCACACTTGCAGTCGGTGGGAGTTGCGAGCGAGGCTGTAGCGGCATGTTTGAGTGAGAAACGTCTTTTACACCTGATACTAAATTTCGCATGTCCTATGTGTGGGCGATACAGACAAGAAGGGAGGGGCCTAGATATGGAAATACTGAATGGGTTGCAACCACATAGAGATTTGGAATGGTTGCAGATCTGGTACTGTGAGGCCAGCATTCTTTTGCCTAATTGGATCTTGTCCTTACATAAGTTGAAAACGCTTTTTCTCTTTCAATTCAATAACTGTGAGCTGCTTTCGGGTCCATTGGGCAAACTGCCGTCGCTTGAGTCTCTCGATATTTGTGACATGGGCAAAGTGAAAAGGGTGGGAGTCGAGTTGTTGTTGGGAGTTTAAAGATTTTGAACTGGTGGTTGTATTATTCACACACTCGGCCGAAGCAGTACAATGCCTTTATTAGGCTGTTACAATCAAAAACCCTAGATGGGTTGTATAAGGTAACCTACTTCTACAAAGGAAACATTGTTACAACAATAAGGATAAAAATACACAACTAATTACTTGCTTCAATACTCCCCCTCAAGTTAGAGTGTATGTTGATTACACCTAACTTGTTAAGAAGCAATCCAAACTGCATGGTGCTTAAGGGCTTGGTAAACACGTCGGCAGGTTGGTCTTTTGTCCTAATCTGTACTATTCGAACTACTCCATTTTGGATCTTCTCTCGCACAACGTAGCAATCTATCTCAATGTGCTTCGTACGTTCATGGAAAACCGGGTTATTAGCTATGTGAATAGCTGCCTAGTTGTCACAAAACAATCTAGTAGGAGCTAGTTGTCGAACATGGAGGTCATGCAAAATATTTCTAAGCCATGTTACCTCACAACACGTGGAAGCCATGGAGCGATATTCAGCCTCTGCACTTGAACGAGACACCGTTCCTTGCTTCTTGGTTCTCCATGATATTGGTGCTCGACCAAGCATGATGCAATAACCAGTTATGGAACGCCTAGTGTCCTTACATCGTGCCCTGTCAGCGTCATAGAAAGCTGTTAATTCAAGATTACCTGATGATGGAAGCAGAATCCCTTGACCGGGGCTGTACTTGATATAGCGCAAGACCTGATGAGCAGCATTTAAGTGTGGCTGCCGTGGTTGGTTCATAAATTGGCTCAAGATGTGTACAGTATACGCCAAATCAAGCCGTGTAATGATTAAATAAATCAAACGGCCCACAAGCCTTCTGTATTGTGATGGATCTTGTAATAGCTCACCATTTGCTTGTGTAAGAGAAATATTCTGATCAACAGGAAACTTACAAGGTTTACTGCCGAGATACCATGCATCTTCAAGTACCTCAAGTGCGTACAAAGCACAATTCCTTTCTTTGATCTTGCCACTTCAATACCAAGGAAATATTTTAGCTTTCCAAGGTCTTTTAATTTGAATATGCCGGAGAGCAACGATTTTGTTGCTTCAATGTCCTCTAGGCAATTGCCTGCTAAAATCACATTGTCCACATAAACTAGCAAAGCAGTAAATTTGCCGGATTTGAACCGCACAAATAAAGAGTAATCGGCCCAAGATTGAGCAAAGCCAGCAGCCTTTAGCACACCAGAAAGTTTGATGAACCATTGTCTTGAAGCCTGCTTTAAACCATATAAACTCTTGTGCAATTTACACACCTTTGTCTCCCCCTTTCGTCCGAAACCAGGAGGAAGATGCATATACACTTCTTCAGTAAGATCTCCATTCAAGAAAGCATTGTTGACATCAAATTGGTGCAAATGCCATCCTTTAAGAGCTGCAAGGCTAAGTAGAACTCGTACGGTGGTGAGCTTTGCTACTGGTGCAAAGTCTCCCTATAATCAATTACGGCCACTTGACTATAACCTTTTGCAACGAGACATGCTTTGTACCTCTCAATTGTGCCATCAGGATTCAGCTTCAATTTATAAACCCACTTGCAGCCAATCGGTCTTTTGTTAGGCGGCAATGGAACAAGACTCCAAGTCTTGTTGGTTTCTAAGGCTTGAATCTCATTTTGCATGGCTTTACGCCATTCTGGGACCTATACTGCCTGTGAATAAGAAGTTGGTTCTTTGTGGAGGGTGAGTTGTGCAGTGAAAGCACGATGAGAAGGTGACAGATTATCATAAGACAGTACATTTGCAAGAGAATGAAAGGTACCTGACACCGGTTCAGACGATGAAATGGAGCGAGAAGGAAGAACTGTCTCGATGTGGAAATCTCGCAAGTAGCCTGGAGTGTGAGTGTTTCTGGATGACTGACGAGAAGAGGAGTTATTATGACTCGATGATGGAGGAGGGCCCGGTTGTTGTTGTTCTGCCGAGGATGGAGGGCTAGAGTTATCGAGATTGATTGGATGATTATCGATAGGAGCTGACTCATTTGGAAGGGAGTTATCAGATGAAGCCGTTTCGGTAGGAGATATGTCAGAGTTATTTTCTTGTGGTGTTGGAGTAGAATTAGGAGAAATGGGTGGCGGAAGTGGTGTTTGACTTACCTGAAACTTGTAGCTCATCCCAATCTCTAGAGGATTCAGAGATATTCGGTGTATCTCGAATTGAAATACTACCTATTGAGCGCTGTTTTGACGCAGACGAATAAGGAAATGTGCTTTCATGGAAATCGACATCCCTTGACACAAAGATTTTGTCATTAGCTAAATCAAGAACTCTATAGCCCTTTTTCCCATGTGGATAACCCAAAAACACACATTTGATTGACCGGGGCTCAAATTTTGGTGGTTTAGTTGGATGGGTTAAGGCAAAACAAAGGTGCCCAAAGACTTTGAGATGTGTATAACTTGGCTCTTTGTTAAATAACCTTTCAAAAGGACTCTTACCTCCCAAAAGTGGTGTGGGGGTTCGATTGATTAAATATGCAACTGTTAAAATTGCATCACCCCAAAAACTTCTAGGAAGACTTGCTTGAAATAACAAAGCTCGTGTCATGTCGAGGAGGTGTCTATGTTTCCTCTCAACCACATCATTTTGTTGAGGTGTGTTGACACAACTTGTTTGATGACAAATCCCTTTTGACGCATAAAAACTTTTGTGATCAAACTCAGGACCATTGTCACTACACATAGTTTTAACTCGTGCGTTATACTGATTTTTAACAAAAGTAATGAAATCAACCAAAAAAGGCCGAGCCTCAGACTTTTGAACCATTAAATATACCCAGGTACTCCTAGTGTAATCATTGACAATAGTAAGGAAATATTTGGCTCATGCGTAAGTAGGTTCATAACAACCTCCCCAAATATCAACATGGATTAAATCAAAAGGTAATTCACTTGAAATTGAACTTAAAAGAAAAGGCTTTCGAGTTTGTTTAGCTAAAGGACACACAGGACAAGTACTCGGGGTGCAAGATTTATTTGAAAGAAAAGAAAACTGAGAATAAACTCGACTTGAAGGGTGTCCAAGCCGCTGATGCCAAAGAGAGGATAACTGACTCGAGACATTGTTCCATGTTGCTTGCTGAGTTTTGCCGAGACAGTATAGACCCTCCCTCTCAGATCTCATCCCAATCGTCTTCCCCGATCGTAGGTCCTGTATGACACAAAGATCCTTTAGAAACACCGTGATGAAATATGAATCATGTGCAATTTTGCTGACAGATATGAGATTTAAATAAAAGAGAGGCACACATAAAACATTATGTAAGGTGAATTGTGAGGAAAAGGTGACTTTGCCGATGTAAGTGACTCTAGCAAGGCTACCATCAGGGAGTTTGACATTTCTATTTTGGACAGGATGTTTGATGGTGAGAAGTTTAGGATTGCACACTATGTGGTCACTTGCCCCACTATCTAAAATCCAAGTACTTTGCTTGTCGCAACTCATGAATTGTAAAGCTTTACCTGAAAGGTGTTCAAGGTTAGAGTTGTTACCGACATGGTTGGCCGTGCTATTTTTCTTCTCATTCAGCATGTCGAGAATTTGTTTACACTCATCTTGAGAGAAAGGAAAGTTGGCAGCCTTTCCATCTTGTTCAAATATGGCCACAAGCTGTTTGATGCGAGCCTCACGGTTCTGTGTGCTTGACCCTGCTTCCAAACCTTTCCTCTTGTTGCATACTCATAGGTATGGGCCTTTAAACCACAGAAAGTGCATGTTAAGTGTGCACGGCAGAATTTGGTGAAGTGACCCTTACCACACTTTGCGCATTTCTTCTTCTCCTTGGTTTGAACACCATCGTCGCGGCTCAGATCCTTGACGGCAAAGACAGCCCCTTCGGGCTGCTGCATTGGAGCTTTTCCGCCTCCAATCGAAGCTTCTGCTTGCTTTTTCATGGCGTAATATCATCGAATACGCCTTGTTAACCGGTGGAAGTGGATCAATAGCCACAATGGTTCCACGCATTTGAGAATAGTTCTCATTCAGCCCCATCAAAAATTTCATTGTTTTCTGATTCTTGTTGTACTCGCTGATCTTCCTGCCTTCTTCACATGTCATGTCACAGAGGGCATCTCTCTCGTCCCATAATGCCTTCAACTTTGTAAAGAAAGTGGTGACAGAATCCGCACCTTGCTCACACTTGTGAATTGCATTTTCAACATTGAACAATTGCACGGTGTTTGTTTGCAGAAATCTTTCTTGCAATTCAAGCCAAACAGCCCAAGCACTTTTGCAATGAACAACGCTCTTGGAAACAGGGGCCGACATCAAAGCTCGCAGCCAGGTTTTGACTAAGACGTCGCACCTATCCCATTGTTGTTGTTCTTCTGGTTTCTCAATCGTAGGACGTTGTGAGGTCCCGTTAATGAATCCAATTTTGTTCTTGATCTTCAACGCGTCTTCCATGGATTGACTCCATTGCGTGAAGTTGTCTTCCACCAAGGATTGTGGTACGAGAACCGCACCAGGCTGATCCGAGTGGTGTAAATAGAGAGGATGAGTCGAAATCTCCCAGGGCTCCGTATTACGTACAACTATTTGTTTCTCGGCTGCCTGCTCCTTCAGGATCTTCTCTCGGAGAAGCCTCTCGAGTTTCTCTAGCTGCTTGACGTCTTCGTATTTTTGTGTTTTGGTTTGGGGTTTCTTTTGGTATCAAGCCTCTGATCGATGCTCTGGTACTCGGCCGAAGCAGTTCAATGCCTTTATATAGGCTGTTACAATCGAAAACCCTAGATGGGCAACAACTAATTACTTGCTTCAATAGAGTTGATGATGATGGCTCCTCGTCTTTATTCCCCAAATTGAAAACCCACACGTTCAGATTCATGTTTCGGTGGGAAGAGTGGGAACACATGATAAGCTTAATGCAGAGGAACATTTATGTGTGATTTGTCTAGCTAAATAGTTATGGATCTTTATTTGTCTAGAATGCAGACAATTTTTACTAAAATTTATTTATATAATGTGATCATTGATGTATCAAGTTAATTTATTTCAGGGGAAATTAATTGTCAACTACTTTCATTTTCACAGAAGTTGTTGGTGGCATCCATTTCCTGTTATCTTCCATCCCCATAATATTGGCACGAGTTCATTGAAGGTAGAATTTCCCTTCGATATTTCCTAGCAAGTCAGAGTAACTACGATCAACGCGACCTGTAATTTTTCATTGTTATGGTCCCTTAAATTACTCAGACTTTAATCTCTCCGGGAACAAGCAGAACTCGTCAACATGTGGAACGGCTAGGCCTTGTGCAGCTCATTGTAAAATCATCAGAATGCGTAGCACGGTGAGCTAAATTAAGTAATGCATATAGATTAATCACACTATTGAATCTGGCATTGCTCATGTATTAATTTGGAGCTAAAAAAGTTGCAGCGTCCTCAGTATTTGTCTAATTGATTATCTTCTCTTTTTACGTTGTAGGCAGGCATAAGTAATTTCCGTTTCAAGCACCAGAGTATTCGAACTCTCATGGCTTCATCATCTACGAACAACACCTCTGAATCTTATTCTTATTCACTTCTTGAGGTGAATATCTTTTATTTCTAACTGTTAGTATTTATTGATCTGTCATACTTATGTAATGTAATGCGTATTTTCTCATTTACTTTTAATCTTACGTCATATGTTGTGGATGTAAATCTGATATCAGAAGCATGTGAGTCTCTCTTTCTCAGTGATGAAAGACTGTTCCCCATTAATGACAGCAAACGAAGGGATGTGATCATCAGGAGGAGTGAAGATCGTTCGCAATAGCATTTGTTGCCAGAGTTGCTAGAAATAGATCAACAACCCAATTGGCTTTAATCAAGGAAGAAAGGTTGCATTGTAAGGCCATGCCACTCCAACTACAGAAATTGAGTGAGTCCATGACATCTTAGCATTCTATATCTGGAGAAGGATGGTCGGGCAATGATAGTATAATCAAGGAAACTTTTTCTACCACCCATTGACTGATTCATGAGGCTCTTCCCTAAACTAGGTAAATTAACTTTTGCATATGATACACTAGCAATCAAAATGAATCTCTTTTACCTCTTTTGGCCTGTTAAACCAGGATTAGAGTTAAGTCAAGAAGCCGGTATCAGTTCAACTGTCTTGACTTCATTTCTTGAAGCTAGGTCTGTGAGGGGCTGACCATGGTTTAGGGTCATCATATGAGGATGTTGGTAGATTATTTCTTGGTTGTACTGTTGTACATGCATATACAGGTTGGTGCCTTTGTCTGTTCAATTTATTCTACATCACTTTTTTTTGTTCTCTTTTTATAAGGGTATTATTTTTTATTCGGCAAAGTTCCTGGAGAGATTGCTTGTGGCTTATTGCCTTGTTCGGAGGACAATACTATTTTGGCATCATAACTTCTTAAGTATGAAGCATTATGTCTATGTTTCGGAGATCCAATGTTTTATTTCACATACATCATTAGCCATCCTAAATCCAGAACTGTGATAATAAGCTTAAAATCTTTTCAGTTGCTCATATATTCAAACTGTGATAAATCTGGTTACAGTGTCACTGATGTCTTTGTTGTTTACATGGACAGCATTTCGCTACATTGGTTACTAAACAGTGAACCAATGGATTACGAGTGCAATGGAATTCACAAACATTTCAAAAGCTGTTCTTTCTTTTGGCTCCACAAGCTGTTCTTTCTTTTGGCTTACTTTGCTATCTATGCTCGATCTTCTATCCCCCCAAGTTCATTTGGTGATGGTAAGTCTTCATTTTAGGACTGAACTTTTGGCATGTATAATTGGAAATGAGAAATTTGTATGTCTATACAGTACCAACAAAAATGTGCTTAGGAACTAAGCTGTCCTGCAATAATGTGTTTTTGGTTTCTGAACAATTGTCCTCAATTTTTTCACTTAACTCCAGAAAATTTGCAAGCTGGTATGTTAACATGGATCGGCTATCCTATTTTACTGAGCAAGCCACATCATTATCTTTCTCTCTTTATTTTCAGGGTGAAGGTGCGGCAAGCACCCCCCCTATATGGCTATATATGTCAGTTGCAGCAGACAAAAGATCAGGAGGGAGACTAAATAGGAAAGCAAAGCTTGTAACATCTTCATGTTCCTTTGGAAAGATCTCTGTGATATGTGTTGGCAATGCTTCTGAGACAGGCGAGCCCTTTGTGTCATTTAGTGGTCTCTTGACTCTTGAAACACCTATTTAGAAATGCAGCCATCACCAAAATAGACAGAGTTGCTGGCTTATGTCATATCCTTCTGTACTGCCTCTCTTCAGTGCGAAGACAAGCCACAAGCTTCGGTTGCTCCTATGTAGCATTATTTATGTACTGAATTAGGTGTTCTGTTAGATTCTGGTGGTTTGTATTTTGATTATGTAGTGATTTGGATGAAGAGCATCCTGAATTGGCTTGCTTGACGCCTTGACCCACTTGTCCAGGCTGATATCTTCTGAATAACTTAATAAAGTTTTGAGGTATTTCATGAAAAAATGATAAGAACTACGCATAGAACTGTATCTATCGACCTTCGGAATGTAACTTATGCTGGAAAAGTTGAATGATACTAGAACAAACAAGAGGGAATATTACTTTTTTATATACCTTGATCCTATGGAGATTGGAAGCTCAGAGCTTCATTTGCTGGCTTCACTTGTAGTACCGGGTTCAATGAGCGAATCAAACAGCTTATGCAATGCCTTGAGTCCGCTCAGATTGATTGTTATATTCATCCCAATGCTTTGTATTTCGCCAAGGGTTCCATTTGGTGGAGGCTTTTGGAGTTGATTTGCAAGGTATCAGAGCACTAAGCTAAACAACACCAAGTCACCAAGATGAAACAAAAACTTGAACTGAATGTGTGACGTTGGTTTGTAAAGTATCAGAGCACTAAGCTGCTAAACAAAACCAGATCAAACAAAAACTTGAACTGAGAACTTTTCCTTTAGCAAGGAACTCCTAAAAACGTCACAAGAAATAAGCCTTAGCGCAGTGCAAAGGTGTCACACACTTCAAATTAACTTCTGTGAAAAGCAATCAATTAAATTCCATTAATATCTGGACACACAAGTTACTCCAAACACTACCAGAGTGAAGATACTGCAAGTGTCAAGAATGGGGATCCATAATAAAAAAAACTATGAATCCAATGGGGTATCCGTTAACTGGTGAAGGACAGTCATTCAATCTTCAAAATCTCCAGCATTCTCCAGTAGATAGTTGGCTGCCAGTTCTTCATTGCGATCACATGCCAAAAACGCTTCAATCACCAAAGCTCTATCAAATCCCATTGCCTCAAGCTACAGGGAAGATTACACAACTGATGAGCTAATATATATATTACACGAATGATTCTATCAGAGATAGACTAAGAAGTATACATACTCGTTCAATAGCCTCCTGTTCTGCTGGAGTTACATTGATAGCATGTGGCATTTCTTGATCAGGCTGATCAAACATGTCACTGGAGGATAGAGTAATTTAGTGAGAATGAAATGTCAGGATTACAATAAAACATACACCAGTACGTGCAGCTTCAACAAATACAAAAGAGAATGCTTCCTAGGCTTTGGGTCAGAATAAGTGGGGTGGGAAGTGGGACAGTTTATCTTAGGCCACAGTTCGCCAAGAAAAAAAATGCCACCGAAAGGAAAAAAGAAACTAGAATACAGCAAAACAATGGAAGATAAAAGGAAATTTACACATTAATTCTCAGAGAAGCTCATATTTTTTTCGATTACTCTGACAGAAGCTCATATTACCTGCTTGGCCAGGATTGTTAATAACATGTAACAGTTCTTTCTACTTTAACTTGTTATTCTGGTCTGCTAAGCTTTCGATGATTTACTAAGCATTTTTATTACTATGGTTTAAGACATTCGCATGTATAAATGCTCACCCTTCAGAACCCTCTAGAGGTTCATTTATTAACTGGAGGAACTCGGCGTGGTGCTCCTGAATTAATCTTAAAAGCTGGGGGTTTTGCTTTCCAAGCTCCTGCAGCATGGGCTGCAACAAAAGCAGAATGAAGACAATCTGAGCCATCTTAAAAAGAAACCATCACATTAGCTAATGTGTAAAGACACAATTTATATGCATACCTGTAAAATTTGTGGGTTTGCTTGCACCATTGAACGCAATGTCTGGAACTGTAATGGAGATAATAAATAAATCAAAACTCTCATCATGAACAACTTAACAAAGCAAACAAAGATTTATATCAGGCATGATCTGGTGATAATATTTGCTGAACTTCTTTTCAATGGCTTCCAAAAAAAAAAAATGAAAATAGCAAATGGCATCAAACTGTCAAATAAAATTATACTATGCACAATTGCACATTGCGATGGTTCGTAATTCAGTAATTCCATACATTATATCTGTGAAAATTTGATATGATCCAATCATGTCAATTTAATAACTTATACAACAACTATATATTAAAACAAGATGCTTACCTGATGATTGTTTCTGAGGAAGTCAAGGGATCCAAGTGCACCAGCACCAGCACCGGACAATGCTTCCTGGAGTATACCAACTTAGATAAACATACAGCTGCATAAAAGTAAAAGAAAGTCCTTCCACAATCATAAGATTTACCTGCGGAAACATATTCAGGGGAGCAGAATTGGGTGCTCCAGAGACAGGTGGAGCATTGGCGATGCCTGTTTCAGTTACCTGACTTCCAGGGAAATGAGCCACAGGCACTGCAACTTCAGCTGTTTCTGGAATACTCTGAAGAACACTATGTCAGCAGCTGAATACATCAATATAACAGCTAATAGTTAATTAAATGCAGACATACAGAGTATAAGTAGTCCACTGCTCGCTCTGGGTTGTTGTAAGCCGCTCGAAGTGCACGTGTAACTGTTTCCCTGTCCCAATTTCCACCACCCATATCCATTATTTGTTGAATAGTCTGATCAAGATTAGTTCCAGCAACTAAGTTTGACGCAGCTTGACCATAGGTATCAGTATGCACACTGCAATTGAAACACAATAGACTTAACATCATTAGGTTCTATATCAAATAAGTAACATGCTAAGGCAAGAAGAATCCAACTTTGTTATTTATATTTTATAGGAACGGGAGAAAAAGAAAACAAAGCAGCTGCTCCACCCAAAGAGGTAAAATATAAATAGGATGTCGAGAAAACTACACTTAACTAAGGTCCCAACATGGACAGCACACATCCACCATATTATTGTATATCCACCATATTAGTTCCACATCCTAACTACAATATCTGACTCAACATGGAGCACACGAAGACACAAACTAAACATGATTCGAGGACTTTTCTTAAGGCTCAAATCAAATGCATTAAATATCAGTATAGGGAACTGCAGAAAGAAACATACTCAGCAGTATCTGAAGCAGGTGTGGTACTCTCAGAGGGCCTACAAAGCAGAAAGGGAAAAGTATGTTAGAGCGAATCTAAGTTAATCTAACTAGTTCAAAAGGCTTTTGCCATGTAAACTCACGGTGCTTGTATGGGAGCTTCAGCTCTGGTAGTAGAAGTTGTGATTGGTGCAGTTGTAGGTGGAATCGTAGAAGCAGGCTGTGACACAGAATTACAGGACAGCTTATACATGAATAAGAAAAGCAGAAAAAAAAACAGAACAATATACCCAGCAAAACTTTGAAAGATAGTGCAAGTATTACCTGAGCAGATGAAGCCCCTGCTAAGCCTGAAGTTTTACTCTGTCAAAATAGCAAAACAAGAAATGGAACAGATTACAGCAGTAAGAACGAGTATGCGAAAAAAAAAATGTAAACTATAAAACAAAGAATTCCCACAATTGCTGCGTATCTGGGTTATGTTTAATATATAGATATCAGCTTGGACCTTTGGTGCAAAAAGACAAAAAGTAGATGTTGGTGTTTTTTTTTCTTTTTCTTATATAAAGTAGATGTTGGTTTCAGCAAAAATGCAAAATACAAGTAAACAACTGAACCAAAACCAATAACAGCATACAAAGAGATAGCAACAGATATCAGTTCCATGCAAAATTAAATCGAGTGAGAATATGAGAGAGAATGACTTTAAAACACCGTAATAAGGGATACACAAAAATCTTAGAACAAAAGTGTAAATGTACCAAAAGAAAATAGGCATTGTTTCTCATTAAAGATATGAGTGAACTTTCCTTTGCAAAGCAAAGCAGTTCAAAAGATTAATGTATGCGAAAATTAGTATGAATACAAATCTGACCCAGTCTGATTTCTATCTAGTCATTTCGTAATACTAATAAATATCTCATCTGATTCAATTTAGAAAAGTACTATTTTTATGTTCTTTATATTGAAGCAAGCAGAAAATGGGTCCATGCCCTGCAATGTGTTTCCAAGGACTTCACCTTGAACCCCAAGTCACTATATTAAGATCCCAGGAATTTGTACGCATCCCATATACGCTTCTAGTAACAGCCTACTATAGCCAACAAGGGATTAGTAGGATGAATCATGGTTTGCTCCATGTGGTTTGGGTCAAACACTCTCAGGATACCTACCTAGCTATTGTTAGTTCCTGTCCCTGAAACAATTTAGGGTTTAGCAGGAGGATCCAGTATCAACCTTCGTCTGCAAAGTGGGTTTGGGGGATTCAGGGCATCAAAAAGGAAAGCTAACAGTAAAAGAAACCGATAACGCCTTCCTTTCCTCATGCAATCTGTGTAACCATTAAAAAATAGACCCTCATTTTTGTGTACCAGATTCCTAACCCCAAAGAAACCCTGCACCATTTCCCACTTGATTAACTTGTCTCTCTTCCTTCCAGCACCCCTTTCCATGAAGACTATTATTCACACTGGAAAGGATTTGAAAGAATAGAGTAATTAATGGTAAGTGGATCAAGACCAACTGAACCACAGTAACCTTCTTCTCTAGATAAAAAGGCTTTCATCCAACCTTTAATCACCTCTCCACTTCATCCACCACCAGATCCCAAAAGCTCACTGTCCTAAGAGGCAGCCTCCCCACCATGTTTCGTTGGCCACCCCATATCCACATCGTTAACCCCTCCAATCTACTTTTCTGAGTAGTACCTAAATGCAGCACTTCATGAATTGTCAAAGGATTCATGCACCTCCAGCCTCAAAATAAGAGCCATATAAGTTCTCTTTTAGGCACAGATACATAAGAGCTCTGTTAAACCTAGTTATGGTAAGCTTTACACTCCAGTACTCACCGCAAAATAGTATTCACAAATGTCATCATATTATGATGAAAAAATCACTCTTGTATCCTCGGCATCATTATACTAGCCAAGTTAATGAAACCGTATTATCTACATATAGCAAAACTATCTTCCTAAAGTAGCCGTGTAGCAGCAGGTGCAAAGTTGCCATATTTAATGATTCCTTTCATAGGAATAAAGAGGCGGCAGTGGGTAGCTACTAAATTCTAAGAATAAGACTACAAAATAGTTCAATTATATACCTACCAATATCGAAGCATACAAAAATATTAGTCACAGAATCTCCACAATTAGTCTTCCCTGAACACCCAAGTTAGGCAGACAGAAATAACAAGACACTAATGCGCAACTAACCAACATTACCAGAAATCCAATCACAATTTATCACAACATCCAACAACCTAAATCGTTTCGCCAGCGCAATTCCGAGAGAGAGGAAGATAAATGTACCTTGCTAAGCATGACAACAAGAAAGCCATCCTCAGTGACCTTGTTGTCGACCAAGGTGGTTTCGTCTTTCAAGACCTTGCCATTGTGTATGAGTAACTGCTGCCCACACGGGTAGTTATCCTTCCCTTGTATGTCCTCAATGTTCTTCTTCACAGCCATCACCTTCATCCATTCAAAACCCACAAAACGAATTTCAAAATTTGGAATTGGAAAAAGAAAACTGAGAAGAGGAAAAAGGAGAGGGGCTCACGTTGTCAGTGGGCTGAACCCTAATTTCGAAATGGCTGCCCTTGAGGGTCTTTACAGTGAGCTTCATTTCGGCGCGTGGGTGGCGATTGGCGTGGAGGAGGAGAAAACCCTAAGAATGGAAATGGCCGAAGCCTCTGAACCACCGAGAGACAGGAGAGAGTGCACAATGGAGCAGCACAACTTTACCTCACCTTTTTCCCCATTTTCCTTTTCGTTTTTCTAATTAATACTCCACCGCACGAGGGTCGCACGTGACTTGTAATGGATCCGATATTTGATTGGGGTGATACCTGATGTAACTGGACAACTAGGTACCCGATCTTTAAAAAATGACACTTTGATGCTTTAAGTTACACTCAGTTGGTATTTCTGTTAATTTTTCCGTTAAGTATGATGGTAAATTATCATTTAGATCATATTTTTAAATATAGACATGAAAAATATTTGTTTTGGGGGTAAAATGACCATCGGCTGAAGAAAAATAATTAAAGCTCTCATAACATCTTCTTCAAATTTGTAGCGTCATTTAGTAAAGAAAAACAAACCTAGGTAAATGCAAGTTTGAATGATTTTTCTGAGCTCAAGTATATCCTCTATGCATCTCACTTTAATTATGTGACATTTAACGTGTCATCATAATCTTATTAATTAAATCATGATATAAGACGTTGAAACTCATTTTCATATAAGGAAAAGAGCGAGCTCACAAGCTAATTCTCTTTCCTAACTAGGAAAAATCACAACCATGAATCAACAAAACATGAAAAATAAGAGGGAAAAATCCTCAAATGGTACATGAATTATGCCCTAATGCACATTTTGGTACCCGAAGTTTCAAAACTACCCTAGTGGTACCTAAACTTATGCTCCGTTGCCCATTTTAGTACTTCCATCCATGTTTCCGTTAAGTATAGTGATAAAATTGTCAAATACATTTCGTAATAAAATTAGATTGTTTTTTTATTTATTTAAATTGATTTATATATATTTATTTTTGATTTATTTAAATTGTCAAATACATTTTGGTACTTTCATCTTATCAGATTGATTTATTCATTTTGGTACTTCCATCTTATCAAATTGTCAGGATCTCACAATGATATCAATGTGATTAGAAGCAAGTCTCACATGTCAACCACATAAATTGTTTTTTTTAGTTTAAAGTCTTTTTAGGTCTAAAAAAGAGGTGGCATACTCATTTTTTTTATGAGGAATAACAGGTGGGATACTAGAACGTACATAGAAAAATTAAGTTAGAACACCCTTATGTACATACTATGATCCAATCGATCTTTGCTTATTTTAATGCCACTCCACTTAAACTTTTGTTGCGGATATATCCTCGTTTTTTTTAGGCGATTATGTCCTCATTGGTTTGTCATACTCTTTTTCGCAAGAGTAATTTTATTTACACACCTCATATTGTTTTAAATACATATCATATTTTTGAAAGATTTCATATTCAATTCCTGACCCTCTTTCTAACTAAAAAAAAAAAAAAGGAAAAAAAAAAAAAAAGCAGTCTCTCTAACCTTGCTCGACTGCAAGAATTTCATAGATGAGCAAATTGTTGTTTTGTGGTTACCTCTCAAGCCAACCCAAATACCTTCATCATAGCTTAAGCATAGATATATAAGCATGTAGCATATAGACAAAGATCTACTTGTTAGAATTGGTCTAGATCTTTGTACGTGGTGTTGTCTGCGAGTATGTTAGAACAAGAAAGAAAGGAGGGTTTCGGAAGGAAAGGGAATAGAGATTAAGATGAGGTAAAAAAGCGAAATTGAGAAAGAGTTGTGGAGGGTAAACATGGAAAAATTGAGGAATCTTTGAGAAAAAAAAAACATTTAAGAGATGAGTATTAGGAATCAAAGATGTGTTAATAAAATTTCTTTTTTCTCAACTTTTTTATTTAAAAAGAAAAAAAAATCTATCGTAAATAATAAGATTTTTTTTTGGAATTGAAATTTGCATTTCACATTTTACAATTCACACTCTTTCTTTCCTCTTTTAGTAACTTATATCTTGTCTTCAGTAAATCTAAGCCTATAGAATGAGATGAGGATGGGAAGGTCGGCTGAGGTTCGATCAAAATGGTTTGAGAGTCAAAACAGCTTCTGGACAAGAAGAGAAACCCAGAGAAGAATAGGTAGAGGGAGAAACACCTCCCTTTCAATTTCGTTTTCCTTCAAAGGTAGATTCAATTAATTAAACTGTGAGACTCCTTATTTGGCTCACTTTTAGATCACATTTTCACATCTTCACTGAATTGTTCGTTGGTCAGGATCGGCTATGCAGCTGGCGGCAAGCTGATGTCTACCAAGTGAGCTAGGGTTTTTTGTTGGTCAAGTTGATGCATATATACCATGTGTACATGTAATTTTCGACTCTAGAATTCTTATTGATGCTTTATGAGGGAAGTTTCAAGTTCCATGGCGTATTAAATTAGTTGTGCAAGACATTATCAAATTAGATCGTATGCTTAATGTTGTATCGTTTACACACATGCGGCGCGAAACTAATATTCTTATGATGCCTTGGCAATATTAGCCATTATCATCCCCCTCAAAGTTGGAGTAATGATATTCTTCCTCTAGCTGCTACTCAAGCTTTTTACTTGGACAATTTGATGTTAGGTTGTTGCTTGTGGGTTCTCCTTCTAATTTTCTTTGTTAGTAGAAAAGAAATATATGCGCATGTAATTGAGCTTATATCTACTTGCTTTGGCTTATAAAAGAAACAAAAAAACCTAAACGCTGTGTTTGGATAAAGTAATTTCAATTTTTATATTTCTATAGAAATTATAAAATTATGGGAATTACAATTCCATGAATTGAAATTCCATTAATTGAGAATTTCATTGTTTGGATTTCACGATATAGAGTTTTAAATGATAAGAATTTAAATTAGACTAACCTCTGTTAAGAGAATGGACAAATGATACCTATCTTATGAGGAATTTAAGTCGAGAATTTAATCTTTTAAATTCCACGATTATTTTCCCGAAAATTGAGAAATCCTTAGTTTTGACTTTTGATTAAATTTTAGATAATTCACTCTCGTCCAACGACAAAAGAATGAAAAACACAAAAATAACACGTCACGTGCCACCACCACCACAATGGAAAAATGAAGAGATTACAAGTGGCGGGATACTGCATACAAACGTAAGGAACTCTCTCTCTCTCTGTTTATGTTTCTCTTTCTCCACCGTTTTAGCGGCGATCCGATACCTTCGTTTCTTCCATCACTTCTTCTCTTTCCCAAAACCCAGATCAACAAACTGGAAAAACAAAAAAAGAAAGGCGAAATAAAAAATCAAACCTAAAAATCCAAGAGTTTTCTGTTTTCCTTTTGCCATTTTCCTTTCACGAGAAAGCGTTTGACAACAACACAAACACAACAACCTCGTCTCTCATCACATCATCGATTTCTTGTATTCAATGCCTTTCTCTACCTTTCCCTTCTCTCTTTACCTTCACTCCTGTGATCGCCATTAAAACACTCTCGATCAATGCCTCAGATGCATGTCTCTTATTCTTCTCGGCTTCTGGCTCTACGTGGCACCCAAATGAGCTTCTGTATTTGTTTCTGTGATTATTTGGTTTGATAAAGAAGAAAAAGAAGAAGAAGATTTTGGTGAGGATGGAGAAGAAGAAGTATCCGATAGGACCAGAGCACTACACGCTCTATGAGGAAGTCGGCCAAGGGGTAAGCGCTTCTGTACACCGTGCTCTCTGTAAGCCCTTCAATGAGGTTGTCGCCATCAAAATCCTCGACTTCGAAAGAGACAATTGTGATCTGGTACCAAATTGATCAATATGCTTTTCTTTTCTTTTTCTTATATTTCTTTTCTTATTGGTAATTTGATCCATGAATCATGACCACTATTTAGGTTTCTGCTAAGATTGATTCAGCTATTGCCTATGTATGTAGCTGGGGTTTAGCTTATCATGTTGGGAATTCGAATTGTTCACGGGTTCCTTGCTATGTAATAATGAATGAGTTGGAGAAGTTGATGTAGTGTCTAGTTTGGAAGATACAGAAACATTTTTCTTAGTTTTATTGATAATGATCCAATTGAAAATGAGATTAATTGGGTATTTGCCTAAATTTTGATCCAATCCATGAATGATACTCGTTGTAACTTTGTTTTGTATGTGCTTGCTTTCTACAGAATAATATATCACGTGAAGCGCAAACAATGATCCTAGTTGATCATCCTAATGTCCTCAAATCACATTGTTCCTTTGTTAGTGATCATAATTTATGGGTTGTCATGCCATTCATGGCTGGGGGTTCTTGTCTTCACATTTTGAAAGCTGCATACCCAGATGGTTTTGAGGAAGTAGTTATAGCTACTATCTTACGCGAGATTTTGAAGGGTTTAGAGTATCTACACCATCATGGCCACATTCATCGAGACGTCAAAGTAAGCATTTTTTTTTTTTTTCCTAGATTCCATAATATGTATGCTTGGCTGCATGACTAGTTTAACAAGTGTGGCAGGGAATTATTTTGTTTCATTACTTAACGTTGGTAGTCAAAACCTATCATATGACTGTCTTTAAGTTCTAATCATTTTCATCAGATATTAAATCTTTGGTTTCCCAGAACATTAATATGATTGTTCTGCCCAAAGAAATATACACTAGTGTTGTGGCAAGGTTGTTACCCTGTGACCCCTGTCGTCTTCGATATACTATGAATTTCGGAATGAGAATTTCACATACAAGATGCATAGTTTTATTTGTGATGGTCTTTTCTTGAACAAGTTGCCATCAGTGTATCTTTATATTGTTTCAATATTTAAAATCAATGGGAAACTAAGGTAAATGCTCCTTTTCCATTTATTTGTAAGGAGATGGTTTTTATCCAAAAAAAAAAAAAAAACGTAAAGAGATGGTTTAATCTGTTATATATGCTACGGTGAGACAGGTACAATGTACTCTTCTTTATCCATTTCTAAACTACTAGCTAGTTGACAATGATACCCTTTTCTGTCTTCGAAATATCACCAACAAATCTTTCATTTGTGTAAGTATCGTTATATTTCACTCCTGTTATTGTTATAAATTATTTCTCATCACTACTTAATGCCTGCAGCCCATTTATACCAATAAACAATCCGATAAACTGTAGATCAATAGAGCTAGTGATGCCCAACAGAGTTCTTGCATTTTGACAGATACACACTTATTTCCAATTTGTATACAGAAGGATATTTCTTCGCCAGTCCCTTCTTGGCTTGGTGGTTTTGCTTTATAAGCAATGTCCATCAGGACCTAGGATCGAGTTGCATGACCAAAAACAACAATAAGCTAGGATTTTGCTTCTTGTTTATATGGAAGTATACATTTCTTTGTGCCAAAATAACACACTTAAGTTTACTATTGGTGCAGACTATTTGTTTTCTCTTCTTTTTTTGTTTCTAATTTTAATGTAGTTATTATACAATTGCACAACTCAGCTCCTTTCATTGCACTATCTCTAAATTCTTCTATAGGCTGGGAATATCCTCATTGATTCACGCGGTGCAATCAAGCTTGGAGACTTCGGCGTCTCTGCTTGCCTTTTTGATAACGGTGATCGGCAAAGGATGCGAAATACATTTGTGGGAACACCTTGTTGGTATGCCTGCGTTTGCTTCTTTATGAGTTTGAGTGTTTGACAATGATGAAACCTTAAACTATCCCACCAGAGGGAGTATCAACTAATAGCTTCAATTATATGAATAATAAATAAGGAACTTGAATTATACGGTCCAGAAAGAATAAGCTGGATTTCTTGGTCTTATTTTTCTCAATACCTTCTGTTTACAAGCAACATTTTCTTCTTGCAGGATGGCACCAGAGGTTATGGAGCAACTACATGGTTATGATTTCAAGTAAGTCGGTTTAAAATTGTTCCTACTCGTATTGTCTATTTTTCTTTAATCTAACACTTTTTTATATTTGTTGTGGTGATATGGTTTGGTTGGCGTAATTAATAATGTAGGGCTGACATCTGGTCTTTTGGTATAACTGCGTTGGAGCTTGCCCATGGCCATGCTCCCTTCTCAAAGTATCCTCCAATGAAGGTGCTTATCAATTGATACTGTATCCTTCTATGAGAACTTTGAGAACATTATGAGTTCATTGAACCTAAAGATCTGCTGGTGGTAGGTACTGCTTATGACCTTGCAAAATGCACCGCCTGGTCTTGATTATGAAAGGGATAGGAAATTCTCCAAGGTATCTATTGAAAAATTTTATATTGACTTTTCCTCTCAGATTGTGGTTACTTCACAAGAAGTGCTCATTTATTGTTCTTATTTTCTGCATCTATAGTCTTTTAAGCAAATGATTGCTAGTTGCTTGGTAAAAGATCCTTCAAAACGACCTTCTGCCAAGAAGTTGCTGAAACATTCTTTCTTCAAGCAAGCTCGGTCAAATGATTATATTGCACGAACACTTCTAGAGGGGCTGCCTGCTCTTGGTGATCGCATTAAGGAATTAAAGGTTAGAATTTCTTTTTTGCTAACCTGACTCTTGAAACTTATAATTTTTATGGAAAATCTGTACTTAAACTGTGTCTCCCCAATTACAGAGAAAGGAAGAGTATATGCTTGCTCAAAAGAAAATGCCAGATGGTCAAAAGGAGGAACTTTCGCAGGCAAGAATTTGCTTTCTTTAATCAATGAGAATATATATGGATAGAAAAATTGAAACTGTGAATATTTTGTTTATTTTTCTTACTTTCAATAGGGTAATGTTCTTTAAGAAGGTTGGATTAGATAACTTTTTAAATCACATTTTCATTATCTTAAATTAAATACTTGGTTATATAAATAAATTTAGATACGATGTTCATGTGTTAATATTGATTGGCTTATTTTGAATTGTTTCCAGAATGAATATAAACGAGGAATTAGTGGTTGGAACTTCAATCTTGAGGATATGAAGGCTCAAGCTTCTCTGGTAAACATTGATCTTGAATATTATCCGATCATTATGTGAATAATGAAACTTTGAATTGTGGTTTTAAATATGATTTGCTTTATTTAGATCCAGGATGTTGATGACCCTACTCCTGATAGTAGTCAGATGGGGAGTTCTAGCTCTCTGAGTACTCTTGATCCACAACAAAAGCAATCACAATGTCAAAACTTATACCCAGTCACAGACATGGTATGTTTTTATATTTGATTGAATTAGTTTAGCGTTTTCTATGTTTTTCCTTCTTCTTTTCTGTAAAAAGTCTCGTACAGATACATAAAGTGCATTAATATATGTTGGAATTGTATTTTGTGTGTGTTATTGCTCATGAATTGTTGTTTCACAGGAAGATACTGATGTGATTCGGAACCAACAAGCTCCTCTCGCATTTGTTAACACAACTTTTTACGATGCCAGGTATTATTTACCCAAAAATTCTATACTATGGTTTTTCTTCCTCACCAAAGTTCTTTGAGTTTTTGATTCCAAAAATCCAAACCAAAAGCTGATTTATGTGTGAATGCTAGACCTATGCATAATGTTTCAATATTTTCATATACCAGAGTTAGAAATGACAAATCAGATGATGATTCTAGCATAGCTAGTTCTGGCCATGAGCTACATATGTCAAGGAATTCTTCTCCTCATAGCCTTGAAAGCAATTTGAGTGAAAAGCCTAATGTAGATATCATTGGAAGAATGATGGATCCTGTGGCTGGGAATTCTCATCATAGAAGGCAATTCTCAACAGGCAGTTTTATCATATCAGAAGCCAATGATACAGTTGCAAAAGGAGAGAGGTGTCTCTCTCTCTCTCTCTCATTATTGTTTGATTTATACTGAATGACGTAGTTACCTTGTAACTCATAATTACCATGTCCATACCTCACACTTTTCGCCCTGATTCCCTACTCAAATTTTGGTCCCACATTCTGGCCAAGTAATACAAATTCTATACCCCATATCTAACTGTAAAATAAATTTCATTTTTGTGAGGTCACCACTGCTATTTGCCATTTCTTCTATCATGCTAATAGAGTTCTGTGATGTTGTTATTATAGTGTGTGTAAACTGGTACTTTTGTTTAGTGTCAAATCAATTGGTAGCAGATCACTTAGAAAATCTTAACACCTTTTCATAAGAATCAGAAATTTATAACATCCACTAGACATAGGATCAATGAGAAATTTAAACAAAAATGTAAGTGATCACAACTGATGTTTCCATGAGTCTGTGGAGGTTGTCAAAATGCTTAATATATGAACTGCAATAATTTCCAAACCTCTAGAAATCACCATATGTACTTTGCTTTCGATAGAACTTCGAACCACACAAGTTATTCATGTGCTTTTAGAATCCATGAGTTATGAGTCCAAATCTGTTTTCATTTTATATTTTCAAAATTGGAATCATCTGTGATTATCCCCCCACCAGATGTCGATGATACAGAATTTTCTGTGGAAATATTGGCGATATGCCCAGTTGCTACCACGTACCTTATACATCAGGAGTCGGGACTTGAAATCTCAGCTGTCTTTATAAGTTTATCTAGAAATAAGAATTATTGAATTACTAATAGAATAAATCTTAACCAAGATTAAATGTGTGCAAAATCATGACGTCAGAGTTCCTGGAGGATCCTCCACTTTATAGAACTCTATAATGTCTAACTGCATTAATGGTTAGAATTAAACATTTTTTACTTACTTTTTTTAACAGCTATAGCCTTATAACCATCCTTGATATATATATATATATATATATACAGGCCGGATCAGGAGCGGACGTCCGCACGACACTTAAAGTGCGGACGTCCCTCCGTTCTCCACCGTCCGGCGCCGACGACGGCACGCCTCCACCCGAGCGGACACTAGAGGCGTCCCCGACCACTTTCCCTTCCCGACAAGATCGATTTGAAGGTCTGGGCAACAACCTCCACCCAAAACTTCATACAAGATCGGACTCGCCGAAAAATTGGAATTCGGCGGATTCGCCTCTGGTGTCCGCTCGGGTGGAGGCGCGCCGTCGTCCGCACCGGACAGTGGAGAACGGAGGGATGTCCGCACTTTAAGGACTGTGCGGACGTCCGCTTCTGATCCGTGTGTGTGTGTGGCCCTTCCACTAAGGGATCTTTTTTTTGACATATATGAGGGATGGGGGATTACATCAACTTTTTGATCACAAAATCACATCTCCACCGTTCAATATGTAGTTCTATATGAGTAGATCACTTTTGCAAATTTTCAGAAATTTTGGTGATCGTTAAGACATTCAAAACTACGATTTTATAATTATAAGCATGAACGGTTTAGGTTTGGGAGATTTGGTTCGTTCATTGATTTAATCTTGTTCGACACCTTAACGATCACCAAATTGGCTGAAAATTTGCAGAATTGATCTATATATAAGGACCAACAAATTGAACGGTGGAGATTCAAAAATATAATCAAAAAGTTGGTGTAATTCACCATCCCTCATATATGTCAAAAAAATGGATCCCTTAGTGGAAGGGCCTTGATATATATGGCCCTTCCACTAAAAGATCCCTTTTTTTGACATATATATATTGTTCAGCTACATTGTAGATGAATTTTTTATAACAGTTTCCGCCAGCGAAAGAGTTCTCATAGTTTTGATGAACCTACCTACTATGAGTCGTGCAGTCATTTATTGTAATTTCTGTTTACTATGATATATATCACACACACATATATCTATATATCATGTATTTTCAAATTAACTTGAATTAGTGGGATCTTCAGTGAGAAACTGCAAAACCCGCCCCAAAGTCATTCAGATGGCAACGCAGCAGTTCCCCAACTAGCAGATGATATGCTATCTGAGGTTCCTCCTAAAGCATCTAAATCACCAGGCATGTTTAAAGTTTGTTAATTTTATCTTGAATTTATATTGGCATGTATATGTAAAGTTTATATGCATACTTTTGGAAGAAACCTAAGGAACTATTTCTCAACTGCTATCTCAAATGTAGACGAGTAGATACTTTCCATGTGAGGCACATCTTAGTTTTCCTTATCTGATCTAATATCTGAGAAATAGGTATAGAAACTCATAACGAATTAGAATAAGGGGTTTAGAGGCTTTTGTTTGGAAATAGAAAGCTACAGTATCTAGGGCTACAAGATAGCATGGACTGAATTTTTAGTATTCTGTATATATTGTTTGACCTAATAAAGGTCATGGTAAGTTATGGTTTATTTGATTGATCTATGAACTATGCCTTTCTTTCCACTCCATCTGAGATGAGAGTGGCTCAAATAATCTTTGAGTTACAAATTCCTGTTAGACTATTGCTTACGTAAGGTTTAGTAGTATCTTGGTACATGTGAATATTTTCTGTGGAGGAGGTGAGTAGTAGTGTCACTGTCTAATTTACATAGTGCGTAAAGATGAACTACGATACTATCCACTTTCGTTCATGGTCTAATCACATCGAAACTGCGGCATGAAAATGTAAGGTTGAGTGGGATATTTTGGCCTCTTGCATATACATTCTCAGTAGGGATTTCGACTTTTTGGCAGCTACTTTGTATTGATTGTCTCAGGTTGATTTTTTTGATGTCCGAAGAAATATTTCTGGAATAGGTAGACTTGGTGGACAATTTATTTGGGCTTCATTGGGGATATTTTTGTACAGATATGATATTTGTTTTTCCGGATTAGGTGGTCTAACCATCTATCCTGTGATTTGTGCTATCATATATTTGGTTTTAGTTTTATGTAGCTAGCTGTTATAGATTTTCTAGTGCCTTTAGCTTTATGAAACAGGTCCTATTGATAAATGTGAACATCATACAATAATTTGTACAAAAGAATGTGTGTGTGTGTGTGTGTGTATCACAACTCTTAATTTCCTTCTTAAATAATGAGGTTATTGTTGATGCAGCAAATACTGATGAACCAGATGAGAAAGCAAAGGCACCAGTTGTTCAGCAGAAAGGACGCTTCAAAGTCACATCTGAGAATGTTGACCTAGAAAAGGTTGTTTCAGTAAGTCCGGACTGTCCGACTTTAAACTTCGTTTACAGGCGGAGACTGTAAATAATTTGCCTTTTTGTTTTCAGGTCGTCCCTATTCCTATACTGCAAAAGAGTCACAGCTTGCAGGTTCGTAGTTTTGAGGTTAGCACAATTGTGCCAAAGTACATGTTCGGTTCTTGTATCAGTTGCTTTATCTATGATTTTTGTCAGTTACGTTAAGATATCCTCCAACCAGTACAAGAAGTACTACTTGTAGAGGATTTAACATCGCCACACTAAAAGAAACAGGCAAATTAAGTATCATCACTACTCCTATGCAAGGCTGAAGTTCTGAACCTCTTTATTGCCATGATTTAAATTCAGGCTCTGTTCTCAGTGAAACATCTAGACACTCATATAAGCTCACGGTATAAAAAGTGTGAAAGAAAAGCGTTTTGAGATAATATTTAAGGTTGCTACTTCTTCATGAATGCTACCTGGATAAAAACACAAAAAACAAAATAAATCAGAGTGCATAATCTTAGATACTACTTTTACTGAATGTCCTATGGAAATGTTCACTGTATGTAGGTGATTAGCATGAATCCCGCAAATTCCCTGCCATCATCAGCTCTTCCATCACCCTTACCTCCATCACCACTAACATCGCCTTCTGATGTCATCTCACCAGCTCTTCCGGGCTATTCACTTTTCGCCTTGCTAAACTTGATTTTGCAGGGAAATATTACACAGAGGGTATGCTTTGGCCAATTATTTTGTACCTCTATATATCTCAAGTATGATACATGTTAATTTCTCTATATTCCACTTAACAGGAGAATATTCTTACTTTACTCAAGCAAATTGTTGGAGATTTCACAGGTCCAACCCAATGTTGCCAATTCATTTAAACATTTTTAATCTCTTTTGGATTATCCTAACTTACTGTTTAATTCCTTGACTTCAGCCAGCCGATCAGTTGATGGAGGATCCACCCAGGCCACAGAGAAATATTTGGTACATCCTAAAGGGTTGCATGCTCTCCCCTCCAATCTAATCTAAACTCCAATTGAATTAACATAGGAAGTAAAAGATAAATGAAACTATATCAAGGGCCTGTACTTAACCAATTTACTGAACCAATTTACCATCAAACTTAACCTGGAATGTACTTAACCAATTTACCATTTTTTCTAATATAAGTTAATAAAAAGTGAAAGTAGAAAGTCCAAATAGCTGGTGATGGACTTGTGGATTTCCTGTTGTCTCATACTCTGGAGTGCAGTGCTTAACATAGCCAGCTAGGCAACAGGGTGAAGGATCTTTGACATTGACATTTGTATATGAAGGAATTAAGTTATCAATTCACAATTGACTTCAAATTTCACCATAAGTTGACATTAAGGACAATTAATATATCTTTAACTTAATGTAGGAACTTAGCTTACCTACATTTCTTTTCTTCCGCCACTATATATATATATATATATATATATATATATATATATATATATAGACACACACACATGCCCGCTATGAAGTGGACGTCCACACCGAAGAAAAAGTGCGGACGTCCCTCTGTTCTCCTCCGCTCGGCGCCGACGACGGCGCGCCTCCACCCGAGAGGACACCCGAGGCGTCCCCGATCACTTTCTCTTCCCGGCGAATCCGCCGAATTCTAGTTTGCCGGCGAGATCGACCTTGTCTGAAGTTTTGGGTGGAGGTTGCTGCCCAGACCTTCAAATTGATCTCGCCGACAAGAGAAAGTGATCGGAGATGCCGGGATGTCGCTGGTGTCCGCTCGGGTGGAGGAGCGCCGTCGTCGGCGCCGGAAGGAGGAGAACAGAGGGACGTCCGCACTTTTTCTTCGGTGCGGACGTCCGCTTCATAGCGGGCCTGTGTATATATATATAGCTTACTGAGTTGATGTTAGGTGATAATTTTGCTGTATGTTTGGTTGCAGCCTCCAGCTAATGAGAGGGAGACGAAATTACTCAATGAAATATCCGAGTTGCTTAAGAGGTAAAAATAATAACAAACACATGCAGATTCATTGTTTTCTTCTTAAAATGCTAATAGTATTGGATGTTGGTTGTTGTTTTTTGTAGGCTCGTGATTAACTTAGATGAGCTACAAAAATTCAGATTAGATCCTGCCTAATACTGAGGTTAATAATTTACATGCTTTACTCAAAAATCTCTTGTTTTAGTCATGGATATATATATATAGTTTCTAACGTATCTCTTTCAGGTATGATTCCATTATCCGAGTGCTTGGATTCAAGTAAACGATACTGAAAATTGTAAGCAAGAAAAAAAAGAAAGAATATTTTACCAACAATATCATTAAGATAAAAGGTGTATGTCGTTGTGCTGATAATCTCTTTTTTAGAGGTTTCCCTCTAATTTAGTTTAGCTTTCCCGATGATATGATTTTAGCTGTTTTATAGTTGATCTGGATGTAAAGTTGTATATAGATTATGTTGATTGTGTAGAATTTGTTTCTTTTATCATACATTTACTATTCTTTTCACCTTGAAACTTGCATTTTCAGCCTAATACTATTTGGTCAAATGACATAAATCTCTCTTTGTAAATTAGAGGTCGTGAGTTCGACTCAAATACAATAGACTAGTTATATGTGTTGTTTGTTTGATAAAACACAAAAAAGAAATTGCAGCTTCATTTCCTTCAACTTTTGATGATAAATGTTGTCAAATCTTTACTTGATTCTAACAAAAGTTATACTTCTAAGGCTCTATTTTATTCCAAACACCGTTCATCGTTTTTCTTATAAAATCCCTACTAATGTACTTGATACCAATTATTACCACACGCTTATCATTTTAATTTCCATTTGGACGTGTACTTGTATATCCAGTTGGACCAATTGTGTTTGGATATTGATGTTATCAGTCTCATATATTACTAGTTTCTATATATATCCATGTGATTTGTATTTTTAGCCTCCGCCAATGATCCCCTCATTCACTTGCAATGTTTTTGTTTCATGTTTCTACTATGGTGGTTTTAGTTTTAGATATTCGAGTTAATTATATCATTTTTAACCTCCCTGTCCCTCTTAATTTAGGTTGTTTGTGTCCATGAATTTTAATTTCAACTTGTATTTGCCAATTTTAATCAGTGATCTCCAGCCATCAACTGTTATGTCAGTAGTTCAAAATATCAATCACACGATTCGCACCCTACATTCTCAAGCTCTGTTCATCCTCAAAAAGTCATGATAATTTGCCTAATTTAGGAGATGACATTGTCAAAGTTGGGCTTTTTTCCTGAATTTACTTTTATAGTGGCTTGTACTAAAAATACCTCAATTTTACTGTTGGTGATGATAAAATAAATAGTAGATGAATTTGGTTTTCTGCAACCCTTACTCTACCTAACTAGCTTCTTAACACAGCTCACGCGTGTGTCAATTTGCGTTCTTATTTTTTGTTTTTTATTCATACTTTTTTCTGAATAAAAAAAATTGGTTATGTTTATTTTATGGATTGTTAGCCGTTTTCTTTCGATGAAGTAAATCGCAAGTAAGCAGTTACTATTGAAGGAAGCCGATAGCTGCTCCACATTTGCTGGCTTTTTAAAAATTGGTGAACCCTTTGACACCAAAGCCACGTACGCTTCCCATTATAAGAGTGGAGTTTACTTGTAATTGCCACTGAAATTTCCGTAATCAAAATGTAATGAGCAACCACGGGTCGATAATTACAAATGTTAATATTCAATAACGGGAATAGTAAAAGGGCAAAAGATGAGCAGCTAGTCCTATCTTTTGTTAATTTGCTGATTTGGATTATAATTTATCAAGAAGCCTTGAGAAGATCATCCTGTTGGTCTTGGGACAACTATAAAGAAGAAAAATTGTTTTTTTTTGGAAAATACATGTTAAAAGAAAAGACAAACGTATGAAAATAATCAGAGAATGAAGAGGAATAGAAAATATTAAACTACCTGTGATGAGTTAAAAGGTGGATTTATCTGACGATTAGCTTATACAAGGATATGATAATTTGAAGTTTTAGGGTGTTCTTCTAGTATCCGTGCTCGACATGCATAAGGTATAAATCTTTGTGGCTTGGTTTACCGGTTTCGGCTGGTAAACAACTTGCAACTCTGGTAACTTGTCTTATCAGATGTTACGAGTTGTCTACCAGGTTCTGAAATCGTTAGACATAACCGCGACTGGTGCCGATTAGAAAAACAAAATGATGACATAACCAGCGGCCAATTTGTTTTGATATTCATTCATAATTTCATATGCATGCTTGTAGAAGCGATTTTTACTTTTTGGAGTAAGATAAGTGAAGCTGACATACTCGATCATCACCAATAATCCTCACAATAGCACATCGGCCTGAAGCATATGCTCGAAAAGGCACAGTGATCCTACTCCAGTCCCATGCAGTCTTCGAATTGAAAGAGACAGTTTTATGCCCTGCCATCTTGTCGAACAACCTTCTTGCATCAGGAAGATTTCCTCATTTCAAGTACATTGCCTAAAATTGTATTTGAAGGGCGACGACAAATTAGAGCATGCACAAATCACACAGACAAAGCTGCAATTATCAGGGTAGTAACCCACACAGGTAATCCTAGCATCTTAGAGAACTTGTCAATTCAAAAATAGTTGTGGTAAATATAATTAATATTGTCTGTGTAGTTGGTTGTAATTACCTCAAAAAAATGTAGCCCAAATTCAAATTCCAGTGAGATTATTCCGGAACTATAAATATCCTGAGTGGAAGCCGTCACCAGGTCTCAAGATGGTGAAGGAGACCTTGGATTTTGTGATGTCCATGGAATTCTGGAGAATGGGCCTTCTATGGACTCTCAGTCTTCTCCTCTCTTACTGGAACCTCCTTTTCGCCTCGGCTCCTCCTCTTTCCACATCACCACCTCAATCGACGAAACCCGTCTGCATCATCACCGGTGCTACTTCTGGACTGGGCGCCGCCGCCGCCCATGCTCTCGCTGCCCGCGGCTTCTTTGTTCTTCTTGGTAAATTCAATCACTTCTTTCGTAATTAATAGGCATCTGTGTAGCTCCTAATCCATTTATGCGTTTGCAGTTGGACGCTCATCTCACTTGTTAGAAAAGGTAGGCAGTTGATCTGTTCTGATTTCGAAATTTTGGTTTTTTCGAAGAGGTGAAAGTTTGGATGAAACTATTTAGTGGTGTTATACAGACTATGATGGAAATTAAGAGGAAGAATGAGAGTGCGCAACTGAAAGCTTTCGAGGTTGATCTCTCATCATTCCAGTCGATTCTTCAGTTTGAAGACTCCCTACAGCAGTGGCTTTCTGACTCGCAAATGCACTGTTCCATCCAGCTCCTAATCAACAATGCTGGAATACTTGCTGCGTCATCTAGAGTCACCTCTGAAGGCTATGATCAGTAAAATGACTTTATTTATCTTTTATATGTGTTCTGATTTTAGAAGTGTGTAGGCTCACCTTGTTTTTTATCGTATTGTTTTCTAGGATGATGGCTACAAATTACTTGAGTGCATTTGCTCTTAGTAAACTATTGTTACCACTTCTCAGAAACAGCTCAGTTCCTGCCCGTATAGTGAATGTCACATCTTTCACACATCGAAGTGGTCAGTGCGAATCTTTCTAATGAGTGGAGTTTGGTTTAGAATATGGCTTCATTTTCTACTTAATTGAACTGTTTTACGAAATTTAGGATGCTTCTATTCTGAAACCTTTGTCTTCACTGATGCTCTCCCCCTTCAGTATCGAATATACAGGCTGACAAGGAGACTGTAACTGGGAAGCGCTTTAGCAGATCAAAGAGATACCCATTTGCTCATGTCTATGAGGATTCCAAATGTAAGTTCTAGATGTCATTATTGTAGACTAGCTCATATATTTCCTATTCTAGTGTTAATTTGCCTCATTTTGCTGACAGTATTCCTACTGCTCTTCTCCTATGAACTTCATCGGCAACTTGGCTTGATGGACATATCTCGTCACATCTCTGTCAAGTATGTGTTTACAAGCATTTCTATTACGGGGAAGAGTTGCACAGAGTTCTTTTCTAGGATCATGCATTAAGTGCTAGTTCCAAAATCTGATGTTAAATACGGTTTTGTTTGGTTTTGAAGTGCTGTGGATCCTGGTGTTGTTGAAACCAAGATGATGCGAGAATTTCCTCCATGCCTATCCAGTTTGGCTTTTAAAGTTTTGAGAAGTCTTTGCCTCTTGCAATCACCTGAGGTTGGAATTAGCTCCATTCTTGATGCAGCACTTGCTCCACCAGTAAGCTTATTCTAATTCTACACTTATGCAGCTTGTTTATGTGTTGTGAATGTCACTGATGGTTTATCCTGTCTGTCCTAAACTTAATAAGAAGTTCTATGCCAAAGGATATCATTAACGATCCCCTTAACATTTTATAGGTTATATCCTGATGCCAATGTGTCATGTCTTATGCAATGACTTATAAAGATATATGGAACATTTTTACAGTAGTTGAGGGGCATAAAGTTAACTCTACTACGACCTAACGTGTAAAGACTGATTATTTCTCATAAAAGATACGTTAGTGTATTCATTAAGTTTCAAAAGAGTCAGTGCATTATGGCATATATTAGTGTCTAAACCAACTTGGTTTAATATTTTATATTTATAAAGGAGAATACTGATAGTAACTGCAGTGGATTGCATACTTAATTTTATCACTGTATATAACTGAATCTCCATTGGGTGTCCTTCAGCATTGTGGCTAACAAATCCATTGAAAATGAAGAAGCATGTCCGATACCTTACTAAATGTTAATACATATTAGGATTACAGTGAAATCACACTATTCAGACTTCGAAAGTTTCCTCATCTGATCCGCCATCTGTTAATTTTAGGAAATATCTGGAGTTTACTTCTTCGGTGGAAAGGGCAACACTGTCAGATCTTCAATGCTTTCATATGATGTCAAACTTGCAAAGGAACTTTGGAATACATCATCTGATCTATTTTTACAGTCAAAACTTGATTTCAAGGAAACCTCCACTTCTGTATCAAACTTTGTATCATAGGTAAAATGATAGTTTACATATAATGGATGTGTCATCTAAAAGGTGTTTGAGTTGGTTTCAAGTGAGCGCCTTTTGGTGATGGTAATCAGACATAATTGTACTATGTCTCTTCCAATGCCTCCTCCATAATAGATGTTCATTGTTATGCCTAGCTCAGTAATTTGCCTTTGTTAGACTGTATTATAGCAGCACAGAGTGCAGTAGTTTAGACAACTGTGGCCTAACTTTATAGAGTGGATAGCTAACAACTGGAGGAACAAACACATCTCGAAAATTACGAAGGAGATAGTTTATATTTGGTGTGGCTCATTGAAAAAAGAAACCATATGGATTTTTGAAATGTGATTGGTCCTCTTCTTATGTACTGTATGTAAATTACCTCCAGTGTAGCAAACTTCGCTTCTGCTAGCTTAAACCAAAATTTTCACTTATCCATGAGTGGCATCCCCCTATGAAAGTTAGTGACTTGTTGATTCTTGTTTGGTTTATGTGCTCCAACATGACAGACTTGTACTGAATCCTAAGTGTCATTTAATCATCTTGGCAGACTTCTGAATCAGTGAAATGAGGTAGCATTTGGAGAAACAAGCCCTCATCTTTTTTCTCTAAATGCATTCTGATTTTCTTTTCTTTTACAGTGATTGTAATATACTTTAAAATATTTCTTTGCAATTTCATCCTTTTGTTGGAATTTTGTGAGGTCTTATTTAATGAATATCTTCATCAGAAAGATATAAGAAACATGTCAAGGAAGAAAACTTGAATCTGATTTCTGATATAGTTGACTGAGGAAACTGTCAAAGAAAGTGTTTATAAGAATATTGTCAATGGAAATGTATGGACTTGGTCAAACTAACTTGGGCAACAAGCTGAGCACCAACCATTGGAAGAATATAAAAAGCTGAAGTTCAAGCATTTTTTTCAAAGTTAAGATAGTGCTGGGTAGATCACACCCCCTATTTCTCCTTTTTAATTCCTTTCAATGCAATCAGGAAATCTTCAAATAAAACTAAATTCTGATTATTTGGAATGACTGAAAAGATCTAAAAGCATATTCTAACTTATTGATCATTTACTTTCTCCAACTTAGTATATGTCAAATAACTATATTGTATGTGATTATCTTTTCAACACTTTCCTCCACAAAATCATGTATTTAAATCATATATGGGGTGATTGAAAAAGAGGGTGGTTGATTCCAGTACCCTTTTTACTCCTTTATTGTGCTGCCAGCCCCATTAGTTCCAGTACCCATATGCTCTCCTGAAAATCTTGTACCTGTGAAAGAGTGTTTGCGTTTCTTTTCTTTAAAGACTGAAGGTTTTAGTCTCCAGTGATCAGAGAAGTAATGGCAGGGCCTCAGTGCTGTTCTAACCCACCAATTATTAACACAAGCTGTGGTTCAGACTCTGCTGAAAACTACGGAGGCCTTAATGCCTATGTCACAGGCTCTCCTAACTCCAAGCATGCTATTCTTCTTGCCTCTGATGTTTTTGGTACTTGCCTAGATCTTCAAAATTTCTTTTCTTTGGCTCAAATTATAGAGCTTTCTCTTTTTTTATAATTCAGTGAAGTATTAGGAAGGAAGTAGAATCCTTGTCCTTGTATTTGTCTGTCGATGGAGAGAAGAGGAGAATCAAATTTTGTCATGATTAACTTATAATTTACGTATTCGACTTGCCCTGCAGGATATGGAGTTCCCAACTTGAGGTATATGTCTACATGGATTCTGCTATAACTTGACCTGTACTTATTCTTGTTCTTGAGAGACCTTGATGTCTCAATACATTACAACAAGTACATGGGGGGTCTGTAGTATGCATGAAAATGAATACTTTGTGATCAGGATTCAGGATCTTGTATTCTGCTCCAAACTTAATAGAACTAGAGGTTGCAGGGATCAGTATTACTTACAATATCTGATGTTATATTGCATTTCATTTAGGGGAGATGGAGGATGGTATAGTGGAAGTGGTATTTACATGCACCTTGCCCTGGAAATTTATGGTGTTACTTTTTTGTCACAATATCATAACTTGCGTCGAAATTAACTATTCTTAAAGATACAAAACCTCCAACTTTCAGTTTTATATGTTTGAAAAATTGAATTATAAAAAGGAGAACCAAGTGCAAGGAAGAAGTCTTGTGCCAAACTCATGGATAATGAAATAAATCAGTTAATGAAATTTCTGATTAGAGTGTGACTTCCCTTCTAGTGTTTGTGATTGAAGCAATATTTTGCACTGCTGAAATCTAGTCATCTCTGTGTGGATTTGATTACACACTTCCTGTGAACTAATGTAACTCCGCTTTCAGGAAACTTGCAGGAAGAGTTGCTGCTTCTGGATTCTGTGTTGTAATTCCAGACTTCTTCCATGGAGATCCATTTGTGTATGACAATAACAGGCCTCTAGCAGTTTGGTTAAAGGATCATGGAACGGTTCGTTCATGCTCTTTCATGGATTCCTTGATTTTTCCTTTTAAGTGACATATGCTCAGTTGTAATTTTGAGGCGTGAATCAGATACATACATTTTGAGCTGCATGCAAAATTATTTGTATACTGCTGCCTGGTTTTCCTGTTTTACACCTAGCATGAGTAGCAGCTATTTATGAAAACATTTAAGGCTCACATATAGTAGCTATTTAAGAAGTTGCTGGGTTTAATATTGCAAACTTATGCATATATACTGTTGCATAGTTTAGTTATGGATTCATGTTAAAGTTTAATGTCTGAAGCTTTGCTTAAGCATTGATCAGGATAAGGGATTTGAAGATGCAAAATCAGTGATTGACGCTCTTATACGCAAAGGTTTTTCTGCAATTGGAGCAGCAGGCTTCTGTTGGGGTGGTGAGTGTTGTTGATATTCTTTCTGTACAAATTTCTTCTCCCTTCTCTGTTTTGTTAACTTTCAGCATCCATCATTTCCACTAGTATTCTATTTTGTTTTTAATGGGCTAGCGTCAACCAGATATTTAATTCTTCAGCCACAGAAATGAGGAAACTTCATATATAGCAGCTGACTAAACTAGAAACTTTATGTTTTCTCAGCCAAGGTTGTGACTGAACTTGCAAAGTCTGAGTTCATCCAAGCTGCTGTGCTGTTGCATCCTTCATTTACTACTGTTGATGATATTGAGGGTATGAGCTCCACCGCTTAAATGTTTTAAAGCGATATTGTAGTTGCATTATGTCAGGTCTGCATATCCGGTAGTGTTTTTTGGTCCGCATTTCGGGCATTTCCGGTAGTGTTTTTTGGTCTGCATTTCGGGCATTTCCGGTAGTGTTTGCGTTGGAGTGAGCTTAAAAAGAACTGTACAAAATGTTTGATAAGTCTCATCAGGATCATGTTCTTTACTTTAATCTTTATATAGATCAATTTACTGAACTCGCATAGAATTTAAGACATTAAAAAACCATGTCTCAGCATTGTCAGTCATAAGAACTGTACCAATAAAATAGCAATTCGAATGCAATAATGTATAGTAGTACTTGACCATCAGTTTGAATGACAAACTGGTAATATGAAATTGGATCATACTCATGTAAATTCCAGTGCTTGGCTTGTCATACCTAGAATAAGAGGTTGATCCTGGATCCTGGGCAAAAGAGAGGTTAAATAATAGTCACCAAGATAATGGAAGCTGGAGATGTTGTAGTTCATTATGGAATTGAGGATCAACCAAAATCATTCATGTTATAGGCAGTCACTTGACTGTTTTCATTTGATGGTTTGGTTGAGCTTTTGAGACTGCTATGTTTCCTATCACTGCTTGACAATTGTTTTACCTAATTTTTTTTGCGAAAACGATACTCTTCACAGACTCACAGTTCACTGATATTGCAATTATGACAGGATTATTATTTTCTCACAGGTCAAAAGCCAATTTTCCCACACTAAATGGTAAACGTTTAATTGATCAACAGGGGTTAAATCTCCGATTGCCATACTAGGGGCTGAGATTGACAACTATTCTCCACCAGAACTCGTGAAAAAGTTTGAGGATATATTAAAAGCTAAACCCGAGGTGCAAAAGCCTTCTTCTTCTTTTATTTCAGTAGGATGTGAATCTGTGACTGTACGTTTAAGCATTACAATTTATGTTGCTCTGATGAGCTTTAAAACTCTAGAAGGATATGGATCTTGACATTACAATACCAATGAAACCTGTCCATTGATCAGCCTAGATTGTAGAAGAAGCCAAATCATCTCCCACCATGATCAAACATGGGTCCTATATATAGTATTTCAAACCTGTCTCCAGTGTATTGAATTTAGTACTTTCATTTGCAATCTATATTTGTGTTTTGCATTTTGGCTTAACTAGTTTACCAATTGTTGTCAAATTTCGATCTTTTCATTTAAACTCCCTTGAGCAATTTTGTTCTCTTACCTATAGGTTGATAGCTATGTGAAGATATTTCCAAAAGTTGCACATGGCTGGGTTGTGAGGTATGATGCTGATGATGAAGCAGCTGCAAAGAGTTCAGAGGAAGCTCAAAATGACATGTTGCAGTGGTTTGCTAAGCATGTCAAGTAATTACCTCCTTCTCATTCTGTTTCTGATGAGAACAATATGGATTCTTAAATGGTTGAATATTCCTCGGAACTCATATCCAATTCAAAGTCATGATATATTAAGTATGAAGTTTCATAATCTGCATTCGAAATGTCAATTTATTTTGATTTTAGTGAAAGAGTTTGCTACTTTGCTAGAGTCTCTATGTATCGGTTGTGAAAAGAAATCTAGTCCAAAGTATTTTAGCTACTCCAAGGTGAAATATTATAATGCTCTCTCGAAAATTTGATTCCAATTGTTTAGGTATAAACCACACATACAGGCACCATAAATTAGCAAACAGTGTTCAAGACAAATCCAGCCAATGTATACATTTCAGGACAATTTACTTTACATGGTTTGCTTAGGAAAGCAGAGGCACGCAGATTATTGAGTTTCATCCATCAATTTACGTTTTTGGTATGCTCAAAATGAAGGATACTTGATCAGAATTCACAAGAGTGACTAGACTCACAATCATAGATATTCGGTCATATTCCATCGTCTGTGTATACCTTCACTTGAGTATCAAACGCAAGTGAATTAGTTTTATACAACAATTAATTGGAAAACTAGTTAAACCAAAATGTAAAACACTAGATAGATTGCAAATGAATGTACTAAATTCAATACTTCGGAGACACAGGTTTGAAATAGTATCTGCAATAGTGCAGAAATGATCTAAAATTCATTCTATTCTCTCTCACTTTTTCCTGTCTAATTCACGGCCTGATACATGGATTATTATAGTTCTTTTTTTTTTTTTATATATAACTTTTTCTTAGGGATAGCAGAGGTTAAAACTGAATAATAAATGCACGATATTAATAAATGAAAGTTGCAGTGAAATAACAATAAACACCATGATGTTTCTTACTCGCAGAAACCTTGCAACCAGGGATAAAAACTGTGTGCCCTAACTCTTGAGGGACAAACCTTTCCATTATGTAAAACTCATTTCTTACAAGATTATAGTCTAGAGATACAACAACGACTTAATATCCTGCCTAGTCTACTCATAGTCTAGATCTATACATTCTCTCTTGTTTCTGAGTACCTCACTCCTTACACTCCTTACAAGATTATAGTATAGGGATACAACAATGACTTGCTATCATGCGTAGTCTACCTATTAGTCTAGATCTACCACTCTTATCTCTAAGTGGCTACACATGAAGGTATAAGAAGTTTCAACTCAATACTCAACTATCACTTAACTGATTCTTCTCGACCTATTAGTCTAGATCTACCACTCTTATCTCTAAGTGGCTACACATGAAGGTATAAGAAGTTTCAACTCAATACTCAACATTCACTTAACTGATTCTTCTCGAATACTTCTTAGAAGTTTCAACTCAGAAACTCAGCTATCCTAAACTGATTCATCAGAACCCAACTACCTCAGCGGGATACTTCAAAACTCAGCTATCCTCAGCTGATTTTTCATGAACACTTTACGAGTTGCTGCACTACCAGCTGATCTCATGGTATGCAGAATGCAATGAGTTTATGCAAAGAGGTTTTTGTTCAGCTCTAAGGTTTATAGTCACAAAAGGAAGACTTAGAGAATAGTGAACAATGCAAAGGAAAACCAAAACTCAACAAAGCAAATGTGAAAACTACATTTGAAAACTATTGAGCAAAGACAGCCTTGCTCAATATATATATAGGCTGATGGAGTGCTCTAACAAGAGAGACACATAAGCCAATGAGGTGCCCTAAGAGGGCATGCACGAGGGCCAAAGCAAGGAATGAGTTTTGGACTTTTGTCCTTGGTTAAACTCAGAAAGGGACAGGACATATGCAGCTGTCCTAGGCCAAAGAAAAGACAAACAAAACAATCTTAACCAATGTTTGATTTAAAAGTAAGAGACAAAGGGTTTTGCAAACTTTTTCCAAAAGTATAAGACCACATTGGTTTAGCAAAACACTTTAACTTTGTTATCAAACAAAGACAACTGTTATATTAGTTTGTGTATCACAGACACAATTGTAGGCTAAAGCTCTAAATCATGAGTCACGGGTTGAGATGAAGGCATCAAACCCAAGACTAATTTGAGAACCAAAGCAAGACCTTTATTCAAGTTGTCAATTTGAAATTCAATTAGGATCTCATCCATACATAAGATTAATGCAACAAGGGTAAAGAAACCTAAACCTAAAACAACAAAACAAAAAGTTCGAAAAGCTGGAAACCTAGATTGTTAGGATGGCAAGCGATGGTGCTATCCTCAGTGAAAAAACCATGAAATGCACATGCATGACTTTACCTGAGTTCCATGAGATCAAGTTGGTTCTTCTACTTCTTCAACTTGTTCTTCAGATATGCAACACCAATCTCCCAATTTCTTTAAGCTTCATAAATTGTGTTTTGTTCTATATAAGGATTGCCAACAACCTTATACCTTCAAATTCTCAAGCTAAAGTTTTCACATTACATATGTCTAAGAACTTTCTTTTTAATTATTATTGTGTTCGGGTAATACAGAAGCTTCCTAGACGCATGACTTGATCACTCGTGGTACATGTGAAATAATTCTAACTTTGCATTGTAGCATAATGTCTGGTCATTTTAAAAAATTTTGTGAATCGAACTCGGGTATGACTCCAACTATGCATTGTAACATAGTGTTTGTTCACTTTGACAGTTTCGTGAATCGACTCGGGTCGGAGGATTCCTAACTCGATGTTCAACCGCTAGGCCACTTACAGTGGTTTATTACTAAGAACTTAATCACAAGAAAATTTCCATCCGATCAAAACCTACCTCTATTAATCCCTTGAGAAGTTGAGATCAGAGTGTTAGTATTAAAATGTGATCGAAGCTTAATCATCATACATTCTCTTAATCAGGCCTATGGATACGAACTCATCTTATCAAGCCATTTACATAATAATTTACCATATTAGAAGGACCAAAATTATGTATGGGATTGGGTTCTTTTCGTTTTCTAAATGAGTTGAAGATTGTATCAGTTTTCAACTTTTCATAGATACATTAGACTTTTATCTTCTCGTGCTAATCACATTTACTCAAATGGTTGTAAAAGCTGAGTCAGTTGGTGGTGTCACTTTCATGGCACGTTTACTAACTTGGAATAAAAAATATCATAAATCGATATCAACTAGAATGAGAGACGAAGGAATTGGTATAGCTTTTTAGTTACCGTATGGTGATATGGAATTAGAAAAGGAATGTAACTAATAATTATGATGATGTTTACTTACCATATGGACTTGAAGTTAAAACTAGTTCGATTACTTAAATATCTCTACAAGAAAGGAAGCTACAATATTAGCAATTTATTGTTCTTCTTTTTGAAGATTGATGAAATTCCCAACATTACATACTCTTGGTTAAGTATTATGACGATTTGTTGAGATATAAAATCCCACCTCAGAAATATGGGACCTTATTTGTGGGTTTATAAGGGTTTGGGTCACTTCATTCATTGTCAATTGGTTTTAGATGTGAACCTCAGACTACTTTATCATTGTATTAGAGCGAGCTACTCATGTCCACGTGTTAAGCTAAATGGTTACACGAACTCCACATCACCCAAATAGTTGTCCACATGTATGGCTTGAAGATTCGCCACACGGCGGGGCATGTTGAGATATAAAATCCCACATCAGGAATATAGGACCTTGCATGTGGGTTTATAAGGGTTTAGGCTACTTCATCCATTACCAATTGATTTTAGATGTGAACCCCACACTACTTTATCACGATTGTCTACATAAATTTATGTAAACGTTTCTATTGAACACTATCAATCATTAGTCTGTTGGCTAAAATATTGTTCCTATTTCGTTGTTCTGCTAAACTTAAGAGATCAGTTGATGATGAGATTCATGTTTAGTTTTCTAACCACCACTAATACACAAATAATGATGATCCTCGATGCCTTGGCTTGGGTATCCAAGGCGCCGACATCATCACCAGTTGTCGGAATCCAAGATTGACGTCTCTTGACAACATGCTTTTCGATCTGCCGCTTCTGAATTCCTTCTAGGGTCGAAGATGATTAGGCTGTGGATGATGCAAGCTTCACCAACATGAGGATGGTGATATGGAATGGTGACACGAAGATATTTTGGTGTGCCATGACAAAGAGAAAGCTGCAAGATTGCGATGAGAGCTGTGTGGACTGCCAAATTCTGACGTATTGACGACAACAAAGCCATCTTGTTGGTGACGCCTACTTGGCTAGGGCTTTTCCTGGCTAATCTTATTAGGATGATGTTAGAGCCTGGAGGTCTGAAGATTGATTATGGGTCTTGTCTCCTTGGGTCACATAAACTTTTGTGCACCCCCATTTTTTAGCTAGTTTTATTTAAATGTTGCCTATTACAGTATTTTATCATGCATTGTTAGGGCTAGTTTATTATTGTTGTGAACTTAAAAAAAAAATGTTACTGCTGTACTTTGAAAACAATCAGTTGTGAATTAAAATAGTTTTATGTTTGGTAAATATTAGTTTTAAAAGTGCTACCAAGTTAAAATATATTGATTTCTAGTATTTTAAAATGTTGTTTTTTAGAAGTTGTTGTCAGTGACCTGTAATTTCTAAAAGAAAACTGTTTTTATGCTGTTCACCAACACTATAAAATTTAAAAGTTGAGCCAGAAGCTGATTTTCTTTAAAAAAAAAAGCTATACCAAACAGGGTCTTAGCATGCTCGTTTTGAATAAGTAAGTGTGTACTGTCGAATAATATGTCTATTTCTATGTATCATTACAGTGGATAAAAGAATGATATGTAAGGGTCCTCTAGAAAATTCGGATGTCAGTTGGCCCAAACCAGATGGACCTTTTCGGAGCCCCAACTTGTATCCATAAATTCCCTTACTTGCCCTTAAACCTCAAAACGTCAAAACCCCTTTCATTGTGCAAAGCAGCCGTAGTCCCTCTCCTTCGTGACTGTTACCAAAGGCAAATCGAACCCTAAATCCTAAATTGTCTCCAATTTCTCCCTTTTGGAAACTCAGAATTGTAGTGGAAGTAATCGACGTGTTGACCCAAGATGCAGAACGAAGAAGGAGTTATCACTGAGCTTTACATTCCCAGGAAATGGTATACCGTCGATTTTAATTAAACTTTGCTCTTTTTGTTCTGTGCCTTTGGATTTGAGGTTTTGACTGATGTGGGTGTTGTGGGGTTGCAGCTCAGCGACGAACAGGCTAATCACCTCAAAAGACCATGCATCTGTCCAGATTAACATCGGGCATCTCGATGAGAATGGTTTCTACATTGACCAATTCTCCACTTTCGCTCTCTCTGGTTACGTCCGTGCTCAGGTTGCCCTTCTTTCCATTGCTCAAACTGTTCGTAGTTGCATGATATCAGAACTGACCTGGTTTCCTCTCTTTATCATAAAATGTGAAAGTCATAGAACACAAACTATTAGAGAGACTTTCCCTTGAATAGGCATGTTTATATCCCTTTTGGTTTGTGAGTGAGTAGAATTTGGTAACAGTTAATCATATCACCCCAGATCAATACATTTTTGTTTTATGATTATTGTATTTTGCTGTCTTTCCTTCTCCACTTGAATTTGTTTTGAGCACCTAGTTTGTCTGGCATTGAACGAACCCATACTCATAGCAGCAGTATATAGATTTGTTTTATGCCTTCCAGTCATCTACATTTGTTGCTATCACCCCTATCTACGCGTTTATTTGTGGTTGATTATTAGTTGGTCATTGTTTCATTTAGACATCCACAATTTTGCTGATCAACTCATGCGATGGAGCCAAGATACTTTGATTTCTTACGTTTTCACATAACAAGAAAAGTTTTAGTTGCCGTTGGAAAGAGTAGAAGTCATGCTCTTGTTCATCAGTGCTGCTTCTGACATTTTATCATGTTTCAGGGAGATGCTGACAGTGGTCTAGACCGACTCTGGCAAAAAAAGAAAGTTGAAGTCAAACAACAGTAGAAGGAGAGAATTCTCTTTTTTCTATTGTTACTTCTCTCGACTTGTATTTTGCTCTTTAGGATGGAATTGTCTAATTAGTGAACCAATATATGAGGCGAAGTATAACTCATTTTTCATATGTGGCGAGTGTTGCAAACTAGTTGGCAACTTTTTGTGTTACTTAAGTTGGGTAAAAGATGAGATGCTACTCCCATGTTTTGAACTTTAGTTGTGAGCAAAGTTCTTTAAGTTCTGTTGTTTGATCACCTATTGTTTATTACAACAGCACTGTTGTTTGAATGCACAGAGTAGTCATTTTCATGTGTACTTCACTTTAGGCAAATTTCATCCTGTGGTTCTGCTAATGAGAGAAGAGTGACACGAAAAAGATAACCTTGGTATCAATGAACCTTGTGAAACAAGGAATAAACCAATATAATGGCATGTTGTGGCCTATGTCATATGTAAAAGTGTAAAACTATAAACTTTGAAAATGTTAATTGACCATATAGTACTGTGACGGCTAATCCGTAAGTGCAGACTCATGTCAACTCTCATGCATATGTTATCTAAAATTGCGGTTCTTTTTGCACTTTGAGAAACAGTATCTATTTTTGACACTAGTGCGATTACATTGTTAACTGTGAGACTCGGTCGGTACTTTTTCTACAAACGTAGAAGTCAAATTTACCATAATCTTCTCCTTCATTTCTAACCAAACAAAACTATCCCGCAAATTTGGTGAAGACTCACTCTACCCTTCAAACATATATATACATCCTTTCAATCCCACTCGAAGGCACCTCTCTCATTGTTGGTCTCTTTTGCTTCTATATGTTCAATTGTCCTCAGTTTGCCAAGATGAATTTTCCAATTTCTACTCTCTTGCTCTCCTACTTTTGCCTTTTCTCTTGTTCATATGCTTTCAACATCACCCAGATACTAAGCAACTACAAAGATTTCAGCACCTTCAATGACTACTTAACCCGAACCACAGTTGCCGATCAGATCAACAAACGCGAAAGCCTCACCATCTTCGTTGTTGACAATGGTGCGATGGGATCGGTCACTAAAAAATCACTTGACATGGTCAGCAAAATCTTGAGCCTTCACGTTGCCCTTGAGTACTTTGACACCAAGAAGCTCCAACAATTGCCAACAAACGAGCCAACCCTTATGACCACACTGCTTCAAGCCAACGGCCAAGCAACTGGCCAGCAGGGTTTCTTGAAGGCCACAATTGGTGGTAACAGCAGCGGAGGAGGAGGAGTCAGTATTTCTTCAGCTTCTAGCTCTGATCAGAGCGCAAGTGTAGTCCAGAGTGTTACTAGTCAGCCTTATAACATTTCCGTGATCCAAATCAGCAATGCGATAGTGCCTAATATCATCTCTCCACCAACTGCAGCTCCTACTAAAATGCCTTCATCTCCTTCGGAAAGCCCAGCCGACTCTCCGGGATCGCCAAAGGGCTTGTTGGACTCTCCAAATGCTGCTCCAGGTACCGGTACTGCAGATGGTTCGACTGCAGCCTCTCCAGATGGTAAGTCTAAGTCATCTGGGACGTCACCAGTGTTTTCTATTAGCTACGCTTTTGTCATCTCAGTAGTTTTGATATTGTTCACTTGGTCTTTTATGAAACTTCCATGATAATCCTGATTTGAGCCAGAAAGAAAAATCAGGTTTATTGATCATAGAATAAGGAGAGTATGTGACATGATTTTTTTTGTTTCTGTTAGTTGATCTGTTCAAGTAATTAATAAACCTTTTCCTCAGCGCTTTTTATCAATCTCTCCGATCCCTCTTAGTTTTTCTAAGGGAAAATGACCGATGCGAATTTACAGTTGTGATCTTTCGTAGCATTCCAACCTCTCTCTTAAGACAATGCACTGTTCTTCACTTCGTACAGAACATGGCTTCTGTTTTTACTATAAAATCGATCTAGAATCTTTAGAACTGTCGATATATATAATTACATATGCATGAGTTCTTTGTAGTTAACAATTGACTACGATCATGCATGTAATACTAATTCCATCATTCATCGGCTGATACAAAGAAACTAATAAAAACGAAAATCTTCTATTACAAACACTCAGAAATACAACAACAAAAATAATTCAATTGGCTACCAGTTTGATCTTAAAAGTGGGACGACAACCGTTTTCAAATCGGGCGCAAATCCAACAGAAAGAATTAAACTACCCCGTTTGCACTATAGAGGTGAAAATATTATGTATGAAACACACATATGAGAATTGGTAAAGAAAGTTCTGTTCCCCTTGTGAGACCAATTAGCTTTCTTTCTGAGGTTCATGGTCTGAAAATCTGGGGAGTAAATTGAAAGCTGGTATTTCTGAGCATATTCTACATATCGCATCATATCTTCATATGTGAAAAAGTGCTGACCACTCTTGGGATTTCAGATCCAATATCCCTTCTGGTGTTCAGTCTTAATCTCCTGGCCATCAGGAATAGACCTGGAAACTTCTTATCCACCATATTGGAGAATGATGCTTTCCTTCAACGGCGCGCTCAGCAATATCCTCTGCGATTGAGGATGAAGCATTAAAGGGTCGATTGTTAAAGGCTGTCAAAGATGCCTCCAATTCATCGTCTTCCCTTGCATCCGCCTGATCCAGACAAAGGTAGTTCATATACCGAAATAAGAAAGAGTATCCATGAAACAAACTATATGAGAATTAAAAAATATCATTAGAAAGATGTGATACCTCAATCTGGTAAATCATCGATTCGATTTTCTAAACCCTAAAAGGGAACATGATGAGAGAGCACCATGATCTACCTCTTCTTCTAGGCTTTCAGACACCTGATACGCCCTCATTATTCTCTTACCAAAACCTAATCAGATGATTAACAAATAGATTTGTTGTGTGGCTACTGACTCGATCTGTATGTTAGTTTTATAGGAGATCGAGGTCGAGGGTTCTAGAGACTAGAAGGGTGGTTTTACAAAACCAATGGGCGTCAGTCATGGTTTTGATGCTCGATCCCCAGCCAGAAAAAGCAACGTATGATCTGGTTTTCTAGGGCAAGCAACACGTTAGTGAAACGGTCGATTGTTAAAATAAATATGTGGTTCAAAGTTCAAACCAAAATAAAAACAAAGACTCATGGGATGGTTAATCTAGGAATGGAAGTGTTCTGTGGGTGCTCACGAATCAAACACAAAGGTTTGAGAAGCTTAGTAACGGATTATCATAGTAAATTAGTATAAGTAAGACTGTTTTCCATCATAGCCTTGTAGAAATTACCAAAGCATATCGATACAATAATTCTTCCTTCGTTCTAACAAAAAGAAAGTTTTAGAATTTTCTCTATGTACGTGCCTCTTCTTCCTCAAATTATGAATGTTAGCAATTAATACTTCATCAGAAACTTGTTACAAATATCAGGAATGGAATCGAGTTGCACATTTGAAATCAGAAAGGATTAGGGGTGTATATTACTCGGTTAGAGCAACTTTAGCAGACTCTTTATTTTAGTTTTTAACTATTTTAAAGAACGTGTTTAGTTTTTTTTTTTTTTGATATTTTCAGAGTTCAGCTAAAATTTAGTTATTTATTATGACTTTTTCTTTATATTTGAAAAAGAACAACATTTTGTTTCGATTATCATTGCCATATTTAAACTTTTTCTCTCTCTACTTTCTGCTTCTTGGTTTACCGGGAGAATGTAGAATAGAAACATAAGAAAATTGATGGTTTAAAACTTTAAATTGAATCACGTACCCTCCGTTGTCATATAATCTTATATAAAGGACCAATCACGAATTGGTAATGTATTTCATCCGGAGAAAAAGCCAGAGCTTCCCTCTTGCACGAGGCTTGGACTAGATATTGAAGAATTTCTTCTTCGTCCGGCAGCTCTGATGTTAGTATTAGCTTTCCCGTGCTTTTGTTGTGCTGGGTGTTGGACGAGGATGTTGACATATGGCTCGGTTAGCTTAAGGCTAACTTCGCTCATGGTTAGCTTAAGGCTAACTTCGCTCATGGTGTTGGGAGTGGGTTTCGACGCTAGTCTGGTTCATATCCTCACTCAGTGATGAAGGCGACTTTGAGGAGTTTCTACGGGTAGCTTGAAGCGCAGGTGATC